>CM044327.1:32547500-34947500 GCA_024291935.2 Okapia johnstoni | reverse complement strand
AATCCGAGAGGCCGGGCCTAGAATCTCCTAGGCCTCGGAAAGGCTGGAGCAAAGCTGGCACGTGGTCACCGGGCTTGCCTGCTGGTAGGGGAGCAGCTCGGCCACCCCGGCTCCCGTGGGGCCACCTCTGCACCGGGGGGACCGCGAGCTCGCCGGCGTGCTCCGTCCACACCACGGTCGTCACATCGCGCCCTGGGACCCAAGAGAAGTGCCCGTCTTCTGGTTTAGAGAACAACTTGAGGAGCTGCAGTGGGGTTCTTAGTTCCTTCTTTAGGCTGTTAGATGCTGGACGAGACCGTGCTTGAATCATGGTCCCTCCGTTACTATCACAGACGGTCATGTGAGGCAGGTATGATTTGCCCCTTTTCACAGAAAAGAAAATTGAGGCTCAGAGAAAGTGCGTTTGATAGCAGTGTGACAGCGGAGTGAGGAATTCCTGCAGAAAGCTGATGCCCTAATAACACCAAGTGTGGACCACGGAGAGAGCGCTTTGGTTTTGGAGAAAGGTGGGAGAGAGGTGAAGGACTGGACCCCAGAATCTCCTGATTACATCATTTCTCTCATAAAAGACACAGCCTTTTAAATTGTGGAAGAAGCTAGGGTGCTCTTTACTCCTTCATCCTTTTGTCTTCTGTCCTGTTTGTTGTCAGAGTCTGCACTAACCTGGTCCCTCTGTGGCTCAAAGGAGTCTGAGTGAGGACTGAGAATTTGTAAGGAGGTGAGAGATGAGAAATAAGATTTTCTTGTTCTTCTAGCTTGCTCAGAGCCCTCATCTGTAGATGGACACCACTGGTGGTACCTTTTAAACAGCACTACTGTAGCTTCCATTACTGAAAAAAAAAGAAAAATTTCTAGGGGGTACTGAAGAATTTATATTTTGTCATTTGCCACCTACTTTCAGTATCTGCTTGTTTTTAGGGTCCCAAACCTATGAAAGCTGAGGTTCCAATACTTTGGCCACCTGCTGCAAAGAACCAGCTCTTGGGAAAAGCTCCTGATCCTGGGAAAGTTGAGGGCAGGAGGAGAAGGGGGTTACAGAGGATAAAAGGATTGGATGGCGTCTTCTCAATGGACATGAGTTTGAGGAAACTCGGGGGGATAGCGAAGGACAGGGAGGCCTGGCGTGCTGTAGTCCATGGGGTTACAAAGAGTCAGAAACGACTTAGCGACTAAACAGCAACAACAAACCTATGAAAATCGTGACTGTTTAATGACGTTTACATTAATCATCCTGATGGCGGTTGGCCTCACATAATGCCTTTATTTCTGTGGTTTCAAACAGCTCACTCTTCACATCTGCAGGTTCCACATTTACCGATTTGGCCAATCTCAGGTGGAAAATATTCAGGAAAAAAATTCCAGAAAGTTCCAAAAACCAAAACTTGATTTTGCTGCACAGCTGGCAACTATTTGCATAGTATTTACATTGTGTTTGTAACTATGAGCTTCATGCTTACAGCGTATTAGGCATTATAAGTAGAGACGATTTAAAGTATACAGAGGATGTGGATGTTGTATGCAAATCTACACCATTTTATATAAGGGACTTGAACGTCCACAGATTTTGGTGTCCACAGGAATCCTGGAACCAGGGTCCCGCAGATATGAAGGAGTGACTGTATGTTTCAAGTGCAATACATTGTTCTGTATTGGGATTTTTATATACCATGTTCTACCTGTTTCTTTTGTTTGAAATCTAATTGTTGAATTACAGATTTTGAGGAGGCAGATGGGTAAACTGAAGTGACTATCTGTGGGTCACGTAGAGTGTTGTAGGTTGATGCTGCGTGCATTCCTGTGTGGACCCCGTGGTGCAGTGAAGCTGGGCACTCTTCCTGCACTGCTTCTGCCGTTGCCTCGATTGTTTTCATCTGTACAGTGGATCCATAACGCTTACCTTGCAAACTTTGTCCTTGTTGTTGATTAGTTGTAGGTCGTGCACAACTCTTTTTCAGCCCTATGGACTGTAACCCACCAGGCTTCTCTGTCCATGGGATTTCCCAGGCAGGAATACTGGAGTGGGTTGCCATTAGTTCTCCAGGGGATCTTCCTGACCCGAGGATTGAACCTGGGTCTCCTGCACTTGCAGGCAGGTGCTTTACCACTGAGCCACCTGGATTGTGTCTGCTTAGCCACCTGGGAAGTCTTTGAGGTCAGATATGGTGTCCTTTACCTCTGTCTTCCCAGTACAATAGCAGGCTATCAGCACAACTGATGTGGTACCTGATCAGCACCCTAACCCTAACCATGGTTAAGTCAGTGGATATAGGTGTTCAGGCACGTCACCCCTTAAGGTACTAGTTACCTGGTCTCTCCGGTAGGATTTTTTGTGAGGATGGGAGCCATCTGTGGTTCTGTTTCTGACACAGTGATGGCTGGCCACGTGGGGCTGTTGAGTACCTGAAATGTGGCCAATGTGTCTGAAGAACTGAATTTTTTAATTGTATTTAATTTTAGTTAAATTAACTTTCAGTAGCCACATGTGGCTAGTGGCTTCTGCATTGAACAACCCAGCCCTATAAACTCAGCTATTATTATTTTTTCAATATTTGTACATTCTCTTTATTTCCCTTTTCCTTCAGCCTTTACTCACCTCTTGTATTGCCTTTCAGGAGCTCCAATTACCTCTTTAGGTAGCCCGTAAATAGACTGCAGGAGAATGTAAACAGAGTACTGGAGGGTGGTGATTTCAGTCATTGTTTAGCTTGTTTTCCTTCTGCGTGGAACTATTTCTCCCGGCGCTTGCCACATACTTAGCACTTATTTTGCTAACACGCATTTTGCAGAGCTCAACCAAGACTTGCCCAGAATCCCTGTGGTCTGGGCTTGAATGCTGTTCCTTGCAGCAGTCTTGTCGAGGGAGAGGACGAGTTCTAGTCCCATGCTCCACGCCTGCACGGTTTTCAAACGGACACCGTCTCTTCCAGCCTTTTCCAGCCAGTTTTAACTCTGCTGAAGCATGCTGAAAGCCGCAGGGAGGCAGAGAGGACTAGTAGCCTGTACCCTGTGGAAGCCTCAGTGTGCGTTCTAGAAAACGCCGGGCTTTCTCTCTCAAGAGCGCCTACTGCCCGCGGCTGTCTGCTCTGCCCAGCAACCCAGTGCCAGGTGCGCAGGACGTCCTTGGGAGGTATCTGAATACAGCTCAGGGAAGGCGAGCTGGAAACTCAGAACACCTCAGGCGGCCTCTACGTTCATTTATTTGTATATTTGAGGGTCACTCAAAACCCCTGAAGCAAACTTGAAGGGGAACCTAGAGCTTGGGAGGCCCATGTTGGCGATGATGGCAAGTCCTTATAAACACGTCAGCTGGAAAACTGGCCTGAAAATATGAGAGTGGGGTGTTTCCGTGGGCTTCTGGCACTCACTCTGCTGTCTCTGGAACAGAATTTCTGATCGTCCTTCCCGTTCACCTTGCCACACCTCTCTCCCTTCCTTTTTCCGTTCATCCCTAGAAAGGGGCTGAAGAAATTTAATAGAAGTAAGACCAAGTCAACCATCAAGAAAAGCTGTTTACAACTTTTCTTTTATTGAAATATAGTTGATTTACAAAGTTGGATCAATTGCTGCTGCACAGCAAAGTGACGTGTGTGTGTGTGTGTGTGTGCATGCTCAGTCGTGTCCGACTCTTTGGGACCCCACGGACTGTAGCCCTCCAGGCTCCTCCGTCCATGGGATTCTCCAGGTAAGAATACTGGAGTGGGGTGCCACTTCCTCCTCCAGGGGATCTTCCTGACCCAGGGATCGAACCTGGGTCTCCTGAATCTACCTGCATTGGCAGGCGGATTCTTTACCACTGTGCCACCTGGGAAGCCCTATATATGTGTGTGTGTGTGTGTGTGTGTGTGTGTGCGCGCGCACTCATGCGTGCGTGTTTCCTATTCTCTTCCATTATATGCTGCTGCTGCTGCTAAGTCGCTTCAGTCGTGTCCGACTCTGTGCGACCCCATAGATGGCAGCCCTCCAGGCTCCGCCATCCCTGGGATTCTCCAGGCAAGAATACTGGAGTGGGTTGCCATTTCCTTCTCTAGTGCATGAAAGGGAAAAGTGAAAGTGAAGTCGCTCAGTCGTATCCGACTCTTAGTGACCCCATGGGCTGCAGCCTACCAGGCTCCTCCGTCCATGGGGTTTCCCAGGCAAGAGTACTGGAGTGGGGTGCCATTGCCTTCCATTATATAGCCCTATATTTATGTGTGTGTGTGTGCGTGCGCGTGAGTGCGTGTGTTTCCTATTCTCTTCCATTATATAGCCCTAAATATGTATGTGTGTGTGTGCGTGCGTGCGTGCGTGTGTGTTTCCTATTCTCTTCCATTATATAGCCCTATATATGTGTGTGTGTGTGTGTGCGCGCGCGTGTGCGTGCGTGTGTTTCCTATTCTCTTCCATTATATAGCCCTATATATTTATGTGTGTGTGTGTGTGCACGTGCGTGCGTGTGTGTTTCCTGCTCTCTTCCATTATATAGCCCTATATATGTGTGTGTGTGTGTGTGCGCGCGCGCATGCGTGCGTGTGTGTTTCCTGTTCTCTTCCATTATATAGCCCTATATATATATGTGTGTGTGTGTGTGTGTGTGTGTGCGTGTGCGTTTCCTGTTCTCTTCCATTACGGTATCACAGGATATTGGATGCGGTCCCCCGTACTGTGCAGCAGGACCCTGCTTTTTAACCCCTTCTATTAATACATACAATGGTTCGAATCTGCTAATTCCAAGCTCCCAATCCTTCCCTTCACCACACCCCTCGCCCTTGGTAACCTCAACTCTGTCCCGTCAAGAGAAATTTCTGAACCAAGGTTTTTTTTTCCCCTCGAATGGTTTCAGGTTGTGACTGATTTTTATTAAACAACCACCATCATCATAGTTAATATTTATGAAGTGTGTATTACCTGCATATTATGCCAAGAGCGTAAAATGGGTTCTGTCCCCTCATGCTCACAACAGCCTGGAGAGAAAGGCACTGTTGTGGCCCCATTCTACAGATGAGACGCCCCAGACAGAGTGGTCCGGGCACCCGGATCTGTGAGCCAGGAAGGAGCGGGGCACGGTCCCCCTCTCAGCTTTGTGTGAGGCGGGTGCTCCTTCCCTCTGCCGACTCTGCGAAGTAAACCCCCATTTTCTTTGCAGAGAGAGGGACAGAGTGAGGTTGGAAGTTGCAGAACCCACAGGATAATAAAAGGGTTTTCAAGTGAAAGCTGGAAACAATACATTTTTAACAAAATGGGCAGTTACTCTAATTGCTGTGCCCCTACTGTTCAATTCCTTTTTATGTCCTAATTCATTAAATTATGTGCACACACGGGCTTATCATTTACAGATGTATGCAGTTTTAACGGGCTCATGTGAAACAGATGTTTCACGAAAGGTAACCAAGAGCAAATGATCTAAACCCTCCTTTAGTGGGTATCGAGTGAGTATTCTGGCCCGTCACCTGCAGGGTTTTCTGCTATTATTTTGCATTGCAGTGTCCAGCGCGGGGAGGAGAATTCAGTCTGTCCCCTGGAGGAACAAATAAAAACATAATGACCCAATAAGCAGACATCTGCGTCTCAAAATAAAAGAGGGTGTGCAGGTGACAGGCAGGTGGTACTCACGTGTGGGCTCAGGTGGGTATGAATGAGTTTTACAAGCAGTTGGAGAATAGACCCATTGCATTACAGTAGACATTTTTTTTTTTTTTTTACTGTTTAAGATCCTTATTCTGTCTTAATCATCACAGTCTTTGAATTCATAGCTGAGCAACTATCATGCTGTTTTTTATTCAGAATTTCTTAGTTAATTATTTTTAGTTTAAAAAAAAATTTTGTTTTGGCTGCACCACGTAACTTGTAGGGTCTCAGCTCCCCAACCAGGAATGAACCCAGGGCCCCAGCAGTGACCTCGGAGTCCTAACCACTGGACTGCCAGGGAACTCCCTGATTTCTTATTTGGGATGGAATTACTCCATCGCTGTTGTAACTGGCTGGAAAGTGAACATGTAGTCAGATTACTGTCTCCCAGATTCTGAAAGAGTGAGGTGGGCTCTTTCCACAGGCCCTTCATGGCTCCACATAAGTCACCTTTAGTTAATGATAACTATAGAATGAATTTCAGTTAGGTGTGCCTTAAAACCCAGCTTGTTACTCCCTTCCGAGGTTCTGTCTCCCTTGGGACCTTTCACTGCAGGCTGCAGGCGGTGGTGCTGAGCTGGACCTCTCTTACGGCCCCAGGAGGCTGGATGTTTGCGGTGGGCTTCTCCATGCCCTGTCCGGGTCCTCCGCTGAGGCTTCTGGAGCAGCTGGAGGCTGTCTGAGTCTCTCTTCACACGGCCTCCTGTGACTTGGGCTTCCTCACAGGGTAGTGGTCCCTAAGCTCTTCACACTGCTTCTCCCAGAATGAGCATTCCAGGAAATGCAAAAGGAAGCCTCTCAAGATCTAGCCTCCTGTGTCAGAGTGTTACTCTTGCCATATCCTTTTGATCAAAAAGAAATCAAAGTGGCAGCCCAGATTAAAGGGGAAGGGCCCACCCAGCAATGTGGCTCCCTGGAGGTGTGTGTCCCTGGGCAGGCCCTCTTTGGAGACCACCTACATACTAACTAGAAAGAAATGCACACCTCTTTCAATACAGAGTCACGTGGCCTAATACATCCACAGTGCCATACACTGGGAGACATATGTCGGTGACCATTTATTTCAGGACTTATTCAGAGTGTTGGGGAAAAATAGTAACCACGCCTCAAAGTCCACAGTGAAATTTATTGTTTATGGATTGTCAGAAGTTCTCTAAACAACAACAGCAAAAAGCTGGAGCAAAGAGATGGCTGAAACGATGTCATTTTGTACGTTCAGAGCTGGAAACCATCACGGGTGAAATACAAAATGGAACATGAAATATTAAGTGGCATATCAGGTTTATTGCATATATGACCATGAGAGTGCTTTTTATTTTGTCTCACGGAGCTCTAAAAAAATCCATGTAATGGATTAAAGGTATTAAAACTCCCATATTCCGCCTGGCTCTAGGCCAGAGAACAGGGCATGATAAATAATCCCAATAGACAGAGTATGTAGGAAGGAATTTTAAAATGTATTTACGATAGACATATTGACCTCCCTAACTAATAAAAATGTATACATGAGGTTAGTTTTGAAGGGAATGTGCAGACCTTACACATTTATAGTGTATATAAATACTGTATATACTATAGTGCTAGAATCCTTAAAATATTTCCCACATCTCAGTGACATATGGCTATCATATTCTGTCTTTACCCTAGAAGCAAAGAAAAGCATGGATTTTATATATTTTATTTACATGTGCATTTTCTCTAGGAATAGTTTTATTTATCTTAAAGCAGGAGCCAAATCTGGTCGGCAACCTGTTTTGTACATAAAGTTTTGGCACCTGCCCCACCCACTCCTTTACCCCCTTGCCTGCAGCAGCTCCCCTACAAGCCGCAGAGCTGAGTGGCCGCGACAGAGACCATGTGTCCCACAGAGCCTGAGACATTCACTCTTCAGTCCTTTACAGAAAGAGTGTGCTAATCTTGTCTTAAAACGTTAAAAAAAAAAAATCAGTAGGACAGTTAGACTAGAAATGAGTGCCTTGTTTCTCGGTTATAATCATGTAGGTGGATTCCGGAAGCCAGTTCTGGACCAAGCTGGTCCCCAGCTCCGTGATCTCGGCCAAGTCATTTAACTTCCCGAAGCTTCAGTTTCCTTCTGTGAATGAAAGTGAAGTTGCTCAGTCGTGTCCAACTCTGTGTGACCCCATGGACTGTAGCCCACCAGGCTCCTCCGTCCGTGGGATTTTCCAGGCAAGAGTACTGGAGTGGGTTGCCATCTCCAGATCTTCCCGACCCAGGAATCGAACCGGGGTCTCCTGCATTGCAGGCGGATTCTTTACCAACTGAGCTCTCAGGGAAGCCCCCTTTTGTGAATAACGGAGGTTAAAAATCTGATAATGATAATAATCTCTGCTCTTCTGCACACTTTCTCCATGAGGGAGCAAGGGAGGCAATGTGCTGCAAACCCCCCTGGGGTCCTCCATAACCAGGTGCGCTGCTGCCGGCTGAAAGTGGCTGAAACGGCCATCATGTATTCCATTGTGCATAGGATATCTCGGCAAGGATGTCTACGGAGGTTTCATTCTTATACTCATGTTTCAACCAACCTTTATGGGGCTCCTGCTGTGTACTTTTAGGCACTGAGCATTTAAAGGCAAGGCAGCTGAAGCCTTTGTGTGCTGGTGACATGCCCAGTCATGGCAGCCTCGGGGACCATCTTTGCTGTCTGGTATTTTTAGTTGTCCGTCTGCGTGGGCCAAGAACAGTGTCTCCTAACTTCTTTTTAATCCAGCATTTAGCACGGTGTCTGGTCTTGCCGGTTGCTAAATAAATACATGTCAGCACTTGGATGTTGCTGGCTCATAATCACGGTCCTATCCATCTGCACCCCCACCCCCAGCAGCCCATCCAAAGTGCTGGAACTTTTGGTTCAAGCAGTTGTGGAAGGCTCTCAGGCTGATCAAGATCACCGTGGCAAGGAGGCGTTGTGGGAAGCTGTTCCGGGGTCTGTGCACACGGATTGGGATGATGCCCAGAGCTGGGAGAAAGCACAGCTGGGTGGGAGGGTGAGGAGGTCGGGCTGGCACAGAGCTCCGCTCCTGTTGGCCCGGGGAGGACCGCGTGAGGAGGGCCGACTGTTCTGAGAGGGACGATGGAAGGAAGCGGCAGCGTATCAAGACTTCTGTTGTTGTTTTAATTGGAGAGTAATTGCTTTACAGCGTTGTGTTGGTTTCAGCTGTACAACAGCATAAATCAGCTGTAAGTATCGTTGTTGCTGTTCAGTGGCTAAATCGTGTCCGACTCTTTTCATTCCCGTTGAGGGCAGCACGCCAGGCTCCCCGTCCTTCACTTCCTCCGGGACCTTGCTCTGACTCATGTCCATTGAGTTGGTGATGCCAGCCAGCCATCTCATTCTCTGCCGCCCTCTTCGGCTTTTGCCTTCAATCTTTCCCAGCATCAGGGTCAGCAAATATATATTTCTATAGATACACACCTCGCCTCCCCGTGGAGCCTCCCTCCCCTGTCCTGCCCCCTAGGCCATCAGAGCACCCGGGCTAAGGCACCCTGTGCTCTCCAGCAGCTTCCCGCCAGCTGTTTGACACCTGGTTGTGCGTATATGTCGTATGTTGTGCGTATACTCTCCCAATCCATCCCACCCACTCCTGCCCCCGCTGCATCCGCAAGTCCATTTTCGACGTCTGTGTCTCTATCCTGCCCTGCGGATACGTTCATCTGTACCATTTTCCTGGATTCCATAGATATGCGTTAATATGCACTATCTGTTCTTAGCATATCAAGACTTGAGACTGATGTGGAGGAGGGAGATGGGAGGTGAAGAGTGTTGAGGTTGATCAGCACAGGCAGGAACCCCTGATCCTGTAATGATGGTAACTGCTTGCAGGGCCTGTGGGCAGGCACTGGGCCCGGTACTTCACCGTGATTCATCCTTGAATGCGCACAGTGATCTGGTGAGTGGTATGCTGTCCGTTTTTACAAGGAGAAGTGGAGACTCAGAGACATTAAGGAGCTTGCCCAAAGTCACACAGCTAGGAGAATTAGGATCTGAACCCAGACCAGCAGGCTTCACAGTTCACATTTCTAGCCACGTGCCTCAGCTTGTCTGTCAAGATGGAAAGTTCCCTGAAGAAAGGAATATCCCCAAAGACCTGAGGCTTGAGGCCTTCTCACATGTGGTAAAAGTTTCTTTGAATTATTTCTTCAAGTTTTCCTTAACAATTTCTTCTTTTTTAAAAAAGCTTTACTGAGATTTAATTTACATATCATTCAGTTCAGCCTCTCAAAGTATACAATTAGTGGGTTTTAATATATTCACAGAGTTGTGCAACTACCACCACTATCTAATTTTAGAACACTTTCATCATCCCGAAAAGAAAATCAAAGTGGTTCATTTTATGTGTCAACTTGCCTGGGGTGCCATGAGGTGCCCAGATACTTGGTCAAACATTATCCTGAGTGTTTCTGTGAAGGTGGGTTTTTTTTTTTTTTTTTTTGGTCTCTCTTTGTTTTTTATTTTATATTGGAGTATAGTTGATTTACAATGTTGTGTTAGTTTCATGGAGACAGCAAAGTGATTCAGTTATACATGTATCCACTCTTTTTCAGATTCTTGCCCCATACAGGTTATTAGAGAGTATCGGGTAGAGCTTCCTGGGCTCTATGGTAGGCCCTTGTCGGTAATCTGTTTAATACAGTCATTCATGTGTGCTGTGTCACTTCAGTCATGTCCGACTCTTTGCACCCCTATGGACTGTAGCCTGCCAGGCTTCTCTGTCCATGAGATTATCCAGACAAGAATACTGGAGTGGGTTGTTGTGCCCTCCTCCAGGGCAGCTTCCCAACCCAGGGATGGAATCCGTGTCTCTCTTGTCTCCTGTGTTGGCAGGTGGATTCTTTACCACTAGCACCACCTGGGAAGTATACAGCAGTGTTTGTGTGCTAATCCCAAACTTCTGATTCATCTCTCCACGCCACATTTCCCGCTTTGGTAACCATAAGTTTGTTTAGCAACTTGTTTTTTTTTTTTTTTTTTTTTTACCATTTGTTTGTTTATTCAGCTGTCAGGATCTTTGAGACATCTGAGAGATCTTTCCTTATGGCACAGCACTCTCGCTGTGGCACGTGGGTTCCAGAGCACTGGGTTCCAGAACACGTGGGTTCGGAGTTCCAGAGCGCGGGGGTCCCAGGGCGGGGTTAGGGTCAGTGGGTTCCAGAGCAGGGTTAGGGTTAGTGGGCTCCAGAGAGTGGGGGTTCCAGAGTGGGGTTAGGGTCAGTGGGTTCCAGAGCAGGGTTAGGGTCAGTGGGTTCAAGGTTCCAGAGCGCGGGGGCTCCAGAGCGGGGTTAGGGTCAGTGGGTTCCAGAGCAGGGTTAGGGTTAGTGGGCTCCAGAGAGTGGGGGTCCCAGAGTAGGGTTAGGGTCAGTGGGTTCTGGAGCAGGGTTAGTGTTAGTGGGTTCCAGAGAGTGGGGGTTCCAGAGAGCGGTTAGGGTTAGTGGGTTCCAGAGAGTGGGGGTTCCAGAGAGGGGTTAGGGTTAGTGGGTTCAAGGTTCCAGAGCACGGGGGTTCCAGAGTGGGGTTAGGGTTAGTGGGTTCCAGAGCATGGGGGTTCTGGAACACATGGGTTTGGGGTTCCAGAGCACGGGGTTTGGGAGGTTAGGGTTAGTGGGTTCCAGAGCGCAGGGGTTCCAGAGCATGGGGGTTCCAGACCGAGGTTAGGGTTAGTGGGTTCCAGAGCGCAGGGGTTCCAGAGCGAGGTTAAGGTTAGTGGGTTCCAGAGCATGGGGGTTCCAGAGCGGGGTTAGGGTTAGTGGGTTCCAGAGTGCAGGGGTTCCAGAGTGTGGGGGTTCCAGACCGAGGTTAGGGTTAGTGGGTTCCAGAGCACAGGGGTTCCAGAGCGAGGTTAGGGTTAGTGGGTTCCAGAGCACGGGGGTTCCAGAGCGCACCGGCTCAACAGTTGCACTGTGTGGACTTACCTGCTCTTCCGCACATGGGATCTTCCTGGACCAGGGACCGAGCCCACGTTGCCTGCGTTGCAAGGTGGGTTCTCAACCCCTAAACCACCAGGGAAGCCCCAGCAATTTTCTTTTTTAAGAACTGAAACGAAAGCACTTTGACGCCCTCGTCCCTCTCACATGAAGAAACAGTGAGAAATCACTGTTATGAAAGAAGAAAAATCGACCTTGTTAGAGCATCTCTCTTATCTCAACATTCCATGTAGAACACAAGAATCTTTGAAAATGAGATACCCCCCAGTGCGTCCCTTGGAGCGGGCGTGTGTCGCCGTCTTCCTCACTAGCTCAGTCGTCGCGTTCATCCGCTAGAAGCTTTGTGGGTGTTTCTGGTCGCTCCCCCACACCACGGTCCTCCAGGGAGACCCACCCCTCCTGAAGGCATCCCGAACCTGCAGACAGGGACAGGCAGGACAGACAGCAGAGCCATCACACAGCCTCGCGTTTCCTTCTTGTGCCAGATACATCCTGGCTAAGGAAGAGGAAGTGGTCCGCTGGCAAGAAAGGGAGAACAGCCCAGGAAGGGGGCCAGAGCCCTCCTCTCCCCCTCCCCAGCAGAGCCCCCAAGCTGGGGGTGAGCGAGCCACGTGTGGGCTGAGTTACACGCGGACTCACACGCCCTCGGACCCTCATCTGAGCCGCTGCCACCCTTCCCCCCTTCTCGGCAGGGAAGGTGAGGGTGGGATTCCAGCCTGCGATGCGCGTGCCTCCTGACCCCTGGGTTTGCTTCTAGGGGTCTTTCCTACTGCACTGTTTTGACTGGAAAGAAAAAAGTGCTTTCTTTCTGTCCCTTTGGCTTCTTTCTGTGTTCATTTTCCAGTTTTACTTTTGGTCCTTAGGCATGGGTCTGCTTGACATGGTCTGTATTTTCTCAAACTTGCTGCCAGGGTCTCTGCCAGCCTCCGGCCAAAGAAGTTCTACGGGATCACAAGACAGGATGTCAGTGTCCGGTCCTCTCCCAGCACCCGGGTCACACCCGTTCTCTTGAACCCAAATCACTTGCCTGCCAATTCCTGCTTATCCGCTCCCCACTATATGACCTCGAGCAAGTTCCCTCGCCAGTCTGCACCTCCAGTGTCTTGCCAGGAAGTATTTTTTTAGAAATAAAGACAAGCTCACCCACAGAGCCCTTATGGGGGTCAGATGAATTAACACATGTCAGACGCTGAGAACAGGATGGGAGCGGTACGTGCCCCACAAGTGTCGCTGTTCATATCGTGGTATTGCTCTCGTTTGCCTGGATGACAGCTTCCTGTAGTCTAAGGTGTTGGTCACATTAAGAGATGGCTCGCCCACCTGCTCCCAGATACTCTAAAGAATACTCAAATGTAGACTTCTGTTGTTTACCTGGTGTGAACCCGGCAGTGTGCTATACACGCTTGTCATCCCCATTTCCCAGATTAGGAAACTGAGGCCGCGGAAGCTGACCTGACCGACATTTGTACCATTTTTTTTTTTTTTAGATTCCACATGTATACGCAGCTAAGAGGCTGCGTCAGGAACTGGCCTCCTGCCTCTGTCTCCCTGGCTGTGGGAAATTATTTTTTTGTCCTAAAGTTCATCCCGCAAATAGTTTCCTTACCCTGGAGCGGGCTTCTTCAACCTCAGTGTTATTTCTAATCTGGGCCAGACAGTTCATCACTGTGTGGGGGTGGGGAGGGCTGTCCCATGCAGTGTGGGATGTTTTCTGTTTGCTTTTATTTATCTGACTGCTCTGGATCTTAGTTGCAGCACGCGGGATCTAGTTCTCTGACCAGGGATCGAACCCCCAGCCCCTGCATTGGGAGCTTGGAGTCTTAGCCGCTGGACCACCAGGAAAGCCCCGTACAGTTGATTTGCACTCTTGTGTTAGTTTCAGGTATACAGCAAAGTGAATCGGTTTTATATTTATACACATATATATATATATAAAGTGGATATGTGTTTTTCAGATTTTTCCCATATAGATCATTACAGAGTTCCGCGTAGAAATGACCTGTGCTAAGCAGCAGGTTCTTATTGGTTATCTATTTATATACAGTGGTATTGGTTATCTATTTATATACAGTGTTATTGGTTATCTGTTTATATACAGTGGTGTGTATACGTCATCCCAGTCTCCCGGTTCATCCCACCTCCCTCCTTTCCTCCTTGGTAACCATAAGCTTTGTTTTCTACACCTGTGATTCTCTGTTCTTCTGTACCATTTTTTAGATTCCTCATATAAATGGCACCCTATGGCGCTGTCTTTCTCTGACGTACTTCACTCAAGTATGATGACCTCGCGGTCCATCATGTTGCTGTGTGCGTGCGTACTAAATTACTTCAGTCGTGTCCAACTCTTTGTGACCCCCTAGACTGTGGCCACCAGGCTCTTCTCTCCATGGGATTCTCCAGGCAAGGACACTGGAGTGGGTAGCCATTCCTTTCTCCAGAGGATCTTCCCAACCCCGGGACTGGAACCCTCATCTCTTACATCTCCTTCACTGGCAGGTGGATTCTTTACCACTAGCACCACCTGCTGCAAATAGCATTATTTCATTCTTTTTTTTATGGCCAACTAATATTCCATTATATATATGTATGTGCCACATCTTTATCCATTCCTCTATGAGCATTTAGGTTGCTTCCATTTCTTGGTAATCATGGAGAGTGCTTCTGTGAACATTGGGGTACACTGTGGGATGTTTGGTAGCATCCTTGGCCTGTAATCAATAAATGCCTGTAGTTTCCCCCAATTATGACAGCCAGAATCTCTCCGGACCTATCTCTTAGGGGCTGAAAAATAGTGTTAGTTAAGAGCCACTGTTCAATGTTAAAAAAGTTGGAGGGAAAAGTGGACAGATGGGGAGGTCTGGGTTGACCATCACTTACTGAACACTGTGTCAAGCAAGTTGCAAACATACTCTCTTTCACCAGCAGGAATTTTAGGATTATCTGCAGTGTCCAAGAGGACACTAGGGTGCAGAGAAGGAAAAAAAACTCTCTGGTCACTAAATTAATCAGTGGCAGAAGAGGGATCCTAGCCAGGTGGTTCTGGCAACAAAGCCAATGACCTTCCCATCACTTCCCTACACGGTTTTCTGCAGGTTCAGTGCATTTTAGTTGTTTTTAGGAAACAAGAAAACCCAGATGATGAGGATTGAATTGGTTTCCAAGTTATTTTGAAGCCACTAATATGAGTGTATACCTGTAAAATAACAACAAAATATAACAAAAACAACACTTCTTTGCAGCAAAAGGTGACCCAGTAAGTACAGCATTACTTTGTTGCAAAGGAGGGGTTGGCTACATTCTGGTGTCTTGACCCTTGAACTTACTCAGAGCTGAGAAGAGTGGCAAACATTTCCGTGTGACAAAATGTCCTCTTTTAAAACTATTCCCTTAAAGTACCTCCCCTCATTACGTTTCTGTAAGGCTGGTATCAGTGTGATTTCCAAATATATTTGTGGGATATAAGCAAAGAATTGTGTATCTAAGATGATACACATTTTAATGCTCTTGTTTTAATTCACTGTGGGTGTAAGAAATTTGAACAGATAATAGAATGTCATTTGTTAGTGCAATAATTGCTTTTTAAGAATTACGGGAATCCTGATTGGAAGTAGACTATGAGACTGAATCATTTGGTGTGGAGATTAACTCTTCAGGGACCTTCATATTGCGATGCAATTAGCTTCATCTGTACTTGACTCCAGAGACTGGGTCTAGCGTTTGTTGCGTTAACGCCTTCCATTTCTGATGCCTCTCTGTTCACATCATTAATAAGTAGTTAGATGTGTCGGGCCGTTAAGTGATTTTAAGAGAGAATTTATTTGAACCTGTCACAAGCTATCTTAGTCTGTCCTAGAAAATAGTGATCTAAAGCATCGTCTGTTACAAACGTCACCTAAAACAACCTAGGGGATAATTTTCGACTATGTTCCTTGAAGCAAGAAAGCATATTATAAAAATGAAATGTAGGTGTTGAATGTGTCATAGTCCCTTAGGAAAATATGACAGCACTTCCCATGGTAAAAGTCAGTCCCAGGAATAATTTCTGCTGCTGGCCAAGAGCCCAGGCAGGTGTAACTGCAGCACAGGAAGATCAGTGGACCCTCAGCCTGTCTCTCTAGATAAGGCTTAAACTATCTTGTCAAATTTAACCATGCCTCGATTCAAGTCAGTGTTTGGAAAATTATAACCAGCAATAAAAAGAAAGGGAGGTACACATCCCTACAGTTCTCCAGCGCGAGTAAATAGGCCCTGGCTGACCACAGCTAGTCATGCTCCTAGCAGAGGAAGGAGATAAAGGAGGTGGGTTAAAAAGCTTTAAAAGCTGTGGGTTTGAGTGAAACAAGAGTAATGTGGAGACTTCCCTCGAGGTCCAGTGGTTAAGACCTCGCCTTCACTGCAGGGCCTGTGGGTTCCATCCCTGCTCCCAGAGCTGAGATCCCACGTGCTCCTTGCCAAAAACATCAAAACATAAGACAGAAGCAATATTGTAACAAATTCAACAAAGACTTTAAACATGGTCCACGTCAAAAAAAAAAAAAAAAAAAAAGAGTGTCTATTCAGCCAGTTAAATCTCTTGTAAAACTAACAGTCTCGTGTTTAAATTTCTGGGATGCTAAGGCGCCTATTTCGGGGGTCCTGCCCTCCGGGGCGGAGTCAGCGCGGTTCTGCCTTAGTTACACTTAGCGCAGCCCTAAGTGCTCAGTAAATGGTAGGTGCTGTTAGTTCAGCTCTTTCCTCCAACTCCGACCCCTACTCCACCAACTAAAACCCACTGCCAAAATTCCGTGGGAGAAGATGCAGGCTTCTGGTGAGCATACACACACTGGCAGCCTGGAGATCTGAATAATGTCCTAACTGCCCAAGGAGGGGAGTGTTCGGGGCGGACCTGAGCAAAGGGGAAGCCGGCACAGTCCCGATGCCAACCTGACTCAGCAGATTGTTTGGGATTCCGGAGAGGTTAGGACAGTAACAAGGCATTTTTATGTCCCGGTGTCTCCGATGTTGCTGCTGGGCCTGGGAATTAATCTAGGGCTTTTGTCAACATGGCTGTTTGGATTCGGCAGGCGCTTCTGGAGCGGGGCTGGCGGGGCGCGCGGGAGTCTCGCCTTCCACCGGGCTCCCAGGTGGTGCCGAGGCAGGGGCCGCAGGCCAGCCTTTCTTTAAGGGTTTGAAAATCAAAGTCCTCCCAGCCTCTCTGGTCCCCTGCCGGTGCTCAGCACCTGTTGCCCGTGCGGTGAGCATGGCAGGGGTTCTCGGAGCCCCGGCCCCAGCCCTGGGCCAGCATCCCGGGCGACCGGGGCAAGCACACACTCCTTGAGGGTCACGGGCAGGTTACTGAGTCAAGACTGCGGGAGCCCGCCCCGACGTCCCCCCCCCACCCCCACAACCTCCCCTCCCCTTCCCCAGACCTGGGACTGATCTCGGAGCTGCTCAGGGATAACAAAGCCAGCAGCGGAGCGAGGCGAGACCGTGCCAAACCCGAGTTTTTCTTCTTTGGCAATCAACTAATTTTCAAAATGCGATTCACAGATTTGCAAAATCCCCCGAGTGTGGAAACAAACCGCTTTTCCTGAAAGATGATTAAAAGCAGACCCCGCCCCCAACCCCCACTGGAAAATGAAGTGAGCGGCCGCACCGAGGTCCCCCGCGCTCACGTGTAAAGAATATGTTAACAGAAGGGCCGCGTGCGCGCGCGCATGCGTACGCGCCCGCAGCGCAGAATCTGGTTCTAATTACTTGTACTTTGGTTGAACTTTGGCGTTTCCTTTGACTTTCTCCCTAATGTATGTGAGCTGTGGGCCTTGCAATCCTGCAGTGCATCCACAGAAAAAGGTGGGGGGTGGAAATCCAGACCGGCTGTCTTCGGTGCCAACAAAAATGAAACCCAACTGCATGTTTTGACCAAATGCAACACTTTGCGCTTCTCCCTTAATTAGCTGAAAAGACTCCCTCCCACCGGGTCCCGGAGCTGGGGGCTCGAAATTCCCCGGGGGGCCATGCAGGAAATGCCTTTTGCTTTACAGCTCCTTTCTTTTAAAGCTCGGCTGCCCAGAGAGTGCATTAAAATACTGTCTTAATCTTCGAAGGTTCTAGTGAAAAAGGCGAGACTTGCATAACGCGGGATGCCTGCCTGCCTCCCCACCCCCCGACCCCCGCCCCGCGTCTAATCAGGCCCAACGTAAAATCCTGGTCTGTCAACATGGCTTAGCCAGTTGTAAATTAATTCTCACAAAGGAAAAAAAAAAAGTATACCGGGCCTTCTCTTAAAAATGTTATCTGCTACTTAATCTAACCTTTAGAAGAATGCCAAGCATGTTAGGAATTGTGAAGGGAGCTATTGTTAGAAGCTTTCTGTGTGTTTAAATGACACTCAGGTGTGTTGTAACAACAAGGACATTTATACTGTGTTTTCTCAGGTGAGTTAAGTTACAAGCACCAAGTCCTCTTAACATGCAATAGCATTGTTATTTACTTATTGGGTTTTTTTGGAGTGAATTAGACCTCCAGAGTTGTGACAGTGTTTAAGAAAGCTGTGACACTTGGGAGTGCTGGTATTCTGCTTTTGTGCAGAATCTGGTCGGTGGAGACTTCCTTCAGTTTGTTTTTGTTTTGTCTGCAAACAACATTGGAGTTTGGAGTCCTTCAGAGAGCTGTGCTTCTCAAAGTGCCAGCTTCGGCCCCTTGCCAGTCCTGGAAGAATGGGGCAGCGAGAGCAGATGTTTAGAAATTTGTCCAGCAATTTGACAGAGTAATTTTATGTCTAGAAAAAAATCATTTTTTCCCTCTTTTTAACTTGTAGCTTGTGTTTTGAGCATCTTTTCTGAAATTCCTTTTCTCCGGGAGATTTCATGTTGTATGTTTTTCCCCCTCGAGATTGGCTTTTATTACTTTCTACCAATCTATGATGAAAAAAAAAAAGAAATGGTCCTTCACCATAGATAGTCTGAAAATCACTCATTTAAAGCAAAAGCCTTCGTCAATCCCCCAGAAGTCTGCTGCTGCTTGTGGTCCAGACACACTTAGAGGGGCGTTAGCATACTGGCAAACAAGACTCGTGGTGGCTTTTCTGCAGGAAGGTGCCTCTAGCTTTGTTTGCCCTAGTGACAGCCTCCTCTGCGTAGCGGGAACGGAGAGGTTTAGAATATGGGCTAGAAGCTTCTGTCAGTGCAGGTGTGGATCGGCTGTCTCCTCTGGCAGCCTGGAGGAGGCCCCTGAGCACCTCTGGTGCTGACTCTGCTCTGGGCAGGGACCCGTGGAGCCAAACGCCCAGCTCGCCAGAGCACAGAAGCTCCTGCCTTGGAGGGTCCCTGACAGCCGGTCTGGTGCGCAGTTTGGATGCCACCCTGGAGGCAGCCACTGGCCAAAACAGAACGGGACAATAGGTAAGCAGGGAAATAAAGAAAAAGCAGGGCCAGATGAGTCCTCAAAGACTGCTTTTCCCCAAACTGAAATCCCCACAGGATGGCTGGAGTGCCGTTGTTTTATTGAATGACACCAGCCTCTTTTTTCCCCCCTGGGAAGTCTACAAACTGCATTCTCTGGCCTGCCTGAGATCGCCGAATGAGCTAACACAGGACACGTTGTCTGCTGAGCCTGCAGAGTTTTCGAGCAAAAATTTTATCATTCTAGAGACTGATTGTGCTTGCCCAGAATAAAGAACAGAATGTTTGAGGCCTCTCAAGGGCATTTGATGAATCTAACTCTCATTTAAAGGGACTAATAGATTATTGATTTAAGCAGGATGACAGGGGGCAGATCAATGGCCAGGCACTCTGTAGCTATCTTAAACACTGACTGTGAAGGGAGCCGTGGGCTGCCCACCTGGCTTGTTCCCCGCTGTCTTCATTGGGGTGGAAATAAAGGGGGAACACGGGGGAAGAGGAGCACCAAGAAAACTTGGCCAAAGTTATGTTTTTGCTGTGTTACCGAAACAGCCCAAGACTGCCTTGAAGTTCAAATCCGCTTTTATATTGATGCCATATCCTCGTTGTAATTCTACAGCTTGTGTTGGCTTGTTTGCTTGAAGCCAGCTTTGGCAATCTGACGGCACCACTGAGATTCTTTTTTTTGCTTTGCATTGTTCTCAGTGTTGTGGGCCACATGGAGGAAGTGAGAGACCAGCGATTATGCAGTTTGAGGGGATATTTGACTATATACAATCAGTTAATTCTTTACCACCAATGGGAAATTGTTTCCAATGATCATTGTTTCTTATCACATATAAGTCTTTTCTATTTATGTTTGTATGAGATGCACGCATGGCATTTGTAGGATTCACATTGCAAACTGCAACAGAATCAATTCATTCTTCAAAACAGCCTGGTCACCTCCTCTGGGAAGACTCCCATGATTTTTCTGAGCTGAATAAGGCTATATAGCCCTCTCTGATATGTCATTTATCCATGGTTCCCAAACTGCTGCAATTTGGATTCACCTGGGAATTTTTTTTTTTTTAAGTGTGATGCCTGGCTCTCACTCCCAGGCATTCTGGCGTAATCGGTCCTAGATACAGCCTAATAAGCACTAGGAAGTTTTAAAGCTCCCCAGGTAGTTCTAATATACAGCCAAATTTGAGAACCACTGTATTATGTTTCTAATTGTCAGTTTACTCTATATTGGGCCAAACTTGTCAGGGCTAAGGGATTACACCACGTACCGTCCATAGCATATAACATACGCTTGGTATGTTATAGCTGTTCAGGGAATTAAACAATTAAACACATGAGCATCCGTTGTACAAATATGGGAAAGTTGATAGCACTGCTGGTGAAATCACCACGGCCTTAGGAGAAGTCCACAGCGTTCACTATTGATTCCTTCCAAATAGAACATTTTCATCTGTACAACTGTTCAGGAAAAGTCTTCTGATTCAGTCTGTGGTTATAAGTGACTCTCCTCCACTGGAAAGGCTTTTACTGACCTTTTATACAATGTCTCAGGATTTTGAGGCCTTTCCTCTTTCAGGTGCTTTGCCAAAGATGCTTGGGGTTAGATTGCCTGCAGTTCTGTTTCCTCTCTTTGGGAGGGAGGGACGCTGGATGCTCTCAACACACGAATTCAAAGCGGCGTATTTATGGAAATTACACCCACTTCTAAAATTTAGGAGGCAGCTCTTGACAGCTGAGTCCAGCCCTAGCAGAACTCTATTTACAACTTTGCTAAACGAGCCAGATTAGCTGTTCTACGTGAGCCAGTGGGACGTTAAAATACACTCTCCCCACATTGCACACAACTCAGGATTGACGGTCGTGATGATGACGCAGCTTGGTCCTTTGAGGGGAAGTAAAGACACACAGATAAAACCAATCAGAAAGTTCTGGGAGGCATTTAGGGGAGGACTCACTTACATTGATATCTAGGAGTGTAAGTTGACACAGCCCCTCTAGAAATAACAAAATAACCATACCTTTCAAATTAATAATTCTACTTCCGAGAATTTATCCTAAGGACATAGTCAGAGATGTGCTCAGATTAGCTACAAAGATATTCATCATGATGGAATGTTTTATGGGAAAAAATATTTATTGGCAAGGAAACAAACTCATGACACAGTAAGTTAAAGTTGCAAACAGAATCTACAGTATAATTCCACTGTTTAAAATAAACCAAAAGCATTTACATAAAGCATTTATAAAATGTTTTGAAAGACAGATGCCAAGATAACAGTAATTTTCTCTGAGTGAAAGGATTGTGGGTAATTCTGTATGGGTTTGTTTTCTTAGATTTTTTTCTTCCCTCCCCCCGCCCCTCAGGGCTCCAGAAGCTTTTAATTTTTTAACTTCTCTGAAATCAGGCTGTGTCTCACAAGCACTCATGGATCATAATTTAATTGGCAGTACTCTGTCTTTCTTAAATGATGATGTGGAATAACTATGCATTTTATAATCAATGATGACTCAGGATCAGTGACACCCAGTAATAACAATAGTAACAATAGCAGTAGCAGTATCTTGGATTTTTTAAACATTGAAATATAGTCGATGTCCAATATTGTATAAGTTACAGATGTACACTATAGTGATAAGTTTTTAAAGTTTATGTTCCATTTATAAAATATTGGCTCTGTTCCCCATGTTGTATCCTCATTGCTGTTGTTACTTAGTCCTCATTGGTGGTGGTGTTTAGTCCTTATTGGTGTTGTTTAGTTGCTAAGTCATGTGCAATTCTTTGTGACTCCATGGACTGTAGCCCTCCAGGCGCCTCTGTCCATGGGATTTCCCAGGCAAGAATACTGGAATGGGTTGCCATTTCCTGCTCTAAGGGATCTTTCCCAACCCTGAGATCAAACCCACGTCTCCTGCATTGCAGGTTGATGCTTTACCACTGAGCCACCAGGGAGGCTCCTTGTATCCTTGGAGCTTATTTTGTATTGTTTTCCTAGATTTTTAGCAAACAGTGGTACATCATTTTGTACTGTTTTCTTGATGATGCTATTATGACTCATTTGCTTTCGGTGAAGCTGATTAGCTTAGTGTGAGGCATCCTTTTGTATCTGTAGCTTGATAGCTGATCTGCTGAGCTTTTGTGACATCTTAAATGCTGACCTTCCTATGCAACACGTGCTGTGATTGTGCCAAGCTACCCAGGAAAGACTATACTAGATTTATCTACTAGACCTGCGAAGCTCTAATGAATTCATTCCAAGATTCTTCTGAATTATGAAAATACTATAATTATAGTTGATTCTCTTCCAAAGGGATAATTAATTACTTTTAAAGGAAGCAAATGAGTATTTGAAAGCTATTTGGTTTCTAATTTTACCATTTAACAACTTAGAGGGGCATTTGGGGCTTGGAATGAAGACAAAGAAGGAAAAGTAGAAAATCTCATGTATTAATTCATTGAATATTTATCGATAACCCACCTACGATGTGCCAGAACCTCTTCTAGGCCTGGAGCAGAGTTGTAAACAGTGCATCTAAGTTCCTTGGTTTCCCCAGACCCATACTTGTGGGATAGCACGGGCCAAATATAAAATGGTGTGCACAGACGTTCTAAATTTAGACACCAGTTGGGGCATTATAGAAAATGAAAAAAGGGGGTACAGTGACCAAGAGTGGGAGGGGACCTTTCACTTAGAAAAGCCATCTGTGAGGAGCTGACATTTGCTCAAAGATCTAGGAGAGAGAAGGCATGAGACACATACAGGTCTTGGAATTTCCAGATACAGAGAATTCTCAGTGTGATATCCATAAAATTGACACCGGAGCTCAGCCTGTTCAAGGGATGGAACAGAAACCAAGTGTTTAGAGGTTAGTCAGGGAGGAACATCATTGCATCCAATGACATCACTAAGGCGCCATATCAGGAAGAGCCTCGTTGAACACATAGCAAGGAGTTTGCTGTCATCCGTGACCGTTGGAAGGCTTTGGGCAGGTTAGGGAGAGGATTGATTTTAACTTTGCTGCAGCTCTCTAACTGTGTGTTTGCAGAATGCACCTGAGGCTAGAAGAGAGCGGGCCCGGGAGGCCAGTGCGGGCTTCTGCAGCAGCTGAGGTGGGAGATGCTGGCGCGTCGCTAGGCTGGCCTGGTGGCAGGATCCCGGACAGGGATGGGTGAACGGTACATGTAGGGAGGAGGGCTGACTTGACTTGCTAAAAGTTGGGCTACAAGACAATCCAGTCAGTAGAATAGCTAGTCTGGGAGATGATGAACAGTGAAACAACTTGGGGTGTAATACTCTGGGAAATATACTGAATATTGTAAAGTGGTTGGACCTTGGAAGATTCTGGAATATTATTTGACCACTTTCAGTCACTCTCTTCCCTACTTCCATCATCCTTTATGAGCAGTTTTGCCTGTAATAGAAATAGGGCCACATCTTGCTTTGATTGGGAGCATAAATCTGGGGGTTGGGGATGGGAAAATACTGGGGGTTGAAGTTCTGTACGTCTGTCTTGCTCATGGATTTGGGATGGTTAGATAATGAGATGGGGGTCCCCTGTTGGTAAATCTAGAACAAAGAGCAGCATCAGCCTGAGCTATTATTAATGCAGTGCTGTGCTCCTCAGTATTACTTGTCCATTCAGTCACCCAGAGGTCTGGTTCAGATGCAAATCTGCCTCTGTGGTGGCTCAGTGGTCAAGAATCCACCTGCCAGTGCAGGAGGCAGGAGATACAGGTTCAGTCCCTGGGTCGGGAAGATCCCCTGGAGGAGGAAATGGCAACCCACTCCAGTATCCTTGCCTGGAGAATCCCATGGACAGAGGAGCCTGGCGGGCTACAGTCCAGGGGGTTGCAAAGAGTCGGGCACGACTGAGCACACACACACACACTGACTCCTTGGGCTTGAGCTGGACCCTGATAACCACGCTTTCTAATCAGCTCTGACATGATGCTGATCTGCTGGTCCAAGGGGGTCGGGACTCTGAATAGCAAAGATCTCTCCCCCATTGCTGGCCCCATGCTGAAGACCCTCCCCATTGTTGGATGGCTGGCTGGGGCATTTTCTTCCTTTGTCCTAAGGAGACTTACTTTAGGTTAAGTCACTACAGGGTCAAGCAGGTCATTCCTGAGACTCTTAAATAAACCAGAAGCTGGTGGAACAGGAGTCAAAAAAGAGCCTGGGGTGTGCGGTGTGAACATCTGACTTTGTGTCTTTGGCTGCACCACGGCCCTGTTGGTTTTGGATGAGTCACCACTTCTCTGAGTTTCTGTTTCTCTTGAGGGTAAAACGGCGATAACATGACCTCCCTCTCAGTGCGGAAGCATTCTGCAAATGAGAGAGATGTGCAGGATTGCTTTGTAAACTGCAAAGACCCACGTTAGGGGTAGAGTCCCCCTGCAGTGCCCACCCTGACAGCTGGCCTTGTGGGCCTGTCCTGGCGATGTTATAGCTGAAATTGGGGGCGGAGGCCTGTGAACCCACTGGGGAAAAAGTCATGAACTGAAATATGTTTTCTCGCTTTTCTCCCCCTCCGCATCTCCACCACAGCGATTGAGACACAGAGCACCAGCTCCGAGGAACTGGTCCCAAGCCCCCCATCTCCGCTTCCGCCGCCCCGCGTGTACAAGCCCTGCTTTGTCTGCCAGGACAAGTCGTCCGGCTACCACTATGGGGTCAGCGCCTGCGAGGGGTGTAAGGTGAGTGCCAGCTCCAGGTCTGGGACGCCTTGACATCTGTCCCGGCCTCTCCAGTCAGTCTGGTGGTCTGGGCTGTGTTTGATGGTTCCATTTCTTCCTTATATAGCTCATTAGTTAAAAATGCAGAAACTTCTCTGGATGACTGATGGAAGCCAAATGTTCCAGGGCCCTTAAAATAACCCGTAGCCATTCTTTTCAGGTAACAAGAGCCTTTTGAAGGCATCCTGAAAAGCATCACCCTATTTCTCTTTAGAACACGCCGTCTGGTGTCTTTGTGGTTTTATTTTATTTTTAAATATGACTGACAGTCCCCTGAATCAACTTGCAGAGAATCCAAGGTTGAAATTGGGATTTATCTTCTGGCTGTTTCGTCAGCCCTGTGGCCTTTGAATTACAGTTTGATTTCCAGCCTGTAGGGACTTGCTACTGTGTGAGTGTCATAAATTCAGGGGAGCTGGATTTAGAATTCCAGCCTACGGAGTCGTGGAGGCTGAACATGTGTCAGAGACTCTATGGCTGCTTTGAATCAAACTAGACAGTCGTAATCGAGTCCAACAGGCTTAATTGAGTGAAAGAGCTTCTTACTTTTTTTTAAAGAGAGAGAAGAAACAAAGAATGACTTCATAGGCAGATCCAACTCTCCCACAGACAGTCTTTCAAAGGATTTATGTCTGTCTTGAAGCCCTTCGTTAGATACACGGCTTCATTTCTGTTCTCGCCGGTGGCAATTCAGGTGTGTTTTTCAATGTGGAAAGTTACAGCCCCCCAGCCCCCCACTCCCCACCCCACAGCCCCCGGGTGCTCTAAGGCGTTTTGTCTTTGGCTGATGAGAGTGAGTGCTTACTGTGTGCTCGGGGTCTGTGACAAACCATCCTTACCACAGCCTTTTCTTTGGTTTGCAACTCATGGGCCAGTGCTCTTGGCCAAGTTCCTCAGGGGGGTTTGCGTGGTCCTGGCCATGCTCCACGTGGGCTGGATCAGCTGCAGGGTAGCCAGCTGGCTCTGCTTCTGAGGATGATGTCCGTTGAGGGGTGGGGGCCTCTGTTCCCGTTGGGCTGGCCCCGGTTATTCCCACGGGCAGGGTTCCGGAAGAGGGCACCAGGCCGCTCAAGGCCTCCTGAGGCCCCGAGGGGGCAGGCTCTGGCTCCTGACATGTTCTGGTGTTGGCCAGAGCAGGTCAGAAGCCCAGCCTGTTAACTCAAGAGGTGGGAACATAACCTCAGCCTCTCAGCCCAAGGAGAGGCGAAGACGCAAGATGAGAGGCGGGAACACGGGGGAAGGAGCGATGGGGTCTTTGTGCATGGCGTCTGCCACTCTGCGTGTCTGCTGGGACACGTGGGGTGGGACCCAGGACCCTCGCCGCAGCTGTGACTCACCCACAGCCGGCCGCCGGAAGAGCTGCATGAGCAAACACCCAAGCGTCAGCCCCGAAAAAAGATTAGGTGACTTTTCCTTCCTTCTCAAGTCATTTGAATAAACATTTATTCGTTTATAGTGTGAGGCCCGCTTGGGGAAATTCATTGCAGCCTAGGGGACATCTCTTCCCCTGGGATCATGTTGGCGTGGAAGGAAGGCCACTTCCTCCAGTAGCCTTAGATAGAGGGGGCAAGGCGGTGAGCACTGAGGCCAGCTGGCACCTGGGTGAAAAGGGAAGCTTTTGTGTGTCGAAGTACTGCTGAATATTGGTAACCCCTCAATGAACCTACTGAAATGTACCCTGAGATGTGGGAAGGGCTCAGAACCCCAGTCCTTCTGCCCATGTGCTGTGCATAAATGCATCATTTTCTAGTGCTCGTTTGGAAGTTAGATGAAAGGACACTTCTTTATTCCAAAACACTTTGTCATCTTATGTCCAGAAACCTCCACAAGGGCTGTTGTAACACAGCTCACCTGCTCCCTTTCTGCCCTGGGAAAAGAAATGAGCCAGCGTGTCTACTTGTGCCAGATCCCAGGCCCTGCCCACGTGTTAAGCTGTTTCACAGTCTCTGAAGGACAAGCTCTTAGTCAGCTCTTAGTCAGCTAGTTCTCTGACCCCCTGCACAGGATTCTGACTCTTTTTAGGAAAAACCCCAACAAAAACAAGACCAGGACCAGTATAAGCAACTTTGATGAACTTGGGAAAGCTGTTCAGAGTCCTGCTGGGGTGTATCTTTTCAGCAAAGAACAGTAAGCCCAATAAAGTCAGGTGAGCTTGCCAGCCAGTTGTCCAGCTTAAGGATTAAGCCCACCATGGCTTTGGACTATGGGTGGGTCTCTGAAAGCATGGGCCGCCTTTCCCTCTGGCTGGTGAGATAGACTGGTCTGCATTTTGGCTTGCTGGGAAGATATAGTGACAAAATTCATAGAACTGAAAAGCTTAAGAAGTCAAAAGTATGATGTAACCACCAAAGGAAAAAATATATAACTTTAAAAAGTGAAATATAACTTTTGTCTTCATTTTAAAATGACCAGCACAGTGCAGACTTTATTGTATTAAAAAAACT
Source organism: Okapia johnstoni (assembly GCA_024291935.2). Classification (NCBI taxonomy): domain Eukaryota; kingdom Metazoa; phylum Chordata; class Mammalia; order Artiodactyla; family Giraffidae; genus Okapia; species Okapia johnstoni. The sequence goes on along the minus strand of CM044327.1, from coordinate 34,920,393 downwards.
AGACCATTAAAATACCCAGGGTTCTACCCGGGGAGAAACCCCTGCTAAGCCTGGTTTTCTATTAGTCATATGCACGTTGTTCTTCTTGTTGTTTTTTACCAGAATAGAATTTTATGTTGTACACTGGTTTTGACTTTCTTTTTAAATTTAATGATCCTTCATGACCAAAATGTAGACAACTGCATAGTTTATAAGGCTATACCATTAATGTAGTGGTTTATGGTACATCACAATTTATTTAATGAATCCCTTATTGTACAATTGAGGTATTCCCAGTGTTTCTCTACTATAAATAATGCTTTGGTAAATAGCCTTCTTGTTTATCTCTGATAATTTGCTTAGGATAAATTAGTAGAGGTGGAATTTCTAGGTCAATGGCTCTGCATATTTTTAAGGCTTAAACAATTGCCAAAATGCCTACTAAAAGACGCATATCAATATAAGCTCTGTTAGTCTGATAAAGTTAATATTATTGAAGACTATTAGGACTCTCTCCCTCATAATAATAATAAGGTAACGAGTCAGGAAACAACTTCTCAAACAAACCACAATTTGGTAGTTGATAACAGGCCCCATGCCTGGTGCCGTTTTGGGCTACCAGCAGATATACACCATGGGCCCCAACTGACCTGTAAGAGTGAGTCCACCCTTTGCCTGGAGATCAGAGATCGCAGCTCTAGACTGGAAGCCCTTGCTCTAAAGTAGGATTCCCAACAGAACCCAATTTGTATCTTTAAGGAGGAATATCCACAGTGACTTCTGCCTGTCGTGACCAGAGTGACCTTATTGACTATTGTTTCGGGAAGAGAACCTCTGACTCCCTAGGGACCAGGTGGCAGTATCGGCCTCAGAAGCTGATGAACGGGCTGTGGGCTACCTCTGGGAATGGCCAGCGGCTGTGTGTTGACACGGCATCACCATAGCAACGTAACCACTAGCTGTACCACAGGGATGTCCCGTTTAGGGGATTTCCAGCTAAGCGTTGGCAAATTTTTACAGGGGACAAAGGGTGCATAAAATTTTTACAGGGGACCAAGAGTACATAAAATGAACATGTGGTGTAGTTAGCTGAGAAGGTTTAACAGTATAAAGTTGTAAAGCTGATTTTCAGCTGTCTTTAAGAAACAATTGCATTGCTCATAGCTAGAATTTATGTGAAGTTTTGACCTTGATCACATTTTACATTTCCATACTTGCAGCTTTCAAAGAGTGTGGAATCTAGAGTGAGACTGCCAGGATCTGACTCCTAGCTAGGCTGCTCCCTAGTTTTCTGACGTTGCGCAAGCATCTTTAATTCTCTATGTCTCTCTCTTTTCTCAGTTGGAAAAACGGAGATAATAACATCACCACCTTGTAATATTGTTGTGAATATAAAATGAGTTACTGTGAAGCATGTACTTGGCACATCGTAAGTGGTATATATGCCCAGTTATTGTTTTGTACTGTCTTTTACGTGTTACGGTGACATTTGCACACAGTACTATAACATCGGTTATAATCTTAGTATTCTTTCTTGTAATGTTCTTTCAGAAATTCCCTATCCCCTTGGACACAAATAAACACTGCCTCTTTCCTTCAAGACTTAGGTTAAGACCTAGCCAGTACATGGAACCTCCACTGGTTACGCTGGGACAGGAGTTGGCACGTTGATTCTGTAAAGAGGAGACAGTAAATATTTTAGGCTTCAGAGGCCATATGGTTTCTGTTACAGCTACTCAACTCTGCCGTTGGTGCTTGAAAGGAGCCAGAGACAACATGTAAATGAATAGGCCTGGCTATGTTCCAATAAAACTTTATTTACAAAAACAGGCAGTAGACCATGTTTGGCCCTTCGACCTAGTTTCCCGATCTGTGCAAAAGTATGCGGTGATACGTCATAGCTTGTGTGTGTGCTTAGTCGCTCAGTTGTGTCTGACTTTGCGACCTCATGGACTGCAGCCCGCCAGGCTCCTCTGTCCATGCGATTCTCCAGGCAAAAATACTGGAGTGGGTTGCCATGCCCTCCTCCAGGGGATCTTCCAAACCCAGGGATTGAATCCCTGTCTGCTGTGTCTCCTGCGTTGGCAGGCAGGTTCCTTACCACTAGCGCCACCTGGGAAGCCCATCCAGTTTCTAAAACTCAGAAGCTGATGGCCCAGAGCATTCGTGCCAAAGGTGGCATCAGCTCTTTCTGTGGACCTAGGACAGCTGCGTCCCACTCCTGCCTGCCCAGTCTCGATGGCAACAGCTTCAGGACCCCTCTGCTCTCTGTTCCTCCACCCCTCATCCCCACTCAGCTCCCACCTCATCACCCAGAGCCAGAGATGAGCAATTTCCTTATAAGTCAGCTACTTCCAGAAATACCTGGTTTACTTTGGAGAGATTTATGGGATAAACCTGACTGAGTTCAGTCACTCAGTCGTCTCTGACTCTTTACAACCCCATGGACTGCAGCATGGCAGGCTTCCCTGTCTTTCACTATCTTCCAGAGTTTGCTCAAACTCATGTCCATTAAGTCAGTGATGCCATCCAACCATCTCATCCTCTGTCATCCCCTTCTCCTCACCTCAATCTTTCCCAGCATCAGGGTCTTTTCCAATGAATTAGCTCTTCACATCAGTACATGAAAGTATTAGAGCTTCAGCTTCAGCATCAGTTCTTCCAGTGAATATTCAGGGTTGATTTCCTTTAGGATTAACTGGTTTGGTCTCATCTCAAGGGACTTTCAAGAGTCTTCTCTAGCACCACAATTAGAAAACATCAATTCTTCAGCATCCAGCCTTCTTTATGGTCCAGCTCTCAACATCTGTACATGACTACTGGAAAAACCTTAGCTTGGATTATGCGGACCTTTGTTGACAAAGTAATGTCTCTGCTTTTTAATATGCTGTCTAGGTTTGTCATAACTTTTCTTCTAAGGAGTAAATATCTGAATTTTATGGCTGCACTCACCATCCACAGTGATTATGGAGCCCAATAAAATAAAGTCTGACACTGTTTCCATTGTTTCTCCATCTATTTGCCATGAAGAGATAGGACCAGGTGCCATAATCTAATTTTTTAAATGCTGAGTTTTAAGCCAGCCTTTTCACTCTCCTCTTTCACCTTCATCAAGAGGCTCTTTAGTTCCTCCTCACTTTCTACCACTAGACTGGTATCATCTGCATATCTGAGGTTATTGATATTTCTCCCAGCAATCTTTATTCCAGCTTTTGCTTCATCCAGCCTGACATTTCACATGATGTGCTCTTCAGAGAAGTTGAATAAGCAGGGTGACAATATACAGCTTTGATATACTCCTTTCCCAATTGTGAACCAGTCCTTTGTTCCATGTCCAGTTCTAACTTTTGCTTCTTGACCTAAATACAGGTTTCTCAGGAGACAAGTAAGGTGGTCTGGTATTCCCATCTCTTGAAGAATTTTCCACAGTTTGTGGTGATCCACACAGTCAAAGGATTTAGCATACTCAATGAAGCAGAAGTAGATGTTTTTCTGGAACTCTCTTGCTTTTTCAGTGATCCAGTGGATGTTGGCAGTCTGATCTCTGGTTCCTCTGCCTTATCTGAATCCAGCATGTACATCTGGAAGTTCTTAGTTCACATAGTATTGAAGCCTGGCTTGAAGGTTTTTGAGCATTACTTTGCTAGCATGTGAGATGAGTGCAATTGTGCAGGAGTTTGAACATTCGTTGGCATTGCCCTTCTTTGGGATTGGAATGAAAACAGACCTTTACCAGTCCTGTGGCCACTGCTGAGTTTTCCTAATTTGCTGGCACATTGAGTGCAGCACTTTCACAGCGTCATCTTTTAGGATTTGAAATAGCTCAACTGGAATTCCATCACTTCCACCAGATTTGTTCCTAGTGATGCTTCCTAAGGCCCACTTGATTTCACACTCCAAGATGTATGACTCTAGGTGAGTGACTACACTGTTGTGGTTATCCTGGTCTTTAAGACCTTCTTGTGTGTCGTTCTTCTGTATATTCTTGCTCCCTCTTCTTAACTTCTGCTTCTGTTAGGTCCTTGCCGTCCCTGTCCTTTATTGTGCCCATCTTGGCATGAAATGTTCCCTTGTTATTTCCAGTTTTCTTGAAGAGATCTCTAGTCTTTCCCATTCTATTGTTTTCCTCAATTTTTTTGCATCGTTCACTTAGGAAGGCTTTCTTATCTCTTCTTGCTATTGTCTAGAACTCTGCATTCAGTTGGGAGGATCTTTCCCTTTCTCCTTTGCCTTTTGCTTCTCTTCTTTTCTCAGCTATTTGTAAGGCCTCCTCAGACAACCACTTTGCCTTCTTGCATTTCTTTTTCTTGTGGATAGTTTTGGTCACTGCCTCCTGTACAGTGTTATGAACCTCCATCCATAGTTCTTCAGGCAGGCACTCTATCTACCAGATCTAATCCCTTGATCTTTTGTAGCAGTTAACTTTTCCTGCCTAACAAAAAGCCTTAATGCTTTTGCCTTAAAACAAAAGACATTTCTGATTTGTTACGATTCTCTGTAGGTCTTGTCTGGGCGGGCTTGGCTTGGGCCAGATGATGCACTTGATCAGGCCCTTGACGGCATGACTGGCTCCTCCTCCCGTGAGCCTAGCCTGCCCTTGTTCATGTGGGAGTGGACAGGTTCCCATGAGTAAGACAGGACAAACACGAGTGTGCACACCTCTGGTCGTGTCACATTTGCTAGTGTCCCTCCCCCTGCCCAGGCGTGGTTATGCCAGCATTCAACAGTTGGAGAAATGGCCACCACCCCTTATGGGGAAAAGTGGCCGAGTCACTCACTCAGCAAAAGATGCGGGTGCCAGAGCTGACGTTTGATGACATACATCCTTCTATTACGCCCTGGTGTTGTGTGGAGTTAGTTTCTCAAAACTGTATTCCGGAGTCGCTGTGCTGGGCGCCGTGGATACAGAGTGAACGTGACAGACAGCTTCCTCCCAGAACAGGGACACAGACGGGCAGACGGCTTGGAGTCGGAAGAAAGGATGGTCTGGTAAAGATAAGTGGAGTGGAACCTGGGTTGACGGGAGATCGGGGCTTCCCAGGTGGCCCTAGTGGTAAAGAATCTGCCTGCCAGCGCAGGAAACGTGAGAGGCGCGGGTTCGATCCCTGGGTCGGGAAGATCTGCCGGAGGAGGAAATGGCAACCCATTTCAGTATTCTTGCCTGGAAAATTCCATGGACAGAGGAGCCTAGTGGGCTGTAGTCCACAGGGTCACAAAGAGTCAGACACGACTGAAGCAGCTCAGCATGCACGCAGGTGAGAGCTTGTGGTTGAGAAGGAGTTGACTGTGTAAAGGGGACAGTATTTCAGGTCAGAAGCTGAACTTGGACTCTGGGGCCATTTCTTCCTTTCTTTGTTGTGTCCCTTAACCCCTCTCAGCTTCAACAGGTGTGTGAAACTAAGACAAATCCACACGTTTGAGCTCCATCCAGTGCCATAGGGCAAGTACTGCGACGGTGAATCTGAGAAGTGCGCTGATTCCTTGTTAGGCGTAGCTTGTATGCGGTGGGAGTCTCAGGTGTCTACAAGTCAGGGTGAGTAGCAGGCAGGGGAGAAACTATGCCTGTTGGATTCCTTCTCTTTAGCAGGCCTGGGAGCATCTTATACTCCCGTTTCAGTTAATTCTCACGACAGCCCTGCAGCAGGTCAGCTGTATGACCACCGTGTTAACAGAGGAGAACACTGAGGTTCAGGGAGGTTAAGGAACGTGGCCAAGGTCACACAGCTGGACCTCAACCCTCGCCTGTTTGGGAAATACCTGACTGCTTCAGCCACGTTGAAACAGAGAATGGGAAGCAGTGGTGTGTTCTGTTCCAGAGTGTGGGGCTTCGTGGGGGCAACAAATTAAAAACAGGTGGGCGCGTACGTCAGAAGAGCAACGACCCTGTCACCTTGGTCTTCTCTGAAAGAAATGACATTTTTACATCAAGAAGTAAAAGGAGAAAGGGCTTACAAGGCAGTCTTCGCCAAGGAGGGGCGGTGAACGGACGGGCCCGCCCTGGGCAGCCTCCCAACTGGTGTTCAGTTCTCGTTCCCTCCGCTTCGCCCTCGCTGGGTGGAAACTTCCCATCCCTGAGCCAGCGCCCAGCCCCCTCGGAGCGGGGGTGAGGCTTCCAGGAGGCCCCGAGCGATGTCTGATCGTGGTCACGCTGGCCGCCTGCTATTTAAAGCAGCCTTGAAGAGGGTAAACTCCACTAGCCCCCTAGGTCCCTCAGGGCTCGTTTCATCCATTTTCTCATCTGCCTTTGTTTTCCTCGCCTCTGAAGAAGGAGGCTCTCATCTCCAGAATGGCCTTCGGCCACTGCACTGGTTTGGGGGTTTTGTTGTTTTTTTTTTTTTCCTGGCAGACAGTAAGTAGTGTGTGCAGTCACAGAGAGTTTTGCAATCAGGAAGATGGATGTCTGCACTTAATTTTAGAACTTCTATTAAATATTATAAACATGCTTAGTTATTTTATCTGACCAGGGCCGTTTAAGATGACATTGGTTTTTTTTGTTGTTGTTTTTAATGGACATCGATAAACATGAACATTATGCTCTGTTTGGAAACCGTTCCGGGCTTTGCCTGCCCTTCACAGTTGCTTCTGCTGAGGGGTTTGTTGCAAGGGTCCAGTCCCAAGAACAATGTTACACACTAAAGACAATATCAAGAGACCATGCCTGCACGCTGTCACGGCTAAAGCTGAATTATGAAGCTGCCATCAAGTTCATTATTTCAGTCCTTGAGCCACGAAATAAGTTCCCTCATAGATCCAAAGAACTTTTCTTTATAAAACTGCTCAAGAGGGGAGAATTTATTCTCTCATTGATCAGTCATTTACTAAACACCCTCTGTGAGACAGGTTCTAGGTAGAGAAGTAAAAGGTTTTATGTATTTTGTTCCCAATGTTCAGCGAGTGTACGGAACAGTGCAGTTCAATACTAGGCATAGAGTAGATATTTACTGACTGAGACGATGAGCTGTGTGTTTTCTGGGCTGTGACACGTGTGGTCTCGGGGCTCGCTGGGTGCAGAGAAGGAGACCCGCATTCCCCTGGCACTTCCAGGGAGGGCTTTGGAGAAGAGATGGCGTGACCACTGACTGTTTGAGCACATCCCAGATGAGGAAAGGGCTCGCCCCCTTTTCAGGTGTGTTCCACGCAGAAGTCGAAGACTAACCTGAAAGCAAGGGAACCTGGAATAGCCCATAGGGAATTACATGGAAAAGTGGAAATGTATCCATTCTGCTAGGGCTTCCAGGTGGTGCTAGTAGTAAAGAACCAGCCTGCCAGGCAGGAGACATAAGGGATTAGGGTTCTATGCCTGGGTGGGGAAGATCCCCTGGAGGAAGGTGTGGCAGCCCACTCCAGTGTTCTTGCCTGGAGAACCCCATGGACAGAGGAGCCTGGTGGGATACAGTCCACAGGGTCACAAGGAGCTGGACACGACTGAGCGCACACACATCCATTCGGGTCCGGTTGATTCTGCACAGCCACGTGCAGGCATCCAGGGACCAGCTGACGTTAAAGAGGCTCAGAAGGACCCACAGTCCGTCTCCTCAGCCCAGCCTTGCCCTTCTCGGTCACATGTCCTGTTATTCTCCTTTGCAGCACTTAACCCAGTTGTAACTAACTTAATTTCTGTTAATTAATTTTTGTTGGGGTATAGTTGATTTACGATGATGTGTTAGTTTCAGGTGTGCAGCAAAGTGAATCAGTTATACGTATACTGATGTCCTCTGTTTTTTAGATTCTTTCCCATGTAGGTTACTGTAGAATGTTGGGTACTGTTCCCTCTGCTGTACAGTAGGTTCTCGTTACTCCCTTGCTTTACACATAGTAGTGTGTGTATGTCAATCCCAGACTCCCGCCTCCTCCTCCCCCTTGACACCCATAAGCTTGTGACTCTGTTTCTGTTTTAGAAATAAGTTCACTTGTACCATATTTTAGATTCTACATAGAAGTGATATCATATGGTATTTGTCCTTCTCTGTCTGACTTACTTCACTTAGTGTGATCATCTCTAGGTTCAGCCACGTCGCTGCAGATGGCATTATTTCCATCTTTTTCCTGGCTGAGTGATGTAATTAACTTTGTGTGTTTGCTGCCGCCTCCTCTGTCATACCATAAGCCTTAGGAAGGCCAGGGCTGGTGTTGCATCTGAGCATTACTACCAGAGCATAGCGTAGGGCCCTACACACAGTAGGGCCCAAAGGAAGAGGTGTTTTAAATCAGGAATCAGATATAATTGTATGGTAATGAATATAGTAATAAGTGACAGGTAATAAATAAGATTAAATTGCATGGTAATGCCCATAAGTGGTATCATTATATGTATTATAATTATATAACGAATTGTATCTGAATATATCAGGTTTGTGATGATATATTCATAAGCATTCTTACAAAATTTATTAACAGGACGAATCCTTGAGTGGCCAAAACCCAGCTTATTTGCTTAGTCCTTTCTGCCTTTCACTTCAACGTTCACCCTTCACTGAAAAAGATATGTTCTTTTAGATATTGTCTTGAAGCAGACTCTTAAGGATTAGCAACTGGAACAATATACTTAAAACCACTGTGAGCTCTTAGTGCTTTAAAGAAAATAAAAATCTCGACATCTTCTACCTCTATCTAGAAACATCTATACAGATGAAATGACGATCTTGCTACTTCTAGTTTTAGTTCCTACAGGAGAAAACACTTTTCTTCTCTTCTGCTGGACAAATGTTGTTCTAAATTGAGAAATCATTTTGGATTGAAAAAGCAGGAAAAGTCTATCTTTTTTTTTTTCGTTTCTGATGTAGGAATAAACAGGAAGTGGAGGGTGAATTCTGAATTCGCCTACAATTCTATATTTTTTTTGTCATGTCAGCTGAGTGAGAATAGTTTGTTTCATTTGGTAGTTTTAAGTGGTTTGTAAATTTTTTAATGGTTACAAGTTCATAAATGCTTGTTTAAGTTAGTTGCTTGTCTGTTGTTTAAAAATATCTAGAACACTCTTATTTGCTGTATTTGTTAAACAAGCCTCAAGTCTAGTTCTTGGTAAAGCTTTCTCCCCTTGTCTATACAGCAGAGAAGGAAGCCCCCGTGTTCGTAGTTAACGTGTTTACTTGGCGACGGCTTGCTCCCAGTGATGTCATGAGGGTATGTGTGTCCAGAAGTTTGTCGATGAAAAAAATTAGCAAAAAATCAGTACCATTTTTGACTTAAAGCAAGTGTGGGACCCCAGGGATTGGAGGGGGTGGTTGACTAAGTTACTTATACAAAAGTCCTAAAGACCGTCATCTAAAATGAATTATGACAATATATTACAGTTTCACCAAATGACAAGAAGACGGTATTTTTGTCAGAGAAATGAAAGCATATGTCTGGGGTTTCCTGAGAGGTGATAGAAATTATGACCAAACGTCACTTCTGTTTAAATAGATTCTACACCATCAGAGGTTATGATTTTAGTGACTTTGGGGAGATGAGTTGTTCAGATGCCTCTCCAAACCTTTTACTGGAGAGGTTAAATAGGGAGCTTCCAATTTTGTATTTCCTCCTCTTGCCTGAACTCCAAAGAACATGAGGAAAGGAATCACCTGGAAGGGCACTCCTGGTTCGTTTTTTAAAATGTATTGTTTATTTTATATTAGTGTATGGTTAATTTACAGTGTTGTGTTAGTTTCAGGTTAGTTTCAGTGAAGTGACTCTGTTCTATTTATGCATATATCCATTCACTTTCAGATTCAGTTCCCATACAGGTTATTACAGAATATTGAGCAGAATTCCCTGTGCTCTACGGTAGGTCCCTGTTGGTTACTGTTTTGTACAGAGAAGAGTGTGTGCGTGTCAATCCCGTACTCCTGATTTCTCTGCCCCCACTTCCCCTTTGGTAACGAGGGTGCTCCTGTGTTGCCAGCCCCTGGATTGCTCTTCCTGAGGGCAGGGCTGTGCCTACTTGGTCTTCCCTCTCCGGATAGTTGCCTTTCTCCTCACCTGCATACCTGTGTTAAATTACAGAAACAGGAAAACTATCTTACATTTGTATTGCCTCTAAGTTTTTCTAAAGCACTTTTCGCTTTATGCAATTAAATTCAGCTGAGCTTTTGCTGCTGCTGGGTGTTGGGGGGAACCACCCTCCAAAATTTGTCCTCTTTGGTACAGAATTTCTTTGTCAAGTAGCCATTCGGGGCATATGTCCCCCGGCTGGTCCCTGCTCTCTCTCTTTTTTTTTTTTTTTTTATAAATTTATTTATTTTAGTTGGGGCCTAATTACTTTACAATATTGTAGTGGTTTTTGCCATACATTAACATGAATCAGCCATGGGTTTACATGTGTTTCATCCTGAACCCCCCTCCCACCTCCCTCCCCATCCCATCCCTCTGGGTCATCCCATTGCCCCAGCCCTGAGCATTTGTCTCATGCATCGAACATGGAATGGTGTTCTGTTTCACATATGATAATATACATGTTTCAATGCTATTATCCCAGAACGTCTCACCCTCACCTTCTCCCTCAGAGTCCATAAGACTGTTCTATGCATCTGTGTCTCTTATTCTGTCTCGCATATAGGGTTATCGTTACCATCTTTCAAATTCCATATATATGCATTAGTATACTGTATTGGTGTTTTTCTTTCTGGCTTACTTCACTCAGTATAATGGGCTCCAGTTTCATCCATCTCAATAGAACCGATTCAAATGTATTTTTTTAATGGCTGAGTAATAGTCCATTGTGTATATATACCACAGCTTCCTTATCCATTCATCTGCTGATGGACATCTAGGTTGCTTCCATGTCCTGGCTATTGTAAACAGTGCTGCGATGAACATTGGGGTACATGCGTCTCTGCTCTCTTACACAGAGATTAGGAAGACAGGCTGCTTCCCGTGTGGCATCCACCAGGCCCTCAGCCTCATCTGGTTCTAACCACAGACAGGGAGGGAGAGTGCAGAGGTGGGCAAAGCCAGGCCTGGGGGGCACAGAGCAGGCCAGGTCCTGGTCTTAGCATCAGAGCAGCTGTGGGAGGTGGAGCCTGGCCATGAGCTTGGGGACTGACCGGTTGTTAGCAATAGGAAGGTGTGAAAGCGTTACTCACTCAGTCCTGTCCAACTCTTTGCGACCCCTTGGACTGTAGCCCATCAGGCTCCTCTGTCCATAGGGTTCTCCAGGCAAGTGGGTAGCCATTCCCTTCTCCAGGGGATCTTCCTGACCCAGGAATTGAACCCAAATCTCCTGCACTGCAGGCAGATTCTTCACCATCTGAGCCATCAGCAATAGGAAAGCACTAGTGAATTTAGCAGAGAGCTGAGGGTTCCTGCCTGAGGTGTTTTATTTGCTCCTCATAAAAATCAAAGAAGTAGGTGGAGGAGGTTTTTTTTTTCCCCTTCCATTTCACACTTGAGAAAACGCACCAAGTTCTACAATGCACGTCTCAGATTTAGAATCTAATGCTGCTCCTGACATGGTTACTGTGGAAACCAGCGTGGATACATTGTACAGTTGTTCACTTAATTTTCCCTGATCGTGTCAAAGTCTTTTCAAAGTCTGCGATTCTAAACATCTTCATTTCCTGGTATCTTCTGTTTTGACGTACAGAAAGACTGGGAAGGCCTTTATCGGGGTTCTAGCCCAGCGTCAGGCCACAAGGCAGAAATCACACGTAGCCAGAATGACCCCAGAAAATCCCTCCTGCAGGCAGATGGCTGGAGACTGACATATGTCTCCCATTAAGACGACAAAGCCACTTCTTCCTCCAGCTTTGGAAGCAGATCGCTAGCCCTTCCACAGAGCCCCAGACGAGATGGTTGTTTTCTGTTTTCATGTTGTACCAAAAATACGTGTCCTTAAGCACAGGAATTATACGAACGCATCACAACACTCGTGTCTTGAAAATCACACATCTTTCTAGATATCTCCTTGTTTCTGAGTTTCTTTCGTGACAGTGGTTTCCTTGGAATTGGCATTGCTCCTGTGCTTTTTATGAGCTGTATCTTTTTTTTTCTTTCTTTCCTTCTTTTATCTTTAGTTCAGTATTTTTCCACTTCAGAAAGGTGGCTAGCTGTGTACAGTGGCTCAGCTCTGCCAGGATGGGGAGAAGCTTGTTCCCTGGACCCTAGAACACATCCCTGAAAAATATCTAGAAATGGGAATGAAGGTCTGTGAGCATCTCCCCCATACAAGGCTCGCATTGTCTGGGGAGGCGGGAAGGCTGGGTTCTGGCAGCCTGGCCCCATTAGAGCCTTGTTCCTTGTTCCACGTTGAAAAGATGACATTCCTTTGCTCGCAGCAGCCTGCCCGGGTGTCTGGCACCAGTTCTGTGGCCAGCACTGTCGCCTGGGGCATTTTTGTTTGGGTTGGTTTTGTTTTATTTCAGAAGCAGCGCAGTGCGGGCTGTGTGAGTGTCCAAGGTAGAGCTGTTTCTGCAGAGCTGGTCGGCAGGCTCGTCCGTACAGTCAAGGTGGCCCGCCTGCCAGAGCGGCTGCTTCCCATTCACTGGTGTCAGAATGCGAGAAGGCGTGTACAGTGAATTTAACTTATTAGCTTGTTCTCAAGTGTTGCTGAGGCAGCCCGCAGGGTTTTATCGCGGGCCCCCTCCTCCCTCTCAGGATTTCACGTAATGCTCCTTTTATAACAGAGATCAGTGGATTTGCAAAGTAAATATTCCAATCAGGAAAAGCAAAATCTTCAGTGACCCTGTCCGTTCTGTTTCTATGGAGGCTTTTTACAGCAAAAGCCTGGGGGGGTGGAAATCCTTTATATTGGCTGCAGCTCTGAAGTGGAACATGTTAAATGTACTTCTCAGGGTCTGTGAGCCTTAAAATAATGAGCGATGGAAAACTCTGAGGTAGGTCAGCGAGGGAGGGAAAACTTTGGTCTTCCAAAGGATTTTCATGGTTAAACAAATTTGGAGAAACTAAAATGATCAAACAACGCGAATTCTCCTCCATGCTTTTGAATCTGAAAATAGCGGCATTCTCTGTAACACAGCACCGCCGTTCATATGGGCTGGAAAGTCCCCCAAATCATGAAAATTATCCTGATTAGTCAAACCCCACAGGGGTCATCCAACTGCTCCTGAGGGAAATGAGAATTTCAGTGTGGATCCCGCTTGCGTATTTCATACTCACGTTTGTCTGCTGAATCTGGGGACTCGGGCAGTGCGGACACACTTGCGGCCAAGAAATGCTTTTGAAAGCTGCTGCCCTTGTTTACATTACTCCTCATTAGCGTCAAGAATGAGCCTCAGAATCTTAGAATTTTGAGGGGGGCGTCTGCAATATTTATCAGTTTCAGGGGCATATCCTGCTGTGTTAGATGCTCCTTCAACTGGTTGGTCCCCTCCATTAGACCGCGTATGGACCCACTACCCCACGAGATAGCGTTTGATGGCTTCTCTTCCATTTGAATGCGAGTATATCAAGTTTATGTTCTCATCAAAAACACTGTGCTAAAATGCTTCAACAGCTTTCGGTGCTGTCCATTGAATGGCAACAGAAAACGCGTGGCAGATCTTAGTGCACTGCCCGAGATTATGGGAAAGGGCGTGAGAGATTGATCCACTGCTTCCGGTTCTTTTTCCCTGAAATGGAATTAAAGGTAAAATTCCTCATCCATTGGTATTTTTGGTCTTAAATTATTCCCTGCTTTAAGAGTTAGGTGGAAACTATGCTCTATTTAAATGAGTATTTGGTGCTAATTCTGTTGACCAGAAATTTGAGCCTCATGAATCTATTGTACATACAGATATAGGATTTATTTCTGTAAATATTTGTGACAGGTAGGATCTAAACAGAATTACGAGTTATGTCAAAGCCTAAAAGGGCAGATTGCCACCACTGGGCACATTTGGATTTAAACCCAAATAATGAATCATGTCATTCCTCTGCCTACACCTGTGTGTGGGATGTTTGCAGAGGATTAACATCATGGACCCAGTGGTTTAGGAAGCCTAAAAGAGTATCTTTTAGTTAATAAATCTAGTCAGGTATTTCTTTTCTGCTCGGTTCTTTTCCATCCATCCTATTCTTTATCAGCCCTGGGCTTCAGAAGTAGTATTCCTGGGGCTTCCCTGGCGGTCCGGGGGTTAGGACTCTGAGCCTCCGCCACAGGGTCACAGGTTGGATCGCTGCTCAGGGAACTAAGATCCCGCATGCCACGTGGTACAGTAAATTAAAAAGAGAAAAGAAAGGAAATGGTATTCCTGCTGTCTGCAAGGCACACTATTAGAAGGGAGAGCACTGGCGGGGGATGAGAATGGTGACCACCAAGGAACTCGCTGTGCGGCTGTCACGCCCAGGTGGGTGGGCTGTTGTCAGTGACTCTAGGCCGACCCCGTATCAGAGGTGGGAACTGACAGGGAGTGACCTTAAGGGTTTAGCAACTTATTTTAGAATGTCAAGGCTGAGGTTCCTACAAAGGAATATAAAAGGAATGTAAATAAGATGAAAAAAATTATTTACATACACTTTTGAAACTTCATGTCTTTGTAACACTTGTTTCCTTTGCTTCAAGCCTCCTGGGGGCAGGAAGAAGTGTGGGTCGATGTGGGGTGCAGGCCACCTCTTGGCTCCCACTCACAGCACGATTCATTGCCCCAAGCAGTTCATGTGGCCCTGCCTCATCCAGGGGAATGAAATGCAGTCCTACTGTGTGTCTGGGAGAATTGCTAGTGTTCATCCTATGGTTGTGTTAGCCCCTGCCCTGTAATAACTTGGGCCAAAGGGGCAGATGGAGGAAAGATGTTTCAGGCAGGATCGTCTGGGTGTGTCCTAGCAGACAGGAGAGGAAGACGAACAACTTCAGGAGGCATCCTGACCTGTTCTGCTTTCATCTTCAGGAGGAGCGTTCTCTGAGCGCTCAGGACTCGACAGGGGTGTCCAGCCCACGGGTCCCACTGTCTCTCCCCTCCCCCTGCTGCCACGCTGCTCTTGGCATGGAACCGATGATGTAAGAACAGCAGTGGGCTCATCTTGCCATCTGATGAGATAGATGGTGTGTTGCTGTCTGCCGAGGGTGACTGTTTTCTTATCAATTATTAAGGTCACTTCTTGGCCTCATGTTGAACTGGTTTTGAATTTCAAATATTGGTCATTTCCCATTCGTCATATACACCAGTGAAATAACAGATGCCTTCCTTTCATTATGAAAAATCCCATGATTACTAACAAGTACAGGGCACAGTGAGGATTCATGAATACAGTCAGTTCATTTCAGTTCAGTCGCTCAGTCATGTCCGACTCTTTGTGACCCCACTGACTGCAGCACGCCAGGCCTCCCTGTCCATCACCAACTCCCGGAGTTTACCAAAACTCATGTCCATTGAGTCGGTGATGCCATCCAACCATCTCATCCTCTGTCGTCCCCTTTTCCTCCTGCCCTCAATCTTTCCCCCAGCATCAGGGTCTTTTCCAATGAGTCAGCTAGCTCTTTGCGTCAGGTGGCTAAAAGTACTGGAGCTTCAGCTTCAGTCCTTCCAATGAATATTCAGGACTGCCAATGAATTCAGTACCTCCTTGTTTTATGCGTGCTAAGTCACTTCAGTCATGTCTGACTCTTTGAGACCCCGTAGACCATAGCCTGCCAGGGCCCTCTGTCCTTGGGATTCTCTAGGCAAGAATACTGGAGTGGGTTGCCATGCCCTCCTCCAGGGGATCTTCCTGACCCAGGGGTCAAACCCGTGTCTATTAGTCTCCTATGTTGGCGGGCAGGTTCTTTACCACTGGTGTCCTCGCTTTGTATGACACATCTATTGTGTAGGTGAGACAGAGAGAGCAGAGTCCCTCCTTCTGAGGGTTTAGTTTCTGAAATAAGTGCATGTGGTAAAAAAGTTGCACAGGGTTAAAATGACCCTCAGTCATCCAAGCAGTGTGTTCCAGTTTACCACTGCTGCGTAGCACACCGTCACCAATGTTAGAGACACAAAACAGCGTTTTATATATTTATTATTTTTGCTCATGGGTTTTGTGGGTCAGGAGTGTGGACTGGACATGATGGGGATGGTTCGTCTGGGCCTCCGCTGAGAAGACAGCGTCTTCAGTGCCTGAGGCCTGGGAGGTGGCGGCCCTCAGGCGGCTTCGCTTCTGTATCTGGGGGTTGGCGCTGCTTGGTGGGCGGGGCCACAGCCGGACTCGGGGGCAGAGAACTGACCGGAAGTCCTCCCTGCGGCTTCTGCTTCCTCACAAGATGGCGGTCATGGCGTCCGGAGACGAGCTACACCGTGGGCTCGGAGGCCCACACGCGAGGGCTGCAGAAGACAAGGGGGCGGCCATTTTGCAGACGAGAGACGTGGCCTTCTATTTCCTAGTCCTGGAAGCCCCGAGTGTCCCTCCGGTCCAACTCGGCTGCTCACCGCGGTCACAGACCGCCCCCGCCCCGGACTCAGGGGTGCAGAGCCTCCTCCGCTCGGGACAGGGCCGGGTTAGCTGAGAAGGGCCTCCTGGGTGGGGTGACCCTGTGCGGGTCCTCGCGAGGTCCAGCCCGCTGCCGTGGCGGCCGGTTTGAACCCCAGGCCCTCTCTCCAGTTGGACGCCAGGTGAGGCAGGTGGCTTGTTCTCGGGAGCCTGTGGTGGGAAAGGGTGCGTCTTTCTGGACTAGGAAGACCACCCGGGAGCCGCGAGGGGCCGAGGGCCGCGGGGATCCCATCACCGGCCTTGCGCTAAAGGTGACCCACTCCTGAGCTCGGGGGCAGCTCGGCGTTTGGCTCCCACCCAGCTCTAAGCTGCTGTGGGTGGGTTCTCTCACTTCACAGATAATGGAGACACATGAAGCGCGCTGAGGCTGTGCGTCATGTCTTTGTTGACAGAGAGGGGGAAACAGTGAACCAGAAGGCAGGTAGACCGGCTTCCTGGAAGCAGGCTGCCCGCTCAGCCCCCTGCCCTCCCCAGGCTGTGTCGGTCGCATGATGATTATCTTATTGATTCTAGGCCGCTGAATGAATTGTATTTTTATAAATGAGGGCTCTAACGTGAGATGTTCCCGTGCTTCCCTGAGCTCCCTGCCAAGAGAGTTATTTATTCCTTTTCGGGCACGCTATTCCCGTGCGTGGTCAGGGTGCTGAACTCCCATTGACTTCGGCCGAGATTCTCTTGGCCTCAGCTTGGAAGTTGTCTATGGGCCTTTAATTACACCCTCTGGCAAAGGAGAAAGAACACTTGAAACATGCATAAATTCTGTACATATTTCCAAGGTTGGGCTGGTTAAAAAATGCTGTCTTTCTCTTTTTTTTTTTCCTCTTTGAACTCGGACATGAATTTTTGTAAAGTACAGCGTGTCAAGGGAAGGGCAGTGAGAAAACATGCAGGGGTATTTACTTAAAAATTACTCAGTGCATCCATCATAGTGCGCTCATTGGTTTTAGGGTGGTCGATACTGTGTTCTGGGATGAGCGGTGTTGGACTTCGTTTTAAATGGCTGCTTTTAAAAATCTCAACTTTGCTGCAGACAGTCTTATGTGATCCATACCCCTCTCTGACCATAAATTTTATTTTCCTTTTTTACATTTCCTGTTAGATTAAACACTCCAAAACTGTTTATTACTTTGTTCCTATTTAAAATTAAAACACAAAACTGTGAAATGTATTGAATTTTGTTCAAGTCCTTATAATGAATACTTGCAGTGACTTTTTAAAGTTTCAGATATCATAGGCTTCCCTCGTGGCTCAGTTGGTGAAGAATCCGCCTGCAATGTGGGAGACCTGGGTTTGATCCCTGGGTCCGAAAAATCCCCTGGTGAAGGGCATGGCTACCCACTTCTGTATTCTTGCCTGGAGAATCCCATAGACAGAGGAGCCTGGCAGGCTGCCATCAGTGGGGACTCAAAGAGTCGGACATGACTGAGCAGCTAACACACGTCATGGGTTTTAAGGAAATGTGTAGAATGCTGAAGTGGTTTTGTGGCTTTCACTGTGACTCGGTGAAGCAGAGTCGTGAGACCTTGGGAGTCTTCAGGTTCCTTCCTTGGCTTTATGGGGTCACCATCTGAGCCATCTCTATAAAGGAGGCGGGACTATCCCAAGCTGCAGAATGCACAGGCCATGTTAATTGCACTATATGTTTTTAGCCCCCCGCCACCGGACATTTTAAATAAGCCACATGGAAGTGACACAGGCTGATCTGGCTCCCTCTTCCTTCCCCCTTCACTCATTACCTGCTGTGCAGCGACCAGGGAGCTGGAAAAGAGCTTTAATGACCCACATACTGACCGTATTCCCGAAGCACGAAACATTGGTTGTATTCTTTGGAAAAGAGCGATCTGTCTCCTCCTCAGCAACCTCAGTCTTGATGAGATGGAATGCGGCAGGCCTGTGGTTCCTGCCTCCCCTCAACCCGAGCTGGTGCTTTTCCTCTGGCACCGGAAGTTGTATCATCCACTTTCTGGGGCAAGCCACGGAAACCCAGTTTCATCTTTGGTAGAAAAGGATAATAACAGCTGGACGTTAGGGTTATTTGAGAAACATACACTGTTGTGTGTCCCCAGTGTTTTTTTAGTGAGGAAAGCACTTATCTAGCATGTACCCTGTGCTGGACACGCACTCAACTCGGTCCACCCTCGCCATGGCTTGATGAAGAAGCTACCACTGCTCACAGTTGCAGGGGAGACCCCAGCTTGCTTTACTTTCTCTTTTTCTCTCATTCTCCACCTGTGCCAGGAGCCAGGTTAGATTCAGATGGAAATTGAGGTCACTAACTTTCATCTTTAATATTTTCTGATTCACTATTCCTTGAAAGGCAAGGAGGCACTTTGGTCTTATTGCACATCATTCTACAGGTAAAAGTCAGTACGTAGTCCAGTCTCTTTGAGTTTTTAGGGTAAAAGGATGCCAGATCATTTTCTGAAAAAATGAACCCCATTGAGAAGTCGTGTGTACTTTTTCTTACTGGAGTTAGTTTTACTACCGGAGTTGAGAATTGGGGTGCATAGTGGAGAGCCAGGCAGGTGAGTCGTGAGGGCTGATTTAGGGCAGTAGAGAGTGATGGGAGTGTAACCAAGACTGTGGTTATGTTCCCATTGCTCGCTAGCCTCTGTCAGTGGTGTTCAAGCTTTACAGTGGATTCGACTCATTAGGACGGCTTGTTAAGCCATAGATGGCAGGGTCCTGCCCCCTAAGTCCCAGGTTCAGGAGGTCTTGGTGGCCCTGAGACTCTGCATTTCCCACACAGTCCTGGATCGTGCAAGGGGCTGGGACCACACTGGAGAGTCACTGCCCTGTGGAACATGGGACTAGCATTGTCAGGTTTTCTAGTATTTCAAGTGAACCTCTCCACTCCTTGAGGATTGTGGCTTTTTCAGGGTCTTTTCTGGTCCTGACATTTTGCTACTGGGGAAAAAAAAAAAAAAAAAAACGCTCAAGTCAGACGAGGATTAGGCAAGAAAATATTAGGCAGAAACATCAAATCAATCTCTTTTGTGATTGAAATCTCCCACTTTCTAAATGTTGCCAACGCATTTAAACATTTTTAAGCAACTGTGCTGGCCACCGCTGAGCCAAAATAAACATATCTGTTGGCTCAGTTCAGCATACAGATTAGTCATTTGCAACTTCTGCTTTAGATGCTAAGAAGATAGGGTGGACAAGAATACAAGAATTCAGTTTTTTGAATGTCTTCTCTGCAATTAAAAGTATCATGAAAAACTTTACAGCAGAGAAAAGAAAACAGCTAATCCCGAAAGCCACAGCGTGTGCTTTTCTTCTATAACGAGAAGTGGGAATCCATCAGCTGTTAAAAGGATCAGATAGGTCCCTGGGTTAGGTGGAGGCAGCCTGTGAGCCGTGGTCCCTGTTGAAGCCTGTCAGCCAGGAGCAGACCTGGCTCCTGGGAAAGGTCCTGGACCGGCGTTGCTGCTTTCAGCCTCGTGTTGCCATCCCTGAGGTCCTGCTCAGGCTCCTCTTCGTCCTGCTCAGGCTTCTCTTCACCCTTCTCTCCCTACGTCCAACTCGCATTCTTTCCTCACCTCGCTTTACTTTTTGTTTCATCTTCACTTGCAGCTCTTGCCACTTACAGTTGTGGTATGAGATAGTAATACTAGCACCTAATGTTTTTAAGCTCTTAACACATAGTTTTAAGCTTCCCACATAGTGACCATATTCTGGCTCAGGTGGTAAAGTATCTGCTTAAAATTCAGGAGACCCGAGTTCGATCCCTGGATCGGGAAGATCCCCTGGAGAAGGGAATGGCTACCCACTCCAGTATTCTTGCCTGGAGAATCCCCAGGGATAGAGGAGCCTGGCAGGCTACAGCCCTTCGGGGTCACAAAGAGTGGGACATGACTGAGCGACTAACACTTTCACTTTCAACATAAATTAGCTCATTCCTTTTCATAACAACCCCACGAGATGGAAAATGTTCCTGTCCTGTAAGATAAGAAAACATGGCGCACGGAGGTCATTACTTGTCCAAAATCAACCACACAGTTAATCACAGGCAGAGATGGGACTGGAACCCAGGCTTGTCTGCACCAGGACCCAAGCCCACAGCCACTAGACTGACTCTCCACTAAGGGTGCTAAGCCCTCATCTTCCCTGTAGGACTTGGGCCGGTGGGGAGACTGAGCCCTACAACCCACAGAATGATTTCCACCTACCCCAGATCTCCATGCGACGTGTGGCTCATCACCCCTTTATCTCAGTACAGATATGATTCATAATGGCAGCGACCAGGTTTACAGCTCTTTGAAATATCTGGAGTTGCCTGTTGGACCTCATGCAGGATTTCTTAGATCACAAGCTTTTGATAAGGTATTTTAATAATCATCATTTTGGTCTTAGCAGAGCGTGTACTCAGCCAAAGATTCCAGGCACCGTTGTATTGTGATTGGACTGATTGGACCAGCACTGTTCAATCAGAATACAATGCTAGCCGCTGCTTGAGTTAGATGTGTCATGTGGGGTGTCCTGGTAGCCTCGTTTGCAAAAAGTAAAAAGCATCTAGTGAAGTTAATGTCAATAATACATGCTGTCTTATTCTGAATCCAAAATATTTCAGTAGAACCATTAAGATACTTTACATTATTTTCCATACTGAAGTCCTCCAAACATGAGGTTATGGTCACACTTAAAACAACCTCAGTTTGGACCAGCCCCATGTCAAGGACTCAGCAGCCACGTATGGCCAGTGGCCGGCAGTGGACGGCACAGCAGTGGACCGGAGAGGCGTGGGAGCCACACCCAGAGTCGGCAAGCCCGTAAGAAAACTCCACAGTGCCTGGTGCAGGGGACGGAGGGGCGCCAGGCAGCAGAGAGTCAAGAACGCATCTGGACGCAGTTAAAGAAGTGATTTTGGAGGAAGAAAATGGGAAACTTTGGGGAAATTTTACTAATTGGTGGAAAGTCTGGTTGGGAAAAAAATAAGCGTATATAGTTTCTCTTTACTGATTTATTTAAAGAAGTTCATTTTTACTTGGAGCTAGGAAAAAAATGGCCCATACCACAGTTGAGGATGTCAGATCCTGAAGAGAGAGAACTTTGGAAAGAACGATTTGAGGACCAGAGTTATTCTATTTGAATGACTTAAAGCTTCTTGGCCTCTGGAGCCCTTGCAGTGGTCTAGATCAGAGGAGCATAATAAATTTTTAAATCTTTCTTTGCTCCTAGCAAGAGTGTGCCTTCCGCTCTCACCAAGGTTTGGATGGTGGAGAGGAAGCGTTGCCTTTCAGAGGCTTGCTTTGGTAGCATGGGGAGAAAAAGACATAGCAAAGCCCAGAGATAAGACGAGCCAGGGAGACTGATTACGGGCAAAAGTTCTCTGGATGCATCATGTCAGCAGCACAAACTGTTTTCGTTCTCCACGTTAGTTAATGGCTAATCTAGAGATTGTGCTGCCATTTGCTGATAGAGCACAGTTTAAAATATTTTATCATTAATGTGACAGTGAGTTGGATAAAGAAAATGAAGTGTGATTATAAAATGCTAATTATCGTTCTCAAGTGCGTATTGGGCACTCACGAATATTTGCAGCATAATTTGCTTTATTTATTATTTCAGTTTGGTTATAAATGTTAATTCAGTTGCAGATGGTATGTTGGCAATTTACAGAGCCATAAAGTTATTTGGAAATCCTAATATTTTCAACCAAAATGTTCTGTTAGTGATGGATGGGCTGAATTAAAAAAAAAACAAAAAACCCTGCTCTTTAGAGTTCAATACATTAATTGGCAAGTAGGCTTCAGGGATTTCCAGATTCACGCGGGCTGCGTTAACTCCTTACAGGAGTGGAGGGCATGGTTCGTAGTTGAGAGCGGTGATTTTCTCCATGAGAAAGGATAGGAGGAAGGAGGTCTCTTCCTGCCACCCTCGTGATGTTTCTTCAAGGCTGAGATGTTTGTTTTGGAATCTACTAAAGACACGTGCTTGAAACCACATTTTCCCTGTACCACCTCAGTGTTTTCAGAGACCCTGATGTTGATAGTTAGGTGGATTTGTGTGCGACTTTGTATTCGTGTGCGTCTGTGTGTGAGAGAGACAGAGAGCATGTTTCCTCCAGCCTCACTGATGACTTAAAAATAGGCATTCGTTTCAGACCAGAGGTTGTCAAGCTACAGCCCACAGGCTAAATCTGGTTGGCTGCCTGTTTTTGTACAGCCCAGAGCTAAGAATAGTTTTTGCATTTGAAAAGCTTGGGGAAAAAAAAAGTTATAAAAGAATATTTCATGACACATGAAAATGATAGGAAATTCACATGGATAAAGTTTTCTCCGAACACAGCCATGCTCGCTTGCTGTGAATTGTCTGCA
Organism: Okapia johnstoni; assembly: GCA_024291935.2. Lineage (NCBI taxonomy): Eukaryota > Metazoa > Chordata > Mammalia > Artiodactyla > Giraffidae > Okapia > Okapia johnstoni. The sequence goes on along the minus strand of CM044327.1, from coordinate 34,897,717 downwards.
CGGCTTCCACTCAGCCACGGCCGGCTTGAGCCTTTACAACAGACACTGGTTCGCAGCCTAAAAGGTTTACATCTGTCCCTTTATGGAAGGAGTCTGCCAACCCCTAGATTAGACCATCTAAGAGTTAGTTTCCAAAATAAAGCCTTTACCTTTTTAAAAAAAAAAACAAACTCGATAACAGAATTTATGGAACATAAGAACTTCAGGCAGCAAGTAGTTTCAACACACTACTCTTCATGTTTGAAAGCTGGGAAGGAGATTCGAAATATGAGCCCTGGCTTCCTTCTTTTGTCTTAATGTTGATAATTAAAAGAAGTGACCTTATAGTACTAATTAAATAATTTTATGCTTCACATACACGCACTATGCTCAAAACATTCTTTTTGCCCCCCCCCAAATAAGGATAAAAGTAAAGATTGTTTTCTTTTATTATCAAATTAAAAGCATAAACTCAGCCGTGTTTTGGAATTGCTGTTTTTGTGAAGGGTGGTACGTGGACGCTTGGCAATATCAGAAAATATGGCTCCCTTCTATTCCTTGTTGGGAGAAATGTCATTCTTTACTAAGAAATACTGTGCTTAATTAATTCTTGCTCCTAGGAGGTTAACTTGGGGCACTCATTATGGCCTTAATTGGTGGTATAAATCCTGAGAGCCCAGAGGAAAACACATTTCGTGGTGAGTGGTCTCTGGCCCTTCCGGCAAGCACGCACCAGTGCCGGCCCATCTCGGAGAGCCACAGCTTCTGGCTTGATGGCTTCGGGTCTGGCGGCCCTGATATTAGGTTTAAAGGCCAATGTGCAATAAGACAAGAAATGCCATGACTCGTCCCGGTGTTTTGCATTACACAGTGTGAGACAACCCACTACCTTCTGACTTGGAAAAATGTGTTGCTTTGAACTCTGGTTTTTTGTATTAAATTATAGTCATTATACAGCCCATCTGGAATCTCCTGCCAGGCCAAAAAAAAATCATCTTACAGACATTAGCAAAAGGAAGTTAAGTGTAATTTTTTTTAATTGTCTACTTTTCATTTCCATTTATTTTTTTCCCTTTTATTGGAGAAACCAGATGGAAAGGAAGGCAGGAGCCTCTCCCTCTGCCGGTTCCCTTTCGGGGCGGAGGCAGAACATTCCTGCCCGCCGCTCCCCTGGTGCGCTGACTCGAGGTGATGACCAGGAAGCTGCTGGAAAGGGCAAGAGTTCATTCCGAAGCTCATGCCCAGTCGGGGTGCTGGGCTGGGAGGTTATGGACCGTGTGGGGAGCTGACTTAGGGCTCTTCACCCGAGTCGTTGCCACAAATGCCCTTTGACAGCGTGCAGACGAAACTCACAGACACCCTGCGTGACGCAGCTCATCTCTGCATCCTGCTCTGGACTTGGCTGTTTTGCTGGGAGTTGTCTGTTGGCTGGATTTTGACTCGGGGAGGGGAAGGATCCGTGTCTGGGAGACTCCAGCTCTCTCCTGAGCAAACCAGGCCCGTCCCACAAAAGGCAGAGACCTGAGCTCAGGCTGGAGACTTGGGGGGACCCTGTGTTTTCTCCTTCAGACTCCCAGAAATCTCAGACATCAGAGCCAGAGGGCGAGGAGAGGTGATTTCAGACATGTCCACTGGAACCCCAAGAGTCGCTCAGCAGTTTGCCGGGGTCACCAGAGTCAGTGTGGGGCGGATCCAAGACCCCCCACAGCCTTCCTCCCTTTTTCTCTCCGGTGACCCTCTGCTCTGGCAGAGTCGTTCTGTGACGGCCCAGGGTTCTTGTCCTCCTTGATCAGTAGAAGTTGACTCGCCTGATGAGAAACTCAGGCTAAGCATGGGGCCCGTGTTGCAGAGGGGGGGCAGTGAGGACACGTAGCAGGTGCCCTTGCCCACTTGCTCCCAGAAGAGGGGTGAGCTGGCTTCTTACATGGGGTGAGGGTCGGGGTGTGGCCTGGGGTCAGGCTGGAGGGGTGGTTTAGGCGGTCTGCTCACCCCCGTGGTGGTATTGGGTTCCGGGGGCATGTGTGGTTCCCTGCTTTTGCTCCCAGGTCTTCACAAGTGGCATTTGGGTTTTTGGTCTTTTTGTATCCTGTTATCCAGAATTTGCCGCAGTTGCACATGCACGCCGTTATTTTTAGGCCCTGATGGTTTCTTTATATTTTGTGGGTGGAGGAGAGGTGTGTCCAGATGGCGAGCACTGCAGCCAAGGGTCCCAGGCCCCAGCCTGTCTCAGTTTGGCAAACTTGAGTCGTTCCCCGACACGACCCTCCACCCATGCAGATGAACAGAGGTTTCCCAAAAGCCAGCCCAGGCACTGGATGTGGTGCTGAGGATACAAGAGCTAAAGAGCTGTGACAAGTCTTCGGCTTCATAAACTACATCAGAACCAAATGGATTCGCCCAAATGAACCCTGAGTTGTGTCTGGAGGGGACATTTTACATTTAGATAACGGTGGGACGCTTTGTGGGCACACACCGACATACCCAGTACCTGTGGGCATTTGAGAGGAGCAATTAGGGCTCATTTTGAATTTTTTTTTTTTCTGGCTCTGCCACATGGGATCTTAGTTCCCCAACCAGAGATCGAGCCCTCGCCCCAGAGTCTTAACCACTGGACCACCAGGGAAGTCTCTAATTTTGCATTCTTGTGAATCGTCTTATTTCAGTCAGGTTCCAGTCACAGGTTTGTAAGTTTATCATCTAAATAATACTTCCGTTGCTCTAAATATATTTTTCGGATTAGGACAAAGTCTGCAGGCATACCCAGCCATGATGTCTTCTGATGCTTCTCGTCTTAAGACACACCCAAGAGTTGCTGGCAGAGTAGAGGGTGCTGGTGGTCCCCTCCTTGCTGACCTGGGACGGCTGCCTTTGTGCGGTTGGTACCAGCTGAGAGCTTTTTTAAGGAACTGGGCTCTGTCCTGCCTTCATTTCTGTTTGATACAGTAATAGACACACATTACTGATGAAAATGGGGCTTCCTCTGTGGCTCCGTGGTAAAGAATCTGCCTAACCAATAACAGGAGACCTGGGTTTGATCCTGGGGCGGGAGGATCCCCTGGAGAAGGAAATGGCAACCCACTCCGCTGTTCTTGCCTGGAGAATCCCATGGATGGAGGAGCCTGGTGGGCTACCGTCCACAGGGTCGCAGAGAGCTGGACATGACTTTGCGACTAAACAACAGACGAAAATAATGACTCCAGATGGTTCATCCTTGCAGTGTGTTGAAGGTACCTTCACTAAGTGGGTTAGTTTAGCTTTCAAAGCTAGACCTCGTGGCCTCTCCGGTCCTCACCGTGCGAGGCGGTGTCACGTACCACTCTCCACTTTCAACCAGGCAGGTAAGGTATCAGCACAATGAAAAGTGAAAAATAATCGGTCGGCTTTGCCGGTAGTGAATGCTTACAGAACACACACTGATACAATAGATGTTAAATAATTCACGGTCGGCACTTTCTTCGTCAATCTGTAAATGAGGACCCCGAATGCGGAAGGGCGGCAGGACACCCTATCTACCCACCCCCAGCCCATTAAGATAACAAGATGAGGGCCATGATTGGGGTCGGGGTACTGGTGGAGCATCGCGCAGATGAACATGAAAAATTCAAAGAGACAGCGCTCCGAAATGCCTTGGGTAAGCAGCCTTGTAAAAGCCACTTGGAAACCTGAAATTACAGATGAATTCAGAATCGCCCCTTTTGGGTCGCTGCCTGGTGTTTTCACAAGACCTGTTCTCGTGCCCACGAGGTGCGAGGCTCAGCCGTGATCCATCTCTCGCGGCCGGCTTTGGGTGAACCCAGAAAGCTTAAGATGACGTTAAAACAAATAGGGATTACTACATGATGTCTTATCTCCTTGCCTCCATTGACATGTTAAATCTCAGTCGACCAGAGTCACATGACTCACAGCAGCTTCTCCAGCCCTGGAGGATTTCCCCCACAGCTCTGACCCCTGTTGCCCTCCCCTGGTCCAGATCCCCCAAGTCTGGTGACAGGGTGGTTCCAGAGAGGCAGAACTGCTCGACTCTTAATGGAAAGCCACTCAGTGGTGGTCACAGGTCGGTTGGACCAGCTAAGGGGCCCAAGCTCCTTTTTTTCCTACACCTGCTTGTGGACATCTCCTAATTATTCATTTGAGAAAACTCTGGATAAAAATACCAATCCTGAAAGCATGTGTGTTCCAAAGAAGAAGGTCAGCCATGGCCAAGAAGTGTTCAGTCCTGTTTGATCTAAGGAAAATAATTCCCCAAATTCTGTGTCCAGGCAGCTGCTTAAGAGAGAGGAAAAGTTCTTTTAGATGAGTTCCAAATAAACACACCCTTCCAAGTTATCTACTTTGTCCTTCTGGGAAGAAAAAAAAAAAAAGCCTGGGAGGGTAAACGAAGTTCCATGGAATGGTCATCTGAAAAGAGCAGATGTGAGTGAAGCGCCCCGGAGCTCCCTGGGGTGCCCTGCTGGCGGGGAACGTGGGCTCCGACAGCAGGGACCACGCCACACGCCCATCCCAGCCACAGTGGGACGTAGCCACGGAGGAGAAAAATGTCCCTTTGATACAGGAAACAGGAGAACATAACAGTTTTTCATTCAAGATGTGTGTTTCTTCTGTCTAAAGCCAGCAGTTTTGGAAAATGAAGCTATGTGTTTAAAAATAAGGGCTCTGTTAGGAAAAATAAACTGTGTCTCCCTACATTCATTAGCTGCCTTTAATTGAAAACTGGAGAGCAGTCGGGAACCGGCAGGTACCTCCTTTATGACTGGCACCGGTTCCCCCCCTCCCGTGTAGTCAAAGGCTGCTCCGCCTTTTATCATCCGAAAGCTGGGATGAGATGGAGAAGCAGAGAAGTGCAACACTTAAAACATGCACCAGTGCGCTCTGCCAAATTTTCTCTTATAAAACAGGCATGGAAAGCACAGAAGTTAAGGTCTCCAAGAGCCGCAGCTCCAGAAGCGCATTTTTATAACTCGAGGTACTTGGGTGGGAGCTGTAATGTGCTAATTGCCGACAAGTTCATGCTGTTCAAAGAACTTTACCTTTTGCACTGGGGACCTGTTCAGTCTCAGATCTTGGCACTGTGCTGACATAATATTGCAACTTTAATTTTAAAGATCAAGAAAGAGGAGCTAGGGTGAAATTTGAGCTGATTTCTTAAAAATTTGGAATAAGGAAGAAAAGAGTTTGGGATAAACCACCAAGTAAGTATTGCTGTCTGAATTTCTAATATTAGAGTTTCGCTGCAATGTGGGAGACCCGGGTTTGATCCTTGAATCAGAAAGATCCCCTGGAGAAGGAAATGGCAACCCACTCCAGTATTCTTGCCTGGAGAATCCCATGGACAGAGGAGCCTGGTGGGCTACAGTCCATGGGATCGCAAAGAGTTGAACACCACTGAGCAACTAACAACAATAACATTGAAAATATAACTTCGTTTCTCTTTTTCCTTAATCTTGAAAATTTTGGTTGGCGGTTATTATTTATTGAATTTAAGTTTCCATGCTGATCTGTCTTTTCTTCCGTTTCTTTCTACATGGAATCTCCATATGATATTTAAAAAGCAAAATAACTTGCCACCATGTTATCTTTTTACTGAAGGATAGTTGATTTGCAGTGTTGTGCTAATTTCTGCTGTGCAGCAAAGTGGTTCAGTTATTCACGTACATTCATTCTTTTTAATATTCTTTTCCATGTGATTTATCTCAGGATATTGGACATAGTGCTGTATGGTGGGACTTGTTGAGTGTCCATTCTGTATATCATAGTTGACAGTGGCTAACCCCAAACTCGCACTCCACTCCTCCCCACCACCCCTCCCTGCTTGGCAGCCAGCAGTCTGTTCTCTGTGTCCCTGATTCTGCTTCTGCTTCTGCTTCACAGGTGGGTTCATTTGTGTCCTGTTTTAGATTCCACATCTACATGACGTCATATGATATTTGTCTTTCTCTGTCTGACTTTTCAGTTAGTGTCATAATCTCCAGGTCCATCCATGTGGCTGCAAATGGCATTACTTCATGCTTTTTTATGGCTGAGTGACCTTCCACTGTGTATGTACCACATCTTGATCCACTCGCCTATCGATGGACGTTCGTGTTGTTCCATGTCTCGACTGCTGTGAACACTGGGTGCACTGCATTACTTTTTAATTAGAGCAGCTGCACGTGCTGCGTCAGAAAGACGATTAAGATACCGCATGAAAGACTTTCTGACTCGAGGAAGAATGCCGTGAAGACCCGTCGCTGCAGTGTTGTGGAGTGAAGGTCACAGGAGGGCATGCTGCTGTGGCCGTAGGGGGTTCCCCGGCGCCTGACCCTCCGGGGGGCTGTGCGTGAACTAAAGGGCAAGGCAGGGAAGGAATCTTGAGTCGCAGGGAACAGCACTGTGAAGGCTGAGAGGAGAGAGAGCATGCACTCGGTGTGGGGGCCCAGACAAAGGACTCGGGCAGCTTAGGGGGACGGGTGGGGGCCTAGAGCATTCCATTGATGACCTCGACGTTTAGAGGGCGTGGATTTGGGATATGGCACCGTAGCAGGCCTCAGCCTGGAGTCACCGTGGCTGTTCACACCAGGACAGCACACTTTGAGAGCCGGAGCTCAAGCCGTGTTTTCTCAACAACCTGTTGGCGAGACCGTTGCAGTGACAGGGCCGCGTCTGTGGTGCAGAGAAGCCAAAGGTTACACCCAATAAATGCCCATTATTTTACAGCCGTCAGACTCTTGACAACTTAAATGGGAAGGCCTGACCCGCTTCCCTTCCTGCTCACACATCCTCTGTGACTTCTTCCTTTTCACGTCAGATTCAGGACATAGCCACACACACAATAATAAGTGTGGAAAAATTCCAGCGAGAGGATCCCTGACTGGCCCCGAAAATTAAATTAACTTGGAAAAAGTGCAAGAAATTTTGGTCAAAGGTGTTTTTTTTTTTTTCTTTTCTAATTTAGGTCCCTCTTCGCAACACAAAACAATCGCGACACATCCTAGTTACTGGATGTGAGAGGCCTCAGAAGGGTGTGACGCCCGAGCTGTGCCTTGTCACCAGCCCGCGTGTCATGACAGAGCAAGTCCTGGCTTTGCTGATGGTGACTTGTTGCATACCAGATTTCTAAAAGAGATTTAAAAATTCATCCTCCTCTGCAAAGAATTTATGTATTTTCAAGCACATTTTGGCTGTGTCTCCTGCTTACCTTTCCCCTGCCTTCAAGACAGATGAAGATCTTGAACTTGGGTCGAGATGAGATTTAGTAATTAATGTACAAAGCAGCTGGGGTCTGCTAACTCCTGGGCCCTGGCCGAGGACCTATTTTGGTGCAATTTTTCTCAGCAGAAGAATTGAGATTTTAAAAACTTAAAATGCACTGGCTTCTTGCCCTGTTATATTTTGAGTAATCCTAATGATAAATCGGTAACTATGGGTTTCATGGTGGAAGGGCACAAAATAACTGACCCAAGTAATCTAGAAAACAGATGTCTTTGGTTGGTTTAAAGTAAATTCTCAAGACCAGATTTAAAGAAAGCTATGTGGAGCCCAGTGAAATCATCCATTTTAGAGGAATTTTTTTTTTTTTAATTCTCTTACAGTTTTTCTTTCTACTCTGTCTCAACTCAAATTCTTGCTAAGTGGGGAAGTGGTCCTCAAGATACTGTATTTGTAATACTTAACCTGCTGTACAGAAATCCTTTGGATAACAGAGTAACTGTTGGGCCTCATATGCTTCAGCTTCTTTCTGCTTTACTCTTTCTCTTGGTGGCTCCCAAGGAGGAGTTGGCACATCCAGGAGGCATATGAATGAGCTTTTAGATTCCCTCCTGAGACTGCACCTAAACATACGTGCTATCCGGAAGGAGATTTTATCCAGTTCTGAAAAAAGATTCTCTGTCTTCTTTCTACCCCTCCCAGCTCCCTCCCAAAGTCCCTTATCCAAGCGGGAAATAAAGCCCAAAGTAGAACATCAAATACCTCCTGAATGGTTTTCCCATCTGGCTCTTTCTGGAGCTATTGAATTGCCCAGAAGCATCCCAAGGAGATCTAAAGCATCCTGGTGCTGGACTTGCTTAATTCTGTCTGATCTGCAGTCTTACAGCTAGCCTTGAGGTCATCCAGAGGAGAAGATTTTCAGGTCCTCATGGAGGAAGAAAGTTGGAGACCTTTGCTGGAGATGGTATTCTAGAGCCAGGACTGGCTGTTTAATTTGCAGGACACAGGGAAAATGAAAACGCTCACCTCCCGTTCAGAAATGCCCCAGAAGTTCAAGACAGTGACAGCAGAGCAGTAAACAAAGTGCAAGACCCTCCCAGGGCCGGGCTCTGTGTGGCGGCCCAGGCTGCCCACGTGGGAAGCTGGCCCTCAGGGCAAATCCCTGTACTTTTGAAAAACAGCTGGTTTAACCAGTAGTGTTTACTTGTCTTGTGAAACTCTCTCCTCCCCAAATCTTGTTTGTGCTTGTTGGTCCCCAAACCTGATGGATTGCCTACCAATAGCATGGGTTTATAATAATCAATCAGACTATATGATAGCTGAGCACTTTCAAAAACTCTTATCCAAGGTCATGCTTTGGAAATATAAAAGGCCATATTTTTTTCACCTAAATTGAAAGACATTTTGTCCAATCAATTAAACTCTTCTTACTTGTTGGTCCTGGTTCATTTTACCCGGTGGCATTTCTTCCCCAGATCATGTTCCTCTAAAATAAAGAACATTGTAGACTGAATGCACTGGCTCTGTGCCCTTCCTGGGTTGTGGAAGACTCGAGAAGTTTAAACCTTAATCTCAGGTGTCGTGAGTTCAGGTTTGCAGTTAGGAACCCAGGCCACCTTTGCAAACTTGGTATTCCTGGGGAGTTCTAATTAACAGGGGATTAGACGGATTGAGAGCGTTGGCCTTGGGGTCTAACGGGTTGAGCTCTCAGGGGCTCACCTGACAAAGTCCAGGAAAAGGCCATAATCACTCTCTTCTGGAAAGACTGGCTCCCACAGAGATGAGGTTTTTGCTAAATCTGTAGTCTTTGACTTCTTTAGAACCATCTTCCTAGGCATCTCCCAAAATAAAGCAAGTGTTAGTCACTCAGCTGTGTCTGACTCCCTGCAACCCCATGGACTGTAGCCCACCAGTCTCCTCTGTCCATGGGATTTTCCAGGCAAGAATCTGGAGTGGGTTGCCATACCCTGCTCCAGGGGATCTTCCTGACTCAGGGATTGAACCCAGGGCTCCTGCCCTATAGGCAGATTCCTTACCGTCTGGGCTACCAGGTAAGTCCACCCCAAAATAAAGGCTTGTCTTTCTAACCCGGACAAGAGTCAGTGTGCTCAGGAGACTTCCGGTCTGAGGGGGTAGGAAGGACAGCGTTGGGGCTGAAACGTGTGGTCAAGGGGAAGGACCCAGAGGCCACTTTCCCAGGAGCAGGCGAGAGGTGCCGTGGAGCTCGGGGCCTCCTAGGAGCTGCGCTGTCCACCTGCGCTGTGATCACCTGTTCACCTTTGCTGAATTCACAATAGTGGCGCCTTGCCCTGGCGAGGACTTTTTTTTTTTTGACAAAAAACGAGCAGCTCTGCGCCTGTCCCCTTGGGATGAGGCGACGTTCTTGTCTGGAGTGTGACTCCACGTCGTTGTCCTTGGGTGGCTCAGAGCAGCCCCCGGCCTGGCCAGCCAGCGTTCTCCGTCCGTGCATGCCCAGCCTCCCCGCGGGGGAGGAAGCGCTCTGTTCCTCATCAAAACAGCGGGCTGTTTTTCTACTTTCTCCCTCCCTCTCACCATTGTCTCTCAGTGGGGTGAAAAGGTCTTCACTTTTCTCTTTCTCCCCCCAAATCTGGCTATTAATAACTTCTCAGACGTTGTCACGCATAGACTTCTACTCAGTCCGGAGGGTGTTTTTTGTTTGTTTAAGGCAACGTGTTTCCTGGTCTGAAAGCCGTGTTTCCCAGAGTAGCTGCGATGGGAGTATTCCACCCTCACCTCCCACTGGCAGCTCCTCTGCTTCTGGCTGGAGATGGGAATTGCAGGTCTGTGCTTGGCCAACCCACTGTGCCAGCCTTGCTGGCCCGGGGGATGCCCATCTGGGGCAGCCACCTGCTTGTTACTCTTGGATCAAGCTGGGATTGCGGTCGATTCCTTTTAATGAGCGAGGGATGATGACTAACACTCCTCACTCATCTCTCTCTTCTCTCCCTCTGGAAGGAGAAAGCACCCTTTTGAACTTTGCATCGGATAGAAACCAACTCTGCCAAAGCCCAGTGCAAACACGTGTGATCCCACGCTATCTTTTGGGTGAATTTCTCCTGACCCAGTGTGTTTTATGGTGAATCCAGGGCCAAGTTGCCTTTTTGGAAAAAAGAAAAAAGATTTTCCTTAGTGCCTTTCTTCCAGAGATCATGACACTTTCTACGGTTGTTAAACCCAATGAAAGGGGCTCTAAGATGGAAAAAGCAGCTTCCATGCAAAATACTGCGTTGTGAATTCTCAGAATCATCTTGAGAATTAAGCAGGAGTCAGCCGATTGTGCTGTCATTTTGGAAATCAGAGATTCATGGCCTACATTCCTGCTCAAACCTAAGGGCTTTAGGTATTTGTATATTTTTATAATGATTTTTTTTATTGTGTTAAAAGTCATGTAATATAAAACATATTATAACCATATTTAGCTGTACAGTTCAGCTGCACCAAGTACATTCACACTGTTGTATTGTTCTCACCATCATTCATCTCCCGAATTTTTCACCGTCCCAGGTTGAAAGTTTGCCCCCACCAAACACTAACCCCCTTCCCCCATCCCTACTCCCTCCCACCCCCCAGCCCCTTGATACCCAGGGCTTGACTGTCTGCTTCAGGGCTCGACTGTCTGCTTCAGTTCAATTCAGTTCAGTTGCTCAGTCATGTCCGACTCTTTGTGACCCCATGGACTGCAGCACGCCAGGCTTCCCTGTCCATCACCATCTCCCGGAGCTTGCTCAAACTCATGTCCACCGAGTCAGTGATGCCATCCAACCATCTCATCCTCTGTCGTCCCCGTCTCCTCTTGCCCTCAATCTTTCCCAGCATCAGGGTCTTTTCCAATGAGTCAGTTCTTTGCATCAGGTGGCCAAAGTATTGGACTTTCAGCTTCAGCATCAGTCCTTCCAATGAGTGTTCAGGACTGATTTCCTTTAGGTTGGACTGGTTGGATCTCCTTGCAGTCCAAGGGACTCTCAAGAGTCTTCTCCAACACCACAGTTCAAAAGCATCGATTCGTTGGCACTCAGCTTTCTTTGTATGCTTCAGTATGTGTTAAATTAATGCAGGATATCAGTGGTGCCCAGCTTGGCAGAATATGCTCCTGACCTTGGTCCTCACCTGCACAGAAGAGGGAGTGCCTTCCCAGCAAGTGCCTGGCCTGGCCTTCCTGACCTAACCCCATCTGCCCATCAGTTCACTGTCCCTACCGTGGCTGCACACAGACCCCCATCACTCACCTCTCTGCCAGTCTGGACCACTGGCCCTTCCCTGTCCTTCCTCACCCCTGACATCTGCTCACCCACAGTGTTTTAACTTTATTGGACTATAGCTGATTTACAGTGTCGTGTTAGCTTCAGGTGTCCAGCAAAGTGATTCAGCTATACATATACATGTATCCACTCTTTTTAAGATTCTTTTCCCATATAGGTCATTACAGAGTATTGAGTAGAGTCCCCGGTGCTGTAAGTAGGTCCTTAGTAGTTATCTGTTTTATACATGTTAGTGTGTGTATGTCAATCTCAAACCCTCAATTTGTGTGTGCCCGCTATGTGCCAGGCACTGTAATGGGCTCTTCTTCTGCTTGTACACTGCTTAGTTCATTTGACTTCTCACTCCTGGTAGGTTGGAGAAGGGCAGTCCATATCCATCTTTTCTATCTTGGTGTTCCCCGGGAGAGCCCACCACCTCTAGCCCAGTTAAATGGCACTGAGTGAATAGATCATGAATGGGTCTTTGGAGTCACGAGGCTGCCTGCCCACAGTAGCCCATGTTGTCCAGAGAGTCACAGCACTGTTCTATCTTATTTGGATATCTTTATTTTAAACACAAGATGTATTTTGGAAATTGTCCAGAAGAAAGCTTTGGAAAAAGAGGTTTTGCCAGAAACAAAAGCTGCCATTCATTAGGCCCTTGCTATGTGCTGGGCGTTGTACTCACGCCTTATATGCATTTCCTGATTGGATGCCCTGAGCCTATGAAGCAGGTACCTTATCCCCATTTTATGGAGGAGGAAACCGAGGCCTCGGTATAACTTGTGCAATATCTCACAGATAGTAAGTGACCAAGTCAGAGTTTTGTTTTGTTTTATAAGCAACAAACATTTATTTCTCACAGTTCTGGAGGCTGGGAAATCCAAGATCAAGGCACTCGGCAGATTCAGAGTTTTGTGAAGTCCTGCTTCCTGGATGAATGTCTCCTCCCTTTACCTTCACATGGGAGAGGAAAGGGTAGGCCAGCTCTCTGGTGTCTTTTTAAAGGGTTCTACTCTTATGGCCTTCCAGTGAATATTCAGGGTTGATTTCCTTTAGCGTTGACTGGTTTGACCTCCTTGCTGTCCAAGGGAGTCTTCAGGAGTCTTCTCCAGCACCTCTATTGGAAAGCGTCGATTCTTAATAGCGCTCTGCCTGAAGGCAAAAGGAGAAGTGGGTGGCAGAGGGTGAGATGGTTAGACAGCATCACCAACCGAACTGACATGAATTTGAGCAAACTCCAGAAGATAGTAGGGGACAGAGGAGCCTGGCGTGCTGCAGTCCATGGGTTCGCAAAGTTGGACACAACTTAGTGACTTAACAACAACAAACCCTTATGGCCTGAGTGCGTCCCAAATGCCCCGTCTCCCGGTACCGTCACACTGAGGGGTGGGCTTAGGGAAGAATTTCTGGGGGATAGTTCAGTCTACAGCAGGGGGATCATCAGAGAGCGTCCTGGGCATCGTAAGGTGTGTGGCACCATCTCTAACCTCTATTCACTAGTTGCCAGCAGCGTACAGTATGACAAAAACATCCCTTAGGGGTTAAAAATCACAGCCCTGCTCCCACTGAGAACCATTTCTGTAAGGTAAGACAATACATATAATCATTCACTATACAAAGTACAGGCCATTGTGTTTTGCAAAAATATTGTAAAGTCTAACTCTTTTTTTAAAAAAAAAAAATTTATTTTGTTTTGAGGCTTAGCCAATTAATGCTTTGAAAGTTTCAGATGAACCGTGGAGGGACTCAGCCATACGTATATATGCATCCATTCTCCTCAGAACTCCCCTGCCATCCAGGCTGCCACATAACATTGAGCAGAGTCCCCTGTGCTGCACAGTGGGTCCTTGCTGGTGATCCATTTTAGATACAGCAGTGTGTACACGTCCATCCCAGGCTCCCTACTGTCCCTCCCCCTGGCAACCATAAGTTCGTTCTCTCTGAGTCTCTATTTTGTAAGCAAGTTCATAGTATCATTTATTTTTAGATTCCACATATAAGGGATGTCATAGAACATTTCTCCTTCTCTGTCTGACTTACTGAACTCTGTATGACACTCTCTAGGTCCATCCATGTTGCTGCAAATGGCATTATTTCATTCTTTTTAGTGGCTGAGTAATATTCCATTGTATATATGTACCACATCTTCCTTATCCATTCCTTCCGTATCATGTTTTTCTCCAGATGTATGCCCAGGGGTGGGCTTGCAGGGTCATATGGTAGCTCTATTTTTAGTTTTTTTAAGGGACTTCCATACTGTTCTCCATAGTGGCTGCACCAATTTACATTCCCACCAACGTGCAGGAGGGTCCCCTTCTCTCCACACCCTCTCCAGCATTTATTGTTTGTGGATTTTTTTGAGAGTAGCCACTCTGGCTGGTATGAGGTGTTATCTCATTGTAGTTTTGGTTAGAATTTCTCTTATAATTAGTGATGTTGAACGTCTTTTCATATGCCTCTTGGCCATTTGTATGTCTTCTTTGGGGAAATGTGTATTTAGGTCTTCTGCCCACTTGTTGATTGAACTGTTTGTTTTTTGTGCTGTTAAACATCATGAGCTGTTTGTAAATTTTGGAGACTAATCCCTTGTCAGTCACATCATTTGCAGATATTTTCTCCCAATCTGTGGGTTGTCTTTTCGGTTTATTGTTTATTGTATCCTCTGCTGTGCAGGAGCTTTGAGTTTAAGTAGGTCCCATTTGTTTATTTTTGTTTTTATTTCCATTATTCTGGGAGATGAATTGGAAAAGATGTTGCTGTAATTTATGCCAGAGTGTTCTGCCTATGTTTTCCTTTAAGAGTTTATAGTGTCCAGTCTCAGATTTAGGTCTTTAGTTCATTTTGAGCTTATTTTTGTGTTTGGTGGTAAAGAATGATCTAATTTCATTTTTTTACATGTAGATGTCAGTATTCCCAGCACCACTTGTTGAAGAGACTGTCTTTCCAACATTGTGTAGTCTTGTCTCCTTTGTTATAGATTAATTGATCGTAGGTGCAGGGTCTTAATTCTGAGTTTTCTACCCTGTTCCATTGATTTCTATTTTTGTGCCAGTACCATACTGTTTTGATGACTATAGCTTTGTAGTATAGTCTGAAGTCAGGGAGCCTGATTCCTCCAGCTCCATTTTTCCTTCTCAAGACTGCTTTGGCTGTTTGGGTCTTTTGGGACTCCATATAAATTTTAAGATTTTTTTGTTCTAATTCTGTGAAAAATGCCATTGGTAATGTAATAGGGATTGCCTTGAATCTATAGATTGCCTTGGTCACTTTAACAACGTCAATTTTTCCAATCCACAAGCACGGTATATCTTTCCATGTGCTGTGTCTTGTTTGATTTCTTTCATCAGCATCTTACAGTTTTTAGAGTACAGGTCTTTTGTTTCCTTAGGTAGGTTTGTCCCTCAGTATTCTATTCTTTTTAATGCAATGGTAAATAGAATTGTTTGTTGAATTTCTCTTTCTGATCTTTTATTGTTAGTGTATAGAAATGCAGCAGATTTCTGTATATTAATTTTGTAACCTGCAACATTACCAAATTCATTGAAGAGTTCTAGTAGTTTTTTGGAACAAGACATTACATATAATTATATGTAAAGCCTAATTCTTAACCACTTCCGTTGTAGCTCAGTTGGTAAGGAAACTGCCTGCAGTGCAGCAGACCTGGGTTCGATACCTGGGTTTGATTCCTGGGTTGGGAAGATCCCCGGGAGGAAGAAATGGCACCCCACTCCAGTATGTTTGCCTGGAGAATCCCATGGACAGAGGAGCCTGGCAGGCTACACAGTTCACAGGGTCACAAGGGTCAGACACAACTTAGCAGCTAAACCACGACCATAAAGGAGAGAGAGATGAGTCACTTTTTTCCACGTCCTGTATATTTGGGACATTTGACTGGCTTGTCAAGGGAATTAGGAATCTTAAGTGTTTAGGTATAGGAAAATATTTAGGTTTGCAAGAGACAGTTGCCTTTCCTCTGATTTATGATTGTTTACATCCTGTAGATAGTAGATCAGTTAGAACAAGGGCACCATGTGTCCCCAAGGGAAGACTAGTGAAATCTGAGTAGGATGTGGGTGTTTTGTGGTTATTGCTAAGATATGAAGCAGATGGCTCACAAATGGCTCTAAGACCTATGTGGCCTTCTCCACCATATAAGGTTTTTTTATTTTTGGTTGAACCCTACTTCTTTGATAGCAAGAGTAGAAGAGCATGAAGTAAGAAAGGTTGAAAAATCCTTGATTAGAAAACACTTGACTCAGTCTGTGATGCAGGTCTGTCTTGACCTCATGGCAGAAAACCAGGTCCTCAGACTAACTGGTGACCGGCGACTGTGAGCCAGGACCTGATTGACACTGTAGCCTCAGTCTGATCACAGACACCCGCCCAAGGTCCCCAAGAGGTGAGGTGAGGTCTCCACTCCAAGAGAAAGGTGAAGCCATCGGAAAGCCCTCTGACTGATATCTTTAAGCCCAAGGCCAGTCCCAAGAAATCGTAGTTGGTTTTGTTTTCGCTTCTTTCTCATTGATGGTATTGAAGTGTATCTGATGTACAATGTTGTATTAATTTCTGTGCAACAAAGTGACTCAGTTCTATGCGTGTTTACTTTCTTTTTCATACTCGGAAACCTTCCATGATGGCTTATCACAGGGTAGTCCATATAGTTCCCTGTGCTTTGGCTCTTGTGGTTTATCCATCTTATATACCATAGTTTGCATCCGCTCACCCCAGACTCGCGGGCCATCCCTTCTCCACCGCTCCTCCGCCTTGGCCCCCACAGAGCCATGCTCTTTGTCCGAGAGTCTGAAGAAACCACAGCGGTTACCCCTGCAGTGGAAGGCCTCTCCTTCCTCCATCTTCCCATGCCACCTCCGCCCCGCTGCTTTCTGTGCCCGCAGGAGCCCCCTCATCCTCACCCTCAAGCTGTCTCAATGGGTCCCTCCCTGGCGTGATGACCCACTGGGATCTCAGAAATGTACATCCGGGAAGGGCCCCGGGAATCAGCCACCAGCCCCTCACTCAGGGGATGGGTGTGCCCAGCTCCCCGGCAGGGACTCCCCAGGCCACCCCTCAGCTTCTCCTCCAGGGCCCTGCCTGCCTCCCCGCTCCCCTGCGGCCGCTCCTCAGGAGGACCAAGTGCTTCACCTGGACCTGCTCAACTTTTCCGCCTTTTCTCCTCCAGGTGTGTCTCTACCCGAGAACTAGCACACTTGAATTTGGTACTTTTTTATGGAAATTTTTTTTTTTTTTTTACTTTTTAAAGAATTTTTAAATTTAACTTTTATTTTATATGAAATCTAGTTGATTTACAATGTTGTGTTAGTGTCTGCTGTATAGCAAAGTGATAAAGTTATGCATACACACGTGTCCACTCTTCTTCAGATTCTTTTCCTGTACTGGTCACTACAGACTATTGAGTCGAGTTTTCTGTGCTCTACAGTAGGTCCCTGTTGATTACAGAAACAGACTCATAGACTTTTAAAATAAACTAACGGTTACCAAAGAGGAAAGGGAAAGGGAGGGACAAATTAGGAGTTTGGGATTAACATACACACACACTATCTGTTTCTGTTTGAACTCAATACTCCTAAAGCCCATTTTACACATGACAAATTTAGGTTACAGTTTTTTGTTTTTTATGGGGGAGGCTACAGTTCTTTGATCCCCAAATTATGAGGCTCTCAATTTTAGGTGGGACAGATTCATGGCTTTTAATGCTAAAAATAAAAGATGACTCAACCTAGACAAAAACATTAAGTAGATAAAATGTTGGTAGCACGGGGCTATGGTGCCACCTACACACACGCACACACAAGACCCTCCAAGCAGTGGAAATGAAGTTTACAGAACAGTTCACGGTATCTACTGCAGGGGAGGGAGATTTGGACAAGACAGACTCCTCTGTGACCTCCAAGGGCATTTCTGTTCACCCGAACTGTGTACAGAAATACCTGACAGCATCTGTTTTAGCCAGCAAGTATCCTGTCATGGTGGAAATAATTTACTGAAACTCAGATTCCTCTTCTGAAATCCAGCCTAAACTCTGATTTGGAAAACTAAGAAGTCCTATTTAGTTTCTGCTATCACTGTTACTGAACCTCACTCCCTAGATAATTAGTGACGTATAAAGTTCTTAAGCCTCTCTTCTTCCGTCTCGGTGTCATGAGATTGGTTTCCTCTCCTCCATGCTCCCTCACTAAGAATGTGCCGAACTGAATATTCAGTTTTTAATAAACGGAGGAGGCCACCTTTGTCCACACCTCACTGGTTTCACCTGCAGAGACTGGATCTTCCATGTGTCAGTGTTTCTTGGCAGTAGAGCAGTGAAGTGTTTGTAAGTGGAGTTTGTACATCTGACAGCCAAAAGTGTCCCGTATGCATTAATATTTTCTGCAGGAAAAGATACATTTGAAGTGACCGTAGTGCACAGATTCTCTTAGAGTTTCAGGGTATTTATAACCTGTTGTTTTAAATTCTGAGCATATTTGTAGCTCCAGAGGTACAAAAATAAACTATGTTTTCTTGGAAAAATGTGTGTATCTGGGATGTGACAGGAGTTGCAACCTTAAGCAAGACTTCCAGGCATTTACAGTTGAACCATGCCAGTAAAAATATGTTATTTAGACATTGAAATCCTAGGGTGCCCGTGTACATATCCTAAATGATGTGTGTTACATGAGCTTTCTTTGCTACTGTGCTTTAGCTTTGAAGGTTTTTAGTTCTGGCTCCTGGAGTGTTAAACTACTGCAGGCAAAGGTGAACTCCAACGGTGAGTCTTATTTGCAGTTCAACCCATTGGGTGGTGTGTTTCTTGCATTCAAGAGGATTGTGTCTGATGTAGGTAAAAGTCACATCACAACTGATAAGGTAAAACTCCTTGCTTTTATTACTCCTAATAGCAGAGAGGTTTCTCATGGGTGATTGGAAGAGGAAAAAGACAGCAGGTTAACTTGTCAGTCACTATTCATTCATCTGTGTGTTAACAAGCATCACTCAATTTTCCATTCTCTGCAGAGCTGTGTGGGGATATGGGTAAGCAGAGAGGGGAAGGTGGGACCCTGTGCTCGTGGAGCCTGAAGTTTGATTCGTTTCATCTGAGTTTCACAAAAATCAAGATAAATTGCTTCTTCGGTCAAATTATAACATCCAAAAGTTGATAAACAGTAACTTATTCAAATATGCAGTAAACACATATTGAGGGTTTATTTAAAACGTTAATGAGGAAAAGAGAACGAGGGCAAATTGGTTCAAAGAAGGATATGAGAAAATGCCTAGGTACGTAGGTACACAGACAGACAGTGTATCTGATACAGTGATGGGAAAAAAGAATGCTGGAATAAGATGGCAAAGTTAGACACAACTGATTCATGCCCTGCAAGGCAATAAAACAATCATCTTTGGTTATATCTCAACTGGGCAGGAATCTTTGCACCTGTAATAGACCAATATGATTCTTAAGTTACCAGTCTTATACAAACTTTACAGAGTCAGGGTCCAATCAGTAATAAACAGTAAGTCACAATTAGTTACGTTTCCTGAGACCGTTACATGACTCGAGTAAGTTTATGAGTCAGTGCTGCATATGCAAACTTTCTGCAATGATGACAGTATTCTGTACATGTGCTGTCCAGTGTGGTAGGCACTGCACATATGTGGCTGTTGAGCATTTGAAATGTGGCTAGTATGAGTGAGGAATCCGTTTTTTTAATTTTATTTAATTTTTAACACACAGAATGGGACAAAATATTTGCGAACAAAGCAACCACAAGGAATTAATTTCCAAAATTTACAAAGAGTTTGTGCCGCTTAGTATGAAAAAAACAAACAACCCAATCAAAAATAGGTAGATCTAAGTATACATTTCTCCAAAGGAAACATACAAATGGCCAAGAGGCACATGAATAATGACTCTCAACATCGCTAATTATTAGAGAAATTCAAATCAAAACTACAATGAGGTATCATCTCACAATAGCCGTAATGGCCATCATCAAAAAGTCTACAAACAAGAAATGCCAGAGAGGGTGTGGAGGAAAGGCTGAACCCTGCCAGTGCTGGTGGGAATGTAAATGGGTGCAGCCACTAGGGTGAACAGATGAAGGCTCCTTAAACTAAAAATAGAGCTATCGTAGGACCCTGTAGCCCCACCCCTGGGCATATATCTGGAGAAAACCATGGTTCAAAAGGATACACGCTCCCCTGTGTTCACTGTAGCACTGTTCACAACAGCCAAGACGTGGCAGCAGCCTAGGTGCCCATCGACAGATGAGTGGATGAAGAAGCTGTGGTACATTATACAGTGGGATACTACTCAGCCACTGCAAAGAGGGAAATGGTGGCCTTTGCCACAACCTGGGTGGACGTGGAGATTATCATACTCATTTAATTTTCATCAATTTTGATGTAAATGCCACATGTGATTAATAGCTACCTCATTGGACAGCACAACTCTAATATGCCATTAAATGACCAAGCGGTCATTTGTCTGCCTTGTTTCCAACCTTGGCTAATGTTTTTCTTAAACAGTCTGTAAATTAAGTCATGTTTTAAATATTGTCACATGAGCTGAATATGTAAAAGGATTTGGAGAGGACACCTGTGAAAAGACCTAATTCTTTCATGAAGCATATAATTTCTTCTGCAAATTGAATGCTGCTTCTGTGGGGTTTCTTGACAGTAGATTCACCTGAAATCACTCTGGCCAGCGTGGGACCCACTTAGGAAGTTAAGCCTGTCTGGAGGGAAGTCACCTCTGCACTGTATTTCCCAAGGCATTCATTTTCTTGTAGCAAGATAATAACACTCGTGTCCAGTTTTGATTAAAAGGAACTTTCTGCTTTGCAGCAAAGGGAGAGACTATGAATATGACTATCATATTTCACAAGGATACAAGGATTTTAAGGCTTAAATAAGTTAACTTTTCTGCTGCCATCACTTCATTACTCAGAACGAGCAGTCAAGGCATTGATAAGGTTGACTTTGATTTCTCCTGAAGCTCAGTAGTTTTGCTTAATTTTCTCCTCTTTTCACTTGCCCGCAGGGCTTTTTCCGCAGAAGCATTCAGAAGAACATGATTTACACTTGTCACCGAGATAAGAATTGTGTTATTAATAAAGTCACCAGGAATCGATGCCAGTACTGTCGACTCCAGAAGTGCTTTGAAGTGGGGATGTCCAAAGAATGTGAGTGGAGCTTCAAAGATTCTTTTTCTCTTTGCTTTATCTATAAATATGATTACTCAGCCTCCAAAATCGAGTTGTGGAGGACATCAGCATGTGGAATTCAGACATGACACTGATGATGTATTGCCACGGTTCGGTGTCAACAGAGATGGCATGGAAATAGCAACCTGGGGATTTTCAGATGAAATGTGAGTGGCATTTGGTGAAGGGGAGGAGCTGCGTGCCTGCTTGTATTCCAGAGCAGCTCGTAACTGACCCTGTGTCTCCACTGGAAACCCAAGCGTGTCCTAGAACCACACGGAGACCGAACCCCCATCTTGACAGGAGGAATAAAGAGCTCTGCCCGTATTGATGAGAATAAAGCGAGGCAGAGGCATGTGGAAATCATGCACCCTTTTTCAGACGGGAGGGAGTACAAAACTTCTGTTGTCGAAGAAACATTTAGAAATTTGGCACGTTGACACTTTTCCAAACTTGATTCAGGTTTTCTCCTTCCCACCACCCCCTCCTCCAATTATACACTTGATTAATTCAGAAGAGAACATGTGAATAGATTAAAAATGAGTGGTCCATAATCATCAGCTTTGAATTAGACATGCTTTAACACGGGCAGAGGGAATACAGCACTGAGAAATCATTGCTTGTGGGTTCTCCTTGGTGCTTTCAAATAAAGAGATCAAGAACGTGCCAGACCAATGCCCTGACTTGGGCGGGTGTGAGGAAGAGGCAGGTGTGTGTGCCAGGGGGAATGATCGGTGGAATCGCTGACTACCTGCCCTGCATCCCGACACTTGGGGATCTCGTGGGGCCCTGGGCGGGGTGATCTAAGTCGCTCTGGAGATGTGCACACCATCATCTACAAGTGTGGGATGGAAAGCCACAGTTTGATAGTGGGGTTTGAAGACTTACGTTGTTCAGAGGCTCTTGGATTTTGGAACTGGGACATGTGGCCCAGTTCTAGTGGAGAAGGTCCCTGGAGCCAGGCAGGACTGCACTGAGGGTGTGCAATTGGCTGACTGGCACTCCCCTGGGAGCTGTGACTGGAGGCTCTTTCTTGGTGGTCTGCTTAGCATGTTCCTATCTGTGCCCAGGGTTTAAATAGGCTTTTCCACTTCTTGGGTTTCTACATTTCAGGGAAGACATCAGGGATGGATCAATTCATGTGACCCAAGCCATCAGTATATTCTGTTCTAGGCACTATCATTGTTTCATGAACTTGTAACCTAGGCTGGTCCAGTGAGAAAGAGTTCAAGACTCATGCTCATGATCCATAAAAGAAAAAAAAATGGTTAATTAGACTTCATCAAAATCAGAAATATCTGCTGTTCCAAAGACACTCTGAAATTAATGATAAGACCAGCCACAGGTGAGGAGAAAATATTTACAAATCACATATCTGATAAGGACTTAAATGTAGAATATAGAAAACCTTTGAAAACTTGATGATAAGAAAGCAAATACGCCAATAAAAAAAAAAAAACAACTAACTAGTACTCTTCAAAAATGCTAAGATCCTGAAAGACAGAGTGACTGAGACATGACTGCTAAGTGACCCTGAAGATGGCGGGAGCAGAAGGAAACTGTCCATAAAGGACTTTATTGGGACGATTATTGAAATTTGAGTACAGACTATAGGTTAGAACTGAGTCCACTTCAAATTTCCCGACTTTGATCATTGCACTTTTGTTATATGAGGAAGAGAATGTTCTTATTCTCAGTGTCTGCAACTAGCTCTCCATGATTCACAAGATAGGGGTGTGTGTGTGTGTATGAGGGAGAGACAAAGAGACAGAAATGAGAGAGAAAGGAGAGAGAGGTGGAAAATATCGAACCTTATGAATCTGAGTGAAGGGATTCACTGTGAAGGAGCTCCTTGAACTATTCTTGCAACTTTTCAGCAAATTTGAAATTGTATCAAAGTAAAATTACTAAAACAAAAGACTCATGCTTAGAAGTGTCCCACCTTCCGCTGCAGGTGCACAGGGAGGCAGGTACCCACAGGTACTCTCAGCCCTGAAGGAGGTCAGCAACAGGACAGAGCAGGCTCTGTGGATGGAGGAGTGGACAGACAGACAAACTCGGGCCCTGATGGCATCCCTGAGTTGCTGAACCAACCACCCCTGGGACCTCTGCGTCCAAGTCATTTGGTTGTATCTGCCAAGAAGTCATCATGAAGGCCCTTGGGCTGGGCTCTCATTCGTAATTAAGATCCCAGTGAGCAAGCATGGGGTCCCCGGCCCCATGGGTACCAGACAGAGGAGCATCCGGTGGGTGACACCCTCTGGGGGCTGCGTCTGCAGGTGATGGGTCCACATTGCAGCCAGTTCCTTTGATCCCCCCTGGACCTCAGAGCTATTGAATTTAAAAAAATGAATGTTATGATATGAAAGTAATCTTTACTTAGCTCAGGCCCTAAACCCTACCACTGACGAGAAAAGAGTGATATTGCCCTGAAATAGGCAGATCATTTATATGGGTACGCGAGACCCGCAGGATGTCCCCTTAACTCCCTTTTTTGGTCTGACATTCTTTAGATGTGGATGTTACGCTGCAGTTCTGTAGGGGAATTTTGGTTCAGACTACAATTATAAATGAGTAAGGCAGCTGTGGACTCAGGGTAAATCGGTACTTTTGCCTTTATTTTGTGTGGGCTAGAGACCCATTTCCTGCTTACATTACTTAAAACCCATATCCTGCTGCTCTGTAAAAACTGGCAGGTTGGCTGCCAATTTAAAAAAAATAATAATAATAATGTTCACACCCACAGGAAAACTCTAGTTTCAACCCTCAAGGAACTTATCATTCTAATTAGATTGAAAAATATAGGAATGGGAAGAAAATGGGATCATTATGCCCAAATATACAAAAATAAATGTATTTTCTTTAGAAGGAAATTGAAGGCGAAGACAATAAACACTTGGTGTATAGTGACTGAGAGTCTAATAGAAAATTTAAAAAGTTGAAAGAGAAGGAAGCAGGAAAATAAGAGAATCGGTAACCAATTAGACCACAGTATCCGCAACTGAAACAAACCCAGAAATAATAGAGACTCTTGGGATGGTCGAGCTGAAAATGGATCTCAGAGATTGGTTTTCATTCACCTCTCTCCCTTGACACACAAGTACACCGGGACCCAGAAAGATGAAACGGTCCTGCCAGCCATCCCCTACTGGCTGCAGACAGAACCAGGCCTAGAGTTCACGGGTGCCACCTCTCCTTGCCACACTTTCTTTGCAGCACCATGGTCTGCCTTCAGGTCTAGATGTAGATCTTGTCAGTTCACTAGGATGTTGCAGAACTCTTTGGATGCAAGAGACAGAAAACCCAGCTGAAACTTGCCATAAGCTAAAAAATCAGCACATGTAATGGGACTTTCCGGATCCCATGACTGGATCCAAAGGCTCCTGTTTTAGGGCATTTTCATTGTCCCCTTCATCTCTCCCAGCTGGTTTTTGTTTTGTTTTGTTTTGTGATTTTACTGTGTTGGTTTTGTTTCTGGGAAGCTTTTCCAAGTGGCTAATAAAGATGGCCAACCAACAGCTTCCAGCCAATAGCCTACCCAGCAGAAACACAGAGACCCAGATCCTCTGTGAAAGCAGGACTTGGGGGTGGGGCGGGGGCTGAATACTGTGATTGGCTAGTTCCCGATCCGGGTCCATCCCTGGACCCCGCCCCCCCGAGCCAAGAGTACTGGAAACCAGAAAGATGGGGGCAGAAACGACTTCCTGTTCACCGTGAAGCATCCAGCCTTACCGCACTGTTCCCAGTGTGCTCTTATTTTTGAATCGGGGGGCGGGGGGGAACCTCACAATTACGGGGCTCGCTCACTTTTTTTTCTATGTACCAGGCACGACGTAAACTGCTCGTAATATGTCATCCCGTTTGATCCTCGGAACAACCCTGTAAGATAGGTTAGTTTCAATTCCTCTCTCCCCCTGTTTTAGGAAGATGTGGACGCTGAGACACAGAGATGATAATTTACTCAACGTAACACAGTGGGTATGAGGCAGCCCTGGGCTTAGGGCCCAGGGAGTGATATATACTGTGTGCCCTCAAAAGCAGCTTTGAAAACTCTGGGTTTTATTGCCAGTGGTTAATAAAACAATAATCATACTCCTTGCTGTATATTAGAGATGTACGCCCTGGAAAATCATGTGCAGATTTAATTTTTATAGACCAAATTTGGTTTTAAATGTATACAGGGATGTACACGGAAAGCCTTTACTGTGTGTCCTGTCAGAAAGCAAGGTTGTTTATTTTCCTGTTCTCTGAATGCTGGTGGGCATACCTTCTATTTTCCAAGGGCTTTGTACAAGAGGGGAACCTTTTTTTTTTTTTTTTTTTTTTGCAGAAGATTAGCTATTTGTCAGAGCATGGGATTTGAAAGTGGTGACAGCAAGGGGGAAAAAAATTGATTTTCAGCTGCATTTGAAAAGTAGTACCAAAATTTTTGAAGAACTTGGGGAGGAGGGAAAGGAAGTAACGTGACTCCAGCTTGAGTGGTGAGCTTCTGCTGGTGGGCGGGAGGCTGGTGACCATGTCAGGCAAGGCAAGTGTGCAGCAAAGCCTTAAAGTAAAAACCAGGAAGAAAAAAAAGGATCAGCAGCAAATGAAGACAGAAAATTTGGGACTGAGAATGAGACATTCGGTCCAGACAAGCTTATGTCCGTGATGGGGAGGGAGCAGGTTGAAGCCATGCTGCTTAGAGACCACAGAAAGGAAACCAACAGTGTACATTCCAGTCACTGACAGAAGGCCCAGTGATAGTTCACATTTTTCAGCCATTGATCAGCAAAACTAAAAAAAGGGTCAAAGAGAACATGTTTTGACTTTGTGGGCCGTGTGATCTTTGTCTCAGTTCCTCATCTCTGCCACTGTAGCACAAACACAGCTATTGCTGCTGTTGTTGAGTTGCTCAGTCGTGTCCAACTCTTTGGGACCCCATGGACTGTAGCCCGCCAGGCTCCTCTGTCCACTGGATTCTCCCAGACAAGGATACTGGACTGGGTTGTCATTTCCTCCTCCAGGGGATCTTCCTGACCCAGGGATCGAACCCCTGTCTCCTGCATTGGCAGGAGGACTCTACCACTGAGCCACCAGGGAAGCCCAGTCACAGCTATAGAAATATATGAGCCAAAAGGTGTGGTTGTGTCCCAGTGCAGCTTTATTTACAAAACAGGTGCCGCGTGGGTTTGGCCCGGAAGTACTCCCGCCTTCCTGGCTCCCGCAGCGTCGGCCGTGCCGGCTGCTCTGTGACCTCACCCCCAGCTTCCCCCTCTCACCTGCTTTTCTCCTGTGACAGGTGATCACTCAGCTTCCAGCTTCCCTGGAGCATCTCGCCCTTGAGCCTCTCACAACTCACTGCAAAGGCTGTGCCCTGGGCTTGGGTTTCCGCCTCCTTCCCCATCCGAGGAACTCCAGAAGCCTGCTGACATGCCACTTCCTCCCTGAAGCTGCCCCTGAAGCCCCCGCAGGCTCCGCTCTCTCCCCTGTGCTCTGGGGAGGCTCTGTACATCCCTCTAGGAACCACAGGCTATTCTGTTACCCCGTGAGGCTTCCCGGCTTGATTATAAACCCCTAAGAGGCGAGCACCCTGTGCTCCTCACCTTGTAGCCGCAGAAGCTAGCACGATGCTTGCACAGTGAAGTTAGATTGGTCAAGGGGCTTAACCGTGGCTGTATTGAGAGACACCCCGGCCTCTGTGAGCTGTCAGCCACCGAGTCTTTCTGGATAAAACTATTCAACTGTCACTCACTCACTTCTCTGCCCCAGGCCCAGAACAAGATACACACCTTCTCCAGGGCTGTGTTCTCAACCTGGATGAGAGTAGCCTTGCTGCTGACTGACCACCTAGGCATGGTCTGAAAAGGGATGCTTTTCCTCCTGTTCAGAGAACGGTGTTGCTGCCCTCAGCTTCCTCTTGCTAGTCGCCTTCCCTGGCAGATTTAAGTTCTTCTATTGTGTTCACTGCGGAGACCATCAAGCTGAGCAGACATTGCGTGTGACCGTGTGTGAAAAACGCAATGAAGGTGGGGGGGCTGGGGTGGATGGCCAGGGATGGGGGGTGCTGTGGCTCCCTTTTGCCAAACCTTGGCAATGATGTTAGTGCTGGCCAGGGTTCTTGGCCTCCTCAATCTATAGACGTTGATTAGAAGCCAGACAAGAAATTCAGGCAAGGCTTTATTGGGCTCCCTGCTTCATAGGGGGGAGTGAAAACAAGTAACAGGCTCCCTTTCTCACTCCCTGAGTGGGGTGGGGAGCTGGTTCCTTATATGAGGGAAGGGGATGTGTCCTGGGCTTCCCTGGTGGCTAAGCCATAAAGAACCCACCTGCAGTGCAGGAGACCCGGCTTCAATCCCTGGGTTGGGAAGATCCTCTGGAGGAGGGCATGGCAACCCACTCCAGTATTCTTGCCTATAGAATCCCATGGACAGAGGAGCCTGGCGGGCTACAGTCCATGGGGTCACAAAGAGTCAGACACAAATGAGCAACTAGAGAGGGGTGAGGAGGGGTCGGTGTGTGTCCAGGGATCAGGCTGGGGGCGTGTCTTAGGGTCTACTTGCCCCTTTGGTGGTGTTGAGTGCAGGGGGCATGCACAGTACCCTGCTTTTTTTCCCGACTCTGCATAAGTGGCAGTTGGGTTCTTTGGTCTCTCTGTATATCTTGTTGTCCATAATTTGCCCCAACTGCTCACATATGTGTAGCTGTTTTTAGTCCCTGCTGCTGCTGCTGCTAAGTCGCTTCAGTCGTATCCGACTCTGTGCGACCTCATAGATGGAAGCCCACCAGGCTCCCCTGTCCCTGGGATTCTCCAGGCAAGAACACTGGAGTGGGCTCCCATTTCCTTCTCCAATGCATGAAAATAAAAAGTGAAAGTGAAGTCTCTCAGTCGTGTCCAACTCCTAGCGACCCCATGGACTGCAGCCTACCAGGCTCCTCTGTCCATGGGATTTTCCAGGCAAGAGTACTGGAGTGGGTGCCATTGCCTTCTCCGTTAGTCCCTGCTAGTTTCTTTTTGTTTTGTTGCTGGAGGAGATGTTTGTCCAGGTGCAAGCACAGCAGCAAAGGGTCCCAGGTCCCAGGCTGTCTCAGTTCAGTTCAGTTCAGTCGCTCAGTCATGTCTGACTCTTTGCAACCCCATGGACTGCAGCACGCCAGGCCTCCCTATCCATCGCCAAACTCATGTCCATTGGGTTAGTGATGCCATCCAACCATCTCATCCTCTGTCGTCCCCTTCTCCTCCCGCCTTCAATCTTTCCCAGCATCAGGGTCTTTTCCAGTGAGTCAGCTCTTCGCATCAGGTGGCCAAAGTATTGGAGTTTCAGCGTCAGCATCAGTCCTTCCAGTGAACACCCAGGGCTGATCTCCTTTAGGATGGACTGGTTGGATCTCCTTGCAGTCCAAGGGACTCTTCAAGAGTCTTCTCCAACCCCATAGTTCAAAAGCATCAATTCTTCGGTGCTCAGTTTTCTTTATAGTCCAACTTGCACATCCATACATGACTACTGGAAAAACCAATAGCCTTGACTAGACGGACCTTTGTTGGCAAAGTAATGTCTCTGCTTTTTAATATACTGTCTAGTTGGTCATAGCTTTTCTTCCGAAGAGTAAGCATCTTTTAATTTCATGCCTGCAGTCTCCATCTGCAGTGATTTTAGAGCCCCCAAAAATAAAGTCTCCCCATCTATTTGCCATGAATTGATGGGACCAGATGCCATGATCTTAGTTTCCTGAATGTTGAGTTTTAACTATCTCACTGGTAGTGAAATTGCTCACAGACAAAAGGCGGGGATGCAGGGAGAGGCTGGACTTGGGGTGGAAATGGCAGATGGGAATTAGCCTGGATGAAGACTCGTGAGCTGTGATGAGGGGAGGCTCATGGCCCTGGTGCCTCTGCGGTGTGGCCGGTTCCATGGGCCTCCGGCCTTTAGGTTGGGCGCCCTGCACTCACCCTCTGCAGAGACGTCATGGAAGGTCCTGGGGCCACCGCCCCCTCTGTTTCTTCTTTCCTTTTTTAAAACCACTGGCTGGTAATTTTCAAAGGAACCTATTTACGTTTTCTTTGAGCTTATGTTTATGTAGTCCATGCCTCTGAGGGGTGGGCAAAACGCATCTTTGATTTTGTGTGAGAATGCTATTCAGTATTTATTTTACAGCTTTTTTTCCCTATGACAGTTTCGTAAGTGTTTTTGTAGAATAGAGCAATTGAATAATCTCTGAATTTAGGAGTCGCTAACCACTCATTGACAGCTTCTCATTTGGGGCATATTGAGATTAAAAACAGCTTTTTATAAAGTCTCTAAATTCCAATTTACGCGTTAGACAGGAATGTCCCCGTGGGTGGGTTGGACGCAATAAATGGACTTTGCATGGACACTTGAGACACTCCCACGAGAGGCGCTGGTTGTTTCCTGTTGCTGGTTGTTTCCTGTTGCTTTTTAATATGCTGTAATGTCTCGCTTTTTAATATACTGTCTAGTTGGTCATAGCTTTTCTTCAGTGTTTCCCATCATTTCCCTTCTTCAGCTTTTCTCCATCATTTCCCTTCAGTGTTAAACCTACGTTAAAACAAACCTTTTGGATGAAAGACACAAACCTCAGTTAAAATCACGTTTCCTGGTGCACAAATTATATGGATATGCCCATTGGTTCTACAGCTGAATTTTACTGGCTTAATTACGATGAAATTCATATTGTAGGTTGCCCCATGTACATGCAAAATTACATAAAAATCATCATCAGGGCACGCAAACGTCTGTCTAATTTGAGTTTATTTCTTCGTCTGTTCCCGGGCCCTAGCCTGTCACTGCATTGCCGAGGTTCACTGTGACCCTTCTGTTCTTTTCAGCGGAGATGGAGCTCTAACCCCGCCTTCTCCCTTCACCCCCGCGGAACACAAATCCCCCCAAAGCACCTCCGCCGGGGAAGTTAACGAAAGACTGATTATATCTAAAAATGCCACGGAAGCTGGAACGTAAAACTCCGCTGCCCATTCCACTAGCGACAGGTTCCTATTTGCCTGCGTCTGCCCGGGACCCTAAAAACAACAACGGATTCCGTTTGCCCCCCGGCAGGCAGGGCTGTCTGTGCCGCCGTGGGGCGTGAAGCACGTCTCTCCCCGCTGCCTCGCGCAGCCTTGCCTTAGACAAAGGAGAAATTCTCATTGCCCAGCGCGCCGGAGCAGCGATGGGGGCCGAGCGGGGCCGCGAGCCCTCCGGCAGGGGCCGAGCTGACCCCCGGCGTGCGCGGCCTTGCAGGCGGCGGGTCTCGCGCCTGGGACCCTGCCCGGCTTCCAGGTCAGTGCTGCCCGCTCCTCGGGTCTGCCTCCGCTGCTGCCACTGGCTCTGTCCTGTGCTGCCGTTGTTGCCACAGCTGCCTTTATTTTTTAGTTATTTATTTTTGGCTGTGCTGCGTCTTCATGGCCGTGCGTGCGCGGGCTTTTTCTCTAGCTGTGGCCAGCAGGGGCTATGCTCAGTCGCGGTCTGCGGGCTTCTCCTTGCGGTGGCTTCCCCTGTGGCGGAGCAGGGCTCTAGGGCGCGCCGCTTCAGTAGATGCAGCTCGTGGGCTCCGTCGTTGTGGCTCCCGGGCTCCAGAGCAGAGGCTCAGTAGTTGTGGCGCAGGGGCTTAGTTGCCCTGAATCATGTGGGCTCTTCCCGGACCAGGGATCCAAGCCGTGTCTCCTGCATTGGCAGGTGGGGTCTTGACCATCATTATGCCTTTAGTATTAAACCTACGTTAAAACCAATCTTTTGGATGACTTGACCACTTCCCTAAGCCACTAGGGAAGCCCTGGTTTTGATTTAAATAACCACAGCCTTGGTCCTCCTTCAGGACAAAAGTGAAGGTAGGGGACTGTGTTGACGTGTTTGTGTAGCAGGGCACTGTAGATGGAAGCCCCACACGTTCTGTCGCAGCGTTAAGGGAAGAGCTTGCAGACGAAGTTTCTAGAATAAATATCCGCCCTCCTTGGCTGCTGTGAACTTGGAGGCAGGTGGCTCATTCACCTGGAGATGCGTGAGGTCCGAGAACGAGACAGGATCCTGCTGGCATCATGGAGCCCTCCTCCGCGGGGGAAGCTGAAGTGTTAGAAAGGAGGCCTCCTTGCGGTGTTGGCTCCAGGTGCGGACGTTGGCCCAGGCGGTGCGGAACCCGAGCCGAGTCCCCGGGGAGGCAGAGCCACCTCCCTCGCGGCATCCCCCCTTTTCTGCCCACATGGCACCTCTCGTCTCTCTGCATCCTTCATTTGGGTCTCTGTGCCTGCCTTTCCCCTGAACCCATTGCCTCCTTTTTCCCAACTTGATCTGATCACCCTTCATTCAGGCCCTTTATCAGCACGGCTTTTCGCCATCAGCCATGTGGGTGATACGGGCACAAAGTGCTTTACTAAGAGCCTCCCAAGACCTAGGGTCACCCCCTGTGTCCTGAGAGTCGGAGAAGCTGAGGCCTGCCCAACTCACGGTGCTGGCTTCAACCCACGGGTCCCTTTCCAGTCCCGCACATCTTCTCAAGCTTCTCTTTGCTGGTGGCGTAGTCGCTAAGTCCTGTCTGACTCTTGCATCCCCATGGACTGTAGCCCGCCAGGCTCCTCCATCCATGGGATTCTCCAGGCGAGAATACTGGAGTGGGTTGCCATTTCCTTCTTCAGATCTTCCCAACCCAGTGATTGAACCGCGATCTCCTGCGTTGCAGGCGGATTCTTTACCAACGGAGCCGCCAGCAGTAAAGTTCTTTTGCAAGTTTAATGTTACCAGGTTTTCAGTGTCTTCACCCATCTTTGCTGCCAAGTCACATAGTCTATCATTTACATAATAAGATTTGATTGGATGTATGTACTGGTTTAATGCAGTCTTTACCCTGGTGTAAACTCTGCCCACGGTGATATGAAACATAATTTAGGGAATACTGAATAGGATCAAATCATACAGTGATGAAGTTATTTCCTTTTCCATCAGTATTCATTCAGTCTTTTCATTGCCAGTGAGACCACCTCAGGTTGATGCTGATACATCCTTTATCAACACCTCATGAACCTTCAATGCTCCCTCTCTTTGACAGAGAGGACAGGCTACCGTCCTTAGTTAGAAGCCGTATTTGTCTCAGAGGTGTGCGAACCTTCTTAGGTGGCCAGATAACACTTACTTTAGGCTTTGCAGGCCATTGGGTGTCATTGCCCCTGCTTTACTGTTGCCCCAGGAAAGTTTCATGAAGGAGCTTGGCTTTGTTCCAGTAAAACTTTATTACGAACAAAGGCAGTTGACCTGAAAACGCTATTTACTTTTTTTTTTTCACTCTTACCTCCTATTTATGGCCATTGCTACTACTTTCCGGTTTATATTAATAGTAGTAAAATCAAATTCCCTAAAAATTTGTCTAACCAAAAAATTAATTTGGATGGAAGTCATCAGAGCACGCTGGCCTGTGAGCATGTGAAAAACCGTGAAGGTAGTCAAGGACTGAAGCTGGAGAAAGCCTGGTTTTCTGAGCCAACCGGTCAAGTGTTGCTGGACAGGAATAGAGCAGCACCTGGGAACCTCAGCTCCTCCAGAGCCTGGGGCCTCGCTTGGAGGTCTGGACCCCCTGACCTGCCTCTGTCCTGCCCCCCCAGCCCTCTCCCCACCCGAACTGCCTGCATGTGGGAGGTATGGGTCCTGCTCTGCCTGCCTCCTGGGGTTTGTCCTGTCCTGGTGCCATGAAGGGTGGGTTACCCCTGGATCTGCGGGGCGGGCTTTCAAACATCCAGACTGCCTGGAGCGGGAGCACGAGAGGCCAGGCAGGCCTCCAGGGCGGTTTGCTTGTGTCCCTGCTTCATGTGTATTTATCTCTGTTTCTGGCTGAGCTGGGTCTTTGGTGCTGCATGGGCTTTTCTCTCCTTGCAGGGAGCGGCAGCCACTCTCCAGTCGCAGCGTGTAGGGATCTCAGGCTGGTGGCTTCTCTCTCAGTGGAGCAGGGGTTTGGGGGCACCTGGTCTTCAGTAGCTGTGGACCGCGGGCTTAGCTGCTCCTTGACGCATGGGATCTTCCTGAGCCAGGGACCAAACCCGCGTCCCTTGCATCGGCAGGTGGATCCTTACCCACCGCACCACCGAGGAAACCTCGTGTCCCCCCTTCCAAAGAGCGGTATCATGGGGCTGGGGGCACAGACCCGAGGCAGCCGGGGTTCCGGTCTCAGCCCCCCACTGCTCAGCTCGGCGCCACTCGGGCAGGTGGTTCCTCTGCTTCTGCTGCTTTTCCTGTAACACAGAAATAACCATAGCGTCTCCCTCTTACAGCTACTGTGAGGAACAGGTGGATTAATCTGCGGCAGGGACTAAAGATGTTTCTTGCCAAATCTTAGCCGCTGTTACCCCTGCTCCTGCTACGATGACGGCTCCACCTGGCCCCTGGAGCGTGGCCCGTGTGAGCCTCAGCGTGCTCCTCAGCGACTGTACAGGACAGCTAGTGCTCCCAGTCCAGCAGTCCATTTACCCAAAACAAGAGGTACCGTCGATGGGACATCTGTCTTTGGGAGCTCAGACCCAGCCCCCACAAGCAGAGCGCCGGCACTGAGCTGGGGGACCCCATGCCAGGAACCACCGCCCTGCACCACCTGTGGAGTCACCTCCATGTCCACGCAGCGGCCCATCCTGCAGCCCACCCCACGCTGGTTCTTGTCCTGCTCCCCAAAGACCCCTGAGTGATCTGCCTCAGGCCGTGCTGCCCCCCACCTTCCTCTCCCTCGTCCTAATCCACTGCCCTCCTAAGCGAGCCCCCAAGCTCCTCCAACAGCAGAAGCAGGTGGGGCACGCTCACCTCCCCACAGTGTGACATGCTAGGGACACCTGAGTTCAGTGACTTTCAAAGTCAAACTTGTTCTGAGTTCAGAAGGTAGGGGTCGTGTGTGAGAGAGAGACAGACAGCAGGTGTCCCCTGCATGGGATGTGAGCATCCTGAGGGCGGGCACAGTCTTATTCCTATTGGGGTCCCCAACGCCTTTTGAACAGCTAGTTCTGGAATGGATTGCAGGCAAAGGGTGCTTGAGAAGTGGGGATTCCAAATCAGGACCTTTGATCTTCCCAAGAGCTAGAGATTGGAATCAACATATTGCTACATTAAGCCTGTTCTCTTTTCCGTTTCTCTCCCTCCCCTAATTCCATCCTGTGAATGCCTGTTGGCCCATTGATGACATGAAATCTTAATATGATGTGTTCCGTGGTGGGTGTAACCAGATAGAGATTGTAAGTAGGTCCTAATGGAGAAGATTTGCTTTCTCTCAAAACCATGCACGCATAGACACCATATTTCATCCAATCTATAATTTGTTAAGGAGCACTATAATTTTATGTACCTCTAAAAAGAAAACAGCGCCAATTAAACTAAGACACAGCGAAGATTGTTAAGACAGGTGGCAGTTTCAGAGAGAGAGGGAAGCCAGATCTCAGCCCTGTAAGAAGAGGAAGCCTCTCACATTTGAGGCTGAAAATATGCTCTGTTTTCATCTGGAGCTGTTTTTCATCCTGCTTTAAATAGACACTGATGATAAAACCTCAGTGCCCAAAGACAATCCCCAGCACAGAGAGTTGGCTGAGTAAATATGCAAGGACTTCTAAAATAGCTGGCAGAGAGCCCTTTGTTTGGAAACAAATGTGTCCCTGAAAATAGCAACCCGAGATTCGGCAGCTCAGCCCGTGTTCCAGCCGAGCAGGGCCCTACTTTAAGCGCCTTCTCAGTGGCAGCAATTCTCGGGAGGTTGGCTCCCTAAATTGCTCCATAAATCCATGCACACCGCTCAGTCTGGAATTTGCTCTTCCTGCAGTGGGACTGCGCACTCACACCAGTCTGCCATCACAGAACATTAACTATCGCGGTCAGGTTATCCCTCCCATCCTTCTCCTCTTAATGCTGGAAAACAAAGAGTTGCTTTGAGCCGATGAACGTGATTAGTGAAGACGTGTCTTTTTAGTGCTGAGACCAAGGAGAGAATGCTGTTTCCTCAAGAGAAGGACTGTTTCTGTCCCCAGTTCACACCTGTTTCAATGCTTCATTTCACAGATATAATATCCCTGCATGATTAAAAAGTCTGATCGTTCTGTTTTCAAAATGATTTTCGGACAGAAATGTTGTGTTTTGATGTTGAGGACGTGAGTCCCACCCCGTCTTGGCTTGTCTCTTGTGGTGGTGGTGAATAGCATCCTTGAGTCAGACTTACAAACAGTGCTTTGGTTCAGCAACATTGTTTAAATCTTAAAATAGAACAGAGGGATTTCACTGGTGTTTCAAAATGGACCCACTTAGGAGGCAGTCATGATACAGCACTTCCAAGGAGAAGATAAAACTTGCTTTGAGTAAACTCTGTCCACTCCGGTACTTAATGAGGACAGGCAGAGAGTCAAGTGCAAACTATAATGCATGAAGGATTCCCACTTTGTGTCCTGAAAGTGTGGGGACACAGCCCTTGAGCAACTTTGGATGAAAGCTTGGCTGTGGCCCTGCCTTGGACTTAGAGCTCTCAGAGATGTGAAAAGACGCAGCTCCAAGTGGGCTCCTGACCAGGGAGGGGAGACGTCATGACCTCGTGAAGCCAAACCAATGCTCGGAGATGACCGTACCTGTGTCTGCCGGACCCTAACGGGATCTCAGGCTACAAAACGCAAACCCCACTGTGTTTTTGCAAATAGTGCCTTTTGTGTGGTTCTCTGAGTTCCTTAAGTTTATGTCCATCAAAGTGAAATGTGGTCCTTTACCAGAAAGGCTTAAACCCTAATGTTCATGGAAGTATTACTCACAATAGCCAAGATGTGGAAACAGCCTGTATGTCCCTCAACAGAGGAATGGTAAAGATGTAGTACGTATGTACAAAGGAATGCTACGCAGCCATTAAAATTAAATAATGTCATTTGCCACAACATGGATAGACCTAGAGGTGATCGTACTAAGTGAGAAACAAACATCATATGATATTACTCATATGTAGAATCTAAACTTTTAAAAATTAAGTAAGTGAACTTATTTATAAAACAGAAACAGACACAAAATTTGAAAACAAATTCATGGTTACCAAAGGGGAAACAGGAGTGTGAGGAGTCAATCAGGAGCTTGGGATTAATGTATGCACACTACTGTATATAAGATAGTAAGGATGCAGTGTGTAGCACAGGAAACTACTCAGTGTTCAGTGATACCCTATATAGGGAAAGACTCTGAAAGAGGATGAATATGTGTATATACGTGTTCCTGAATCACTTTGCTGTCCACCTGACACAAACCCAACCCTGGAAATAAGTTATCCTCCAATAAAATTTTGAAAAGGAAGAAAAGGAACCCTCCTTCCTTTGGCACCATTTCTTCAGGAGGTGTTCTGCCCTCTCTGCCTTTTGTCTTCTCCTCTAACTGGGGACCTTTTTCAGTTGCAGCTCTGAACACGTCAGGAGCACCAGACATGGGATGTTATCCCTGACTTACTCTGAGTTCTCTGAGGATGGTTATATAACACCTCTAATCTCATCAACCCAACTAACTAGCTTTTCCCTTTGGTGCTATGCACTGCAAATTAATAGCCCATGGATCCATTTACAGCTTGTTGTGTTTTGGAAAACTTATTTCAGCCATCAAATAATACACAGCACAAGAAGAATTGTTATTTTTTAGTGTTAAATTAGGAGAAGGCAATGGAAACCCACTCCAGCACTCTTGCCTGGAAAACCCCATGGACGGAGGAGCCTGGTAGGCTGCAGGCCATGGGGTCGCTAAGAGTCGGACACGACTGAGCGACTTCACTTTCACTTTTCACTTTCATGCATTGGAGAAGGAAATGGCAACCCACTCCAGTGTTCTTGCCTGGATTATCCCAGGGATGGTGGAGCCTGGTGGGCTGCTATCTATGGGGTCGCACAGAGTCGGACAGGACTGAAGCGACTTAGCAGCAGCAGCAGCAGTGTTAAATTATCAGTGTGTGCGTGTGTGTGTGTGTGTGTGTGTGTGTGTGCACACAGTTTCTCAGTCATGTCTGACTCTTTGAGACCCCATGACCTATAACCCACCAAGCTCCTTTGTCAATGAAATTTTCCAGGCAAGAACACTGGAATGGGTTGCCATTTCCTCCTCCAGGGGATCTTCCTGACCAAGTGATCAAACCCATGTCTCCTGCATCTCTTGCATTGGTAGGTGGGTTCTTTACCACTGTGCCACCTGGTAGTGTCAGTAAATTTCTCTCAGATATGTAATGTGATTAGAATGTGATTTATGAACCAGTTTAGATTGCTATACCTTTTTTCCATAATTAAAAAAAAAAGATGTCTTTTCATTTTGAATCATCCATTAGAGGCAAATGGGACTTTAACTGAGAGTGGTTTAGAAACGTTAACAAGAAGATATGGCTGATAGAGTAGACAACCTATATTTTTTTTCATAGCTATCGAGTCATTTCTTTGTGAGGCTGTTCACATTTAAAGAAGTTCTGGGTTTACAGAAAGTCCATATTAATTTCTTTGTCCTTTTTATTAGTTTTAAAAAATGTTTATCATATGTTGATGACAAAGGAGAAATAGTAAAAATGGTAAATCCCTTCCTAATACCAGTTGGCAGAATAGGAGCAATTAATTCACCTTCTGAAATTTAACTATAAAGAAATACCATTTGTGATTTAGTATGTTGGTGTATTAAGCATTTGACTTAGGATATGGAATATCACTTTTAAACATATCAAAACTAATGAAGCTTCATTTCAGCAAAAAAAGACAAATATAAACAAACCCCAACCCTTTTTATAGAGATATATTTCTCAGTGCCATCTTCAAGAATGCAAGGGAGTTTACAAAAATATTGTTTAAAAAATGATTGCGATTCAAGAGTGAAAAGACAACCTAATTAAAAAGAGAGCAATGGAGCTTCCCTGATGGCTCAGTGGTCAAGAGTCCACCTGCCCACGCAGGAGACGGGGTCCGTCCCTGGTCCAGGAAGATGCCATGTGCTCCGAGGCAGCTGAGCCCCTGAGCCACGCCTACTGAGCCCGCTCTCTGGAGCTCGCGCTCCAACAGGAGAAGCCACGCTCTGCAACTGGGGGTGGCCCCTGTCTCCGCAACCAGAGAAAAGCCCGCCCAGCGACAGAGAGCCAGCACAGCCAAAAACAAAGAAAGAAAGACAGCTTTCTAAAAAGCAGGCAATGGGTTTGAATAGACGTTTGACCAAAGAGGACATACAAAGAAATGCCAGTCAGCACACAAAATGACACTCAGTGCGTTTGTTGGTCGTCAGGGAAGGGCAAATCAAAATCACCGAGTTACCACTTTACACCCCCGGCAGCAAGTGCTGGCGAAGTTATGCAAAAACGTGAGCCATCTCGTACCGCAGAATACGGGACACAACGGAATGTTATTCAGCCGTAAAAAGGAATGGAGTGTTGATACATGGTACAGCATGCTGACCCTGGAAAATGTTATGTTAAGTGAGAGAAGAAAGGCACAAAGGCTCCATAATGCGTGAATTCACTATGTAAAAATATCCAGAATAGGCAAATCCATAGAGACAGAAGCAAAGACACATGTATAACTGAATCACTTGCTATACACCTGAAACTAATTCAACACTGTCAATCAACTATATGTGAATTAAAACACATTTTTTAGGTAAAAATTAAAACACAGGGACGGAAGGTAGGAGTGACCAGAGGCATGAGTGCTTGAAGAATGAGTGACAGCTAAGGGGCTTCTTCTTAGGGTTGGTGGTGTTACACTTGGTGAATATATCGGAGACCACTGAATCACACACTTTAAAAGGTCGATTTTATGGTATGTGCATAATATATCAGTTTTTTAAATGAAAGACTATTTTAAATGCTGGGCTAGCTGACATAGGGGAAAATTGGAGGAGAAACCTTGGAGTCAAATTAGCACACTGAGGTTCTCACAGCCTAGACGAGGCTTCCGGTCACCCTAGTGGAGGTAAAAGGGATGTTGTCAGTGGCAGGGTCCTTGGCGTCCACGAGATGGAAACAGCCTCATTGGTTCAGCCGCATCTCAGGTTCTCCAGATAGTGACTTGGAGATGAACGTCTCCCAGAAGTCCTTGTAAACAGGGTCCTGGGAGGTGTCTTTAGCATGTCCTTGACATTTCTCATTGCTATTCCTTGGCACATCCCTTCATATAGTTCAAGCTCATCTCTTTTCCAAATTGGAATTAAAAAGGCATTAGAAAAGCAAGGGAATCTTTATGATGCTAGACCCCCGAAAAAATAACCGGGTGCAAAATTGAAGGGAGCACCAATAAAGACTCACAGCAAACAAGGGTTGATGCCCCCCCTCAATCCATTTCAAGTTCAATCATTTAAAACTCGCTCCTTCAAATCCTGCTTCTCTGGAGATCTCCTCAGTTTTGCTTCCCCAGTCGCTCCAGCTTGTGCTGTACAGTAGGTTTTTGATGGTTTTCCATTTTAAATCAAGCCGTGTGGACATGACCTCCCCGAAGTCCCTAACTATCCCCCCCCACCTCACCCCCCAGCAAAGAAGACGAACTTATGATATTTCAGCCTTTTTAATTTTAGACATCTCCTGGGTACGAGGTGATAATCTCACTGTGATTTTAGTTTGCATTTTCATGATCACTAATGATATTACACTACATGTATTTTTGTTGCCTTAGTTTTTTGGTTTTTTTTTAATTGGGATATAGTTGCTTTACAGTGTTGTGTTAGTTTCTGTTGCACAACAAAATGAATCAGCCACATGCATTCATATATTCCCTCCCTCTCCCTCACCCCCCCATCCCACCCTCTAGGGCGTCGCAGCCCCCAGCCGGGCTCCCTGCGCTCCGCAGCAGCCCCCACCGGCTGTCTGCCTGACATGGCAGGTTACATACGTCCGTGCTGCTCTCAGTCTGTCCCGCCCTCTGCTTCCCCCACTGTGTGCACAAGCCGTTCTGTCATGTCTCTGTCTCTGTTCTTACTCTGCAAACAGGTTCATCAGTACCGTTTTTCTAGATTCCACATGTATGCATTAATACACGATATTTGTTTTTCTCTTTCTGACATACTTCGTTTTGTGTGACCGACTCTAGGTTGATCCACATCACTACAAATGACCCCTTTTTTATGGCTGAGTACATTGCTTTTGAATTTAACAAAAGCTCAATCTGTTGTTAAGTTAGAAAATATAAAATAAAGCTCTGCACATCTTGATCTCATATTTATAAAAACAAAGTTTGGAAGATAGTGCTCAAAATGTTGAAAGCTCTTGTTATATTCTTATGTGAACTTGTCTATAGTTTTATTTTGTTATTTAACCTTAGTACACATTTGCTCGTTGTGTGATAAAAGAAGAAAAATTTGGGAAAAAAAAAGTTATTTCTCTAATTGATCAAGGTAGAACTTTCATTTTCCTAATTGTCTAACACTTTAGGCTAAATAACGTCAGGTATTGATGGTGTTTTAGGTAGAAATGGTTGAGAACATAGATGCTAATACAGTTTTGCATTGTCTGTTTCCCCAGGGATTTAGACATCTTGATATCTAAGGATTCCATCCATATTTCCTCAGTTTAATAGCTACAGTCTAGAGGTCAGCAGACTTAAGCCTGTGAGACAGATCTGGCCTGCTGCCTGTTTTTATCAGTAAAATTGTATTGGAGCACAGCCACATCTATTCATTTACATACCATCTGTGGCTGCTCCCTTGCTGTTACAGCAGAGCTGAGTAGTTGTGACAGAGACTGTGTAGCCCACGAAGCCTAAAATATTTACTATCTGGCCCTTTATGGGAAGGAGTTTGCCAGCCTCTACCGTAATCCATTCCGTCTCCTAAAGTTTTCTGTTTTAATTCAAACAGTGGTTACGAGAGCTTAGCTGTGTGCCAGACACATATGCAGTTTGTAACTGCACCTTCATTTCTACCCGATTCATATAAGCCACTCACCAGTTACGTGCCTTACAATCATGTCTTGATAACTCAATAAGAACTACATCTAATTTCAACTTCAGATTGAAAATTCATAAGCAAATCCTTCCCCAGCAGTACCTCAAAATCCTTTCATGTTATGTGCAGGAAAAATAAAAGTGTTTTGTTCTGGATTGAAATGCAGCTAAACTCTAAAGTCACGTAACTTCTTTAAACACACACAGATAACTTTAGCATCCAACTGGTAACTCTTTCGATAAAGGAAGTGTAGTGACTGTGAATAATAAAGTAGCTTGATTTTCTTAGCTAGAAATTGGCTTTGAAAGGAGTTCTAGAAGAAGAGAGAGAAACTTGTTGTAAGCAGTGGCACCAAAGTTGGAACGGGTAGCATTCCAGGATGATGGCTCTTGGTCTGAATGGTCATATGTTTTACGTATGTATAGTAATAATTTTATTTATTTATTTTTGGGTGCGCCGGGTCTTCGTTGCTGTGTGGGTTTTCTCTAGTTGCGGGGGTGGGGGCCGCTCTCAAGTTGTGGTGCGTGGGCTTCTCTTTGTGAGGGCTCCTCTTGTTGCAGAGCCCGAGCTCTAGAGCACAGACCTTGTAGCTGTGACGCACGGGCCTTAGTTGCTCCACAGCAAGTGGGATCCTCCCAGGCCAGGGATCGAACCCATGTCTCCTGCATTGGCAGGCTGATTCTTAACCACTGACCCACCAGGGAAGTCCCATCCATACATGTTATATTAAACCCCATACATTATAAAGAATGAAATGCTTTACCATTTATATCAACTCACGATGAACTTAGCACCCTTCCTTCACCTTTTATAAACTACCAAAGAGGAACTTAAAGCAAATACACATCAATAAACTAGTATGGTGTCCTGGACCATTTTAAAGATGGATTCAAGGCAGAAGAGCACCACTGCCTCTATTTTCGCCTCCAGTAACACGAAGATTTTTGTGTCTCTGTTTTTGTATCTTGTAACATGAAGAGCGACTCAACTGAACATGAAGATATTCATTCCTGGCCTCTCCATATTCTGTGAGAACAAAATACCAGGAGTACAGAAAAGCTGTGAAGGTGGCTTAACAAATCAAAATACCTGAGAAACAGAGAAGATATAATTGTGGATAGTGTTGTTAGCCCGAGGCTGCAGAAGAACCTTTGTCTGGGACTCTCCCTGTCAGACCAGGCCAGGGCGTTATTTTTCTCCAGGATCACAGCACCCAGGACACCCCCCGACCTGCACAGTTCAGAGCCCACCTCCCGTGGAGATATACCCTACATGCACATTCCCTCCCAGTGGAACTTCCCTGACCTACTTATTAACAGCTTGCAGACTTTGCTCCTCTGAAAGATAACTGCCATCTTTCTTCGCGTTTCCTCCTGGAATCTAATTATACCAAACGAGGGGCGCACCAAACCTCACCCCCAGGTAAACTCATCATGGAGCTTCTGCTTCAGGGGCGGACCTGTGTGCACTCGCTGCTGGAGGGGGCTGATGGCCGCGTCTCCGTTATTCCTGGTGCCTCTGATGGCTTCTAGGATGTCTGGGGATAAAACAAGAAATGAGACCAGCAGGGGCTTTGGTTCTGCTGGACTGTGATTCCTGAACGAGTGCGGAAGAGAGCCTGCAGTCAGTGTCCTCTGGGCTCCCTAGTGGAGTAGCGTAGCCGTCTGTTCACACACCCGGAATCCCAACGGTGAGACCTGGGGGCTGGCCGTGCTCCGCACCGGGGGGTGACCTACGCAACAAATGCCCTCTCCGAGTGTCACACATCTGCCACAGACAGGCGTGGTGGTGGCAATGGGTAGCGAGACATCGCAGGATCTGAGACAGGAGACTCGTCACCACATCCCTTTCATTAGCGTCAGTGAGACCCCCGTCATTGAAAATCATATTTGCTTCCAGGACACGATCACCATGAAGCCTAATTCGGACCATGCTCTGCTCCTGATAAAGCGGACAGACAGCTGTGAAAGTGGTTTCGGAATGTAATGCCGTTTCAGAATTGACTTTTCTCCCTGCTTCTGCTTCATCTGTTACTTTTGGCAGGGGATGCTCTGAACATGCCCGTCATGGCATGCTTGAAACGTGTCTCGTCATGGGAGAAGTGAGACACCTAGACACAAAGGGCTTAATGGGCTCGTCCGAAGCAAACGTACAGAATACTCCAAGCAGACGTGGTCGAGGGGAGGAGCTGTCTGCTTGGCGCGGGAGGCGAGCGAAGTGAGGTTGTAATTACTCACTCTTCCGTCTCTAGGCACTTGTGTGCGCTCTGCCCCTAGGCTAACGACCCCAGGCGGTAGGTGGCAGGGGAGAAACCAGCCAACGGGGAGCACAGGGTTCCCGGCACATCTGTCGCTGTGAACACACCCATCCCCGCACCCCGAGTCCCAAGCTACGCCCACTCCTCACTGACGTGCCATCCCCACATGTAAAGGGCTCTTCCGTTTGCAGTCAGCTTGTCTTTATAACCCATGAGTACAGGGCAGCCCCCAGGGAGAGGTGGCAGTTTGCGTCCCTGCCTGATCAGAGTGGTGTGGGTTGGCTCCTATCACTTAACAGAGGGAAGAGAGAAGGTGTGGGGGAAGTGTGGGTGCTTTGGGGGATGGGGTGGAGGTGGTGAGGCCTGGGAAGCTCTGGCCCAGAACCAACCACGCCGCCCCATCTGGAAGCTCAGCCCTGGGGCGTGGGAGGTCTGTGGTCCTCCCGGAGCCCCTGCCCCTGCATCTGCGTCCGGAGGGGCCCTGTCCTGCCCCCGGGGGCCACGCACGTAGTGGACTCAGGTGTGTCGAGTATCATGGGGTACGGCCCTGGATTCTTGGCTCAGCCTCTGTCCACAGAGCAGGGGACCCAGGGAGTATCACGGGGCGTGGCCCTGGATTCTTGGCTCAGCCTCTGTCCACAGAGCAGGGGACCCAGGCTGGCTGTCCCCCAGGTCCCATTCAGGGCATGGTGGTGGCCGTGGGTGGCGAGACATCGCAGGATCTGAGACAGGAGACTTGTCACAACAGCCCTTTCCTTAGCGCCAGTGAGACCCTGTCATTGAAAATCGTATTTGCTTTTAATTCTGAAAGCAGGCATGAGCACAGATGCTCGGTTCAAACAGGGAGGTGACAGGTACACTATTTTTTTATTTCCAGGAAGTTCAGTAAGGAATCCATGAACATGTGATCAGAATTCTGTTCAGATGTTCTACGTGTTCATGGTGGCGTCTAGATCTCGTGCTCACCAGCTCTCATCTCTAAGACAAGGAAATGTTTCCGTTGCTGACAGCTTTCCAGCACGTAACACATAGGTATTGATGACAGTTTCTGGGAGGTTCTGCAGACGTGTCAGAAGTGTTGCCTCGTTACATATGAGAAGTTGAGGGGGTGTCTGCCTCAGGACATGGTTTTCTGCCCTTGTTTCTACTGGATTTCTGGCCTCCTGCAGAATAAATCGAGTCCCTGTACATAAGAAGACTTTTTTCCAGATACAGAGTGGGGCGATCGCTGTGTCCATGAGGTGCTAGGTAAGTTTTTTGTAAAGTGAATGATCTTTTTATTACTTGAGCAGTCCCCTTCAGGTAGTTGGATCTTGGCAAGTTTCATGTGAAACAGTAAGGGAGAGACCAAAAGCTCCTGTGTAAAGGCTGAGGCATGTAAGATTCATAGAACTGGAATGACTTGTCCAATGTCAGTGCTAAGCACGGTTGTGTCAGAAACGGCACTCAGGCGTCCCGGTTCTGAGCAGAGGACCCTGTTTCCTTACAGAGCATTCTCACCAGCTGAGCTGAACAGACGACCACTTAGGAGCTTCTAGAAATCAGGGTCTGCCCCATACATATTGTCCGGTTCCTTCAAAAAATGCCTGACAAGTGCTTTTTGAAAATGATGAGAAAATAGCTTACCTGTCGCTTCCCTGTTTGAATGGAACGTCAGCCCTCACTCACGCTTTCAGAATTAAAAGGGGGAAGAATAACCATTAAACTTGGGCAGCGACTTTTATAAACTCTTTTTCTCTTGCACGGGACCTATT
The DNA here is from genome assembly GCA_024291935.2 of Okapia johnstoni. NCBI lineage: Eukaryota > Metazoa > Chordata > Mammalia > Artiodactyla > Giraffidae > Okapia > Okapia johnstoni. The sequence continues at coordinate 34,853,224 of CM044327.1, read as the reverse complement.
AGTAACATTGCAGAGTTTTTAAAATGAGCCATTTTCACCAACTGAAGTTAGCGGGGAAATCTCTCATTCCCATTCCTATACAATTTGAAAACTGCCTTTTAAAAAGTTCTAGCAGTCTGTCCTACAGGCAATGCTTTCTGAGGGGTTCCGCTGCTGTGCCCTCAAGACAGAAGAGGTTGCTCGCTGAAGCTAGGAGGGAATGTGTTTAAAAAGTCAAGGGAAGGCTTTGGAGGCATCTAAGCAGCATCTTGCCATTGCAGCTGAATCGGCCGCTGCCTTTCCCTCCACGCTCTGTACAGCTGATGTGCACGTCGCTTTCGGAGGTGCGTGAGCTGGGGTGCCCGCCTGACAGTGCTCCTGGAGGCAGACGCACAGCCAAAGCAGGGTGACCTACTTCCGTTACCACGGCACCCAGCATAAACGCTGGTTTTACACGAGCTCCTTGAAAAAGCAGATTGCGCAGAAAGTAAAGTGCATTAGTAGTGTTTAAGATCTCTTTAGTCAAGGTGTTGGCCAGAAAAAGATCAAAGGATGATTAGAACCTTGTTCCCGTAGGAATCAGGGTCAGATCTGACACGTGCCGGTGGTCCTGCAGCTTCCACCGTCTCCTTCATCTTTGTTGGAATAAAGAGGAGGTTCCCAAGGAATGCGGTGCAAGGCTTTTTCATCTCATAAAAGTAAGGATTAAAACCTACTAACAAACACCTTCAAAAGAAGGGTTTTTTTTTCCCTCTTGGCCCCTTTCTCCATTTTGGGAAGACTTGCTTTTATGACTCTGGGAATACAATCAGAAATGATATGTGATGTGGAAGGTGTTTTTTTTTTTAATTTTCAGTTTATATCACAACTTCCTAAAGTGTTCTGACAAACCTATTCAAAATTTTACACACATACATGCAGTGCTAAATGGATGGGAAAATAAAGGGGAAAAAATAACACTTAGAGATCATTCTGTCCTGATAATAAAATTCCCAGGATGCTGAGTTCTTCTGTTCATATGGGAGCAAAACGCCCAGTGTTCACTTGGAGGCAAAAGCAGGATCAGCAAAACTGAAGTCTGGCTTCGTGTTGAGGTGAGAGGCAGAGGATGAAAGGGATGGAGAGCTGGTGTGGGAGAGAGGAGGGGTGCAAATTGGAGTGCTAAGTGACCCAGGCTGCCCTGTCCCCTGTCCTCAGGAGCAAGCTCCTTGAGGTCAGAAATTTTACCCTCACTGATTTCATAGACCCCCCAGTAAGTGCAGTTTCTGATTCATGCCTTCAGGAGTTCACTCATGAAGTAAGTGAAACTTCATGGAAATAGTCACTTATTTCCCGAGTGTTTACCACCTGGTCTATTACATTGTTCTTCATTCATTTATTTGGCTGTGCTGGGTCTTCGTTGCCACGCGTGGGCTCCCTCTCGTTGCAGCGAGCAGGGGCCACTGCTAGTTGCAGTGCGTGGGTTTCTCAGCATAGACAGACGTAATTGGTGAGCAGGTCTGCTGTTTAGAACTGTCGCGTGACGCATATGTCTGCTGAGCACTTGAAGGATAAAGACAGACATAAGGCAGAGCGTCGTAGGGCTGGTGGGGGCTCTTTGATAAAGGAGGTCGGGGAACGTCCTTCTGGGCAGGGATGTGAGGGAAGTAGAGGGTGAGGCAGGGAGGGGTCAGGGCAAGACGGTTCCAGGCAGGGGAACCGCAGGTGCCAAGCTCTGCGCGGCGTGCTGAGAGTTGAGTGGTGGATGAAAACGGACACGGTCATGGTCTGTGTACTTTGAGCTTTCCACCTGCATGTCAGGTGGACTTTAAACTAGGTGGCAAAAATTACACGCATAGTTAAAAATCAAAGTGTGATAGAAGATAAATGGGAGAAGGGACTTCGAATTGGTGGATGAGAAAAGACCACAGTGAGAAGTGTGATGTCTGAGAAGGAGCTGACCTTGCATATGGCAGGTGGTGTGTGTTTGTTGGCAGGTGCAGGCCATGGGAGCAGCACGGGGGGAGGTCTCCAGGCTGGGATACGTCTGTCCGCTGGGGGCCCCAATGACCACTGGGGCTGTGCATAGTCATTAAGGGGAGAAGTGGTCCAACCCGTTGTTGGAGAGGCAGCCGGAGACAGACCGGCAGGCTCTTGCAACCCCCCCAAAGGAGCATGATTTTGTTCTCGGTCTCTGAGGTCCCACTGATACATGAGCAACATTCAATGGCATGATCATGTTTCCAGTTTTAAAGTGCAGGCTGCTTGGCCTGCTGTGTGGGGAGTGGGTGGAGGATTGGCCAGGCACAGGTGTGAGAGGATGATTTGGAATGAGATGGCAGCAGCGGAGATGAAAATGGAAAGTGAAACTGGAAAATAAGGAGAAAGGCATGGGTTTCGATCAATAAATTGCATATAGAACCAACATGACAGCACAGACAAAGCGCTGGGGAGTGTGGGATGAACTCACAGGATGAACGGGTAGGTGGATGGATGGCTGGGTGTGTGGGTGGAAGGATGGGGAGGTGGATGGATGGGTGGACAGATAGATGGACAGATAGATAGGTACACGGGTAGGTGGAAGGATGGTTGGGGCTGGATGGTTGGCAACTGGTTCTCTGGTCTTCAGGACAGATCTGGTAGACCAATCTCAGCATTTAACAGGATGATAACTGAGTTGATTCCTAGAAACATTCTCCTTCCTCACATGGGTCCCCAGTTTCCTGTGATTCCTCACTTGTGCTTTAGTGATGGAGCACTCAGTTCAGTTCAGTCACTCAGTCCTGTCCAACTCTTTGTGACCCCATGGGCTGCAGCACACCAGGCCTCCCTGTCCATCACCAACTCCCAGAGTCCACCCAAACCCATGTCCATCAAGTCGGTGATGCCATCCAATCATCTCATCCTCTGTCGTCCCCTTCTCCTCCCGCCTTCAGTCTTTCCCAGCATCAGGGTCTTTTCAAATGAGTCAGCTCTCCACATCAGGTGGCCAAAGTATTAGAGTTTCAGCTTCAACATCAGTCTTTTCAATGAACACCCAGGACTGATCTCCTTTAGGATGGACTGGTTGGATCTCCTTGCAGTCCAAGGGACTCTCAAGAGTCTTCTCCAGCACCACAGTTCAAAAGACGGAACACTGCTGTGAAGGAATTACATCATTTACCGGTGATCTTAGCAGAAAACCCTGTTGTGGTTAAGCAGACAGCTGCTGGTGTCCCTGGGTGTGTGATTCCCCGGAAGCAGGGTGTGGGCGCTCACCTGGGCCGGGCGCTGTGCTAATGTTCTTGGGTGTGCTGTGCTCAGTCACTCAGTTGTATTGGACTCTTTGCAGCCCCGTGGACTGTAGCCCACCAGGCTCCTCTGCCCGTGGAATTTTCCAGGCAAGAATACTGGAGTGGGGTGCCGTTTCCTCCTCCAGGGGATCTTCCCCACCCAGGGATAGAACCCACATCCCTTGCATCTCCTGCATTGGCAGGCAGATTCTTTACCACAGCGCAACCTGGGAATCAATGTTCTCATAGGCTATTTCAGTTCATCCTGAGGAGTTCCCTGTGAGGGTACCACTGCCCAGCCCCTTGTACAGACAGATTGGGAACCTAAAGCTTAGAGAAGGCAGGTCACTTACTTGAGGTCACTGCAGGTTAGTGGAGCAGGAATGATTTCCTCCCAGACACACATGTGCAGTTAAGAACATCCGGAGCCTGTTCTAACCAGCCCCCCAAAATCCGGGCCTCTGTGGCCGCAGTTTTGCACCTCCGCCCTGAACACTGACTGTGCGAGCGTCAGCCCTGAGTGAGGCGAAGGCTCTGGAGAGTCCCTGGGAGGCACCTGCCCGTGCAAACCCAGTGGCAGGCCCTTGTCTGTGACTTGATTTCCTCCCAGGAAGACCTGCTGGGAAGACTTCGACTGAGAAGCCCTGAAAATGGTAGTGAAAGACACCTGTGTGTTACCGGTAAACCACCTCCCTTTAGGATGGAGGTCAAGAAAGCTGGGCTTTGAAGTTGGTCACCTGTGGGCTCAACTCCAGCTCCAGGCTGTCCGTGGACTGGAGTTTCCCCAAGTATAAATTGGGGCTAAGGCAAACTCCATAGTGTGTTGAGAGAGGGTTAGGTTGTACAGGAAGCATTTAGTCCAGCACCTGCCAAGCACAGGTAAGTAAAGGACAATGCTTATACTGGTACTGACCAGGGTTCTTGGCCTTCCCTGATTAATTGAAATGGATCAGAGGCCAGACAAGAAATTCAAGCAAGGTTTTACTGGGGCCACTGCTGCAGCAGGAGGGAGTAAAACCAAGCAACAGGTTCCCTTGCTCGCTTGTTCCCTGAGAGGGCGAGCTGGTTCTTTTTATAAGATGGGTGGATGCAGGGGTCGGGCTGGGGGGATGTCTTAGGTGGTCTGCCTGCCCCTTCGGTGGTGCTGAGCGCAGGGGGCAGGCCCAGTACCCTGCTTTTGTTCCCGACTCTTCAGAAGTGGCAGCTGGTGTTTTAGTCTTTCTGTATCTTTTGGTCCAGAATTTTCCCTGACTGCTCATGCACACAGTTACTGTTGGTCCCTTATAGATTCTTTGTATTTTTTCGCTGGAGGAGACATTTGTCCAGGTGCAAGCTCTGCAGCAAAGGGTCCCAGCCTTACTCTCAAGACCCTTATGTCCCAAGGCAAGGGGTGCTTTTTTGAGGGTAACTAAATGTTCTTGGCATTCCACGAACAAACTGAAATGTGATGATTGCTCCGTGAGTGAGTCAAAGATAACGCTAGGTCATTAGCTTTGCCTTCGCAGAACTAAAGAGAAAAAACAGCTTGCTCTGTGAACCTCAGAAGGAAAGCCTATCCCCCGATTTCTCAGGGTCGTTTCCTTCCCTCTGTCTTCCCCACTTGAAGCCAAGGGGCGCTCCTTGCTGGGGCTTCAGGACGCCTGTGTGTGCAGTGCCCACAGGCTGAGCCAGGAGCCCCAGGAGGGTACTTGCCAAACGCTGATGTCTGACTCGCTGGTCACGCCTGGGGAGCTGGCACCAGGAGGAAAGGAAGTGAAGAGGCTGGTGGGTGGGGATGAGGAAGAGGGACGGGCTGGAGCCGCCCAGGGAGGTCCTAGGGAAGAGCCTGGCGGACAGGGATCTCAGGGAGCCCGTCAGACCACGTTGCACCAGCGCATTGCCGTCCCGGGGTCGGGCCCAGGGTCAGCCGGGTGGATGGACTGCAGGGCAGGCCCCCTCCAGCCTGGCTTTGGCTGGAGAGGGAGTAGAGGAGCAGAGGGCTGGCCCCTGCCCTGTGCATCCACGCCGGCCACCCCGGTCCATCACAGAGGCCTATCTCCCCTCCCTCCTCCAGGAGTGCCCTCCACCCCTGTGGGGGAGGCGGGGGTCTTTCCACACAGGATAACCTGGCCTGACCCTTCCCTAAGGAGCCGGCCACTCTTGGGAGGTAGACTTCCTTCTTAGAGCGAAGGCCCGCCTCACTAGGAGTGATCTGACCCCTCACGGCGCGGTTTTCTGTCCTTTTTAGGTTCCTCAGCCGTGTCCTTCTCCTCATCTTCTCTTGGTCATCATGGTCTTTCTGAAGCCAAAAAAAGCCAGTCATGACTCTTCTGCTGAACATGGTTGTACACGACAATGAGATGTGGAGTAATTGGAATGTTATTCACAGCTGATTGGAGAGTGACTGGCTGTAAACACATTTAAAAATGAATTTAGCAATATTTGGTTAAATGGCAGGCGGCGTACCTGAGAGCAACAATTATCCCTCTCTCTGTGTATATATACACACACACATACGTATATATATAGTTTTTGACCACCTCATGCGAACAGTTGACTCATTGGAAAAGACCCTGATGCTGGGAAGGATTGGGGGCAGGAGGAGAAGGGGACGACAGAGGATGAGATGGCTGGATGGCATCACCGACTCAATGGATGTGAGTTTGAGTATACTCCGGGAGTTGGTGATGGACAGGGAGGCCTGGCGTGCTGCGATTCATGGGGTCACAAAGAGTCAGACACAACTGAGCGGCTGAACGGAACTACAAAAATGTGTACAAGAATATTCGTAACAGTATTCAAAATAGAAACATGGGATAATTTAAGAGGTTGGGGTTAACATACACACACTGCACATACTGAAAGTGAGAAGTGAAAGGCGCTCAGTCATGTCGGTTGCGACCCCATTGACTGTATAGTCCATGGAATTCTCCAGGCCAGAATACTGGAGTGGGTAGCCGTTCCCTTCTCCAGGGGATCTTCCCAACCCAGGGATTGAACCCAGGTCTCCTGCATTGCAGGCGGATTCTTGACCAGCTGAGCCACCAGGGAAGCCCAAGAATACTGCAGTGGGTAGCCTATCCCTTCTCCAGCGGATCTTCCTCACCCAGGAACCGGGGTCTCCTGCATCGCAGGCGGGTTCTTTACCAACTGAGCTACCAGGAAAGCCACCCTGCACACACTACTATATGTAAAATAGATAAACAACAAGGATAGATAAGCAACAATAGATAAATTCGCCTCAGTCTCTTGTAATACCCTATAAGGGGAGAGAAGCTGAAGAAATACTTACATAATAGCTAAATCATTTTTCAGTATACCTGGAACTAACGTGATATTGTAAATCAGTTGTTCTTCAATTAAAAAGTAATAGCAAAATGCTGCAAAGAATTCAAATTTCAGCAGCAGTAGGATGCATAAATTCAAACACTGAAGTACTCCACAGGATGAAATTGTCCAGCTGAGAACACGGATGCCTTTCAGGTTTCATCCCCACTTATTCACCGAAAATATGAATGTTTCCATTTTTATAAATTTCAAAACATTCAAGACAAACCACCTTTTCTCTGTGGATGGAAACGTAGTAAAATTAGCAAGGAAATGAAGAAAAATGATAAACGTGAAATTTAGAGTAGCGTTGTTTCTGAAGAATGAGGAGATGGGGAGGGCGCCCCGGGGGCTCCCAGACGCACAAGATGTCCTTGAACTTAAAAGTACATGATGGAAGTTCGGGGGAGAGGGGGTGACTATTCTGTATCATGATCTTGAAGGTGTTTATATGACTACGAGTTTGTCAGAGCTCATAGGACTGTATACAGCAAAAGGGTGAAATCTGTAACATGTAAATTATAGCTCAACTGTAAAAGCGCTTGTTAGAGAAGAGTGTATATGGTAAGCCCCCTACATATGAACCTTTGAGTTGCCAACTTTCAAAGCTGAGAAGATGCGTTCACACGTCCAGTCACATAAGTTGGCTCAGGTGTCAGGCGTGCATTCACCTGAGCGTCCTCTACAAGTGTCTGTCCTTCTGTGTAACCTACAATAATGTGCAGAGGACGGTGGTGCAGTATCTGTATTTCAAGCTCAGGATGTCTAGAAGCAAGCGTAAACCAGCCATGATGTAGCTGGTACAGCGTAGCCAATTGTGTTGGTTGCGCACCGAGGCTAACTTTCTTGGACTTACAGAAAAATTGGGCTTATGAACCTTCTTATGTTCGTATATAGGGGACTTACTGTAGTAGGCATACAGGTGTGTTTATTAAACTGATTTCTTCATACTTTATATGTAATTGTTTTATTTTTTTAGCTCCTCCATCTACTGGGAAAAAAAGTGTTTTTAAAACCCCTCAGTGGTTTGCCATTCTCCTTGGATAGGGGTTCAACTGGGCTTCTAGGTGGCTCAAGGGGTAAAGAAACACCTGCAGTGCAGGAGACACAGAAGGCCTGGGTTCGATCCCTGGGTCTGGAAGATCCCCTGGAGGAGGGCATGGCAACCCACTCCAGTCTTCTTGCCTGGAGAATCCCATGGACAGAGGAGCCTGGCGGGCTGCAATCCCTGCGGTTGCAGAGTCTTCCCGCACAGAGAGTCAGCCCGCACAGATCATGCAGGCACTGCTACAAGAGTCACACTGCTGGTGTGCATGGCAGTGCTGCAGACCCTTCCCCGCCCGCCTTCCCGGCCCTCAGCCCTGGTCCCCTCGCTTCTGTCCTCTTCCGCACACGCTGGCCTGGCAGAATCGTGGGCTTCTGTGGGCGTCTCTGGCTCCCCCTGGACTGAAAGTTGCCTAAGTTCCAACACGTGGTCTGGCACCTAAAGAAGTTCCGCAAAGATTGGAGTGAGTTTGTTGAGATGCGGGCATCCTCTCTGGTTCTGTAGGAGGAAGAGGAAGGAGGAGACGTGGACCATGGCAGAAGGTCCCTCTGATAAGGTCTCGAGGCCTGACGTCCGGAGGGCTTCTCACTGGGCTGTGGTCAGGACGTGCAGGTCTGGGGGGAGTGCTTTTCCCGGTCTCTCCCAGCCCCGGAGGCTGCCTGCACCCCAACTCCTGGCCCTTGTCCGTCTTCAAAGCCAGCGGGGGCAGGCTGCGTCTTTTTCACGTCGTCCCTGTGATCCTGGCTCTTCTGCCCCGTCTTCCTCCTCCTAAGGGCCCTGGGGCTCACAGCGGTGTCCCGGGGCCACCCAGGCTAGCCTTGGTGTTTGAAGGTCCGCTGACGCACAGCCTTGATCCCCCCCCCACGTAACTTAACATCTTCACACATTCCGGGGATTGGCATGGAGGCATTTAGGGGAGATGAGGTTGGGGGCATGCTTCTTCCTACTGCCAACTTAAAAAGCACAAGCTGAGGGTGTGAGTTCAGTTTTGTTTGGAGCCAAAGGAGGCCTGCAGCCCAGGAGACAGCGTTTCCGATGGCTCTGAGGAGCCGCTCCAAAGAGGCGGGAGGCCCGTGGGCGGGGAGGGGAGCTCAGGATACTTGTGATTTTGGTGAAGGGGGAAGGGCATGCAGTGAAACACGTGGTTTTTTGCAGATTTTTGCTAGTCACAGGAGCCGTCGTCACTGTGAAGGACTTTAGTGCTTTTGCAGATATGAAGAGATACAAGAATGGGGCTCATAAAATCTTCACCTGAACATATCTATCTAACCCTCTGAAGACCTGTTCTGCCATTCCCCCGACACCCCACGCAGAGTGCCTCATTTCTGATCTCCACCCTAAATTCCTTTCGGGAGGGTGTCAAAGGTCAGCGACTGCCGAAGCTTACGATTTAATCCTTGCGGAGGTAGGTGGCAAGTGCCCACGGCAAGTGACAGCTTGTCACTAACGCCGCCACACACGGTAAAGAACTGACGGCCGCCACACACGGTAAAGAACTGACGGAATTCTCCACTGAAATTTGAGTGAGGGCAAGTGCTTCTTCCCAGATTCGGGATCTCACCGGACTTTTGTCCCAGTTTTAGTTTGTGCAGAGACCCTGACGTGAGTCGCTCAAGAGGCAGACCCTGATTTGAGAGCTTATAGGTTTTCTGTTTGGCTTTTTTAGATAATCCCTGGAAACACTGGTGGGAAGTGGAGGGAGGTGGGGAAGAGGGAAACAGCATTGAGTGTGTCTTCAGGGCCGCAGCCCTGTGTGCCGGTGGGATCCAGGCAGGGGGCTGCGGTAGGAAACGTGAACCCCAGAGGCCGCCCCTAACGAGGGGGATTTGTGGTCAAGGGCTGCCCTGAGGGGCCTTAACTCCTGGGATTTGTGTACACACGCACTCCAGGGCCAGGGAAAGCCGACAAACAGAGATGCAAGTGTTGGTGGTTGGAATCCTGGTCGGAATACACTGGAGAAGTCAAGACCTAGGGGGTATGTGTAAAATATACATGGGGGACCAACAATTGCCTGTTCCATCTCTCACTGGAATCTGGAAACCTGAATGCAGTGACATCATGGTCCTGAGTTGCTGCACAGAGCCCTTTCACGATAGTTCAGGAACTTTCCAACGTGTTTTCTGAAGGATTTTACGGAGAAGCCCCAAGGCTCCTCGTAGGAAAGTCCCCATCTATCCCTAATCCAACCAGAGGCACTTAGCTGTCTTTTTTCTATTTTTATAGACTTCTATAAGAAAAGGAAAAGATACAGACACTTTAAAAAAAGAAAACCACTTTCTTAACCCATGGATTATAAAAATTGCATGCGAGGAATCTTTTCTGCCAGGTAGCAATTCAGGAAAGCAAAGACGAGCTCCGTGTCATTTCGCCCAGGGTCTTGCCGAAGGGACCAGAGCAAAGTCTGGATTCAGTTCTGTTGGTAAAAATAATCTTCCCATCCAGAAACATGTGAAAACTACGTTGTTCAAGATCTTTAGGCTTAAATTCAACACAGACTGGAGGTAGGAGTGCGGAGGGGAGAGTTTGAGCTGTTTAGGTTTAATGAAATGTTTAAGGCTGAAATAATGGTTCTGTATAGCTTTTTGACATAATTTATTCTATTTTGTGTCAATTTGCCTGAAGAGTATAATGTCATACAGGGGGAGAGCAGCAAAGGGCTGTTACCGAGTCATGGATTGTAATTTACATCCAGAAAGTCTACATATTCCATAATTATGGTGTGCTATGAATTAGTAGAGTAATATTGAGTATCTCAGAACCCCCTATTATGGCTTCTCACTTGAAATATGTTTTCAATATACATTTATTCAGCAGTGCTTAAACATGGCAAGTCATAAACACATGCTTTTTAAATCATGTGGCTACATTTTCTTCCTGGTTAAATGTGAGATCAGATGTCGTTAACAGCAGAGGCGGGAGGTAGGTGGGGTGAGTAATGAGGAGAGAGGTGCTGTTTAAAAACAAACAGTATTTTTTATTTTAAAAGAAGCGTCTTCTATTTATGGTACTGTTTCCCTAAAGCGAAAGAGGAAAGGGTACTTAGAGGCTTTTGGTAGTTGCTGTGGTGACAATTTATTTTATGTTTGTAGCACTTTGCCTCCCAAGAGCAATGTATGTTTGAAAACGGCCATATATTATGTGAATACCCTTGACCAACTGATTTGGTTAGTAGATGCTGTTGGGCTAAGATCCAGGAAGAAGAGCTAAAGATCCAGCTCTCATATAATTAAGAACATGGTCCAAATGGCTGGAGCCCACAGAGGCTTCCCATAACTGCCTCCAGAGTGAGAATTTACCTTCATTCCTGGTGGCAAGTGGCCAAGGCACTGAGCCACAAAAGATGAGGGAATTCCTCCCGGGGAATGTGATTAAGTATTTTGGAAAGAGAGGCTTTACTCTCCAAGACATTTAGAGTTCACTTCCAAGGACAGCCTCTGCATGTCTAGCCCTGGGCCTGCCAGAGGTCTATGCTTGCAATTTCGGCATGCTGACACCAGGTGGCAGGCAGTACTGAGGTCATGGCGACTGCCTATCATATAAGAACGGAGTTCCCATCAGTGCAGCTAACGAGTTGACAGGTGTTAGAGGATTAAAAGAGATTCTTTATGAAAGCATAACACTTGCTAAAAGTACTACAGAGGTTACTTCCACTTTTAAATCTAACGCACTGGCTGTAAAGGCCATGTCAATGTACACTCACAAAAAGCTCAGTATATATTTATATTGAACATAATTGTAATGTAGTTTTATAGGGGGAACATTATTGTGTTTATGTAAACATAATATGTGCTATACCACAACTCAACAAATGTATCAAGTTCTAGATATATAGTGGTTTTCAGTTCAGTTCAGTTGCTCAGTCGTGTCCAACTCTTTGTGACCCCATGGACTGCAGCATGCCAGTCTTCCCTGTCCATCAACCAACTCCCAGAGTTTACTCAGACTCATGTCCATCAAGTCGGTGATGCCATCCAACCGTTCTCATCCTCTGCCATCCCCTTCTCCTCCTGCCTTCAATCTTTCCCAGCATCAGGGTCTTTTCAAATGAGTCAGCTCTTCGCATCAGGTGGCCAAAGTATTTGTGTTTCAGCTTCAGCATCAGTCATTCCAATGAATATTCAGGACTGATTTCCTTTAGGATGGACTGGTTGGATCTCCTTACATTCCAAGGGACTCTCAAGAGTCTTCTCCAACACCACAGTTCAAAAGCATCAATTCTTTGGCACTCAGCTTTCTTTATAGCCCATCTCTCACATCCATACATGACTACGGGAAAAACCATAGCTTTGACTAGACAGACCTTTGTTGGCAAAGTAATGTCTCTGCTTTTTAATATGCTGTCTAGGTTGGTCATAACTTTTCTTCCAAGGAGCAAGCATCTTTTAATTTCATCTTTTAATTTATTTAACCTTAAATAAGAAATCCCTCAAGGTTAAATAGTTATATTGGTATCAGGAAGTAACAGAAAGAGTGTAATAGTACTAAAGTACCTCTAAAACATGAAGATAATGGACCAAACTCAATGCCTAATGTGCTGCCTGGCTTGAGGCTTGTTATTTCACAAGAGGGTAGAGTACTTTCTTGTTTTACATCTTGTGCTTCTGGTTTTCTGTATGTAGAAGGACATGGGATGCAGGGTAGTGTTTGGGTATGTTTTATTGGTGAGCCGGAAGAGGGGCAGTTGCATTTTATATGCCAGGAAGTAAAGCAAGTACTTCCTTTGCAAGTGATATATCTAGGTTTCTACTTTGTTGGTTCAATTCTGCTCAATCATTGATAGAAGTCATAAAATAATCTGATAGAAGGAGCAGAAGGTAACCCGTCAGACTCGAGTAGACACTGCTAAATGAATAATAAAACCGTTGACGAAGTTTGGGTTAAAAGCAGACACTGTCTAATTCGAAATTTATTAAGTTATGTAATTGAGAGCGTGATTTAAAGAAAGGCAAAGTCCTGGGCAAAATGAAATGCCTTACTTCCTAGCACTTTGCCTCTTCTGAATTGATCTCAAACTAAACCCTGGCTTCCTCTCTCCTGGTGGTGACATGGATCCACCGAGTCGTCAGTGCTCTTCTGGGGCTTCTCAGAATTCTTCCATGGAAGCAAATTTGAGTCCTTCCTTGTGTCTCCCATTGATCCTAATTGAAAAAATGCTTTCACCATGTGCCACTTGAAGAAACCCCAAGATTATCTTTCATTCACCTCAGCTCTAACTTCTTACACTATTCATGATTCAGTGTATCCTTTCATAACCAATCATCAGAAAGCTAGATTCAGTCCCTGTGAAGTGGAAACCCAACTTCACTATCTGCTGGCCAGGACATCTGAGCATGTGCAAAATTAGAGTAAAATAATACTTACCTTGAAGACTGAGAAGGTGGGTGGGAACCTGTGTGCAGCGCTCCAGTTCTGTGTACTTGGTTCATCATAAGTACACAACCCAAAAGTGTTAGTCTCTATCGGTGGTACTGTTATTAATAATGGGTCTTCAGTTGTCTTTTCTGAATGCGAGCAGGACTCAGGACTCTTAAACTTGGGTTTTTTTGTCTCTTCTTTTTGAAATTGAAGTATAGTTGGTCTATAGTGTTTCAGGTACAGCAGAGTGATTCATTTATATATGTATAACATATATATTCACTTCATTGGAGGTTATTATAAGATATGGCATATAGTTCCCTGTGTTATACAGCAGATCCATGTTGCATATCTAATTTATATGTAGTGATGTACTGTGTATATTTTAATGCCAAATTTCTAAGTCATCCCTCCCTACATTTCCTCTGGGAACTGTAAGCCTGTGTTCTGTTTCTGTGAGTCTGTTTCTGTTTTGTAAATAAGTTTACTTGTATCGTTCTTTAGAATCCACGTATAAGCAGTATCTTATGATATCTGTCTCTGTCTGACCTGCTTCACTTAGTATGATACTCTGTGGGTCCATCCATGGTGCTGTAAATCAATCACCTTACTGCATCCTTTAGGTCCATCCATGCTGCTGTAAATCACCTTACTGCATCCTTTCTAATGGCTGAGTGGTAGTCCATTGTAGGTGTGTGCCGCATCTTTACCCATCCATCTGTCGGTGACATTTAGCTGGTCCTTGCGTCCTGGCTGTCGGGGACGGTGCTGCTGTGAACACTGGGGTGCAAGGGTCTGTTCTCATTAGAATTTTTGTCTTTTCTGGATATATGCCCAGGAGTGGGACTGCTAGATTGTACGGGGACTCTAGTTTTTGGTTTTTAAGGGTCTTAGGCTTACTTAAGCAACTCAATGGACATGAGTTTGAGCAAGCTCCAGGAGTTGGTGATGGACAGGGGAAGCCTGGCGTGCTGTAGTCCATGGGGTCACAAAGAGTCAGACACAACTGAGCAAATGAACTGAACTAAGCTTACTTTTATATTCATACCATAAGTAAAAGCAGAGCAGGTCCCAGCTGCACAGCTCCTGTGGAAACACCACACTTGCGCTTCCCCTCAGAGTGTGGGTGTCAGCAACCACCAGGGCCCTTAGCGCTGACTTTCCTGGGTCCACCTGGCGCAATGTTTGCTGAACACACCGGCTTGGATGATGACATTTTCTTGCCAGAGGCCATTTTTGGGGTGTTTTGTTTTTTTTTTTTACCATTGGGGGTTTTCTCCAGTTGCAAACAGCAGGAACTAGTTTGGTGCATGGGCTTCTCATAGTGGTGGCTTCTCTTGTTGTGAAACATGGGCTCTAGGGCACAGAGGCTTCAGTAGTTGTGGCCACATGGGCTTTGTCACTCCACGGCTTGTGGGATCTTCCCGGACCAGGGATTGAACCTGCGTCTCCTGCACTGGCAGGCAGAGTCTTTACCACTTGGCACCAGGGAAGCCCAGAGACCATATATCTTTTCAAGTAAATCGTTAGAGGGGAATTCCCTGGGAGACCAGCGGTCAGGACTCTGCTGTCTCATTGCCGAGGGCCCAGGTTTGACCCCTGCTCAGGGAACTAAAACTCTACAAGCTGTGTAGCATGACCAAAAAATATTAAAAATGAATTTTAAAAATAAATAAATGTAAACAAACACTTTAACTGTGCTTCAAGTTTGTGTTTTGTTTTATGTAAAGAGTCCTTCTGTTTTGGCTTTGGGATTAGCACCCAGGAGATGATCATTTTAACTAAACGGATAGTCGAACGCAGGGCCAGCCAGTACACGGGAACTTGCAGTGAAGCAGCAGTTCTTGCTTCTGCCCTGGGGCAGGGTCCGGGGGCCCAGTTAGTACTGCAAAGACGCCCCTTCGGGAGGCCCCACTGTCCCTCGGAATCCCAAACCGTCCTCTGTGTGCCGGCCAGGAACGTGGAAGAAATGGCCAAGCGTGGGCATGGCTGTGGGCGCTTGGGGCGACGTCAGAGAGGTTCCCCGTCCGCTGAGCACAGCCCGTGGCTGGACTTTGGGCCCGCAAGCTCCCGTGGCTCAGCGTCCCGGTTGTAAGGGGAGAGGGTCGGAGTTCTACTCTCTCTGGGTTGCTGGGCAAGGAAATGCGTCGTATATACAAGCATGCAGGGTGCCGGGGAAGCCCGCCCGGTGTCACTTAAGGCAGGAGGCTCCGGAGGAGGGTGGTGGGGACCCAGGACCCCCGTCCAGCCTCCCTGCACTGCACACAAGCATCCTTTCTTTCCTACCTCCTCTGTAACCCAAGTGTTAGGGTGGGCGGAGATGCAGAGAAGCATCCCCTCTCCCTTCAGAGTGTCCGTGGCTTTTCTGCAGGCCCACAGCCGTGACTGTGGAGGCCAGGTCTCGGGCAGGAGGCCCACATGCCACGTTCCCAGGAATAAGGAATCCTGCAGTGTAAATGCCCAGGGCACTCACAGGCCCAGCCTCGTCCACCCCGGAGCTCCGATGAACGATAGGTGATGCCAGTTCGTTCCAGCCACATGGACGGCTCATTGCACAGCCCAGGGAAGAGACGGACTGGAACTGAGACGTTTAGAGGATGAAAACATGTTCCAAGCCAAGCCCTTCCTCACAAAGCAGGGTGCAGAGCTAAATAATGTTTGAGATTTCAAAACAATCAAAGTTTGGTTTGTTTTTAATCTCTGGGCTCTGGTGGGTGTGGGGAATTTAGCTTGATGCCTATGTTTAGTCATGCCCAACTCTTGTGACCCAAAGGACTGCCGCCCACCAGGCTTCTCTGTCCCTGCGTGTTTTCAGGCAAGAAGACTGGAGTAGGTGGCCATTTCCTCCATTTCCAGGGGATCTTTCAACCCGAGGATCGAACCCGCATCTCCTGGTCTCCTGCATGGCAGATGGATTCTTTACCCTCTGAACCGTCAGGCTTCCTCGTTTAATGAAAAATAAAATGCAGACACGTTGCTCTTTTGAGGAAATATGGCTGGGTGTTTCGGGAAGAAACAATGTCCCAGAAGCCGATGGGTGCATGGAGGCGTGAGGCGGGTGTTTGGGAGGTAGCAGTGGGGAGTTTGGGGGCGCTGCTGGGAGAGAAAAAGTGTTACCATAAAACGAAAACTTTAGGAGCCCTAGAAAAAGAAAGTTGGGGAGTTTTCCAGTGACACGTTGGATTGAGAAAGAAAATAAACCCACGCTCTCCTGAACACGATGGCAGATCCAGTTCAGAGAAGTTGAGTAAGAGACTGCATTCCCAACCTCCCGAGAAAACCTCCTTAAAGACTTCCCCGAGGTGTCCCCAGAGGGAAGCACTGACTCTGCAGGTTGCTGGGAGGCGCAGCCTGGACCCGAGTCAGCAAGAGACCCCAAATCCTCAGGGGCAGAGGGCGTTGAGTGTGTGGCTTGGCCCGGTGGAAAGGAGAGAGGCCTGCTAACAGAGCGTGGCTGAAAGCAAGGAGCATCCGGAAGGCACCGTCAAGTGCTTTAGACACACGCCAAGCTGAGTGAGGCATGTGAGCGTGGGCTCTCTTCAATTATTTCAGCTGTGTGTACTTCTTCCCCTGAGATCGCCTGCCCCTGCAGGTCAGGATTTGTCGTGTGTTTGATGAGACTGTGAGTGGGCTGGAACTGTGTGTGTGTACAAGGGTGTGCGCACACACACACACGGGTTCTTGGTCAGAATCTGCATTCCCAGCACTGCACACGGACCGATTTGATGGCCACAGTTTATTCCTTTACGTGGCAGGTGTATAATCCCGTATCGCAGATGTAGACATCAGGGCTCTGTGGGGGCTGTTTGGCTGTAGCGCTCTTCATTCATTCATTCATTCATGCTGCCAAACCACAAAGATGCCCCTGAATGAGAGGGCAGTCGGGGTGCGTGTGTGTTTCTGAGCCCCTTTATCAAGAGGGCCTTTCCTGGACTTCCCTGATGGTGCAGTGGTGAAGAATCCACCTCTCAATGCAGGGGACGTGAGTTCGATCCCTGATCCGGGAGGATCCCAGCCACGGAGCCGCTACGCCTGTGCGCCACGATACTGAGCCCATTCTCTGGAGCACGTTAACTTCGACTCCTGAAGCTTGAGCTCCTGGACAAAAAGAGATGTGCTGCACAAAAAGAGAAGTCACAGCAAGGAGAAGCCTGCGCACCACAGCCAGAGAGGAGTCCCCGCTCCCTGAAACCAGACAAAGCCTGCACGCAGCAGTGAGGGTCCAGCACAGCCAGAAACAAAAGTAATAAGTAAATAAAATCATTTTAAAGAGGAGGGCCTCTTCTGTCAGCCCAGCCTCCAACGATGATGTCATTTGACTTACAAAGCCCTTCCTCAAAGCTTAGAACAACAGATCCCTTCCACTCACAAAGTGGGGATGCAAGTCGCAACCAGGATCAGGAGGGAACCTCTTGCCGTTCTTCGCACAGGACTTGCCCCCAGCTGTCGGTCTCCCACCCCTTCGCTCTCACGGGCGGCTCCTGAGATCACAGCCCGCTGCTTTTGTTTCTGCATGAAAGTCAGAATCTAGGTCAGTTTATCCAAGTAGAAAGTGTTATTTTATTGAGTTAACTCTGTGCAAACTGCTGCCTCAATGCTGTATAGAAATAAAGTCCCTTGTGTCTGGGGCATGTTCTCAGGCAGTTTTCAGAGGCTTCTAGGTTATCACTTAGATTGAAAATCAACAAGGAAACCCCCCCTTTTTTTAAAGAAATGGTGGTTCCTGGTAATGTGTGTCTTTTTAACTGTTTTGTCAGACACTCAATCTATCCAGGCTCTTTGATTGTGAAAGGATTTGAAGTGAGATTGCAATGGCGCTGCATCAACGTCCAGGAAGACTGGCCTGCCCGTGACAGAAGCCCAGACCCGCATCATGATTGCAGAGTTTCCTTGTTATTTCCATCAGCTGAACCAGTAATGATCATTGAACCCAGACTGGTTATCAGAAGAGAAAGGGGTCCTTTCAGTCGCTAAAACACCATTATCTTCTCATCAAGGTTTTAGATGTCTTATCATTGTGATTTTTTTTAATGTTTTCACGCCACAGTAATGCTGCTTTAGAATAATACTTTTCAATATTTTAGAGTAGAATTACACAAAATGTGGCTCGTGGACCAGAGCCAGGCAATGAACTGTTACCCGATGGGAACGATAGGTATGTACGGAAGTGAGGAACAGAGCGTGTAGCACAGGAAACTACACTCAATATCCTGTGATAAGCCATACGGAAAGAGAACGTGAAAACGAAGGCGTATATATGTTAACTGCATTGCTTTGCTGTACCGCGGAAATTAACACAACGTTGTACATCAACTCTACTTCAATAAAATGTTTTTGAAAAGTGAGGCACAGAAATTGAGGAACTCTGAGCAATTTGATACTGCCGTAACATCCATGTAGCGTGTCATTTTTCTAGCGACTCATCTGTCTTGTATTTTATACAGGTATTTGTCTATTGTGGGTTACAAGTGGGCAAAACAAACCAAACGGCTGGTGTTTTGCTACAGAAAGGTCAGGAGTAACTGTTACAGCATCCATCATCCCATGTGGTGCTGCTTCCAGTTTTGTAAGGGGCACAGGGCTTGCATTTTAGACCTGTGTTTATTTTACAGATAAACACACCCAGGCCGTTCCCTATGTTTTCCAAAGCAATTGAAAGATCATAGCTGCACAGAAGCGCAAGGTTTGGGAGAGACCCTGGGGGCCGTGCCACGCTTGGTGTTGACCTGCCCGTGGGCAGCCCGTCTTCTGTGGGAGGGGCCACATCACGGCAAGTGGCACCCTCTCGGAGTGGGATAGCAGGGATGGTTAGAAAGCCCTTCTTCACGCCAGGCCCACGTGTCTGCCGCTCAGCTGTGGGCTCAGCTCTGCCCACCCAGGATACAGAGAATCCATCCCAGCATTTGGTTCCAGACTCTGCGCTGCTTCTGAATCTCCTTCCACACCCCATCCTCACTCTTCCCGTCCTGCTGGTCCCCACTCCGCACGTCCTGTTGAGTTAGTGCCCGTCCTACAACGGGTGAGTCCCCCCAGAACGACCCTGGCATTCCCAACGTGGTCTGCCCAGGGTACAGGAAAACGGCCACCTCTCTCAGTCCACGCAGTGTAGTTCTCATCAGGCCGTCTGAGACCATTACTGGGTTTGTGGTCATATCTCTCCAGTGTGTGGGTCCCAGCTTCCCAGTCCACTCCTCCGGGTAAGGTCAGCCAGTTATCAAAGCCCTGGCCAGCTCCCCAGGTGGACAGTATGCTGGTTTTAGCTGCCTCCCTCGTCCTCCCCTTTCAGGGCTGTCGGTCAAGGAGGCCTCTTCACTGTGACCTTTGTGACATCTGACCACCCCCAGCACCCCAGCCTCTGACTGTGTGGCCCCTGCGTCCTTGAATTGAACCCCGCCAGACATCCTATGTAGGTAGTAGCCTCAGGGGGCCAGGCTGGAAGGGGAGTGGGAAGGCATCATTATCATTATGTTTCACAGGTGATAATGAGCGTCTGACATCTGTAATTAGGAAGAGGAATAATAGGGAAGATTAAAGAGGGAAGAAAGCAGTCAGCCCGCCTCTTGTGCTGGCCAGAGCTCAGCTCCTCTGGAAGCCGCCTCCCGGGGCGCCTGACTTACTCACGCCCCACCCACTTCCCATGCCTTGCATCCTGGCCTTTCTCCCAGCCCCCCTGTGTACGGAAGCAAAACCACTTTGCTCAGGTTGATGAATGACCTGATTTAGAGGTCAGCAAGCTGCAGCCGGGTGGGCCAGACCCAGTGGGTCACCTGGACTTACAAATAAACTTTTATTGGAACAACCACACCCATTCGTTCCTGCTGATGATCTGTGGGCGTTTTCTGAAATCGACCACAGACGGGTCACCGTGACAGAGGCTGGGTGGCCCCCGAAGCATGAGCTACTTGCTCTCGGTTCTCTGCAGAGATCAGTCCGCTGGCCTCTGTCCTGTGTCAACAGGTCCATGAACCTGGCCTCGGGTGGTCCTGAACCCCTGCCCCAGCTCCCGGCTCTAGGGACCATCATCCACGGCCATGCCTTCTCTCACCCCACGGTGCAGCAAACCTCACCGTCCTCTCCACTCCCTCTAGCCACACTTCTTCCATCTTCACGCTGACCTCGTTTCAACAGAAACACGCCTGGGGCGTAGGTTTCGGTCTTTCGGGTCAGTGCCATCTCCCCCGTGCCTGAACAGTGCCTGGCACACGTCTGGAGGGCACGTGAGCGAGTCCAGCTCTGCCTGCGGGGCACGTTCGAACAGAGCTCACCTTGTGGGAGAGTCCTGTTTGGACCTCACAGGTGAGCAGGGGGACCCCAGAGGTAGTCATAGAGGAGAGCTCCGCTTGGAATCACGAACGTGTCCGCCCTTACACAGCCAAGACCTACCTGGACCTTTCAGCGGTTGTTTACCATTTCATTGGCCCCAAGTCTGATCTTATTCTGACCTATTATGGCTGCAGTGATTGAAGGTAGTGGTGCTTCTGTGAATTTCCTTCTGTTCATCCAATTTGGCCCAGTCTCCTGGACCACACAGAGGACAGCGGCTGAGACCCGGCAAGGTCATGGGAAGAGGAGGGAGCAGACAAGGAGGCCACAGAACGGCTGTCGGGCCCCTCCCTTCACAGACACCTCGGGCCCTCTCTGTCCAGCGCTGGGTACCAGATGGGGGCTCTACCGTGTGCCTGGGGAAGGTGGCAGTTTCTCCTCCAGCCTTTTTATTTTTGTTGGGGTATAGTCGCTTCACAACGTCGTGTTGGTGTCTGCTATACACCAGAGTGAATGAGCTGTGTGTGTGCATAGACCCCCTCCCTCTTGGCCTGCCCCCCACACCACTGCCACCTCTCCCTGCAGGTCATCCAGAGCACCGGGCTGAGCTCCCTGGATGACACAGCACCTTCCCACTAGCTGTCTGTGTTGCACATGGTGGTGTATATATGTCACTGCTACCCTCTCAGTTCGTCCCACCCTCTCCCCGCTCCATGTCAACATGGCCGTTCTCTACGTCTGTGCCTCTACTCCTGCCCTGCACGTAAGTTCATCTGTACCACTCTTTTTAGATTCCACATGTATGTGTTAATATATGATATTTGTTTTTCTCTTTCTGACTTGCTTCACTCTATGACAGTCTCTAGGTCCATCCATGCCTCTCTACAAATGACCCAATTTCATTCCTTTTTGTGGCTGAGTAATTGTTGTTCAGTCGCTCAGTCCTATCTGACTCTGCAACCCCATGGGCTGCAGCACGCCACGCTTCCCTGTCCTTCACCATCTCCTGAAGTTTCCCCAAACTCATGTGCATAGAGTTGGTGATGCCATCCAACCATCTCATCCTCTGTTGTCCCCTTCTCCTGCCTTCAATCTTTACCAGCATCAGGATCTTTTCCAAGGAGTCAGTTCTTCGCATCAGGTGGCCAAAGGATTGGCATTTCAGCTTCAGCATCAGTCTTTCCAATAACTATTCAGGACTGATTTCCTTTAGGATGGACTGGTTGGATCTCCATGCAGTCCAACGGACTCTCAAGAGTCTTCTCCAACACCACAGTTGGAAAGCATCCATTCTGCAGGCTTCCTTATGGTCCAACTCTCACATCCGTACATGAATACTGGGAAAACCATAGCTTTGACTAGACGCACCTTTGTTGGCAAAGTGATGTTTCTGTTTTTAAATACCCTGTGTAGGTTTGTCATAGCTTTTCTTCCAAGGAACAAGCATCTTTTAATTTCATGGCTGCAGTCATCATCCACAGTGATTTTGGAGCCCAAGAAAATAAAATCCGTCACTGTTTCCATTGTTTCCTCATCTATTTGGTATGAAGTGATGGGACCGGATGCTATGATCTTAGTTTTTGAATGTTGAGTTTTAAGCCAGCTCTTTCACTGTCTTCTCTCACCTTCAAGAGGTTCTTTAGTTCCATAGAAAGGAATATTATGCCATAGGGAAAGCAGTTTATTTCATGATATGGGGAAATATCCACAGTGTTAAGTTTAAATGAAAAACAAGATGAGAAAATTGAGATGGTCTATGATCTGTAATAAAAATATACATATAAATGCATAAAAAGGAAGAGAAAAAAATAAAACATTAACAGGGTGTATCTCTGGGACATGGATTAATTATAATTTATATTTTCTTCTTTGCACATTTGATTCCTTTCCAAATGTGTGCGGTGAGTGTATGTTGCTATTTTTAAAAAGATACTCTTTCTTTTCCTTCCAAAGAAGGTAACTTTTTGTGAAGGTTCTCGTATTGTATGGACACTCTAGGAAATCAGTTGCCCCAAACCTAGTTTAACCAAAACCCCAGTTGTTACCTGGAAGATGAAAGAAGTTAGTTCATCTGGTTGGTCGCACTGCACTCCTAGGAGGTTTAGTTGAGAACTGAAACATCTGCCCCCTCCCTCCCCGCCCTCCCTCCCATCTCCCCCTCGCGTAAGCTGCTTTACTGCTAGCTAGAGCTTAGAAGACAGAGGAGGTTGCCTGGCTTGTTTGGCATGACCATCCCCAAAGTGCTGCTCTGGTGAGTGTACATTCCTTGCAGTATCTCCGAGGAGCTGCTCTCCTGCCAATGCTTTCCTTTATGACCTCTGGAACATTTAGATTTTGTCCTAAGCTGAACAGCGGTCTGTGGCAGAATCTGCGGTCCTCATAGTTGTATTAAGTTCACCTGAACTAGGGTCTGAGCGTTCAGGGAACTTTTCTTGTTCTCCGTACGTCTCCCGGCAGGCATACTCTCCACTTTCCTGCAGAGGGAGCTTCCTTTTGTCTTCCCCAAAGAAGCCCCGAGAGGCCCGACCTCCGACGGGACCGCGCCTCTTCCCTGCCTTGACTCGTCCCCCGTGTCCGCCCCCAAAGCAGACGCTGCAGGGGAAGCGGGTTGAGAGGGTGTGACACACGGATTGAAATGAACAGTTCTCCGCAGGCCCGCATGGCGACACTCATGTGGTTTCAGCACAGCCACCAGGCCGTGCACCCAGTGGCTGTGAGGATGGCGAAGGCGGGCGGCGGGGGTCGCGGCCTTCCTGCTGGCCAGGTGCCTTCGTGTCCTCCCCCAGCACAGCGCTGACGCAGGTCTCCCACCAGGAGCAGAGCCTTCCCGCCCCAGCGCTCAGCCTCCCTTTCAGAGCCTCCGTCAGCAATAAAGACTTTTTAGGGTGCTGTTTGGGGTGAAGAATTCCTAAAATCCCTGCCCTCCGGGGATTTGCCTTCTTATGGGGGAAAAAGATAATTAAAAGGACAAATAAGGAGACTGAACGGGGAAAGGGAATAGGACTGTTGTGGGGGGGACAGGGTAGGGGATTGCAGTTTGTGATGAAGTACTCAGGGCAGGCTTCAGGCTTTATACAGTGACATCTGAATAAAGAATGCAGGAAGGAGAGGCTCCAGGCAGAAGGAAGAGCTGGTGCAAAGGCCCTGAGGTGGGGCATTCATGGTATGTTTGAGGACCCAGGAGGAAGCCAGTTGTAAACAAAAGGAATGAGACAGGACCAGGGGATCTGTCCAGGCTTCTGCTCTTACTGCAGGTCTCATGGGAAGCTGTCCGGTGTTTAGGGAAATAGTTGGGTTTCCGCAGGTCCAAGATGGTTGTTAATATATTGAGACTGTATATCATCAAGACGTCAGGGCAGATACAGAGAGTGCTTAGGGAGCCACAGAAAGGAACATGGGAGCAGCAAGGCGATGCTGGTGGTGGGAGTCTTCAGGAGTTAGTTGAGAAGTAACTGCAGGAATCACCATGTCGGCAACTCGTTTCTGAGACTCACCTTACAGTCTGAAAACCTTCTTCCTCCTAGAGAAAAGCCACTTTCCTTTGAAGAGCAAAACCAAAGAGAACACAAAAAAAACCTACATTAAAAAAAAATATTCAAAGCATGTGTCTTTTTAAATTATGATCTTCTCCAGATTATACCCAGGAGCGAGATTGCTGGATCACATGATAGCTCTATTTTCAGTATTTTAAGGAACCTCCATACTCTTCTCCACAGAGGTTGCACTGATTTACATGCCCACTGTGGCTCAGCTAGTAAAGACTCCGCCTGCAACGCAGGAGACCCCGGTTTGATTCCTGGGTCAGGAAGATCTGCTGGAGAAGGGATAGGCTACCCACTCCAGTGTTCTTGCCTGGAGAATCCCAGGGACGGCGGAGCCTGGTGTGCTGCCGTCTATGGGGTCGCACAGAGTCGGACACGACTGAAGTGACTTAGCAGCAGCAGCAGCAGCAATGCAGGAGACCTGGGTTCAATCCCTGGGTTGGGAAGATCCCCTGGGGAAGGGAACAGCTACCCACTCCAGTATTCTGGCCTGGAGAATTCCATGTACTATATAGTCAATGGGGTCGCAAATAGTCAGACTCGACTGAGTGACTTTCACTGACAGTGTAGGAGGGTTCCCTTTCTCCACACCCTCTGCAGCATTTGTTGTTTGCCATGTTGATGGCCATGATTCAAAAAGATATATGCACCCCAGTGTTCATTGCAGCACTGTTTACAATAGCCAGGACACTAAGCAGCCTAATGTCCATCGGCAGATGAATGGATAAAGAAGATGTGGTCCATGTGTATAATGGAATATACTCAGCCATAAAAAGGAATTAAATTGGGTCATTTGTGGAGACATGGATGGACCTAGAGACTGTCATTCAGAATGCAAAACAGAAAGAGAAAAGCAGATATTGTATATTAATGCTTACATGTGGAATCTAGAAAAATGGTACAGATGATCTCATGTGCAAAGCAGAGATAGAGACACATACATAGAGAACAAATGTATGGACACCAAGGGCAGAAAGATGAGATGAATGGGGAGACTGGGATGGACCTCTACACACTATTGATACTTCGAATAAAAAGATAATTAATGAGAACCTAAAAAAATAATAATTGAAGCAACATTAGCTCATTGCAGATGATTTGGAAAGTACTGAAATTTATCAAAAAGAAGAGATAAATCACAGTGAATCTTATGTCCCAGATACAACTCCTATGAATACTTAGATTTATTTTATTCTGCTTTTTCCAATGCATATATGTGTGTATTCCATTTTTTTTCTGACCTCCTTTTTTTAAAGGAGATATTAAATTTAGGGTTGTGAATATTTAGCCATGTCATTAAATAGCCTTCGAAAAGATGATTTTTGATAGCAATGTAATGTTCCTTTCAACGGGTATGAATTACCTTATGGAGTCATTTGCTTACTGGAAGATGCAACTTGCCATGTGCAGCCCCGGTGGCTCATGGCTTCCTGGACTTCGCCCCTGAGTCAGCTGAGCTTCCCTGTCCTGGGCAGCACTGATACCCAAAGGCCTCCCCGAGGCAGAGCCCGTCCCGGGGAGCTTCCACAGTGTGGAGAACAGGGCAGATGCCCTTTTCCGGGGGGAGGAGGGCAGAGGCGGAGAAGGCCTGGAAGGGCTTCCGCTGAGAACGTTCAGTGCCTTCCCTCAGACTCACGAAGACAAGTCCCTGCTCCTGGGGAAACGAGACCGGGAGGCAGGGAGAAAGCCAAGGGTCACTTCCAGTGACCGGCTCAGCAAACCCAGGGCCAGGAGCCCAGGGGCCCCACCTCTGAGGATTTAGTGAGTGATGGATGTCAAGCTCTTGGTCATGGCAAAGGTTCCATAAATCTCATCTTCCCCTTTCTCCTACCATTGCCAGGAAAATACCAACATTCTGTAAAGTCAGTATTCACTTGTGCCATTCTTGGGGGCCAAGCTGAGTTAGTGGATAGGGGGGTGCCAAGCTAGTGGTCCCTCTACAGAATGTGGGGTCAGCTCAGGAAGCCCCCCTTGGAAGTCACTTCATTAGCCTTCCTCCACCAGGTAAATATCCTCAAGAGAAAGAGTCTCCAGCTGGCCAGTCTCCTGGTGACCTCAGTTGTAGTTCAGTAATCATCTACTGATGGGTGGATGGGTTAGGAGATGGGTGGAAGGGGTGGTGGAAGGAAGGCTAAACTAACAGTCATACCTTTTTTTCTTTCTCTGAAGAAGACATGAACGGAATCATGTTTTTTACATAAGCCACGGTCTTTTCCTTTTTCTCAGTTGAAATAAAAACCCATTATGGAAATTCCTGGTTTCTGTTGGAGGACACTAAAGAGCCACATGAGATCTAAGTAGCATATTTTCTCTGTCTGAGCTGGGGGAGGAAGACTGGTGATTTTCCAGCCTGAGTGACATAAATCTATCTGTGCCCCGCCCCCCAAAATATATTGTTCTTGCTGTGATTCATTCGGCCTTTTTGTAAGTGGACTGTGGTTTGTGTGCAGTAGATGAAGTAATTGGAGTGAGTGCTTCTCCCTAGAGACAGAATCAATCACCGTTGTAGAAGATGGTGACATTTTAGAGAGAAACTCCGAGGAAAATGTCATGCTTAAAAAATTAGATTTAAACGCACTGGCTCCAGATTGATTTTTATTACACTCAGATGGATACCCTGATTGATTATCAGTCTTACAAATGTTTAGCACATTTCTCACTTCTCTAATAATCAGAATAATCTAATTTTCAATGTCGTTTAATGTACTCTATTCAAGGTTATAATAGATCATATTTCTAATAAAACCCAGCAATTATGGAATGAATAATACAGGAAGACCGGTGTTCAGCTTCCCTGGATTGTAAGCAGTACTGAGGGGAAGTCTTAGCTAAGTCCATTCTTTCGGTGTTAATTTTTTTAATTTAGTAGGACAACATTTCTTAATTGTAAATGGACTTTTTTTAAATTAATTTTTATTGGAATATGGTGGACTTACAATGTTGTTTAGTTTCAGGTGTATAGCAAAGTGCATCTGTTACACGTATGCATATATCCACTCTTGTTCAGATTCTTTTCATACAGGTCATTCTAGGGTATTGAGTAAAGTTCCCTGTGCCATACAGTAGGTCCTCACTGGTTACCTGTTTTATATGTAGTAGTGTGTGTATCTCAGCCTGTCTCCTCATTTACCCCTCCCCTCCACCTGCTAACCGTAAGTTTGTTTTCTGCATTTCTGAAGCCAATTCCTTTAAATGTGATGTACGCTCTAAGTTACTGACTGCATTATATACGGTGTTTTTTCCCTGCCCATGATCTGAATGGAGCTTCACTAGACTTGAACAAAAAAAAAATGGGGGGAGGGAACAGCCAGATTTGAGTCCTTCTAATACATGTTATTGGTGCACCTGGAGAAAAGTGACAGGTGATTTATCGAGTTTCTCTAGTAATTGCTGCTCTCTCCCCATTTTTGATATACGCCCCCTGGAGAAATACCATATTTTAGTTCTAAATATTTTTCCAATACCCTCTGAAGCAGCAGCTGACATTACGGATGTTTCAGGGTGAGCCCCTGGGAATCTCATTTCGAGGAGGTTTGACTCTGCACTTGGAGTTACTCGTGCTTCTCTGACTGTTTACGCTGGTGGAAGGCCTACTCGCATGTTGAGGAGGGAAGCTGGGCTCCTCCCGTCTGTGGCCTCTCCCGGCTGAGTCTCACTGGCATCTGGGTTGGGGGTGGCGAATCCGTCTGCTGCATGTGCTGTGCTGTCTCCCGGGCCCCCGACAAGCAGCAGCCCCTCTGAGGGTCCCCCTGCCTGCTGGGTGCCCTTGAGGTGCCGAGGGGTCCAGGGCAGGGCAGAGGAGGCCCCCAGACAGTTAGATTCAAGGGAGAGGCCTCAGGCAGAAGACTCCAACCTAAAACTGGCCCCGGAGAAGAGCATGGAAGACTGAGAAGGCTGGAAGAGCTGGAGCTTCCTGCAGGTCTGGACGGAGACAGATGAGGGCTGGTCCAGGGGAGACGAGGCGTCGATCTTGGGCAGATCAGATCCTGGAGGCCCGCAGGGCTCTCTGTCTGTGGCTGGTCAGAGCAGATTTTGAAGCGCTGTTGGGTTTTGCTCTGCGCACCTCATTCTCAGAACATCGTCCACGGCAACTGGAGCAGGACAGCCTGGGACCCAGCTGTCCGCTGAGAGACAGGACAGAGCACGCTGGAAATTCCGGGGCTGGGGAGATTCAGCCACAGGGAGGAGACGCTGGCTCTGAACACTTTGAGGGGCCACACGCGGAAAGGAGAGCCGCCAAGCTGGCGACCATTCATTGCGCTCTGGATCTTTTCGGCACCTGTGTTGGATTAGTACCTTGCCCTCCTGGTCGGGGCAGCTACCATGGAGAGAAGCCAGGTACCTTGCTGGGATTTGCTCGGCTCCACGGCCAGGGTCGAGACGTAAACCCAGCTCTCGGACCCAGCACTTGCCACCTTGTCATAACCGAGCCCTCCAGAGAGGGCCTCCAGGGGACCAGTAAGGTCCCTGGCAGCTCTAACACCCAGCTCTCCATTCAGGACACACGTCCAAAGTCCCCTCCTGTTGTTTGAAACATTCCAGGCACAGGGGGGAGTCTTCCGGCACAGTACCCAAAGTAAGGTGAGGTTAGTCTGAGAACACTTGCCACTTAAACAAAGTGGGTTGAGAGACCAGGGGCCCCTTTGCAGTTAAGGTCCTGGAGAGTCAAAGCTGTCTGCATGGTTGAAAATGGCTAGTTTACCCTCTGTACTTTCCTGGAGCCTCTGGAAAGGGAATAAGTGAATGTGAGCGTGCGTGTCTGTCTGTCTTAAGAGGTTGAGACGGTCATGGCCTGCAGAATTACTAAGAAAGATCATCATGGAAGCCTGCAGGGATGGGGTCTTAGCAGGGTGCTGAGAGCAGCAAGCCGCTGCTGCCAGTAAAGTGCCGTAGTGAGGACCTTGGTCACCTGAGCCCTTCCCCGGATGCTTTATGGGGCCCCACGAGAGAGAATGAGTCGGGACACCTCTGTGGATACAGCCTGTTTCACCTCTAACACTTTTATTGCTGTTTTATTTTTATTATTTTTGCCTAACGTTCACAGATGGGGTGTTGCCTGCAAACATCATTCACAGAGAGAATGCAGGCAGACAGAGCCGACCTCAGCAGGTCCACAGGATGAGGGGCACTCTCTGCGGCCCGGGCCAGGCGGAGGGTCCAGAGTCACTGAGCTGACAGCACCAGAGGGAGGGGTCAGGTGAGGGCATGGGGGCCCAGGTCTCCTGCATTGTAGGCAGACGCTTTACCCTCTGAGCCTCTAGGGAAGTCTATTACTTATTTTATAAATCTATTAGTTATATTTAAATATAGATGCATGTATTTGGCTGCACTGGGTCTTAGCTGCTGCACACGGGATCTTTAATCTTTGATCTTCCTTGCAGCAGGTGGGCTCTTTAGCTGTGGCGTGTGAACTCTGAGCTGTGGCAGATGGGATCTAGTTCCCTGACCAGGGATGGAACCTGGGTCCCCTGCATTGGGAGCTCGGAATCTTAGCCGCTGGACCACCAGGGACTTCCCAGCATTGCTCTTTTTGAAGTTAGCTTGAGGCACTTTTTAATGTTTCATAATTCTTGCAATTTTTTTAAAAGTCCAGACACATTGTAAGGAAGCCCCACAACTTACTGACCTTTCCCAGTTTGGAAGTAAGGTGGCTATCAGTGGGAGCCCTGGCGTGAGAGGGTCAGGTTGACCCTCACGGTTGACCACAGGCCCCTCTGCAGTCAGGATGCCTGGTAGCAGAACATCTGTGTGATTTAAAATGGCACTTGCTGGAGCAGCCCCACCGCTGTGCGGTTTCCCAAATTCAGTCAGAAGATTCCGGGGTAAGTGGGGGAACAGGCCGGACAGGGGGCCCGGTGGAATTAACGAGAAGAATTATCACTATAGAGTCCAGCGTTCCTCTCCAGCTTAAGGTCCGGCCACCCTTAACTGCCGCAGAGTTCTGCTGTGTGCGCCTCAAGACGCTGGGAACGCTGAGCTGGGATGCGCTGCTCGCTCTCGTAGGAAGGGACCTGGCTGTGAGCAGGAGGGACGCGGAGAGGAGGTGGTGGACAGCCTCGTCTCAGTGGTGGGAGGGCAGCGTGACCTCTCTTCGCGTTCTGGACGTTTCCAGGGCGCCTGGCTCTGCTCTGAGGTCAGGAAGGTCACAGTCTTGCACTTGTGGTCCAGGTTTTAGGTCGAGGCCCCCCCTCGGCCTCTCTCCCTTCTAAAATCTGTAATAAAAAGATGAAACCTCACTCCTCTAAAATGAAGCAAGGGTATGGAAAAAGTTATGGGGGAAAAACAAAGGAGCTGGAAATATTTCAGAGGAAAGCACGTGACGTCTCGGGGTTTCTTCAGAGTCCTCTGGAGGGAGCAGTCGGGGAGGAAACGGGATTGGCCAGAAGCCAATCACTGAAGCGGCCGTTGAGTGGCTCGGGGGCTTGGGGTACCATTTTCTCTACTTTTAGCATGCTTAAAACATCCCGTAATAGATACACTTCAATATAAATACGTGTTGTCAGAACAGGAAAAATTAATGACATGTCCATTAAGGTATAATTTTATGTTTTGAAGCTTTGAAATGAAAAACAGAAATCTTATGAAGGAAGAGGTGCAAAGTATTGTTTATTTGGTGAATTTTATGAAATATATGAGAAGTGTTGTTGCTCAGTCTCTAAGTCAAGCCCGACTCTGCAACCCCACAGACCGTAGCACCCCAGGCTCCTCTTTCCTCCATTGTCTCCCAGAGTTTGCTCAAACTCGTGTCCGTTGAGTCAATGATGAAAAGTAACGGTGCTTAAATATCTTAAAATTTTAGTTCTGGGGAGAGGATACTTTTTGGCCGTCTTGTGCAGTTTTCTGTTTGCTTGTGTTTCTGGGAAGACTTGGGTGAATAAAACAGAACCCTACTGATCCCTGTCTGTCGACCTTTCTGGCCGTCAAGCCTCACCGTCCTTCCTTGTGGAAGGTGCCCAGGCGTGCTCTTGGGCATCCCTGGAGGAAAGGTGGGCAGGGTGCAGGTCAGCTTTCTTTAGAGAATCTCCGGAGTCTTTACATCTTTCCTCCTCTTCTCCGTGTGAATTAGGTTTCACTGTTTGTGAGACTCCCTTTTTGACTAGGCCATCTTGCAAAAGGGCAGAGGGGAATGCAATAATAACTTTGGAGAAGCTCTGAATAAAAATTAAAGAAGAATAAGGATTTTGGAAGGAGACCCCTGCTCCCTGTCCACACCCTCCCCAAGATCATCTGAGGTGTTGCTTCATGAGACCGGAGCAGTGAACACAACTGCACTGGTCACGTCTCGTGTGTCAGGCTCCCTCCCCCAGCAAGGGCCGAGCCCAGGGGCCTTTGGCACATGTCCACCAGATGCACTTCTAGGCATCGGCATTGGGCGTCACCGCACCGGGCGGGTTTGAAAGCTTTGTTCAGAGGCCTTGTGAGAGTTGGAACCCCCTCGCACTCCTAGAACACCTCCCAGAACACCAGGACTTCAGATCCCTGAGCCTCTCCGCTTCTGGGGTGCTCACCCTTTCCCAAAGCCTAGGAGGTTCTCCCATCTAGTTCACTGCTCTCAGCTCAGGTGTTCCCTCCTGGGGAGGGTTTCCCCTGGCTGCCCCCCCACTCCTGCTCCACTGTCCCCCAATGCTCTCTGGGGGGTGGGGGTTATGTGCCTGCTCCGTCACTTCAGTCGTGTCTGACTCTTTGCGACCCCATGGACTGCAGCACGCCAGGCTCTTCTGTCCATGGAGTTTTCCAGGCAAGAACACTGGAGTGGGTAACCATGCCCTGCCCTCCTCCAGGGGATCTTCTGGACCCAGGGATCGAACCCGCATCTCCTGCATTGATAAGTAGATTCTTTACCACTGTGCTGAACTGCTGTTCTCAGGGAGTGACAACTTTTTATTCTGTGTGTGGTGAGGGGAAGAGTCCGCCTCTAGCTCTCAGCCAGGGCCAGGATGTACTGTGGGTCACAGTCAGGGGCGGCGGGAAGGGGAAGGAGGGTCTCCAGAAGAGTCTGTGGGGATGCAGGGCTTTGGTGCCGGGCAGAAAAAGCAGTTGACGTCCACCCTTTTGCCTGATCACTGAAATCAAAGGGAAAACAAACGTGGGAGAGTGGGCGTTAAGCCCTTTCTGTTTGTTAAAAATACTTTCTTCCCTAATTTGGATTTATGGTACAAACAGCTTCTTAAAAATCAAGGACATGTTTTTAAAACACAGTTCTGCCAACTTCAGCCCGTGGGCCAGATCCCTCCACAGTGTGTTTTGAGAAGAAAGTCCTTTAGGAAAGAAGGGGGTTTTTTGTTTGTTTTTAAATTTTGTTTTATGTTGGAGTCTAGTTGATTTACAATGTTGTGTTAGTTTCAGCATTGTTAGTTGAGACTAACAATGGTTGGTACAGCAAAGTGATTCAGTTATACACACACATATGCATTCTTTTTAAATTCTTTTCCCATATAGGCTGTTACAGAGGACTGAGTTCCCTGTGCTATGCAGTAGGTTCTTATTTGTTATTTATTCCATATATAATAGTGTGTATATGTTAAGCCCGGTCTCCCGATTTACCCCCACCCCCACTTGCCAGAGTGCCCTCCCATGTTCAGGGCTCTTGGCTGATCTGGGGACATCCCACCTGGGCTGCTGTCTCTCCTCCTCCAGCAGTCTGGCCTGGCCTCTTCCCGCAGTGATGGCGCTCTCCACGCCGAGGCTGGCACTGCACAACTCCCACTGAGCTCCGTTGATCGGTCGGAGTTGGTCGGAGTGCGTCGTGGGCCAGCCAGATGCAGGCACTGGGACCCGCCTCCACCTCTGGATGGAGGCGCTGAGGCATCAGGACACAGAGGGGGTCTTCAGGGGAGAGCCAAAGGGTGGGGCCACCCCCCTTCTCACGCTGCACTCCTGCCCTGGCTGTGAGGGCTTGTGAGGGGTCCCGTGCCCTCAGGGGAATCCCTGAGGCTGCATCTCAGAACTTTCCCCAAGCTAAGTACCTGGTTTCTATTTTATAAAATATTTTAAGAGGGAAAACAGGAGAATGTCAACAGGAACGGAAATTCATTTTCTGAAAATGAATTGGGTTTAGGGGACCATAGGAATGAAATTGTTGGTTGTTAGAACTCATCTTTTTTAGAAAGATTTTATTGGGGTATAGTTGACTTGCGATGTTGCATTAATTTCAGGGGCACAGCAAAGTGCTTCAGTTGTTGTAGTTTAGTCTCTCAGTCATGTCCAACTTGTTTGTGACCCCATGAACTGGAGCCCACCAGGCTCCTCTGTCCATGGGATTTCCCAGGCAAGAATACTGGAGGGAGTTGCCATTTCCCTCTCCAGGGGACCTTCCTGATGCAGGGGTCGAACTCGTGTCTCCTACTTGGCAGGCGGATTGTGTACCACTGAGCCAGCAGGGAAGCCCAGATTCGGTCATACATATACATATTTTTTCCATATAGGCCATTACAGAGTATTCAGTCAAGCTCCCTGTTCTTGTTATTAGTTAGTTACCTGTTTTATATGTAGTAGTGTGTATATGCCAATCCCAGTCTCCTAATCTATCCTGCCCCTCTCCATCCACATAAATAATCATGACAAGCTTGTTTCCTATGACTGTGACTCTACTTCTGTTTTGTAAATAAGTTCGTTTGTGCTTTTTTTCTTTAAAGTTCCGGCATATAAGCAGTATCATGATGTTTATCTTTCTGTGTCTGACCTCACTCGGTATAACAATCTGTAGGTTCATCCATGTTGCTGGAAATGGCATTGTTTTGTTCTTTTTATGGCTAAATAGTATTCCACTGTGTATATGTACCACATCTTCTTCACCCTTTCCTTTGTCTGTGGACACTTAGGTTGCTTTCATGTCTTGACTGTTGTAAATAGAGCTGCAGTGAACACTGGAGTGCATGTATCTGTTCTAAAGAGTTTTCTCTGGACACATGCCCAGGAGTGGGATCACTGGATCATGTGGTAGCTCTGTTTTTAGTTTTCTGAGGAACCTCCATACTATTTTCCATAGTGGCTGCACCCATTCATATTCCCACCAATAGTGCAGGAGGGCTCCCTTCTCTCCACACCCTCTCCAGCATTTATTGTTTACAGACATTTTGATGATGGCCATTCTGACTGGTGTGAGGTGGTACCTCATTGTGGTTTTGATTTGCATTTCTTTAATAATTAGTGATGTTGAGCATCTTTTCTTGTACCTTTTGGCCATCTTGTTTTCTTTGAAGAAATTTGTATTTAGGTCTTCTGTCCAGTTTTTGGATTCAATTGTGTTTTCTGATATGGAGCTGTCATGTCAGCTGTTTGTATATTTTGGAGATTAATCTCCTGTTGATTGCTTCATTTGCAAATGCTTTCTCCCATTCTGAAGGCTGTGTTTTTGTTTTGCTTATGGTTTACTTTGCTGTACAAAAGCTTTTAGGTTTAATATTCTAAGAGGTGCATCAAAAAAGATCTTGCTGTGATTTATGTCATACGGTATTCTATGTTTTCCTATATGAATTTTACAGTGTGTGGCCTTAAATTTAGGTCTTTAATCCATTTTGAGTTTATTTTTGTGTCTGGTGTTAGGAGTGTTGTAGTTTCATTCTCTTATATGCACCTGTCCAGTTTTCCCAGCACCACTTATTGAAGAGAGTTTTTTTCTCCATTGTATAGTCTTACCTCCTTTGTCATAGAATAGGTGACCATAGGTTCGTGGGTTTATCTTTGGACTTTCTACCTTGTTCCATTGATGTATATTCTTGTTTTTGTGCCAGTACCACACTGTCTTGATGACTGTAGCTTTGTAGTATAGTCTGAGGTCAGGAAGGTTGATTCTTCCAGCTTCATTCTTCTTTCTCAAGATTGCTTGGGCTATTTTCTGTTTCCATATAAATCTTGATGGAGAGTGTTTAATATTTGACAGCCTGTAACTTGCTGTGAAGAATGTATGGGACACAGAGCAGGATACAGGCTTATCTAAAACAGTCTGCTGGAAAATTTCTTCTTATTTGCAGACCCCACCCGATCCCAGCATCAGACACTGCTTTATACAAAGTCTTCTCATGAAAACACATCTAAAGGGAGGTACCAGCGCTTCTGCTCAGTCCTGTCACTCTGGATACATGGTCCTTGTTTTAAGACTCTGGATTCCTGACTCTCAAACTCCCTGCAGTTTTACACAGTCAGAAGAACCCACTTAGCAGCCTTTCAGACAGACAAGGGCAGGTTGAGCTCGGCAGAGCTAACGTCTGCTCATATACCAAGGCATGTCCCACCCGTGAAAATGGCTCGTGGAAGTGGAGGCTGAACTGTCCTTTTCTAAACCGGAGGTTTTAGCAGATGAGGTGCGTTGATCATGCCGTGGGTGTGAGTTTACTCCTGATTTAAAGGCAGATGGCCAGGCACAATGTCTTCAGTCTCCATTTCTTAGCATCCCATTTTTTCAATATAGTTCTCTTTAGTCATTTATTTTTGGCTGTGCTGGGTCCTCACCGACGCGTGGGTTCTCCCTAGTTGCAGCAAGTGGGGCCTGCTCTCTCATTGGAGTACTCAGGCTCCTGAACGCGCTGGCTTCTATTGTTGCAAAGCACCAGACCTAAGGGCATGGCCTTCGGTAGTTGTGGGGCATGAACTCAGTAGCTGTCACGCATGGACTTAGTTGTTCTGCGGCATGTGGAATCTTCCCCGACCAGAGACTGAACCTGTGGCTCCTGCACTGGCAGGTGGATCCTCACCCTCTGCGCCAACAGCGCAGTCCTAGCATCCAGCTTCATAGCGTCAGTAAAATCCTTCATCTCAGCCCTGATGATGCTGGATGGCGCTCAGGGAAACAGCGCCTCCAGTGGACAGGGTTTGGGGAGCCATCCTGGCCAGAGGGGCCCTTGCTGCCAGGGGCGGGGGCAGAGGAGGGCCCCAGTGGCGCCCCCCGGAGGCTGCCTGCGCTTTCTCCACTGCTCATGGCCCAGCGTTGTCTTTGATGCGTCAGGCAAGAGGATTTGTCTCCGGAGTTAAATATAGGGTATTTGCTATAGTTCATCCAAGATTCTTCTCCAGAAGAAAGGGTTTGTCCCTTCTAGCAGAGCCAGTAAGCTCCAATCTCCTGCCGTGCAAGGGTGCCCACCAAACTGGGCCTGCCACAGAGACAGGCGGCTGCACCCCGCTGCCTGCCTGCCCAGACACGGCAGGGAAGGGCTCGGGGTGTGAGATGGGAGGAGCACAGTTCCCTTAAGAGGTCAGCGCTGCGTGACTGAAAGCAGCCAGGGAGAGGAAAGTGTGTTTAAAATTGCTTGGAAAGTTTTATTTGTAGGAGGTACCACTTTAACAGAAGTATTTGGACCTGCTGTTATTCTGCTATTCGAGGATTTTCTATAAGTCCTTGGGATAACTTGAAGAAGCTGAGCTAGGCTCGTAGATCCTGGTTAAACTCTCAGAATGCCATGTCCAGACTACTCTCCCTCCCCACCAAGACCTGCATATTTAATATTCTCCAAAAATTCTAAGTATGCTCCGTGCTCGGTCACCATGAGCGCCAGCAGTTCCTAAGGCTTTGCCCTTGTGCAGGGCCCGCAACGCCCTCAAATGCTGGCTCGTGGCTGACTGGAATGGCCCCTGGAGGATGCTATTTTGACCTCTGTTTCAAAACCCCCAAAGCAAGGTCCAAGCACAGGGCTGTATTCTTTTTTTTTTTTTTTTTGTAACTTCTGGCTGTGCAGGGTCTTCACTGCTGGGCAGGCTTTCTCTAGCTGGCGGTGAGCAGGGGCTCCTCCCTAGTTGCGGTGTGAACGTCTCATTGCGGTGCCTTCTCTCGTTGCGGAGCACAGGCTCTAGAGTGTGGGCTTAGCAGTTGCGCTGCACACACAGGTTTAGTTTCCCCAAGGCATGTGGGATCTTCCCAGCCCAGGGATTGAGCCAGTGTCTCCTGAATTGACACGTAGGTTCCTGGTGGTTCAGCTGATAAAGAATACACCTGCCAAGGCAGGAGATGCAAGAGAGGCAGGTTCAACCCCTGGGTGGGGAAGATCCCCTGGAGAAGGAAATGGCAACCCACTCCAGTCTTCTTGCCTGGAAAATCCCATGGGCAGAGGAGCCTGGTGGGCTACAGTCCTTGGGATTGTGAAGAGTCGGACTCAATTAAGCCCATGCCAGGCCTGAGCTCCTTACCACTGAGCCACCAGGGAAGCCACCAGGGCTGTATTCATTTAGCAGACACCCACGGGTGTCCTGTCCTCAGACTGGTCCAAAGGGCACATGTAGTGTTCGCGGTGGAGAAAATGTAGCTGCAGCCTCGTCCAGTAACCTCCTTTCTCTGTGTATTTGTTGCAATTTCTACACGTGCCTCCGTGGTGACTGCAATATTGGGAGAAAGGCACAGTCCCCACGGCCCAGGGGATCCTGACCTTGGGGCTGTTTGTTTCTCTCACCCCAACCCTGCCCAAGGTCACACTGGGACCTGCTTCGTTAATCGCTTCAGAAAGAATCCCAAATCCTGAAACCACTGAGAAGTATTTCCGAGTATTTCCTGTTAGTTACAAATCCACCTGCCTTCAAGCCCATGGGTAGTTCATCTGTATAATTTGTTCAGCAAATGGTTTGTAAACTAAGATGAAACTGTGTTTGTGGTTTTCTTTCAAGTACAGCGGTCTGTTAGTTACAGACCCTCCGCTGCTCGTGGCCACCAGACAGCTGTCGTCACCGGCTGAGGCTCGCCATTTGTGCAGTCAGTTAAGGAGGTGAAGAGTCAGGAGGAAGGGACTCCAGACTTTAATATTCAAACAAGAATAAACAGACCATCATGCCTCCTTCAGTAGACTGAATCTAGAGAATTTTAATGGACAGAAACACTGTTGATTGTATGTTGTTTCATCTCCTCCTGAGCCCAAGTGAGATCCCTTCCCTTTCGCGTGTTTCCCAGATTACGTTTTTATTGTGCGCCTAGGAATCAACATTCTAGATACATGCACAAGTGCACACATTGAAATGAACACGACTTCATTTATTTTCATGATTAGACATTCAAATAAAAGTGCTTGGGTGTCTGTTTTCATATTCATAGGTCGAGATCCGTACATCAGAGGTATTTGTATAAGTGACACTTTTATTACGTTCATTTCGTTTGCAATATGATAGTGGATCATAAATATGTTACTTTTATGCCACCAAATCTGATTTGTGGCACTTAGCCCTCACAAGGAGAATACTTGATATTTTATGGAGCGCCTTTCGTCCAAGGCACGTTTCGCCACACGGGGCCGGGCTCTACCGGGTGTATAAATCACTGCACAACCCCCTGCACGTCCGCTGCTCTATCAGCCGTACTGTTGGGGCCGAGGGTGGCCATGACTCCCCTGCGCACCAGGGGGCAAGGGTGAGACCTTGAATTTGGGGGAAAAGCAGGCTCAGGTGGGCTCTGGGTGCCGCCGTTGGGTCCCAACAGCCGACAGCCCGCATCCACCCCATGCTCAGCCTTCACCATGGACCGTCGGGGTCATCGAGCCCTGCAGACACACAGACAGGTAAGCGCTGGCCCTTGCCTTCCAGAGGCTCACAGCCTGGAGGGGGCCGTGCGGGAGACCGCCTGTCCCCACCAAGGGATGGAGGCGCTGAGGCAGAGGTGACGGTAGGGGCCCGCCCCCCGCCCCCCAGCCCTGACGGATGCACCACGCCTGTTCCCTGGCACGTCACAGGGCTGACGCACGTGCCAGCCAGTTCCAATGGGAGTGAAAGAAGAAACCAAACGTCACACATCGCAGGCTCCTTTTGGGGCTGAGTCTCCAACCCAGACTTGGAGAGCAGAGACTCCTGGGCCCTCCCCCACCGGCCCGGCCTCCCCTTTCTCCAGCATCAGTGCCTGATCTGGGACCTCCTCCCCAACCACCCCCTGCGCATCTGCGTGCGCACACATACACCCCACTTCCCCCACCCACACACACACCCAGTAACACACTCAGCGCTCCTGCAGCCTCCTTCGTGACACTCACATCATAGCATCACATGTGAGTGTGACACACAGCTGAGGGCCCTGGAGCCAGGATTTCCGAATTCAAAACCCCCTCTACTTCAGTTATAGGAAGGGGCAGGTTATTTACATTTCTGTGCCTCAGTTTTCTCATCTGCAAAATGGGCATGATGATGATACTTCCCTGTCAGGTGGCCGTGAGGACTGAATGATCTAATATGAACAGAGGGCTTCAGCGAGTGCCCCATAGCTGCTATGGAAGTTGTACTAACATTACAGTCTTAAACAACTCTCTAGCACGAGTCACAGTACATGTAATAACAGTGATGCCAACAGTCTTGTCTCTGTCACTGTTATCAAATGATCGTGTGTCTCCCCCGACAAGTGAGTGCCGTGGAAGCAGGAGGCTTTGTGTGGCTTCCCACTCACTCCCCCCAGCAGATGGCACAGAGTGGGTACTTGCAGAATATTTGGTGAATGAATGAATGGATAGACAAAGCAATGGTCCACCTGCTCACGTGGTGCCGCTACCCACTGGCTTCTTCAAAAGCATGACTGCCACTTACAGCCACTGACCCACGATGCTGCCCACAGGTCCATGGTACTCAGGTCCACCCATGTCCATGTGGAAGAGCTTCCATCCTTCTTCCTGTGTGACAAAGGGACCCACCCTTCCTGCCAGTGACCATTGAGGAGAGAGGCTCTGAGGGGGCCGGCCACTCCAGGAGGGGACACGGTCAGACCCCGGGCCCTGCAGCACCCCGGACCTCACCAGTGCCCTGTGCGGAGAGAGCTTCTGCTCCAGCCCGGCCACCGCGGACGTGAGCCCCGAGTGGGGATGGAGTCAGCGCCTCCGGCTCTGCACCACCTCGTCCCTCCATGCTGGTGGTTTTGGCAGCCATCCACACGCCTGGCCCAGACACCACGTCTGCGTTCCACAGCACTTCAAAACCATTGAGCAGAGCGAGCTGCTGGAGCCAATGTTTAGAAAACCCGTCCATCAACTTAGGAGCCTCTCTGTAATTGGGGTGTTGTCACCAGGCGGGAGGCTGCATGTAGCAGCTGCAGAGGAGTCTGCGGTAGTCCCAGGAGTCCTCTGGTGATGGAGATACTGGGGGGACTTTGCCTGGGGGGACATGAGCCATCTGGAACGTAACGTGGTCCCTTGGCCGCCAGACAGTCACTGAGAGCACCCAGGCTGGACCCCGAGCACAGCAGGCAGAGCCCTGGCCTCGAAACGAGCAGCGCCGCCTCCCTGCCTGGCTCCGTGGTCCCCTTCCTGCCTCACCTCTGCGTTCTGGCGGGGAGTGGGCACTCAGTGCTGGCCCCCTCCCCCCGGTGACTCTCCAGCGCTGTGACTGCTCCTCCGAGCTTAATGTTCCGGGGGCCGCGGGTGGATAGGCGGTGGGTGATGCTTAGACCCACTGGGGACGGGCTATGGGCAGTGCACGTGGCCCCTCTTTACTTTTCCGTATGTTCTGCTCACATCCTGATGACTTTCATACAGGGTGACCCTGGGGTCTCCAGTCTCTAGATTATAGACACGGAATCAGAACGCCCATCATTCCAGTTCGCTGTGGAATTTAGTGAGTTCCTTGAGGCAGGGTCCAGGCCTCGCCAAGCAGTCAGTGAGCAATGTTGTTGCCATGGCTAAGTCAAGTGGTCCAGGTGCCATCGTAGCCAAAGCAGGCCCGGGTGCTGGATGACTGTGCCCTCCCACAGGGCTTTGGGATTTTGTTGTTGGCTCTTGTTGTTTTAAGATATAATTCATGTAATACTAATCATTTTAAAGGAGTGGTCCCCAGCCTTTTTGGCACCAGGAACCAATTTTGTGGAAGACAATTTTTTCATGGACCAGAGCGGGGTGGGATGGTTTTGGGATTCAAGCGCATTACGTTTATTGTACACTTTATTATATTATTATTACATCAGCTCCACCTCAGATCATCAGATCCTGGAGGTTGGGGACCCCTGCTTTAAAGTATACAGTCCAGTGATCTATAATACATTCACACATGGTTCCACAGCCATTCAGTTCAGTTCAGTCGCTCAGTCGTGTCCAACTCTGTGACCCCATGGACTGCAGCACGCCAGGCCTCCCTGTCCATCACCAACTCCCAGAGTTTACTCAAACTCATGTCCAACATGTCAGTGATGCCATCCAACCGTCTCATCCTCTGTCGTCCCCTTCTCCTCCCACCTTCAGTCTTTCCCAGCATCAGGGTCTTTTCCAATGAGTCAGTTCTTCACATCAGGTGGCCAAAAATTGGAGTTTCAGCTTCAGCATCAGTTCTTCCAATGAATATTCAGGACTGATTTCCTTTAGAATGGACTGGTAGAATCTCCTTGCAGTCCAAGGGACTCTCAAAAGTCTTCTCCAACACCACAGTTCAAAAGCATCAATTCTTTGGTACTCAGCTTTCTTTATAGTCCAACTCTCACATCCATACATGACTACTGGAAAAACCATAGCTTTGACTAGATGGACCTTTGTTGGTAAAGTAATGTCTCTGCTTTTTAATATGCTGTCTAGGTTGGTCATAGATTTTCTTCCAAAGAGCAAG
Organism: Okapia johnstoni; assembly: GCA_024291935.2. Classification (NCBI taxonomy): domain Eukaryota; kingdom Metazoa; phylum Chordata; class Mammalia; order Artiodactyla; family Giraffidae; genus Okapia; species Okapia johnstoni. Next base: position 34,812,005 of record CM044327.1, on the reverse strand, counting down.
TGTCTTTTAATTTCATGGCTGCAGATTCAGCATCTGCAGTGATTTTGGAGCCAAAAAAAATACAAGTGTCTCACTGTTGCATTGTTTCCCCATCTATTTGCCATGAAGTGATGGGACCAGATGCCATGATCTTAGTTTTCTGAATGTTGAGTTTTAACCCAACTTTTTCACTCTCCTCTTTCCCTTTCATCAAGAGGCTCTTTAGTTCTTCACTTGCTGCCATAAGGGTGGTGTCATCTGGGTATCTGAGGTTATTGATATTTCTCCAGCAGTCTTGATTCCAGCTTGTGCTTCATCCAGTCTGGCATTTCGCATGATGTACTTGCATGTAAGTTAAATAAGCAGGGTGACAATACACAGCCTCGATGTACTCCTTTTCCTATTTGAAACCAGTATGTTGTTCCATGTCCAGTTCTAACTGTTGCTTCTTGACCTGCATACAGACTTCTCAGGAGGCAAGTCAGATGGTCTGGTATTCCCATCTCCTTAAGAATTTTCCAGTCTGTTGTGATCCACACAGTCAAAGGCTTTGGTGTAGTCAACAAAGCAAAGGTAGATGTTTTTCTGGAACTCTCTTGCCTTTTCAATGATCCAGTGGATGTTGGCAATTTGATCTTTGGTTCCTCTGCCTTTTCTAAATCCAGCTTGAACATCTGGAAATTCACAGTTCATGTACTGTTGAAGCCTGGCTTGGAGAATTTTGAGCATTACTTTGCAAGGACGTGAGATGAGTGCAATTGTGCGGTAGTTTGAACATTCTTTGGCATGCACAGCCATTACCACTGTTTAATTCTGGAGTATCTTCATCTCCCCAGAAGAAACCCTGGGCCCAACTTCAATCACTTCCCATTCCCCCTACCCTCACCCCAGCCTTTGGCAACCACCAGCTGGCTTTGTATGGATTAGCTGTCTCCGAACATCTCATAGGAATAGAACAGAAGGTTCGCCTCTTTCACTGAGGATCGTGTTGCCAACGTTCATCCGTGTTGTCACATGTATCTGAATTCTGTCCCTTTTTGCGACCATTAATATTCCACTGTATAGACAGACTAGTTTTGTTTATCCATTCATCAATGGATGGGCAGGTGGGTGATTTCCACTTCTGGGCTGTTAGGAATCACGCTGCTGTGAATATTTGGGTGTAGGGTTGCACAGACGTGTATTTTCTGTTCTCTGGGATGTCCACCAAGCAGTACAGTTGCTAGATGTGTTTTTTTGAGGACCTACCAAACTGTTTTTCCCATGCCAAACTGTTCTGTTTCGGGAGAACGTCCTGCTTAGGTAGGACTTTCGCGTTAGGTGAAGGAGAGAGTTCTCAGCAGGGCCAGGAGGGGGCAGGGGGCATGTGCCAACAACCTGCCCACAGAGCCATGTTCACACAGCACTTCAGGCCATGGCCTCCCCCTCAAACCCAGGTGACCGCTGGTCTCCCCTGTGTTGACTGTTTTCTCTGCATTCTCCCTACTCATTTTTAATTTATTGAAGTATAGTTAATTTATGTGTTAATTTCTGCTATACAGCAAGGTGATTTGGGTATACATATATGTATATCTATATGCATTCTTTTTCGTATTCTTTTCCATATACTTTTTCATAGGATGTTGAATAGAGTTCCCTGTACTATACAGGAAGGCCTTGTGTTTATCCATCCTATGTATTACAGCTTGCATCTAACCCCCAGTCCTTCCCTCTCCCACGTCCTTTCCCCCTTGGCCACCACAAGTCTGTTCTCTATGTCTGTGGGCCCGTTTCTGCTGCATAGATAAGGTCACTTGTGTCATATGTTATATTCCACATGTAAGTGATATCAGATGGTATTTGTCTTTCTCCGCCTGACTGACTTCACTTTCCATCCACACCTCTACAGATGGCCCAATTTCATTCTTCTTTATAGCCGAGCAGTAACCCACTGAATATATGCACCACATCTTTAACCATTCATCTGCTGATGGTCATTCAGGTGGCTTCCATGTCTTAAAAAAGTGAAAGTCGCTCAGTCATGTCCGACTCTGAGACCCCATGGACTATACAGTCCATGGAATTCTCTAGGCCAGAATACTGGAGTGGGTAGCCTTTCCCTTCTCCAGGGGATCTTCCCAACCCAGGGATCAAACCCAGGTCTCCTGCATCGCAGGAGGATGCTTTACCAGCTGAGCCACAAGGGAAGCCCATGTCTTGGCTATTGTAAATAGTGCTGCTATGAACATAGGGCTTCCCAGGTGTCTCCGTGGTAAAGAATCCACTTGCCAATGCAGGAGATGTGGGTTTGATCCTGGGTAGGGAATAAGGAAATGGCAATCCACTCCAGTATTCTTGCCTGGGAAATCCCGTGAACTGAGGATCCTGGCAGGCTACAAGCCCATGGGGTCCCAAAAGAGTCGGACACAACTTAGCGATTAAAACAGCAAACAACAGTGAACATAGGAGTGCACCCATCTGTTTGAAGTCGAGTTTTCTTCAGTTATATGCCCGGAGTGGGACTGCTGGATCATTTGGCAATTCTATTTTTAGTTTTTTGAAGAACCTCCATGCTGTTTTTCATCGTGGCTACACCAGTCTTTTTTCCCACCAACAGTGTAGCAGGGTTCCCTTTTATCCACACCCTCTCCAGCATTTGTTATTTGTAGACTTTTAAACAGTGGCCATTCTGACTGGCGTGAGGGGCTACCTCATTGTAGTTTTCTCTAATAACTAGTGATGTTGAGCATTTTTTCATTGTTCCTGTTGGCCATTTGTATTTCTTCTTTGAAGAAATGTCTGTTCAGGTCTTCTACCCATTTTGATTGGATTGTCCTTTCTGTTACTGAGTTGTGTGAGATGCTTGTATATTTTGGAAATTAAGCCCTTGTTGGTCGGTCATATCATTTGCAGCATTTTCTCCCAGTCCATAGATTCTCTTTTCATTTTGTTTATGGTTTTCTTTGCTGTATAAAAGCTTGTAAGTTTGATTAGATCCCATTTATTTTTGCTTTTATTTCTATTGCCTTGGGAGACTGACCTAAGGAAACATAGGTGTGATTTATGTCAGAGAATGTTTTGCTATGTTCTCTTCTGGTTTTATGGTGTCATGTCTTACATTTAAGCCTTTAAGCTGTGTTGAGTTTCTTTTTGTGTGTGGTGTGAGGATGTGTTCTGACTTCACTGATTTATATGCAGCTGACTAAACTTTTCCAGCATGAGTTGAAAAAGAGATTGTTTTTTCCCCATTGTATATTCTTGCCGTTGTTGAAGAGTAAGTGATCTTTAGGTGGATGCGTTTATTTCTGTGCTAGCTGTTCCGTTCTGTTGATCTATGTCTCTTTCTGTGCCAATACCATGCCATTTTGATTACTGTAGCTTTGTAGTATTGTCTGAAGTGTGGGAGGGCTATGCCTCCTGCTTTGTTCTTTTTCCTCAGGATTGCTTTGGAAATTCTGGGTCTTCCATGGTTCCATATAAATTTTAGGATTATTTGTTCTCATTCTGTGAAAAATGTCATGGGTAACTTGATGGGGATCACATTAAATCTCTGGATTGCTTTGGGTAGTATAGCCATTTTAACAATCTTCTTCTGATCCCAGAGCATGGGATATCTTCCATTTCTTTGAATCATCTTCCGTTTCCTTTATTAATGTTTTATAGTTCTTAACACGTAAGTCTTCTGTCAACTTGGTCAGGTTTATTCCTAAGGGTTTGTTTTTGGTTTTTTTGGATGCAATTTTCAAAGGAATTGGTTTTTTACTTTTGACTCTCCCTGCTTTAAACCACACTGTCCTCCCCTGTCTGCCACCTGTGGGAGTGGTCTGGGCACGCGGTCTGCCTTCCTGTGAGGCTGAGACACCTCAACTGCCTTTACTTACTTGTCCTAGACCTGGAAATGTTCTGAGCCAAAGAACAGTGACATTTCAGAGTCCTGGAGAATAAAATCATCTGGAGAAGTTCTTTCCAATGTGTTTACTTTGTTGGGAACAAGCAATTAGAGGAAGGGACTTGACAGCTGCGTAGTCATGGGCACATACCTCAGACTCACTGAGGCTGTTTCCTCATCCGTAAAATGGGTTTAAAACTGCCTACCTGGCAAGGGGATCAAGTGACATACTGTGGACAGGGCTCCCAGTAGGTTCTGAAGGCACTCCGAAGTACTCCGCCCCCCACTGCAGGCATGTGGTGCTCTTACAGATCTGAGTTTCTAAGTGCCACCCCACCCCTCCTTTTCTCTCTCTCCCCACCGCCTTTCCCATTTCCTCCCACCTTTTCTCCTCTCCCTACGCTGGGGCCTCGCTTTCACTCTGCCCTCAGCTCCCAGGCAGCCTTGGGGTCCTCACGGTGTAGACTCCGACCTGGGGAGCTGCTGGCTGTCAGATCTCCTGGGGTCTTCAGGGAGGGCCAGGCTGAATCCTCTTCGAGTCAGATTATGCTCTGGGTCGTTTGCAGCACAGACTCCCAGGTCTGGGTGGCGGCAGACCCAGCAGGGGGTGGGTCCCTTGGCAGCGTGGGGGTAGTTGCAGGGTCTAGTGTCCCCTGTCTGCCTCCCTGGGTCCCAGTTTTCTTCCCCAGGAGACCCTCGCCAGAGCTCTGAGTGGCCCTCGGCTCTGAGCTGTCAGAGAGGCTACCACCCAGAGCACAGGGTAAGGCTATGCTGCATGAGGTCCACTGCCAGACAAGGCACGGGGGCAAGGGCTGTGGGGCAGGTAAGGGATGAATGAACGGACAGCTTCCCAGGCTGAGGGCTCCTGACACATAGATTATTGCTTTTTAAAACTTCACAAAAAGACTGATTAACACAAAGTTAACAAAGCAGAAACACATGAAGGGACAAAACCCCCAAATCCCATCCTCCTGAAGATGAATCTCTTCAAAACTGACAGTTAATTCAGAAAACTGAAAAGCAAAAAAAGTGAACCGAAAGGCCTGGCTAGGCTCCCTGGCTCCGTTCGGGATGTGCGTCCCAGGCAAAGGGGGTTTTCTTGGCGCGACACTCGGGCTACCCGCTCCGGAACTGGGGGGAACGTGCCGGGAAAAAGTCTTCAGGGAACCAGTGCAGACGGGAGGTTCCGTGCAAACAAACAGGCCCTCCCTGTGGGGGCGCTGAGCTCTCCTCAGGAACCGGCCGCCGCCCGTTCACCGGGGACGCTGTGCCGGGCCGACCGCACGCGGCGGCACAGCCCGGCCCCTGGTGACCCTTCTCTCGGTGTCTGCTCTCTCGCCCGCAGCGGTCAGGAATGACAGGAACAAGAAGAAGAAGGAGCCTTCGAAGCAGGAGTGCACGGAGAGCTACGAGATGACGGCCGAGCTGGACGACCTCACCGAGAAGATCCGCAAGGCTCACCAGGAAACCTTCCCCTCGCTCTGCCAGCTGGGCAAGTACACCACGGTGAGCGGCCCCGCCCCCCGCGCCGCCACGCGCGCGCGCACGCACGCACAGGCGCAGCACGCAAGGCGCACGCACGCAAGGCGCAACACGCACAGGCGCAGCACGCACAGGCGCACGCACGCACTCCCCGCCCCATATGCTCATACACGCTTGCGTCCTAGCCCTGCCGCACAGGCGCACGTGCGTGTGCCCGCCCGCCGACCCTGGGCTGGAGGGACCCGGCTCAGTAAAGGGCCTCTTTGCCACCCCGTCCAGTCTGGGGGTTCCTGCTGCGGTTGCGTCGAGTGGGCGCTTCCGCCCTCGCAGTCACGACGCACAGGTGGGACCCGTGCGCGGCTCTGGTACTGGGTGACGGAGACGAGGCTCCCGCTCGGGGTCACCTTCCCCCGGGTGGAGGGGTCGGGGGCGGGGAGCCAAGGAGGGGTCGGGGGTCTCAGCAGACGGCGGCGCGGAGCACAGGGCTCTCCAGCTGGGAGAGCCTGGCCAGGGGAGCCAGGCCTCCGAAGGACGAGGGTGGAGGGGCCCTGGGAAGGCAAAGGGGGGCTGCCCCGCGGGGCCCTCCGCTCCCCCGCCCTCCCCCCCAAGGCACTGGCCTTGCTGGGCCAGAAACGAGAGAAAGGGGAGGCGGGGAGGCAGGGAGACGGGGCAGGAGGCCTGTGTTGGCTGGTCTGGATGTGCCGGGGGAGATAGCTTCAGGTACTTGGATGTTTTCAAACTGATGTTTGCAATGTTGTGTTCACTGACGTGTAAATGTATTTTTAGTGAGTAGAAGGTAATAGGCCCTCAAAAATGGGTGAGTGTAACTCGAAAGTCGTTCTGGGCTCTTACGTTCATGTTGCCCACCTAAGATGCAGGTTCTTTTGTAAAAATTCCAAATGTTGCAGAGTTTTGCTGGTTCGACGACTGATGTGCTAGAAAAAGAATTGCATGAAAGGTCATAGAGATAAGAGGCGATGATGATGCCAGGAAAAAAGTGAGTGAGGCGCCTGCAGACTGAGTGGTCAGTGGCACCAGCTTCTGAAGAGCAGGCCCTGGACTTGGACACAGATCCCCTGGCGGACTTGCTGACAGAGAAAGAACCGAGAGCCTGCTTCCCCCTCGGCAGCTTACAGAGCACCTGGTGGCCCTTAAAGTGCAGGTTCTAATTCAGCAGGTGTGGCTCCCAGGTGCTGCTGGTCTGCAGACCACACTCTTGAGTAGCAAAAGCCACAAATGCACTTCGAGTAGCGAGACCCAGGATGACGTTTTGGGCCCGGCACCCCATGCCCTGGTGTCAGGGAGAAGAAGAGGTGCTGGCCTGGCCTACTACTGACCCAGTAGACAAGTCCCCCTTGAGCTCGGGGTACCATCCGGCCCAGAGCACATGCAGGATGGGCAGCGTTGGGAGCTTTGAGGTCAGCCCGGGAGAGGAAGCAAGGCCAGAGACCCGGGTGACGCTCTGAATCAGGAACCAGGTGCCAGGTGTGTATGGTTTAAATCCTGTTTAACCATCTAGCATCGGTGGGACAGCGTGCTCATTACTTGACTTCCCGCAGCCTCGTTTTGGGTTTCAGCCTGTTAGCAGTGGAGAGAAGTCTGTAGTTTGTGATGGCATGTCTTTGTTACGGTTACTGTCATCGTTATCACAGCCGATTCTGAGCACTTCGTTTCTGCTGAGGGCCATGCTGAGTCTCTCGCCTTGTGAATTCTTTGGTTCCTTCCAAGGCCTCCTTGAGGCCGGCACAATGCCCCCGTGTCTCAGAGGAGTAAGTCACTTTCCCCGCATCCCATAGATACCAAGCGGCCTTGGACACGGGCAGTCTGACCCCCAGGCAGACAGCTCTTTTAACCCCAGACGGTACCCTACACCTCAGGAGGGTGGGCGACCAGGCACGGTGGAGGCAGGAGCCCCTGGGCCTCTCTGTAGGAGGAGGGGCTGTTCTCCAGGAATAAATCAGACCTTTCGCTCCAGAAGACAGAGTAAAAGAGAACAGCCACGCAGGGAGATCTTCCTGGAGGTGGAAGCTTCTGAGCCAGGTCCAGCAGTGAGACAGTTGTGGGCTCACTTGCTGTACGGTCGGGGCCGCAGCCCTCTTCTGCTGGTAGGGCTGTCCTAGGGTGGCCTTGTCCGTCTTGCAGACCCTGCCTCACCTGGTCATCAGGTAAAGTGGCGGCACGTTGGTCTGGAGGGCAAGGCAAACACACGTTCGGATAGCACTTGTCCTTCTAGGGCACGTGGCCTGGGACCAAACCACCACACGACGGTCCCGTCTGTGGTCAGCACACCAGAACTTGGGCGGGCCTGTCTGGGCCCTCCTCCACCTCCCTTCTCCTGGGGAGCCTCTCCTTTGGGATTCTCTCTGGGCCTGAGGTCTGATCCCACCTGCTTCCAGGCCGGGGGGACTGCTGCCCGGCTCGGTCCGGGCCCACCGCCCGCCGCAAAGCTTTGTGCGGCTGCGGGGTGAGTGTGCTACACAGGGGGAGGGGGTGGGGTTGGGGGGTAATGGACACTCCTGGGAGCAACCCCCACCCGATGGCAGAGAATGACCAGCTCCCCGAGCTCCCTGGCAAGATGGAGCCCCCTCCCACACCCCTCCCTTCTCCCAGGCTTCCCGGAATTTCTGCTCAAAGGAGCTGTTTGTTTCGATTCCTAGTCTCAGGGTCTGCTCTCAGCCCTGGACAGGGGCTTCCCTGAGAGCCTCCAGCACCCCTTTCTGTGCCTGTTTGGATCTAGTGAGGAGTGTGGCTGTTAAGTCCCATCTCCAGGGGGCACCCTTAACCTCAGGGCGGACTGAGCCCTTGCAGAAACCACCCCAGACCACGGGATCTAGCTCTGTTTTTACTGTAAGTGATTTCCAGTCCTTTCTGGACATATGTGCAGGAGTAAATAAATAACAGCAGGTACAATGCATTCTTTGCACACTCTTAGTTCTGGGATGAGGTCTTTCTATAAAGAACTTTCCTACAGGCAACCACTTCCACTGCGAGGGGACTTTGTGCACCTTTGCCAGGCTGGCACCCCCGTCAGATGCCTGTGGCAGAAAAGTGGGCGGAGGGGAGTTAAGGCAGCTAGCTGCCCACCTCCAGATCCTTGAGAGATCCTTCTCTTCTTTAACTAGGGAAGATTTGGGACCCTAGTCAGGGCCCAGGAGGCTGTGGGAGGGGAGGGCAGGAACCTGGCCCCCACCCTCCAGGCCTGGGCAGACGCTCAGCTGCAGACTCTCGCTGGGTTCCTTGGGGAGAATTCTGACCCCTCCCCAAAAACAAAGCAAGGAGGGAGTCCTTGTGGGACCAGGGCAATGGGTGACCCACCCTCCAAAGAGGAAACAGCCCAGCACCGGGGACGTTTGCTCTGCTCCCTTACTGGGCATCACTGTGGCATCCAGGTCTTAGGGCCTCTGAGGCCCAAGTTCAAGCCTTGCCCAGGTTGCTTGGGAGCTCGGTGACCTTGGAGCCACGCTGGAGCCCAGCCGCTCGTCTGTGTTTCAGGGCTTGGAGCAGGGGCTGCCTCATGTGGCTGCCAAGGAGGTTAAAGGAGGGACACGTACGTGACTTTGCAGCTCAGAGTGAGGTGGGCAGGGCTCCCCCTCCTGACCTGGGCAGCGTTCTCCCTGTGTGCAGCCTCACCTGGGCCTGGCTCCACGGGGTGAGCCTGGGCCCACTCTCTGCTGTTCCTGGCTTTTCCCGCCTCGCAGGTCCTGGGGGTGCAGGCTGCCCTCCCATGGTTCAGGGGTGTCAGGGGCGGGGAGCGCTGTGGAACCCTGAGGAGCCCTTAATCTGCTCGGAGAAGGAGCACGCATGGGTCCCAGAGCACCCCGGATCCAGCGGGTGGAGCAGTGGCTGTGCTCTATCCTGCAGCTGGTGCCCCAGGGCCACACCCTGCCCTCCACCGGGGCCCCTGATTGCTGAGACCACCAGGCCATCCAGAGGGGCGCCTGCAGGCTCCTGTCCTGACCCAGGCATCTTAGAAGGGGGGGTCCAGGTGCACCCCTGAAACATCACCTTCAGGGAAATCCTGCCCCGTCTCCCTTGCTTCTCACCAGACGTCTTGTGGGCCCTACCCCGCCCCCCGGAGTGGCGGGGCTGTCGGAAGCGCCCAGGTCTGAGACCCACACAGCATGTGCGTTGGGGTCTCTGTGCCCCGTCCTTCTGCGGACGGATGTGCCCGGCTGCTGGTTCACCGAGTCTCTGGACCACAGGGAGCTGCAGTGTGTCACGCCCTCACCATGGCGAGGCCTGGCATCCTCCAGCCTCCGGGGTTTCCAAGCAGGAGACAGGCTTCTGGAGACAAAGTCCATGCTCTGCAGTGTCCCAAGAGGCGGGCCTGGGGCCACAGACCGCGTCTCGCTTCACTGGGCCTTAGCTCTGCTGGTGGGGGGCGATCTGCCCACCAGGTGAGAGCTCCTGAGGGTTGGAGGGAGTGCATCGTCCAGCGCTGAGACGGGGCCTGGCTCCAGGGAAGCTCCGAGGAGGGGCTGATCTGCCAGCAGCATCTCTGCTGGAGAAGTGAACGTGGATGCCGGGAGCATGCTTCAGATGGAACTTGGGAGGGCCTCGGCTTCTCAGGGCAGTCAGGGCAGAGACGCTCGACCCCCAGAGGTCCCCACCACCCCAGGCACCCTTAGCTTTTTGTTCCTTTTAAGACTTTCTGCATCTCCTTAGCAGAGGAGGAGGCGGATGGCAGCCCTGACTGCAGCTCCATCTGGCGCTGCCGCAGACGGGCTTGACATCCCTGTGACCCCACCTCCGTGTCCAGACCTTGTTCCAGAAGTAACACCGGTGAGAACAGCAGAGAGCCAGGCGGCAGGAGGAGGGGACCCTTTGCACGACCACAGTGGCGATTTCACTGGGTTTCCTGGTGGGACTGGGCAGGGCTGCTGCTCCAGAGGCCCTGGGGGGCCGCATTCAGCCCTCGCAGGGCGGGCTGGGTCCTGCCCTCGGGGGGCCCTGCTTCTCAGCCTGTCCCCCCACCCTGCCTCCCCAGTGACCTCTAGCTGACCTCATCAGCACCCTGAGCAGGCCGGGCTCTGCACTGAGTGCCCGGGTTCAGACTCCTGCCTGTGGCCCGGCAGCCCGAATAGTGAAGCACCGGGTGGTTTTGTGTTTTGTGAGCCGTCTCCCTTCGGTTTGCGTCTTGGTGAGTGAGACTCGGTGCCATTCGGATGGCTCTGCCTTGTTTGTGCGGAAGGCAGGCGCCTAGCCGCGTCCCTCCATGGAGGCCGAGGAGGTCTGCGCTCCGAGCCCTGTGCCGGTGCGGCAGGGACGGACCCTCTGCTCACCCCCACCCCGTGTCGCCTTCCCACGGCCCAGACAAAGCACCAAGGGACGGACGTGGTGGCCTCCCGCTGCCCAGGTGCGCCGTGTCCCCAGGTCCGCGGGGACAGCTGGGGCGGTGACCGGGACCGCGGCCTCCGCCTGCGTCGGCCTCTGAGCATCCCTCGCACACAGCTCCCTTGCAGCTTCCAACCAAACCTTCACAAGCAGAGCTCCGTGTGGAGACTCCGTGAGCTGAGGAGCCAGCACTCTGGGTTCATGGTGTGTCCCAGGGCATCCGGGGCCCAAGCCGCAGCCCTGACCTTGCCTCTCCCTGCCTGCCAGGTCCCCACCCCCACCCCCGCCTCACCCCCCACCCCTCCACCCCCTCACCTCACCCCCACCCCTCTACCCCCCGACCCTGCCTCGCCCCTGCGCCCCCCAACCCCTCCACCCCCACCCCTCCTTCACCCCACCCCACCCCCACCTGCCAGCAGAGGCCACGGCCGGGGCAGCCTCATCCTCGCGTGGACTTCTGGAAGCTCCTCACTCAGCGGTTCACTGGGCAGACGTTGGGAGCGCCCCTGCTGAGTGCGGGCCCCATGTGGCCCCTGGGGACAAGGTGGTGTGTCCGGGCTGAGGGCTGGGAGTGGAGGCCCGGAGCACAGACGGCCCCTGTGGGAGTTGTCGTGGAGCGGCTGGGGGAGCCCAGGTGTGCCCAGACTGGGGGGCGAGGGGTGCACTGGAGGCAGGGCAGGCCAGCAGGAGGGGCAGCCTGGGCAGAGAGCCTGAGGCAGGCCCGCTGTGTGTCTGCCTGGGGACAGAGGGATGGAGGCGGGCGAGTCAGCTGGACAGCCTTGCAGGCCGCGGGGAGGCCTTTGCCTTGTAGCCTGAGTGAGACGGGACGTCTTTGAGCGGCACCGTGATTCGCTGTGATTTAGGCTTTAAAAGGATGCCCACATTTCTTTGGTTAAAGAACGTGCTGTGAGGAGGCCAGGGCGGAATGAGGAAGGTCCAGGCTGGAGGTGATGGGGGCCGTGGGGCGGGACCCCTTCTCCAGGTCCTGACACCTCTCTGCAAGGGAAATGTGCAGCCCTCACCCATAGTCCATCTTAACCCACAACTCGACATCAGTCAGATGTCTTCCTGTTGCAGGTGATAGAAGCCAAACGCAAATCGACTTAGACTAAAACAGTAAAACCCTGGTGTGGTCAGGTGTGGCTGGATGCAGCATCTCGGTGTCCCCAGGAAGGGCCCTCTGCCTGCGCTCATCCTGGCTTTCCCAGGTGGAGTGGAGCCGTCAGCTCATCAGGTTACAAAGCGGTGATGCCGCCACCTCCTATCCCTTCATTCATTGGCTGGAGTAACTGCTAAAGAGGGCTTCTCCATTTCTTGGTTATCCACTGGTCTGGGGGATAAGATTTTGATCATTTAAAAAAGATGAATCTAAGCTAAAAAGTCAATTACCAACAACGCCCCGCAGCCCAGCACTGAGACGCCCTGGTGAAGACTGAATTGTCCGCATGTTCAGTAGGAGCCGTGTGCAGTCCCCTGCCTTCTGCTAAGCTTCCCACAAATAGCCCTGACCGCATTTTCTCTCCCCCGTAGAATTCCAGCGCCGACCATCGAGTCCGGCTGGACCTGGGCCTCTGGGACAAATTCAGTGAACTGGCCACCAAGTGCATTATTAAGATCGTGGAGTTTGCCAAACGCCTGCCAGGTTTCACCGGCCTGACCATCGCCGACCAAATCACCCTGCTGAAGGCCGCCTGCCTCGACATCCTGGTATGTGCCCACCGTCAGGGTGGTGGGGAGGAGGGGCCAGGTGCCTGGGGGATCCCCGGGGGCTTTGGGTCCGCTGCCTGATGGCCAGGGGCGTCCCTGGAGCTGGGGAGAACTCCTACCTCCCCCCTGGGGTGGGGGCCCCTCTGGGTGGCCTGGGAAGGGGCCCGGAGCCCCCTCACTGTGGCTTCCAGGCCCTGGAGGCGTGAGGGCCCGTCAGGCCCACCCTCTGCCCTGTGCTGGCCAGGCTGGCGCCCTTGGGCAGGGAAGCGGTGGAGGTGGCAGGGGCATGTCCCACCTGGTGTGGTGTGTGTGCGGGGCCCCTGGAGGAAGTGGGTTGCGGGGGGAGTGACATGAGCTGGCGAGGTGCTCTGAAAGCATCGATTTTTCTGTGTGTTACACCTTTCCTAGCTTTGGGTATAAACAGTTCTGCAAGGCAAATCCAGTTACTGTAATTAGACACACCCGCCCAGCTCTGCTCTGGAGGAGAGAGGACTCGGCCAGTCCAATCGTGCAGGACACACGAGCATGTGTGTGTCTTCCTCAGGGAGCTGGATCTCAGGCGCGCAAACGGTTCCTCTGGAACCTGCAGAGCCAGGGATCCTTTGAGTGTGTGTGATCTTTCTTCTTGTGAAATCAGAGGGTCTAGGATGAGCCCAGAAACGTTCAGGACAGTGAAAGGTCTGAGCCTCGCTGCCTGTAGCTGGTAAAGCTCAGCTCGCCTGACGCGGTAGGCCGGGGAGACCGGCCGTCGTCTGGGCGCTTCCGGTGCTCTGAGGCCGTGCACGGCCATGCGGGGGTGAGGCTCCGGGGGCGCGAGCGGGGCGTTCGGGTGTGGACGCGAGGATGGAGCCCCGCGGGCCCCCTGGGTCACGGGGCTGGGGACCGGTCCGGAGGGCTGACCCCGGCGAGGGCGCTGAACATGCCCCGCTCGGCGGACCGTCACCCGGCCCCCACCCGCCACGTGGCGAGGCTGGGCCGCGGCCCGGCGGCCCCGAGCTGTGAGCCCACGGTGTCTCTGTGAGCCACTCAGACGTGCACAGACGTCCACACGCCGTTGTCTCGAGCTGTGCTCCCGGGACTGCAGCCACGCTCGTCCTGGAGACCGCTCCTCTGAGAGCTGCGGTTGTAAGGGAAACTTGGTTTCAGACTCAGCACTTAGTAATGTATTTCCTTTATGTAATATAATATATAATATGTAATATGTAATATAAAGTAAGTATTTCCTTTATGATTCTTTAAGTTGATAATATGTTAAAACAGTATGTGGGATCTCTTGGGTTAACTAATACATATTATTAGATTTTTAAAAAATTTTTTGTATTGGAGCGTAGGTAGTTGGATGGCATCACAGACTCGGTGGACGTGAGTTTGAGCAACGCCAGGAGACAGGAAGGGCAGAGAAGCCTGGGGTCCTGCCATCCATGGGGTCACAGAGCGTCGAACACGACTGAGCAACTAAAGAGCAATAGTTGATTTGCAGTGTTGTGTCCGTTTCAGGTGTACAGTGAAGTGATTCCATTATACGTATATTTGTATATCTCTACTCTTTTTTCACATTTTTTCCGTATAGGTTATTACAGAACTCTGAGTAGAGTTCCCTCTGCTACACAGTAGATGGTTGTTGATTATACATAGTAGTGCGCACACGTTCATCCCGAACGCCTCTAATTTATCGCTCCCCTCTGCTTTCCCCCATGGTAACTCTTAGGGTTTTTCCCCCAAAGTCTGTGAGTCTGTTTCTGTTCTGTAAATAAGTTCTTTTGTATCATTGTTCAGATTCAACTCATAACTGATACCCTGTGACATTTTTCTTTGTCTTATTCGCTTGGTGTGATCATCTCTGGGTCCCTCCATGTTCCTGCAAATGGCACTATTGCATTTTTTAAAACGGCTGAATAGTATTCCGTTGTGAACGTACATACCACGTCTTTATCCATCCGTCCATCAACAGACACAGGTTGCTTCCACATCTTGGCTGTTACAATGCTCCTTAGAAACATACAGCTGGTGTTTATCTTTTGGTGTGAGGTGATATTAATATCTCATTGTAGTTTTGATTTGAATTTTTCTAATATTTAGCAGTGTCAAACATCTTTTCATGTGCCTGTTTGCCATCTGTACGTCGTCTTTGGAGGAATGTCGGTCTTCTGTGTGTTTGTTGAGTGGGTTGTTTTGATGCCGTTAAGCGTGGTGAACTGTTGCTAAATTCGGGGGACCATTCCCTTGTCAGTCACATCATTTGCAGCTGTTCTCGCCCCGTCTGTGGGCTGTCTCTTCGCTTTGTTTACTGTTTCCTTTGCTGCGCGGAAGCTTTCGAGTAGGTGCTGTTTGTTTATTTTCATTTTTCTTTCCATTATTCTGGGAAATGGATCAAAAAAGATACTATTGCAGTTTTGTATCAGAGAGTGTTCTGTCTGTGTTTTCCTCTAGGAGATCTAAGTGTCCAGTCTCAGCTTTAGGTCTCGAATCCATTTTGACCTTATTTTTGTGTATAGTGTTCAAGAATGGCCTGATTTCTTTCTTTTTTTTTTTTGCATGTAACTGTTCAGGTTTCTCCGCACCATTTGTAGAAGAGACTGTTCTTCCCCATGGTGTAGCCTGTCTCCTTTGTCATAGATGAATTGATGACGGGGGCCCGGGTTTGATTCTGAGCTTTCTATTCTGTTCCATTGATCTTTGTTTCTGTCTTTTGATGACTGTAGCTCTGTCGTGTAGTCTGAAGACGGGCCTGATTCTCCTTGCTCCATTTTTCTTTTTCAAGATTGCTTTGGCTTCTGGGTTTTATGTGTTTCTGTACAGATTTTTAGGGATTTTTTTTTATGCTACTTCTGTGAAAAGTACTATTGGTAATTTGATAGGGATTGTATTGAATCTGTGGATTCCCTTGAATAGTGTGTTTCATTTTGACAGTTTTGATTCTTCCAATCCAAGCATGTGGTATGTCTTTCCATCCATGTACCGTCATCAGTTTTGTTCGTTACCGTCTTACAGTTTTCAGGATACAGGCCTTTGGCCTCCTTAGGTACTAGGTTTATTCCTAGGTGTTTTATTATTTTTGTTGCAGCACCAAACGGGATTGTTTCCCTAATTTCTCTCTCTGATCTTCTGTTACCAGTGTGTAAATGCGCAGGAGATTTCTGTGCGCCTGTCCTGTACATGCACCTCACTGCCTTTATTGGTGAGCTCTAGGAGGTCTCTGGCAGCCCCCTGGGGATTTTTATGTTCAGTGTCATCTCATCTGCAAACAGTGCACAGGTTAGCCTCTCTTCCAACGTGGATTCCTTTTATTTTTCTTCTCATTGCAGTGGCTAGAACTTCCGTAAATGTTGAATAAAAGTGGCGAGAGTGGCATCTCCCTCTTGTTCTCCGTCTTAGGGGAGAGGCTGTCAGCTCTTCACCTCTGAGCATGACGACAGTTACGCGTTTGTTGTATGTGGTCTTTATTATCCTGAAGAAGACCCCCTCTGTGTCCATTTTCTGTAGAGTTTTTATCATAAATGGGGTTGAATTTTGTCAAAAGCTTTCTCTCCATCTATTGAGATGATCATATGGTTTTTATTCTTCGGGTTGTTAATATGATCACATTGATTTGCAGATATTGAAAAATCCTTACAGCTCTATGATGAATCCCACTTGCCATGTTGTATGATCCTCTAAATGTATTGTTGGATTCGCTTTGCTTGTATTTTGTTGAGGATTTTTGTATCTTGTGTTCATCAGGAATATCAGCCTGTAATTTTCCTTTTCTGTGATATCATACCTGGTTTTGGTATCAAGGTGATGGTGGCCTTGTAGAGCGAGTTGGACAATGCTCTCTCCTCTGGAATTTTTTGCAAGAATTTCAGAAGGATAGGCATTCACTCTCCTCTTAATGTTTGATGGAATTTGCCTGTGAAGCCATCTGGTCCTAGACTCTGGTTTGTCGAAAGTTTTTAAATCACAGTTTCAATTTGAGGACGTTCTGATTGATTGGTCTGTTCATATTTTCCATTTTTTCCTACTTCCTTCCGTCTTAGAAGATTGTACCTTCTAGGAGTTTGTCAGTTTCGTGTGGGCGTCCGTTTTTGTCAGGATGTAGCTGCTTGTGATGATGATCTCTTTTGAGCCTTTCTGTTTCTGTGCATTGTACCTTCTCTTGTTTCATTTCTGATTTCATTTTGGGGGGGGATGAGTCTAGCTAAAGGTTTATCAATTTTGTTTATCTTCTCAAAGAAACGGCTTTTGGCTTCATTGATCTTTGCTATTTTTTTCTTTGTTTCTATTTTTTCTGCTTTGCTGTATGATTTTTTTCTAACTTTGAGGTTTGGTTGTTGTTCTTTCTCTAAGTGGTCAAGGTACAAGATTAGGTTGTTTGAGGGGTCTTTTGGTTTGTTTCTTGAGGTGGGTTTGTATTGCTATAAACGTCCCTCTTAGAACTGCTGTTGCTGCATCGCATAGGTTTCCTGGGTTGTGCTGTTTTCATTTTCACTCATCTCTAGAAATGTTTTGGTTTCCTCTCTGACTCTTCAGCAGTCCGTTGTTTGTTTAGTGACATGTTGTGTGGCCTCCAGCTTTGTGTTTTTTACAGTTTTTTCTTGCAGTGATTTCCAGTCGCAAGGTTGTGGTCAGAGAAGGTGCTGGACACTCTTTCAGTTTTCTTGAGTTTGCATAGGTTTGCTTTGTGGCCCAGCATGTGATCTGTTCTGGAGAATGTTCCTTGTACACCTGAGAAGAATGTGTATTTGCTGATTCTGGATAAAATGCTCTGTGAATATCGATTAAGTCCATCTGGTTTAGCGTGTCATTTAAAGCCTGTGTTTTGTTGTTGAACTTGGTGTTAGATGATCTGTCCATTGATGAAACTGGGATGTTAAAGTCCCCACTGTTCCTGTGTTCCTGTCCGTTTTCTCTTTTATGGTTCTTAGTATTTGCGTTATATATTGACGTGCTCCTGTGTTGGATATATATTTACAGTTAATGTTTTCTTGTGGATCCTTGTGATCATTATGTAGTGTCCCTTTTTGTCTCTTATAAGTCTTTATTTTAAAGTCTATTCGTAGGATTCCCCTGGCAGTCCAGTGGTTGAGAAGCCACCTTGTGATGCAGGGGACACAGGTTCGATCCCTGGTTGGGGAACTAAGATCCCACATGCTGCAGAGCACCTGAGCCTGCCAGCCACAACTGCTGAGCCCGCGTGCTGCAACTAACACCCAAGGCAGCCAAAGAAAGAAATTTGAAAAGAGATTGTCTGTCTGTCTGGTACAAGTATTGCTCTTTCAGCTTTCTTTTGATTTCTCTTTGCATAGAATACATTCTCCTATATTTGAAGTGGGTCTCTTGTAGACTAAATGCTCCAAGCAAAAGACATAGACTGGCTGAAATGGATCAAAAGGAAATCAGTCCTGAATATTCACTGGAAGGACTGATGCTGAAGCTGAAACTCCAATACTTTGGCCACCTGATGCAAAGAATTGACTCACTGGAAAAGACCCTGATGCTGGGAAAGATTGCAGGAGGGAGCAGAAGGGGACGACAGAGGATGAGATGGTTGATGGCATCTCCGAGTTGATGGACATGAGTTTGGGTGGACTCGGAGTTGGTGATGGACGGGGAAGCCTGACGTGCTGCAGTCTGTGGGGTCGCAAAGAGTCGGACACGACTGAGCGACTGAGCTGAACTGCACTCAGTCTTTGCTGCTGTGCTCAGGCATGCTTTAGTGAGACAAGCAGTGGACCCTCTCCAGTTGCAGTGCACGGGCGTCGCTTGTGAGCACAGGCTGTCGGGCACGCAGGCTTCAGTCATTGGTGCTCATAGGCTTCGGTAACTGCGGCTTGCAGGCTCCCGAGTGCAGACTCAGTAGTTGTGGCACATGGGCTTGGTTGACCCACGGCATGTGGAACCTTCCTGGAGCCTGCCTCGCCAGGCAGATTTTAACCACTCTATCCCCAGGGAAATCCCTTGTCTTGTGACTTGATGATTACTGTTGTGTTTTCTTTTTTAAAAAAAAGAAACTCGTGGTAATTGCGAACAGGAAACTCTGCAACAGATACACAAAAAAGGGGATCACAGAAAAGAAAAGATAGATTCCCTTTTCTTTTTTATCTGTTGTAGAGTTTTCTGTGCGCGATTACCACGAGTTTCTCTTTTTAAAAAAACAGACTGACTTAGTCGTTGGGCTGTATCCTTTAGCTGCAGCGCGTGGGCTGTGAGTCGCTCCAGGCGGCCGCTCTCGCTGAGGCCCACAGACTCACGGTGGCGTTGGGCTCAGCAGTTGCATCGCGTGGGCCTAGTTGCTCCACAGCACATGAGATCTTAGTTCCCCTGTGCGGTGCTTAGTCACTCAGTCATGTCCCCATGACTCCGTCTGCGACCCCATGGACTGTAGCCCACCAGGCATCCAGGCAAGAATACTGGAGGGGCTGCCACTACCAGGAGTCAGACCTGTGTCCCCTGCCTTGCGAGATGGATTCCTAACCGGTGGACCACCAGGGAAGTCTCACCATGAGGTTTTGATACAGCATGTTATATGTAAACAAGATCTGTGTGTTTTGTAAGTTGTGGTCTTTTAATTTCAGGTGCGTTTGCAGGATCCTGTGTGCTCTCTCTGTTTCTCAGTGGTGGGGTTTGGTGTCATTTTGTGTGGAGTGAGTTCCACCCTTTACTCTTCATTTGCTTTTACTGGTGAGCCTTTCCATTCATAATTTTCATGTTTCTAGCTTTGGCCTTTTCTTTTCCACTTAGAGAAGTTCCCTTAGTATCTGTTATAAAGCTGGTTTGGCAGTGCAGAATTCTCTTAGCTTTTACTTTTCTGTAAATCTTTTCATTTTTCCCTCGATGTGAAGGAGCACGTTGCTGGGTAGGTTATTCTTGGTTGTAGTTCTTCCCTGTTATCATGTTGAGAATGTTGTGCCACGTGCTCTGGCCTGCAGTTTCTGTTGAGAAATCTGCTGATAACCTTATGGGAGGTCCTTTGGTGTTACTGTTCCTTTGTTGCTTTTAATATTTTTTCTTTGTCTTTGATTTTTGCTGATTTGATTACTACAGGTCTTGACACGTTTCTCCTTGGGTTTATCCTGCGTGGGACTCTGTACTTCCTGGACTGGAGTATTTCCTTCCTTGTGTTATGGGTATTTTCAGCTATTGTATCTTCAAATACTTTCTGAGGTCCATTCTCGCTCTCCTGCTGCTGAGACCCCTACAGTGCGAATGTTGGTGCATTCAGGGCTGCTCCCGCGGTCCCTTTCTTCACGTTCTCTTTCCTTGATGCGCTCCGTGGCAGTGATCTCCATCACTCTGTGTTCCAGCTCACCTCACCTGTCCTTCTTCCTCAGTCACTCTGGCATTGATCCCTCCTGATGTGTTTTTCATCTCACTCATTGTCTGTCTCTGTGTGTGTCTCCTTGAGTCCTTTAGGTGTCTGTCACACACTTCTTGCATCTTTTCTGTATTTGCTCCATCCTTTTTCTGAAGCTGTGAGTCACCTTCACTGTCATTGTTCTGAGCTCCTCTTCAGTAGACCACCTGTCACTGCTTCCCTTAGTCGCGGTTCTGGGGTCTCATCTGATTCCTTCGTTTGGGAATATTCCTTTGGTGTCTCATTTTGTCTGACTTTCTGTGATAGTATTTTTTGTTCCACAGGCTGCAGAATTGTAGCTCTTGCTTCTGTTGTCTGTTCCCTGGTGGCTGAGGCGAGGAGGCTTGTCCTGGCTCCCTGATGGCTGGGACTCCAGCAGCGGGTAGAGCTGGGTCTCGGCTCTCTGGCAGCAGGCCTGTGCTCAGGGAGACTTGAAGCCGCTTGTCTGTTGACGGACGGGGCTGTGTTCCTGCGCCGTGTTGTTTGGCCTCAGGGGACCAGAGCTGGCACCTCCAGGGTGTTTGCTGGGGCTGATGGCGGCCTTCAGGAGGAGTCACACCAGTAGGCACTTCCCAAAACTGCTGCCGCCGGAGCCCTTGTCTCCGCAGTGAGCCTCAGACCTGTGCCCTCCCCAGCCCCACGGCCTCCCCAGGAGACCCTGCAGGACCGTCTCTTAGAGGCCGCAGCTTTTCCCCGGGTCCTGGTGTGCACGGGTCCTCGTATGTGCCCTTCAGGAGTAGCGTCTCTGGCTCCCCTGCTCACGTGGAATTCCTGCGGTCATACCCTGCTTGCCGTCACAGCCAGCTTCTCTGGGGGCTCCTCCTCCCATCGCCAGCCCTCCCGGCTGGGACGCCTGTGCAGGGCTCGGGACTCTCCCTCCTGGGGGAGAGCTTCTGTGCGGTAACTGTTTCCCAGCTTGTGAGTTGCCCACCCAGAGGGGGTGGGGTTTGATTTCATTGCGATTCCTTCCTCCTACCATTTCACTGTGGCTTCTTTGTCTTTGAATGTGGAGTATCTTTTTAGTAGATTCCAGTGTGGTGGTTTTTTGTTTGATTTTTTTTTGATGATGCTTTTTCATCAGTTGTGATTTTGGTGGTGTTGTGAGAAGGGAATCAGCTTGGGTCCTTATACTCTGCCATCTGGAGCTAATCTATTTTTGAATGTCTTTTTCTTCCCTACCTCTTTGGTTCTCTTCCTTTGTGATTTGATGACTACCTTTATTGTGTTTGGATTGCTTTTTCTTCTTTGTATGTGTTTATTGTACAGCTTGGTTTATGGTTACCATGATGTTTTGATACTGAAGTCCATATATAAGCAAGATGTTTTAAGTTGCTAGTCTTTTAATTTCCAGTGAATTTCCAGTATCCTGCATTTGTTCTCTCCTCCTCACAGTTGCTGGTTTTGATGTCGTGTTTTGTGGGGGTGATTTCCTGCCTGTACTATATGCTCGCCTTTGCCAATAAGTTAGGAAATTGTTCACAATTTTCGTGTTTCTGGTTCTAGTGTTTAATTTTCTGCTTAGAGAAGTTCCTTTAGCATTTGTTACAGAGCTCGTTTGATAGTGCTGGATTCTGTTAGCCCTTTGCTTGTCTGTAAAGCTTTTCATTTCTCTGCCAAATCTGAAGGAGAGGCTTGCTGGGTAGAATACTTTTGGTTGTAGCTTCTTCCTTTTCATGACCTTAAATACCTCATGCCACTCCCTTCTGGTCTGCACAGTTTCTCCTGAAAACTACACTGATAACCTATGGAGAGTCCCTAGTTTGTTACTTATTGCTTTTCCCTTTTTGCCTTTAATAGTGTGTCTGTTCATTTTTCAGTTTGATTACCATGTTTTCTTGGCATGTTCCTCCCTGAGTTTGTCCTCCCTGAGGCTCTGCACTTCCTGGACTTGGGTGACTGTTCCCAGTGTTAGGAAGTTTTTCAGCTACCATCTCTCCAAATATTTCCTCAGGTCCTTCCTCGCTCCTTGTGGGCCCCTGTGATGAGAATGTTGGTGGATTTAGTGTTGTTCCAGGGTCTCTCAGATTGTCCTCGTTTCATTCCTCTTTCTTTATTCCGTGGCAGTGATTTTGACCATTTAGTCCTCCAGCTCACTGATTCATTCTTCTGCTCAGTTATTCTGCTGTTTATTCCTTCTAGTGTGTTTTATCTAATTGAAGGTTAATTGCTTTACAGAGTCAGATTGGTTTCTGCCAAACATCGACATGAATCAGCCACGGGCACACATGTGTCCCCTCTCCATCGAACCTGCCTGCCACGGCCCTCCCCACCCCGCCCCTTGAGGCTGTCACAGAGCCGCGGTTTCAGTTCCCTGAGTCTCCCAGCGCGTTTCCCCATCGGCTCTCTGTGTTACGTGTGCTAGCGTACGTTTCCATGTTACTCTCTCCTTACGTCCCACCCTCTCCTCCCTCCCCCACCAGGTCCATAGGTCTCTTCTCTGTGTCTGTGCTTCCATTGCTGCCCTGCAGATAATTCCATCAGTATAATCTTTCTAGATTCCAGGTATTGGCATTACTCTATGGTACTTGTTTTTGTCT
This sequence comes from Okapia johnstoni, assembly GCA_024291935.2. Classification (NCBI taxonomy): domain Eukaryota; kingdom Metazoa; phylum Chordata; class Mammalia; order Artiodactyla; family Giraffidae; genus Okapia; species Okapia johnstoni. The sequence continues at coordinate 34,789,765 of CM044327.1, read as the reverse complement.
TTCTCACTCACTTCATTCTGTATAACAGACTCTAGGTTCGTCCACCTCATTAGAACTGACTCAAATGCCTTCCTTTTTATGGCTGAGACGGAGCCTGGTGGGCTGCCGTCTATGGAGTCACACAGAGTCGGACACGACTGAAGTGACTTAGCAGCAGCAGCAGCAGCATAGTTGATTGTATATATGTATCACAACTTCTTCATCCATTCATCTACCGATGGACATCTAGGTTGCTTCCCTGTTTTTGGTATTGTAAACAGTGCTTCAGTGAACAATGGGATACATGTGTCTTTTTCAGTTTTGGTTTCCTCCAGGTGTATGCCTAGGAGTGGGATTGCTGGGTCATATGGTGGTTTTATTCCTAGTTTTTTAAGGAATCTCCATAACGTCTTCCGTAGTGGCTGTATCAGTTTACATTCCCACCAGCAGTGCAGAAGCGTTCCCTTTTCTCCAAACCCTCTCCAGCATTTATTGTTGGTAGACTTTTTGGTGAGGGCCATTCTGACTGGTGTGAGGTGATATCTCATTGTAGTTTTGATTTGCATTTCTCTAATAATGAGCGATGTTGAGCATCTTTTCATGTGTTTGTTAGCCATCTGGATGTCTTCTTTGGAGAAATGTGTATTTATGTCTTTTTTTTTCCACTTTTTAACTGGGTTGTTTGTTTTTCTGATACTGAGTTGTATCAGCTGCTTGTATACTTTGGAAATTAATCCTTTGTCAGTTGTTTCATTTGCTCTTATTTTTCCTATTCTGAGGGTTGTCTTTCACCTTGTTTATAGTTTCCTTTGCAAAAACTTTTTAAGTTTAATTAGGCCCTGCTTGTTTACTTTTGTTTTTATTTCCATTACTCTAGGGGGCGGGTCATAGAGGATCTTGCTTTGATTTATGTCATCGAGTGTTCTACCTGTGTTTTCCTCTAAGAGTTTTATAGTTTCTGGTCTTACGTTTAGGTCTTTAATCCATTTTGAGTTTATCTCTGTGTGTGGCGTTAGGAGGTGTTCTAGTTTCACCCCTTCACATGCAGCGTCCCGTTTTCCCACCACCGCTTACTGAAGAGGCTGACTTTGTCTCTAGTATATTGTCTATTCTTGCCTCCTTTGTCAAAAATAAGGTACCCAGAGGTACATGGGTTCATTTCTGGGTTTTCTATCTTGTTCCATTGATCTGTTTCTGGTTTTGTGCCAGTACCATACTGTCTTGATGACTGTAGCTTTGGAGTATAATCTGAATTCAGGAAGGTTGATTCCTCCAGCTCCATTCTTCTTTCTCAAGATTGGTTTGGCTGTTTGGAGTCTTTTGTGAATTGTGAAATATTTTGTTCTGGTTCTGTGAAAAATACCATTGGTAATTTGATAGGTGTCACATTGAATCTGTAGATGCATTTGGTAATATAGTCGTTTTCATAATATTGATTCTTCCAACCCAGAAATGTGGAATATCTCTCCATCTGTGTATGTCATCTTTGATTTCTTTAATCAGTGTCATAATTTTCTGTGTACAGTTCTTTTGTCTCCTTAGGTAAGTTTATTCCTAGATATTTAATTCTTTTTGTTGCAATGGTGAATGGGATTGACTGCTTAATTTCTCTAATTTTTCATTGTTAATATATAGAAAAGCAAGTGATTTCTGTGTATTGATTTTGTATCCTGAAACTTGGCTAAATTCACTGATTAGCTCTAGTCATTTTCTGATACTATCTTTAGGGTTTTTTATGTACAGTATCATGTCCTCTGCAAGCAGTGAGAGGTTTAATTCTTCTTTTCCAATCTGGATTCCTTCTATTTCTTTTTCTTCTCAGATTGCCATAGCTAGGACTTCCCAAAACTATGTAGAATAATAGTGGTGAGATTGGGCACCCTTGTATTGTTCCTGATCTTAGAGAGAATACTTCTATTTTTTTGCCATTGAGAAGAATGTTTGCTGTGGATTTATCATATATGGCCTTTACGATGTTGAGGTAGGAGTTTTTATCATAAATCTGTGCTGAATTTTGTCAAAGGCTTTTTCTGTATCTATTGAGATTATCATATATCTTATCTTTCAATTTTTTATTATGGTGTATCACATCGATTTTGCGCATATTGAAGAATCCTTGCATCCTTCAGATAAACCCAAATTGATCATGGTGTATGAGGTTTTTAATGTGTTGTTGGAATCTGTTAGAATTTTGTTGAGGATTTTTGCATCTATGTTCATCAGTGATATTGGCCTGTAACTTGTTTTGTTTTGTCTCTGTCTGGCCGCTTAGTGTATTTTTTATTTCAGTTACTGTGTTGTACATCTTTTTGTTCATTAAATTTTTTAGGTCTTTGTTAAACGTGTCATGTATTTTATCAGTCTCTGCTTCTGTTCCTGTTCTGAGATCTTGGACCATCTTGGGTACTTGAATTCTTTTTCAGACAGATTGCCTCTACCCTACTTAGTTATCTTTCTGGGGTTTCATCTTGCTCCTTCGTCTGAGACGTATTTCTCTGCCGTCTTATTTCTGCCCAGCTTCCTGGGTTTGTGGTCTCCACTCCTCAAGCTGCAGAACTGGGGTTCTCCTCCGTTGTGGTGTCTGCCCCGTGGTGGGTGAGGTTGGTTCGGGGACTTGTGCAGCCTTCCTAGTGGAAGGGGCTGGAGCCTCCCCACGGTTGAGCGCAGCTGGGTCTTGGCCCTGTAGTGGGAGGACCGTGTCAGGGGCTGTGTTTCAGGCAGTTGTGGGCTCAGGACGACCTTCGGCAGCCTGTCTGCTGACGGGCGGGGCTGTTCTCTTGCTCAGTATTTGGCCTGAGGTGTCTCAGCCCCGGAAACAGCTGGCCGCCGGTTGGACCAGGGCTCAGCGCCAGAGGGTGACCTCCGGGAGCATTCGCTCTGCTGGGTGTTCCCTGGTCCCTGTGCCCCCAGTGAGCCACAGCCGCCCCCACACCCCCAGGAGGCCCTCGAGAGCAGCAGGTGGTCTGGTCCACCCTCCTGTGGAGCCTCTGCTTTTGCTGGGGCTCGGTGCCCATGAGACCTCGTGCGCCCTCCATGAGCGGAGGCCTTGCACTCAAGCCCCGCTGGCCTTCAAAGCCAGATGCTCCGGGGGCGGCTCCTCCCAGGCCAGGCCCCCGGGCTGGGGAGAGGACATGGGACGCAGACTCTGTTGTCCAGCGTGCGGGCCGCTGCCCCTCCCGCAGCAGGTGTGGGATTCGATTATACTGAGGAAGCGCCCGTCCTGCTGGTCACTGTGGCTGCTGCTTTGTCTTTGGAAGTGGCGTATGTCTGTTAGTAGGTTCCAGTCTTCCAGCCGATGGTTGTTCGCAGTTAGCTGTGAATTTGGTGTTTCCGTGAGCTGAGGTGAGCCCAGGTCCCTTCTGCTCTGCTGACGGGTCTCCAGCCAGCTGACCCTTTAGTACCTGCCTGGTTGCCAGACAGTTAGTGCAGAGGAAATGGTGAACACGTGTTTTCTTAGCCAAAACACAGAAATCGCTGGATTTCATGCGCCCCTTGCAGGGGGTTAGCAGGTGGGAGAGGTTCCCAGGAGGGAATGCGGTTCCTCCATAAGTGGGTGAAGGTTTGCTAGTCCGGTGCTGAGGACACAGCCGGGGCATTCTCCCTCTAAAGCTCATCTCCGGGGGTGGGGGTGGGCACAGAAGCCCCGAGAACAGCGCCACCGTGAAGACAGCAAGCGGGAGAAGGGTCGGGTTCGGACTATCACACACAGCAGTGCCGGTCCGCACCCGGAGCCAGCCAGCGCTGTAGGGGGAAGCTGGACGGGACTGTGACCCCGCCTTCCTGCGGCTCAGGATGGGCGGAGGTCCGGGCAGCCGGGTCTGGGAGGGGTCTGGCCAGGAGGGGCCGGGCGCCTGTGATGCCGGCCCTGCCGGGGCCCAGGTGGGCTCACTCGGGCGAGTGTTCACTGGGGTGTGCTCGCGACCCGCAGCAAGTGCACTGTGTACATTGTCTGTGACCCCGTAATGCTGCCCAGACTGAGCCCCTGAAGACAAGTCACCACGCAGTCCCTGCTGTCGGGAGCTCACGGCGGGGCTCTGGGGCGGTGACCCAGGGGGGTGACTGTGGGTACTTGGGGGGCTGCCTCATCTGCAGGCCTGATCAGGGCGGCCAGCCGCTTTCAGGCCGGCTCCGCTGCTGAGCGGAGAAGCAGGGCTCCTGGTGACCCGGCAGCCGCCTCCCAGGACGGGACTTGGAGGGCAGCGAGGAGGGCTGTCTGTCCCCTGCGCCCCGTCTCGGGCAGGTCGCGGGCTGCGCCCCGTTTCCGGGCGGGCTGAAGTTCCACTCCCCAGAGGAGGGGCCCGCACAGAGTGGTTTCAAACCGGCCCGTGTGTTATACCTCAGCTTTTAAACAGTTTTATTTCATGTTTCAGAAAACCAATGGGGTGAAGTGGTATAAACCTGTAGTTTTTAGGACGGGTGTTCCTGCTCCCCGAGGAGGCGACGGTGAGCTGAGCCCCAGGTAGAGGATCGGCTTCCCGTGGAGCAGCGGGAGGGTCGCGGGCACAGCAGTGCGGACGCCCCGGCGGGGGCCGGGGAAGGTGGAGTCCGGGGTCTGGGGGTCCCGGGGTGGAGGAGGGGCGCGGACGGCCGCCCTGCCCGGCCCGGGGCCCTGCTCGGCGCCCTGGGGGGATGGTCCCTGCTCCGAGGGGGGCCGGCCTCGCCCGCCTGTGAGCGCCTTGCTGCCCCCCACGCCCCTGCGCAGCAGCCCTGCCTGGCGGGCCTGTCCGCGCCGCGTAGGACCGTGTGCTCCGCCGTCCTCTCATACGCAGGGCGCGCACCCTGAGAAGGGCTGGGTCTGCCGTCAGGGCTGTCGTGGGACGAGCTGGGCCCCGCGTTCTCCCCTCCCGACGCCCGCGCTACTTGGTCAGCAGGGAGAGAGGCCACAGGACAGAGTGGCATCGCTCCATCAGAATCCGCTTTTCTGGCCTGAGGAGCGAGGCCCCCCAGGGTGGAATGGGCCCCAGACGCGGGTTTCGGGGGAGCCCCGGGAGCCTTGCGGACCCCGTGGGGGCTCCTGTGTGCCAGAGCCGCAGAGGCTCGTCCGGGGCCTGTGGATCCCCCGCCGGAAGCGAGGGTGGAGGCCGCGGGCCCGGGAGACTCTGGACTCAGGGACGCGGGGCGGTGGGGTCCCGTCTCCGCCGGCCGCACCTGTCCCCTCGGGCGCGCAGGCCCGTCCCGTGACGTCCGGGCCCCTCCGCGCTCTGACAGCGGGGCAGCTTCAGGCCGCCTCAGCCCCTAAGACTCAGGGGACCCCGGGCAGGAACCCGGAGGCGGGAGGGCACCGCCCGGGAAAGGAGCCCCCGCGGCGCTCCGCTGACCCCGCGCGGGCCCCACCGTGGGAACGACGTCTGAGCGAGCCCCTCGTGTGGTGTGAAGGGGCGCCCGCTCGTCTCCAGGCTGCCGGCCGCTGCTCCCAGTGGGGAGGGTCACCGCGGAGGGCCGTGCGGGGCGCGGTGCCAGCTCCCCGAGAGAGGCGGCCTGGGGGCGGAGGCTGAGCGCCCAGACCCACGTGCCCCAGGACAGGCTGGTGGCTGCAGGACGGGGTGGCGGTGGTGTCGGCCTCGGGCGGACGCAGCAGTTTGGGCCTTTATAGACAGCGCGGTGCTGTCGCGTGTGCTGCGCGGGGTGAGCGCAAGGCTCCCTCCTCCTCCCAGACGCCTTCATCAGCAGAAGCCCCATGCATCCCATCCGTGGGGTGTCCCCACTGGAGTCCTGCCTGGAGGAGGAGGGCTGTCCCCGCCTGCAGTCCTGGGGCTCCAGGGAGCACGGGGTGAGGACGCCCGGCGCTCCGGCCTTTCCCCGCGCCCTGGAGACTGTGGTCCCGCGACTGAGGCCTCTGTGCCCACGCGGCCCTTCGGATCACATGTCCTTGCCCCAACCCCGGCTGGAAGCTTCCCTGACAGGACGCAGGATTCAACGGAAGTCCTTCCTTTAGCACCCTGGTGGGGCCACGGGGCGTCCGGAGGGGCTTTCTCTGGGGCCTGCCCCCACAACCTGGCCACGGGATAGGAGGGGCCGGGCTGCCGGCCGCGTGTCCCCTCGGCTGACTCAGGTGATCCGCGGGGGTCCGCACCCCATCCTCGAGCGTCTGAGATGCCTTCTCAGGCCCCCGGCTTGCGTGTCTGGGAACCGCTTCCCCGGCAGTGAGAGCTTTTCCTGGAGAAGCGCAGCCTGGAGGCCTGGTTGGTACAGCGCCCGGGTTCTGGGCGGATCAGGCCGCTGGTTCGGGGAGCCCTGACCAGCGGTGGGGTGACCTCGGCCAGCAGGGCTGCTTCTCCAGGAAACCCTGCCAGGCCTCCAGGCTGCACTAGCCCCCTCCCGGCTGTGGGCCTGCCCTGCTGCCCCTCACTGCGCCAAGCCCCTCGCTGGCTCAGCCTGCCCCCTGGGGTCCCGGTCTCGGCGGGGGGCAGCCCCAGCTCAGCCCCGCCTTCCTGAGCCTGGAGCCCCTGGTCTGTAAGAAGCGTCCTGAGCTCGCCAGCTGGTCGGCAGGCTTAAACGGAGAGCACTGGAGCACTGGCTTTGCGCTGGGCAAAGTGTAAATGTTGGCCTTTTTTTTTTTTTGGTAGACTAAGCCCTTCAAAAAAAAAAACCAATTCTTCCTCTTTTTATCCCTAACACCTGGCGCAGTGCCTGGGATATAAGTAGGTACTCAGTAAATGTTTACTTGAGTCAAATGAATCACTTTTAGCATAAACAGATATTTCTCAAAATTTCTTGTGTCCTATTTATTATTCCCTAAATAACGTTGCACCCTTGTTTTGATGTGTGTGGTCTTTTGGAGGAAGAGCTGGAGCAGCGTTTGCACCCAGAGGCGGAGGAGTGGGGAGGGAGAGCTTGTCTGCTCCAGAGCCCTTGGAACCTTCCTGGGATTCCCTCCCTGGGTCCTGGCCCGGGTTGATGATCCAGACGTGTTTGTTTCCTCCCAGATTCTCAGAATCTGCACCAGGTACACCCCAGAGCAAGACACCATGACATTTTCGGACGGCCTGACCCTGAATCGAACCCAGATGCACAACGCCGGCTTTGGCCCTCTGACCGACCTCGTGTTCACCTTCGCCGGCCAGCTCCTGCCGCTGGAGATGGACGACACGGAGACCGGCCTTCTCAGCGCCATCTGCCTGATCTGTGGAGGTACCGCCACCCAGAACACCCTCGTGAGAGTCCGTGGAGAGCAGCTCACACTTGTAAATTATGGGAGATTCTTCATCTCCACTTTGTGGAGTTATTTTGCATGGAAAGGACATGTGGCTAAAACCAGGCATGCATGCTTAGTTTGTTGCATTTTTCCGTATTATTATACGTTAAAGGCATTTGGGGTTTTCCTGCTCTGAAATACCAAAATGCTACTTCTGCATTTCCACAGCTGCTGTTTCAAAGGTAGGATGAGACCATCGTAAAGTGAATTGCCTGGAGACATTCCTAGGATGAGTCAGGGAGCCTGCTGGTGCTGTTTGCCGAGTCGGGGGCTGGGAATTGTAGTCCCGGCGTTGGCCCCCCCACCTCGGGAGGACTGATGTGAAGTCCAGTTCTGTTTGCTGGTGATGCCCTCACTGGCCCACAGGAGTGGAGAAGGAGCCTTTAATTGGGGGCTGGTTTACCTGCATTTTAACCGTCTGGGTCAGCTCTCCTCTAATTCAGTTCAGTAGTGACACCTCCTGGTCACAAGAAGTCAGTCTGCTGGGGATAAAAGCCACCAGCCTTCCAAATGTGGTTTGACCAACAAGAGCAGTCATTTTCAAGTCTCACAGCTTAAAACAGTGGTGTGTGTGTGCTCAGTCACGTCCAACTCTTTTGGGACCACTTGAACTCTATCCTGCCAGGCTCCTCTGTCCATGGGATTCTCCAGGCAAGAATCCTAGAGTGGGTTGCCATTTCCTTCTTCAGGGAATCTTCCCGACCCAGGGATGGAACCCGAGTCTCCTGCATTGGCAGGCGGGTGCTTTACCACCGAGCCACCTGGAAAGCCCAAAGCAGCCGCACACACCTTCAGATGTGTTTATGGGATTGAATCACCAGATTAACACGGTTATGCCCTAGTGGAAACGAGGAGGTGGGGGCGTGGGCAGGGATTCGCCAGCGCGGAGTACAGAGCTCATTCTGTCCTCACCTTAATTATTTAATACCTTGTTTCTGGAATCCAGACCGCCAGGACCTTGAGGAACCAACGAAAGTAGATAAGCTACAAGAACCACTGCTGGAAGCACTAAAAATTTACATCAGAAAGAGACGGCCCAGCAAGCCTCACATGTTCCCAAAGATCCTGATGAAGATCACAGACCTCCGCAGCATCAGCGCGAAAGGTAGGTCCCGTCCGCTGCACCCACCCGCCAGGTGGGCTGGGGGTTCTGACCACACGTGGCCTTTTTAGAAACCCTGTGTTTTAATGCAGAGCGTTTGACAGTAGGTACCTTTCTGTTACCATTTTGGAATTCATTTCTCATTGAAGTCAAAAAGTAGGATGCCTACTCTTAAACCTCATAGCTTAGCCCACACAGTGATCTTGGCAGATCATGAGAATAGCTTTACAGTTTCATGTGACTTAAGTGATTAGAAACAGCATTTCCAAGAGAACATACTGGAGGGCTGGCTTTGCCATGTTCTCGTGGCATACGTTTCATCCGAGTTTTCCACACACACTCCGGTGGGTGTAAACTTCATTCTGGTTTTTCCTGATCACCCACCCCTCAAGAAAAAGTGAGGGGCGCTGCAGGTGCCCGCCGTGGTCACTCTCCGTCAGGCTGGCCGCCACCCCTCTGTGCGCAGGCAGGTTTGCCTGCGCACCTCTGAGAAGGGGGGGTTTTCTTTCCGGAGAGGTGTGACTGTTCTTGCCTCGTGATTTGCAGTTTATAGTTTATAGGGCCACTGGAGTGGTTACGGAAGGGCGTGGAGCCACAAGCCGGCTGCAGGCGAGGGCAGGCGGGGCACGTCCTGGGCGGACCTGCTGCTGCTCCTCCCCTGAGGACCGGTGAGCAGGGGCAGGCAGGTCGACGGTTCAGAGAGTGCTTAGAAGCACGGCACTCGTGTTTGACAAGCAGTTTCAACCCCCGAGCCCCTCCTCCGAGGCCTGGGAGGAGGTGGAGAAGACTGCAGCGCGGACCACTGGCGTTCTGAGGGCTCTGACTTGAGATGGAGCAGGGACGCTGCTCTACTCACCTGGCGGTGCCCCCGGGACGGGCGTCCTGTGACCGCGTCGCTCACCCGTGCTCCTCGGGCACTTCGATGTGCTCGGTGCCTCTGAGGCAGTTTCGAGTGGGAGGTAGTGTGACGGGTTTCACCCGGGTCTCCTGCCTGTGGGCAGATTCTTTACCGTCTGAGCCCCCAGCGAAGCCCTTCAAGGTTAAGGAGCCGCAGGTAGCGAGCGGCCCCTGGGCGCTCACGTGAGTCCCTCAGGTCCCTGCCGCCTCTCCTGGGGAACGGCTGCCCTTTCGCTGTCTCTTTTCAAGAGACACTTTCTGGTCTCCTATCAGGAGTTTCTCTTAGTAAATGATGCTGAGTAAATATATACCAGTATCGTTTCCCCAAACGGGCCGAGTCGTGGCGTCAGCCACACTTCCGTCCTCCTGTCTCCGCTGCTGCTGCTGCCCACAGAGGGAGCAGGAGGGTCTGAGCACCGTCCACGTGCAGGGTGCCTGGCGCCCCAGGAGCGGACCGGGCTTTCCCTCTCTCTCTCTCTCTACCGGATCTCTCCTCTCTTTAAAAGGTGCAGAGCGTGTAATTACCTTGAAAATGGAAATCCCTGGCTCGATGCCGCCCCTCATTCAGGAAATGCTGGAGAACTCTGAAGGACACGAGCCCTTAACCCCCAGCTCCAGCGGGAACACGGCGGAGCCCAGCCCCAGCGTCTCCCCCAGCTCCGTGGAGCACAGCGGCGTCGGCCAGTCCCCGCTGCTGCAATGAGACACTTTCTAGCTACTCCAACATTCCCCAGTACCTTCACTCCTGGGATTTAAAACGCAAGGAAGAAACATTTTTACTGCTGCTTAGTTTTTGGACTGAAAATATATTAAAACTCAAGAAGGACCAAGAAGTTTTCGTATGTATCAATATATACCCCTCACGGTCTAACTTACCTACAAATACAAACTTGTTAAATTCTAAAAATCAGCCATTTCATGCAACCCAAAACTAGTTAAAAGCTTCTGTTTTCCTCTTTGAACACTCAAGCTTGCATGGCAAAGACCCAGTCAGCGTGGTTTACCCTGTCACGTTTCCAAAGACTCTGTACATACAGAAGCGCGGCTGTGCGTCCGCGGCTCTCCTTTCGTGTCGCACGCTCCAGGTAACCAGACCCACGGTCGTGGAGCAGATTACTGTGTGTGTCCAGTTAAGAAAGGGTCAAAAGGATAAGTGTTTTGCTTTCACAGAACAATCAAGACATCCAGGTAAGGGAGCAGAATATTGTAGTGTGACAAGATAAGGCTAAAGATACTCTAATTCGGTTAGTGTAGACGCTTGTCCTTGCTCTCTGGATGCCCTCAAACCGCGTCTTTTATTTTCCGTAGCCCAGTAAACGTATACAGATCACCGCACTAGCAGAAGAGCGTTCTCTGTCAGTGCAACTGCCAGTTCAGTTATCAGATGTCGTTTGTTCAACTGTCACTTTAAATTAAAAATGGTTTATTAATGACATAACCACAATTTTTTTAAAAAGATACATTTTTACAGTAATGATAGCCTCCAAGGCAGCAACACTATCCAGTGTTAATAAGTGTTTGTTTACCTGTTCACAAGCCATTACGGAGGTTTCATGGGACGATGATGGGCTGGTCTGCCACCTGTACCAGGTAACTCTGTGTCCTGAGAGGTAAGGGCTGATCCCCCCAAAGTCACGGGCAGAGTCTGCGTCCTTGGGCCTGGTCCCGTCACTATGAAGCGGGGTGGAGTGGTTAACAGATACAAGTGTCAGTTCTTAGTTCTCATTAAGCACTAGTGGGATTTTTTTTTTTTTTGATATATTAGCAAGTCTGTGATGTACTTTCACTGGCTCCGTCTGTACATAGAGATTGTTTAACAGTGCTTTCTATGTTCATATACTGTTTACCTTTTTCCATGGAGTCTCCTGGCAAAGAATAAAATATATTTATTTTAAAGGTGTATGGGAGCTTTTACTGCACGTTCATCTTTAGTAAAGAGACGGAGAACACAGTTCCATTTTTAATGTTTAAATTTCATTTCAAAAAGCAGGTCTGTAGTCTGCAATCATGACAATTAAAATCTGTGCTAATGCACGTCTATAACAATTCTACAAGCCAATCAGACAGTACATGACATTTCAATGAGTAAAAAAGAGCATAAAACTGTATGTGTAAGAACAAAATGTTAAAAGGCCTACCACAATAATAAAAAACCATCATTACATCATCACATTAAAATAAGCCAGATGTACAAAAGTCTGAGACAGAAGAGACCAAAGGACAACACACGTTATCTGCTGAGAACTGTTTTTCTGTGCTCTGTGGGCACTTAATTAAACATTGCAAAATCGACATCTTCTTCCTCATCAGAGTCAAAATATTTTACTTCTTTCCTCGCCCGGCCGGCCCGCGGCAGTGACGGCGGTTCGGCGGTGAGGTCTGAGGGGAAGAGGTCCACATCTGAGTCCTCATCAAAAGAGGTTTTCTTCGGCTTCTAGGTTTGGTTTTGGTTTTGAAAAAAAAAAAAAAAAGTTAAAACAACAAAGTTAAAAATAGAAGGAAAAAAAAAGGACTAATTATTCCTTCACTTATTTTGGGAAATACTGAAACTAATGGTTCATGTAAGATCAGCACTATAATGCTAACTGAAGTATGAGGCCTATTACCTAATCCTCTATTATAATAATAATCATACTTACCACCATTACTTCTTTCTAAACTTATGTTACCCAGCAACTATGCACAGAAAAGTAAAAATTCAACTTATTGTTAGGTACCTATCAATTCATGAGAAGAAACAAGATTATGCACAGTGGGTTCTGCACAAGGTAGATGTTCATAAAAATGCAGAGAACGGTCACCAGGAACGGCCCCTGTCCTAGCAGACAACTGGGTGGAAAAGGTCAACGTAAAGAGCACCACACAGCTAAAGGCATCTGTTTGTATTTGAAGACAGAGAAAAGGGGGCGTTCGATGTTACTAGTTTACCTAAAAGATGGTGTACTTCTGGAGAAGGGTCAGACTAATTGGGAAAATTATCCACAGTCAACTGAGTTCAAGTTAGAAAATCAAATTGGTCCTTGTCAAATAAGTTGCAAATAAGAAATAGCTTTTATTATGTGACGCTTGTATCCAAGAGATGGTCCTGATTATATAAATTTTATACCTGGATAACTTTTTAACCAGAAACAAGCCCCCTACGGATAAGAGATGCTGGGTTAAAGCTGTAACAAAACATTCCAGTAATAAGCAAGCTAAGCCAGCTACACATCGTCTTAAAACGACACATTAAAAAGACGCTCCTGTTACCTTGCTTGGTGGTTTGGAGGTTCTCCTGCCAGGATTGTAATCACCTTCGTTTTCAGAGCCAGATGCTTTCCTTTTCTTTGCCCCTCGGCCTTTACCTTAAAATGATACAAAGGGGGTTTTCTCCCAAGGTTAAGTGCAGGATAAAAAGATAAATGCCAGAAGACCCTTTCCTTCTTGGGCACGCCCACCTGGCCCTGCAACCCTGATCTCTTAGTATGACTAATGCGGAAAAAGTCTGTCGGCATCACTTTAGTCATGCCCAGAACTTGAGTGTTTCACGAATACATTTAAACTAGTGGGAACATCCTAGTGACAGATTTTAATGACCAACCCCTAATATTATAAAACATCTGCACATCCCGTGTTACCTGGGCCTGAAACAAAAATCTTAGAGTATGTGGTGGAAAAAATTAGTTCCTAATTTGCCACAGACCAGTACTTTTAAAAATATATGAATCACTAGGAAAGGAATATATATGGTTTAAATGCTTACTCTAAATTTTACTTATCACACTAGTAACAACCAGGTGCATATCCCATTTTCAGCAGCACAATCCTAAAGTAAATCACCCCAGCGTGAGTCATGACAGCACCTGTCCAATCTCCACATTCCTTCTCTAGAATCACCCCCACGTAGCCTAGTTTTCATCTACCTCATTATCATTGGAGGAGGCAGGCGAAAAGGTAATACATGAATGGTCACTAAATGTTCCTACAATGATGCCAGACACAGAAAATGGAACTGAATAGCAACTCTAAATTTTTTAAAGTTCAGGAGCTATGCCTAGATTGTATGGTAAGAAAAGATAGCTAAATGGCCTTGGGATGTCACAGTTGGTCAGATGAATCAGTAAGATGGCACTGGTTCAAACCATCCACGTGAATAGGTCCGCCTCCCAAGTCCCTGTGTCTCGTCTGCCCCCCACTCTCCCTTGGGGCCATGTAGGTCTATGTATCTCCTTATCCCAACCACCACTTTAAGAAATAGACACGCTGAGGGCAGTATCTTATCAGGTGGTGAAAGACAGAACAGCTACCCTTAGAGAAGTCACGTCTTACACATAAAGCGCCCGAGGACCCGGAGACCACAGGGAGGGGAGCTGGTGCTGTGCCCTGGAGGGGCCTGAGGACAGCTGTTCCCACTCCCAGATGCGGGCGAGGCTCTGCCTGCCAGTCCTCGCTCCAGCCTCCTGCAGGGAGTCTCACACTTGAATGAGGAGCCCTCACTGCCTTTTAAGTAAGTACCTCCAGCGAGTTCACTGCAGGGTGTCTTTGACCCATTCTCCAGTTGCAAGAGAGATTTTTGTTTCACAAATCAAGAAATTGAGACGCAAACTGACTGGACCAAACTGCTATATACTTCCTTAGGATTCTAATTGAGCACTGATTCTTAGAACACTGTTTACTGAGGAAAGCGACTTACAACAGGTACCCAGTCTCTCTAAACTCAGTGAGTAGAGGAAACCAACACTTTCCACGTGGAATGTGCCGAGATCATACACAAAGGTAATCCTCACCTTTTGGTGCTGTTTTCTTTGGAACGCCGAATTCAGAATCCGAGTCAGAGTTCACAGTCTCTACTTTCTTCTGTTTGGGTGCTCTCTTGGGCTTAGGGGCTGTATCTAAAGACGGTTTTCCTATTAAGCAAATTTCCATTTCAGAGATCAATGTAACATACTTACCAAACAACCCAAGCTGCATCAAATCCCATGATGATGGGATTTCTTATGGTTTCTCTCATCTGGGGCCAGTGTTAAGGCAAATCAGCGCTCACAGGTGACAGAATGCTTTTCATTATATGTAACTTGCCTTTTGATAATTCACGTGATGTGTTAAACAAGAGCCATTAAAGTGACGGAGGGAGGGCGAGAGCAGGTCACCCCCGGCCCTCCCAAGCTGGAGCCTCGGGGCAGGTGGGGGCCGGGCGTGCTGGCCTTTAGGTAACACTGACTCTTCACTTGTTAGGCTTCTAAGCAGTGAGCAGCTCGGTGGAGGAAACAGCTTGATCACTGGGAGAGTGGACTGGCTCCAAGTTTTCAGGGTGGCTCTCAGGTGTTCCCATCAAGATAGATGCTTACAGGGAAGCTGAGGGCCTGTCTCAGTGTGAGCTCCCCAGAAGCTCCCCCTGACCCTCACACACACTGCAGTTAGGGGTGTCTGGGAGGGGATGTGAGGGCAGTTGGAATGGGTGGGGTGTGGAGCCTGGCATCACTCTGAACGCTTCATTGCACAAGAAATCTGAGAGCTGGTACGAAAGCAGAGTGACTAACCTGAGGGCAAGGGCCCTGAGACACGTGCAGCCAGCTTCCCTCAGTCGCTGGGAAGCGGCAGGTACAGCAGCGCAGAGGCGCGTCCGCCCGTGAAGAAATAGGGACCAGGGCACGCAGGCGAGAGACCTGCCAGCCAGACAGTTTCTCACCACGGCCCTGGTGTGTCCTTGCTTTTCTGCTCCTCTAACACGTATGTGTCTACGTGGGGGTATGTGTGCCGCCCTTTTCAGATCCTAAAGGGACAGTCCAAACTGCTGACTGACTGGCTGGGTGAGTAACAAAGACCTTTCTGACACGGAGCACTAACGCTGGCCTCCTTCAGGGATGTGCCTTAGTACTAGTGACAGATTCATGACGCAACTCCAGTCAGCCTGCCAGTAAACAACCTAAGGTTATGGGAAAGAAAGACGCTACCTGACTCACAACAAAGGACCCCGTGAGCTGAGTGGTGGCTCCCCGGGACGAGTGAAGGCAGGCCCTTACACGATGACACGACCAGCTGGGCTAGGGACAACATCTCACTACAGGAGACCAGTACCAGGAAGCTTCTTTTGATATCAGTACATGGGATTATTTTATAAGAGCTTTAAAATGAGATCTTACAGACATTTTAACAATTACCTCAGTAGTTAAGAAAACCAGAGGGATTTTCTGTATATACATTTATACTTTATAGCTACTTTCTATTAAGTACTAGTGCAATTAGTTTCAAATTGTATTAAATTCCCTTTAAAATCAACCATATCCAGTTTATGCGATGCTTAACAAAAATATAAGTACATACCCTTTTTAGCAGCTACTGTTTTACTTGGAACTTTTTCTGTTTGCTTCAGACCAAATGATGGTGAAAATACAGAAGCAGAATCTTCTTCATTACTGTCAAATTTAGCTGAATCTAAAAATTAGTTATTTTTTTCAGTAAAGAGATTCTATAAGGACCACTAAGTAGTTAAACTTTCTTTCTACTGATGACATCTCTAGTTAATTAATCTTTTTTTGTTTCCATTTTGTGATCATATAGTCCACAATACACAAACAGCAGAAATAAAAATATTAGTGTTGTATTTCAAAAATGTTAACTCTGTAAAACCACACAGAAATGCACAGAGTAATAAAAATTCGTAATACTCCCAAATGCTAATCATTAAAACTGATCAATTCAAAAATACTGATTTTAAAATGAGGTATTTAATAAAAGTTCTCACTGTGATTATTTTAGTATATACACAGCTAATCATTTCAGGAATATCAATAACAACATTCAACAATTTTACATCATTAAAGTTTAATTTAAAAGGCAAATAGGTACCTTCAGTTTACTTTTACACTCAATTTAGTTTTTCCCTCCATCCTTCCTTCCCTCAAACCAAAAAGGTACTCTTAAAATGGCAATTTGGGTGTGAGTGAGACTTCTATATGGCTGTTCTGACAGGCTTTCAAAAATGCATTATCTGTTACATAAATTAGAACATGTACCAGAACTATGTCTGTCTGTCTACATGTATGACATCATCAGATGGTCAATACTGAAATCAGATTGATGATACTCTCTGCAGCCAAAGCAGCAGCTCTACATCCACAAAAAAAAGACCTGGAGCTGACTGTGGCTCAGATCATCAGCTCCTTATTGCAAAATTCAGGCTCAAACTGAAGAAAGCAGGGAAAACCACTAGGCCATTCAAGTATGACCTAAATCAAATCTCATGATTATACAGTGGAGGTGACAAATACATATAAGGGATTAGATCTGGTAGAGTGCCTGAAGAACTATGGAGGTTTGTAACCCTGTACAGGAGGCAGTGATCAAAACCATCCAAAAGAAAAATACAAGAAGGCAAAGTGGTTTGTCTGAGGAGGCTTTACAAATAGCTGAGAAAAGATGAGAAGGCAAAAGGCAAGGGAGAAAGGGAAAGACACCCAACTGAATGAAGAGTTCCAGAGAATAGCAAGGAGAGATAAAGTCTTCTTAAGTGAACAATGCAAAGAAATAGAGGAGAATCAGAGAATGTGAAAGACTCGAGATCTCTTCAAGAAAATTGGAGATATCAAGGGAACATTTCATACAAGGATGGGCGTGATAAAGGACAGAAATAGTAAGGATCTAACAGAACAGATTAAGAAGAGGTGGCAAGAATACACAGAAGAACTATTCAGAAAAAGATCTTAATGACCCACATAACCACAATGGTGTGTGGTCTCTCACCTAGGACCAGACATCCTGGAGTGTGAAGTCAAGTGGCCCTTAGGAAGCATTACTATATACAAAGCTGGTGGAGGTGATGGAACTCCAACTGAGCTATTTAAAATCCTAAATGATAATGCCGTTAAAGTGCTGCACTCAGTATGTCAGCAAATTTGGGAAACTCAGCAGTGGCTACAGGACTGGAAAAGGTCAGTTTTCATTTCAATGCCAAAGATGGGCAGTGCCAAAGAAAGTTCAAACAACCACACAATTTCACTCAGTTCACATGCTAACACGGTTATGCTCAAAATCCTTCAAGTTAGGCCTCAGCAGCATATGAACCAAGAACTTCCAGATGTACAAGGTGGATTTAGAAAAGGCAGAGGAACCAGAGATCAAATTGCAATGTTCGTTGGATCAAAGAGAAAGCAAGGGAATTCCAGAAAAACATCTTCAGTTTCATTAACTACACTAAAGCCTTCTGACTGTGCGGATCACAACAAACTCTGGAAAATTCTTGGAGAGATGGGAATGTCAGACCACCTTTCCTGTCTCCTGAGAAGTGGGTATGCAGGTTAAGAAGTAACAGCACCAGACATGGAAAAATGAACTGGTTCAAAATTGGGGAAGGAGTACGTCAATCCTGTATATTGTCACCCTGCTTATTTAACTTATATGCAGAGTACATCACGTGAAATGCTGGGCTGGATGAAGCACAAGCTGGAATCAAGATTGCTGGGAAAAATATCAACAACCTCAGATATGTATGTAAATGATACCACTCTAATGACATAGAAGTGGAGCTAAAGAGCCTCTTGATAAGGGTGAAAGAGGAGAGTGAAAAAGTTGGCATGAAACAACTTTCAAAAATTTAACATCATGGTATCTGGTCCTATCACTTCATGCCAAATAGATGGGGAAAAGTGGAAACAGGGACATTTTATCTTCTTGGCCTCCAAAATCACTGTGGATGGTGACTGCAGCCATGAAATTAAAAAGCACTTGCTCCTTAGAAGGAAAGCTATGACAAACCTAGGCAGCATATTAAAAAGCAGAGACGTAACTTTGCCAACAAAGGTCTGTATAGTCAAACTATGGTTTTTCCAGTGGTCATGTACAATGTGAGAGTTGGACCATAAAGAAGGCTGACACCAAAGAATTGATGCTTTTGACTTGTGGTGCTGGAGAAGACTCTTGAGAGTCCCTTGGACTGCAAGGAGATCAAACCAGTCAATCCTAAAGGGATTCATTGGAAAAGACCCTGATGCTGGGAAAGACTGAGGGCAGGAGGATATGGAGGCAACAGAGGATGACTCAATGGACATGAGTTTGAGCAAACTCCAATTGGACATAGTGAAGGAAAGTCTGGCACACTGCGGTCCATGGTGTCACAGAGTCAGACACATCTTAGCAACTGAATGATGAAAGTCTACATGTTTATCTATCTACATGTATGTGTATTAAAAAATGGAAAATAGTAACTCAAATATAACTAGATTTGTTTTGACCTTAGAAATTCTACACACAAATGTAGGCAATTAAAAAAAGTATGCACACTGATTAAATTTGCTTCTATGAAGGTTTTGTCTTATAGCTACTACAATTTAGTAGAACAAATTGGCATATTGTTAGGCTTGTAGCTTTAAAAATCCTGTCATAAACCTACTCTCATTGCCATGAAAATTTTCAGCCTTCCTTCCAACGTTTCTGTCTATACTTTTTTCTCCTTAAAACACTCACACTTCTCACCCCTCACCCACATAAACACGTCAGCACCTGCCTCTCCACCTAAATGCTTCCATAATGCCAATATTGACCATTCAGTTGGAAATAACATCAGGAAAAAATAAACCTTGTTACACTGAAGAAAAAGTGAAGAGACAGGAAGTTCACTACTCATAAAAGCAGCCGTAGCAATAATACGTAAATAACCAATGCAAAGATGAAATGAGCATACCATCTTCTGACTTCTGAGAGTATGAAGGAAAAGAGAAGAGAGTCCCAAAATCCTGACTCTTCTTGTCGTGGGAAGACTTTCTATTAAAGAGAAAGAAATTAATCACCACTTAAGTCACCATCTCAGCCTTGAGAATCTCTGTATGAGACGCACTGCAAGGTTGTGATTGCAGAGCCGCTCAGCTCTCCCATGTGTTTCTCTTTGTGAAAGACACGGCGACCAAACTCCTGTCTGCCCTCTCAGAAGCATTAGTGTGCACAGACACCAGGCAAAACAGTCACTTAACAGAAAAGCAAAAGTTCCAAGCTAATCAAAATACCACTGAAGTTTATGGTTGGCGGACCACTTCAGAATTTAACATCAGTAAATTATTGGCAAAAATCCAACAAGAAAGCCGGTCTCCGTCAAGAGGAGGCAATAATCTGATTTCTCACACTTCACTGCATGTGGTAAAATACTTCCTTAAAAATCTGAAATAGTTGACAGACTTCATATCCTACATCTTACCTGTTCCCACACACTAGAGGCAAGAAGAGTCAACTACTACCAAAGGAAAGGAGGTAAAGTAAACCTCCTGACTCTGGAGACTTCATAACTTTTCTCTGAACCAAGGCTGTCAAGTTATGTCCCACACACCTGCTGCCTAATTTTTTAAATGGAGTTTTACTGGAACACAACTACACTCATCCATTCACATATCATTTATGGCTGCTTCTTTGCTACAGTGGCAGTACTGAGTAGTTCAAGAGACCATATGGCCTGCAAAGCCTAAAATGTTTACTATTCCAAATTTTTATGGAAAACATTTGCCAGCCTATGCTCTCACCTGTAAGCAACAGTTATGTAAACAGCTACAATATTAACCAGATTCATTCCTCCATGAGGAGGGCCTCACCCAGAATGGGAACAGTTTCTTGGTGCTGACTGTGAGATCTGACAGGTGCCCAGACACCACACTGCACCGTGTCCCTGAAGAGCCATTGCTGCATTACTTACTCGGGAGTAGCTTTCGATTTGCCTGGTGAGAATGTGTATTCATCTTTATCTAGGCCATCTGAAGGAACAAATTCATCTTCTCCATCATTTGTTATGGGAGATGCTTTAACTTTCAATTCCTCTAAATCATTATTGTCGTCATCATCATCAGCATCATCATCCTCCTCTTCTGAGAAATCAAATGTATACTTTGGCCGTTCAGCTAGGACAAAAATAAAAATGACTGTTAAACCCAGCTTTATCAAAGTGAAATATTATTCCAAACCATACACTTGAAAAATAATCCAGCGGTCTCTGAAAACATGCAAGAGAAAAAGACAAGCATTAAGACAATAAAAGTGCCCAAGTTTGGCCTCAGTTACTCGGACGGTCTTCACGTCTAGCCTGCACTCCCAGGAGGCTCTGGGGTTGTGCTCAGGGGTCCGGAGAACGTGACATGATCCTGATGAGATCATCAGGATGCTGCTTTTCATGCTTAAATGTTACTCCAAACAGTGAGCCAAGGAGACATGGCCACTGTAAAGTGACTACCAACACGCGATTCCCCCATTTCTGTGATTACAAAAGACAACTTGTATATCTTAGAAAGTGCTTTCTCTTAACTTCGTACATAAACACTTCTATCATCTCTCTTCACAGTAGTTTTACCATGAAATAATAGAAATAGTAATTTTTCAGGTGAATGAGGAGAAACAGAGTTAAGATCTCAATATATTAGCAAAATAATATAACACATAAAAAAGCACCCACTTTGGAGAAGGGCACACTGGTATAATGCAAATAAGCTTTACTATAATTTCTAGCATATATTATGGAATAAAATTTTAAAGTCATTTGGATGCTATGCAACTTTATATTTCATTTTAAATGTATGGGAAAAGCCTAAATACAATTTTAAAGCTGTTAATAAATTAATTTTCATGTAACTTGATACAGTATTAAAATTCACCTCTGAACTAATGCAACATTATAAGTCAACTGTAGTCTAACAAAAAACTTTTTACCTCTGTTATACTACCTATGTACTTTAGGAAAAGAAATTCAATTACTTAGTGATTGAAGGCCTGAAATATAAAAGTATCTCCCAGAGAAAACAATCAGAATGTTTTTTCATTTTATGTAAATTAGGACTTAAAATTTGAGAAGAACCTATAAAATAGGACACCCATCAGTTTTTAAGTATTTGAAGACTTCAAATTAATAAATATTCAGAAAGGATCAAATCACATGCTTAATACTAATATACACTAGCAAAATGGGATTCTACAACCTAAACTCTGGCACTGCAATTACCTAAATAATGGTGTATGTATATGAACCAGACTATAAAGTAGGGAAATTTCTCATGATAAGAGAGAAAGACAACACAACAAAAGGAAACCGCCATAGCACTGCCTGTGGACCCATCGCTGCCAGTGCCCTACAACCAAGGTACACACGTGTGCTCAGTCACTCCGTTGCATCCAACTCTTTGCAACCCCCTTGGGCTGTAACCTAGCAGGCTCCTCTGTCCATGGGATTCTCCAGGCAAGAATACTGGAGTGGGATGCCATGTCCTCCTCCAGGGGATCTTCCCGACGCAGGGATTGAACCCATGTCTCCTGCATCTCCTTGCATTGGCAGGTGGATTCTTTACTACTGAACCCACATCAAGGTACATTTTCTAGCTAACATCTCCAAACTATGGACAGAATGTAACCCAGACTTTATCGTAAAAGTCAGTAAGAAAACACTTTCTCCAAATTTCACTTTGGAGAAATGTATGTCCAACTTTGCTAGAAAAGATCATTCTATAAAGAAGGCTTTTTGGTCTTTGTGAACTAACTTCTGAAATACTAATGGTTTACTACTTCACTAATACTGATACTAACACTACCAACTTATGAGTAATTCTAACTTTGTCAAACCACAAAAAAATGATAAAATAAGTATAAAATATATCAGAATACCAGCCGCTCTCCTAAGTAAAGAGTCTCTTGGAATAACCACAGGTTCTGTTTCTTCCAAGTCACTTTCTGACTTGGATTCATCATCTGACCAAGGATTCCGTTTCTTCACTTTCTTTGCACTGGGTTTACCAGATGATGTAGGTGTTTTTCTCACCCTGGTACCTAAAAACAAATGAGTAACAAAAAGGTATGTATCAATACTTATCCAAATATCATTAGTAAAAATAAAACTATTATAACTAAAAGTTCATTATAAAGTAATGTTTGTGAGAACTGAAGATATTACTTCAAGTACCAGAAAAAAAGCACAGTCAACAGAATCTATTAATGCCCTGAACCTACACATTTCCTCACAAACAGACAAGTGTGTCATCACTGCTCACCAGGCTCTTTCTTCTCCCTCTTGGGTTTGGGCCCTCTGTTTATAGGAGCCGACGGGACCAGTGCTTCTTCTGCGCCTTCTATTGCTGCCCCACTCAGCTCTTCATCAAAGTCCACTTTTACTGCCGTGGTATCCAGATCACCCTACATGGTAAAAGAAGGCCAAACCATCAGTAAAAATAAAACCTGAATTAATACCATATGTACTTTAGAGGTACATTTCCAGTCAATAGATAGCTTTTCTGTATCAGATGAATAAAAAGAATGCGTGGGTCTACTGAGGCCCTAAGAGATGACGTGGATCAGACCGTGTTTTTTATGCAACTGTGGAAAATGATCCTGCTTACCACTTTGATCTATTAGTGCATTCTATGAGATGATGGCTACTTAAAACCAACTGTAAGAAAAAAGGCAGCTTCTGATTATCCAAGGGACTTTCAGACTCAAAGCTAAGGACCAGGTACCAAAAGGTACCTGAAAAAAATTCATTGCTATAGCTCAGGCCTCTATCCACTAAGAAAAAAACCTTCAGATTATTGAAGATAATAAAAATAATCTTCAGATTATTATTATGAGAATAAAATATGACATGTCATGTACTGCTAAGCATAAGACGAAGTCCCCTGACCCTGAAACAGAGAAAGAACAGTGACCAGTGAGGAGAAGTGAGCAGTCCTGCCCAGGGCAGGACAGACAACAGGGAAAAGGAGCCCTTTCCACTGGGCGCTGAAGACTCGGGTACATCCACCAAGTGAGCAGAGTGAGGACGGAAAAGACAACAACTCAGTCTGCTGGGACTCGAGGGCAGCTGAGAGGAAAGGTCCATCATGTCTGACTCTGTGACCCCCATGGACTGCAGCCCACCAGGCTCCTCTGTCCATGGGATTCTCCAGGCACGAATACTGGAGTGGGTGGCCATGCCCTCCTCCAGGGGATCTTCCCGATCCATGGATAGAAGTGGCATCTCTTATGTCTCCTGCATTGGCAGGCAGGTTCTTTACCACCAGCACCACCTGGGAAGCCTAAGGGCAGCCAGGTGGAAGCTAAACCACTGCACACAAGGGGTCACTGTGTAATAACCAGTCTTGTCTTTTGGAAACATCACCCTGATGGAAAGAGATAAGACAGAGGAATGAAGTGAAGAAGGTAGAGGCGAGACTGGCTTACTACAGACAGAATTGCTGGAGCCACATGGCTCACCTTAAACTGCCTCAGAGAAAATATACTGAATCCTAAGACAGTGTCAATGGGGACCAAGATAAGAGCGTGGATTTCGGGACTCTTTTATAGTCAGTCAGTAGGACTGAGTTACTGATTAAATGAGATACTCGCCAGCTTCTGGCCTGTGTTAGTGATGGCTGATCATGCCAGAAGCTAGATCAGGCAGACGCAGGAGGGGAGTTTTAAAACCAGGATTAAGTCAGGCATGCTGAGTGAGTGCGGTTTGGGGGCATTCTGATGGCTGTGTTAGTCCAGCTCTCCTGGAACCATGACAGCTTCAGGACATTGATTAAAGAGTCATCAAGTGATAAAAGCTCTGGGCACAAATGCAGTCACTCAGGGAGACTATGAAAGGCGCAGAGGAATGTGCTGAGAATGGATCCTGACTAACACCATGGGAAATGGAGAGAAGAGAAGCCGTCTCTGACAAGAGCAAGCTCTGTGTGTAGGTGAACGTGTGAGACCCTGGTTCTCAGCACAGCAGGAGAGGGCTCCCCCGCACCCCAGTGCCCCGCCCGGGGCTCCGCTCTCTCTCTGCACAGAGAACCCCCCGGCCTCACCCAGCGCCCGGGCTCATCTCCCGAGCTCCCAGGTCCACCCGGCACGCTCTGCTTCTAAACTCAACCTGCCCAGAAAAGTCAGCCTTTCTCCTTGAGACCATCAGGCTCCTGCTTCCGCAGCTCTGAGATGTTTCCTTCCTCTGGCTAACTGCCCCTCATTCTGCAGGAGGCTTTCAAATCCACTATAACATCAATCAACCCAATGACATAGGCTGTGTCTGATGATCTTTTAACTAAAGGTAAAAACAAATAGTAAAAGATGACAGTTTACTTTGAAAGCCAAACAGACCCTTTTCTACAGTAAGACTTCCTTAACTGGTCATGATACAGAACTAAAGTTTATAGTTTATACTTGTTGCTATTATTCCATGATTTTAATTTAGAATACTGAGTAGAATATTTCTCTCTCTTTTTAGAAATGGGATCAAGTAAGTCACTCTTTACATATATGTGGGTCCTTGACTAATATGTCTTCATCCTATGTATGGATCAACTGCTTTCATGGAACAAATGACTTCCTATCACAGTGAAATAGCGAAACATTTGAAACAAAAAATACAGCATGATTTCAGTACACAGTAAAATTACAATTCCTACAAACATCATTACTGAGGTGGAGCCCACCCACAAGCTAAAGCAGGAGTCGTA
Source organism: Okapia johnstoni (assembly GCA_024291935.2). Lineage (NCBI taxonomy): Eukaryota > Metazoa > Chordata > Mammalia > Artiodactyla > Giraffidae > Okapia > Okapia johnstoni. The sequence continues at coordinate 34,765,179 of CM044327.1, read as the reverse complement.
TGCTACCTTTCTCTTCTTCAGCAGCTTCTTGCTGGCATCTGCCTTCATGGCAGTGATCTCGGGAACCACTCTCCTGCCGTAAGGGGAGGGCATTGTCTCTTCTAGCTGAAGCTTCTTCACCTTAGGTTTGCCAACTTTCCCCTTGATTGCTTTTCCGGCCATCCCAGCCAGAACGTCTTCTCGTTCCTGTGCTTCCACTTTCTGGAGGGGAATCATTAAGCATGGGAGGAGGGTGGGGCATAAACAACTCATCAGAAAAGACAATTGGGACTGCAGAAGAAGTCAAAGCTCATTTTATTCACTCAGTAAGGAACAGAGCTTTCCTTTCAGCTGATCTAACCTAAGAAAAAAACAATTCTAAATCAGAAGACCTGGGCTGTAGTCCCACTTCTATCTAACAAGCTTCTCATTTGTAAGACAAGGGTGTTGTAACTAAATGACCTACATGGTCCCTTCCAACTCTACAACCCTATGACATATTATGGGATCAGGACTGCTGATGACCTGGTATCATCAGATGCCTAGCAAATCATACAAAAAGGCAGTTCTGCTAACAAATATGAAGCCGTTCTTTACTCTTGCTTTACCTTGCTTCAATCTTAATGGATATTAATTTTTAAATGTATAAGTCAGCAGGGGAAAAAAGTCTCAAATTTTAAAAAAATCTAATTCATAACAACAGAAGAAAAGTATGAATCAAGGCGCACGTGATATTGTGATACTTGAAAGATCATTAAAATTCCAGAAATTTTATTAGGCAACTAATATACCCACTCAAGAGTTCGAATTCTGACTTAGGTTATAAAACTAGAGCATGTGGACAATGAATCAATGAAACAACTAAAACCAATAAATATGAGTAATATCATGATTAATAATGAATAGTAATTTACCTTGTACTACTCAAAATTAGATGATCATACTGCTACCGTGAATATAATTCTAAGATTTTAAGTGAGTTAATTGCTTAAAAATAAATCAGGCAATTTTAGGAAAAGTTTGTATTTTACATCTTTCTCTACATTTTTTCTTTTATTTTTAAAAATGGAATTCTACTTGGAGAAGACTAAATTATAAAAAAAAATTAAAATTTCTCTATTAAAACCTAAAGAGACTATCATCCTACTTTTTAAAAATCAAATACCTATATTCAACCACATATATATATTGTTCTTACCTCTTTGGGGGGAAAACATTAAAATTGAAGCAGTAAGCTAATCTGAAGTCAGTTAAGCAATTTTAACTAGTAGAGAGTATTAGAATTTAACTTATTCTAAATTGCCACTCCATAGCTTTTATTCATCTACATCAGACATAACTTTTTTTTATGACTTCATATAGCTAGAAGCTTAATCCTCTGCAGCTTATAAATACATTAACCTTTGTAGAGTTAAAGGAAATTGAGATAATTTAATTTTAAAAACTTTCATTTTGTCTGATACTCTTTCAAATATATTTTAATGGAGACTTAACCTACATCCAGTTCTTCAACAAAAGCTGCTAAATCTTCTTTCCAAAGATCTGAAGGAGATTTCCTTTTAAGATCACTGACCTCTCGCCCCTATAATAAAAAAGTAGTGTGATTTAAACATTCAATTATAAATGTATAATTTTAAAATGGATAAAGGATAAATGAAACTATTTTTGGAAAAGAAAAATAAATATATGGAAAACACTGAAATAGTTTCAAATTATTTAACCCACAGAAGTTCATACTTTTGCATCTCTCTGTTTAATCAGTTCTTCAACTTTTTCTTTAGTAAGAGACCATAGAGACATATTTAAAATATAATTAAAATCAGGGCCTGAAGGAGTTCCTGAATCAGAGGAACTATCATCATGCTGGTTTTGTGTTTCCTCCTCTTCTGCTGCCTGCAAAAAATAATAAACTTTATATTAAAGTCCTATATAATATGAAATCAATGTTGAATTTTACTGAATGCTAAGTTTAAAATTCCATACATGCTACACTCTTAAAGCTACATCTTCAGGGTGGTGGGTTTATTTTAGATTATCTACAAGATTATCTGTGAAAATGTATTTCCTATAAAAAGTTTAAATTTTCTAAAAATGCAAAATAATGTCATCAAAAGGAATAGTATATTCAGCCTCTATTCAGGAATCTGGTGAAAAATTAACTGCTTGAGAAGACACCACATCTTAAATTTAACAGAGCAAAAGTAATATTCTATCATGCATTTTTGTCAGCTCTTTGCATTGGAGAGTGAATGAACAATTTGAAACCTAAATATCATGTTTTACAGTTAAAATAAATATGCTAAGATAGTCTGTCACTAAGGGTGAATTCTTAATAAAAATTTTCTCAAGCAAGACTACTCAAGTAAGGACTAAGAAAAATTTACTTAAGAGTTGAAGAGCTGGTAGGTTAGAGTAAGAATTGTAAGGGCTATTCAAAAATTGTATTCATAAGGTCTTTTTTTCACAGAAATAGTTACAATTAAAACAATCTTCTTACACTAATACTAAATTTCAAAATCCAATGAATTTAAGTTATAAGTGACATCATCTTTAAAAATTTTTTAAATAACAACAGCTGTTAAAATAAAATTGAATCTCAATTGTTAAAGGCACTCAGATCATTAAAAATGATTGAGTTAACCATGATACTCCATAAAACAAAAAGTTCACTTCCAGTAATCAAAAAAGAAAAAAAGCCTTACAATTTTAAAGTTTCAGTAAAATAATGTATCTATACAAATTAAAGTTTATTTTAGAAGAGATAAAAATTACAAAGAAAGATGCTTCATTACATTACAAGTATAAATTCAATTAAGTAACATTATCCAAGTAAGGAATGCTGTTGTTCAGTTGATAGATTATAAGTACCTAGATAATTTATGACAAATTAATACAATCTACAGCTTTTAAAATTTCTTCATGAAATACTGTGCTGCTATGGAATTTCTTACACTACTAGTAAAATACTATCAGGGTGTCATAAAATCCTATTTAGACCCACACTTCAGAAGTCTGTTTGCTCTAGGTTTTAATGACACATCAGGTGCTGTTAATGAGTGCTCCATAAATGTGTGTATCTATCACTGATAACATGAAGATGACTAAGGATACTTTCAGGGAGAAAAAAAAAAAGCTTTTGAAGCTCCAGTGACAATTCTACCATGCTTTTGATCTTCTAATTATCTACTTTATAATTCTCTCTCCTCCAACTCTACATAACAGGACACTCTTGTAAGAGCAGCTCCTTCTGTTTCTGAAACCCCCAAAGTGAACAACACATGGTCAAGATGCTGAGAGATGTTTGAGGGCAACAATGAAAGTACTGACACCGAGCAAGAGCTTTTCCCCGTGAGGTCTGTTTTCTCAGAAGGTTCTCAAACCCGAAACACTTATTTTTAAAAACTAAACATTAAATTCATTAGCTTACTAGCAAAATTTTTTAAGACATAATTTAAACCAACAGTGATACAGAAGGGCAAGTAGTGTATAAACCATAACTTGGGGCTTAAGAATGCAATAAAACACACTGAAAGGAAAGCAAGTGCTTAAGGCATCTTAATTTTGAATACTCTCCCAGTTTTTCCTACCCCACCTCCCTGAATAAATAAACCTACTATCTCAATATGTAAATTTACATATACTTCATTGTAGTTTTCCTCACTCTAATGACAGTTCAGAATTGAAAGTACTTCAATGTAAAGGAAAGCAGTATTCCAATGTAGTTTGAAATCTGTGACAAACATTATGGCTGAGAACTCAAATGCTGGGAAGTTTAATGTTTCAGTGCAAGTTACATAATCATAACTATTTTTAAAAATGCAAACATTACCAGTATGATATATGTATACAATATTCAATTAAGTATCTGAAAACTAATCATTTCCAAGTTTCTTTTCTGTACATTTGTGTTCTCAATCACAATGTGGTATCACCGCTTTAAATTATCCACAACAACAAGAAGCTAATTTTTGAGAGAACTCTCCAAGTTCCAATATTCCATTCACTGAATTAGTATTAGTACTCTATGACCTAAAATGGACAATTTAATTAACAAAACATCAGACTTTCAATCTGAAGTCCCAGGGTTTAAATCTCCAGCTAAAGATCTAAGCCAAGGTCAGAGCACACACATGGGGCTCAATAAATACTGGTAGGTATTGACCATTCCGTCTCTCATATCCCCAGAGTACAGCAAACCAGATCGAGGGAGTGGCGACTCCACACTATGGCTACAAACTGCCCAGGGGAAATCATTTACGCATGACCAGAGCAGTTCCCAGAGTGACCTGCACCACACACCACAGCACCATCCTTTAACAGCAGCTCACAAAGAAGGCCGAGGAGACTGAGCTACCTGCTCACACCTGGAGTCACAGTCCAGGCCCAGGTAGAGCCACACTGGCCATGTGCTTTGCGGCGGGTGTGCACTGCAAATTCCTGTACCATATCCATTTTGTGGATAAACAGAAGACTTCAGTCTCCAAACACACCACTCAGCACCATTAGCAGTACTAAATTCAAAATTCAGGGGTTGGGTTTTTGGTTCGCTTTGGAAGTTGCTTTTAAAAGCTTCTCTGAATGTCTCATTCTGCAAATGATTACCTTTTCTTGTGCTTCTTTCCAGGCTTTCACTGGGTCAGATTCATAACCTCTCTGGACTAACATTTGAATCAAATCTTTCTTTGACCTATTCTCTATGTGAGGGAAAAATAAAGTTAGGATCAAGAAAAGAGATTCAATTTGTATTTGTTTATATTCTACTGATAAAAATGTCTTCTATTAATAAAGTTTTTTTTTTCCATTTTAACTAATGTTCAAATTTTTAAAGGTTGCATCTTACCTATAGTGATTTTCCCTTGTATCTTCTCTAAAATGAAACGGGCTTGATTATTAAGCTTAGTAGATTCTGCTCCCAACATTCCTACAAGCCACTCCTTTCGTAAACCATAATAGCCTAATCGTAAATCAAAGAATTCTTTCAAAATATCTTGCACAGTTTCATACTTCTTCAGACATCCCATATGATCAAAGAGTACCTGTGCAAAACACAAAATTTTCAAAGATTATATAAATCTGTGTTGGTATTTTTAGCTTGTATTATGTCCTACAGTATTTAAAATAACCATAATACACTTACATGAATACACACCACTCCTAAAAGCCAGAACCAAAATTATTCAGCACATTTCTGTGAATATTCCTTTGGTGACTTTGAGAAATGGATAAAATTCAATTCTCAAAACTATGAAAATATGTTAAGTTGGAATAAATTTTTAAGATAGGACCTTAAAATAAGGTTTTATTTAAAGCTATATAAACTATGGCTATAAAACCACCTAATATTTTTTTCAAACTAAAAAGAAACACATTCTATCTGTAAGTTTTTAAATGTTAAATTTAAAGTTCTCTCTTTCCCATATATTCAGTGGATGTGCATTTGCCTCTCTTTTGAGTTTTTGAAATGTGCTATAATTCACTCAAACGTCAATTTAGGGAGAAATCTTACTTCTCTATCCTTTTTATCCTTTTTCTATCAATCATGGCAGTTTTTCTCAGTCATTGTGCTATTGCTGAATTTTTTTTTCCTTTTTAAGTCTAAAAGCTAATCTGGAATGGAACGAGAATAATCATACGTACTCACTTTTATTTTCCTCAATTATTTATAAGCTTAATAAAGCAGATTATAGTTACAAGAAGATGAGTACTTCACAATTAAAATGCTAATAGAGACAGACATGAGGCACACAGAAACCCTGCAATAATCACTCCCAGAACTTCAAAGTCAGCGTGTGAAAGTATGTGTACCCTGTATGTTCAAGCCCAGATGCAAAATGCAGAGTTGGGATCAAGAGTAGAGGATAATATTAGAGGAAAAGGAAAGTACCTCTAGGTTCCTTAGCAAACATACAAGGGGAGAAGCATTCAGACTTATGACACTCACTTGTATCATGAAGCCAGCTGCAAAAATCCCACTTACAAAATAAAAGAAAGGTTAAATTCACGTAAATCTCATTCACGTACCATGGAATTACAAGTAAGAGTCGTCTGAAGTTTAAAAACTTTGTGCAATCCAGCAGCCTCTGCTTGTGCTAGCTTCTCTTCAGTCATTTTCACCACAAATTTCACAGTTGTATCAGTATGATACTCTTTATAATCAGAAATTAATGCTGGTGTTTTATCTGTTCCATTTAGCATAGGTTCTAAAACCTGTTCTTTGTATACCTACAAAAGATTTAAAAATAAGTAATTCTTTCATGCACACATTCATGTTCTTAAACTACAAGTCACGTAGTCTTTTAAAAATTCTCAATTCCAGTCGGGAAAAAAGGGGAAACCTCCAGCTCCATCATCTCCGGCCCAGCCACTGCAATCAACAACATGCGGGGATCTTAATGGAGAAAGGTGACAAGGGCGTGGTTCTGATCTGCTCAAAGGGTGAAAAGAGGCTGAGAGTACCAACAGGATGGCATCAACTAGAACTGACGACTTGACATCCACCTGTACCGACTGACGTGAATTTACTGACCACACGTGCAAGGGTTCCAAACGATTCCTTACTTATTTCATATTCTACTCATTTCAGTGTGAACAAGATAACAAGTCTTCTTAAAAGTTAGCTTAAGTCATTCCACATTTAGATACATTAAAAAACATTTTAATTACAATTTGAATATTCAAATGAATGTGTCAAAAATGCATGCAGGAATGTTTAAACACTACAGACTCAGGGCAAACAGAGATGGAATCCCATTCAAATCAGAACACACTGTCGAACGCACCCGCCCTCCTCCCAGGCAGCTTGTGTCTTGTACCGACCTGCGTCCAGGTTCTGACGGGGAGCTCGGTAATCTCCACTGTGTTTCTATCCACCACAAATATTTCACCACTGACTGCATACTGGTTTTGACCAAGTTCTTGGATCGTTCCTTTAAAGTTTTTGTAGTTTGGAAGCTGAAGAGAAAAATAAAAATCCCTTAAGGGCCCAACTCCTCACCGAGTGCCTGCGTCACCTCTGAACGCCCCCGGTCAGGATCTCTTGCTAGCTCAGGTTCACACGACTGAACCCAAGTTCCTCTCGTCCACAGCAGGCCCTCTCCACATAATCGCTCAGGCTTGAATTCACAGCTTCTGTTCTCAAAGGCCCAACATTCCCTAACCTCAAAACCTTAGTGTCATCGTATTACCTTTTTTTCTCCCCAGCCTATTACCTGCATCCTTCCTTCTCCCGTAGATTAAAAATTCTCTAAATTCAGATTCCTCAGATGTTATGTTAGCTCTGCAGTCCAGAGCCAATGATCTGCCTTCCTGATCACTACTTATATGTCTCGAGTATTTTGAATATTCTCGCTTTCCTCTACCCAGCAGGCCCTCGCACCCTATATAACTACATGAATCTCACTCAGCCCCTCAGCCAAATGACAAGCCACCCCCTGCTTCTCTAATCCCTACTTGTTCTTATCACTAACCAGTCAGGCACACAGCACAGGACATTTCTTCTGGCACACTGAGCAACTATTACTATCTTCTGTCACTGTAAACTACATGCCCAGATGTCTTGCCTTGACAAAAGATTAACTTTTTGAAGACAAGGATCATAATATTTTATCTCACCACTTAGCACAGTATCATATATAGAAGATTATATATATGTGTGTGTGTATATATATATATACATATATACACACATATATATGTATATGTAAGAAACATATTAACTTAATACTCAATGTATCTGAAATAATTAAAATGCTATAATCATAAGTAATTTGATACTTCTGTTAGAAATATTTTAAAGTAAAGTATTTATGGGAAAAACAGATTTTAAATCACACTCAATCTAATTTTTTTAAATACAAAAATGAAATAAAACTTGGAGTGAAATACATAAAAATATTAAGTTTCTATATACATGGAGTAAGTTTTCCTCTTTGCTTATGAATCTAGACGATTTTAAACCATGTAGAAGAGGGTAAACCGTGTAGAGAGGTTTTTCTTGGAGGGAGTTGGGGAAGAGCTGAACACAATGAATGATGTAAGGAAAGGGGAAAAATAAATATGGAGACATATTAAAATACCTATAGTGTGTTTTTAAGTATCCTCATGACTAACATGACTTAGTTGTTGAAGAATAAAAAGTTGCATATAACTTTATCATATAAGCCTTATTCTTTACATAATTTAGACATTTGAAAGTCTGAAAAAAGCCTGAAATACTTTACATTAAAATTTTAATAAACAGTTTCTCCCAATAAGCCTTATCTGCAGGCTTTTTGCAAACTCTTTTACTGTAAGCACACATCAAGTTATATACTAACAAGATCCTTACTGTCTAAAACATGTTCTAAAATGAAAATGGTTCCATTATTTTTCTAAAATTACTGATTTTGTAGTTCACACAATATCATTTGTTAAATACAAAAAAAAACCCCAATATAAGCAGTAAATTCTACATAATTACCATGGGATGAGGATCCAGGCCCTCGAGCATTCGCCTGACATTGTTCACAATCTCTCTGGCATCATAGTTGGGCAGCTTACAAGCCCATCCTGTGCCAATGCCCTCAGCACCATTTATTAAAACCATGGGAATTATGGGAATATACCACTCGGGCTCCACACGCTGATTATCATCATAAAGGAATTTAAGCAGGTTGTCATCCACAGCAGGAAAAAGCAGTCTTGCTAAAGTGCTGATAAAAGGAAAAAGAGAAACATGCAGCTATGTCAAGGTTTGAGAAAAAAAACTTTACACGTAATTACTTTACATGTCAGAAATCTTTTAAAAGAATGCATTCAAAAATTTTGGTTACAAGTGCTTAATTTAAACTTAACAATAAAATTTACTTGGCCTTACTACCAAATGTATTTCTCACAGGCACAAAGACAGAATAAAACAGCCCTGTTTTACTTATATTATTTACTGAGTAACCTGCCTAAATTCTTCATATTGATATATAACCTGGTAAGGATTTCCTCTTATTCTGACTAAACCACAAAACCCACTTTCAGCCTAAATAGTTAGATCAGAAAAATCTTTACATTCATTAGGACTGGCTTCACTAATAATTCATAAAACCGAGATCAACAAATTTCATTCTGTATGTGATCAAATACTTTGGAACATTCACCCTGAACATAATGCCGAAGCTTCTCTCTCCATAGCTATACTTCTATTACACATTTTGTTAGTTCCAGTAACCTTCAAATAGTATTTATGCCATTACATCTGCAAATTATTACCTCAACATTGTGAAAATATAACGAGGGCTTGCAGCGTCTTTGCCCCCGTGAAGCCGAGTTCCAAACTGACCAATAGGCTGAAGCAAGTTGATGTTGTTGCTCCCCACAAAGTTCTGAGCCAAGTTCACAATAGTCATCATCAATGCTTGCTGCAGAACACAGAATACATAGAATATAGTCACAAAGTTCCTCCATGAATCTCATTTTTATTAAAACACAAATCCTCAATTCTTTAACATTTCCAAAGACCTCATAAAAGGACAAACACTTGATTATGCTGAATTATCCTATTATCACTCTTCATGCCAATAAGTATAGCTCTCAATTAATTCCAGTCTCCATGCTTACTTACTTCTCCATGATGATAAGCAGACATCTCGGCAACAGATCCAGCCAACTGTGCAACTTTTACTTCACGTTTATCATTCCTCTTGAAACAGGTAAATAAAACTTTTCGTTGACCTGGTTTAAAACCTGTTTTTAAAAAGAAAAACTCTCTTTTAAAAATATTACTCAAGATTGAGTTGCAATGTTTCTTTTAGTGAAAACAATGTTCTATATATTCAAGAGAAAAATGCAAAGATATAGTCTGCTTACTAAAAATCACTAAAATTGCTGAGACTCTGTAACAAAATGAGTACATACTAACATATTTTATACCATCTTAAGCTATTCTAAAAGTGAAGAACCAATTGAAAGACCCCTTCTAGTCTTAAAGAACTGCTAGGTGGCACCAAATTCCTTTCACAGGAGCTTCCAAACACTCATACTCCCAAAATGCCAGTTGTGATTAAAGTATCAGCGAGTCATCAAATAGCCTAAAAACTGTTATTAGACTACTCTAAATCTGGAATGCTCTTATAAAGAAGAGATATGTTCTGGTAATTAAGAATCTCACTAATCTGGATACTCTTCTCAGCTTGGCCATGACTTTCTACAACTCCATAAACCATGAAGTCTCAGTGTAACATAAATAACTACCTTCTTAACAGGGTAACCATAAGGGTTACATGAGATAATGTAAGCAAAGCACTCTGCTTCCTGATCATTTTTCCTGCTCTAGACCAAGGAGCACAGTAATAAACTTTTCAGTATATACTAGCTATCATCATTACCATGGGCCCAGAGCACAGCAGAGGCAAAAGGATAATAAAATATGGCTACTTTTCTTGAGAATTTTATAATCTAATTGAGGAGGCAAAATTAACATAAGTAAAATAAGAGGCATGCAACTACTGGCATAGAAGTTGACAGCACCTGAGACCAATTTAGACTGCAATTTCTAGCGAAGACTTCAGAGACCGGATGTAACTTAAAGCTAGAACTAGATAGATTATAGAACCATCTGTTTTAGCTGAAAAACCAAGGGACATAAAGATGAACTAATTTGCTAAAAGTTATAAAATCAAAAAGCTCTAGATAAAAAATTAAAATCTGCTCTAACTACTGGATAGCAGTTTAATTTTTTTGTCACGTTAAGTAAGTTAAAGCATTAGCTTTTGGGTACTGAGGTCTACAGCCATACCATCCTGCATGAGACTTATCTTTATCTTGTCTGATCTTGAAAACTAAGTAGGATTGGGCCTGGTTAGTACTTGGATGGGAGGCTCTGGGTACTGAGGAGTAAAGGTGCTTTTAAAATTTGGTCTGATAAATACTCTAGAACTTATCAAAATCACATTTTACTTTTTATTTTAAAAAGTCTCCAATAACTTGGAGCTAAAACTTTAAAAATTTGCAAGCTATTAATAATTTTCTTTAGAAACTCAAAAAGGGCTTAAGATTCAAATTAAAGAATATAAAATATTTCAAAACTTCTAAAACATCTCAAAAGCAACTTTAGAATTTTAAAAATTATTATAAGGATGGGTTAAAATACATGAAATTAAAATACACTCAATAACATTTAAAAACGAAAAAGCTTCTTAAACAAAAGCTACTTACCATCAACAAGAGATGGTATAGATCTTTCATTGTCTGAGTTTGAGAAGAGAATCAATTCCTTGTTGATAAAATCATTATAAGTCAAATGCTTGGTTGCTGTACCATATAAGAATTGCTAAGGGAAAAGTCACATAGCGATTACGTCATTATCACTACATGGATTTTTAGCCTTTCTCTTTCTTCCCCCAGATCACAGCTCTTGATGACTAACCTCTGGTAAGCCGTGTAACCTACGCTGTCTCCGATCTTCCATAAAGTTCGTTAACCATTCTTTTCTGTCATCGATCTTCTTCTTACTGAATGCCTGAAAAATTCCAGATAATTTCACACATTAAAAAAATTAATTTCACTACAAAATTAAAATCTATAAAGCAAATAACTAATTATTAATTTCTGGGAGATTACAAAGTCTTTTCCAATATACTTTTATCAAAAATACATTTGAATAGAGATCTCTGAATTAAAGAACTATGAAAGCAGAGCATAACCTGAGGTGATGCGGAATGACACCAAGATTAACTAGGCTGGGCTTAGAATTAAAGAGAGACATACCACAGCAAACCAAGACTGGGAGGGGAAGGACGGCAGGCAGAGGAAAAGGATATTGGGAGAGATTTCTTTTTTAATTTTTAATTGGAGTTTCATTGCTTTACAATGCTTTGTCAGTTTCTGCTGTACAACAACATGAATCAGCCACAAGTACACAAATACACCCTCCCTCCTGAGCCTCCCTCCCCTCCCCCACCCCACCCCTCTAGGTCATCACACAGCACCCACCGGGCTCCCTGTGCTCTGCAGCAGCGAGCTGTCTTACACATGCTAGTACATGTATGTCAATACTGCTCGCTCTCAATTCGTTCCCCACCCCTCTGTCTAGAGAGATTACTTAATTAACTTTGTTACCAAGGTAATGGCAGCATCATCTTCAGGACCGGCATATCTAAATAAGATACGGTGCCTTTCCATATCAGCAAAATATTCCTTGGCTTCCTTAGCTGTACTGGTACCCAACCCTGCACAATTTTTAAAAATAAAAATAAAAATAAGCCAGACAGAAAGAAAAAGACAAATACTGTATTATCTCACTTATACTGGAATCTAAAAAAACAAAAAGTCAAACTCATAGTAACACAGAGTAGAATAGTGGTTTCCAGGGGCTGAGGGGAGAGGGAAATAGAGAGATGTCAGTCAAAAGTACAAACTTTCAGTTATGAAATGAATAAATTCTGGGGAATCTAATTACACCATAATGCCTATAGTTAATAATACCATATTGCATATGTGAAAATTACTAAGAATAGACATTAAATGTTCTCCCCCAAAAAAAAAGCTATAGAAATGATTAGCAAAATCCAGAATGTGGGAAATGACACAGGACAAACAATCCAACTTTTTAAACAAATAAACTACACAGAAAACAGAAAAACAATATAATAAGATTTAATAGACCTATCAACCAAATGCAATGTGTGGGCTCTATTTGGATCTTGATTCAAAAATATATATATATAAATGAACATTTTTAATATAGTCAGGAGAATTTTAACAGATTGAATATTTAAGGTTATTAAAGAAAGGTATGATAATGGTATGATGGGCAACAAAATATTCTTTTAGAAATACATACTAAAGTATTACAGAAATTAATGCCTCGAAGTTATTAGGTTGGTACAAAAGTAATTAAGGTTTTAGACCATGAATTTTAAGTCATTATAATTAGGCTCAAACACATCTTTATTAATCAAAATAGGAACCAGTACAATCAACACAGTTTTGCCAACAAGAAATGCTTGTTTATTCTTGTAGCGTAAAAGTTGGTGCTTCAGGAATCAACAAGCTCTTAGGAAGCATTTTCTGCCTCCTGCTTGTTGTGGAAGTGGTTTCTCTGCAAAAAGTTGTCGAGATGCTTGAAGAAGTGGTAGTTAATTGGTGAGAAGTCAGGTGAATATGGTGGATGAGGTAAAACTTCATAGCCCAATTCGTTCAACTTTTGAGGCGCTGGTTGCGTGACAATGGTTGGGCACTGTCGTGGAGAACTGGACCCATTCTGTTGACCGATACCAGCTGCAGGCATTGCAGTTTTTGATGAATCTCATTGATTTTCTTAGCATACTTCTCAGATGTAATAGTTTCGCCAGGATTCAGAAAGCTATAATTAATCAGATGGGCATTAGACCACCAAACAGTGACCATGGTTTTTTTGGTGCAAGTTTGGCTTTGGGAAGTGCTTTGAAACTTCTTCTCAGACCAACCACTGAGCTGATTATCACTGGTTGTCATATAAAATCCACTTTTCATCACATGTCACAACCCGATCAAGAAATGGTTAGTTCTTATTGCATAGCACAAGAGAAGACAACTTCAAAATGATGATTTTTTAAATTTCGTTCAGCTCATGAGGCACGCACTTATCGAGCTTTGTTTACCTTTCCAATTTGCTTCTAATGCCAAATGACCACAGAATGGTCAATGTTGAGTTCTTCAGCAACTTCTTGTGTAGCTGTAATAAAATCAGCTTCAGAGGCGGCTCTCAGTGGGTCACTGTCAACTTCCGGTGGCCGGCCACTGCGCTCCTCATCGTCAAGGCTCTTGTCTCCTTTGCAAAACTTCTTAAACCACAACTGCACTGTATGTTTGTTAGCAGTTCCTGGGCCAAATGTGTTGTTGATGTTACAAGTTGTCTCCACTGCTTTACAACCCATTTGAACTTGAATAAGAAAACTGCTCAAATTTGCTTTTTGTCTAACATTTCCACTGTCCAAAATAAATATATAATAAATAACAAGTAATAAGTCATTAACAAAAAGAACATATAGCAAGAAATGCACAGTAAAATAATGTATAATATAACCATATTTATTTAAGAATGTATTCCAATATCAAATGACAAAGTTCAACAAAGGAAAACTGCAATTACTTTTGCACCAACCTAATATTTCAAACTAATGGGGTGGCAATGAGACGAGTTCAGATGAAACAAGATTGTTCATGAAATGGTGACACTTAAGTACACGGGAAGCCCATTAAACTACTCTATCTACTTACATAAAATTTTCCATAATAACTCTTTAAAAATCAGCAATAGTTGTTTTTGAAAGCTAAAAGAGATAAACTTTCAAAGTATTTTACAACGCTCTCTTAAAAGGAAATTTATGTCAATAGTTAAGTTCATAGAATGTAAGCATTTTAGAACACAAACCTTTGTAGTATTTTATTTTCCAGGCTTTCTGGTTTTCTATATGTTTTTTCCACTCATCAAATTCAGGAATACTGTAGAAGGCAAGTTCCTGCTTATTTTTGCTAGCCTTAAATGAATGATAAAAAAATTAGTTTTTCTGCTACTATTTAAGACCATAGTATAAAAGTATATTAATGTAAATAGTACCTTTACAATAGGGGTAATGAACTCTTCAAGAAAACCATGCTTCAAAAGTGATGGCCAATTGTGATGAATGAAATTAATAAGCAGGCCTTTTATGTGAGAACCATCTTGATCCTAAATAAGTATCAGTAAAGAGTGTTATGATAATTTTATGAAATATAATTACTTACATAATCAAATTTTTAAATATATGAATGCAGCAATGAGGCAAAATTCCATTCAAAGTTGTAACTGCACTGTGCAAACAGAGGATTACTCTTTGGATGATTCAAGAATTTCTTTCTTAAAATTCAAATAAAGAATATAGCTATGTGATAGACTGAATCTTTCTGTCACTATAAAACATACTACCATTATCTTTTTTATGGTTTTCCCAGATTTCACTAGAAGACAGAAACAGAAGAAACACAGTTACAATGCCACTTCACTGAAAGGAGAAATCTATGGAATACAAGTATTCACAAGTCTTCTCTTAACATAAAAACTGATAAATTTCTGCTTAAAACTACACAGCAGCTTCTCAGTGGAAGATTTTCCTACAAACGCTTTCAGTTAGAGTACATGAGACACAAGCAGTTGGATGCATATGGAACTCTTCAATGTTATGTGTATGCTTAGTCACTCAGTCATGTCCAACTCTTTGCGACCCCATGGACTGTAACCCACCAGGCTCCTCTGCCCATGGGTATTCTCCAGGCAAGAATACTGGAGTGGGTTGCCATGCCCTCTCCCAGGGGATCTTCCCAACCCAGGGATCGAACCCAGGTCTCCCACACTGCAGGCAGATTCTTTACTGTCTGAGCCACCAAGGAAGCATAAGAAATTTTCAGTTTTCTAGTTCTTACCTAATTACTGCCATTTTACTATTCAAATCCTCCTAGTTTTTTGTGCATCCCAAATTATGCTATCATAAACAAATATTAGCCATTTTCCTACTGATTAACCTTTCTTGCTTATAAATTTCACCATTTCCTTCCTGTTTACAGGCGAGCTTCAACATAATACTACAGGGTGTTCTACTCTTTCCATATTTACTGAATTTAAAAACATTTTAAAATAACTAACCAAAAAGGTGGCTACCATAAATTAGATAATGTAAAATGTACTTCACACAAACCCTGCCATTAAACAATATCTTTCCCCCGTGAAGTATAATCATTTTCAATTTACTATCTTGGAACAAATCTCATGAAACAAATATCCAAAGGACATTCTGAAAAAGAGATGTTTTAGTATGTGGCAACTTTTAACCAACCTGATCAGTCATAATCATAATCTTTCCATAGCGTAAAGTTTTCAGAGATTCTGCATCATCATAACTTTTCTTGTATTGTAGACCAACTATTTTAATAATATTGTTTATTTCTGCATTTTCCATGATCTGTGCAAAAATGAAAAGATTGGAAGTATTTTAAAGTGTCAAAATATACAAAAGATGAGTCAGAATTGACACATAAAAACCCAACAATTTTAGTTAAAGTAATAAATTGTCATATACAGGTGTGGGTACATATGTAGATACACACCTGTTTGTGAGAAGCTTCCCGCACGTTAAGAATCTTTCCCCTGAGGGGAAAGACCCCATATCTGTCCCTCCCAATCACACCTAATCCAGACACGGCCAGGGACTTGGCAGAGTCTCCTTCTGTTAGAATCAGTGTGCACTCCAGGGAATGTTTGCCACCTAAGAGAAATTAGTAATGTCATATATTCCAAATTTCTCAATTTTACCAATGAAAAACATGAAACCAAAAAATTAACAATCACAATGATAATAAAACACTGTAAAGAGTCATCTTATGCTCAGTGTAATGTAAAAATGAGGTATATTTTATTGAAGTCTTATCTCCCTAAAATTGTAATATGTGTTATATGTGACAATTTTAGTGAAATTTATCCTCTGAAAATAAAATCCTATATATGTGGAAAATTAAAACTCTATAACTGAATAAAAACTTAAATCAAAATCTAAAAAACAAAGAAAAACTGAACCTTACCAGCATCATTAGCATCATCCAATTTGGGAATACCTTTGATTTTACTGTACTTTACTGATGAACACTTCTTGTTCAGCTGTGTCTGAGCCTTAAATTTCACCCAGTTCAGGATACTTTCTACAATGCCACAGTTAGAAGCCTAAAAATCAAAGCAGCAAGAAGTTCACACACTTAGCTAAAATTAATGTAATACTTGGAATCTGGGCAGTTGTAAGGCAAAATGATAATAATAATGACATATGCTGGTACATTATTCTAATTACAGTAAATTAGTTCAGGCAGCTATTCACCATGACCTATCATACTGAAATGTAAAGACAGGAGAAAAGGGCAACTTTACTACATATGAAAAACATTTTATTAGAATAAACTCCATAAGAGATATACACAGCTTTTGTTACAAGTTAGTTTTGTTAAAATGAACACAGTAAAGGCTGATCCACCTCTGAATTTACTACCTGGGAAATTACAGACATTGACATTTCTGATATCCTTCAACACAAAAACATGAATCTGGAATTCACTATGACAAAAAAATATTAACATGAAGGGAATATCAGGGTGAACTCAAAAACTTATGAATAGTCCTTATTTGTTAAAGAGCTTGGTAATAAGGATTTTAACATTATACATATGTGTCATTCTGCAGGGAGTTAACAGGTGATAAGATGTCAAACACTACTCTCCAAAAAAGTAAAGCATCTCCAAGTTTGAGTTATTTATTTTTCATCAACCTGGGTAGTTTGATTTTAGGTATATGAAATAGTTCTCTGGAATGTTTCAAATATAAAAAGAAGTGAACTATGCTGTCAAATCTAAACTTCCTTTGCCAAAAATGAAAAAGTATAAAAACTAAAATCAAATTACTTTATAAAAAGAACTGTTAGGAGGGCAGAAATTTGGGAAATGATTAGCATTGGGTCATCAGTATTCAGAATTCATTATGATCAGACCCAAAAGTACTATTCTATAGGCCTTTAGCTAAACCTAAAAATCTTTTGTTTTTGCTTGTGAGACCCTACCTTTGAAATTCCAAAATTTGATAAATATATTATCTCTACTGCAATTACATAATATTCCTCCAAAACACAGTAAACTTCCCAGGAGGAGGGGCTGTAATTTATCCATCTTTACATTCCCGGGGCAAACATGAAGGCACTTAATATATGTTTGGTGGCACTGGTGAACAGGAGAATTGAGGCAAATCTTATACAGAAAAGACTATAAAAAACTATTAGCAGCCACAAGGCTGAGTTATAAATATAAGATTTATTATTTACATTCTCATCTTGTTTCAGAAACGTTAAGGCAGCCTAAATAAATGTGTGCTAAGTAAAATGGAAAAAAAAAGTAGAATATGGCAAATTTTATGTTATGCATATGTTCCTATCATTTTTTTTAAAAAAGTTACATCTACAAAATTAGCAGATGAATTTGAAAGGGATGGAAAAGATGAAGACAGGAGTCCTGTGAGGACCTGTACATTTTTTAGAGGCAAAACTGGCTTTATAAAGACCAATGCAAGCTGAAAACATAATTAGTTACATGATTCCCTACTTTAAAGCTTGGCAAAATAATCAACTGTTTCATGAAACAGTGTCTTCCTAACCTTTGAAGTTTTCAGAATCAAGCATTTTAGATTTTAGTATAAATATGCCTGTATCTGCAGTTAAAATAACAAACTAATCAGAATAACTAGAATAAATAAATCAAGAAAACTACTTAATCAATTCTAAATTAAACAAAAAACACTGAAAAGTAATATACATTTTACTCACTGCTTTAAAAAATTTTTCTGATAGTTGGCATTTGGATCCAAAACTTTTGGGCTGCAAAGTCATGTTTTCCTTAGTTTGAGAATCAAAAGTTGGATTTTCAATAAGGCAGTTAATAAAAACCCACATATGATTTTTTACCTGTTGAAAACATATCCAACAAAAGGTCAATATCAGAACTGATATTACTTAACAATTCAACAGAATACATAAAACATCACTTACTTGAAATGGTTTCACTGACACACCAGCTTTGTTCTTTTTCTTAACTACTTCAATCAGTTTACCAACAACTTGGTCTACTACATAATCCACATGCCGTCCACCCTGAAGAGGGAGAAAAAAAAAAGAATACAAAATCTTCTATAATTAAGGCAGCAAAACAGTAACATTCATATTTTTCTAGAATGAGCATTTAATCTTCAACACAACTTTTTAAAGTTAGTATGACTATATTACTCACCCTATATATCAGAGGTAATATGATAAATCTCAGAAGGAAAGAGTTGGGATTTAAAACATAGTCTTTTTGGCCATAGAGCTAATTAGCAACTCTATATAACTCCCCACAAAGTGAAAACAATCAAAAAAAGACACAGAAGTGAGACTGAACACTGGCCTGGTGATAGCAATGACATTCACAGGATTGCCACTCAGGGACCACAGCAGCCATCAACACTTGTCTGTTCAAAACCCATTCTTCCCTTTCAGATTATGGACAAAGCCAACTGTGTTTTTAACTGGCAACATGGTCACTTACAAAGATTCACCAATCTAGACTCCCCTGCAGCTAAAGGTAGCCACTTGACCCAGTTCTAGCCAGAGATGCTAGCAGAGGTCTACTGGATCAGGTTTCCAGGAAAACTACTGCATTCCTGATACAAGTGGAGAGATTTAATTCACATATGCATTTGTCCAACTTCATTCTCTCCTTAGGACTTGGAAGGGTGCAGCAGACATATTGAGGGCATGAAAATGACAGCCACATGCTGAGAGAGGCAGCAAAGAAAGCCAGGAAGAGGACAGGGCCCTGCTGACACTGTAAAGCCACAGAACCATCCGCCCCCAGAAGAGGGAAAGTAAGACCTTCACATGTCTACAGACCACTGCATACTAGGTTTCTATTACACATAATAAAATGCAATCAAATCTGATACAGCATTTCTGTTGACTAGGAAAAGTGATGCTACATTATAAAAAATAAGTTCAAATTTGAACAAGAGTGACAAAGTGATAGCTCATGGCTTTATTCTAAAATACACACTTATATTGGCCAATATTTCATTATGGTCAATGGATAAATGCTTACAGACGAGAAGAATTTCATTTGATTTGGAAATTTAAAAGCCTATAAAAAAAAAGATTCAAACTCCTTAGAACAACAGATAAGGCATTTCATGATGTGATCCGAAAACAGACTCATCTCTTATTATTTGTTCTTTTACACTCAAAACTCAGAACACAGAACAAGAAATTTGTTATCATTGTATTATGTTATCAATGTACATTGATATCAATGTATCATAAAATATTTGTATCATAAAATACAAATGTATTCAACTATAAGCTCTAATCATGTAAAGTTATTTCTCAATGGATGTTTAAATAAATTGTAAGACAGATATTTCATAGAAAATATATTTTTATTTTCATAAGTCAATTTTGATTTCACAAAAGCAGGGTGAAGGGGGATTGTTTGTTGTCTTATCTTGTTTTTAATTAAGACTGTTCTACAACTGACTTGGAAACAAAGAATTAGTGTACTTACTTTTGTTGTTGCAATGCTATTTACAAAGCTGATTTGCTGGAATCCTTTTTCACTCAATGTGAGACAAACGTCCCATCTTTCATTTGCAAGTTCATGAATAACTTTTAGGGCCACTCCAGTTTCATCCAATTTGTCTTTCACATAAAGATCTACATAACTGCGAAATCCATTTACCTAAAATTTGGAAAACAAAAACAATGAACAATTCCTCTTACACTGGCAGCTGAACTAGGTGAACACCAACCATTTTAGACATGTAGAAGGGAAGGCTCAAAGAAGTTTTCTTCTCCTTTATAAGAAAATAGCTGGTTAAACAATAAATTTTCTATGCATCTTCAAAACTTGAGATCACAGGACAGCTGAGCATCCAAAGTCTGAGGAGAGATGGGTGTTTGTAGGCAGACACAGAACCTAAATCATCTGCTCATCTGGGCAGAAGCTGCTTGGTGTGAGATAAGCCCACAGGAACCTAGAACCAGAGCTTCTGATGAATTCCTTTCTATAGGACAAGTGTGCACTAGTGTGAGTGTGTGAAGCACCTGAAGGCTGTGGTCAGAAGGGGTTCCTAGTCTTTTGCAGGTGTTTCCTCACAGGGTAGATCAGAAAGAATTTAGAAAAAGTTATCCTCATGGGGCTAGGTGGAGAACAGCAGGCACTAGGAATTCAACCCAGACCCTTCACCCTTATCAAAAAAAAATAGAGGAGCTTACTTCACAGGGGGAAGGACACTGCTGGAAAGCAGTGGTGAAATACCACCAGAGCTGGGATAAAGTACTTCTGCCCAGCCCCACCCTCCTATGCCTATCTCATTCACATTTTAAAAAGGCTTATCCTGCAGGGTAGGGAGCCTGAAGGACACAGAAGGAGACCACTGGTGTGACCTGATGCAACCAGAGAAGAACAGAGGACAAAGGGAACATCTCCACCTCAAGAGGAGGCGTAGACACTCCTGAGAAGGCCAAACCCCAAGACACAGGCCCCGAGCATTCCAAAGCCAGAGACTAATCAGACATGGGGGTCTCCCACAACCCATACCCAGGCTAGCAGGCCTCCAATTATAACAGTGGTTTCCAGCTAGAGGAACTGCAAGAGACCCTCGTTGAGCAGCAGCTCCAAGGCAAGCCCCAAAGCATAGAGAAAGGACAAGAAAAAATCTGAAGCATCTGGTGCCCACAGCAACAGCAGACCTCGGCACTAGTGACTGCAGCAACAACAGCCTGCAAACACGGCCCACTCCCTGCACGATTAACATAAAGCCTCATACTAAAGCCTATTCACACCATATTCACTACTCTATGCAACACAGCTGGTGTTCAACAGAATCTCACAGGGTATGCCAAAAGGCAAGGGAAAAACACCGTCTGAAAAGACAAATCAATCATCAGAACTTACATATGTCACAGATGTTTTAACTATCAGCTAGGACTTTGGCTACCTGAAGCGAACAGCCAAATCATTAGAAAAGACCCTGATGCGGGGAAAGATTGAGGGCAAGAGGAGAAGGGAGGGGACAGGGGATGAGATGGTTGGATGGCATCTCTGACTCAATGGACATGAGTTTGAGCAAAGTGTGGGAGACAGTGAAGGACAGGGAAGCCTGGCATGCTGCAGTGCTTGCAGTCACAAAGAGTCAGACACAACTTAGCAACTGAACAACAATGGCTAGCTAATAGGTTAAAGTCTCTTGTGGAAGTTTGCAACTTCAGCAGAGAGACAGAACCTTTAAGAATGAATCAAATGCAAATGCTAGAAATCAAGAAAAGCAGAAGATACGAAGAATGCCTTTGGCAGGTTCAGCAGTAAATTTGACACAGTAGAGGAAAAAAGTCAATGAACTTGAAAATACAGCAATAGAAATCAAACAAACTGAAACTCAAAGAGAAAAAGAGTGAATAAAGCAGAGTAAAACATCCAAGAGCATCGGTCCTACAATTTATGCATAGTTAGAATACCAGAAGGAAAAGGAAGAACAGCAGGTTAAGAAATAACAGCCAAAATTTTTCCAAAATTAGTGACAGACAGCAAACAACAGATCCAATAAGCTCAGGGACGCCAGACAGAATGAAGTACCAAAAAGAAAAACCAAAAACACAAAAAATCCTATATATACAACTGAGCATATCATCCTCAAAAAAACAAAAATAGAAAATCTTTAAGGCAGGCAGAGGAAAAAGAAACCCCTTACCAACAGAGGAAGGAGGAGATGAGTTACAGCAGACGCCATGCAAGCAAGAAGACAACAGAGTAACATTTTTAAGTGCTGAAAAAAAAACAACTATTGACTATAATTCTATACTCAGTGAAACTCTGTATCCTTTCAAGTGAAGGAGAAAAACTCTCTCAGACAAACATAAACTGAGGGAAACTACTGTCAGCAATCTTATCCACAGGAAATAAATGTTAAAATTTTATCTCCAGCCAGAGGCATATGAAATAGATCAGAAACTTAGACCTACACCAAGAAATTAAGAGCACTGGAAATGGAATAAATGAAGGTAAACTATAACTCTATTTTTTACTGTGCTAAAGTGTAACTGACTGCTTAAACCAGTAGCAACATCATCAAGTCAGAAACTTGACACAGTTAAAAAAAAAAAAAAATCAATGAACTTGACTGTGGAAATATTTCTGCCGTAAGTTTTTCAAATATTTCTTCCTCCTCATTTTCTCTCTTCTTCTGTTGTTTAGAGACTATGCCAAAGCGACATGTATGATGAAAAGGAAACAGGGACAGAAAGGAAGACCTGAGGATACACTGTTTGCTGTACACACCAAGTGATCTGTCCACCAGTCCACCAGGTGGACTCAAATTATTTACAAATGAGTATTATAAACCCTAAGCCAATCACTAAAGAAGTTTTAAAAATAATAATAATAATAAAAATAAATAAATAAAAATAAGAATAATAAGTAAAGAGGATTCTTAGGGGGCCCAATGGTAAAAATTTGCCTGCCAATCAATGCAGGAGACGTGGATTCAGTCGCTAGGTTGGGAAGATCCCCTGGAGAAGGAAATTGCAAGCCACTCTAGTATTCTTGCCTGAAAAATCCCATGGACAGAGGAGCCTGGCGGGCTACAATCCATGGGGCCTCAAAGAGTCAGACACCACTGAGCAACTGAGAACATGCGCACACACATAATAAGTAAACAGAGAACATAAAATGAAATCATTTTTTAAAAATGCTGAATTAAAACCAAAGAAGTCAGGATACAAGGAATAAGTAACCAAGAACAAACACAATAAATCAACATATAACAAGATGGTAAGCTTTAATACAAATGATTAATAATTACTTTAAATGTCAATCACCCTTGTTAAAAGAGATTAACAATTTAAAAAGCAAGATCTAACTATTAGCTGTCTACAAATTAACAAAGCATGAGCTATTTTAGAAGACACTTACAGGCAATTTCTTCCCATTAAACATGACCTTGACTCCCTTGCAGGAACCAGCCAAATCATAAGCTCTTCTGGTCATGAGAGCCACAATATCCCTGTCAAGTTTATCCATCTTAAATTTGGACAGATCTGGTTGGAATGTTATACATGTGTAATCTTCACCATCAAAATGTTTAATTTTGGCTTCAGAAGTCTTCATCATATTATTCATCCATGTCTTTAAGAGAAAAAATACTTAAATATTTCTATTTTGCTTCTATATTAGATAATACATAAAGACTCGGCCAATGAAATACATTCATTTACCACAGCTAGAACCATTTTCCAACTTTCACAACAAACCAATCCTTAAAACTATACTATAAATGAAGAAATTTTAGATAAAACTATTATAACAACCTCATGCTGAAATAATCAAAATCAGCTGTACAGCTTTATATATTTTTAGTTAAATCTTTCAAAATCTACAAATGGTCATATAGAATTATACAAAACTAAAAAGGTACAATGCTTTTCTGACAAAATTATTTTACTTACGTAAAATTTTCAAAGGCCTACAAAAGTGAAATATAAAAATTTGAAATATAAATGATCAATCAACAAGGAAATTTTCAAACATGCTAAGTGGGTGCATTTCAATTAGACTGTGAGGTTCAAGACATTTTCCCTATTGCTTAAATAGGTTAA
The DNA here is from genome assembly GCA_024291935.2 of Okapia johnstoni. Classification (NCBI taxonomy): domain Eukaryota; kingdom Metazoa; phylum Chordata; class Mammalia; order Artiodactyla; family Giraffidae; genus Okapia; species Okapia johnstoni. The sequence continues at coordinate 34,741,006 of CM044327.1, read as the reverse complement.
AGGAAAAGTCTGTCAAATAAAGCATTTTGTTTTAAAGGAATGGGAGGAAAACAGACTTTAAAATCTCCCAGACATTCTGGGAGCCTTTTTACTCTGATGACTTGCTTAATGTTTAAAAAAAGAAGTGATATAGGTATCTAAGGTATTATATAGGTATTACCTTGGCAAAGCAACAAACATGATTATTCTTAAAAAATAATTAGTCACATTTCTATCATACCTGCTTAAAACTATGTTTGTATTCTTTGCAAGCAGTTTCTACTGTAAACTTTGTACTGAAAATATTACAAAGTTTTGCACCATAACCATTGCGACCACCTGTAAGAACAATTAAATGTGAAAGGTTTAATGAAAACAATTTTAAAGGGACTTTCTTAACTCACCTACCATAGGACAGATCTGTTGCAAAACAGCTTCCACTTATTGTATTATCTTAATCACTGATTGAATATTTCAAAGTATATTTAGATATTTCATTTAAAGAAATATACAATTAAGGTTTAGCACATACAGTAATATAATTAGAATACACATTTTGTAGATTATCTTCATAACAATTTCAAAAAAAATTAAGCACTGTATCTTCAAACAATCCAGTAAGTCTATGTGAGTATGAATCTGAGCTTTCTATCACAGTCACTTCTATTACAAAACTCTAATCTATATAACTTCCTGCTGCTGCTGTTGCTAAGTCGCTTCAGTCGTGTCGTGTCTGACTCTGTGTGACCCCATAGACGGCAGCCCACCAGGCTCCGCCTTCCCTGGGATTCTCCAGGCAAGAACACTGGAGTGGGTTGCCATTTCCTTCTCCAATGCATGAAAGGGAAAAGTGAAAGTCAAGTCGCTCAGTCATGTCTGACTCTTTGCGACCCCACAGACTGCAGCCTACCAGGCTCCTCCGTCCACGGAATTTTCCAGGCAACAGTACTGGAGTGGGTTGCCAGTGCCTTCTCCAATATAACTTCCTAGAACTTTGGTTTTGGAAAAAAAATCATCTTTTGCGAAATGTAAATAAGTAGAAAAACAACTGGTTATGGTCAAAGCACTTTCAACTCTATAGAATCTAGACTTTCAATCTTGACTCAAAGAAAACAGTTTAAAAGGAATTTAATTGATACCAAAAGACATGGTGCTTATGTAAAAACAAATTTGCACATACAGGAATCATATGCATCTTACTTTCATCAGTACTCTAATTCAAAACCCAAACTATCAGCCAGGTTAGATGGAGTTCCATGAGTTCTAGCAGAAGTCAACGTACTACAAGTTAAGTGTCTATCAGACTATAATTAAGACAACAGTAATACATGACAGTTTTTATGCATATTAATTCTAAAAAGGATTTTCTCACAACAAAACTAGAAAAGCTTCCTTTTCTGTAATATCTTACATAGGAATAGTAAAAACTTATGTTAAGAGAGCAATATTTCTCAATAAAAATTATGATCAGCCATTTAGACTTTACCTGTTACTTTTTTCTCATCATCGTCATAGTTACTGGATGTTAAAAGCTGTCCAAAAATTAATGCAGGAACATAAACTTTCTCTACTTTGTGTTCTACTACTGGAATGCCTTTCCCATTATTCCAAATGCTTATAATGTTAGATTCACTGTAAATAAACAAGCAGAGTTTGGAGCTTTTAATAGTTTAAAGATAAATCAATTAATTTCCATCAAAAGTAAAGTGACCCAGAATAAACATGAATGATTATAAGCAAAATGCCAGCCATTACCAATTGGAAGACACTCACTCATCTTTCAAGAAAATACTTCCTGAGGATACACATTACCATTCCTGAGTCATAACTCTAATTAGGGTCACTAAGTTCTGCAGGTAATACTGCAAAAATCTCCCAAGAAAGCAAAAGTCTTCTAAATAGTAAAAGCAGTGAAGCTTGTATAAGAAGCCAGCTATCAATTCCACTTTCTTTTCATACATAGTAGCCATGACCTTTTGCTTCTTCCTGCCAGTCAACCACCTGTGAATCACAGGCTCTGCAGGGTTAGCGGCCATGGCCATTTTCACTCCCTACCTGACTGCTGAGAAGTGTAGACAGAGAAGGAAAGCTGACAGAAATACACTCCACTCTCCATCTAACTGTTAGAGGGTTGTTTTATGCTGTAGCAATCATTGTTACACACTAACTTGGATGGTTTTAAAATATTTATTACCCATTTTAGATCTTTTAAGTTTTTCTATCAGAAAACCATCCTTTTTAGCCCTAAATGGAATGGAGTAGAGGTTCCTACAGCTAACAGCAACTTAACACAGGCAGTGGTCCTGACGGAAAATTTTGCCTTATTGTTTTCGGTAGTACATACCACAGTACCTTTACACATTAAGAGCCAAATTTGCACACACAGCTTCATAACCAACAGAGAATTGTCTTTAAAAGTTACCATTCGCCAGTCTGATTCACAGTTACTCTTAGACTCTTTCACTTACACATACTTAATCTCTCTAGAGTTACTAGTTATTACAACTAAAAAAAAAGTCATAAAAGCCAAAACGAAAATCAAAGACACAGGAGGAAATTAATTACATTTTTTAAAGGTTAAGAAAAAGACTAAAAGCACATCATTTTCTTTCTCCAAATCAGCAAACCAACTTTTCTTTCCTCACTTTTCACAATACAGGTTCAACTCTCCAAATCACAGGGACTCAAATTCTGCTTTTTTATTCATTTCTCCTGATCATTAAGACATTAGTTTGTCCTATTAGATTTGTTTCACCAGTATCCAACCTTCCTTCATTCCAAATGCCACTGTATGAGTCTAAATTAGTATCACCTTAAATACTGATTATTGCAACACAGCTAAGAACAGAACTAGTCACTCCCTTTAAATATATTCTTCATAACAGTGATGGGCTTACCACAGCTTTCATAACACTATTTTTTTGCACCAGGACACAGCAGTAGCTCCATGTTTTCTATGAAATCAAGCTTAGCAGTCCTCTATTGCATGTTCAAGGCCCTTATGCATACCCCTACTTACAGTCAAACTGAACTACTATTCTCCAACATGCATCGTATTTTCCTTCGTCAGTTTTATTACTTGTCCATATTCAGTCTCAATTCTTTCATTTCTTCGTCTTTCGTTTGCCTATAAAATCCTTCTCTTCTCTGTCTAGCCAAATGTTACCTTAACTTCAAGAATCAATTTAGGACTTCTGTCCTCCCAGCCTAAAACAATGTTTTCCAACATTCCTTATATTGAAACTTGCCACAAAAAAAAATCTAAATTATTTACTAGGGACCTCAGGACATAATTAGGTTATCTCATGTGTGGGTAAACACTCTATATAGAATATACAGCTAAATATTTAAGTATGTAACAGTTTCAAATTAGATCCTATACTTTACCTTGTGTGTCCCATATCCAGAGGTCAAGAGTGAAGCCTTGAAAACAAGGGCCCTGTACTGCACTATTTTTTTAAACTTCAAAATAGTTCCTAGCTTGAGTTTAAAACCTGTAACTTATTCTTTTTTTTTTTTTTTTTTTTTTTTTTACACAAGACACCATGGAGTTTAAAACTAATAGAGAACAATTCTGAAGGAAACAAAGAAAGATAATGGATGGAAAATTACAGATCTTAAGCATCTCAGAATGACTCTAAAGTCAATACACTCATGAAAAAACCCTTAAAATCTTTTCATCCTTAGTATATATAGTACTACAATTAAAATAAGGCACTTTGTAAATTCATCATCTTCACAGTTTCAAAAACATAAGATGATACCTCATACATTCTATACGCCTATGAGTATGAAACTGGAACTTTATATCAAAGTCACCTCTCTATTAAAAACATTTCAGTTTATCTCACTTTGTAGGTCTGGAACTTATTTCTATAATCTCTAAACAATGATTCAGAATTATATAACTGCATTTTTTGCTCCATCAATAATCTTCACAGAAGTATTAAAAGAATGATGTGCTTGAATAAGCTACAAATAAAATTCCAAAATAATTAAAGCTAATAAGAAACTTGAAAAACAAGCTGAATATCCAATACTCATCAGCTGGAAAGAGGTTAATTATGACATATTGACATAATACTTAGGGATAGTTAAAAAAATTAAGTTGACTTATGTAAGTTAATAAGGAAGGCTGTCCTCAGTATGTAAAATAGCAAGATACAAAATATATATAGAAGGCAATTTTTAAAATGTATACATACTGTATATTCGGTATGAGTGTACATTACTTTTTGAAGGCTACAGCTTTAAGAATTTCAACCCTAAATAAGCAAGACTACTTAAGCTAGAGAAATAACTAGAACTCTGGTTATTGTGCTTTTCACATTTGTTGGTTTTTAATCAAATTGATGCCATCAAGTAAGCTATTTCTATACTAACCATTACACTATACTATTTAATGGGTTTTAAACGCTCCTGTAAGAAGTTGCTTCAAATTCTCTAACTTCTTAGAACTGCTGTCCAAATTCTGTATGGCATCCCTTGCTGACCTATTCCTATGTCTTTTACAACTATGGATTTGTATTTAAATTTTATCTCCATATCACAGAGTACTATTGAAAGAGGAATAGTAAGAGCTAAGCTAGACCGTGTATACTCTACACTTGATCCATTAACTATTAAAATTTAACCTTTCTTTTACACAAAGAGTTCATAAACACACATGCACAAAGAAAAATAAAATCTGCTATACACAGATATTAAAAAAGAATGAAAAAGAGAAAGAGCAATAATAAAGGCACTAGTTACATAGAATTACTTTGTCCAGAATCTGGAATAAAGTAAAGCTTGTCACTATGAGCCATTATTTGGTCTATAAAACCATTTTATAGCTCACTTTTAATCACTTCGCTATAATGGGATTCTATGTAAGCTGTTTTTTAACTGCACATTGCTGGATCAATGTGGGTAAAACAAGATAAAAGACTCAAACAACTGTAACCATGTTCATCAAGAATGTATTTTTAAAAAGGTCTTCTTCCTTAGTTTTCAGTCAGTTCTGATTTTTAAAAAAGCGTGAAGATAGTAAACATTCAACATCTATTCCTCCGTACTACTCTCCTAAAACATAATCATTTTTAACTGACAATTTCCTAACTATGGGAGAAGAGAAATCTTGACAGCTAAAATTTCCTTAAAACTACCTTAAATGTCTGCATAAGCTGTAACTTTTAAGTGTCCATCATACCATACCACTTACTTTTAAGTATGCATCTTACCATATAAATTCTCAGTATAGTGTATTCATTATAGAAATGATGCAAGTAAAAAATAAGAAAGAAAATCAAGAACTTAAATAGTATAGTTATGTACTAATATTTTCATATAAGATATAGTCAACTTCATTGTGTAACCAAATATAACTTTATTGACAATAAAGTTGTAACTGAATTATTAAACTTTCATGTTAAGGAAAAAATCTTAAAATCATGCTAACCTACTAATGAAATTACAAGGGATAAATATAATGTAATATCTTACAACAGGCATACTGGTGAAAATAGCATAAACGTAAAAACTATATTTCAAACTTAGAACTTTATTATTTTTCACACCCCCCCTCAGTCCTCCAAAAAAAAAAAATCACCACAGTGATTAGCTGAACACCCGCTATATATTCTACACCACCAGCAGTTCCCAATTTACAAATGATGTTATAAATAATGGAAAAGCCTAAATGTTGGTTATGACAGAATAAATTTAATCCATAATGTAACTGGAATAGTACTAACGATAGCGCACTTGGCCTTGAGTACCAAAGCAAAAGGAAGAAATACCCAGTGATTATTCTAGCAGCTGAAACAGCATCCACAGCATCAGAGAGGGAGAAAAATGGTCTCCGAGAGCTCCCATAAGAAAGCACTCTGGAGAGAAAGACTATGAACCACAGAGGAAACTAAGAGAACAGCATTCTAGCTAAAAGAGGTAAAAATAACAGGGTCTCGAGCAATAGGAAACTAACTGTAATAATTATTCATTTGAGAAATGTTTGTAAGGTGGGAACTATCTGAATAAAAGCTTAGCATAAAAAATTAAATTTGAAATATACTTACGGATCAATAGAAACTTTAATACAGGTCATGTTCTTATCCCTCTGTTTATTATCAGCTGCATTAACTACAGAAATAAATATTTTCGTGAGTAATATATAAAAAGTTTTAATAAACAGACATACATGACATAAATAAACATACGATTGCAAGTGCATCACTACTTAATATAAATATTTACATATGGTAATAGTTAAAGAAAATAATTACTGGTAACTTCTATTACAAAACCTTATTTTGCAAATAATATTCTTAAATTTTTTAATGTCACACTAAATTACTATTATGTCTTCTACAAAACAAGGTGTGTGTGGGGGGATGATTTTGTGATATATAAAAACAAACATCTGCAGTTTACAATCCCCTATCCAGGCCTGAAAGTTAAAAATTGGGTTTAATTATATTTTATCTTGGTAACAAATAACTACTTTCTCTTGATCTCCTTCAATAAACTACTGATTTTATAGATAGAATGAGCTGAAACCAGTTGTTTTTGAACTAGAAAGGCACTCTTTAGCATCCACAGAAATCAAAATGCTAAATCCTATGAACTATAACTGATAATATTTGCATACGTTAACCATGGCTTCGGTAAAATTTGAACACAAGCTAGCTGTAAAACTGAACTTCAATCACAGAAGGAATATGTTCCTGATAAACACTGTATAACCTAAAAGTAAAACTGGCAGATAGTTGTGAGATGAGCAAAAAGTACAAAACTAAGTAACCAGTTTTACTCTCCTTTGTTTTTCCCAAAGACGGAAAGAAGCTTCGAGAGACCCACACAACCCTGGCAGGAAACCCAGTGGCACTGATGCATCTGTGTGGTTAAAAACATTCCCAAAGTCTGAGTACTCCCCAGGAGTCAATTACACATCAACACTTCATTGTGACTGAATTAACTGTGTGATTTGGAAAGCACAGAGGTATTTGGAACAAGGATTGTTAAACCTGGTTGCCCAACAGAAATACCTAATGTGTTGGTTAGAAACACAATTTTATATGTCTCACCCAAAACTAACTGAATCTGCAAAGATCAGGCCCTGGAATCTATCTTTAACATGCCCTCCCTGGTGACTGGGATGCAGTCAACCTCAAGACAACTGCACACACAGGACCACACACTAACCCTGAGGTTACTGACCAAATATAATGCACGCAGTTTACAGATGAACAAATCAAACACAAAGACATAACGTCCAGAAATATGAACATATTACAGCAGGTAACATAGATTTTCTGAAGAATATTTATATTCAACATAAAAACCTGAGACATACCTCTAAAATTTATGTTTGGCTTTACATACACAGGAACATTAAAAATGATATCAATAGAAACAAATGCATTAAATCTTAAACGAGTACTCACCCAAAATTTCATCAAAGATCTTGTATAAACCCGGCACAAAGGTAACCTCTCGGCAATTCATTCCTATTTCTTCATCATATACCCACATAAGCTGCATTGAGAGAAAAATTCAAAAGAATTTATGGAGTAAAATTTTACAAAACATAAACCCATATTTCTCATTTCCACTGTAAATACTTAGGTCTTCAAACTAGAAAAACATATTACTTCAGTCACAAGCAACCTTACTGAATCCATATTTAATTTAAATAGTCTATAAATTGAGAAATTGTTTTGTTTTATACCAAGTCTGTATTCTTACTCATAAAGTCACCTTTAATGTAAGGCACCAAAAATTGTTAATAACTACTTAAATATGGAACTGGCCAGAAAGTTCATTCAGGTTTTTCCCCAACATGTTATGAAACATAAACGAACTTTTTGGCCAACCCAATAAAACAGGAAAAAAAAAAAAAAATCATATTTACTTTATACTTTTGCTTCATGTGTTATATTTTCCAATAAATAAGCAGCACAGAGTCAAACAACATGAATGCAGCATGATGTCCGAGTCAGACACCTAGCTATGAATTCCAGCTCTCACTAGTTGAGGGATCTGAGCAAGTCACTAAAAAAAAAGAAATCTATTTAAACTTCAGTGTCTTCATTGACAGAATGGAGAAAACAGTGCCTGCTTCCCAAAATTGCTAGAATCAAATATGATATTAAGTGTAAGCCAAGTAAGTATTAAACAATAGTCAATGTGTACATATAAATTCTATAATTTAAAATAAACCACAGCCAGAACTTAAGAACTTTTAAGAAGTTCATACAGCACCATTTTACTATACACTTCCCTACACTCTAGACTTCTCAGTTTTTATCTCCTAGTTTTATAATCTCTAGTAGGAAATGAAGACATTTCTGCCTCTTAGATTGCTCTCCCTACTTTGTGTTATTAACAGACACATGAAATTATGTATTCGCAAACCATGTAATCACAAAAATGCTCTTCAGTAGATACGGAGATACATCTAATTTCAGTAAATAATAACTACCTGTGTCAATGGCTCCACTGACCCAATGTATGTATCAGGACGAAGGAGAATATGTTCGAGTTGTGTCTTTTTCTGATACACTCTCTCGACAGACAACTTCTTTGAAGAATCATTTTTGTTTGCAGTTTCTGACTCTTCCTTTTTTGCAGCATTGTTCTGATCAAAAAGAGTCTAAAATTAACCAAAAAATCAAATTTAAATAACCTACCAAAGGGTAAACTAAAATGTATACGGACACATGACATTATTTTGTTGTTAAAGAGAAAACCTATCTTTCAGGCTCATTTTTATCAAGTTATAAAAAAAAATTCAACCCTGAATATTCATTAAAAGGACTGATGGTGAAGTTCTAATACTTAGCCATCTGATGTAAAGAGTCGACTCACTGGAAAAGACGCTGATGCTGGGAAAGATTGAGGGCCAGAAGAGAAAGGAGTGACAAAGAATGAGATGGTTGGATAGAATCACTGACTCAACAGACATGAGTTTGAGCAAACTCTGGGAGATAGTGAAGGACAGGGAAGCCTGCCGTGCTGCAGTCCATGGTGTCGCCAAGAATCAGACATAACTTAGCAACAAAAAGAACACAGGTCTATTTACTGACAGTTTAGTTCTTTTTGTAATATAGGGTGAAACTGCAGTTTTGACTGAACCCAGAAAGTAGGTCAACATAGACACCAGAACTGCTAGAATAGCCAACAACTATTCAATCAAGAAATCCCTAGTGGCTCAGATGGTAAAGCGTCTGCCTGCAATGCGGAAGACCCGGGTTTGATCCCTGGGTCAGGAAGATCCCCTGGAGAAGGAAATGGCAACCCACTCCAGTACTCTTGCCTGGAAAATTCCATGGACAGAGGAGCGTGGTAGGCTACAGTCCATGGGGTTGCAAAGAGTCGGACACGACTGAGCAACTTTGCTTTCTTTCACTTTCAACTCTATAAGATACCAGATTAATGTTGTAGTCCTCAAAACTTTCCCTGGGAAGAAAGACTTCCCTGGTGGTCCAGTGGTTAAGAATTCACTTGCCAGTGCAGGGGACACGGGTTCAATTCCTGGTCCAGGAAGATCCCACATCCCGCACAGCAACTAATTCCCGTGCTCCACACGAGAAGCCACTGCAGTGCGAGGCGCGAGCACTGCAACTAGAGGCAGCACTGGCTCTGCCACTGAAGAGCCCAGCGCACAGTGCAGACCCAGCGCCACCAAGGCAGTTACGCCATTAATGCCTAAAAACCTTCCAAGGAACGTCCGTTCTTATCAGGTTATAGGTTGGCAAGGACTGAACCTGGCTGACTGCGGGGGTCCCAAAAGCTCCCAGATACAAGTGCCCTGCCATTAAGCTACTGAAGACTACAGTAAAGAGGGGGCAGAGATAGTATTCTACATAGTTAGTGTATGTAATTCTCTTCTTTGCCAATTCCATGGAGGCAGAAGTTGTCATTCTAATTCTTACAGCAGATAAGGACTCCAAACAAAAGTTTCCACAGGCTGCAGATTTCCCTGCTTTTTTATAGCAGCAAGGAAAACATCTTTCTACTTCTGGAACTACCTAATGCTGACAAATTAGATATCTCACTAAGAGAGAGTTATTATGATGGCCTATCTTTTTTCTGAGTCCCAAAGTAACTCAAACATAAGACACAATGAGATATTTTCATAGGTCTTTGAATTTTACTAGAAATGAAACAGAAGACAAACAATGGAAGATGGAGAGATTCTGTGCATTTCACCAAGCAAGCGACACGCGACTTCCATCTGAGACTTAAACGCATCCGTACCGTCATCCTTACAGTGAGATTCTGTGCATTTCACCAAGCAAGCGACACGTCACTTCCACCTGAGACTTAAACACATCCGTACCATCATCCTTACAGTGAGATTCTGTGCATTTCACCAAGCAAGCGACACGCCACTTCCATCTGAGACTTAAACGCATCCGTACCGTCATCCTTACAGTGAGATTCTGTGCATTTCACCAAGCAAGCGACACGCCACTTCTATCGAGACTTAAAACACATCCGTACCATCATCTTTACAGTGAGATTCTGTGCATTTCAACAAGCAAGCAACACATCACTTCCATCTGAGACTTAAACACATCCGTACCATCATCTTTACAGTTATTATTTTTGAAAGCACGCCAAATGTACATTAAAAATCAAAATACATGACCTCTGAGTAAACTAAACCTGAGCAAGCTTTTAACAAACAAAACCTATGGAAATCCAAGCATCAGTTATAATCTTCCAATGCCATGAATTTTACATAAAATTAAAGCGATTTTGTTACATATTCTTTGATTTATATGGTTACCCATTAACACTGCTCCGAGTCAATTAAAATAGCTTTGGACATAAGAAAATAATTATTTCATAAAGTCTTCATATTCTGTTTCTGTCAAGTTAGTTGGATGATGAACTAGCAGGCCAGAAAAATGAACTATATTTTTAAATGTCAGTCTCCAAATTTCTAATGATGTTCCTCGCTTTTTGAGATAATTCATAGAAATTAATTTAACAATAAAAACATAACTGATTTTTAATGGATCCTCAGAAGAGTTAGAACAAATACTATAATTACTAAGATCACATTCTTTAAGTGCTTAAAAATAATAAATACCATGCATTCAAAGGTGGATAACAGTAACCTCTTACCATTAACTTAGAACTGTTTGCAACTTTGGCATAAAGTTATATGGAACTTATAATAACCATGCAAGTAAAGGCTTTCCTATCTCAGGCTACTGGTCCAAAACAAATCCCACCACAAAGAAAACATTTGTAAGATTAGACTCTCACAAAGGCCCAGGGTTACCTAATCTGGCATTTGGCCCTGATAACACTGAGATACAGCCCCGAGGGTCACAAACAGTCAGACATGACTGAAGCGACTTAGCATGCACGCATACACGCAAAGGGGCACACAGGTATGGAGAACAGGGTGCAAACCTACCTCACTCCTCCTCCCAAGTGGGTTCATGAGAATAGGGAATGCTTGGTTTGCACCTACCAGATCAATTTCAAAAAGTTGTCATTTTTGCTAGAATAAACTCTCAAAAGTCAGAGACTATACAAAAAGCAGTCGGCTTTGTCAGATTACTATCTGTAATTTTCTGGAGGAATAATACATAAATATTAAAAAATAAGTGTGATGATATACTTAAACCATTTTATGCCAAAATATTTTATCATATGACAGATGTTGAGGAAAGGAGAAAAGGTATCATTCTATCTCAAGTAGTGAAAAGCATTAAGGAATACACATTATCTATAGAATATCACAATAAAACAGATGGCTTATAGATATTTCAAACCAATTCACAACGAAGATTTTAAATAATTTCAAAACTTCATGTAAACCTTTAAACCTGACCATTTCATTGAGTAAACACTTTTAATTGCCTATACCAAAAAGTAGGTATGTTAATTATAAATTTCTCTTACTATAACTTTTATATGAAATTGCACATAATCAAGTATTTTTAAATCAGTAGCTTATTAAAACTATACTGTTTAGGGCTTCCCTGATGGCTCAGTGGGAAAGAATCCACCTACCAGTGCAGGAGACAAGGGTTTGATCCCTGGTCTGGGAAGCCCCCACATGCCGTGCAATACAACTAAGCCTGCAAGCCACAACTCCTGAGTCCTTACGCCCTAGAGGCTGTGCTCTGCAACAAGAGGAGCCACCACAGTGAGAAGCCCGCGCGCCGCAACTAGAGAGTAGCCCCTGCTCGTAGCAACTAGAGAAAATCCTGCAGAGCCATAAATAATTGCTTTATAAAACTATAGTGTTTAGAGAATACAGTGACAAAAACATATTAAAAAATGTGAGTCCATTTTCATCAGAAAAAAATCACACACAATACATACATGCCTAGGGAAAATATAAAATATACCCAACAGAATAGCCGCAAAAATTACTAGTGAGAAGTAGAAATGCTTTTCATTTTCTCTTCTGAGAGACATTTTCTAATGTTCTACAGTGAACATATATTAAAGCATTTTGAAAGCTTATTAATTCATGTCTGTGAAACCATAATTAAGCTAGAGTCATACTGAAGGTCACTTCTTTTCTAGAGGCACTGTTTGCACTACTTACTACTTCTGCAGCCCCCACTTTCTCACTAGGATCTAGGCAAAAGGTAAGAGAAACCAGAACAAGAAGCCCAGGGATCCTGGCAGTGGGGTCCTGGCAGGAGTCCACACTGCGGTCGGATGTATCTGTACCTTCCTACCCTCCACAAGCAGCCGCCTGCACTACTCACTGACTCCAGGCAGTAAACCCAGGAGGCTCTCCCCTGAGAGGTCTATCAGCTTTTCTGAGAGAAGCCTGGATTAATGGTCTCCAGCAGCTCCTGTTTATTATTAGAAAGTTTCCCCCTGAATATTGTCCAAGCCATTAAAAATCAAAATCTGAGGGGAAGGGAAGAGAGGGCAACTCTACACCTTTCAATGGGATGACCTCATCCCTTGAACCAACAGATATAAATACAACATTCTTAGCCTGAGAACAGAGAAATTAAATGAAAAAAGTTCACTGATCACTTTTGCCACAGTAATTATTACCACTATCTCAAGCTCTTAGAAAGTCACTCTGAATAGAAATTCAGTTTAAACACTGTTGCTGATAATATTCAGAAAAAAGATCAAGAAATTAGCTTCAACAAAAATACTCCATCAAACTCACATCTACATGTTTATAAAAAGCACTGTCAACCCCGCACATGAGAAGGAGAATGATGCATATTCGATACCTCTGCATGCAGAGGCGCTCAGTCGTGTCCGACTCTGCGACCCCATGGACTGTAGCCCGCCAGGCTCCTCTGTCCATGGGATTCTCCAGGCAAGAATACTGGAGTGGGTTTCCATGCCCTCCTCTAGGGGATCTTCCAGACTCAGGGATCAAACCTGCATCTCTTACATCTCCTGCATTGGCAGGCAGATTCTTTACCACTGTGCCACCCGGGAAGCCCCTTCAGTACCTATAGGCTAAGAGAATTACGCGTATTTTCAACATTGAAAACAAGAAGTCTTCTGATTAAAAAATGATTCAACTTTTTCTTATCCTGTATGCTCACAGTATTTGTACTATGTAAAAGTATTTGTTTTATAATATCTTGTACTATAGTAAAAACTGCACTAAGTATTTCACATTGAATAAAAATTCACGGTATGCCCTCAAAAATAATCAACTACCGAGAGCATTCTGAATAAATTTTCATGAGGTTTTGATAAAACTGAAATCTTAGGAGTTAAGTTTATCTGTAATTTATTTTATTGTCTGTGTGTGGATAAATCAAACGATTTATAGCAGTAAATAGTGGAATCTAAGCACTCAGGGCAACATTTTCACTCCCACAGATAACTAAAGGCAATGAAAATGCAAAATAAACCCAGGTTAAAACATTCTCCATATATCTACAATTTTAATTTGTGATTAATCATCTGTGATTTATACATATGATGATGCCATAATTGACTTTTTCTAAAGTTCAAAAGCTGACTGCCATGTTAGACAATGCACTAATGCATCGAGAGCTTTTAAATTATAACAAAAATGTCAAAATATATAAAAATCTATTTTAAAATATTAATCTATTTTATAGCATTTTTGCAATATTGCTAACTTCTAATAAAATAATATAGATTTAATAATTATCAAAGATGCAACCTTTGTCAAGAATATTTCTCAAGTACTAGAAAAGAAAAAAAGTTCAATAAAACAAGCTCCTAATTTCAGCAAGTATGTACCAAGATCATTCTGTAAAAAGACGGATTCTTCCATTTACAGAGTGGTCACCTGATACACAGCAATTTGGGGCAATCACTCATAGTTTGCTTTTCTGTGGGAGAAAGAACTGCTGCCAAAGAGGGGAAAGGAGATGGTTTGCCAGTTGCAAAAAAAGGAACTGAGCCACTCCTTCACACTAGAGGCAGAGAAATTTCACCATCACCAAGCCAACCAGAGGTGGACCAGCAAAAGCTTAGCAACAACCCTCTTCTATCTTCTACAAAGACTCCCTCAGAGTCCATGTTACAATTTCATAACAGTGCCTCCTCTTCTCTCCCTCAAGGCTGCCATGCTTTGATATTCATTTTATCACCCATATAACCATGGAGAGGGCCATGCTATCTACCCGCCATTAATAAAAACAAAAATCACAATGTCTCTCCAGAAATGCCCTCCCAAACCAAGGGGCAGGAGAGAAGTTAGAAGATGAGGGATACTTTAATATCATAAGAAATGTTCAAATGTCCACAGTGAAAATAAAAAATACTTTCTCTAAAAAGAATCCAAATCAGAAAGAAGTAAAATTGTCACTAATTGAAGAGGAAATGATATGGTGAGAAAATCCTAAAGACTCCACCATAAAATTATCAGAACTAACAAACAAATTTAGGAAAGCTGCCAGATACAAAACCAAAAATCCACTGTTTCTGTAAACTAACAGTGAACTGTCAGAAATGGAGAAGACAACCCCACTTATAATGGCAACAACAAAAATTAAAATACCAGGAATGTATATATTATATATAACATATAATAATATATACAATATATAATGTAATATATAATAATATTATATATATATATCTCATATATACTCTGTGCAGCATGCAGGATCTTAGTTTCCAAACCAGGGATGAGACCCACACCTCCTGCAGTGGGAGTGTGGAGTCTTAACCACTGGATGGCTAGGTAAGTCCCGACATAGGAATAAATTTAAACAAGGAGGTAAAAGACCTCAATATTGAAAACTATAAGACACTGATTAAAGAAATCAAAGACAAAAACAAATGGAAAGAAATTCTATGTTCATGGATTGGAAGAATTAATATTGCTAAAATGTCCAATTTCCCAAAACAGTCTTGCAGATTCAATGCAATTCGTATCAACATTCCAACACTTTTCACAGAAATAGAATAAACAATCTTAAAATTTATATGGAACCACAAAACTGAACTGTCCAAGTAATCTTGAAAAAGAACAAAGCTGGAGCATCACACTCCCAAATTTAAAACTTTATTATAGGGACTTCCTGGGGGCTTCCCTAGTTGCTCAGTTGATTAAGAATCTTCCTGCAATATAGGAGACCCAGGTTCAATCCCTGGGTCGGGAAGATCCCCTGGAGAAGGAAATGGCTACCCACTCCAGTATTCTTGCCTGGAGAATCCCATGGACAGAGGAGCTGGGCAGGCTACAGTCCATGGGGTTGCAAAGAGTTGGACACGACTGTCCAACTAACTTTCACTTTTCCCTGGCAGCGCAGTGGTTATGACTCTGCACTCCCAATGCAGGCGAACTAAGATCCCACATACCCCATGGCACAGGCCAAAAAAAGTAAAAGAAACAAAAGCTAACTATGTTACTATTTACAAACTAATATAGTAATCAAAATATTACGGTAATAGCATTTAAAAAAAAAAAGACACACAGATCAGTGGAACAGAATAGACCCCAGAAATAAACCCATGCCTATATGGTCAATAACTTTATGACAAAGTTGACAAGAATATACACTGGGAAAAGGACAATCTCTTCAATAAGTGCTGTTGAGGGACTCCCCTGGTGGCTCAGTGGTAAGGAATCTGCCTGCCAGGGCAGGAGACAAGGGTTTGATCCCTGATCTGGGAAGATCCCACAGGCCACAGAACAAGCAAGCCCATGCGCCACAACTACTGAGCCTGTGCACTAGAGCCTGGGAGCCGCAACTACTGAAGCCCCAGGCTCCCCAGAGCCCATGCTCCACAACACGAGAGGCCACCACAAGGAGAAGCCCACACAGCAGCTAGAGAGGCCCCGCTCACAGCGACTAGACAAAGCCCTCTCACAGCAACAAAAACCCAGCGCACCAAAAATAAAGTTACAAATAAGTGGTGTTGAGAAAAAAAGGACAGCCACATGCAAAAAATGAAACTGGACCCCTATCTTACACCATACAAAAAAAATAACACAAGATGATTAAAGACTTGAATGTAAGACCTAAAACCATAGAAGTCCTAGAAGAAAGCCAGGAGTACACACTGTGACATCAGTCTTGGTGATGGTTTTTTTTACTTGACCCCCAAAGCAAAAATAAACATGTAAGACTACAACAAACTAAAAATCTCTGCACAGCAAAGAAAACCATTGAACTTAAAAGGCAAACTACCAAATGGGAGAAACTATCTGTAAACCATATACCTGATAAAGAGTTAATATTCAAAATATATAAAGAATTCAAACAACTCAAGAGCAAAAAATAGATTCATTAAAAACCGGGCAGTGGATATAAATAGACATTTTTCCAAAGACGACATACGGTCAACAGGTATATGAAAGGTGCTCAATATCACTAATCTCAGGGAAATGAAAATCCAAACCACAGTGAGATACCACTTCATACCTGTTAGAACGGTTATTATTGAAATAAGAAGTATTGGCAGAATGTTGAGAAAAGGAACCCTTGTGTACATTGGTGTACATTCTGTACACTGGTGTAGTCACTGAAGTCCCTGAGAAAATTTAAAACAGAATTACCATATGATCTAGCAACTCCACTCCTGGGTATTTACATGAGGAAAATGAAAACACTAATTTGAAAAGATATATGTACCCCCAGGTTCACTGCAGCATTGTTTATAAAAGCTAAGACAAGGAAGCAACATAAATGTCCATCAATGAATGAATGGATAAAGAAAATGTGGTGTTTATATACAGTGGAATATCATTCAGTCATAAACAAGGATGAAATCTTGCCATTTGGAACAACATGCATAGATTTAAAGAGGATTCACATTTAGTGAAATAAATGAGAGAGAGAAAGACAAAAATACTGTATAATCTTACTTATATTTGGAATATAAAGCAAAACAAAAAACCAATCTGTATCTATTTATTCATAGATACAGAGAACAAATTAGTGGTTGCCAGACTTGAGGGCAGGGAGGGGAATAGGTGAAAGTGGTCAAAAAGTACAAACTTCCAGTTATAAAATATTTACGTCCTGGGATGTAATCTACAGAAAGGCAACTAACAGTATCATGTTGTATAGTTAATACTACTGTGTTGTTAAGAGTAGGTTTTTAAAATTTCATCACAAGGAAAAAAATATGTAACTATGTATGGTGATATTAACTAGACTTATTGCGGTGATCATTTTGCAATACAAAAATTTTCTCTGACTCAAAAATGAAAATACTAATCATTGGATTTTTTTAAATATAAAGAAGGGGAACACAAGTGTGTGTGAGTGTGTGTGCACATGCACGTGTGCACACACATGAGCACTCATCTAAGAGTTTACTGTGTGCAAAGCATTGTAGGAATTAAATGAATACTCTCAAGCCTCATATAAGTTCCAGGAAGTAGACACTACTAATAATGACTCCCTTCTTACAGCAAGGAAACTGAGGTTTGAAGAATTTAAGCTAATAAAGTTAGTATGGAAAAAGCTGAGTTATGAAACCAGGTGGTATGCTTTCGTAGCCCATATTCTTAAAAGGCATCATGCTTACAATGTTATTCAAAATACATACACCTTGAAAAGGAAGTGTACTCCCCAGCCTTTCATGTCAAAGTAAAAGAAAGGTTATTAGAAAGAGGTATACACGTATTTCTCAGGAGGCTTTTCTCTTTTTACCTTGTGATATCACCATATCAAAGACAAATTGCTTTGGTTGTAACTTTTTAAGCAGGGGAATGTGTAAAGGATGGTTAAGAACATAGTGAAAGTGAAGTGAAAGTCGCTCAGTTGTGTCCGACTCTTTGCGACTCCATTGACTGTATAGTCCCTGAAATTCTCTAGGCCAGAATACTGGAGTGGGTAGCCTTTCCCTTCTCTAGGGGAACTTCCCAACCCAGGGATCAAACCCAGGTCTCCCACATTGCAGGCAGATTCTTTATTAGCTGAGCCACCAGGGAAGCCCAAGAATACTGGAAAGGGTAGCCTATCCTTTCTGTAGTGGATCTTCCCAACCCAGGGGTCAAACCAAGGTCTCGTGCATTGCAGGCAGATTCTTTACCAACTGAGCTATGAGGGAAGCCCATAGGGCTGGTTTAAATACCACCTTTGCCTTAGCCATGTAATTCACACTTTGTTCCCTAATCTGTAAGCTCCTGTTTCCATCTCTGGAAATGGCTATAATTTTACTGATCTCCCCTCTTCTTTAAAACTGGGTCCTATTTATATTAAGATTTTTAAAAACACAGAAGAGGTGTTTCGTTTGTTTTTTTAACATACTTAGTAAAACGCAACTGATGCTACCAATATTTAATGTATCTGAAACTATTAGCAAACACACTTCTATTCAGGAAAGTTAGAACAGTCTATAAAAACTGTTTCTAAATACTGCAATTAGTTACTTGAGAATGTATCTAAAGAACATTGCAACCTAACCACTTGTCCTAAGGGCAGAAGACTTTTCAGGAAGTTGGTATGTCAACTATCTAATTGGTTAACAATAACTAAGTTTGGACTAAGTATCCAGCTTATTGCTAAAAACTATAAAGGATACATGGTCTCTGACTTCAACAGCTGATAATCTAATTGTTAAAACAAAGGTATCACTCCGTGAAAGTTACATTAAAAAGAACATTTATGTTTTATGATCCATAAGGATAACAAAACTTTGGTGAGACTCTGTGCTAGCTTTGAGTGTTATTTAGACTGGTAAAAAGAAGAGGAAGAGGCGGTCCTGTTGGAAGACAAGAACACAAAGTGACAAAAACAAGCGTGATGCCCAAGGGACAGTGAAGAGGTAAATCTAACTATGAGGACAATATGGAATAAATGTCAATTGGAGCATAGTTTATAAAAAATTGACTTGATAGTCTGGCTG
This sequence comes from Okapia johnstoni, assembly GCA_024291935.2. Classification (NCBI taxonomy): domain Eukaryota; kingdom Metazoa; phylum Chordata; class Mammalia; order Artiodactyla; family Giraffidae; genus Okapia; species Okapia johnstoni. The sequence continues at coordinate 34,721,746 of CM044327.1, read as the reverse complement.
AGGAGTTTAGACTTACAAAAATAAGCCACTAAAGCAAAAATTTTAATACAAATATTTAAACAGTATTTATATACACAATCATGTTTCCTAAACTAGAAATATTCATGGTCAAAAAAGTTTTATGTTTCATTCAATTTTACTTTTAAAAAACTCCATGGTTAACAGTAATTTTATACTTAAACATATTTTATAAATACTGAAATATTTACAAATAAAGTGGATTTGCTTTGCTTCAAATAATGAGAAAGGGAAAGGTGAGTGAGTGACCTTGAGCTGATGACCACTAAAGCCCGATGATAGAGTCTCTGCATCATTCTGGCCATCATAATTGTATAGGCCTAATATTTTCCATTATAATGTTCTTTTTAATCTACCAAATTAGAGTAGTACTGGGAAAAGATGAGTATTCATAAAGAGATTAACTGTATTCTAATATTTTCATACATTTATTTTTTGCAACCACTTAAACATGATAAAAGACTGACTGAATGAAATAGATTATTAGTCTACAAATCAAACTTAAACTAAAAATTAATTCAAGAAATTCCGTCTGCTTTGGAGAAGCCTTCACAGCTGTTGTCAATTTTTACTCAAAATAGTTCTATAGTACTTATATTTTTCACTTTTTAATTTTAAAAATATCTTAAGATACTGCAAAGCAAACATAAACCCAATGCACTGTTAAAAGAAGTTAATAATTTTAAACCACTGTGCTTTGTGGGTTCAGATACTGAAATGTAAACTTTTGTGAAGTGACAATGTTAACACTACCTAGTAACACACATCCCAACACTTGGCATTACCACAACCCCAGCTCCCTAAAAAGAACAATATCAGGGACTAATTCCATTTTTATTTCTTCCCATTACCCACAAAGAGGTAGCAACATAACATGTTTCAATAAAGCAAGCAAAATTAACCATCTCCAGAAATAGAAGACTTCCGCAACAAATCCCTGAACTCTTGCAAAGGAATAAAATTCTTTCACTCTGGCTCAAAGATACTCGGTGTGAAAGCAACTTGACCCTTCTTAATGTGTGCTTCTTGAGCTTCACTGACAAAGGCAAACATTTATTAAGCCCAGCAACGTGCCACATATATTGTCTCATTTAATTATCAATGCAACCTTATTTTACAGATGAAGAAATAGGTTTACAAAGACTATGTCCCTTTCTGCAAAGTCCCAGTGACTGTTAGAGACAGGATCCAAATCTACCTCAAACTGACAAAGTCCATGCTCACAACCACTTCCCTATATTGCCCCCGATAAAATTAAACTATGGCCTATAGTCAATGATGTGTATTATGGACATAAAGATGCCCACATAATCCGACTTAAATTTAAAGCAAGCATCAAATCTTAAAGTGAATTATGGAGTGATTACCTTTTTAATAAAGTTCTAATTCAACAAGAGGAGGATATAATTTGTAAATAAAAGAGTAAGTGATTTTTACTTTAATTTTACTCTATCTCCCTTAATAGTTTTTATAATGAGAAAATATTTAATCAGTAAGTCAATTTTAGTTTCAAATGAATTTTTCTGATTTTGAATGAAATCCTCTAAGTTTCATCAAACTTTTTATATGAATGAAAAGAAAATTTTCTATTGTGAAAGAAAAAGTGGTCATTCAATCATCTACAAAATTAACTAACAGTAAACAAACTACTGCTTTTAACTGTTAAAGCTAACCAATTCAATCTTGGAGAAAAATATTTACCATTACAGAGAATCAGCAGTTCTCAAAGGAAACACTGATCAGGACTCAACAGTTCCAAACAGTGAACGAGAACCATCTGGCTAACACAGAAGTGTTGCTATTTTCAGAAGTTGTTTGATTTTAGTAAAAAGGGTAAAAGGCCCCCACCCCCATGTTCACAGGGATGGCTAACTTATTACCAACACTTTCTCTTTCCTGCTCTAGTCTATTCATGCATACTATACATTACTGAAGTAACATGCAAAAATTCGGAGAGATCCAGCAATGGCAGTCTGCACCTTGGCATGCAAACATAAACATATCCTGTTATCAGTAACATCCTTTTTACAAGGAATGCTTTCCAATATAGCAGAACTGCTATTCACCTCTCTAACCCTCACCCAAACAAAAAAACAACAACAACAAAAAAAAAACAACGAAGAACTTTCTAAAAAACAAAACAAAACAACGCCAATACGAAAGTTTCTTTAGGTGTTTTGAAAAAGGGAAGGTCCATCGAAAAAGTCCCTGGGAAAACGTAACGCTTTTTATTTTTCTCCTGGATACACAGTCCGTTGGCTAAGCTGGACTGTGTGTGTATAGGAAGTGACCCTAATCTGAACTCGGTGCTGAGCAAGTGAAATGCGGGTGAATTATCGATCCGCCGTGGGAATCGGATCCCTCTAAGGTCTTCCCTCCTCTACTACTTTGCCAGCAGGAACTGAGCGCCGCCGCGAGCCTTTAACTCCAGGTCGAACCACTCCGGTCACCTCTCCAACACTCCCCGCGGAGCCCCCACCCCGTCTGGCCTGCGATGCTGACCCAGGTAAGCGCTTCTTTTAATAATCCCGCCGTGACAGATGGACGCCCTACAGTGTAACATTCACTGCTGCGGACAGCATGCCGAACGGGCTTTCCACCCGGCTAGCCTCTCGGGGCCGAAGGGTACTGGCCCGAGCCGAGTGGCCCGGCCAAACCCGTTCTCTTCCGAGAGGAGAGCGTCGGACGCGGTTCAGCATTTACAACACAGACACACGCGCGCGCGCACACTCGCGGGCGGGCGCCTCTCCGGAGGCTCTCAGGACACACCTCAGAACACGGACACACACGCCCCTCGCCCCCAGCCCCGGGGAGCCCGGGGAGGAGCAGAGACGGGGCTCCGGGCGCTGCTGATGGACGGCTCATCGCCCCAAGTTTCACGTGCGCGTAGCGCGCTCGAACCTCCGCCGAGGCAGAGAAGAAAGAAAAGGGGCGGGCGGGGGTTCGGCTGGCAGCCGCCCCGACGGGGCGCGCGTCCGGGGGGCCGGGTTTCCCTGTCCTCCCCCGCCCTCCTCCCCGCCACCGCGGGCGGGGAACAATGCCGCGGCCCGGACCCCCACCCGCCCCGCCGCCCCACTGCCCCACTCACCACCCAGGTCAGCGCCCCGTGGCCGCCGGCTCCCGCGCCGCCGCCGCCTGCCTTGGCCATGGCGCGCCTCCTCCGCTCCGGGCCCGAGGCCGCCGCTCCGCCGCCCGCCGGCCGCCCGGCCCCCCGCTCCGCTCCGCACCGACCGCGCGCCCGCCGCGCTCCTAGCGGCGCCGGCCCCCGCGCCCCATCGCCAAGCCCGGGGCAGACGCCCGGCCGAGCCCGCTGAGGAGGCCGCGCCGCCCGCCGCCCTCAAACTCGAGGCGCGCGGCCGCGGCGCCCGGGCCTAGAGAGGCCCTGAAGAGGCGGCGCCGGAGCAGGAAGCGCCGAGGCCGGCGGTGGGCGGCGGCGCGGCCTCCTCCCCGCCCGGCCGAGGCCCCGAGGGCGGGCGGCGAGCGCGGCCGGCAGTCAGGCGTCCGGACGCAGCGGGGACGCGGCGGCGGCGCCCTGTCTCTCCTCAGGCTCCGCGGAGGCCGCCCCTCGGGGAGCTGGAGCGAGGTCGCCACTGAAGCCGAAGCTGCGTGCGTCGGCCGCGTCAGCCCGACTTCCTCACAGCCCTTCGCCGAGACGGACAATAAGCGGAGCCGCCGCGGCCGCGGTCGCCTCCCTCCTGTCCGGCATAACACCGCACACACACTCGCACCCAGGGAGGGCTGGGGAGGCCGGCGGGGAGAGGGCGGGCGAGCGGCCTGCCCCGCTGTCACTCACGCCGCGCGGCGCCCAATCGGGGCCCTGTCGCCAAGCCTCTCGGCCTATCCCAAAATTCCAAGCCCCCCCGGAGGGGCGGGACCCGAGGGGGGGAAACGTCATTGCGGGTAGCAACCGAAGGGAAGACTTGGGGTTTTTGTGTGTCTGTGTGTGTGTGGTGTGTGTGGTGTGTGGTATCTCTGAGGGGTTTTTCCGCTTGAAGGCTGCGCAGGGGCTGCTGTCAGGGGTCACCTGAGGGCGGCGAAGGATAAGGGTCGACTTGGCCTCGACTCGGTTTTTAATCCGCCAAGCTTGCCGTTTCCTCTAGACCAGCGGCAGAAGCGGGGTGCTCCTCGGCCCGGGACGGCGGGAGGGGGCCGGAAGAGGCCGGGGGCGTCCCGAAGGGAAAGTATTTTTAAAGAGAGGTTGTGACCGCCACGTTGCCGAGCGCTGGTGCGAGAAGGGGCCCCGAGGCCCCGGGCGAGCGCCGCCGTGAGAGGAGCCTCCGCTCAGACTTGCCCTTCCTCCATCTCCTCTCTCTCTCCCCCCACCTCACCCCGAAAGGGACGCGGCCCGTCTGGAGAAAAACCCGCTCTGAAGGAACTTAGATGACAAAGGGGCGCGCCGAGAACGTTCCAGGGAAAGGAGACCGGGCGGCGCGAGGGTTCGCCTCGTCGGTGACCCTCTCTCTCCTCCAAACGATGAGGGATGTCTCTGTCACTTTGAGCCTCTGCTGTCCACAGCCGTGCCTCCTCCTGTCTTTAAGAGGGAGCACGTTTAACCTTTCAATGTCCCAGCGCACCGACCAAGGAATCGTGTCACTGACCTTAAAGCTTTCTAAGAAAATCACCCACGTAGCTTGCACCTCAGCCTGGCCGACGAAAATGGCTTGACTTCGGTCCCGCTCTTGGGGAGAAATCCATGCCACCCTGTGCCAGGCTGTGCCAGGGCTCAAGATAAAACCCGGGCTTTGGTTTCAAGTCGTTTATAACCTGGCTCCTGAGACAGCCTAAAAGGGAGCCAACTATCAACCAACACGAGTACTTGAGGGCACGACGTGCCACCAAGTAGCTGGGACAAGAGAGCTTTTTAAGAAGGTGAAAACCTTATAGCTGCCTGGTGAAACGGTGTATTTTTGTGCACTTCCCAACTGTGTGTTTCCCCTCAAGGGAAAACAAAAATTCTCGGGTCACAGCTTTCAACTGACTTCAGAATCTAAAGAGGTGGAGAACTCTGAAACGTGGAAATAATTTAAACATGGTTGTTCTTAATTAGCTCTCTAGCGACCATGTAATTTTGGCATATCTGGGACTTTAGTCCAGAACAGTGAAGCCTTTCTTTACCTTGAACTTGAGGTGCCAGCTTGTAAATCAGACCAGGGTCTAGTCTTGGGCTGAACCTGATCAGCTAAGTATCCCTGCCTTGTTATTTTACCTTCATGGACCTCTCTGCTTGCACCTCCTTAAATTGAGGATTTTTGCTCTGGTATTTACTGTGTCTTTACTTCTTCAAAGTACACACATATTCTACAAGTTTGAAAAGAGGTAAATAACTAAGGGCTCTGAGGTTTTTTAATAAAGATATATGCACTAAATAGAAGCCAAACTATAAAATTTATACCCATATCTTTTTCTTAAACATCAGTTTTCAAAGCTCTTCAATCTCAAATTTTCAAATGAATAAAATCATATATTCAAAAGCTAGATGGGTTAATGGAAATTCATGTTCATCTTTTCACTTGCTTCGTATGTGAGGTACTGAGGTCTTTAGCCTTCTAAGCATGAAGACACTCGAGTAAATGTAACTTGATTTATTCTCTTAAAAATACTGACTTACCTAAAAGAATCACAAATAAAGGAGCTGTTGAATAGAAATGCAAATCAACAGTTTAAAGCAGAGCTTCACAATAAATGGGAAAAAGTACCGAGATCACAAGCTTCTCAGCTCCTGAAGACGCAACGACCTGTTTAACCTCACGCAGCCAACAACATGTATTTATGATAAAAGTGACTGTACTGAACTTCAGTGCAGCATTCCCTTCCGGGACTTTGTCAAATAATTTCCATTTACTGAGTAATCATAGCAATAATTGCCATATTAAAAAGCTTCTATGAGAGATCATAGGCAAAACATTATCTGACATAAATTGTACCAATGTTTTCTTAGGTCAGACTCCCAAGACAATAGAAATGAAAATAAGCAAATGAGACCCAATCAAACTTATAAGCTTTTGCACAGCAAAGGAAACCATAAAAACAACAAAAAACAAGAACAAAACCAAAGATACAACCTACAAAGTGGAAGAAAATATTTGCAAACAAAGCAAATGACAAGGGCTTAATTTCCAAAATGTAAAAACAGCTCAAATTCCTCAACAACAACAAAAAAGTCAATCTAAAAGTGGACAGAAGACCTCAGTAGATATTTCTCCAAAGAAGAAATAAAACTGGCCAATAAGCACATGAAAAAATGCTCAACATTGCTAATTATTAGAAAAGTGCAAATCAAAATTACAATGAACTACCACTTCACACAGGTCAGAATGGCCTTCATTAAAAACTCTACAAATAACAAATGCTGGAGAGGATGTGGAGAAAAGGAAATCCTCCTACATTGTTGGTGGGAATGTAAATTGGTACAACCACTAGGGAGGACAGTATGGCGCTTCCTTAAAAACCTAAACATAGAATGACCATATGACTTAGCAGTCCCACTCTTGGGCATGTGAAAATCTGACTCTTTGTGACCCCATGGATTATACAGGCCGTGGAATTCTCTAGGCCAGAATACTAGAGTGGTAAACCTTTCCCTTCTCCAGGGGACCTTCCCAACCCAGGGATCAAACCCAGGTCTCCCGCACTGCAGGCAGATTCTTTACCAGCTGAGCCCCAAAGGAAGCACACTCATGGGCATATATCCAGACAAAACTAATTCAAAAACATACACGCATCCCTATGTCCAAGCAGCACTATTTACAGTAGCCAAGACATAAAAACAACCCAAATGTCCATTGACAAAGGAATGGATAAAGACGTGGTGAAAAAAGTGAAAATGTTAGTTGCTCAGTTGTGTCCTTCTGTTTGTGACACCATAGACTGTGGTCACAAAACCCACCAGGATCCTCTGTCCATGGAATTCTCCAGGGAAGAATATGGGAGCGGGTAGCCATTTCATTCTCCAGGACATCTTCCCAATCCAAAGATTGAACCCGGGTCTCCTGCATTGCCTGCAAATTCTTTACCATCTGAGCCACCGAAGATGTGGTACACATATACAATGGAGTATTACTCAGCCATAAAAAAGAATGAAATAATGCCATTTGCAGCAACATTGATGGTCTTTGTCATATTGAGTGAAAAAAGTCAGACTGAGAAAGAGAAATATCATATATCATTTATATGGGAATCTAAAATATGACACAAATGAACTCATCTATGCAATAGAAATAGACTCCCTGAGAACAGACTTGTAGTTACCAAAGGGGAGGGGGTTGGGGAAGTGATGGAATGGGAGGTTGGGATTAGCAGATATAAGCTGTTATATATAGAATGGATAAACAAGGTCCTACTGTACAGCACAGAGAACTATATTCAGTATCCTATGATAAACCATAATGGAAAAGAATATTAAAAAGAATGTATATATGTATATCACTGCTGTACAGCAGAAACTAACACAACATTGTAAATCAACATTTCAATTTAAAAAGCTTCTATGTCAAGGTTTGTCTCATTTGTAATACTACTTTTTATTCATGTGTTTATTACATTTAAAGACTTACTTTCTATCTCATAGCTAGCACCAGACAAAATGAAAAATTGTACAATCAGTACCATTAACTGTCAAAATAAAGTCCTTTATTTAGTCAAGCTTTCTGAGTAGCTTCTGTAATCTAACTACTTTAGAATTTTTAGTCTTAGATCTTATGTTTCCCTATTATAGCAATAAAAAAAATTAATGCCTATTATATGTTAGGTACCCAGGACCTCATAATTCAAAAAGGTTATGAGGATGTAGTCTTGGCCTTGAGTTTACACCTTTTGTAATATATTGATAGTTTTGAGATAAACTTTAAGAAAACAATTTATGTGTATTCATTTGCTAGTCAATAGACAGTCCACGTGATGTGTCAAACATTTCACTGTGCCTGTATACAGCAGGTTTGTTAGTCAATAAATAAAATAGTTTTACTAAGAAGAGAGTAACTCAAAACTATACTTTGAGATATGTGGCAAAATTTCAGTAGAGTTTCCACTCAAATCACATCTTGTTCCAACATTGAGGTTCAGTTGGGAGGTGAGGGGAGAGGTGCTAATCTTTCACGCAGTGACATTTAAAGAAGTTAATATTTGAATTCAAAATTCAGTGTCTGCAATGTTACCTCTCCCTTCCTCTCATCATATTAGCTTTTATAGACCAATGACATGTACAAAGTTGCTGGGCAAAGCATAAGAACAATTCAGTAAACTCAACAAATGGTTTTCTAGATAATGACTATTGTTTTCAATGTAATTTACTTTGTTATATTTCCTGAGAAGTATATGCTCACATTAAGGAAGAAAGCTACCATCTATGTAGCCATTTGTGTTTCACCATTTCTATCCTAAATATTATAATAAGATTATTAATTCTGAGACTAATTGCTCCAAGCATTTCCTAAGCATATTTTTATTTTTAAAAGATACTTATGCACCAAAGATAACAGGTGTTTATTGATGGTGGAAGACATTAATGACCACCACATTCCTGAGTTATTACCACCACTGGGAAGACAGATAAAGGCTAACAGTCTTCGATTTCTACCTATAATAATTCTGGGAGGTTCGTTTTGTTTGACCTTTTGCTTTGAAGAAGTTTATTTTGATTGGTTTTGGCCAAGCCAAGCTATGCTGATCCTCTGGTGATAGACATCTTTAATTACTTGAACAGACAGAATGGACATTTTCACTTACTTTAGATGGTATAGATCAGACCTCTTAAATACTCTACTAAATTGTGTAATATGAAAAATATAATTAGCATGTGGTTAGCATATCCTTTAAAAGGCTGTACTTGGGCTTTGAGAGGGAATAACATTAGGTTCAGGCTTCAGAACAACATTTTGTTCTGAGCAAACTCCATCTTTGTTGTTATGCAGTTGCTAAGTCATGTCCAACTCTTTTGCGACCCCACAGACTGTAGCTCACCAGGTTCCTCTGTCTATAGGGTTTCCCAGGCAAGAAGAATGGAGTGAGTTACCATTTCCTTCTCTGGGGTATCTTCCCAACCCAGGGATTGAACCCACATCTCCTGCTTGGCAGGCAGATTCTTTACCACTGAGCCACCACAGAAACCCAAACTCCATCTTGGGGAAGCCATCCTTCACCTGACCTTCACCCACAGAACATGATGCGATCCTAGCATGTGTATCTCTATGTTGTATCGACACTAGAAATCTCTGGAGAATCAAATTCAGTGACTTAGTAAGCTTCCAAGATTCAGATCTAAAGAAATAAGATAGCAGTGGCTTTCCTAAATCAACTATTTGCATTTCAGAAGAGCTAGGAACTCTAATGCTGGAGTTGTCAAGTTCTAAAGTATATTTTTTAATGTGTAGGATATATTTTAAAATATCCTATTTTTTTTAATGTAATGGAGGTAGTGCAGGCAGCCAGGGGTCAGGGCAAGGAAATGTGAGAAATTTCTACACCAGAAGAATCTAAGATGGAAAATTGTCAAATTTAGAGGGGTTTCTGGAACAGAACAATAAAGATACCCATAGGTTACCTAAGGTGATAATTAAAAGTCAGAAGTTTGAAAACATTCCACCGTTTAGTGTACCAGTTAACAAAAAGCAACTGTTCCCTATTTCTAAAACAATTAAGCCCAGATTAACCCAGATATCTTATGTAACTGATACCTTTGTCTAATAGCTTTCTTCTTCACTTTGAGAGTGCTGTTTGAATGTGGAAAAATCCCAAAGCAAACCCAAGAATGCTAACTCTTTAAGGAATATATTTCTGGGTTAAACCTTGTTTGGGAAAACTGAAAGACCAGTCTGATCAGTAAATGGTACAATACACAGTGCTACCCAATCCTAGAAAGCCTGGCACATGGTAGGTATTCAAGAAACAGCTTCTCAAAGAATGAATTTGAGGCATATCAAAAAGTTCCTCAAAGCAAAACATCTCACCCACCTTACGATGGTGCTGACACTTGGCCTGGATCCTTAAGTCTTGTTTCTTTAAGAGTTCTTGGTTGAATACCAGAGAGGAGAAAGTTGCTTACACTTTATCAGATAGGGGGCCTGGGTTCCATCCCTGCTCTGGGAACTAGGCCCCATGTGGAGCAACTCTGAGTTCACAGAATGCAACTAGAGACCTCACACGCCACAACGAAAGCTGATGATTCCAGGAGCCACAGCTAAGATCCACTGCAGCCAAATAAATAAATAAAATATATTTTCTAAAAGTATTGATTAAAGCATTGCTCTTCTTTAGGAGTAAAAAACAGGATGGTATGAAGAGGGAAAGAAATGAGATTATGAAACCAGAAAAAAGAGCTGGGGGAGGGGGCAGAAGACTGGCTGAAACTGAGTGGAGAAAGTGGAGTATGTTCTGCTTATGGAAGATCAGCTGCAGCCCAGCCAATGCTGATGCTTCATTTTACGAAGAAGAAAGACCCCATCTATCAAGAACCCTGTTATCTGTTTAGGACAGTACTGGGCAGGCACTTTCACACATATTAGTTAACTTTCAACAACCCTAAGAGAATTATTAGCATTCCTATTTCATGGTCGAGGAAATTAAATGTCATAGAAAGTCACAGAGCTGAATAAATGATAGAACTGAAATTCAAACCCAAGTCTCTCTTGGTCCAAACCACACCCTTTGGTCACACTGCCAAGTTGGCTAACATACTTGGCAATAGAGCCTATTTGGCAACATGGTAGGAAGCTGGCAATACTGGTAAATAAATCTGGCCCTTGGTAAAACCCTTCAGTTGTTACATTTTATTGTTGAACTATGGTGACAAGCATCCACAATTCGTGTGACTGGTGAGCACTTTTGGAAACTAGCCCGATTCTGCTTTATCCCACCTTGTTACAAAATAAGTTGCTTTTTGGAGTCAGTCCAAGAATCAAAGAACACCTGGATCTTGGACCTCTGCGTCCTGAGACATCTCTCCATCTACATGATTTTAAACCTTATAATAGAAATCCAGTCTTGTAATCACAGAAAACTCTCAAATGGTTAACTTTCAGATGTAGGGAAGGAAAATATAGAAGTACCAAGGGACTGGACTCGAATTCACATTCTGGAAAACTTCAAATTCATTTAGTAAAAGATACTTTAAGCAGCATTAAAAATTCTCAAGAGTGTTCAGTCATCCAGGGAAGACTTGTTTGTGGACACTCCATCTATGATAATAAATTACAAAAAGGCAAATAGGATTTCCCTGGTGGTCCGGTGGATAAGAATCCACTTGCCAATGCAGGGGACACAAGTTTGATCCCTGGTCCAGGAAGATTCCACATGCCTTGGAGCAACTAAGCTCACGAGCCACAACTACTGAGACCAAGTACTGCAACTACTAAAGCCTGTGTGCCTTGAGCCCGTGCCCCACAAGAAGAGAAGCCACCGCCGTGAGAAGCCCGAGCACCATAAACTGGAGTAGCCCCCACCCCAGCTAGGGAAGCCCACGCATAGCGATGAAGATCCAGCTCAACCAAAAACTATTTAAAAAAAAAAAAAGGCAAATAATTCTTACGTATTACATTTTTTCATCTCCCATTCCCGCATTTGCAAATGTTTGTCACATACTAGCTCCTTGAGTCATTCGTGGATATTTTGGAAATTGTAAATCCCAGAAACCATGCACACTACTGTGTAGTACCCATGCGTAAGCGATTCATCAGATACATGAGCCCTCTAGGTCTCTGAGCAACCCTGCTGTGAACAGAGGCAAACTGATTTAGCTTTGAAACTATTTACAGAGATATCTAGAAACATTGTTGAATTTTTGTTTCAATGAAAATACTTTCAGAAATGCAGCTACTTTTTGTATTATTTCTGTTATTGTAATGTGTTTATTTTACAAATTTAAAAAGTATAAATATTAAAGCAAACAACCAAATGACCCCACAATTCATTCCATCACTATTAACAATTTGGTGACATTCATTCATTCCTTTTGTGAATACTCAAAAACATACTTTCATACGTTTTTAAAGGGGACAACAATAAGTGCTAGTGAGTTCTTTAGAACTTAAAAAGGAGTTCCATCCTATCAGATGGGCTAACATTAAAATATCAACTGTTGGTGAGGACATGGAACAACAAAAACTCTCATATATTGTGAGTAGTGTATAGCTTAGCAAAACTGCTTTGGGAAAGTTGACTACCAAACTGTATCTACCAAAGCTAAACATTTATATAGAATAGGAACTGAAAATTCGACTCTAGTTATATACAAATAGAAATGCATACACACACAAGAATGTACAAAGCAACACTATCTCTAGTAACCCTGAACCAGATACAACCAATGGTATACTGGATCTATCATATGTATGCACAACAGAAAACTGTCCAGCAATAATAATGGGATCACTGCTTCACCAACCAGAAATGGGTCACGAATGTATGTTAAGCTAAAGAAGCCAAACAAAGAATACATACTGTATGATTCCCTTTATATAAAAATTAGACACCGGCCACACTAACCTGTGATGTTAGAAGTCAGGATGTGGTTGCCTGTAGGAGGATTCTGGGTGCTGGTAATTTCTATTTTTTGAACTAGAAGGTGAGCACATGATTATGTTCATTTTGAAAGTTCATCCCACTGGGCATACTTTAATTTTATACTTGGCTAAATGAACTTTAATTAAAAAGTTTACTTTTGGGAATTCCCTGGCAGCCCAGTGGCTAGGACTTGGCACCTTCACGGCCAAGGGCTTGCTTTGTTCAATTCTGGTTGAGGAACTAAAATCTTGCAAGCTGCACCACAAAAAAAATAAATAAAATTTACAAATACTGTATCACCAACACTTGACAGAAATAAGGATGACAGTGTATGGGAAAGACAGGCTCACTGATGCCTCTGGGTTGATCACTGATCTAGAAGATTCATATCCTGAACATGAGTACCCTTAACAAATTATTTCATGGTTTCCTTTAATACATGTGCCCCCAAAATGATGTAAGGTTGAACAGTTCTTTCAGTAAGCACAAAAGGAAATTTCTGTAGTAAAAAAAATGAATTGCAGCCACATGCAAAGCTCTGGAAAATCAATAATGAAATCTTTTAATTACCGTATTCACTTCTTAAACTCCCTCAATTTTCAAGAAATATAGAATTGTCCTAATAAACAATAATTTTAACTATTATTGGCTTACTATATATTGGCACTGTACTAACATTTTACTTTCATTATCTACTTTAATTCTTACAGGAACAGTATAAGTTAGGAATTTTCCAAATTATAAAGGTAGTAGCTTCTGGCTATAAAAATCCAGTAAAAAGTGTGTCCAGTAAGAAATACAGACACTCCTTAACATGTCTTTCCCCCATAGATATCAGTGATTAACACATTGGTATTTGTCCTTCCAGAACTTTCATATGTATGTGGAAACACACGTGTGCACGGAAGAGAGGCAGTGATTAAGAGATCATAGTGTAAATAAATACATCCCTTTGAGTGGCTTTACTTACTTGGTGACCCCTGGAAATCCTTCTGTCTGTGCATAGACATCTTGTTTTTTTTCTTAATAGCTGCAGAGATTATTTAACCATTCACTGCAAGCAGGCACTCAACCAGGAGCACTACTGACTTTTTGGATTGGGTAATTTTTTTTAAATTTTCTGACTGCATCACAATGCATATGGGATCTTAGCTCCCTGAAAGTTGCTCAGTCATGTCCAACTCATTGCAACCTCATGGACTATACAGTCCATGGAATTCTCCAGGCCAGAATACTGGAGTGGGTAGCCATTCTCTTCTCCAGGGGATCTTCCCAACCCAGGAATCAAACCCAGGTCTCCCGCATTGCAGGCGGATTCTTTACCAGCTGAGCCACCAGGGAAGCCCCTTAGTTCCCTGAAACAGGGATCTAACCCACACCCCCTGCATTGGAAGCATGGAGTCTTAACCACTGGACCACCAGGGAAGTCCCTGGACTGGATGATTCTTTACAGACCCGTCCTGCCCCCCATCTTCTGAGCCAGTCCATACTGTCTGGGGGGTGTTTCTCCCAGGGTCACTCTCACTTTCCCAGATGGCCCCATGCCCTGGGGCTGCTCTCACCTTTTGAGTCGGACTGCATTCTATCTACAGAATGTGTACCTCTCTAAATAAACCCACCTCTCTTCCCTATCACTTTTGGTTTTCACTGAATTCTTTCTACGATGAGACACAAGGCACCTGAGCTGCATTAAGACCTGAGACCAGGTGTGTGATTTTAGTTTAAAAGACAGAGGGTTCAAGTCCCATCTGAGTCGTGTGGTTTCAGCTCCACCCAGAAACAGTCTCCTGATGCTGGTTTCACAACGAGCTCCCTCCCAGCACTGCCTCATTTTGGATGACTCCCCATACTCTGGAGTAGGCAGAGGGGCCCGGAGCAGGGATGGCAGGGGGGTAGAAAGGCATGGATTTCAACAGTCCTTCTATAACCGAGCTGGACCCCACGAGGTCTTCCCGGGACAGACTCCTCCCTGAAGAACCTGGATAACAGTAACGGTATCTGATGCCCATTTCTGAGTTGTTTTACAGATGCTAAAACCCTCACCAGGTGAAAGATGTTTAGTTACTTGATGACCACAAGCACACAGCCCCCAGATCTCCTACAGCCCGAGGACAGATGATGTTAACCCCTGTGACCCCCTTCCTTCATCTGGTCTTTAAACCCCCATTCTTTTTCTAACTTTTTATTTTCTTTTGGCGTATAGCCTATTAACCACCTCCCTCGCCCCCCACCACCAGTTCAGACAGTAGAGAATCCACCTGCGGCACAGGAGACCTGGGTTTGATCTCTGAGTTGGGAAGATGCCCTGGAGGAGGGCATGGCAACCCATTCTAGTATTCTTGCTTGGAGAAGCCCCATTGGCAGAGGAGCCTGGCAGGCTACAGTCCATGGGGTCACAGAGTCGGACACGAATGAGCGACTAAGCACAGCATAGCCTATTCACAATGTTGTAATAGTTTCAGGCACACAGCAAAGGGATTCAGCCATACATACACATATATCCATTCTTCCCCAAACTTCTCTCCCATACAGGCTGCCATCATTTTATTAAGTAACTGAGATACAGCAAAATTAAGTAAAAGAATCAAGGTCATAGAGCTGGTAAGTAAAAACCCTTCCCTGAAACCCAGGGGAGAGTTTGGGCTTTTTGAACACCAGCTGTCCCAGATTACTTGTATGGCCAGAAAACGAACGCTGCACTTTCCTTCACCAATAAATAAAAATATAAAAGTACATTGAAAAAACAAAGACCTGTCCCATGCACTGTGGAATGTTCACCAGCATTCCCAGCCTCCGTCCATGGGAAGCCAGTAACAAACCACCTCTCCCCCACCCACCCACTCACCCCCATCATGAGAAACAAAAGAAAACATCTCCAGACTTATTGTCCTGCTGGGAGACAAAACTCCTTCCCTCCCACCACCAGTGAGAACCACTAGTATGGGATATTCACGCTGTTATTGTCAACGATGTGAAAGGGATTCGCCAAACAACTTGGTGTGATTTATTATAAACTACTTTTTACAGGATGGGAAAACCAAGGCTAGGAATGTTGGTTGCCTGAAGTCCCACTGCTCCAAGTAGTAAAGGGGAGATAGGAACCTAGTCTAGTCCTGTCACCAGAGTTTGTGATTTTAATCTTCAGCTGTACTATAATTTGACTATCCAGAGGTTGTTTTAGAAGCCACTCTAAAGGAGACTGTCTGAGCAGTATCACTAGTTGTTGAGAGTAAAATAAATATAAAAGCTGTCTTAGTTCTCACAAACATCTTTCAGCTTTTTCAGACAGAACCAGGAGTTAAAATTTTTTCAGCTTTCTAAAAGGTGCCCGTAGCAGAACAAGTCATCTGTAATAAACATTTAAACAGGAAACCTCATGAATTTTATAAAGAGAGAGCTAAGGTAGTGTCACCACAGTTAATATATCTAACGATGATGAAGTGCCCTGAAAGCTAAGCAAGTTTATGCTGGCAGCAGGTCCAAGATCAGAGTCCTAGACCTTCCCTCGCGGCAGTGAGTGCAGACATACATAAAGTTCCTACCGCACACAGCAGCAAACCACCAGTCCCCAGACCTGGGCTGACGTCTCAGAACCCTGAGCAACTGAAAACAGGGCAGATCAAGCAACAGAGGGAGAGCGAGACAAATTCAGGTTTACTCTGTTAATTAACAGCTGTTAATGTTGACTGAGTATTGCAATCAGCTGTTCTTTCCTTCCATTCTGCAAATACTTAAGCCCCTCCTAGGCATCAGATGGAGCACCAGGTGATACAGATACAGGAGTAAACCAGAGGCATTAAGCGTGCCTTGAATTCAGCACGTGAAAGACATTCAACAACTAGTTGCTGAAATAAGCTATCAGTGGTGAACATAGCAAGGTAGGGGACGGAAGAGGCTCCCTTGAAAACATGGCGACTCTTCTCAATATTGTAAAACCACCTAAATGGGGGAAGAATTTGAGAAAGAATCAATACATGCATAACTGAATCACTTTGCTGTACACCCGAGACAACACTGCTCATCAACTATACGCCGATACAAAATGAAAAGTTTAAAACACATGCCGAGCTCTGAGAACGGAGTATGGACGGACACTCAGGACTGGCCAGGGCCCCAGTAGACCCGTCTTGATGCTGGCTCATGGGGTAGCTGAGGAAATGGGAGAAGGTAAACAGCGCCAGGATTAGACAAAGCAGGGCGTATGCGGTCACATCGCGGATTTTACTCTCTGCTCCGAAACAGTCCAAGGTGGGGGGGAATCAATGGAGGTTTTGTGAGCAGCGGAGTCTCATGATTACATCTGGAGTTTCCTAGGTCTTTTTGTTCGAATATTATTACAGTGATCTTACTCCTACAGAAAAGGAAATCAGAGCCCAAATCTAATCTCTAGGCTAACCTGCCTACTATACATATTCTCTCCCCCCTAGAAAAATAAGATAAAGTGGGTCAGGGTTGTTGTTTTCCTCTTTTTAACAAGTAATAGCTCCTTCACAGCAGTGACCTTAAATTTTCCCCCTTACTGGGGATTTTCAGACCTCTGGCAAAACAATGAACCAAGTCCTCGAAAGCTTAACAGACGATATGCTACTATTGATTCTCGGCTTCTGTTTTGTTTACTTTTCATACCTTTAAAATGAAAATATTCCTTCTAATGAATTACCTGATGCAAGAATAATATGATGAACAAATACTGATTTCTATTAGAGTTCTAAGAACAAAAGAATTCTCAGTGATTCTAAGTCTAGGCAAGCACCAGTTATGAGATGTCATTTTAAAATCTGCCCTCCTAAACACACCATCCAGAAAGTCACTGCCTTCTTATTTTACTGGTGATGAAGTAGTCTCCACAGCATCTGAGCTGACCCTTTCCAGAGGGTCAAAATTCAAATTCTTTAAAAACTAAACACAGAGCTACCATCTGATCCAGCAATCCCACTTCTGGGCAAATATCTGTGCTAACTCATTTCACTCGTGTCCGACTCTGTGACCCCACGAACTGGAGCCCGGCAGACTCCTCTGTCTATGGGATTTTCCAGGCAAGAACCCTGGAGTAGGCTGCCAATTCCTCCTCCAGGGGATCTTCCCAGGAATTGAACCCACATGTCATGTCTCCTGCATTGGCAGGTGGGTTCTTTACCACTAGCACTGCCTGGGAAGCCTGGGCATATATCAGGACAAAATTATAAATCAAAAAAGAGACATGTACCCTAATGATCATTGTGACGTTATTTGCAACAGCCAAGACATGGGAGCCACCCAGATGTCAGATTGTCCCCCGACAACCACAGGAGGACTGCTTCACCTGATAATACAGAGGAGTAAAAACCTGAAACGGTTTGCCTGTTACCCTGGTCATACATTTCTCTCAGGAACTTATCACACATTTCTTGCTCTTTAATTAAGCTATCTCTCATCTTCACTTGGTCATGTTACATCTCGTTCATTCAATGAGCCGCAGGAACTAACCGTGAAGAGTGTTTTTCACAGCTGTTTTTAATTCCCTGGCCTCAGTTTTCCAGGTTTTGTTGGTTAAATCATTTGTTTCAAAGTGTAATTTCTCAGGGTCCCTGGCTTATGCATCTGTAAAATGTCAAGCATTTGGATTTGATGCTCCTTCTGAGTATTTCTATCATTTCCTTTAGTCCTCCCATTATTCAAATGTAAGAGTAATTTGAGAAATAGGACCAGTGAGTTGCATTTACCCCTTCACGGTTTTGCAGAACCTTTTTTTCTGTAACTTGATACCAAATGTTGCATACTTTGCCCACACTGTTGGTTTTTGAAAAAATGAATACAACCAGGCTTCTTTCAGCAGCACAGAATGAGAGCACCCATTGTTTGCCAGCAGGGCTCACAAATCAAATCTTCTAGTTAAGCAGGAGACAGACGTGACTAGCTCCATTTTGTGCTTGGTTTTGGTAATGTCAAAGATGAATTTTGCCAGCAAATGCTGGAGAGTGCATGTGTGGACAAAACAGAACCCTCCTACACTGTTGGTGGGACTGTAAATTGGTACAATCACTATGGAGAACAGTACAGAAATTTGTGGGGAAAAAAAAAAAACTAAATAAAGAGCCACCGTATGACCCCAGTCCTGGGCATGTATCTGGACAAAACTATAATTTGAAAAGTTACATGCACCTTAATGTTCACCGCAGCACCATTTACAAGAGCCAAGACAAGGAAGCGACCCAAATGACCATCCACAGGGAAACGGATACAGAAGATGTGATACACACACACACACACACACACACACACACACACACACACACATCCATCATGGATCACAGCTTTGTCGTGCTGAAGGGGCTTGTTTAACTCAGTGAAGCTATGAACCATGCCATGCAAGGCTACCCAAGATGGATGGGTCATAGTGGAGAATTCTGACAAGACATGGTCCACTGGAGGAAGGAATGGCAAACCACTCCAGTATTCTTGCCACAAGAACCCCAGGAACAGTATAATAAGGCAAAGAGATGATGCTGGAAGATGAGTCCCCCCAGGTCAGAAGGTGTCCAATATGCAGAGGGCACTTACTGACAGCTCTAGAAAGAATGAAGCAGCTGGGCCTAAGCAGAAATGATGCCCAGTTGTGGATATGTCTGGCAGTGAAAGTAAAGTCTAATGCAGTAAAGAACAATATTGCATAGGAACCTGGAATGTTAGGTCCATGAATCAAGGTAAATTGGACATGGTCAAGTAGGAGACCATGAAGAACTAGAAGACCTCCTAAAACTAACACCAAAAAAAGGATGTTCTGTTCATCATTGGGGATTGCAATGCTGAAGTAGCGATACCTGGAGTAGCAGCCAAGTTTGGCCTTGGAAAACAAAATGGAGAAGGGCAAAGGCTAACTGAATTCCGTGAAGAGAATGCACTGGTCATAGTAAATACCCTTTTCCAACAACACAAGAGACAACTTTATGCATGGACATCACCAAATGGCCAATACAGAAATCATATTGATTACATTCTTTGCAGCCAAAGATGGAGAAGCTCTATATAGTCAGAAAAAAAAAAAGACCTGGAGCTGACTGTGGCTCAGGTTATCAGCTTCTCATAGCAAAATTCAGGCTTAAATTAAAGAAAGTGGGGAAAACCACTAGGCCAGCTAGGTATGGCTTAAATCAAATCCCCTATGAATATGAAGGACAGGTAACAAACAGATTCAAGGGATTAGAACTTGTAAACAGTGTGCCTGAAGAACTATGGACAGAGGTCCGTAATATTGTACAGGAGGCAGAAACAAAACCATCCCAAAGGAAAGAAAAAAGCAAGAAGGCAAAGTGGGTTATCTGAGGAGGCCTTACAAACAGCTGAAGGAAGAAGAGAAGCAAAAGCAAGGGAGAGAGGGAAAGGTACATCCAACTAAATGCAGATTTCCAAAGAACAGCCTGGAGAGACAGGAAGGCCTTCTAGAACGAACAGTGTATAAGACTGGAAGAGAACAACAGAAGGGGAAAGCCTAGAGATCTCCTCAGGAGAACTGGAGACATCAAGGGAGCATTCGCCCAAAAATGGGCATGATAAGGACATAAACAGGAGAGACCTAGGAGATGCTGAAGAGATCAAGGAGAGCTGGAAAGAACTGCACAAAAGAGATCCAAATGAACCGATGACTACGATGGTGTTCTCAGCTACCCAGAGCCAGACATTCTGGAGAGCAAAGTCAAGTGGGCCTTAGGAAGCACTGCTGTTAACAAAGCTAGTGGATGCTGTGGAATTCCAGTAGAACTATTCATATCCCTACAGGATGATGCTGTCAAGGTGTTGCATTGACTATATCAGCAAATCTGGAAGAGCCAGCAGTGGCCACAGGACTGGAAAGGGTCAATCCCCATCCCAATTCCCAAGAAGGGTAGTACTAAAGAATATGCTAACCATCAGACAATTGCACTCACCTCTCATGCTAGTAAGGTCATGTTTGAAATGTTACATGCTAGGCTTCAGCATATGTGAACCAAGAACTTTCAGATGTCCAAGCTGGGTTAAGAAAAGAAAGAGGAACTAGAGATCAAATTTCCAGCATTCACTGGGTCATAGAGAAAGCTAGGGAATTCCAGAAAAACATCTACCTCTGTTATATCGACTACCTCAAAGCCTTTGATTTTGTGGATCATAATAAACTGTGGAAAGCTCTTAAAGAGATGGGAATACCAGACCATCTTACCTGTCTCCTTAGAAACTTGTATGTGGGTCAAGAAGCAACTTGTATGTAAGAACCCTGTATGGAACAACTGATTGGTTCAAGATTGAGAAAGTAGGACAGGGCTGTCTGTTGTCACCCTGTCTGTTTAATCTATACACTGAGCACATCACAAGAAATGCTGGGCTGGAAGAGTTACAAGCAGGAGAAACATCGACAACCTCAGATAAGCAGATGATACCACTCTAAAAGCAAAGAGGAACTTCGCTTCTTGATGAGGGTGAAGGAGGAGGGTGAAAGAGCCAGCTTAAAACTAAATATTAAAAAAAAACTAAGATCATGCTATCCGACCCCATTATTTCATGGCAAATGGGGCGGGGGGAGGTGGAAGTAGTGACAGATTTCCTTTTCTCTAAAGTCACTGCAGATGGTGACTGCAGCCATGAAATCAGAAGACATTTGCTTCTTGGCAGGAAAGCTATGACAAACCTAGACAGTGCACTGAAAAGCAGACAGAGGTCCAACAAACCATGCCAACAAAGGTCGGTATAGTAAAGATTATGGTCTTCCCAGTGGTCACGTATGGTTGTGCGAGCTGGACCATAAAGAAGGCAGAGAGCCAAAGAATTGATGCCTTCAAACTGTGGTGTTGGAGAAGACTCCTGAGAGTTCCTTGGACTCCAAGGAGATCAAACCCAGTCAACCTTAAGGGAAATCAACCCTGAATATTCATTGGAAGGACTGATGCTAAAGCTGAAACCCCATATTCTGGTCATCTGATGCAAACAACTGACTCATTGAAACAGTCCCTGATGCTGGGAAAGACTGAGGGCAGAAGGAGAGGAGGGCATCAGAGGATGAGATGGCTGGATGGCATCACTGACGCAATGGGCATGAACTTGGGCAAACTTCGGGAGATGGTGAGGGACAGGGAGGCCTGGCATGCTGCAGCAATCCATGGGGTCACAAAGAGTCGAACACGACTGGGCGACTGAACAACAAGCAGGAGATGGCAAGAGTGAACATTGACATGTTAGGAATCAGTGAACTAAAATGGATGGGAACGGGAAATTTTAACTCAGATGACCATTATATCTACTACTGTGGGCAAGAATCTCTTAGAAGAAATGGAGTAGCCCTCATAATCAACAAAAGAGTTTGAAATGCAGTACTTGGATGCAGTCTCAAAAACAGAATGATTGCTGTTCGTTTCCAAGGCAAATCATTCAGTATCACAACAGTCCAAGTCTATGCCCCAACTACTAATGCTGAATAAGCTGAAGTTGAACATTTCTATGAAGACCTACAAGACCTTCTAGAACACACACACACACACACACACACACACAGATTCCTTTTCATCATAGGGGATTGGAATGTAAAAGTAGGAAGTCAAGAGATACCCAAAATAACAGACAAGTTTGGCCTTGGAGTACAAAATGAAGCAGGGCAAAGGGTAATAGCATTCTGCCAAGAGAATGCACTGGCCATAGCAAACACCCTTTTCCAACAGCACAAGAGACTGACTCTACACATGGACATCACCAAATGGTCAATACTAAAATCACATTGATCATATTCTTTGCAGCCAAAGATGGAGAAGCTCTATACAGTCACCAAAAATAAGACCTGGAGCTGACTGTGGCTCAGGTCATCAGCTCTTTATTGCAAAATTCAAGCTTAAATTGAAGAAAGTAGGGAAAACCACTAGTCCATTCAGGTATGACCTAAATGAAATTCTTATGATTATACAGTGGAGCTGACAAATAGATTCAAAGCATTAGATCTGGTAGACAGTGCCTTAAGAACTATAGACGGAGGTTCATAACATTATACAGGAAGCAGCGACCAAAACCATTTCAAAGGAAAAGAAATTCAAGAAGGCAAAGTGGTTGTCTGAGGAGTCTTTACACAGCTAAGGAAAGAAGATAAGCAAAAAGCAAGGGAGAAAGGGAAAGACATACTTAACTGAATGCAGAGTTCTGGAGAATAGAAAGGAAAGAAGGCCTTCTTAAATGGAGAGTGCAAACAAGTAGCAACAACATACACACACACACACACACACACACACACACTCAACCATAAAAACGAATGGAATAATGCCGTCTACAGCAACATGGATGGACCTAGAGGTTATCATACTCGGTGAAGTCAGTCAGACAAAGACAAATATCACATGACGTCACTTATATGTGGAATCTAAAAAGATAATACAAATGAACTTATTCACAAAACAGACTCACAGTCATGGAAAACAAACTTGAGGTTACCAGAGGGGAAATGTAAGGGGAAGGGTTAAATTAGGAGTTTGGGACTAACACACACGTATCACTGTATGTAAAATAAACGAAGACCTCCAGTATAGCACAGGGAACTTCACTCAATATTTAGTAACCTAAATGGGAAAATAATCTGAAAAACAATTTATGTATGTGTATGTATAACTGATTTGCTTTGCTGTACACCTGAAACTAACACAACATTGTAAATCAACTGCAAGTCTAAGTGATAGTTTTTCAGTCGTGTCCTAATCTTTGCAATCCCATGGACTGTAACTCCTCTGTCCATGGAATTCTCCAGGCAAGGATACTACAGTGGGCTGCCATTCCCTTCTCCAGGGGGTCTTCCTGACCCAGGGATCAAGCCTGGGTCTCCTGCATAGCAGGCAGATTCTTTACCACCTGAGCCATCTGGAAGCCCATACTCCAAAAGCATTTTTTAAAATTGTGCTTTGCTATTAAAATGTTATTTTGGCATATTTTCCTTTTATTAAAATGTCCTCTTCAAAGATCATGGAGGAAGAAGTCGTGCTTCTGGAAATCATGATTCACGTCATGTCATCATCCAACCTCCTCCACTGGAGAGAGTTGAACACAATAAGACAGACACCTCAGCTCAGGCTGTTCAGGCCCTGAATGAGCTCACTATTCCCTCACTTCTGCTGAGGAAGATCCACCTAGATTTCCCAAACCCTCCACGGCCTCTGCGTGTACTGGGTGAAGTTCTATTGAATTTTTTTTTTTTTAATTTCCAAAATTCCCTTGTTCTACCCCTTGACTGATTTTTTACATTTAATTTTAATCAGCTCAAAACAAATCATTTGTTAATAAACTTAAATTGTAACAAAGTCAAGAATTAAAAACAAAAGCACTACCATGGCTCCTGGGAATTTGCTATCATTCTATCTTCCTGTCAACAGTTACGCTTGGAGAGCTGTTATCTCCAGCACAAAAAAATCCTTTTGGAGAAGGTAAAAACCAAGTCTAGAACCCTCACTGTTACGCTTTAGTGTCGGACATGAAGTCTGTTGATATTTTCCATCTCTCTACTCTGTCTCTTGTAACTAGCTATCTTCTTTCCTCTTCCACACCAACTTCCTAGGACCAGATCTAAATCCAAAAGAGCATCAAAACCCCAAAGTTGGTGCTTTTCTTCCCCAGAAAGTTAACTGGTGATTCAGAGCCCAGTAGAAGAGGTATAATGGAATTAGTCATCAGGCGAACATAATAAGACCAGAAGCATCAGGAAAGGATCATCTGTTCAAAACAGAATTCCATACTTTCTCACTGCCCTCCATGACAAAGTTGCAAGATTTAACTGGGAACAATGCCTTTCGGTCCATATTTAGAAAAGACAGAAAAATTGCCGAAAATCACTGCTACAGGTAACTTGACTAGACAATATTTTACATGATATTATTGTTTGAATATCTGTGTTCCCCCCAAACATCACACTAAAATCCTAATGCCCAATGTGATGGTATTAGGAGGTGGGGCTTTGTGGAAGGTTTTAGCCTCTACCCTCAGAGATTAACGCCCTTATTAAAAAAAACCTGACAAACAGGAATACGGTACAGCCTTGCCCTTGAAGAAATCACAAACCAGGGGAGAACCATCTGTAACACTAATCATAATGTTAAAGTTATATGTTTATTAATAAAAGAAAATATACAAGTTTTCTTGTACCATCCATTGGTGCAGTATATTAGGCATTTGAAATTATGGAAGAAAACAGTAAGTACAAGGGAAATGAGATTGAGTGGTTATTTCCAAGCTGACTTGATGCTGCTCAGAAATAAGCTAGATGCTACGGGAGATGAAGGCAGCAGGGAGGGGAAGGCAATGGGAGGCCTGACACCGAGGTCTCCCTGGCCCTTTAGACCACACGAAGACTTAGTAACCAGAAGAGGGTTACGGCTAGACACTAAGTCTGGCAGTCCCATCATACTGGACTTACCACCTTACAGAATTAAGAGACTGATTTTGTTTGTTTATAAGTCACCTGGTCTCTGGCATTTCGTTACAGCAGCTCAGACAGACTAAGACATTACTTTTCCAGAAAGTTGGTTTTATCAGGACAGACATATTTCAGAGAAAAGGAGGGAACAAATTGAGGGAAAGAAGATGGAGAAAAATGTTGGTGGAACACTCTAGATAAGTTGCCTGATTCAAAGCTGGCCTGCAGGGCTTCCCTGGTGGCTCAGTGGTAGAGAATCTGCTTGCCAATGCAGGAGACACGGGTTCAATCCCTGGTCCAGGAAGATCCCACATGCTGCAGAGCTACTAAGCCCATGTGTGTGCCATAACTACTGAGCCTGTGCTCTGGAGCCCGTGAGCCGCAGCTCCGGAGTCCACGGCCCCTAGAGCCTGTGCTTCACAAGACCGGCCACCGCAATGAGGAGCCCACATACCAACAAAGGCCCAGCACAGCCACAATAAAGAAAGAAAATTTAAAAGCAACGACAGTACCAAAGCTGGCCTGCAGCCAGCATGGAGTGTAGTTCAGGTTGATGGAGTGCTTAGGTCCACTCTCTTGAAGCAAGGCCCTCAATTTGTTCCAGGAATTCAGTCCCCAGCATTCCTTCAAATCAGACACAAATCTGAAGGTTATAGGTAAAGCATATGCCAAATGGAATATAAAAGTATATAGCCCTACTTTAGAAAACAAAGCCATTTTACATTTGAGTTATGTATTACTATACTATGCATTTTATAAAGTGATATAGCTCTTAAGACCATTTTTTAAGTGATAAAACTGAGATTCAGTTTTACAAATGGTCACCATCACTCAAGTAACAGACACAGAGCTAAGGTTCCAATACGAGCATGTCCAACTCCCAGGCCACGTTGTCTTTACTCCTTACCTTCCTAAGCTCAAAACTGTATGCTTCTTCACCTAATAGCTCCCCAAAGCTTACTCATCTATAGTTCCCCAAGGCCCCTTTCTCCAGTCTTGAAAACCCTATCCTTATCATTATACAGTATTGATTATGAACATTTATGATCCTTAATCCAAGGGGGAAACAATTCAACAAAAGACAGTATATTACTGGGTGAATTTAAATGTCACTTTCAAAAAGAACTATTGTCACTGGCACTGACAGTACATTTTATAATAGTATGACCAACCATGACAATGTCCACTCTAGGCAAAATTAAGAAATAGCATAACTTTGTCTTCCAAGACACTGGCCACATAAATTCTCGTCTTATCACATCCTAAGAAGGGTCTGAAAATCATTCAGGATTAAGGACTTCAAAATAGACAAAAGACTTTGCTTTCTTAGGATTTAAAATTTCTGCCTGATTTCTCAGATTATCCTATATGTTCACAGGGATCATGAAGCTTTCAGACAGGAAACATCTTCCAAGACTACTTGACATGGAATACTTTTTCTCTGCATAGAATCTCAAGCAACCTGTTTCAGGAAATGCTAGCTCACAGAAGACCAGCCAAGTTTTCCCTGTGATAGCTGAATTTTCCTTTATGTGTCCCTAATGAGTAAGAACTACAATGAATGATCCAAAAATGAAATTAACAATTCCATTTACAATAGCATCAAAAAAAATATTTTGGAATAAATTTAACCAAAGAAGTACCAACTATTCTCTGAAAACTATAAGACATTGTTGAAAGAAATCAAATAAAATCTAAATAAATGGAAAGTTCATCTCATATTCAAGGATTAGAAGACAATAGGTTAAAATGACAATAATCCACAAATTGATCTACAGATTTAATGCAATCCTTAGCAGAATCCCAGCTGGCTTCTTTGTAGAAACTGGCAAGCTGATCCTAAAATTTATACGAAACTCAAAGGACTTAAAACAGCTAAAGCAACCTTGAAATAGAAGAACAAAGTTGGAAGACCCCCAAATTCCCAATTTCAAAACTTATTACAAAAGCAACACTCATCAAGACAATGTGGAACTGGCATAAGGATAAACATATTGGTCAGTGGAATACAGTTGAAAATCCAAAAATAAATCCTGTATCTATAGTCAGTTGATTTTTCAACAAGAGTACCAAGATCATTTAATAGGGAAAGAGTAGCCTTGTCAACAAATGGTGCTAGAACACTGGATAGCCACAAGCAAAAGACTCGAGTTGGACCCTTACTTTACACCATGTAGAAAAATTAAATAGTGGATCAAAGAGCTACACGCAGAGTCAAAACTATAAACTATTAGAGAAAAACATAAGGGTAAATATTCATGGCCTTGAATTTGGAATGAATTCTGAAACACCAAAAGCTTGAGCATTAACAAAATAAGACAAATTAGACTTCAAAATTAACAACCTTTGTGCAACAAGACACCATCAAGACAGCGAAAAGAAAGCCACAGAAGAGGAAAAAACATTTGCAAATCAGATCTGATAAGGGACTTGTTGCCAGAATAAAGAACTTTTATAATTCCAGTAAAAAAGGTAAACTGATTTTAAGGAGGAAAAAAAAAAATCTGGATTGACATTTTTCTGAAGAATATAGACAAATGGCCAATAAGCACATGAAAAGATACTCATTATCAGTCATTAGGGAAAGGCAAACCAAAACCACAGTACCACCTCACATCCAGGAAGATGACCGTGAAAGTCATAGAAGTGCTGGCAGAATACTGAGAAATCAGAATCCTCATACTCAGCTATGGGAACATAAAATAGTGCAGTCACTTTTTGGAAAACCTTCTGACAGTTTCTCAATATTTAAACAGAATTATCATATGACTTCGCAATTCCACTCCTAATCATATACCCAAGAGAACTGAAAATGTACATCTACACAAAAACTTGCATATGAAAGTTCACAGCAGCATTGTTTTATAATATCCAAAAGGTGGAAACTATGTCCATCAACTGATAAATGAATAATCAGAATATATCTAGACAACGGAATTTGACAATGAAAGGAATGAACTACTAATACATGCTGCAACATGGAGAAAGTTTTAAAGTATTATGCTAAGTGAAAGAAGCCAGTCGCAAAAGTTCACATTCTATGATTCCCTTTAAATTAAATATCCAGAGAAGGATACCATGATAGAAAGTCGATTAATGATTAGCTGGGGAGAGAGAGAGACAGAAGGGCAGATGGGTGACAGCCAACGGAGCATGTTTCTTTCTGAAGTTCCCAACGAAGATGAAAATGTGCCAAAATTGATTATGGTAGAGGCTGCAAACTCTGTGAGTCACTTTTGATGTACTGAAATGACTTTCATGGTACATGACTGTGTGCGTCCTTAGTTGCTCAGTCACGTCTGACTCTCTGCAATCCCATGGACTGTAGCCTGCCAGTCTCTTCTGTCCATGGGATTCTCCAGGCAAGAATACTGGAGTGGGTTGCCCTGCTCTCCTCCAGGGGATCTTCCTAACCCAGGGATTGAACCCAGGTGTCCCGCATTGCAGATGGATTCTTTACTGTCTGAGCCATCAAGGAAGCCCTATGGTATATGACTATATCTCAATAAAGCTTTTCCCCCAAAATAATCTATAGCACAAATACTCAAGATGTGGTTAGTGACTGTGCTTTCCATGAACTGTCTTTTGTTAGTCTATGAAGAGTTGAGCTTGCACCAAAATATGAGACTGTAGCAAGACTTTCCTCATAAGGAAAGTGTGCATTGATTATCCAAGCATGAGCTTATCTCCTGAATAGGCTCCTTTGAGCAGCTCTGATCTACAGCCCTTCACACTTGAAACAGAATAATGATTTCCATTGTCTTTGGTGACTACATCCCTTGAGACTTAAGTGAGGAGGGGTAGTGATTCTGTGAGCCGGGCTACCCCACAGTTTCTGAACTGGGAGGTGGATCACGGGGGACATGAAGGAGGGAAGAGACCCTTGAGGGAGGGGCCAGAGTGGGAGCAGGGATGGGGTATGGAAGGACCAGCAGAAAAGGGGAAACGGGAACAGAAAGGGAAAGATACTGTGAGAGGGAAAGCTAAACAAGAAAGCCGGAGCTAAGATAGCAGCAGTTAACACTTCATCCAAGTTTAGCACCTTTAAGAAGCACAGGGAGACCTTAAAGATGCTGGTGTCAACCTGCTACCCCTTGTCCTGCTTGGGACACAGAAGGGCTGAGATGAGAGTTGGAAATCTGTACCACAAGGACCCCAGAGATTTCCAGCCATGTTGAAACAGTGAACCAGAGGAAGAAGCCGAAAATAAATGCATGTGGCAGCATAGAAATAATTTCTGGGATTTGGGGGCATCTGCAGTAGTCACAAGATGACCTTGAAAAAGCCAAGTCTTTTTTTTCCCCTTACAAGAGAAACCTGTGTTTAAACATTTTGCAATATCAGCTTTTGAGTTATTCTTACTCTAATTAAAAATCAGGGCTTTAAACAAATTTCTAATTCAAACATTAAAAATAGAAGGTAGCAATAAAAGATGTTAGGATGTAATAATAAAATTTAGTAAAAGCTATAGCTTAAATGATTTTCAGCTTCTCTCACTTTCAAGTTTTAGAGGTGTACTTCATCAATAATGTGTTATAATTAAAACCATTTCAATTAAGTTGAAATTGGCTTAGAGTGGGGAAAAAAAGCTACCAGTTACGGCACAAGTGTAAAAGCAGCTACAAACATAGGGAGCCTAGGCCTTAAATAATCAGCCAATCTACAAGTACTGATTGAACACCAACCACATAAGCGTCATTGAATGGCACGATGGAAAAGAAAACAAATGTAAAACATTGTCCTTGGCTCCAAGGATATAATAAATATGGAGACAAGGTGTTTAATAATAAATGAGAATCCTTTATTCATTCAACAAACATTAACTGAGTACCTATTGGGATAAAGATTGGTGAGTATGAGAGAAGAGTTATTTTGTAATATTGTTCTTCATGCTTTTGTGTATGCTTGAAAGAGCTTATGATACATGATTTTAAAGGAGTAATTAAAATCGTTCAGTTTTAGTTTGGTTGGTAGCAACTGCTAATATTGGTTTCAGGTTTTGAAAAAGACCTAGCAATCAAGGCAGAGTTAGGATTAATGTTAATTGGAAATCATACCTTCAAATTGATCCTAAAGCAGAAAAATCTGGTAACTGCTTTTTGTTTTGAATTACTTGGACTTGGCTCAGACGTAAAGAATACACGTGCAATGTGGGAGGCCTGGGCTCAATCCCTGAGCTGGGACGATCCCATGGAGGAGGGCATGGCAACCCACTCCAGTATTCTGCCTGGAGAATCCCCATGGACAGAGGAAACTGGAGGGCTACAGTCCAGGGGGTCACAAAGAGTCAGACACGACTGAGCGACTAAGCAAGCACCTTTCCTTTCAAGGTGCCTTTAGTACAAGTTCTTAATTGTTTTCATCCTGGTACTTAATAAACCATACTGCCTGATGTTGCTTGTAAGACATCTACACACACATGTATCTCAGTCTCTGATTAGAGCCGATGGGAGGGGACCTACTTTAGGCCTCTGTATTCCCATCATGCACCACCATGTCCTAAAGATTGTTAATAATGAATCCTTCAAATGTAAGAGATCTTGATATAAAACAGTATAACTGGGAATGCAAATTTGTGCAGAGACTATGGAAAACAGTACGGAGGTCCCCCAGAAAACTAACTAAAAGTAGAGCTGCCCTGTGTTCCAGCAATCCCACCTCTGGGCATAAAACTAGAAAAAAAATCATCATTAGAAAAGGCACATGCACCCCTATATTCACAGTAGTCAAGACATGGAAACACCCTAAGTGTCCACGGACAGGAATGGATAAAGAGAATGTGGTACATACATATATATAATGAAATATTACTCAGCCACAAAAAGGAACAAAATAATGCCACGTGCAGCAACATGGATGGACCTAGAGATGGTCACACTAAGTGAGTCAGAGAGAGACAAACCCCAAATGATACCACTTTTATGTGGAATCTAAAATATGATACCAACGACCCTATCACAGATTTATGACTGCCGGAGGGGAGGTGGGGGAGGGAGGGAAGGGCTGGGAGGTTAGGCTTAGCAGATGCAAACTATTCTAGAGACTGGATCAACAGCAAGGCCCTATCACGTAACACTGGGAAAGACGTTCAATCTCCTGCGATAAATCATAACGGAAAATATAGAAAAGAATGTATATATGTGTATAACGAAGTCACTTTGCTGTACAGAAGAAATTTAAAACATTGTAAAGCAACTATATGTCATATGTCAACAAAAAATAATTGAAAACACAGTATAATTGGACAGTGTAATTCTTAAGACTATGGGCTTGCCACATATTTCAGTGTTTTACCAAACAGAGTTGTGTTTCTAGGAATGTGGGTGATGCCCCATATTCCACAGAAAAATTACTGCAAAATAATGTTAAGATGATGGTAACAGATTTTCCTGATAAAGAATGATTAGAGCCATGGATCATTGAAGTCCATGTGCTTGCCCAGAAGAAAAGAATTTCAATACTTGGTTTGTTTGTTTGGTTGGTTTTTATTGTTGGCCTCCCCAGGGCTTGCGGAATCTTAGCTCCAGAACCAGAGATTGAAACCAGCCCCCCCAGAGTTAGCCCCGAGGCCCATCCACCAGACGTCAGGGAATTCCCCAGCACGCTGACCAGCTGCCTGTGCCATGTAGGGCTGTATACCTGTTAGTTCAGTTCAGTCACTCAGTCGTGTCCGACTCTTTGCGACCCCATGAACCGCAGCACGCCAGGCCTCCCTGTGCATCACCAACTCCCTGAGTTCACCCAAACCCATGTCCATCGAGCCATCCAACCATCTCATCCTCTGTCGTCCCTACTCGTGTGTGCTTGGAAGGCACTGTACACTGCCCGCGGCTGGCACTTTTCCTTCCCCGTTTCGCGTGTACCGGCCCCCGGAGATTCAGTTACACCCCGGCGCCCAGGACCCGGCGAGCGCAGGCCCGCCCGGTTCGCACTCACCTCCGATTCTGGGTCCGCCGCGCTCACCCTTCAGGCGCCTCCTTCCACGGTGCTCACGTCCAGCGTCTTCAGGCCGAAGCGCCTCGCCTCGGCCTGGCCTTCCAGCCGCCTCAGCCTCCCTTTCCCTCCCTCTGTCGGAGCCCACCTGGCGACCCCCAGGGCCCCGCGCCCTGCGCTCTGACGCAGGACAGGTCCCTGGATGCGGGCGAAGAACATCCCCCAACACCTTCCACGGGAGGCCCGCCGCCTCGGCCTCACGCGGAGCTCCTGGGGCCGCAAACCTCACCCATGAGTCCGAATTCATAGTTTAGCAAGGTCCCCAGGTGATCCCCCTGCACCGGGAAATTGGCCGGCCAAACACGGAACACCGGGGCTGCTCCCGAGACTCGCGGTCTCGGTTCGCTTCGGCAGCAGCGAATGCGCTCAACGTGGAACGATCCAGAGAAGACTAGCCTGTCCCCCGCCGCCCGGGCAAGGACGACACACAGATTGCTGAAGTGTTCTGTATAAAATAAATCAGTTTAAAAAGAAAAGAAAAGAAACGTGGTCTCCAGTCCCAGGTGGTCTTGGCCACCCCCGGGCACCCATGTCATCCCCTTCCCCAAACTTCACCTTCTGTTTGGAAATCCATCCCTGACTTCTCCCCTCTCGCCAGCCCAAGAGCATCCCTTCTTCCTTGATTTGGTGATGATGCGGGGTGGAGGGGACCGAAGGCGCCTGTCCTCCTCCGCTGCCCCGGCCTAGGTCCCGGCAGGGCCCGGCTCACCTCTGCCCCTGCCCACCCCCTTTGCCAACTGCAGACCGTGGGGTTTCCCCACGGGGCCTCCTCTGTGCCCCCGGGTCTGCATCCACCTCCTGGTCTCGCTCCATCAGCAGACACCTTCCATCTCCCACCGTCCCTGAAGAAGGCTTTTGTTCCTGCCTCAGCTCAGTCCTCCACCACCAGCTTCTTCTCTGGTCTCAGGCTCACCGCAGCTCGGCTTCTCCCTTCAGGGCACAAGGGAGCCTGCTCCAAGGACCAGCCTCACCCTTCCGGCGCTGGAAGGTCTGTCCTGCCCCCAGGGCTCCCCTGGTCCAGCTGGGTTGTTTTTCCCTCAGTCACTACCCCTCCTAAGTCCGCTTCATGGGTCTGTTCCCTGTCACCCACGCCTCACAGCTTGTGTCCCTGAGATGCAGGCCTGCCTTTGGCCTCTACCCACTCCTCCCTGTCAGCGCCTCAACTCCCCCACCCCAACCCCCGAGTGCCAAAGACTCCCCGTCTGTCCCCCAGGCCTCTCTGTGGAATCTGCAGTATTCAGCTGCTTGTGTTTGGCTCCTCTTTGATGGAACAGAGACACCTCTATTTCTGCAAGTCTCAGACACATTGCTTTCTTCATTCGATAATGGTTTATTGGGTGAGGAGGGGAGGGAAAAATTGGGAGGTTGGGATTGACATATACACACTACTATATATAAAAGAGATAACTGATAAGGACGTACTGCATAGCACAGGGAACTCTGCTCAATACTCTGCAGTATTGTTGCTTAGTCACTAAGTCCTGTTCGACTCTTCTGGGACCCCATGGACTGTAGCCCGCCAGGCTCCTCTGTCCGTGGGATTCTCCAGGCAAGAATACTCGAGTGGGCTGCCATTTCCTTCTCCGGGGGATCTTCCCAACCCAGGGATCAAACCCGCGTCTCCTGCATAGGCAGGTGGATTCTTACAACGAGCTACCAGGGGAGCCTACACAGTAATGACCTACATGGAAAAAGAATCTAGAAAAGAGGAGATACATGCATAACTGATTCACATTTCTGTACAGCTGAAACTAACACAATATTATAAATCAACTATACTCCAATAAAAATTAAGAAATAAAAGGGAAGAAATGGTTTATTGAGCATCTACCATGGGCCAATTCTAGGTGCTGACGATACCATAATAATTAGGTATCTCCTCTCCCTTGCATCTGATGTTCACCTGAGGAGGACACCTTGATAAACAGTCAGACCTTAGGTGGTGTCAGGGGCATGAGAGGGCCTCCCAGGAGGTGCTAATGGTGAAGACCCTGCCTGCCAATGCAGGAGACATAAGAGATGCAGGTTCGATCCCTGGGCTGGGAAGATCCCCTGGAGGAGGGCATAGCACCCCCTCCAGTCTTCTTGCCTGGAGAATCCCATGGACAGAGGAGCCTGGTGGGCTGCAGTCCTTAGGGTCTCACAGAGTTGGACACGACTGAAGCGCCTTCACACACATGCATGTGGGGGCTTGAGAACCAGAAAGGCAGGTAAGGGAAAGAAAGGGGCCAGGAGCCAAGGAAGTGGGAGAAAGAGTGCTCTTGACTTTGGGGTGGTTAGGAAAGGTCCCTCCAATAAGCTGGCGTTTGAGTAGAAGCCTGAAGAAAGCGAGGCCGTGAGCTCTGGGAGGTCAATTGCAGACTACGGGCAGGTGGAGGCGGGTCTGGAGAAGCGGCCAGGCCGGAACGCGGGTCCCGCAGGCTAAGCAGGGGCCGCAGGTCCACCCCAGGCGGTGGAGCCGCCTGAGTCTCGAGCGCCAGTGGCTTGCTCTGACTTGACGGGCCTCCAGCCCGGCCACCCTCCCCAGTGCCCCGCCGCCCATTCCCCGTCTCGGTGGAAGGCCCTTCCCTCGTCCTGACTCTGACACACCCCTCCTCTCCTTAGGGTTCATAGGCCCCCAGGATACAACGCTCCAGTTTCACATATACCGTTATTCTGTGTAAGGGGGCCTGGCGACTAGGAGCTCGCAGCCAATAATCCTGAAGTTATTAATTTAAAATTAATTTTTCACATCCAACAATAAAAGTACTTCAAATCCAAGCATCGCTCTTAAAAACAAAAATACAACGTGAATCAGCCACAGGTGTGCATATACCCCCTCTGACAGAAAACAACAAAATTCTGTAAGGCAATTATCCTTCAATTAAAAAATAAATTACAAAAAACAGCAACAACATAAAAAACCCCAAATACAGGAATTCTTAGAATCGGAATCACAAGCTCTTAAAGATATTTTATGTCTGTGCTGTAGAAACATATTTATCCCAAAGCGTGACTTTTCTGAGTGTTTCACTAGAGATCCAAGCTGACTTTACATGGAATACAGGAATCATTATTTAACAGCAGAGGGAACTGAAGCTGGGAAGACAGTCTCCTGGTTCAGATCACACGGCTCAGAGGAACTCAAGCTCTCTCCTGGCTCCTTGCTCTTTCTACTTGAACAAATCCCTGCAGAGCAGCCAAACCTCAACGTGGGCACCTTAATTTTTTGACCATGTTTGTTGGTTGAAGAAGTAAAACCCAAATCATCATGTCCTTTTTGAGAGAGCCAAGGGCCAGGCTGTCAACGGCCCCTGGAACCTGCCCCACAACTCAGCCCTTCCCAACAGCTCAGCCCTGCAGCTAAGGTTTAATCAGTCCTAATCCCATAGTTCTTTCCTGGCCTAAAAGTGTTAAAAAGGTCAGTCACTCAGTCGTGTCCAACTCTTTGCGATCCCATGGACTGTAGCCACCAGGGTCCTCTGTCCATGGGATTCTCAAGGCAAGAATACTGGAGTGGGTTGCCATTTCCTCCTCCAGGGGATCTTCCCAACCCAGGGATCAAACCCACATTTGCATTGCATGCAGATTCTTTACCATCTGAGCCACCAGGGAAGCTGAAGCATATGATTTTTTCCTATGCAATGTGACGTTGGCTTTGTATCGATTCCAAAGGAAATCTATGGCCTTCTTGGTAGCCCCTTTCAAAAGTTATACATTGAGATAATGTTCTAAATGCAAATTCCTCCCACAGAAGGAGGGGAGGGTAGTGCATAGACATTTAGAAGGAACGCGGATTCCCCAGGGAAACTGGTTATTCAAGAAATGTTTACAATCTTGCGGTGCATGTAAAGACAATAGCACAACCTGTCCTTATTTATCTAAGGAGCTCTTCTTATTCCAGGCCCATATCTGGCATCATTGCTGACACCATGAACAAATGAACATGTCCCATCCTGAAGCCTTGACCTTCTGCACAGAGCGACTGAGATCACCAGGTTACTGAAGAGCTAAGCGGAGAGTGCCAGTCTCTGTTGAGAAGGGGAGGCGAAAGACTTTGGATGGGGAGGCGAAAGATGGGGAGGCGAAAGACTCCAGGTTCTTGGCTTTCCGATTTCTTTGCTTCCCCTGCTCTCCCTCCGCCCCCCGCCCAAGGACCTTTAGGGTCTTGACAGTCATCAAAAGAGTTGGAGGTTTAACAGAGACGTAGGTGAGCTCCGACTGGGACGTCTAAGTGAGTCTTTGCACTAAATGGGAGGAGATGGGGCTTGAAGTCAGGACAGAGATCTGGCCTGCAGGCCCAGGTCTGCAGCATGCCAGCACAGGTTCGCTGGGTGCAGCCGCGCAGCAGGGGCCCAGGCAGAGCTTGCCAGGTAGGACGAGGCTGCAGAGCAGGCCACCCGCCTGACTCACCACACGCCGGGGTGCAGGGGGCACCGGCCCCTGAGTGATGAGGGTGGTAGAGTGAGTGAGGCAGGAGCCGAAAAGCCGCCCCAGAGGCTCAGCCGGGCGGGAAGGGAAGCAACGCCTGGAGCAGGCTGAGGGGCTTGGACAAAAGGAAGACATCCAAGAACTTAACCAGTTGCAGAGCCTCGATCCTGTCCCTTAACATCTTTCCCCAAACTTGCCCATTTCATGTGCCAAGGCTCTAGCCTCTGGTGTTTCAGTTCTTTTCATACCATGTCTTGCACAAACCCTAGGAGTTGCAAGACACAAATTTCTGGCAGCAGAAACAAGCAGGGACCCCAACCCCCTCTCCCATAAATTTGACATTCTTTTTCCAGCTGCATGCCAGACCAACACTAAGCACACTATACTACTCCCCTAGGACAAGCAGGAATGTGAAAATAGAACAGGACTGAAATCTATTAAGATTCATATCCATAGAAGTTTTATGAAGCTAACAAAGGACTTGAGAAAAAAAAATGAAAACTAACTGTAGCACAACCCCCAGTCTGTAAATGGCTTAGAGGTTGTATCAAAGTGCTTTGAGTTAATTAGAATTTCCTCTTTGGGCAAGAGAACACAGTTCCACAAAGCTAATAGCTGTTTAGACATTGGAAGAGAAACCCAGCAATATATTATGCTTTGGAGGAAAGTAATAAAACCCACTCATGATCTGAATTTTGAAAACCTCAATACCTCAATTTATTTCATCAGACATTCTCTCCTTAAAATGTTGTGAACACTGCAGGAGGGAGAAAAAAGTGAAGCCGTACGTCTGCTCTTGAAACCTGAACATCCGTTCTAATGTATGTCTGTGTTTGTCTTGGCCTTGCCTCACACTCTCCAAAACTGGGATGAGAGTTTTTCTTGCGTGTGTGTTTTTAGGTTTGAAACACTTGTAAATCAACTAAACTTCAATTTAAAAAGATGTTAAAACAAACAAACAAACAAACAGTTAAAAAGCCTTTTTAAAGAGAACAATAGAATGTTACTGAATTGTAGAAAATTAGACACTTTAACTTCTGGTGCTTCAAGAGGTATACCCAACTGACAGTTTGTTAGCTGTCAACTAGTACACAGTCAACAAGACAAATACTCAAATCTGCATGATGCTGACTCTCTGGAATTCCCAGCACCTCTCTGCCTTGTTGCAAGAAATCATTCCTGTTTTCTGAGACCTTCCAGGATACGTGAGCACGGGTTAAAGGGAGTGCAATGCTCCGAATGTTTGTGCCCCACCCCCAGATTAATTTGTTGAAATCTTCATGTCTGATGTGACAGTTTCGGTGGGCGGGGCCATTGGGAGATGCTTCAGTCTCCAGGGTGGCGCACTCATGGCAGGGTTTAGGGACTCCTGAAAGAGGCTCCGGAGAGCTCCTCCCTGTGAGGACACCACCAGATGCCCGCAGTCCAGAGAGGGGCCCTCTCCTGGCCCAGCTGCACTGACTTCCAGCCTCCAGGGCTGTGAGCAATAACTTGTTTACAAGCCACCCGGTTTATGGTGCTGATGTTTTGTTATAGCGGCAAATGGACAAAGACGGGGAGGGAGCCCTACTTGGTCCAAACCGAAGGAACAGTTACAGTCTTGGAGAGGGAGGCTTAGAGGGTGTGTGGTGTGGGAGGAGGGGCTGGGGAGGAGGCCTTGTGGCCATATGCCCACTATTGGCACACACTCCGCACGTGTTTCCGTAACTAGAGTAAATTAATTCTAGTTTCCACTTTGCTGTTAACTCATTGTGTGACTTCAGGCAAGTGATTCTGCTTGACCTTCAGTTTCTTCATCTGTAAAGTGGGGCTGACCCCTGAGGGAGCCCCCAAGGACACATTTATGAACTTGGAAGCTCTGGAGACATGAAAAGAGGAGTAAAGGCTGTCTCTGTTTTGCCTCTTCTCAAATACTGGCAGGTGTCTGGCTTCCAGGTCAAGAACACCGCCAGTATTTTCAGTGGCTTTCTTTTAATCAACAAGCTTCTTTAGCTTGTAAAACTACAAGCTTCTTCCTCCAAAGGCTAACTCCCTCATTAGATTTTTTTAAAAGTTGGTCTGAAACAGCTTTGTATCTTGGAATTGAACCTTAATTTAAGAAGAAAATCTTGTTCACTTTGGTTTTAAAATTAGATGGGATTTCTAGGCTGATCCACAAAATCACATTTTAATGCATAGCATAAGTAACCTACCTTCCTGCTATTAATTCTAAGTTCTGACAACAACTGCTACTGATAATCTATTACTGTACTTAATTGAATACTTACTATGTCTCAAGTGCTATGCTTTGCATTTTACATATATTCCCTTTAAGCTTCATAACAACTCAGGGAGATAGTTAGTGTTCTTCCCCGACACATGTAAAACGAGTCTCTGAAAGGTTAAGGGACTTTATCCAGCTAAGAAATAATAGACCAAATTTTAACCAGGTTTGGCTTTTTTTTTTTTTTCCCACGAGTCCTTGGCATTTCCACTATAACTGATTGTTCAAATCAGACTTATGGAACACAAGCCAACAACTAAAATCTGTGTTTATGAATATCAGAAGCATTAATTCATTTTAAAAAAGAAAAAAAAACTTGCATTTTTCCCAAAAGTCTCTATGAAATATGCCTCAAATTTCCACACTTAAGGCTCGTCATTATATGGTACAGACAGAATCAAATCTACAATATATACTCATTTGACATTTCCTAATTCAAATAACAAAGCCTCCATAATACTAAATTGAATGTTCAAAAAGCCTTCAGAAGGAAACAGTGCTCCCACATAAAAATAATCCTTTGATTTTTAAAATAATGCCCACCATCAGGCATACAAAGGAAGTTCCTGCATTTTTCACCTTTTACATCACATATTCCTGCTGATTTCCACTTCAGCGGGGACTGACCCATAGGTTGTTGTTGGGTCTTTTCAGACTCTGCTACAGGTGTTGTCTTGTGCTGAAGAGTAAGTAATTTCTAGTATTATCACACTGGCTGCAGGCAAGATTGTCAAGAAGTTGGCTTGGAGCCCTCTGCACATAGAATCACTCTGAAGTTTCAGTCTACACAACAGCAATTTATAGTAGCAACCTCACTGCAGCACGTTGAGAGAAATGTTAAATTTAGCTTGTTGGCAAGAATAGCCTACCACAGCTGAAGAGCCATACAGGTTTTAAATAACTCTGAAACATAAGAGAACTCCCCACATTTCTTCTCAGTCTGCTGGGAACATGGGCAACTTGACCCCCAGAGCACAACTAGAAGGTGTCGAGTGCAGTCAGGGGAGCTAGAAGTCCTCCCAGCTCTGACCCGAAGAAATACGCAGGTTGCAGTCAGTCACTCAGGAGCTAATTATCCACATGCATCCAAAGCAGCCAGAGGAGACCTAGCTAATCTACCTCATTTGCCTCATTTTCAGTCATTTATCAGCAAGTTGTGGAGTTTCAGGAGTACCTACAAAAATTAAGCTGAGAGAGAAAAGCAAACTCTCCTATCAGCTGGTACTTTGGGCTCTAAAACATAACTCTGCTAAAGAACTGGGATAAATGAGAAGAGATAATATACCAGAATCACCCAGGAACTGTTTTAACCAACTCATTGGTTGTGTTCAATCTGCAAATTTGGATTTCATGTATCATTTTGGGCTCTGTGATTTATCTGAAGTTCTTAGAAACCTTGTTGAAAGTTATATTGTCACAGCTTTTGCAAATCCAAGATGTGGGAATGCAGAAGAAGAGAAAGCACTTGCAACCCAAATGTAAACACTGAACACTTCAGGGAAAACTTCTTTTTGATGTAAAATCATTCAACTCCGCTTGTTCAATGAATTTAGGTAATTTACAAACATTTACGCAGCAGCCGAAACCCCTGATGCTATAATTCTGTTTAGGGACCGTCTTGTTCATGAGCAGCTCACAGAAGATTGGCAGGTGGGCTGGGTCTAAAAATAAAAGAATGAGAAGAAGGGTTGTGCACACACAGAGACGGAGAAGCCGATTTGCACGTGAGGACTATGAAAATCTGTGTCTTCAACTTAAGACACACATTGTGAATGATCCAAGTTTTCGTGACGTGAAAGTTAGATTGTGACTTCAAATTACTCCACAAGCTAGACATGTCCTTAAAGTTTTCATCTCCTTAGTTTATTTCACTATCAGCAGTTGTTTTACAATGCCTCACTTAATAGTTGTAAGTAAAATAAACCTAAAAGAAGTACAGTTCCACAGTTACGAGTTCAAGTTTAGTGAATCACATGTTTAAGCCAAAACAAAACTGAAGCCTCACATTCACCAATCATCGAGTTCCTTCAACAGTTCTTAACAACTTACTGGGTGCCAGGAATTAAATCTGTGGGGAATCAAGGGCTGACCTGATGAAATGAATAATTTAGAAAGATCACATACCGTGTTAGCAGTGATATATAGAATATCTTAGAAAAGGGAGGCCAGAGGCACAAAAACCAATGAGGAGGGGATGAGTGCCTGGCTCCTGTTGTGGAAAGACAAAGAAATGTGCAGGAGAGAGACATATTTTAAAGGAATAATCAACAAGGAGGACCTGATAAAGTTTCACAATAAAGTGGCATTATTGGTAGAAAAAGGAAAAAATGGAAAGGGAACCACCCAGAGATGAGGAGTTGGATTTTGGGTTGGGACAGAGTACCTTCAATTTAAGATGATGGTGGTTCTAAATCAGGGGTCCTCTGCCCCTGGGTCATGGGCTGGTACTGGTCTGTGGGCCACACAGCAGGAGGTATGCAGTGGGCAGACCAGCAAATCTTCATCTGTACTTACAGCGGCTCCCCATTGCGGACGTTCCTGCCTGAGCCCTGCCTCCTGGCAGAACAGGGGCAGCATTAGATTCTCATAGGAGTAGGAACCCACTGTGAACTGCACATTATGGTGAGTTATATAATTATTTTATTATATACCACCATGTAATAATAATAACGTGCACAATAAAGGTAACGTGTTTGAATCATCCTGAGACCATCCCCCTACCCCAGTCTACAGAAAACTTTTCTTCCATGAAACTGGTCCATGGTGCCCAAAAAGCTGGGGACTGCTGCTCTAAATGATTGCTGGACTGACTTGATTAACTGAGAATCTGGAGTACGTGGAATGCTTTCCAATTTATGCCTTCCATAATTTATGCATTCATTAGTTTTGAAAGCAGCAATCTATGAGGCACACTTTCCCACCTTTACCATCTTTTAATGAATGCAGGTCAGGGAGAACACC
This sequence comes from Okapia johnstoni, assembly GCA_024291935.2. Classification (NCBI taxonomy): domain Eukaryota; kingdom Metazoa; phylum Chordata; class Mammalia; order Artiodactyla; family Giraffidae; genus Okapia; species Okapia johnstoni. Next base: position 34,680,221 of record CM044327.1, on the reverse strand, counting down.
TATTACAGAAACCTGAGAGGTATCTTTGAAACCTTACTTTCTTCTACAATGAATACTGGCCCAGTTCATTTGCTCAGTTGTGTCCGACTCTTTGCCACCCCATGGACTGCAACATTCCAGGCTTCCCTGTCCATCACCAACTCCTGGAGCTTGCTCAAACTCATGTCCATTGGGTCAGTGATGCTATCCAACCATCTCATCCTCTGTCGTCCCCTTCTCCTCCCGCCTTCAATCTTTCCCAGCATCAGGGTCTTTTCAAATTAGTCAGTTCTTCACATCAGGTGACCAAGTATTGGAGTTTCAACTTCAGCATCAGTCCTCCCAATGAATATTCAGGACTGATTTCCTTTAGGATGGACTGGTTGGATCTCCTTGCTGTCTAAGGGACTTGCAAGAGTCTCTCCAACACCACAGTTCAAAAGCATCAATTCTTCAGCGCTCAGCTTTCTTTATAGTCCAACTCTCACATCCATACACGACTACTGGAAAAACCATAGCTTTGACTAGACAGACCTTTGTTGGCAAATACTGTCTACTTCTTGCCAATTGACAGTCAATAGAGTCAAACTTTGCCCCTGTGGGCAGCTTGTCAGGAGACTAGGGCTATGCCTCTCTTGCCTACTGCTGAGTTAGTCCCAGGCTGCTGTTTTCTTTAAAGTAGATCAAAGAAGCCAGTGTATTTAGCTCACTGTGGACCTTGGAATTCTAAGAATGGGAACATCCACATCTATGCTTTGTTGTCCACAGCTCCAGGACCACCTGGCCTGTACTCAACCATCAGCCTCCATTTTATTTTATGTTTTTTTTTTTTTAAGTTTTTATGATCTTTGAAGAAATGTTTTCCATTTTAAATTAATTTTTATTAAATTTTTTGGCTGTGCCACATGTCTTGTGGGATCTTAGTTTCCTGACTAGGGATTGAACTCATGCCCTTGGCAGTGGAAGTGTTGATTCCTAACCACTGGACTCTGCCAGGGAATCCCTCACCCTCTGCTTTAGTCTCACATCCTCTTCAGAATGACTGGTGTCCCGTGATGCCAACTGTATCAGCTACAGATCATGGAAGTCCTTTCCAGTTTCGAGCACGTTCAGTTCATCTTTACATTACATGAGGATAAGCAAGGAAATTGCATTTTGTTTTTTAACCACAGGATAAGGAAGTAGGAAACCAGAAGACTGGGAAATGGTATGCTTGATGTCCTGTGTATTTAGATAGTTAATAAATTTGAGATTTGAATTTAAAGAGCATCTCTGTAGCAATGACACAAACCACAAGATCTGGCTGATTTAATTTATATTAGAGTAAATCAAAAAGGTCTTCATAAAACGCAGGTTTAAACACTTTCTCCTCCAAAAGTATTAGTCCTGTGCTGAGGAGCTGAACAGGTTCGTGAAAGCTATGCTGCTACCTCAGTTCCCACTATCACACCCCATGTATAGGAGGAGGGGGGAATTCAGTGCTTTGTGTTGGTCACGATGAATTGGTTCCATCACTAAGATGTTACTAAAAGTGTGGGAAACTAGACCGAATCTGCATCATTTCAGGACTGGTTGGATCTCCTTGCAGTCCAAGGGATTCTCAAGAGTCTTCTCCAACACCACAGTTTAAAAGCATCAGTTTTTCAGTGATCAACTTTCTTTATGGTCCAAATCTCACATCCATATATGACTACTGGAAAATAGTGAGACCAAAGCGAAAGTGCAGATTTGGTCCAAGTAAAGACGGAGAAGTGCTGACAAGCACTGTTTTGCTGCAGGTTCCTCATCAACATTTACTCCTGTACCACTCAGCCAACAGCTGGTCCGTCCACACGTGGGGGCCGCGGTTAATATCACTCACATAATACATAGGGGAGTGAAGTCTTTTGTATGGAGAAAAAGTGTGTCGGGCTTATCCCAAGGACACACAGATGTGGGGGCTGTTTGTGGGCAGCTCAAGGAATTGTGCAAAATCAGTTACAGTGAGAGATGGTCATGGACGGTAGTATGTCCTCTCTGTAACCATCACCTGTCAGATGGAGGTGGGGGGAGGCAGGACAGACAGACCCAACTGTCAGTCATTCTGCTCGGCAGCTGGGGAGGCAGCTCGGTTCATTACAGGCAAGTCACTCTTGGTGCATCAGACTAACTTCGTGTATTGGTAATATAATATTTTTTCACTGGAATTTATCACTACTTAAAAATCTGTTTGTCTGCATATCCCTATCTAAAGGTGTGTGTGTATCTTGCTTAAAAGCTATTTCCCTCTCCAAAATACAAATGCCACAAGGTCTGAGAGTGCTGTCTTGTTGCTATATTTCCCGTACCTAAAATAATTCCTGGTACAGATTAGGCTGGGTTTGAGGAGGACAAATGGTGTGGCTGCATGGAAAGGAACCTCTGTGGCTGGAGGTGGGGATCTCAGACATTCCTGTGGTGTCAGCATGAAGTCCAACAGTGGGAGTCAGCTATGTCCAGGCTGATCAGTGAGACCATGAGATATGCGCCGTTCTATAGCCGGGCTTCCCTGGCAGTCCAGCAGCAGAGAGTCCACCTTGCAATGCAGGGGACATCAGTTTGATTCCTGATCTGGGAAGATCCCACAGGCTGCAGGGCAATGAAGCCCGGTCACCATGACTACTGACCCTGTGCTCTAGAGCCCGGTAACTGCAACTACTGAGCCCACATGCTGCAACTATTGAAGTCCTTGAGTCCTAGAGCCCGTGGCTCCACAACAAGAGAGGCCACCGCAATGAGAAGCCCACGCACTGCAATTAGAGTAGCCTTCACACTAGTAGCTGCAACTAGAGCAAAGCCCACACAGCAGCAAAGAACCAGCACAGCCAAAAACGAATAAATAAAAGGGGAATCGTGAAATTAGAAAGAGGACTCAAAATGGAGCTTGGGTAAAGAGAACTGAAAGGTGGATAAGGATTGACCACGACAAAAAAAAGTTTTAGGATGTGGTATGTGCCGCTAGCTGCCAAACCGCCCCAGTGATTATTTCAACCACAGGTTTAAATTTAAATAATAATAATACCAGCACTGATTGAACGGATTAGGGTAACAGAAAACCAATGTGGATTATGCTGATAGATCCAAACAGAAAGAACCAGAATGCGGGTTGAGAGAGCAAGTCCCAGGTGACGAAGGGAGGAGGAGAAGATACCCACGTATGGAGACTAGTCAAGATACAGAAGAGCGGAGAGGCAGACCTTCAATGAATCCACAGCACAGTGGGTGCAAAATGTGTACATGTCCTGGGGCAAAACTGCTAAATATATCCTCAGAGTAGCAGTTCCCTGGAGAGGCTGGAACAACCCACTTGGGGTTCCTTTCACTCTGGAGTTTATCTGCTTACCCTTTGCTGCCTGACTCCACCCCTTCTGGGTGCTGGGGTAACAAGAAAGAATAGCACATAGCTCCTGCAATTATGGGGCTGGCAGAACAGCAGAGAGGTAGAGGACAAACTGCAGTGAGTCCAAAGTGAAACAGGATGCAAAGAAGTAGCCTCAGTTAATCTAGAACACCAGTTTTTTTCTTTCCTTTTTTCCCCTCTCCCATTGGAGGTAACCTTGGTCTGCTCTAAGAATTGAGAGAACCAGAAAAAAAAATCCCTTTTCTATTAAATAAAAAAATAAAAAGAACATAATGATGCAGATGATAATGATGCTAGCACACAGCAATGCAAGGGAAAGAACAAGACAGTCTCACAACAGTAAAATCTTGGTAAAAATGAGACTGAGACAGCTTGGCTGAGGATTCCAAACACCAGGCACTGGGTAAGGAATTGCTAACTCGCTGTGTGGTCTTGGACCAATGTTTTAACCTCCCTGATCTTCAATTTCCTCATAAAAATGAGAGAATTAGGATAGCACAGAAGATATCAAATGTTTGTCCATTTAAGAATCATGGACTGTTTTTTGCCTCCTTTGTCAAAGATAAGGCACCCATAGGTGCATGGATTTATCTCTGGATTTTCTATTTTGTTCCATTGACCTATATTTCTGTCTTTATGCCAGTACTGTACTATTTTGATGACTGTAGCTTAGTAGTATAGTCTGAAGGCAGGAAGGTTTATCCCTCCAATCTTTCTCAAGATTGCTTTCGCTATTTGAGGTCTTTTGTGTTTCCATACAAATTGTGAAATTATTTGTTCTAGTTCTGTGAAAAATACCATTGGTAGTTTGCTAGAGATTATGTTGACTCTATAGATTGTTTTGGGTAGTACACTCATTTTCACTATATTGATCCTTTCAATCCAAGAACATCGTATATTTCTCCATCTATTTGTGTCACCTTTTATTTCTTTCATCAGTGTTTTATAGTTTCTTATATATAGGACTTCTGTTTCTTTATGTAAATTTATTCCTAAGTTATTTTATTCTTTTCATTGCAATGGTGAATGGGATTGTTTCCTTAATTTCTCTTTCTGATTTTTCATTATTAGTGTATAGGAATGCAAGGGATTTCTGTGTATTGATTTTATATTCTGCAACTTTACTATATTCATTGATAAGCTCTAGTAATTTTCTGGTGACATTTTTAGGGTTTTCTATGTAGAGGATCATGTAGTCTGCAAACAGTGAGAGTTTTACTTCTTCCTTTCCAATCTGGATTCCTTTTATTTCTTTTTCTTCTCTGATTGCTGTGGCTAGGACTTCCAAAACTATGTTGAATATTAGTTGAGAGTGGGCACTCTTATTTTTAATGGAAATAAAAGCAAAAACAAACAAATGGGACATAATTAAACTTAAAAGCTTTTGCACAATGAAGGAAACTATAAGCAAGGTGAAAAGACAGCCTTCAGAATGGGAGAAAATAATAGCAAATGAAACAACTGACAAAGAATTAATCTCCAAAAATATACAAGCAGCTCATGCAACTCAATACCAGAAAAACGAACAACCCAATCAAACAGTGAACAAAGGACCTAAACAGACATTTCTTCAAAGACATACCGATGGCTAATAAACACATGAAAAGATGCTCAATGTCACTCACTATTAGAGAAATGCAAATCAAAACCACAATGAGGTATCTATCATCTCATGCCAGTCAGAATGGCCATCATCAAAAAGTCTACAAACAATAAATGCTGGAGAGGATGTGGAGAAAAGGGAACACTCTTACACTGTTGGTGGGAATGCAAACCATTACAACCATTTTGGAGAACAGAGTGGAGATTCCTTAAAAAATCGGGAATAGAACTCCCATACGACCCAGCAATCCCACTGCTGGGCATACACCCCAAGGAAACCAGACTTGAAAGAGACACGTGTACCCCAATGTTCACTGCAGCACTGTTTACAATAGCTAGGACATGGAAGCAACCCAGCTGTCCATCGGCAGATGAATGGATAAGGAAGGTGTGTTACATATACACAATGGAATATTATTCAACTATAAAAAGGAACACATTTGAATCAGTTCAAATGAGGTAAATGAAACTTGAGACTATTATACAGAGTGAAGTAAGTCAGAAAGAGAAAGACAAATATTGTATATTAATGCATATATATGGAATTTAGAAAGATGTTACTGAAGATCCTACATGAAGGAGACACAGATGTAAAGAACAGACTTTAGGACTCTGTGGGAGAAGGCGAGGGTGGGATGACTTGAGAACAGCATCAAAACATGCACATTACCACATGTGAAATACATGGCCAGTGCAAGTTTGATGCATGACGCAGGGCACCCAAAGCTGGTGCTCTGGGACAACCCAGAGGGATGGGGTCGGGAGGGCAGTGGGAGGGGAGTTCAGGATGGGACACATGTATATTGGTGGCTGATTCATGTTGATGTATGGCAAAAACCATCACAATATTGTAATTATCCTCCAGTTAAAATAGATTTAATTTAAAAAAAAGAATCAGGGACTTGTTAATAAACCAAATTCTCTAGGCTTAACCCCAGGATTTTGACTTAATATCTCCTGCACAAGGCTCAGGAATCTGCATTTAAGGGAACCCCTCAGATGGTGGAAGATAGTCCTCACTCTGGGGAACACTGCCTGAAAAATTCTGTGTGCTGTGTGACGTGTCACCAGTACAAAAGGGAAATAGCAGAAGTATTAAATATGCAACTTTCCATTTCTTTTCTTCCTGTTTCCATTTATATGTTCTCATTGTAATATATCACAAACAGTTTAAAGGAGGAATTATTTCATAAACAGTATAATTTAATCTGTATGTAATTCCTTCTTCAGTGAAATTAAAATTATATTTTCAGAAAAGGAGGCTGAAAGGCAACACTGCATTCCCACTAAGAAAAATAATTAACTTGTATTCACAAAGCAAAATGAAAAGTTTCCCTCAAATATTGATTTATGAATTATTATATGGAGAGTCTGAGAAATCTAATGTAAACTACTTCCATTCTCTTACTGAGCACATGTATTAAAAGTAGTGATGGTTTCCTGTTAGTTAGCAAGCAAGTTGGCTAGCAAGTTGATTGCTGTTGGTTAGCAAGCCATCCCTGCGGTTCCTGGGGGTACAGGGCTGGGTGGGAGTGCCCTACACCCAGTGGGAGGAGGGCAGGAGGGACAGCACCTGCCCCTGTTGGCCAGCGAGCACGCGACCTGGTGATGCCTCAGTGGTCGCCAATTCCCACTGGGCAGGCATGGACAAGGGAAAATGGCGCTCAGATTTGCACCACCCCTTTGGGGCAACTCTGCCACCCAGCATTTTCAGGATAATAGTATTTTATTAATGAAAAAATACCTTAACGTCCCTTTAGTGGCAAAGATATGTGACTTGACTGTGTGACCATTTGGTACAGACGCTCCTTATCCTGAGAAATGGTTTGAATCCAGTTGAAATTACGGTATACATTTCCTCAGCTGGCCTCTTTTTAATTCAACTACATTGTGATTCATTTTACAAAGTTTCCCTGCCATCCTTCTCCCTTGGCATTTAATCTGTTTCAAATTTAAGTTTATGAGGACTACAAGAACTTTGATGGTTCCGTATTTATTAAGTGAAGATCAAAGGTCTTCTTTGCTTTTTTTTAGTTTTTACACATCTGCAAGGGATACCATTACATTTCAGATGACAGTTTTTCTCTCCACCAAAGAATTTAGCATGAGAATGCCTTCAAGCATTCGTTTTTCTCTAAGCTCTCTAAATGTTCTCCGATTGTAAGCATACTGCCATCACACATGGAACTTCATTCAGTGTTATGTTTCAAGAACATCAGCAATTCAACACACTATTCTTTATTGCCACCAGACACAGCTTTGTTCCTGTTCTTCCCACAAAGCCCTTTCTCTAGTAAGACTGGCTTTAGGCCTTATAAAAGGGTGTACAGTCAAAGGTTGTTATCTTCCTAAATAGATCCTGTAGAGAAGAGGGCCCCTTAGTTGTTTCTGTCTGACAAAGGATTATCAACATATTTATTTAAAAGATGGATCACGGATGGAGACAGATACAAAGCAGGCAGAAGACTACTGTCCCAATATATAAAGAACTAAGCATCAGTAAGAAAAGGACAAAGAATCCAATAGAAAAGGGGGCAAACTATCCAAACAGGCAACTGCAGAGCAGGGAGCTCAAACGATCAATAAACATAAAAAGGTGTTCAGCCACCAGTCAGCAGAAAAACACAAAGTGAAGCGACAGAACACTGTCTCACACAGACCGTAACGGCAAAAATCACAAAGTTTAGTTGGTGGGAACGGAAACTGGTGCAGTCATCGTGGAGAACAATATGGAGGTCTCTTAAAAAACTAAAAATAGAACTACCAGATCATCTGGCAATCTCATTCGCGGGCATATATTCAGACAAAATGATAATTCGAAAAGACACAGGCACCCCAATGTCCACAGCAACACTGTTCACAATAGCCAGGGTAAGAAAGCAACCTAAATGTCCATCAGCAGAGGAATGGATGAAGAAGATGCAGTACATATACACAGTGGAGTATTAGTCACAAAAAAGAATGAAATAATGTCATTTGCAGCAACATAGATGTGACCAGAGATTATCATACTAAGTGAAGCAAATCAGAAAGAGGAAGAAAAATATATCATATATCACTTCTAAGTAGAATATGGACAAACCAGTGGTTACCAGTGGAGAGAGAAGCAGGTACAGGCAATAGAGAAGGGGAATAAAAGAAGGGTTACTATGGGATTATATGAGATCATTGTGTGAAACTTCGGAAAATTTTAAAGTACTGTAAAGAATCTTTCATTCAATAAAAAGAGTAAATTAAAAAAAAAAAAAACTCTTTAAAAAATATTCAGAGAAAAAATTCCAGGAAGTTCCAAAAAACAAAGCTTGAATTTGCCTCACACCAGAAACTATTTACATAGTATTTTAATATTGTATTAGGCGTTATAAGCAATCTAGAGGTGATTTAAAGTATACAGGAGGATATGTGTAGGTTGTGTACAAATGCCATGGCATTTTATATAAGGGAACTGAGGAGTATCCTTGGGTTTTGGGATCTGTAGACAGTCCTAGACCAAACCCCTGTGGATACTGAGGGATGACTGTATACACAGAACATTTAAAGAAGAAACCAAACTGGCTAATGAACAAGATAAATTGAAATCTCATGGTAATCAAGGAAATGGAAGTTAAAACTAGGTATTTTTCACCCATCAGACTGGCAAAAAGAGCAACACTTTTAATTAACTAGCCTACTTTGGGCTGCAGTAACAAATCACATAGACTGGGGGCTTAAACAGCAAGCACACATTTCTCACAGGGCTGGAAACTGACATTGGGCTGAGTTCCCGCTGGAGGCCCTCCCCTCTTCCTGGGTTCCGGATGGCCTCTTTCTAGGGTCTCTCTTCTCCTAAGGGCAAGAAACCCATTCATGAAGGTCCCACCTTCATGTCCTAATTCTCTCCCAAAGGCCCCACCTCCTAACACCATCACACTTGGGGGTTAGGATTTCAGTGAGTGAATTTGGGGGAGGGTACACATTCAGTCCATGACAGCAATCTCATGCTCTATAAACACACATTTTTAAAAAGTCATTCAGTAGATCTGGTGTCTGTGCATTAGGAATTCAGTAGTGGTTTGGCTGGGCAGGTCCAACTGTGTGACTCCTTCTCACGAGGCGTCCCTGAAGTCTGGATGGGGCTGGAGGGAGCCCTTGGTTCCTCTCCACACCTGCTCGAGAGGCCTCCTGACACAGCAATGATCTTCCTCCAGAACAAGCAGTCCAAGGGGCTTCCCTGGTGGCTCAGACAGTAAAGAATCTGCCTGTAATTCGGGAGACTGGGGTTCAATCCCTGGGTAGGGGAGATCCCCTAGAGGAGGAGATGCCAACCCACTCCAGTATACTTGCCTGGAGAATCCCATGGACACACGAGCCTGGCAGGCTACAGTCCATGGGGTCCCAAAGAGTCAGACACGGTTGAGCACCTAACACACCAACACCAAGGGCAACAGATAATTTTCTGGGCCACTTCCTGTGAGCTGTCTCAGACTGAAGCTCCCACCAGGCGGAAGACGTTAACTACATGATGAGCAGACTGTAGCCATGACATCGTTGTTCAGTCGCTCAGTCATGTTTGCCTCTTTGCGACCCCATGGACTGCAGCATGCCATTCTTTAGTCCATGACATAAGCTGCCAGTTTTGAGAACTGGTCTCAGTGAAGTGTGAACAAATCAACCCAGGAAGTGAAAACTAACTGTACCTTAAACAATCAAGATGATGCTGGTCAGACCACCAATGACCAATTTCCTGTTCTCCTCCTGCCTTCAATCTTTTCCAGCATCAGGGTCTTCTCCAAGGAGCCAGCTCTTCGCATCAGGTGGCCAAAGTATTGGAGTTTCAGCTTCAGCATCAGTCCTTCCAATGAATATTCAGGACTGATTTCCTTTAGGATGAACTGGTTGGATCTCCTTTGCAGTCCAAGGGACTCTCAAGAGTCTTCTCCAACACCGCAGTCCAAAAGCATCAATTTTTCAGTGCTCAGCTTTCTTTATGGTCCAACTCTCATATCTATACATGACCACTGGAAAAACCATAGCTTTGACTAGACGGACCTTTGTTGGCAAAGTGGTGTCTCTGCTTTTTAATATATCGTCTAGGTTTGTCATAGCTATTCTTTCAAGGAACAAGCGTCTTTATGAGACTGCTTGTCCTGCTCCAGTTTTTCTCAGGAGGAGTGCTGGTCCATTTACCACCCAAATGCTTACTGTGCTGAAACCAGACACTTCACACGATAGGTGGGAGTCAAGTCTACCCAATTTTACCTATTTGGCCACTCCATAATCTGAGATTAACTTCAGAGTTTGAGAATTCCAGAAAAATTTCTAATATTCAAGACATATTATAAATTTAGAGGTACAAGCTACTTTTCTTTTAAATGTAGGTTTTCAGCAAGAAAGTGATCCTCAACAGAGTTTCACTACAATTAAAAAGAAAGTATAATACCATTGTTTCAGAATTTTAGTAGGTATTTTACAATGCTTGTAAACACGTTACTGGGCTACACAGGGTGAGAAAGTCTGAGAATGTACTTTTCTGGCCAGGAGAGCTGGGCACCCACTCTGTAGACTGTCAACACAGGTCTCTGGGGGTTGGGGCTGCAGGAGTCATCTTTCTCACCGCCCCCACACGGCGCCCCCACAGCGCTCTTGCACAGGAACACTTCATACGTGTTCACTAAGTTTAACTGGAGAAGTTACACCAAACATGCATGAAAACTCTTGATACCATGTATGGATACTGAATAATACAGTTACATGTTTCAAAGTCAAGAAAAAACATTTTATTCAATGAGGTAGATAAAAAAACTCAAAAAAGTAAACTCAACAGTAAAGCATTTTCAGAAGTGTCCACATACCATGGATTTATAATGTATCTTTGAATTTATGCAATGTTGTTTTCCTAATTCTTGTCTATTCAAGTGGTTTTCAATGTTTAGCATATTTAAGATTTTTATTTAGCCAAAGTAACCACTAAAAAGATGTAACGCAAAATAATTTATTTTATTTCTGAAATGCCTACATATTTACAATCATAAAAATTTTCATGCATTATAACATGAGATACATGTTCACATTTATTAAAAATTTTAAATCTTAGGAAATCTATATCAGCTACTTGTGGAAAAATTAAAGGCTGATCAGAAACTGTCAAATTACTATTATTAGCTGAAGATTCATCATAATCCTGAATAGCACTTAGTCATGAATACCTTCACTTTACTTTTAAAGCCACAATTACAATTTTTAAGTTAAATTCTCATAGTGGGGCAGTAAGATTTCACTCCAAATCAGAGTCACATATGGAAGGGAGCTTTTAATTTGAAGTTTCATTATGGTCCATGGTATAAAGATATATTTTCATGAGGGTTACATGATGGACAGCCAACAGGGAAATGTGCTACCAGAGGGGAGCAGACTGCCAACTAAGCATGCACGGCACCACCAGACCTACTTTAGAACAAGCTGTGTCCTCGAGTACTGCCAGCTTCTCTGTAATGTTCACGTTCTCAAAGGTCACTGAATTTTATGATGATCTCCAAACAATTTTCTTCATGGTCGTTTAAGCTTTGTCTAAACAGCTGGGTGTGTTGCCAAGCAACAACACCGTCTCCTCTGCTTAATTCTGCTTCCAGAATAACTTCAGTGGCCCCAGAAAAGTCGTGATAGGAGCGAAGAGTTTTATCTATTGGAGGAAAAAAAAATTAAGACTTTGCTTTTGATAAGAACACAGAGATAGCTTTGAATGCATTTTATATAACTACCTTAGAGGTAAAAATCAACTCTTAAAAAAATAAATACAAATTATTCTTTATGGAGGAAATGTGTCCTCTGAAAAAGAAATGATTTTTCTCCTTTCATTTGTGCTTTACAATAAGAAACATAAGCCCTTTTATTATAATGAGGTTAAACTACAGGTTTGAACTGAAACTTTTTTTTTTACTGTAATAGTATGAATAACTCCACCAGGGTAAGAAAAACCCTTAACTACATTTCAAATAAGTACAGTTACTCTTCAGAGCATTAAGCACACCCTTCATGATTAATTCTCCAGTCAGATGCTTACCGCCCGTCAGTTCTGCTTGTGCTGTATCAGATCTCAGCTTCCACTGTACTGTTCCGGTCTCAAAGGTCTGACTGCTTGTCCGAATGGAAATACTATCTACTTTTAGGCCAACTGACCGACATTCAAACTTCCAGGAAATGTAAGCGTAAGATGATCCTTCCTTGCGGGCTAAATACACCTGTAAAGAGGGAGGGAAAAAAGGGACTGTCAGAAATAATCAAACAGTGTAAGAGCACAGATCGTCAGAGTCTGTCACAGGTACTATGAACAACTGGTTACTAAAAACCTCATTTTTCCCCACTGCAAAGATTTTTACTGCTAACAATTTTTCACATTACTACCATCTCTTGCTAGGGATGGAAGATACTATTTGAATGATAGGTGTGTCAATTAGTACAGCCCTAAGGCTGCCCACTAACCAAATTTTGGTGAATTATATTCTCTTTTAAGTGATTAAGTCCAGCCATTTAAAATGAACTCTATGATGAATCTGGATGAAAATGAAGAGTCTTCTTAAACGCAATTATTCCTTAATTTATCTTCTTTTCTAAGCCTGGGTTTTCAGATAAGCTTTCCTAGAATGAGATGGGCCACACCCTATAAACCAAGAAATAGTGCGGTCACTGCTCAAGTCATGGTCTGGTTAGAAAGGTCACGTCCACGCTCCTCTCGTGCCTCTCTGAACAGGATACTCCCCGGGCCTCCGCCATCAGCGCCCTGACCAACATCCCAGTGGAAGCGTCCAGGCTCACCAAAGCCTCTAGTCCATCTGCTCTCCCAGGTTCATCTACATTCTGCAAATGCTGATACGAAAATGGATATCCACTCACCCCGGCTCAACCCCCTGAGAATCTGACTCTTTCATCATTTATGCCCAGTGTCCAAACTCCCCACACAACAATCTGGGCATTATAAGTCTTGGGGGGAAACAAAACAACAACAAAAATCTCTTTCCTCAATTATACGGCACTTGTCAATATGGTCATGACTTTATTCTCGTTTTTCTGCAACTGCCTAGTTAACGCTTTTAAAATCCCACTTCCTTCATATCGCTGGCGTGGTCTAGAACTCACAGCAAGGGCCTGCCTCTCACATCACATCCAAACTCTTGGCTTTCATGGTCCTCCAGAGTTCCATCCCGCCTTGAACTGCCAATACTCTGTGACCCAAGTATAACTATTTCATTTCAGATGTACTTGTATTATGTAACTTAACCAAATCACAAACTCTCTGGGGCACAGGTTGTGGATTTACAGGGTTTAATAAACAGCATTTATTTGTACCGGAAACCTGCATGCACACACACTCTTTCAGAAACATCTCATCTACTTCCCAGGGGCAAACAGCTGGAAGGACCACAAGAAACACACCTGCCACCCAATTCCGCACTACTCCAGTTTTCAGTCATCAAGTCAGAAGTCAATCACTGCCAGCATGCTATCGATAGTTCATTCTATCGGGCGACCGAGAGTTTTGTTCCAGGTTAAATGTGTCAGCTAATTTGAGTTTTCAGAATCAGCGAGCTGGTGATAATCAAATCATTAAACAATCCGTCTCCAAGGAAAACGACTTAAACTCCTGAGACCAGAAACACACACCCGCCTACTGCTGTTCTGCACAGCAGACCCGGGCAGGGGCACTGCCGCCTGCCCGACTCCAGGACCTCGGCCCGCAGGTGGCCACGGCACCCTCCCTGCAGCTGTCTGCATGGGGAACTGGGCCCAGGGCTGCACCTGTGCTCCTGGGGGCCAGAGGGTTCACCTCTGCTCAACGACCGGGCCTCTATGGGTTATCCATGATTTAACTACTCCTCCAAAGCAGAGGTTAGTAAAGGGGGTCATCTGAAAAATACAAGCCAAACAGAGGGGTTACTAGAAGAGAGGTGGTGGAAAGAAATGAAAAGACTGGGGGAAAGCGATCTTACTTCTGTGTGTCCTCTACGTCCTGCGTGTTTTCAGAGCTAGCTTCAAATGCCCCCTGTAAAAGTGTAGGCATATAAAACAGGATAGGCTGAAGTCAGGTTAACCTCAAATTGTGAGGTGCCTCCAAGACCTGCCTTCATTGTATCAGGTGGGTCTGGGCCAGAACTGTTTTAATTGCCACAAAAGGTTTCTGATAGCTATTGAATCTGAGAATTGCTTTTTCTAAGACTCACCTTTTTCAGTTCTAAAGGCATCAGTTTTTAATGACTCTAAAAAGTTAAAAGATAAGACAGAATTCATCACTGAATTCTTAAATGCTTAAATAAACCTTTAAACACACTGTTATCCCTTAGGTTAAAGGAAGAGCACATGGAGATAAAACAGGTCCTATTTCTATTGAAAATTCATGTCATCTTTTTTGTACAATATATTCTATCTGTAGCATTTTATCCAACTTATTTAACTCAGTATTTTTAGAGGGGGTAGGATGTTAATATATACAGTAGACTCAGTTTGGTCATTTGAAACCAAAACAACAGGACTTACATAAGCCTCCCATTGTGGTCCTTTCTATGTGTAAAACCAACAGCACTAATAATTATAATTTATTTAGAAGAAAAAAATACTTTATAACCTCTTAGTCAACTATTTGCTCTAAAGGGGAAAAAAAGCATTTTTGTAACTGCTGCCTGTTGCAAACTCCCTTCTGTGCACTGGCCTTTTAAACTCACAGGTGGCCCTGCTCTGGCACCTGTGAGGACCGCCTGCGAAGAGCGGTGAGATCGACGGCATGGGGCCAGGCCGTGCTGCTCATGAGGCACCCTGATAGAACCAGTCCTGCGGGCTGTGGCCACGACCACCGCTTTCAGGACTGAGAACAACGTGCACGTCAGCTTCCTTCTGTTATCTCCCATTCTTGTGAAGGCCTTCACGGAACCATTTTCTGATGACTACATGCCAGGCTGGTCAGCCCGCTGCTCCGGTTTCCTGGAGGTCTGGTGTGTACTGCTCTTGTCTGAAGTGGTTCTCTAGCATGCTCTTAAAAATCAGCATTCTGCTGAGGCTGCTGAATGAGCTCTAATCGAGTTCACCGTGCAGTCATGCCTGCATCTCCAGCAGAGCAGCTGTATTTCAAGTCTTCCTCCAACGCTAGTACATTGCCCTTGCTCCGGAATCTTATTTCTGGTTATTCAGTTTTCTCGCTGAGGTCCATCATGAACACTGTCAGTTCCCACTGTCTAGTCTATGCTTCCCATGCTTCCATTCACAGCCTCTGGATGGCCAGTGTGATGATGGTCCTCCCTTGCCTGAACGCCTGCGTGGTTTCCTACTGCGTAAGTGCAAGGTCACCCAAGCCCCTGGGGCCTGACCCGTTCACCCCTCCAGCCTTACTTCCCCATATTCCCAATGACTCCCTCTCCTATGAACCTGCCAGCTGTTTCTCAGGTCGGTGCGTTTGCATACAGTGTTTCTCACACCGCACTCTGAGAGGCTCCTCTGCCCCTGCCTCCAAGGCCCGTGCAGAACCCCCTTCCCTTGCAAGGCCCTCCGGGACCCGGCGGCTCCTCCGTCTCACACAGCGCTTCCCTCACTTGACTCGGCAGCCGCTTCCATGTGTCTTCCTCTGGCACAAGCGGACCCTCGCTTTAGGTCTGCCTCGAAATTCACCACTAGATCCTAAATGCTGAGCACAGTGTCTGATTCTGAATGACTGCATCAATTCCTGACATCATGTCATGCATCAAAAAGCGCTAACATGACTCTAGTGGCAAAGAGAATAAAACCGTTGAAAAATACAGAGCATCTAAGAACATTTAAAAAGTGCCCTTAAAAAGTGAACTCTTCAGTAAACTCTTTAGCTTTTTATGTTCCTTTCAAATCCAGACATCGCTGAATGGTGTATTTGTAAGCAGTAAAATCCAGCGAGTCTCTGTGCTCCTGGGAGAAGGTAAGGTCTTTTCTCAACACCCACAGACAGGCTGCATGTGCCCCGCCGTGGCCCCCGCGAGGAGACTGCGAGGAAGTGTGTGGGGGGAGGCGGGTCCTGCGTCTGGTGCAGCTAGAGAATCCCTAACGGGGAACCTAGGACGGAGTGAAAGTACGGGTGCAGGTGGAAACCCACGCTTTTAATGGCCATGTATTACTTCCGAGTTACCAGTTCCTACAAGTACAGTTACAATTCTAGCATTTTTCTTCATTTATAGCTGGAAATGTATTCATTCAGCTTAAAAAAAAAAAAAAAAACAGGGCCCCTTGTAAAAGTATATGAAGGCATACAGTGAAGTAGGCGTGTCTGCATGTAATGGCCTTCACATCTCATTTACCTTACTCAGACGCTTTCTCACACAACACACCCACCCCGGCCGTGACGATCCACTCAGAGGCCGAGAAGCGCCTGCCGCTCCTGTCTAACCGCACCGGTCTCCTTTCAGCAGCAGGCTCCAGTGCTGCCCGCTCCACAGAGCTCTCTCTGCCCGGCTCCCGCAACCAGGGCGTGTCTCCCTCCCAGAGCTTCCATGCCAGTGAGCTCACGTCTGTGCGGGCACAGCGGGCGCTCGGCCCTCACGTGCAGGTAGACGATCGCGGGTCAGGACCGAGAGCCTGCCCCAGACCACCTCTGCTCCCCGCACAGTGGTTCCTCCGGCACGCTGGGCTCAGGGCGGGAGCCAGCACAGACAAGCCCTTGGTAAGAGCCACGTCTGTCCCTTCCTGCTTTCTGTTCAGAGCAATCCTGCAACTGAGGAGCGTCTTCTAGAAGGAGTCCATCCTTGCTCATCAACTAGACAGTCAATTACAGATACACACGTCTTGAAACTTTAAATCTTATCTTGTTTTAGCCCTATGTCCTTCTCTAAATAGAGAAGTAAATTACTACATCCACAATCTCAATAAGCCTATAAATCATTTTTAGCTTATTACAAAAAGATGGTCAAAATGCACACCAAGGTAAGTTTAGGAGACAAACCTGTGGGGAAAAAGAGAAGCAAGCAGGGACCTATCGGCGCGCACCCTGTGCACGCTGGGGAACGCCTAGCACAACGATACGCACGGTGCAGATGCTCAGAAACACCAGCAGCTGCTCATCTGCGACTTTCCCGCTGCCTATACTCGAGTGTCTCACAAGTGAACAACGTCACACGCCTTGCTTGGCAAGTTAAAGAGGCCCACAAGCTCGTTTACTCCCATGCAATCGATCTAGTAACAGGGTCAGATCTAGCAAGGGCACGTGAGTAGCTCTGCACTTATTTTTGGTGAGTTTTTCTAAGGCAGAGGGTAGTTTAAAAGCAAAGCCTCTTACTTATTACAGGTAACATGTGACAACAATGTACAAGTTGGTATAATGAACTACCCACAGTCCCAGCATCTGTTTCTTCTGTTATTTTAGAGGAAACAGAGAAGAAATAAACCAATCTTGTTGCTCAACCAGCCACAATCCCTTGAAATGGAAGCATGTTGAATGGTTAGCTCTTGGGACTCTGAACTAAATGTTATGGTACCTAGTAGCTTGCTTTTTAGCAGGCAATCAATACATATCCACAAAGGAAATGGGTAATAATATACTCCATATATTCAGGCAAAAACTAGTTACATGAGTTGCTCATACACTTGATTTTTTTTCCCCCATGAAAGAATTAAATTCGGCCTCTTTGATGAAAATGGGTACTTTCTTGATACAAACACACAAATTTCTAATGGACTTTTCATTAAACATTGGGAGCAGGATCTTCTTTTACAAGTTTAAGGATAACTAAATGTAATTCTCATACCAGTTTTTACATTAAGACCAGGTGAAAAATGAAGCCAATCTCTATTGTTTAAAGAATGACTAAGATTTTAAACAGTTTCATGTATTACATTACCATGTTCCAGTCTGTTTCAACTTTTCTGAATATGGATTCCATTCTCCACACACCATTCTCCCATCCAGAAATGGTTTGGTTATTACTCGAAACTCGGACATAATAATTTTTTACAATATTATAGCAAAGGTGGAGCTGTTTAGAAATCTTCTCATTTTCAGAGGGGATGAACAGGGTTTCTTTACTCTTGGAAAAAAAAGAAGAATTAGTTTTTCAACATAACAGAAAACAGGTGCACAGAAAGGCACTGCCATGGAGAGGGGCTAAGCGATCCCTTCAGTGGGACAGTGTAGTGGTGCCATCAGGAAATTTGGAAATTCTCTTACCGGTTAAACATGATCAGGGTGGCGCTGACATAGCAACAGACATTACACTGAGCAGAAAACAAGAAACATAAACTGCAGCTGTGACTTACACTCTGGGGACTGTGCGTCAACGTGAATTCACTCCCACCACCACCACCACCACCACCACCACCTTTGAACTGGACACAGCAGTCGTCTCCTACAGCCGAGTCCTAGCTTTCAACTCAACCTCTGCACACAGATCAAAACGACTGCTAAGGACCCACAGGCGCCTGCGGGTCAGGTCAGTCCTTCCTGGGGGTGGGGATGGGGAGGCTGCCCAGTGCACTGCAGCCTGTGGCAGCCTCCCTGGTCTCACCGACGAGAGGCCAGTGGGGCCACCCCTCCCAGTTCTAACACTGGAAATGTCCCCAGACACCGCCAAATGTCTCCTGGAAGGCAACATCACCCACTGCTGAGAACCACTGCTCTAGTCTGTATCAATGTCTTGCTTTAACTAATCAATCAAGATAGTACGTAATGCTTTTTTTGGTTAAACACTGGGTACCAGGTATTAACCAATGTGAAAACTTCAAATGTACAAGCATTAATAAGTAGAATATAAAATATCTTAGAAACAGAAAGTATTTACAAATGTATAAATAAGAAGATAATTCCCTAGAACCTGTGATTATTACTGACACAAGGATAAGGTAAAAAATAAAAGCAGTTTATTATCTTTAGAAGGTGATTTTCTGAATATTAATTAGTATACTATACTTTAAAACAAGCAGGTAACAATACTTCCCCATTCTTCTCTTCTTTATCAAAGATATTTCAGAGTACTGCCATAAACCAGATGCAATTAAAATTTTTAAGTAGCATTATCTACTATTTTACCAAAGGATAAAATTCACAGCTCTAAAATGATCTCCATAATTGAGAAATTTTAAAATTTCTCAAAAGGGAAAACAACCTAGGGATACAGCCCAAATCCTATTTTTAAACTTTAATTAACTTATATGCCATGCAAGAGGAAGCACACTCATCCATGAAAAGAAAAAGAAATGAAGACCTAAATACCCATATTTTAAACTGAACACAGCTGTGAATGACACTGGCTCCTTTCAAATTGCCTTCATTTAGATGTCTACTTGTAATGTGCACTGCATCAGCAGTGATTGGAGTTATCTGCTGAATTCAGATCGTTATTCTATGGCTGAACCACCACTTCTAACTGCCTGCTAAATATGATGAGATAAATTTAAAAGTAAACAATGTTGACTAGGGATAATTCACCACTCTTCCTTTATTAGAGAAATGAGATGTAATAATGGAAAATTTGGAAAAAGTAGATTTAAAACTTTGTTTGGTTATTTTCATTTCAAACATTTTTCATTACTTATCTTCTTAGGCGTTTATAATAAATGCTTTCTAGTGAGTCAACTTTAAGCTCCTTAAAGGCAAAGAACTTTCTTAATGTCCATTACAGAGCACACTGCTTTCAGCTAGCCTCTAACTCCAGCAATTGTATTCCCATTGCTCATCACTTAATTTTGAGAGATTAACTGATAATATTTTCAGAAAGTCTGACTATGTAATAGTACTCACACCAACAACAATTTCTAGCCAAAACTACATGTGGTCAAGAATGTAATAAGAAATGAACACTTTCACTAGCGGAATGACCCAGATTTCTATTACGTTCCCCACTGTACTTAAAAAAGTTTTCACAGCACTGAACAGGACTTCACAAAAGATGATACCTGAAAGTTTAAAGACAGACATTCAATGTCATTATTCAGCATCAAAATGCAAATTTTAAAACGGGGGGAGAAAAATAGATATATATGTAAAACTGAATCACTCTGTTGTAAACCTGAAACCAACAAAACATTGTAAATCAACTAAACTTCGATAAAAAATAAATTACAAAAGTCAAAGTACAGGGTTTCCCTGGTGGTCCAGTGGTTAAGAATCCACCTTGTAAAGCAGGGGACACTGGCTCCATCCTTGATCCGGGAAGATCCCATACGCTGTGGGACAACTAAGCCTGTGCACCCCTGGCACCAAAGCCTGCAAGCCCCAGAGCCTGTGCTCCGCAGCCGGAGAAGACACCGCGGCAAGGAGCCCGCACAGCACAGCTACAGAGCAGCTCCTGCTCGGCACAGCCAGAGAAAGCCCAGGCACAGCAACGGAAAGCACAGTCAGAAACAGAGAGAATTAAAGAACAGAAAACCACCACAGTGCCCAGAGAAAATTAATTTCCTATGGAAAAAAATCACAGTCTACTACTATATACCACTAGAAATGCTAACATGAAAAAGACAGGGAACCACAGGTAAAGACGTAGAAAAATCCCACTTCTTGCTGGGCAGAGTGTGAAGCGGTTTGGAAGCTGCCCGTCCCTACACCTGACCTGGCTCTTCTGCCCCCGGGTATGCACCCACCTGAACCGTACAATATGCTCACTGAAGATCCGTCTGCATGTGGTCACAGCAGCAACACTTAAAAAAACTGAAGGGTAGTTGATCTACAACACTGCGTTAATTTCAGCTGTATGGCAAAGTGGTTCAGTTATACATATAGAGGGCTTCCCAGGGGGCTCAGTGGGTAAACAATCTGCCTGCAATACAGGAGACGCAGAAGATGCGGGTTGATCCCTGGGTGGGGAAGATCCTTTGGAGGAGGGCATGGGAACCCACTCCAGTATTTTTGCCTGGAGAATCCCATGGACAGAGGAGCCTGGTGGACTACAGTCCATGGGGTCACAAAGAGTCAGCCGTGACTGAGTGACTGAGCACAACATATACACAAACACAGACAGACATCTATTTTCAGATTGCTTTCCATTATAGATTATCATGAAATACTGAGTAGAGGTCTCTGTGCTATACAGTAGATCTTTGTTGTTTATTTGTTTTATGTACGGTCGTGTGCATCTCTCAGTCTCACACTAACTTAAACCCCCACCCCTTTCCCCTTTGAGCAATCATAAGGTTGTTTTCTGTCTGCAAAGTATGTTTCTATTTTGTAAATAGATTCATTTGGATTATTTTTCAGATACCACATATAAGTGATATCATATAATATCTGTCTCTGACTTAACTTAGTATGATAATCTGTACATCCATCCATTGTTGCTGCAAACGGCACTATTTCATTATTTTTTAACGGCTGAATACTATTCCATTGTATAAATACAACACAACTTCTTTATCCATTCATCTGTTGATGGAAACTTAGGCCGCTTTCACATCTTGTGTATTATTGTTAACAGCACAGTAACACAATTTTAAACCAAAATTGAGAAACAACCTAAATACCCTATAGTGATGTGGATAAATTATATTCACACAGTGGAATATTATACAACAATGAGAATAAATGTACTATAAATATGCAGCAACTATGAATCTCACTAAATAATGTTAAGAGAAAGAAACTGTTCACAAAAGAGTACATCCTATATGATTCCATTTACATAAAGCAGAATAACAGGCAAAACTAGTCCATGATGTTAGGAACTAGGATAAATAAAGGTGACTCTTAGGGGTGAAAGGCAGTGACTGGTCGTCTACTTGTTATTCTGGTTAGCGGTTATCTGGGGAACCAGTTTGTGAAAATCTGTTAGGTTGTGCACTTATAATTCATGAATTTTCATGTACTTCAGTAAAAGTTATAACTGCACTAGAAATTTACATAAAGTGACAATAGAAAAGTCCCATTTTAACTGCTTTGTTAACTCCTGTGTGCAGTTATACCATGTCAGTCCACTACTGGCTCTCCTCAAATGTTTACACTTTGTAATAATTACTCTGCAAAGTTCATTGAAAGGTAGTGGTCAGCGGGTTTTTTGCATGAAAAGGGCACATGACAGGAAGTGGGAAAGTGAGGAGGTTATTGGGCTACAACGAAGCAAATACCTCTGGACCCGCTTCACCTCGGGCGACTCTCCAGGCCAAGGACCCAGACGTCCTTCCTCCAAGTTCTCCAGGCTTAGGGCTTTTGGGAGATATGAATTCAACAAGTTCCACAATGATCCTCTGGAGTAGTTCTTTCCTTCTGTTTTCTGACAAAGATACTTGCCGCTGTAATTCAGGTTAAAAAAAAAAAAAGGTCATTAAAGATTAAGGGAATGCAGGGGTCCATCTGTAAGCATGACTATAATTAAGACATTTGTACTTTAACAATGTCCAACTAACCAACTTTATTTTCATACATATATTTGGAAAATAAAAACGACACTGTGGAAACTTAAAATGATTTTGTAACTTTCATGTTGCTGCTGCTAAGTCGCTTCAGTCGTGTCCGACTCTGTGCGACCCCATAGACAGCAGCCCACCAGGCTCCCCCGTCCCTGGGATTCTCCAGGCAAGAACACTGGAGTGGGTTGCCATTTCCTTCTCCAATGCATGAAAGTGAAAAGTGAAAGTGAAGTCACTCAGTCATGTCCGGACCCTTAGCGACTCCATGGACTGCAGCCTACCAGGCTCCTCTGTCCATAGGATTTTCCAGGCAAGAGTGCTGGAGTGGGTTGCTATTTCCTTCTTCATGTTGAGAAATCATTTAACATCCATATCCAATTTTCCATGCCCTTTGCGTATGTGTGCATGTGTGTGCGCTCAGTCGTGTCTGACTCTTTGTGACCTCACAGACTGTAGCCCCCCAGGATCCTCTGTCCAGAGGATTTCCTAGGCAAGAACACTAGAGTGGGGTACCATTTCGTGCCCCAGGGGATCTTTCTGATCCGGGGATCAAGCCCATGGTCTTGCATCTCCTGCACTGGCAGGTGGATTCTTTACCACTGAGCCACCTGGGAAGCCCTTCCATGTCCTTTATTGGCCCAGATTTTAAATGGAGGCAGAAGGTTCTGTTTCTGAGTAAGATCAGCTGTCCTGCTGAGAAGATGAGGAAAGTAGGGGACCACACACTCACACCACACCTGTTTGAATGCAACAGAAAGCTACCACGGTGGCCCAAGGGAAGAAACAAACTGAGGCAAACTGAACTCCCTGCCAGGCACCTGCCACATACCAAGCGGCACAGGGAGCCAATCTCCCAACAGGCGGGTGCGCCGAGATGCTGGGCACGGACACAGCAGCCCCGCCAGTGCTGGGCAGTCGGTCCCTGGAGTCCAGGCCCTGCCCAGGCTCTAGCAAACACTCCAGGGTTTCAGCTGAGGCACTCGGAAAGGCTGCATACTAGAGGTATGGTGGAAGTCCAAGTAGGAGGAGACTCACCTTGGATCTCAACCACTGTAAGGTGATCTGCCCTGCTCTAACTGCCTGCCAGATGCAAATTTAGTTGTTCTTTAAATATGAAAATATTAATAATACACATATATATAGTGAAAAAAATTTCAGTACACAAAAGGAGTATAAAATCAAAGCTGAGACTTCCCTCCTGGGCCCCCAGTTCTCACTCTCAGAAACAAGCACAGTTAACAATCTCCTGTGCCTTCTTTCAGAAATTTCTACATGTGGATACGTGTAAGAATAACTGCATGTAATAATATTCAAGTGACACTCAGAAAAATAAGGCTATATATAGATATATGCATTTTTTTTAAACAGGAGGATTGGTAAAGACTTTTACCTATTTGGTCGCACCTGGCAGCATGTGGGCTCAGAGTGCCCTGACCAGGGAACATGGGCCTCGAGGCCGTGCCCTCTGCATTAGCAGAGTCTTCAACCACTGGGGGGACGTCCAAAGCAAAATACTTTTTATGTCAAATATTACATATATTGAATTGAATTTTTTTTTCCACTTTGAGATGTGACAATTTAAGGCAAGAAAAAAGAAAACAACAAAACACCCACCCACAATATTTAAAATGAGTCCTCAAAATTTTTAATGAAAAGACGTTTAACATATTTAAATATTTTTGTTTGCATACTACTTAAAGGACTGCAATGGGTTAAAAATTGGCTATTCTTGATTATATAAAAAATTTCAAATGTCCTCTCAAGAGTGACACCCATCACATACCTGCTTATTAATTCCATTAATAGTTTCTCGAAGTAATTCCTCTTTAATTTCAGTTCTTCTAGAGATTACCTCTTCATGTTTACAAGAATATCGCCAAGTGACATCAACCACCTAGAATTACAAGACACAAATATTTAACAAGATTACAACCATCAATATTGATTTGCTAAACACCTAGAATGCACGTAATTCTTAAATAGAAATTTTTAAATCCCAATCTTTTCTTTAAAATTTTTAGATCTGTAGAAAAAAATCAAATATGCTTTTTATTCATATTCTAACCAGTACACATCCAAGGAAGACTGTGATTAGGAGATAAAATTTTCCCAACAATTAGCTATCAGAATTTATCTACAAAGCTGATCTCATAAAATTCAAAAAATAAAAACTCCATTTACTATACTAAATATCTAAATGATAAATATATATATAAACACTATAGAACTGTTTCTTGGCAAAGGTGCAAAGATAATTCAGTAGACAAAATAATTTTTTTCAACAAATGGTGCTAGAACATTCATTATCCATATGCAAAATAATGCGTTTCAATTCACACCTTGGACTAAACACAAAAGTTAACCCCAAATGGATCACAGACACAAATGTAAAACTAAAAGCATAAAACTTCTAGAAGAAAACTTAGGAGAAAATCCTTGTGGCTTGGGATAGGCAAACATCTCTTACATATAATATCAAAAAGCAAGATCCACAAAAGAACAAATCGATAAACTGAACTTTATCGACTTCTTCTCTTCAAAAATCATTAATAGAATTAAAAAGACAAGCCAGAAAGGGAGAAAATCTTTGCAAAGCACATATTTGAAAAAGCACTTGTATTTAGAATATATGAAGAACTCTCAAAACTCAAGAATAAGAAAATGAACAACCCAATTAAAAAAAAAAAAGGGCAAAGAGGAGAAATGGATGACAAACAAGTCCATAAAAAGCTGCTCAGTATTCGTCCTTGAGGAAATGAAAATGAAATCACTGCACATCTATTAAAAGGGCCAACAAGAAAAAGTCAGACCATATTGCTAGCAAGAGTATGGAGAAACTGGGAATCCTCACATAGTACTGGTGAGAATATAAAATGGCACCATTGCTTTGGAAAATAGTTGAGCTAACTTCTTAAAAAGTTAAAGTCACCTACCATGTGATTCAGTCATTACACTTGTAAGCATTTACCAAAGAGAAAAGAAAGCTATGCTCATTCAAAGACTTGTGTCTTTATATTGTCATATAAAGACCATAGCGGCTGCACTGGAAATAGTAAAAAACTGGAAGAAACCCAAATAAATGTCCATCAACAGGCAAACGGATAAGCAAAGCATGGTACATTCACACAGTGGAATACTGCCCAGCAATGAAAAGAATAAACTACTGATACATGAAACACGTAGAAGAATCTCAAGATAGTTATGATAAGATAAAAGCGCCCTCCCCATCAAAAGAGTAAATACGATTCCATTTATGCACAACTCCAGAAATGCAGATTAATCTATGGTCTCAGAAAGTAGCTGTGGGGATTGCAGGGAGAAGGGCGAGGATGAGGGAAGACAAAGCAGCAAGGACACTGCAGGGATGACGGGTGTGTTCACGACTCCACTGCAAAGGTTGTTATCTCAGGGGCGTGGACGTAGGGCCACGCTTATTAAATTGTGCACTTCAAATATATGCTGCTTAGTCTATGTCAATTATACCTTTAAAAGCTGCCAAAAGAGCACAATAATTTTATTCTTAGGATGCATTTTTTCCCCCCCGTTTCCTACCTCGTCCTTAGAGAACGCAATGATGTAGGAGAGCTTCTTGCCCCAGCCGATCTCATAGAGCAGGGGCTTGTCACAGACATCCTCGCATGAGTCGCAGTGCAGCCAGCGCTGCTGAGACGGCGAGTACACCTCCGTCCAGACATGGTCTACACACGTGGCGGGCGGGCAAGAGGCAACGGGGAGAAAACAAAAGCTCAGTGTGTAAAGCCAGAAAGACCTTTGGTAACTGTACACACACCCAACAGGAGAACCACACAGCAACAAGCAACTCTGAACTTTGATGAGTAAGCCCGACCATTCTGTGGTATACAAGGCTCTAGAATGGTTGTTCCAATTTCTCTCTGAAATCTTGGAAGATGTCTTGGAAACTCGACTTCAACAGAGTCAGTGTTAGGTTTGAACTCTAAAAGGGCCCAACAAGCTGAACAGCAGCATCAAAAACATGGAGCGGAGACTTCCCTGGTGGCTCAGTGGTTAGGACTCCGTGCTCCCACTACAGGGGGCTCGGATCCTGCATTCTTGGCGGTACATCCAATAAATAAATATTAACAAATGATCAATAAAATTTCCACTAAGCAACAATACATCATCCTTTAAAAAAAAAGTACACATATTAATCGAGCAGCCCATGGTACTTGCAAATTATGGTGCCCATGAGTATTAAAATGTAAAACTTAAAAAATTAAAAAAGCAAAAAACAAAAACCATGGGGCCAATACACACAGTTTGCTAATGTGAAGGAGTTAATTCCAGTTTGGAATTGTAGACCAGCAGAGATCTAACAGTGGATGTCTGGTTATTCATGGTCTCTATTTGATTGTAAAAAAAAAAAAACAACACCCAAAAGCAAGTAACTATTAAGTGAAGTTTTCATTTTACCCTAAGAAAACAATAGAAAGATACAAGTGAAAAAATCTAAGAACATGTAAGTGACACAAGTTGTAAGTAAATGAAGACAATATAAATCTCATATGGCTTTTATTATATTTTTATCGTATATTGAGTTAAAATTACTAAATCTTTTATACTAATCTCAACAAAAATAAAGAATTTCTACAGAACATTATTGCACATGTTCTTATCCAAAGAGAAACAGCATGACTAAAAGTGGTATGGTATCTACAAATTGTTAAAGAATATTTATGATGCAAAGTACTAGCCATTAAAAACAGATCCTGTGCTCCCCATAGAAAGCCCTGCTATCTCAGAGAAGGCAAGCAGAGCGTCAGACTGACAAGGCAGGAGCGTGCCCCGCAGCCTCAGCACCGCGCGCTCGGGCCCCCCGCGCCGCGCACCTGTGTAGTCCCAGATGTAGCGGGCTTCGAAGCCCAGGGCACGGCAGCACAGCGTAAAGCAGTTGGCCCACTCCCCGCACCGTCCAGTCCTCGTCTCCAGAAGCTTCTCGGGATTATTATACCTGGTTTGAAGGGACAACAGAAAGTGCCGATCCACTATCAAAACCAAGAATTCTAAAGAACTTACACTGAAAGAAAGTGTTAGTCCCTCAGTCCTGTCCGACTCTCTGTGACCCCGTGGACTGTAGCCCCCAGGCTCCCCTGTCCATGGGATTCTCCAGGGAAGAACACTGGAGTGGGCAGCCATTTCCTCCTCCAGGGGACCTTCCCCACCCAGGGATTGACCTGGAGCCTCCTGAATTGCTGGCAGATTCTTTACTGTCTGAATCACCAGGGAAGCCACCTTTGTGCTAAACAGTAATATTTCTTAACTTCATATTCTTAAAGAACGATTACAGAGTCTAGAATGTGTGAGGCACTGTGCTAGAATCCTGGGTGAAAAATGACTAAACACTGGTATACAGCCTTCAGGAGCTTACGGTACTGAGAGAGAAAAGGACAGAACACAGATAATTTTAGTACATGGCAGAACATGACACAAGCCACACAACAGGTCAGAATCAGTGTTATGGGACAGGGTTCAGGGAGGAGAGACTGCATCTGAACTGGGCCTTGCAGGACAGGCAGGCTTTGGACAGGCAGAGATTCTCTGCGAAATCTGCTTTAAGAATGAGTGTTAGCCTAACAAGTGGTATAATTAGCTCACTGTACTTAAACAACTTTAACTGCTCAATAAAGATTTGAAAGCTTAGCTGAACTCAATTTTATTAATACTTAAAACACTATTTTTCTTTCTAATGATCATTTGGATTACACTTTTATTGTTCCAATTCACTTGAAGGTGCTTGCTAATTTGGAAGTGGTTTTTTGAAACGTATTTGCCACATTCTTTAAAAAGTCACTCCAGGGACTTCCCTGCTGGTCCAGTGGTCAGGGCTGGGTGTTTTTACTGCTGGGGCCCGAGTTTAATCTTTGGTCAGGGAACTAAGATCCTGCAAGCCGCACAGTGTGGACAAAAACAAAATAAGTTACTCCAGTTATAAAGTTACCATAAAGCTGAAGAACATCATATTTTGCATATTATGTTTGAGAAGGAATTTGGGGCTAATAAAGCTACACAGGGAAAGCACCCAGCTGAGCAGAAATGTTGGCCATGAGCTAGGGTGGGAAGGACACAGCTTCACAAATGCACTGGCTTGGCAGTGACAAGCCTGTTATCAATCAAGCAGATGCTGTTGCTTGCTTAGCATGCGCTAAGTTAAATGAATTTGTAATTGAGGTAATGTAGTTACTGAAACAAGTGGTCTATTTACACAAGGAAGTAACAGCAGCAGAATTGGGGCATCCTGTGCCTCCATGCCTCAACACCACCTGTGTCAAGGTGAAAGGCCACTTAGTCTCTAATGAGTAGTGTCCATACTCCCAACCCTACACAGAGAACAGCCAAGACGAGTGCACGATTCACAGGGAAAAGGACAACAAGGTACAAATACAACACCTTTGTATTCCCTAGCCTCTGCCCCCACCCCATGCACTGTCAGTCCATAACCACAGCCCAGAGTTTATGAAGACAATTTATGTATAATCATATATATTTTTATCTTCAGATCTTTGCAAGTACCTGTGCACATATATGCTGAGTGAAGAAACAACTGGCATTAATTACAGATAATTATTGGATACTGGATTCTGTTTATCTTGGACTCTGTACATCACAGGACGGATTCTCCCTTAGGACAGAACTGAGTACTAAGGCCCCTAAAATCAGGTATTTCAAAAACTTGCATAAAAAAAAGAAAAACTTGCTATCTTTTCTTACCTGATGACACAACCAAAGTTTATAAGTATTGTCAACTAAGAATATCTAATAAGAGACTTGTATATTAAAGGATGAAAAAAGTTAACAGAAAAGTTCCAATTCCTTTAGTTTAAAATTAAGAGATATGAGGGTAGGTTAGGTTGGCAGGGGAGGCACCAAACTTATTTCTTAAAAATAATACAATGCAATACAACAGCACTGTCTACAGTCACCACACTGTGCATCATGCCCCCAGGACTACTTTATTTCTGGACATTACACTTGATTCCCTTCATGCCCTTCCCACCCGGCAACCCTCCTCCCCTCTGGCAACCACCAATCTTTTTCTCCTATCTATTAGTTTTGCTTTGTGTGTTTATTTGATCTGGTCTTAGATTCCACACACAGGTGAAATCATATAGTACATGTTTTTCTCTGTGTGACTTATTTCCTTGGCATAACACCCCCAAGGTCCATCATACTGTTGCAAATGGCAAGATTTTATTCTTTTCTCATGACTGAGTAGAATTGCATCGTGTGTATATAACACCACATCTTCTTTATCCATTCACCCATCAATTGCTAAAAAACAAATCCTTAAAAGATCTCATAATAAAGAAAAAATTTTAACTGTGTAACAACCGAAAGTAACTAGATTTATTTTGATCATTTCACAATGTATACAGATGTCAAATCATTATGCTGTATACCTGAAAACAATGTAATGTTGTATGCCAAGCATGCTTCAATGAATAACATCATGACAATAAACATTAAAAAGGAAAAATAAAATTAGTTTCAAAAAATGAAACTTTTAAAAAATAATATAAAACGTGACAGTCTTTAACTATACTTTCACCTTCCATATTACCATCTGATGATTTAAGTGTAGCATGGTATTTACCATCACAAGGATTAGTATTATTCTAATCTTTTAGCATTATTTTTTATGTGCTATCAGCATTATTATTATCAGAAAGTTAAAATTTATGTATTAAAAGAAGAAAAATTCACAATTTACAGCATTAAAGTGCTAGGGCAATACTCAATTCAAGAGTCAACAAGCTTTTCCTATAAAAAGCAAGACAGCAAATATTCTAGACTGTGCAGGCCATATGGTCTCTGTGGCCAGTATTCAACTCTGCCATTGTAATATGAAAACAGTTACAGACCATGAGTTAACAAACCAGCACGGATGTGCTCCAATAAAACTTCACTTACAAAAACAAGACGTGGGCTGGATTGAGCTTGTCAGCCACAGCTAGCCAACCCTTGTTCTGGCGGAATATACTTCTAACAATCAGTGAAGATTAGAAGATGGTTTAGTACAGTTCTCTTCTAACCATCCCATGAGGGACTGCTCTGACTTCTCCGTCAGCGGACACTCACCGTGGGAACCGACTGCTGAGCTGGCACGCATCACAGTAGTGGTCTTCCACTCTGTTCGCACCCCACTTCAGCTCCTCATCACTGGGGAGTAACGACTCGCCTCTGGACTTAGTCTGGCCACCACACTTACTGCACACAATGTCATTCACCCAGTGAAAAAATTCTTCCTTAAACCAGTGTAAAAGCTCCAGCAAAAGAAAATCCTCTTCACTTACATTAGTACCTGAAA
This sequence comes from Okapia johnstoni, assembly GCA_024291935.2. Classification (NCBI taxonomy): domain Eukaryota; kingdom Metazoa; phylum Chordata; class Mammalia; order Artiodactyla; family Giraffidae; genus Okapia; species Okapia johnstoni. The sequence continues at coordinate 34,649,625 of CM044327.1, read as the reverse complement.
GGTCAGAACAGAACTGAGTTAGGACCTAAAGCAGAAAAAAACTAAAAACACCCACATACATTTTATTCTCAAATATGAAGCTGAAATAAATGAAAACAGAAGATAATCTAAAAGGTCTTCATGAGAGGATGTAGACAGAGTTGTCAGTGCACTGTGAGGCAGGCTGAAACACAATGACATCGTCCACGGCACACTCAAAGCCGTCGGGCTTGCGTACTGCGTGCTTTGACCAACACCACACTCAGCACGGCCAGCTCTCAGGGATCGTCACACACGTGGAGGGTAAGAAAGTAAGTCTGACTCTGGGGACACAATTTTTCCCAGAAGCTCACTGTGTCCCCCCCTGTTGCCTAGCAAAGTAAAAAAAAGCTATTCTTTCCTACTTTACCACCCCCCTAAAACAGAAGTCTGATTTTGAAAAACATTTTTAAATGACTGCATTAAACCTGTTATCAGACATAAACACAAGTAAATATGAAACAATCAAAATTACAGGCAGAAATCGCAGAATTCTGGACATATTAAAAATCATCCTATTAGCTTTTCTACCATTAGTGCTTCAATTGTACAATGTAATTCATCTGAGAATACTTACCACAAAACACATAAAAGCACAACCATGTTTACAATATTTATAACAACCCTTGCAAGTAAACATGATATATCATATTATATCCACTGTATCAAATAAAAGGGTCTCTAACCACATTCAAGGCAGTGTTCTCTCTGGGAAGAAGGAAAGGAGAGGAGAAAAGAATCTGGGAGACATAGATGGGTCTCTCATTCCTGTCTTTAATGTTTTATTGTTAAATAGTCAAAAAACACATACATGAAGGAAATATATGGCATAATATTAAGATTTAATAAAATCTGATGCTGGCCACAGGTATTGAATCTATTATACTCTATTCTTGTATTATATATTTCAAAATTATAAAAAAAATTTAAAGAAAAACACTACAGAGATTAATTAATTAAAAAGCCAAAATATATTATGTTCTTGAGTGGGAAAACAATATTCTCAAGTTGTTAATTCTCTACAAATCAACCTGTACTTCAATGAAATCCCAAGTGACACTAAAAAATAATTTTTCATAAAATTTGACAGGCTAAATGCAAGAAACTCACATGAAAGAGGAAATGCACAAAATAGTCAACACAACTTTTAAGATAAATTTGTCTATAGTACTTCAAGACACATTAAAAAATTCTAAATAAAATATTGTGATATTGGTAAAGAACAGACAGATGAATGAAATAAAAGAAAGTTCTGAAGGACAGATTTCTAAGTGATGCACAGCATTTAATGAAGCTAGCCTTTAAAGCAATTCTAAGAGGATGAACTGTTCGACAAATCGTACTGGGACAAGCACTGTCTAGACATCAGATTCCTCCTCCATTCCTTCTAACACATATATACAAACACCATACAGAGGGAATCTTATACAAGTAGAAGTTTAGGTTTACGACTTTGGGGAAGAAAACAAAACACAACTGTAAAAGTAATTTTCTCACATTACAATTTATAACTTTTGAATTTCAAAAGGTACAGTAAATGAAATTAAAGAATACTGAGAGCAAAATGTAATACACCAACAAAGAAAAGTATCCAGAATATATAAAGAATATCTATAAATCAAGAAGAACATTCACAAAATCATTAGAAAAATTAGCAAAGTCCATAAAAAAGTTCAATAATTTCATCAAGTGTAAACAAACACTCCCAGACACTTCTGTTACAAGTTGGAAGACAATCTGTTTGCCAGGGACCCACTGTAGTACAGAAGCATCACATGCCCTTGATACTTTTACATCTATCCCAGAGAAACATTTGTCAGGTAGGCAGGCAGCTTTTCAACGATTTTCCCTGCAGAAGCCTTTAGAATAGAGGACAATGGGACCCTCTCAATGTCCATCAGTGGACACTGGGACACAGGGTAAGCAACAATGCATGCACCCCGCAGAGCACCCAGGGAAGCGCGGGTGACCTCCAAGACATGTCAGAAAAACACCATGGGCTGAACTGTCAGGGATGACACACTATGTAAACTCAGCAACATAAACTGTTTATTTTTACATATAGCTACTTACAGATGTAAATAAACAGAAAAAGATATGAAAGGAAACATATCACATGATAACAGCTGTTAAGTGTGGAGTAAGAGGGTAGACTGACTGGCAAGAAGAGCTTAGCTTCTCCTGTACAACATGAAAGCTTCTCAACAAGGAGATATTTGTGAATGTTCATTTCCAAAAATGAACTTTTGGAAAAACAGCACTGCCATCCTGCTTCTCCACTGAGTCCCTACAGCAAAGTGATCTTTTTAAAAACACAAGGCAAGCTGATGCTATTTGAAACCCTCCAATGATTTTCCATCTCATCCAGAATACAACCCAAAGCCTCTTTGCAGCTGGCCCATGCAGAGGCTGAAAATGGCCCCCCGAACACATATACATTCTAACCCCTGAGCCTGTGAATGTCACCATGAAGGGAAAAAAAAAAAGAAAGCCTCTGTAGAGATGATGAAGTTAAGGACTCTGAGGCAAGGAGATTCCCCATGTTATGAAATATGGACCCTCAATGCATCACATGTATCCTTTCAAGAGGGAAGCAGAGGGAGACTTTACAGAGGAGGAGGATTTGAAGATGTTGGTCTTTGAGACGGGAGTGATGCAGCACAAGCCCAAGACTGCAGGTGGCCACCAGAGGCTGGCAGAGGAAGGGAAGAGTCTTCCTAGGGCCTCCAGGGAGTGTGGCCCCGCCAACATCCTGGGTTTTGGCCCAGAGATGCGGATGACGGGCTTCTGGCTTTCACAACTGTGAGACAGTACACTTCTGTTGTTTCAAGGAACCAAGTCTGTGATAACCTGCGGCAGCAGCTGCAGGAGAAAGCTAACGGATCCCCTTTGCCTCCCTGACCGTGTCTGGTCGTGCTCCTTCCGCTGCATCCACGTCTCCCTTCTGCAGCCCGTGAGCACGCTGAGCTCACGCCCACTCAGGGAGCCCGTGCAGCTGGCAGGGCCTCCACCAGAAAAGGCTCCGCTGCTTCAAGGGAAGCTTTCCTGACGACCCTCCCCCAAGAGCACCCTGCGGGCTCTCTCTTCCGTCCTCCTGGCCTGTCTCCGCAGCGTGCTCACCACCCGCCAATCTGAGCAGTTGTCTCTGGCTTTCTCACCCACGACAGCAGGACTTTGTTTGCCGCTGTCTCTTCAGCAGCTGAGCTTGCTACGCAGTAGGTGCTTAGTAAATACTGGAACAAATGACAGAAACTGAGCGAACTACCAAGCCTCCCAGTATCACTGAGGGGCATCACTGTTCAGCAAACAGCCACAGGATGGGAGGAGGAAGGAACACAGCACACTTTTGCTTCTGAGTCTGTGTCCTCCTGGGATGCGGTGCGGCTTCCCAGCTAGGAGCACGCACATCACACAGTGAGGGTCAGTGCTCCCTGGGCACGCAAGGTCCTCAACTGTGACTCAGAGAATTCCAAGTGGAGTCCTGTCTGTGCAGGTTAAGAGCTCAGACAGGTCAGAACAGCAACCATCCCATAGAACTTTTGGTAATAATGGAAATAATTCATACCTACACTATACAATAGGGTTGCTACTATTGATGGCTTCTAAGGACTTGAAATGTATTGAATGCAACTGAAGAACTCAATTTTTAATGCCATTTAATATAAATTAATGTCAATGTAAACACCCTCCAATGCTACCCTTCTTTCTAGAACCTTTGCAATCCTCCCTTTCTCTCCGCTGCCTTGTCTTTTCAACCTGGGCGATCTCACTTACCTGCACGGCTTCACCTATCACTGTCAAGTGTAGGTCAAGGTGTGACTTCCAAAAAAGCTCCAGGCCTCCATTTTCACGTGGGGGACCAGCTGATGTCCAGCAGGGGCCTGAAGGCAGACCCCTCATCTCCTTTCAAAGCCTGTCCATACTGACTGCAATTCAAAGCAAGGCGGTCCTCTTGGACATTTTCCTTCTATGTCCCTGACTCCATGTCCTGCAAACACCCCAACAACTCACACATCCACCTCTTCCCTTGCAGTCACAACCCCGGCATGCCTTCTCATTCTTCTTGGGGAAATTCTATTACTACTGTGCTTGAACTCTTCTTTCCTCGTGCTCTCTTGATTCTCTTTATCTTACAAGTGATTGCTGGACTGATTTTCCTGAAGGGCACCCTCTGTCCTTCCCTTGCTTAATGCTTCAGTGCCTAACCCTCTGACTTAAGTTATCAAGAACATCTGACCTCCCTGAGAAGTCATCTTATTTCTTCCTGCCTAGTGAACAGGTTATTTAACACTTCTGCTATAAATTCAATCATACTAACAACACAGCATTAGCCTTCTAAGATGTGTTCATCCTTCAAATTTCCTTGGTCCTTATTCTCTACTTCAAAACCTCATTACAAGTCCTTTGTTTCATTTTACCTCTAATTCCCTTTTTTGAAACATTAAAAATAAACTCAGTATGCTCTGCTCTGCCTGAAATTCAATGTCAAATAAAACATGGTCTTGGCCCGCCTCATGTGTCTCCTCTCCCCCAACCCAACACAAGCAGACTGTGCTGCGCACCTTTCCCCACGATGCCTGCCGCCGCTGCCCTGCACACACTGCTCCCTGCACCTGCAGCAAAGTCCCTCATCCCTGCCTTCACGTGTCCTTTGGCATCTCAGGTTGTAAATCCAACGTATCTTTCATAAACTTTAAAAAACAAAAGCCCAGTTTCTTCTGATTTTCACAACACCAATGCAAACTACCTGATGCGTTCCTTCTGTCCTACTCACATTAAAGCCCCCAACTTCCCTGATTCTAGGCCCCTCGGGCCTCCCTTTCCCGCCTGTGGGGGTGTCCCAGGCTCCTGCACACTGGCCCCTACAACACGGAGACTTAGCTCTAAGGCTGTAGGATGCTCCTCCCCCATACCTCTCCACCAACAGGACCCCAGTACAGCACCAGGGCAGGATTACAATACGCCAGCTGCAGGAGGGGGATGAGCTCAGGACGAGTCCTTAGGGAGGCTCGGAGACCACCGAGGGGCCCTAGAACACCAGAGGAACCTTAAGGTCCCGACACTCACAGCAAACATTAAACAGTGTAGTTAAACGTGCCAATTCAGAGTTAAGTGGACATGTAAGCTTTCCACAAAAGGCCTCTTCACTTCAGTTCCCATCACCCAACACATTATATTCAACTTTTAACAAAAAATTACAAGGCAGGCTAAAACGCAATTAGAAAGTCTGAAGAGATAAAACAAGCATCAGGACCACTTACATACAGCACAGATTTTGGAATTACGGAATTTAAAATAACTATGATTAACATGCTCAGGGCTCTAATGAGAAAGGGAGACAACATGTAAGAACAGATGCACAATGTAAGCAGACGGATAGGAAGAAATCAAAAACTGTTACAGAGATAATGCCTCTCATGGGCTCATCAGCAGACTGGACACAGCCATGGAAAGAATCACTGAGCCTGAAGACAGGTCACCAGAAAGTGAAAGTCAAAGAGAAAGAGAATAAAAACAAAGGAACAAAACACCCAGAACATGCAATTATGGTGGCAGCATTTTCATAGTGGCCTAGCACATCAAACAAAGGTGAAAATAGTTGATAAATGAGTATGACAGGGTACCCTATTTTGGAGTATCAGAAGGAAGAGAGAGACAGAAAGGAGCAGCAGAGACGTTTGAAGTAATAATGGCCGAAAATCTTCCAAAATTAATGAGACACCAAAACACAGATCTGGGACGCTCAGAAAACACCAAGTAGGATAAATACCCCCAAAAAACCATCCAGGTATGTCACACTCAAACTGAAGAAAACGAACAACGGAGAAAGACTCCTGCACAAAGCTGGGGATGGCGTTGGTGAGGGTCCCGAGCATGGAGACAGAAATTACAGCAGACTTCTCGTCACACACAAGCAGGCAACAGCAAAGAGAATCAAGTGTCACTGACAGAAAGGAAAAAAGCCCACCAACCTAGAATTCTACATCCCAGTGATATTATCCTTCAGTAGTGAAGAAGAAATAAAGACTTTCCCAGGCAGAGAAAAACTGAGGGGCTTCACCTCCAGAATACCTGCCCTGAAAGAAACAGAAGAGGTTGTTCTTCAGAAAGAAGAAAACTCAGGCCTGCCGACTGAAGAGCGTCCAGAGAACGAATGAGTGAAGGTGGCAGAAAACCTGTCGTTCTTCTCACTTAGTCTGCGGGGTGACGACGGGGTCCAGTTAAGTGAAGTGAAGGACGGTAGGGTCTCGGGATGGGAAGGAAGAATTGAGACATCTGTTCAAACTTACCCGCACTATACAGAAAGCTGTATAATGCTTGTGGAGGTAAGGGAGAGATGAATTAGGAACTCAGAATTAACATATACACACCAATATATATAAAATAGATAAACAAAGACCTACTGTACAGCACACAGAACTCTACTCAATACTCTGTAATAATATAAATAGGAAAATAATCTAAAAGAGTGGACATATGCATTACATATAACTGAACCACCTTGCTGGATACCTAAAGTAACACAACATTATAAATCAACTCTACTTCAATGCAAAGTAACAGTTTTTTAAATTGAAAAAAAAAATGTTTATTGCATACTAGATCAACCACCAAAAGAATGTTATAGAACTCCCCTAGAAAATATAGTATTAGGAATTGAGTTCACAGAAAAAAACAATTACATAAAAATTCAAAGAAAAAATGTTGAAGTTGGAAAAATTGAACAACTAAAATCCTAAGACGATTAATGAAAACAACAAAGTACTGGTTGATGAATGTGGCGGGCACTGTTCTCAGCCATGCGCACGCACTGTTCCAGTTATTCCTGAGAAGTACCATTACTATTATCAAATGAAGAAACTGTAGCAGGGAGATGAAATTCCCGGCTCAGTGACGCAAGGTGAGAGGTGGAGCTGAATCTATACCCAGGCAGCTGGCTTCCACACGCATATGCTCCATCAGTAACTGCCAGTTAAAGGGAGTCAGTGGTTGAATCACATGAATTCATTCTGAATAAGCTTTTTCTCAGATTCACATTAAAATTCCCTAATAATGCCATCACATATTTCATGGACTAAAGTTTTGGTGATATTATATCTTTAAAAAAATCACATGCCAATGATTAAACTAAAAATACATTATTTGAGTTAAAAAATTTTAACAGATGTGTGCATGAGGTATATGCAATAAAAAATTATACTATTGTTGCACTTCTTAAAAATCCAAATAGAGTTGGGTTATATATTTACAATGTATACAGTAAAGGGCACCATTTCAGAATTTTTGTTGACTTAGTAATGATGCGTATTTAGCAATGGATGGTTATGTGAGGCCACTACCTTTGTCCAATTCTCTGGCTCTAGACAACTTTTCTTGTGATCTCCTTTTCAGTTCCTGAACTGGAATACAAGCCAGTGCTTTCTCCTGGAGAGCAAGGTTCTCATAGACCAAGTACATGCTGAATGTTGGACTGAAGAACTTTTAGAATGACTGAACTGTCAGCAACCTAATAGAAAGAAAACAATGAAATTAGCTTTTCTTCATATGCTATAAAAATAATACAATAAAAAATACTGGTTCTATGAGTTCATAGATAAAGGAATATATGGATTCACTGAAGTATAATAATTATACTGAAAACCTTTACAAAATTAGTGTTAGGAGATAGCCACATCTGTATCACAGTCTAAGATATGTCTATATTTTCACCTGAATAGATGTTACTGAGGATGTATTTAAACAGGGATATGTCGAACTCTTCACCGCAGCTTGGATCATGACAGCGCTCTGAGCAGCGCTTCTGACAGCTCTTTCCACTTCAAGTCCCGATAAATATTTCTTTCTTTCTTTTTTTTTTTTTTTTTTTTACTTTATACAGCATTAGCTAAGGAGGACTGATCTCAAGGGATCAAGAATTTTGAGAAATTCCTGAAAGGAGAAAGGCAGGTACAAACGGACAAAAGGAACAAACAAAGGCAATATGCTATCTAAAGAAAGTGGTTATAAAACTAAACAAAGTTCTCAAAATAATCTCGAGGAGGGATGGGCCAGAGGCTTCACAGAGCAGGAAGGGGTCTTAGAGTAAGTGTTAGGCAGGCTGCCAGGCTCTGCAGCAGGAACAGCTAGACACTGGTCACTCCTTCTCCATATGTCTCTGAGCACTGAGGGTGGACGCCTAGATTTCTAAAAGGAAAGAGGCGTCCTAGCTCAGAACGCATGCTAGTCTGGCACAGCCCACCTGGTGGCATGTCCTGCCCTCCCCCTTAGTCGTCAGAACCAGACGCAGTGCTCACCAACAGGCGAGCAGGAACTCTCAGATTCCTGTGAGCCCACAACAACCAGCACTGCTGAGACGGTGCACTGGGATCACCAGCAGCAGAAGGAACCCTGCAGCAAGGGCAGCAAATACGAAGAGACTAAAAGATGTCTACCTTCAGAAGTTCAAGAGTATACTCAAGTCACAGAAAGACACCTACGGATCTTGGAAACTAAAAATTTAAACACTGAAATGAAGAAGAAAGCACAGATGGTGTGTCAAACAGCAAAACAAACACAGTTAAGTGATCAATCAATTGGAAGACTGAGACGAGGCCTCGTCTGAGAACACAGTGCAGAAGAACAGACGCTAAGGATGAACTCAGAGCTTCCCAAATCCAGCTAACAGGAAGTATCTATAAACTCGAGTAGAAAAAAACGGAAAAGAAACCCTTCTCAAAGAAATAATGGGAAATTTCTGAGGGTTAAAGAAAGAGCCAGTATGAATCGGAAAAAAAAAAACGACTAAACTAATAGTGACATTTCATAACAACAGTAAAGATAAAAACAAAATATTAAAAGCCTTCAATGATATCAGACATCTCACTGGAAACAGTGAAGCAAAACCTCTGAAATACTGAGGGAAAATGAGAACATACAATGCATACCCAGGTAAACTAATTACAAAGAAGAGCAAAGCAACACATTTTCTGACATGTAACAATGCAGAAAATACATCACTCCCAAATCCTATTTTAAAAAATTATTACAAAAGTTACTGTCTCCCCAAAACATAATAGAACCAAAGTAAATACATAGAAAACCATAGAGTAGAATCCAGGATAAAAGCAGCAGAAGTGAGTTAAATAAAAACTAAACAAACCAGTAAAACTGAAGTTCTGCTATAAATTAATTAAAAAGCAAAACCTCAGAAGAAAGATGGCAGGGAAGGGAGCAGATGCTAGAAAATATAAAATAAATATTTGCATTAAATATTTAAAGACAATAAATAGAAGACTAAAAGAGGATATTTAACTTTCTAACTTTTGGAGGGAAAATAATGGAATAAAACAATCCATTTAAACAAAAATAGAGGAAGAAAGAAAAAACAAGAAGGACACACACAACACAAAATGTCAGAAATAAGTTCAAACATATTAGAATTATTGTAAATAGGAATGGATTAAATGTGTATAAAAAAAGGCAGAAATAGACTAATTTAAAAAATAAGAACCTCTACCAAATACTGACTATAATCAGTATATGAAGCACTGGGCATGTGTGCACAAAACAGACAATCACTCTATGGTCTAAGGGGGAAAGACACTGAACAAATAATGACAGAAACTTCATATTAAGTCAACAAATTTTGTGTGTTTGTGTGTAAATGTATTAGATGACAGAAAAATAATGGAGGCCAAGCCAGACAAGGGCATTATCCTCACAGGATAATGAGTCTATGGACATAGAAACCAATATTGCTACAACAATGCCAATTTACTCTAATATTTAAGGAGTCTTTATGATCTGTGAGATACGGGGGATATAATGGTTAGTTTATTCATATGTATGGGAAGAGCTATAAAGCAAACATAGAGGGACAGTGTAACTGCCTGACAGGGGCTCTAATGAGACTTCTCTGGAGAAATGATACCGTAATAAAATATGAAGGATGAGAAGCAACTGGTGACCAGGGAAGGGAGAAGACCATTCCTGTGAAGAGGGAGTAACGTGTATAGGTAGGTAGCTAGGGAGCATGCAAAGGAGGGGATCAGACAGAAGTCAGGGTGTCTGAAGAGCAGAGAACCAAGCAGGAAACTGGGCTGGGCGACAGCCAGGTCTTCCCTGTCTCTTCCCACTGTACGGAGAGCTATCCAAGACCTAAGGAGCAAGGGAGTAAAACGGTCAGCTTCATGTTCTCCAAGCTTTCAGCTGAGGTGGCGGGGGAAGCAAGTCTCAGGAGACCCAGAGGGGAACCACTTCTAAACTCTGAGGGAGCAGAGGCTTGAACCAGGAGAGGACAGAGGTTGTAGAAAAGTGAATGGACCCAGAATCACAGAGGAAGTAGAACCAACAGGTCCCACTGACGGAGCCGTGCAGTCAAGGGGAATGACCCACCGATTTTTCAGGAAGAGCAACTGGGTCAATGGTCGAATCACTTACAAGAGGAGAAAAAAAACAGGAAATGGTCAGTTGAGCTTAAAGCTATGAATGGTCAAGTCAAAAAAGTCCACTAAATTTAGTGGCACAGAGATCAGCAATGATCTCAGTAATAAGTTCTGCAACAGTGTTAATAAGGAAAACAAAGTGCAGGAAACTCAGTGGTTTAAGTGGTGTCCCAACGTGGGCCAGGAGCTGTACAAAGTGGTCTGCTGGGATACAGACAGAAAATATTACAACTGCTATTTGTATCATTTTTGCCCCCAAATAAAACTAAGTTATTGTAATATTGAGCATTTGGATCAGTGGTGGCCCCTCCCTGCTACAGAAGCCATCCCGCGGGAACAAAGTCCCACAGAGTGCAGGGGACCCAGTGGCACACCCACTCCTACTTTCGCTCTCAACACACTGCAAGCTTCTGCAGTTCAAATGTGCCTGGTTCAGTGGCTTTGCATATTATATTATGTAGTTTTTACTAAATTAACCCTCAACCTGACTTAAAAAGGATTTCAAAGACCTCTAAGCAATAAGGCTAATACTTATGATGCAAGAATGTGTGGAGTGCGTACAGAAGAAATGGCAGGGCTGATGTGCCTTTTTTTCAGTATGAGCCCCTTCAAGAGACAAATTTTAACGTGAAAAAAGATCACAATCTACTGAGAGCTGATAAAGTGAGCCTCCCAAATTCAAAATTATCAAAAGAGCATTTAAAATATAGATTTAGGTCTACATTCATTGAATGATAGTGTTAAATCTTTTTTTTAAAATTAAAAATATTACTTATTTCCTATCTCCTCTTTTGTTGTTGCTCAATCGCTAAGTCGTGTCCAGCTCTGAGACCCCATGGACTGTAGCCCGCCAGGCTCCTCTGTCCTCTCCTATCCCCCAGAGTGTGCGCAGATTCATGTCCATTGAGTCTGTGGTGCTATCTAACCATCTCATCCTCTGCTGCCTCTGTACACTGCTTTACAATGTATCCAGTACAATGGCACACTAATATAAGTATACAATTTATAAACAAATAAATATATATTGAGAGGACACGCTCAGAAATATTTTGTTGATGGGGCACATAAAGTGTGGAAACCTGCTAGACAAACATATGAGGAGTAAAGACAGGGGTGGATACTGGGGACTCCCCCTGAAACTTGCAGTGAAGAGGAAATGAGAAATACAGGAAGGCAGGATCTAGCGATATTTGTGTGTTGACTTGTGTCTAAGAGCTTACAGGAAATGCCTGTGACCACTGACCTGTTTGTGAAGAATGCAGGTTTCCAAGTTCCCTCTCTTCTGGTTCAGCCAGTCTGGGGTTTGCCCAGGAATCTGCATACCCAGGCTATTCCAACACCAATGGTCCAAACTTAGATGAAAACTGGCCTAAAGCAAGGTTTCAAAGCCACTGACAGGACTCTCCAAGAAAAGGGGCAGGTCACGACTGCACAGACCCCTGTGGCCCCACAGAGCAGAGAGAGGAACAGGCACAGAGGAGGGGCTGGCCTTCAGCAGCTGCAGACACACTTACTCCATTAACAGACGGCAGAAGAGAGGGGGCAGGCCTGGGGGCGGGAGACCCAGGGCACTCACAGCAGGAACGAGTGCGCGTCTCACCAGAACTGATCCAGAGACAAACGGAATGTGTCCATTTTTATTTTATTTATTTTTCATTGGACAATAACTGCTTTCCGTTTCCATTTGAAAGAATTCCTATAAAGATGAGACCTTTATGGTTGTATTTTTTTTTTTTTTTCACAAGCAGAGTTTCATTTGCTGAGAAGGTAAGAACTCAGCCAAAGAATTTTTATTTTCAATTTAGCATTTTTTGCTCTGGGTATTACCCCCTTCACTGTGGCATTTAATGGCACGCAAACGATCTTGAACAATAGAGGTCATTTTTTTGGCTTTATTTCTTTGGCACAATGCCAAAAAAACTAAGTCATAAAAATAGAAGTTTGCTGATTGCATGGCAATTATAGCAGCTGGGTAACCATGTACATAAGGCAATAGTTAATTGCTTAACGGTTAAAGTTATTTGGAATACAAATGGGACTTTGAAATTTGTCTGTTTTAGATTAAAAAGATTTTTTTCCTTCACTAATCACATTTGGATTTCAATTATTTGGTTTCTGACGCGAGACCTTTAAGACTATAAGAAAACAAGTACGATGTGTATTTCTGTCGAACCACAAGATAAAGGCAGAGGAAGCTGGATTAGCAAGTTTACATTTTTAGTAAAGGACAGGCTTCCCAAGCCCACTAGTCCCCTGTCTGCGTTTTTACAACCCTCTGCTTCCATGGCTTTTACATTTAGAACTTGCTTTTTTTTAAAATATAGAAGTGCTGCTTAATACATTTTTAATGATATCTAAAATCAATTTGCGACTTAAAGAGAAATTTCTTACAAAAACCACTTTATTCTATATTTAACATTAATAAATGTTGCAAAAAAATATTGAGGAAACACTGAATGGTATAAATAACAATAAATCATTAAAATTTCACTACTCAAAGAAAATCAGACTGTGTACAGCTTTCCAGAACTTTTAAAAATAAGCATATTTATGTATGAGCATTTTTAATAAGAAAAACAAGAAATATTCACATATATATAACACATATTGTCTAATTTGGGGATTCTTTACCTTTTTTCCTACATAGTAATAATCTTCATGTCAAAATATACCACATCATCATTTTTAATAGACATGAAGAATGCCAATTGAAAGATATGTCATAATTTCAACAACTGCCTATTGAAAGGTATGTAGATGTAGTTTACTCTTAAGAATGGTTAATAATAAATTGAACATTTAAATCCTCTGTCCAAATAGGAAATAGGAACAGAGATTTCTCCTCTTAAAAAGACTGCATATAGATCCAGACTAAGAAGTTGTCTTATGAGATTCAATTAGTTTAAAAATCAACTAACTGGGACTCCCTTGGTGGTCCAGAGGTCACGAGTTCCCCTGGCAATGCAGGGGAAGCCAGTTCAGGCCTTGGTTCAGGAAGATTCCACATGGTGTGGGGCGACTAAGCTTGAGCACCACAACGAGAGAAGCCACCGCAACGTGAAGCTCGCACATCACAATGAAGAGTGGCCCCTGCTTGCCATCAGCAGAGAAAGACTGCGCAGCAACAAAGACCCAGTGCAGACAAAAATCATGCACCTTGAGGATGTTAAAAGAGTTAAGTCAGACTTGCAAAAGCTTGAAATGCATACCTAAGACAGTGGGAGCCCACAGAGAAGAGCAGCCTCCTGGCTGACCCGCTGGCTTCTTCCCCATCTGAAAGCAGCAGAATACACATTCTTTTCAAGTGAACATAAAACATTCTCCAGGACAAATCACATGCTGGGCCACAAAGTGAATCTCAGTAAATTTAAGAAAACTGAAATCATATCAAGCATCTTTGCTCATCACAGTGCTACGAGATTAGAGATAAACTGCAAGGAAAACACTGTTAATAATACAAATGTGGAGAGTAAGCAATATGCTAGTAAACAGCCAACGGGTCACTGAAGAAATCAAAGAGGAAATTAAAAAATACTTAGAGACAAATGAGAACAAAAGCATAATGATCCAAAACCTATGGGATGCAGCTAAAGCAGTTCTAAGAGGAAACTTTATAGCAAAATAATCTTACTCAAGGAACAAGAAAAATCTCAAATACCTTAAGCTTACACCTAAAGCAACAAGAAGAACAAACAAAACCCAAAGTTACTAGAAGGAAACAAAGCATAAAGATCAGAGGAGAAATAAATGAAATAGAAACAACAGAAAAGACCAGTGGTTCTTTGAAAAGATAAACAAAATTTATAAACCTTTATCCAGACTCATCAAGGAAAAAAGGGAGAGGGCTAAAATCAAAAAATCAGAAATGAAAAAGAAGTTACAACAGATACCATTGAAATACAAAGGATCATAAGAGACCACTATATGCAAATAAAATGGACAACCTGGAATAAATGAACAGATCCTTTAAAAGGTAAAATCTCCCAAGACTGAACTAGGAAGAGACAGAAAATATTAACAGACCAATCACAAGTACTGAAACTGTGATTAAAAAACTCCCAACAAAAGTTCAGGACCAGATGGCTTCACAGGACAATTCTATCAAACATTTAGAGAAGAGTTAACACCTACACTTCTAAAACTATTCCAAAAACTTGCAGAGGAAGGAATACTTCCAAATGCATTCTACAAGGCCACTATCACCCTGATTACCAAAACCAAAGATTACACACACACACACATTAAAGGCCAACATCACTGATGAACGAACACAGATGCAAAAATCATCAAAATATTAGCAATCTGAACCCAACAAAACATTAAAAGGATTATACAACATGATCAAGTGGGATTTATCCCAGGGATGCAAAGATTTTTCAATATCTGGAAATTAATCAGTATGATACACCACAACAACAAACTTAAGAATAAAAACCATATGATCATCTCAAAAGATGGAGAAAAAGCTTTTGACAAGATTCAACATTTAAGATAAAAAACTCCAGAAAGTGGGCATACAGGGAACATGTCTCAACATAAAAAAGGCCATATATGACAAACCTATAACTAACATCATACTCAATGGTGAGAATCTGAAAGCATTTCCTCTAAGATCAGGAACAAGACAAGGGTGTCCACTCCTGCCACTGTTATTCAACCAAGTTTTGGAAGTCCTAACCACAGCACTCAGAGAAGAAAAAGAAATTAAAGAAATCCAAGTTGGAAAAGTAGGAGAAAAACTTCGACAGGAAAAGTCACTGTTGGCAGACAAAATACTACTACACATAGAAAATCCTAAAGATGCTACCAGAAAACTACCAGATTTCATCAATGAGTTTGGTGAAGTTGCAGGATACAAAATTGATACATAGAAATCTACACATTTCTATACATTAACAACAAAAGATCAGAAGGAAAAACTAAGGAAACAATTCTATTTACCATTGTATCTAAAAGAATAAAATACCAAGGAATAAACCTACCTAAGGAGGCAAAAGTCCTATACTCAGAAAACTAGAGGTTGCTTAAAAAAAATTGAAGATGACATAGACAGAAAGATATACTATGTTCTTGGATTGGAAGAATCAAAACTATCAAAATAACTATACTACTCAAAGCAATCTACAGATTGAACACAATCCCTATCAAATTACCAATGGAAGTTTTCATAGTACTAGAACAAAAAATTTTTAATTTATATGGAAACACAATGACCCCAAATAGTCAAAGCAATCCTGAGGAAGAAAACTGGAGCTGGAGGAATCAAGTCCCTGATTTCTGACTATACTACAAAGTGACACTAATCAAGACAGTATGGTACTGGCACAAAATCAGAAATATAGACCAATGGAACAGGAGAGAAAGCTTAGAAACAAATCCACAGGATAAAATACAATGAAAAGACAGTCTCTTCAATAAGAAGCGCTGGGAAAAATGGAGAGCTACATATAAAAGAATAAAACAAGAACATTTTGTAACTCCATTCACAAGAATAAACTCAAAATGGATTAAAGGCCTCAATGTAAGAGTGATACTATAAAACTCTTAGAGGAAAACAGGCGGAACATCCTTTGACATAAACTGTAGCAAATATCTTTTTGGATCCACATACTCACAAAAATTTTAAAAAAATATACAAATGAGACCTAATTAAACTTAAAAGCTCTTGCACAGAAACGGAAACCATAAACAAAATGAAAACACAACACTTACTGAATGGGAAAACATATTTGTAAAGGAAAAGCCCAATAAAAGATTAATCTCCAAAATATACAAACAGCTCGTGTAGCTCAAAAAAAAAAAAAAAAAAAACCCACATACAACCCAATTAAAAAATAGGCACAAGATCTAAATAGACATTTCTCCAAAGAAAACATACAGATATCCAGACAGCACATGAAAGCATGCTCAACAATGCTAATTATCAGAGAAATGCAAATCAAAACTAAACATGAGGTATCACCTCACACTGGTCAGAATGGCCATCATCAAAGTCGATAAAGAACAAATGTGGAGAAAAGGGAGTCCTCCTACCCTGTCTGTGGGCATGTAAATTGGTACACATACTATGGAGAACAGTATGAGTGAGTGAGTGAGGGTCTCAGTCATGTCTGACTCTTTGCGACCCCGTGGACTGTAGCCCACCAGGCTCCTTTGTCCATGGAATTCTCCAGGCAAGAATACTGGAGTGGGTTGCCATTTCCTCCTCCAGGAGAACAGCATAGAGATTCTTTAAAATACTAAAAATAGAACTACTATAAGATCCAGTAATCTTGCTCTTGGGTATACACCTGAAGTAAAGCATAATTCAAAAAGACACAAACACCCCAGTGTTCACTGCAGCACTATTTACAATAGCCAAGATGTGGAAGCAACCTAAATGTCCATCAATGGAGGAATGGATAAAGAATATGCCACGCATCTGTCCATGGGATTTCCCAGGCAAGAAAAATGGAGCCGGTTACCATTTCCTACTCCAAGGGATCTTCCTGACCCAGGGATAAACCCAAGTCTCCTCCACTGGCAGGTGGATTCTTTACCGTTGAGCCACCAGGGGAGCCCAAAAGACTTTAACAAGTATCAATGAGAACACAGACAAATTAGAACCTTCACACTCTGCTGCTTAGGATGTAAACGGTGTAATAGCTCTGAAAAACAGTGTGTACTTTCTTAAAACATTAAACAGAAAAGTTGGGATAGAACTCAGTGGGCTTCACTTCTAGGAATCTGCACAAGAGAAGTGAAAACATATGTCCACACGAAGCCTGGTCTGTGGATATTCACAGCAGTACTGCCCACTAACAAGGCAAACAGGGCAAACCCAAATGCTCTCCAGAGAATACTAATCAGCAATAAACAGGAACAAAATACTGATACAGCCTGCAATATGGATAAACTTCAAAAACAAACTAAAAGAAGCCTGAGGCAGAAGAATATACAGTGTATAATTCCATTTACATAAAATATCCAGAAAAAGCAACAAAATAAGTTTCTAACTAAACTACTGATATTGAGCACCAATATATTCCAATATTTTACATCTTACATCAGTCAACTATCACCTTGCCTTATATTTCAAAATTTTTACTTGATACAGTTTCAACCAGAGAAATATTATATTTAAGAAGCTCATCAATACCCAGCACATGTCTAGTTAAATGCTTTGTTAACCTCTCTCCTGCTATTTGACTTGGTCCATTTTAATTCAGTTAATATCAGCACTCAAAATGAGAAAGGCAGGAGAACATAACTATCAAACTCTGTACTATAGCAATTAACAGTGATAGAGCTTAAGTAACAAAATACTTTTAAAAACAGTGTGTTTCAGCGATCCATAGAACTAGGAGTTGGCTATAAAACAAGACTCATTCTAGGGCTTTTCTGGTAGCTCAGTGGTAAAGAATCTGCCAGCCAATGCCAGAGACACGGGTTTGATCCCTGATCTGGGAAGATCCCGCCTGCCACAACGACTGAAGCCTGTGCACCCGAGAGCTCGTGCTCCACGTGAGAAACCACTGTGGTGAGCAGCCCCTGCTCCACGACTAGAGGAAGGCCTGCACAGCAACAAAGACCCAGCACAGCCAGAAATGCATAAATAAAATTATATATATATATATAAGATTCATCCTAATTTCTCCCAACTCCCTTAACAAACACAGGAAAAGATATTATATCCCAGGAACTAGAGAAATAAGAGTAAATATTCAACAGCCTTCTAAGAGCATATGTGTTTGAAGTTTACTGTGTCTAAACTCTGCATTTGCTTTGACAATAGAATGCCATTTTGTTTTCAGTGTAGTATCCATACGTTTTCTGGCAATTAGCAGAGTTCTAAAGACCTCAAACTATAACTGAATTTTGAGGTTAAAAATTTTAAAAAAAGAAAAGAGGTTAAAGAAGGTTCAGAAAATCTGAATGGATTTTCTGGGCCAGAACACTTGTAAAAAAGAAATTCTAACTAGTCCAGCAAAGAGCTATTTTGTAAAATAAAATATCTTCCTGTATTTTATGTTTTTCTCTAAGACTGGTCAATACTGTGCATTTTAAACTGTAATACTGAGATTCAACAAAAGATAAAGTGAGGAATCTTAAAAGATATATTTCACACTTTAATCAGAAAACTCATAAGGTGCTAAAAACCAAGAAAGAAGTTAAACATGCTTCTATACCTGTATCAACCTGAACTGCAAAACTGATGAAGACCCCAGTTACCCCAAGTGTAGGGAATGACATGCTTTAATCCTGTACGTGACTCCTGTTTAAGGTATATTAACATATACACACAGAAGTAGGGAACTCGTGAGTGTAGAGACACTTATTCGGTTATGCATTCAGCACTTTGTCACTGGTAAGATGTGCAACCAACGAAACAGTGGAAATCAGTGTTCTAAGGACCGGACTGACTAGGGTTATTCTGTTCCACTAGAGATAGCTGGTCCCTCTTTTCTGTTACTTTTGATAACTCTGTGCTAAATGAACCAGCTAAGATACTTTATAGAAAGAATTATTGTTACCAAGGGCAAATCTTTAAGACCTTCACAGTCTTTTAAGCTTTCACACATGCCCTATCACCTGACTCCCACAACCACTTAATATCATTACTAGTTTATTCAATACTACACAGTAACCACTTCTTGGAAGCGTTCATCAACAAAGTTATGTTTATTATTATAAATAAATATTAGCTGTGAAGCTCATGAGAGGGGAAAATATTATAAAGACTTAAAGGTTAACCTAAGTCAACTGAGGCACAAAAGAATATGCTTTAGAAGAGTTATTCTTCTTGAAAAAAAAAAAAAAGTTGGGAAACGACTCATCAGGGATTATATAAAAGGACAGTCTCTACCCTGTCTCTTCCTCTGTCGGCCCCTACCACCTTTATTCTTTATTTTTCAGAGACAAGCTTAGGACAATCCCAGCCCACACTAAGGGGTGACTGCCATCACCTGACTACCAGGGAAGTGACGTTAAAAGCTCTGGAATTATTCAGCTGGAGAAAAATAGATTTAACAACTGACTCTATACGTGAGGTTCCATTGTATTGAGGAATGCAACAAGGCGTTTTACAAAATTAAAACAGGACATGAATTTAAGTTGGCTACTGATAAAACTACTATAGAAAAACCATGACAATTTTTCTGACAGTGAAAATTTATGAGTAAAATGCTTAAGGACCTTTATTAAAAAGGATTTTTGTAAGCTGGATAATTTCCTATTAAATGAAGTCATCTAAGTAAAGCTTCTGCTGTTTCAACACTTTGAAAGGAACAAGTCAAGGAAGGGTTAACTCTAACATTACCATTGGAGCCAATGGGGGTCTGGATGCCTGCCCTTCACTGTTCCCTGGAGGCTGCGTCACCCCATCAGGGTGTGAAGACGGTGCTGTAGGAAGCTGGGAGCTGGCTGCAAGATGCTGAGATAATTCTGTTTTGTGGCTCTTCTCTGATCCATCCAATCTGCTACTTCTCTCTATGGCAATCAGGTCACGGATTTTTTGCAGCTGCTCCACTGAAGCTTTTTTAGGAAAGATAAGATGTGTTTCTCCCTGGAGTTTAAAAAATTAGGGAAATATATATGAAATGGAGCCAATACTATAGAATACATCATACTTTAACAATCATTCTCTGTACCATTATGGCACTTTTTAAAAAAAATACAGGAAAAGGTATACCAGAAAATTAAGAAAATCTGTCTCCTTTTTAGCATCAGATGTTTAGTCTATCTTATTGGTTCAAAAGACCTTTAAAAATATTCTATCTTTCAGGAATACTGTAATAAGTCAGAAAGCCTCCTAAAGCCTGCAAAAAAAGCACATTCCTATCTTCTCTGTGATAGGGTATGATACAACTATTCTCCATGAAATTTCCTACAAGATAATGATACTATAGATACGGCCATTCAAAATGATCACTGGTCACATAAAACGAAGAAGTAGTTATGTAACAACCTTTGAATCTTCTCAAGTCTTTAAGAATAGTTGCATGATTAGAAGTCTATGGGGTCCACTAATTCTTCCAAGATAGCAAAAATTACACCCTGATGGTCATTTCAAAACTACAGACTGCTATTCAGTAATACAAGGGTGATCCAAACAAACAAACAATAAAAATCCAATTCTTTAAGAAGTCACTCATTATTAATGAACTCACATAATACAGAGTGCTCTAAGGCACAATAAACATTACAACAAAGCTCACAATGTAAAACAGTCAGCAAATTCCAAAACAGAAACAAAAAGTAAAATGAAAATATATCCAATCAAGGTTTAAGGTGTTGAGAACCAACAGCGTTAAAACAGTAATTCCGCCAACTGCAAATGGGAGAAAACAGTTGTAACGTGCAGCAGACCAACCTGCAGATCGTGAGCATTTAAATTAAACTCCACAATTGAGAATGACTATGTTTCCCTGCTGACGGCAGACCCACAGAAATCAACTGACCAAGACCTTAGTCAATAATGACATGATGATCAATTCCAAGTGAATCCTTTTTAACAAGCTGGGGGAGGCCAGCAATCTCCATCTAGCGCCCAAAAGAGCCGTTACAAAAGGTCACTGTCATTTATCGCATTTCCGTGTCTCTAGGTGCTGTGTATACATCATCTAAAGAGTTCTTACAGCCACCTTGAAAGGTAGGTACTAGGTTTAGCCCCACTTTTCATATGAAAACATGAAAGCTCAGAGAAGTTCAATAACCTGCTTGATGTTCTGAATAACCGTCACTGAAAGGATTCACACAACCGTAATTGCTACGCGGTAACTACCTCCATCCGAGACTGAACAGAGATCAAATCCCACAGCCTGTACAAATAGGTGGAAGGGTAGAGCCAAGTATTATGACAGTTGCGATGATTATACACACAATGATTGGCACAAACTGAAACACAATGAATTTTCCAACATGAGAAAGGAACCACCTCCTACCTATGACAAGGTCTGGAAAGAGAAACCAGACTCCTGGTTTAAAACCAAACAAGGAGGCCTCTGATCTCGCACAGTGAGTGGGGCAACACAGAGGAAAGCAGATGACACCGTGGACAGGCAAAGGGGAGCCCCACAGGCAGTGGTCTGCCTGGCCCACACCTCAGAGAGGCCTCCCTAATACGGTGGGGGGTGCCATCCCTTCCATCTTCTCAGGACCAGTCCTGAAAGAATGTGTGATTACAAATGAAGTGTCTGTACCCAAAAGTTTAATCAACAGCACTGCATTTTTGTAAAAGGACAAAACTACAGGCTTAATGCATGAGATCAAACAACATTTTAAGAAACCAACCAGGATTCTAGTATTTGACAAAATCTGTGTTTCTCAACGCATTCTTGCTGAGACGATTCTCACTGCTGGGTGTGAGTCAACCCAGACCCTGCCCAATAAGTGCTGGTGACATCGTCCAGTCACCCAGACAACCAAAACTATGATGCCCACTCCTCCCTGGGGGTGAGTACGGCTCCTGGTGAGAACCACTCCACTAAGCTGGCCTGACGGGTCACCCACCCTGTGAATTCCAGTCTTTCTCCACCTCCTCCTCAGAATTTTCATAAAAAAGCTAGTCTCAGAGTCAAGTGATCCCAAAGGTGTCAGGATTTTAATGAACAACTGAAAATTTCAGGATAGGTCTTGGATTCCCACTGCACCTCAAAGCCCACCAAGTTTCTTTCTGGAGGCAAAGTTCAGTTTCAGTTCTACTGGCTAACACTGATAAAACATTTACTTCTACAGGTCCTGAAGTGTGAAGTCCAAAGCCATCCAGTAACTCTAAATATAAATTAGTCTGAAAACACGATAATCTTTTCTGAGATTGTGATTACATTTGTGTCATATACTACTCCAAGTCTCAACCTGGCTTGTCACCTGGTACTGGTATAACCAACCTACAACAAAGTCCGCCTGGGGTGGAGGGGTTGTCTGCAGTGTGGGATTTCACTGCTAAAACCAGTACATTCCCAGGCAACTGCAACAGCTGGCCACCTCTCCTGGAACTCAAATATCTGCTGAATGAAAGATAAATCTGATTCCACTGAATTTTTAACAATAAACTTTAACAATAAAAAACTAGTAGTCTCTAGTTGTCATTTGCTTGAAAGTTGCTCAGTCGTGTCCGACTCTTTGCAACCCCATGACTACAGAGTCCATGGGATTCTTCAGGCAGGAATACTGGAGTGGGTAGCCTTTCCCTTCTCCAGGGGATCTTCCCAACCCAAGGATCGAACCCAGGTCTCCCACATCCCAGGCAGATTCTTTGTTTTTTTAAATTACTTTTATTGAAGGATAAATGCTTTACAGAATGTTGCTGCTTTCTGTGAAGCCTCAACATGAATCAGCCATAGGTATACATAGATCTCCTCCCTTTTGAACCTCCCTCCCATATCCCTTCCCATCCCACCCCTCTAGGTTGATACAGACCCCTGTTTGAGTTTCCTGGGCCATACAGCAAATTCCCATTGGCTATCTATTTTACATATTGTAATATAAGTTTCCACGTTACTCTTTCCATATATCTCACCCTCTCCTCCCCTCTCTCCATGTCCATAAGTCTATTCTCTATGTCTATTTCTCCACTGCTGCCCTGTAAATAAATTCTTACCATTTTTCTAGATTCCATATATATGCATTACAATATTTATGATTTATATATATTTATATCATATAATTTATGATTATATGATATACTATATATTTATCTTTCTCTTTCTGATTTACTTCACTCTGTATAACAGGTTCTAGGTTCATCCACCTGATTAGAACTGACTCAAATATGTTCCTTTTTATGGCTAATATTCCATTGTGTATATGTACCACAACTTCTTTATCCATTCATCTGTCGATGGACATCTAGGTTGCTTCCATGTTCTAACTATTGTAAATAGTGCTGCAATGAACAATGGGGTACATGTGTCTCTTTCAATTTTGGTTTCCTCAGGGTATATACCTAGGAGTGGGATTGCTGGGTCATATGGTGGTTTTATTCCTGCTTTTTAAGGAATCTCCATACCGTCTTCCATAGTGGCTGTATCAATTCACATTCCCACCAACAGTGCAAGAGCATTCCCTTTTCTCCACACCCTCCTTCAGCATTTATTGTTTGTAGACTTTTTGATGATGGCCATTCTGACTGGTGTGAGGTGATATCTCATTGTGGTTTTGATTTGCATTTCTCTAATAACGAGCTATGTTGAGCATCTTTTCATGTGTTTGTTAGTCATCTGTATGTCTTTGGAGAAATGTCTGTCTGAGTCTTTCCCCCACTTTTTGATTGGGTTTGTTTTTCCGGTATTGAGTTGTATGAGCTGCTTGTATATTTTGGAAATTAATTCTTTGTCTGCAGGCAGATTCTTTATCAGCTGAGGCACCAGGAAAGCCCAAGCATACTAGAGTGGGTAGCCTATCCCTTTTCCAGGGGATCTTCCAGACCGAGGAATCATTTACTTAATTTTCCTGTCATCTGACTCAAAAATTTGCATTTCCTTGAACAAAATCAGCAATTTTCTCAATTTTTCCTGTCTATAATTTTAACTTCTTTATGTTCAGATGCCTGTGAGCAGCTACAAGCGGATGACACAATAACTGACACTCCCCTGCCCTCTCCTTTGAAATCATCATAGCCTTCTTCACTCTCCCTGATACCTCTACTTGAATATTTAACAGTGTACCAGTTACAGTTATCCAAAAGACAGCTAGTAGTTTTTCCTCCTCTGACACCTGCTACCCTCCAGGACTTTTCTGTCTCAATGAATGGAACTCCCATCCATGCAGTTGCTCAAATCAAAACCTAGATGTCACCCTGACTTCTTCCTTTCCCTCATACTCCACATCTAATTCATCAGCAAGTCGCACAGACTCTGATTCAAAAAGAAATCCGGGATCCTTCCACTCCCTCATCTCCATTGCTGTCGATCTTTAATCCAGCAAATATTTACTGAGTGCCTATGCGTACTGGTCCTTCCCCAGGAGCCAGAGCACAGGGAACAACACAGACAGAAAGCCCGCCCTCACAGAACTCACACAAACCACTGTCATTTCTCAGAGAGACGAAAACAATAAGCTTTCTAGCTGGCCTCCGGGCTTATCCCTCACCCTCATGCAGAACATTCAGAATATTCTCTCTACAATGGCTAGAGCAATCTCTAAAAATATTCTTCCCTGCGTAAAACCTTTCACTGGCTCTCCATTCCATTTGTCACCAAGTTGTCTTTACCACAGTTCCCCAAACTCTATGCCCATACCTCTGCCTGCCTCGGTGGCTACTTTCTGTGCCAAAGCTACACCTGCTAGCAGTCCTCTGCATAGGCGAATCTCCGTGACTGGAAAGCCCTCACCTAAGAGCGTCAGGGACTTGAACTGCTTCTCCTCGCTCAGGTCGCAGCTCAAACAAGATCTACGGGGCCTCCCCAACCACTCTTCCTTATGTGGCTGCCCCCAACTATGTGGCTTATGATGTCTTTTCAAGCCTTACTTCATCTATGTTTTCACATCTGTCTGTCTGCCTTATTGGAATGCAAGCTCCACGTGAGATGGGATCTGTTACCTCTTCACCACTGGATTTCTAAGGCTTGAAGCAGATGGGGGGAGGGAAGCAGAGAGGTGGGGAGGCAAGTGCACCCAGGGCCACTCAGCGAGCGTACATCCTGAACAGCGGCCACAGCCTTGCCAGCTCTGACTGCTACTGATCACTCAGTCTCTAGAACCGGGTTTGATGTCTTTCAGTACTCCATAAACTAGAAATGGCTAAGCATAGACATACACACAGAAAACTCATCATCTGGACAGCTACTTTCCTGGGTCATAAAATTAAACTATGCCACAGACTCCACAAGATGGAAACACCAAACTTTTTGTCTGACCTAAAAATAAAAACAAACACAAAACACTGAGAGTCTTCTCTCCTGTCACAGAAGAGAACCCCTACATGTGGCAGCTAAACTCAACCTTTCTGTTTTTACCCTTTTCATTTCTTCCTGGAGACAGGGGGTTGGAGGCCATTCCTCTGTGCTCACATAGCAGATTTTGGCTAGAAGTTTAAAGAGAGCCACAGTTTAGTCCTTGGGTTGCAAGGTTAAAGGACTGAGATGGTAAGAATTCTCCCCGTGGGAGAGCAGTTATATTTTACTGTGAGTTTAAAGTATATTTACTGTGATTTTTCAATGTCCAATAAGTGAAGAAATAACTCATTTCACAGCTTTCCCGAATGAATCAATCACAAAATATTATCTTGTTTAGAAATCACTGATCAACACTACAATGAATGGTCTGTACATAAACTGCAGAGAAAGCCATGAACACCCTTACCTCTTCAAATCCCATTTCAAATAAACATTCAACAGCTCCTCTGACAGGCAAGAGTCGAGTAGAAAAAGTTGTGTTTCCAATCCGGATAGATCTATATTTTTCATCATTAGGGTTTCTGATTAAAAAAAAAAAAAATTCTGATTATATATAACAATTTATAATTTTCACCATGTTTTTACATTCTTTCTACGTTTTATACTGGCTATATTCCCTCAAGACAGGAGAGATCCTGACTTTACAGACAGCTGGTGTGGAAGGACACCCTGATCTGGTGATTCTTTCTTCAGGGCACACTTAGCACAACATCACTGTTTACCTTCACAGCTGAACATATTAATGCTGCCAGGAGGGAAATACATGCAACTTTCTACTTCTGTGCTGTTAAAATGAGTTTTGGGGCTGCTAAGAAAAAAAACTCATGCAAGCTCCAGACAGGGGCAGAAAGTTTTGCCTGTTTTGTTCTGATGGATTGTAATCATCAACGATAACACCTGACATGTAGATGGTGTTAATAATTTATAGTTTATTAAAAATTAATAAATGGTTGTGAAATGAATGAATACAAGAAACTAAGAAGTTACATAAAAATGAACCAACGTTCCTCAAAGACTTTACTTATGACAAACATGAACCTAGTTACAACTTAACAGTCCTCTGATTTTTCTTCCTTCCCTAGGCCAATGGTTGTTTTTACTACAAGTCTTGTTTCAGCTCAAGATATATTTTTGTCACAATAAGTATGGTAAAAATATAAAATGAAGATATGAATTTCTTTTACAATGATTAAGATTTTGAATATTACACATGGGGTGAGACCAATACACGAAATATCTTTGAGATTTTTAGTAATCTTGATAAACCAGAAAGATTGTTAAAAAAAAAAAAGTTAGAAAAAAAAGGTTAAAGACAATCATGGTATTATACTCAAAAAGGCCTTCTGAACATAATTTAGGGTAAGTAGGTTTCATATCTGACAGTGACACCCGTAAAAATGGTGTTAGTCACTCAGTCATGCCCGACTCTATGTGATCACATGGGTTGTATCTTCTGTCCACAGAATTCTCCAGACAAGAATAGTGGAGTGGGTTGCCATTCCCTTCTCCAGGGGATCTTCCTGACCCAGGGATCGAATCCAGGTTCCCTGTATTGCACACAGACTCTTAACCGTCTTGAGCCACCAGGGAAGTCCAATGGTAGTGGCTTCCATCAGCATGACATTAAGATTTCTGTGGCTGAGTCAGGTGTCCACAGAGGGAGTACTGAGGCCATCAGTCTGGGGTCTGGAGTGGCGGGGTGGCCAAATGCTAACAGACAACCAGCCACCTTAGTCCTAAACTTACACATGTTCTCTAGATACTGTGATATAAAAACAAAACCAAAATAGGGATTTTTAATTGTGGAAGTTTTAACAAATTTCACATTTGTTTTACATCGAGCAGCTCCTGTTGCTAAACTGTCATAAACACTCCGTGAAACTTTTTTTTAAACCTCTTTTCCTTAATTTCAAAAACTACACAAGTTTATTACAGAATATTCAGAGACAAAAGCTCTAAAATAGTGTTCTTTAAAGTGTCCAGATTGGTGCTAATCTACTCTTTGCTATTCATCCATGAGGAATACAGAAATTAAGAGCATTCAATTATTATTTATTACAGTAACTTGACATTGTCATGAAATTTTCAGTGTATTTTACAAAAGTTATAGGTCCACAAAGGACTGGAAATTAAAAACAAAAGCACTGTTCTTCACTGCAGGTCATCTGAAAATGACACATGATTGTCATTTTCTGCCATAAAATGACAGAAACACAAGGAGAGACAGGTCCCTTACTATTTTATTCTGCGTATTAGATCAGAGTTTCTAAATCTTGGCAATACTGACCTTTGGCCTTTGTTGTGGGGGCTGCCCTGGGCACAGCAAAATGTTTAGCATCCCTGGCTTCTCTGCTGCACTACGTCACAAGCGTGCCACTCTTTCTTACGATGTAAACATTAAACAACAGCATAACCCTACCTTTATCAAAGCTGGTTACAGATAAAATGAGGCATCTTTTCATGATTCTCAACACATCCCACAGGGTGATAAACAAAGCAGTACCACCAGGAAGGTACATTCCACTGGTGCAAAGTGCCAGAGCTCTTAATCTACTTTTTCCCAACAGTTCCCAGATTTCTACATAATCAAAGTCTTTTACTCTGCTTAATTTTCTAATTTTTCTTTCCGTTTCCACTAGTGTTTAAAAATTCTTATAAACTTACATGAGCTGTTCTGATATAGCTTATTATTTTGATGTGTTTCAGAGTAACTGTCGATGCAGCATCTTTGATACAGGCTTTGTATAGTTTAGATTTTCCTCTCTAGCATCTAACAGGCAATTTCCTATCTTTGTACACTATCTATGAACCTCACATATTATTCATCTTTTTCAATGCATATTGCAAACAAAAAAAATGGCAATAACATTCAGTTACCCAAATCCTATCTTCCTCTTTTAAAATGTGTTGAGCAGACCAGCCATAGTTGGGAGTATAGACTGATGTGAAAGTCAACCTCTGAAGCCCTCAAAGGCTTAGAGAACTTGGCTCCAGGACCTTCAGATCTCAAATCCATCAGCTCCCATTTCCTGCCTTTGGAAAAGCACCACACACACACACACACATGCCTAGACATCTAGCTTCACAGTTTAAGCCTTGTGCAGTCACTCTACCTGAGCTCATTACTACTCTCCTTACCCTGTGGCGTCTAAAGCAGCCCTAAGGATCACGTTCAGTTTTGTCTGATCTTCCGTTAATTCTTTGCAGATTTTTCTCAAATTTTTTGTGCTAATAACTCTTTGATGTTTTTCTTCCTATGTCTGCTGACCATTAATTATTTCTATGACTTCCAGTATTTATCTTGCTTGTTAGCAATTATTTTGTACCTTAGCTTGAGGTTTCTTCTGGTTTCTGGATGATGCTGTTGAAGAGAAGGGGCTTGAAAGGGCAGCAAAATTTCCTGAATCTCACTCAACAGTCACTCTGAACACATTTTGGTGTCTTGTGAGTTCTTACCCACAGGTATCACCAAATTGTTTCATCTATAGAAAAATTAGTCTTTGTATTTACAACTGACCCCTTCATGTATCACACAGCCATGACGTGGCAACGGATCTTGCATAATTCAATGAAGTTGAGTCATGCCATATAGGGCCACCCAAGACAGACAGGTCATAGTGAAAAGTTCTCACAAAATGTGGTCCACTGTACGCAGTTCAAGAAGCAACAGTACTGGACATGGAACAATCGACTAGTTCAAAATGGGGAAAGGAGTACGTCAAGGCTGTATATTATCACCCTGCTTATTTAATTTATATGCAGATAACTTCATGCGAAATGTTGGGCTGGAGGACTCACAAGCTGGAATCAAGATTGCTGGGAGAAGTATCAATAACCTCAGACCTGCAGATGACACCACTAATGGCAGAAAACAAAGAGAAACTGCAGAGCCTCTTGATGAGGGTGAAAGAGGAGAGTGAAAAAGCTGTCCTGAAATTCAACATTAAAAAAAAAACTAAGATCATGGCATCTGGTCCCATACTTCATGGAAGACAGAAGAAAAAGTGGAAACAGAGACAGATTTTATTTTCTTGGGCTCCAAAATCACTATGGACAGTGACTGCAGCCATGAAATTCAAAGATGTTTGCTCCTCGGAAGGAAAGCTATGACAAACCTAGCCAGTATATTAAAAAGCAGCGACATCTCTTTGACAATAAAGGTCCATACAGTCAAAGCTATGGTTTTCCCAGTAGTCACGTACGGATGTTGGACCATAAAGAAGGCTGAGTGACAAAGAATCGATGCTTTCAAACTGTAGGGCTGGAGAAGACTCTTGACAGTCCCTTGGACTGCAAGAAGATCAAACCAGTCAATCCTAAAGGAAACTGACCATGAATATTCATTGGAAAGACTGATGCTGAAGCTCCAATACTTTGGCTATCTGATGCAAAGAGCCTACTCACTGGAAAAGACCGTGATGCTGGGAAGACTGAAGGCAGGAGGAGAAGGGGGCGGCAGAGGATGAGATGGTTAGATAGCATCACCGACATTTGAGCAAACTCTGGGGGATAATGGAGGCCAGAAGAGCCTGCTGACTTAGCAACCGAACAACAATTTACAACTGAGTAGTAGAAAAAAGCCCTGCTTTTCACCCTAAAAGTCATAATCAACTGTATTTCTAAGATTTTAAGGCATGTTAGCAAAAAGCCTCCCACTGAGTCACAGCTTTCCTTTTTCTCAGAAAAGGAAAACTTAAATGTTTCTACCTCAGAATTTCTGAAATGCTAGGAATTAAGTATATCTGAACAATTTACTTGTCTTCTTCTTTGGAATGCACAATCCCAGAAAGACTTCTCACAAATGGAAACTTAGTACATGAGTGCATTCTATAATCTTGCATTTTTATCACTGATCACAGAAGTCTTTCTGTAGGTCATTTGAAACACTATTTCTTAGTCCTGAAAAACTGTTATTCTGACGTACATGTGAAATTTCAAAAACATCTCTGCCTTTAGAATCATCTGGGAACCAACTCTGGCTCTAACTTTACCATTCTCTGTAGCTGCCAACATGGGAAACATGAGCACATAACTCAGCTTAACATGAAAACCTGAATGAGAGAAACAAACAACATGTGTGCCATGTCCTTTTTTTTTTTTTTTTTTTGCCATGTCCTTTACTTATTTCTATCTTCTGCGACAGTTTTATAATTTAAGTATTTTTCTGTCCTGTTAACACATTATTGACCAGGGGATTTTTGTAGACACTAGCACCGGTGGCCAATGATTTATGTAGTTGAGTACTCAAACACTCTGGTCAAGAACATCTAGGCAACAAAAGATGTATTAATACATCTCTGGTCAGTAAGTTGTTAAACATGAGGAAATTGATACCCAGAGCTTACATAAATCACCTATAATCACATTCCTAGGCAACGGCTGACTGGGACTTAAACCCACTCACTGGTTTGATTACAAACACTCTCCACCATACAGATGCCAACAAACTCATCCATTCTCCGTTAACTGCCTGGCTCAGTTTCTTCAGGTGTCAGTGGTAACTCAGATGAGAAATCTGAAGTTATGTCAGACGTTCTGTCTCCTCCCGTTATCAGCTGTACCCCTGGCACTCAGTCATTCAAGGATTGCCAGCCCCTGCCTACAGTTCTCTCTCCATTCATCCAGTTACGCACATGCTGACTGCAACAACTTCAGACGTGAAACCCATGCCCATGTCTTCTTATATCATCATTCTACACGAATCTCTCATTATGCTTTGAGTCTATAAACTACAAGTGCTTTCTGTTGCCTATCACGTCAAATATATGTCATCTTATCAAACCTTTCTTCTCAAAACCTTTCCACATCAGGTCCCTGCTATCTCCTCGTATAGAAATATGTAAGCATTTAAACATCGTCCTCGAATTGTCCTCCAGATAGTATGCTATGGCTACTTTCTGTATCTGTGTCTTTCTTCTAGACATTCTTTTCTTTGAAGAAAGAAACCACTTTCCATTCATAGCCCTTCCCAATCATATCCAGTGCAGTTCATAACAAGTAACTGTGTGCAGTTTGCAAAGGAAATTAGTGGGAAATAAAATATGTTTTTTTAAAGAATGAATGCAGCAAATTTTCTAGGGAGCCCATGTGGAATGTCAGTAAAACTATTACCGATTCTTGAAAGGTAGATCCTGAGGACTGCGGATTTTTATCTAGAAGTTAGTGAACTGAAAAAAAATGGTTCTAACCCATGGTATATTGTGCATGCAAGTTAGCATATACTTCATTCTATAATTTCAAGAACTTTATGACTCTTAGTTGGCTAACAGAATAAGCATCATCTGAAGCAGAAATTTAAAACTTAACCCAAAGTATCATTTTCACCTGTGTGTAGTGACAAATACTGCTATTTAAAAACAAACTGCAAATGAAATTCTCATTTCATCATTCACCCTATAAAATACTAAAAAATAACTACCCTGAGGTAGTTACAAGGGATATCAAGACAACACCCCCCCTTATCTCTAAGGCTAATGGATTTCCTAAAGCATCAAAACAGAGAACTGTGGTCTCTTCTGTTCTCTACCATATCTGTAGTGCAGAAAGGCTAAGGGCTCAAGAAGTCTGGGGCTTTTCTGTTAACAAGTAAGCTAGTTGTTACAAGCTTGGAAGGGGAAGAAAATGTGGGTTCCCCCCACTACCACCACCAAGACCAAAGGAGTTTGAACTGTAAGAATACGAAAGCAGGGAACTAATATTACTACTTAAGACAAACTAGAACAGGTAGTTTTTCACACCATCTCCACTTATATGAGTTCAACTTCTAATTTCTTTTTTTAGACAAACATTTTTTAAGATAGAAAACATAAGCCACGGTAAAGACTGTAACATGCATGAACAGCACGCCAAGTTTCGTCTATGAGTCTGGTAAACATTCATAGCAATGACTGCGATGCAAAAGGATTTCGTTCCTCACAACACCTTGATCTCAGCATCTGTGGTTTCACTGGGTTGAAAGCAGAAGTGAATCCTCATTGTAAGGTCAACTCCCTGTTCCGAATAACGGGGTTTGAACAGCTGGGTGGCTCC
Organism: Okapia johnstoni; assembly: GCA_024291935.2. Classification (NCBI taxonomy): domain Eukaryota; kingdom Metazoa; phylum Chordata; class Mammalia; order Artiodactyla; family Giraffidae; genus Okapia; species Okapia johnstoni. The sequence continues at coordinate 34,617,278 of CM044327.1, read as the reverse complement.
CCAGGTGGGAGGTCCCGGCGGCGGATGGGCTCTGGACAACTCTGCCTCGGGGTTCACTCAGGGCAGAGTCCTCCGGCATCAGCCTTGCGCTCTGAAGAGCTGTTCGACCTTCTGGGGTAGGAAGGCGAGCCGAGAAGATGTCACAGAGGAGGGAGACAGCCCCCACATAGGTCACAATCGTGCTGCTGTGCACACTGCACCCCTCAGAGCACCTGGCTCGGGACAAGGGCTCCATGTGTTGTTCCTTTGATTCACTCGAAAAGTCATTAAGGTTACCTGTATGAAGAGCTTCCCTGGTGGTTCAGCTGGTAAAGACTCCGCCTGCAATGCGGGAGACCCCGGTTTGATCCCTGGGTCGGAAGATTCCCTGGAGAAGGGAATGGCAACCCACTCCAGTATTCTTAGGCTTCCCTGGTGGCGCAGCTAGTAAAGAATCCACCAACGGATGAGGGAGACCTGGTTTCGATCCCTGGGTTGGGAAGATCCCCTGGAGAAGGGAACGGCTTCCCACTCCAGTATTCTGGCCTGGAGAATTCCATGGACTGGATAGTCCGTGGGGTCGCAAAGAGCCGGACACGACTGAGCGACTTTCACTTTCATAAGAAGAGCATTGAAACTGCCATGACTTAAAACACTACACTCACAACTAACGTCTCCCAAATCAGGTCAGGTGAAATCTAGAGCCTTGAAGCTGAGAGGGAATCTCCTTTTTAGACTTCATGCCAACACACAGCGCACGAGGGGCCGCGGGGGGCGGGGACTTCACTGGGGCCCCTCTGCCCCCCACCTCAGGTCCCTCTGGGCACCACGTCGTGGGAACTAAGAGCCGAGGGAAGTCGTCCAAACTCCACTTTCCGACGCCCCCAAGCCGCGTGGTCCCTCGGAGGGGTGAACAAAGCGCCCCCGGCCAGGGGTGCCCTCGCGGACACGACGGCGGCGTGAAGAGGCGCGTGAAGACAGCGCGCCCCTGACGAACTTCTCAGCCGCCTGTGGCAGCTGAAGGCGCCCGGCGGGTAAAACGCCTGCGGGGGGGCGTGAGACGCTGGTCGCCGCTTCTGTCCGGACTCGGAAGACGGTTCAACGGCCGAAGCCCCGGGCGCGTCTCCCCGTCCCCGCCCGCGCGCGACGCCAGGGGTCAGGTCAGGACGCCGCCTCCCCTCGGGCGGGACTGGGGGGCCGGGTCTCCGTCTGGGGGGCCCGGGACCGGCGACCCTCCCCCCGCCCCGGCACCACAGGCCGGGCGCCCCCCCAAGCCCGGGCCGAGCGGGCGCCGCGCCCCGCCTGCCGGCCCGCACCTGAGGATGTTGTCCGCGTAGGTGAGCAGCAACCTGGAGGCCTCCAGGAAGGTCTCCGGGCTGTTCTGACAGAGCTCGGCCACGGCCGGGGACGCGGAGCCAGCGGAGCCGCCCAGCGCCGCCGCCGCCGCCGCCGCCATGCTCGAGCGCGGCCGAGCCCCGCCCCGCGCCGTCCGCTCCTGCCCCGCGCCGCGCGCGCTCTGAGCAGGCGCCCCGGCGCGCCGCGCCCCCGGCCGGCCCGGAGGGCGGGGGGAGGGGAGGGGCGGGGCGGGAGGAGGGGAGGGGCGGGGAGGGGGAGGGGCGGGGGAGGGGGACGGGGGGCGGGGCAGGGCTGGTCTGCAGGGGCGGGGGCTCTGCCCGGGCGCAGTGTTGAGAGGCTGGTCTCCAGGGGCAGGGGTCTCCAGGGGCGGGGGCTGGTCTCCAGGGGAGAGGACCGGTCTTCAGGGGCGGGGGCTCTGACCGGGCGCGGTGTTAGGGGACTGGTGTCCAGGGCTGGGGGCTGGTCTCCAGGGACGGGGCGTCTAGGCGGGGGCGGGGGCCTTGTCCTCGCTTGCTGGGGGCTGTTTGGGAGCTTTGAGGTTTTGGGCCGAGAGAAACCTGGTGGTCAGGGCCCAAGGAGCTTCGACCAGACAGGGACGGGGTCTTGATCCTCCAGAACAAGGGGCTTTGCCCAGGGGTGTTGGGCGTCCCTAGTGGCTCAGCTGTAAACAATCCGCCTGCCATGCAGCAGAGGCGAGTTCGATCCTGGGTTGGGAAGATTCCCTGGAGGAGAAAAAGGCAACCCACTCTCGTGTTCTTGCCTGGAGAATCCCATGGACAGAGGAGCCTGACAGAATACAGTCTATGGGGTCCTGCAGTCTATGGGGTCCTACAGTCTATGGGGTCGCAAAGAGGCGGACAGGACTGAGTGACTTAGCAGCAGCAGTAGCAGTCTGGTAGTGATAGCTTCCAGTGAACATGTCGGATTCGTGATCTCCGAGGATTTAGCTTCAGGACCAGGGACCAGGCTTGATCACTCAAGAGCTTTTGTGTAACAGTCTCATTAAAGTATGAAATGAGACAGAGAAAGCTTCTTATCAACCTGCCTGGGAATTGACCCAGTAGTCTGGGCCAGGGGTGGGGCGGCGGGCTTTGGCCAGGGCTAGTGGGTGCTGGCTGGTACAGCGCAGAAACCTGGGTTCGTCTGTGTCCCAAGGTTGGCCTCAATAGATCCAGCCAAGATGGTGGGGAAACTCCTTGTACTCCAGCCGCCAGCTTTTTCCCAAATGAAAATATCTTACAGCTTCCTCCTCGCAGGTTGTCAGGCTTTCCTAAATAAATGGGGATGAAAGACCCCAGGAGGAAGGAGCAGACAGTTTTCAAAACCAAAGGCATGGCTATGAACTCTGCTGGGATTTCCCTCTATGGATTCCTTTTAGAACTAAATAAGTGATTGAAAATCTCTTGCATCATTCCCAGCCCAGATAGTATGATGCTTCTGTAAAGAAGTGTTTTTCGAAACTGCGGGTTGAAGGTGGTGGACTCTATTGACCAAAATAAAACACATACTCAATAATGACAGAATAGGATAGAGGGGAAAGGAGAGACAGCAAGTTATGCATCCCATATAGTAAGGGTATATATCAATTTGTGACTTTGTTGTACAGGTAGAGGCTGTGATGAGTGTCCTCTATTCCTCTTAGAAGATGGATCCTAACCTCTTTAATCCATGCTCTGCCTCTCCATGCCTTTGAAAATGTGCTTTACCAATGCCTCCTTTCTTTGCAGAAATTTCTTTCCAAACCTCAACAAGTATTATTTCTTGACGATAGATTTTAAAGGTAAGTTTTTGTCTAAGTTAGTTTCTTCAAATTTTATTGATGCTTTATCTTCAGTTTGCTTTTTAAGTTCAAAATTTTCTTCCAGTATCTCTGAGCAAGGCCCTGAGCTATACTACCCATTTCAATTATTGTTTAATTGCCAGATATATGTGAGAAGATTTTAATAAATATGTAATATTTATATATTAATAAATATAATGTTTGTTTATATATTAATAAATATAATATTTATTTATATATTAATAAATATAATACTCTTGGACCAGGTTCCAAGAATAGTGTGTTTAACTGATAATTTGTTGTTAGCTGCTGTAATTGAAGATTTCCATGATTTAACATAAGAAATATCTTTCTTGTTCACACAACAGTTTAACAATGCAGTTCTCATTTGTCAGTTCCTCCGTGTAATGATTCAGGGCCCCAGGCTCCTTTCATCCCATAGCATAGAGATCAACAAACATTCTTTATAAAGGGCCATATGCATGCATGCTCTGTTGCTCAGTTGTGTCCGACTCTTTGCGACCCCATGGACTGTATGTACCCTGCCAGGCTCCTCTGTCCATGGAATTTTCCAGGCAAGAATACTGGAATGGGTTGCCATTTAGTAAATGTTTAAGGCTTTGTGGCCATAGGGTCTCTGTTTCAACTGTTTAACTACTCTGCCTCTGCAGCAAACAATAGAGTTTGCTCTTAACACTCCTAACATGGGTGTTAGGGTGAACAGCATGGGGTGTTATGGTCACCAACACTCCCTGGCAGTCAAATTCTGTGAATACCTTCCTCTGTATATATGTGAGGTTCCACTGTAGCTCGTAGATCGTATTGAGTAGTTTTGAATCTGAGGATTTAACCAGCAGCAGACCAGGTAGCACTGTAGCATTTAATATTGAAAAAAATCCATATATTAAGTGAACCCAGGCAGTTCAAACCCATGTTGTTCAAGGGTCAGCTGTACTTTAGAATGAATGGGTATGGCTATGTTCCAAAGAAACTATTTACAAAAACAAGCAGCCTTCTGGATTTAGCTTGTGGTTTGTTAACTACTGGTATATGGCCTCAGAGACTTCTGCATTTACTTAGTGGCTGGGGACAAAGAAGGCATATCTGCTTCACGGGCCCAGAAATGACAAACAGCATTTTCTTTACTGTATCACTGGTGAAAAGGAAGCTCCAACTAGGTAAAAGTCGGCTAGGGTTGGGGAGGGTGGGAGGCTGGGAAATGTAGTCCTTAGCTGGAAAGGGAGAACCCCCAACCCTCAGGCAGGGAGGATGGGGGTGGGGGTTGGGGTTAAGCTGTCTCTATCACAAGCTGTATTCCCCTGGAGGTTCTTTTTCCATCAACTTATTTATTCTATAATCATCATATAAGGTTACCGTATACTATCTAATAGTTAGGATTTTTTTTTTTAAAGATCTAGAACACCTTTTTTTTTTTCCAAATAAAATCTTAAGAGAAAATCTAGTATATATATAAAACACCAAAGTAGAGGCACTCTAGGATTGAAGCAGGAATGCATGTGTGGTGTGGGGAGGAACAGAGTATTAGCAACTCAGTTTTTCCCTTGACAGGTGTTGGTCTTGGGGTGCTTCTGAGGGAAACATGCAATCACAGTGTGAAAACCAGTGCTGCAAAGTTAATGCTATTATAATACCATACAGTCCATAAAGTCATAAAAATCCTCATTTCAAGGGTAATTCACTGAGTTATTGTTTATTTTAATTCATCTGAAATTTTACTCCTTCCCAATTACTCTTTACTTTGAGTAACTAAAATCTCTCTAGGATACCATTTATGGAGCTATTAAGGAATTTATTATAGTAAGGGACTTGACTCATTCTTTTCCTTGTCTGCTTCTTCTGCTTCCGTAAGTTGAAAATATTTTGATTTTTCAATTTCCTGTAGAAAAATCGAAGATATTAAGCTACTCTTAATCTCTGTATACCCACCACTGCTTCAAACACATAAAGGGATATTCTAGTATTAAATCAGGTTTGAACTTTCTGTTCTTTCACTTGATTTTTTTTTTTTTTTGCTTCAGAATAATGAATTTCCTTTTAGGATTCCAGCTTTATTAAGAACATCATCTTTAGGTGACATATGACCTATGGTGGCACTATTCTTAGATGAAATAAAGATACAACTCACTAAAATTTCCCTGGGACAGGTTTTGTCATAAAACATGAAAATGTTGACTTAAATGAAGACTACTGGCAAGGAGAGGGGTTGAAGCCTTTCAGGAGTATGTGATGAGTCACTATTGTATGATCATATTACGTATATAACCAATTACTATTTATTGAGCACGCACTGTGCAAAGCAGCCTGAGATGAGTGACATGAAAAACACTTAATCCAGTAGGAAGGACAAAACAAATAATAATACCTTATACACAGATAGCCGTTTAGTTGATGAAACAACAAGAGTTACTGTGAAAAAAACCATTTGGTAAGAAATGCACCAAGTGGTGTATGCATACGCGTAAGTGTTTATTCATTCATTCTGTAATCCATTCACTCACCAAATAGTTATGCAGTGGCTACTAAAGGTGCTGTGCTGCGCACTGAAGCAGTGGAGATGACCAGAGGCCTGGTGGCTTCACTGGAGTCCCTGTGAGTCTGCTCAGTGGTTGGACTAGCAGCAGCATCACCAGAGAATTCATCAGGATGTTCTCAAGCCCCATCTTTTATTCCCTTCATAATTTTATGTTTTTTGGGCTGTGCTGTGTCCTCACTGCTACGCAGGCTTCTCTCTGTTTGTGGCGAGTGGGGCTCCTCTCTCCCTGTCTTGTGCAGGCCTCTCCTGGCAGCTCTTCTTGCTGCAGAGCACAGCTTGAGGGTGCTTGGGCTCCAGCAGTGGCCGCTCAGAGGGTCTAGAGCACAAGCTCAGTAGTTGTGGCACATAGGCTGAGTTGCTCGGGGGCACATGGGATCTTCCCGGACCAGAGATTGAACCCGTCTCCTGCATTGGCAGTCGGATTCTTTACCACTGAGCCACCTGGGAAGCCCTCAAGCCCCATCTTTACAGGTGAGACCCAGCGATCTGTGCAGTAAGCCTTTCAGGTGCCCAGTCAAGTTTGAGAACTATTCATTTAGAGGAAGGAAAATTCCACTGTTGTTCAAGTTTCATGGAAGAGGAAGAATTTGAACAGAACCCTTAAATTTGGAGGTTAATGACGTGAGGAAGGGGCCAACATCCCAGCTGTGGGAGATCATCCCCCGCCCCCCCAAACACACACATAACACTTAAGGACAGCATCCTAGCAATCTCTCCTCCTTGCCATTGCCCTTGTTTGGGTGCCACCAGTCTGCACTCTCCTCCCCACGGCCATTCCCACATCCTCCAATCCCCCTGCCCATTCCACAGTGATGCTCTTTCTAAACCCACCCCTCTGATCATGTTATTCTTCTGCTGAGAAGTCTTCTGTGGCTACCCCTTGCCCACATGTAACTGAGCAAGACCCTTATAAAGCCTTCCCGGAATAGACTCCCCCCCGAACACCCATGTCCTCCACCTGCCTTCTGTCTGTAGAAAGACTTTAGTCAAAGGGAAACAGGCAAGCTAGACAAAACAATACTTTGGCCATTAAACAAAGTCAAGGACCTTTAGTTCTTTCTCAAGGACTATAGATAATATTCTGAGCCTTGGCCTGTGAGCTGTTTTGCAGATTCTGAAACCCCCACCAGGTGGAGAAGTTAATTGCATGCTGCCCACAAGCAGGTAGACCCCAGACCAGTTGGAACCAGAAAAGGCTGATGATGCTGACTCTGGATTACCTCACCACCAACCAATCAGAAGGACGTCCACAAGCTGACCACACCCTGCTCCTTGAACACCATGATTCCTCACTACCCCTTCTAGGGCAAGACACACAGTCTTGAGGGCATTTGCCCGCTATGACCCCCTTTGCCCAGCAGAGCAATAAAGCTATTTTTGTTTTACTCAGAATCTTGTCCCCGAGATTTAATCCAGCCCTAGTGTACAGAGACCAAATTTCAGCAATTCAGCACACTTTCTACAGTCAAGTGATGTCAGGAATTAGGCAAGAAATTTGAATGTAAGTGGCTTTGTCCAAGACAAAAAGGAGTAGCAGAGGGCCTGGGGTAGGGAATGAGAGAGTGTACCATTTCCTTCATAGAGGAATTTAGATTCAATAAAAGAAGGTTGCAGTGCTTAGGTTGCAGACTGGGGCTGCCCACATATCATCTCTGACCTACAGGAATAATCCAAAGTCTTTTGCACACAGTCCAAGACTTGTTCCCATCAGCCCATTCTTCACTCTTAGACTTTCCCTGTTGCTTTGTCCCACACCTCAAATCCAGTGTTGGCCACACTGAACTACTACCAGCAGGTTGTAGAAGATACCAGGTCTCAGAAGTTTGTTCAGTTCTGCCTGGCAGGATGCCCTTTCCCACCAAGATTACTAGACATTTACTCATCTTCAGGATGCAGTTCAAAGGTCAACTTTTTGGAAGAGTTTCCTGACTTTGGAAGGTAGTATTGACCCATAGTATTATATTGTCTTTTTAATATTATTATAATTCTGTTATATTCTTCTGTTATAACACCTGTTTCAGTACTTTGCACGTATTTGTCTTCACGGCTATTTCCTTCTACTAGACAATGAACTTCTTGAAAGCAAGAACCATACCCTATTTGCTTTCATATGCCAGTTTCTGGCTCAGGTTAGGCAGAAATGTTGAAAAAAAGAAAGTACAAGCAAAGATACAGGGATGAAAAAAGAGAAGCTGAAGTCCATCTAGAGGTGATAAGCTCAGTTTTGCTGGGTGTTGGTCTGCATCCCGTAGGCCTGCAAACCCCTGTACTCGTCTAGCTTCAAGACTGAAAAAAGAGTCCAGGGTCAGTGACAGAGACATTAATGGTTTAATGGACGGAGGGATCTTACACGTGTGCCGCAGACGGTGGGCAGGTGGGCAAGACATGGCAGGGGTCTTTGCTTCCGGTGGGAGGGGGCCCAGGTTGACATCAGGCTAGCTCATAGGTCACCAGAAGTCAGCAGAGGGGCATACCCCTCACAGCCCCTCTGATAAACTGTCATGTTAGGGGGTTATCAGAACCCCCTAATCTAAAGATAAATTAGATTTAGATTAGATAAATCTAATCTAAAGATTAGAACAATCACTAGCTGGGGCTGAGGAAAGTATGTAGTCACGTGAACAGATGTAGGTGAAGCAGACTCTAGTCAAGCAGAGCAAGAGAACAGTCATCTTGGGTGGAAATTATTTTAACAGAGAGTGGGAACTATACCTCGAAATATAGTTTTGAACCAAATCACAAAAATTTAAGTAAACCTACGGCTGAACAAGAGACTATGGTAAGTGGGGCCATTTTGAAGGTTTTTATTTTAGATAAACTACCAATGTATTTTGGCAAGGAAAATGGTACTAAAGGGCTTCCCTGGTGGTTCAAATGGTAAAGAATTGACCTGCAATGTGGGGAGACCTGGGTTTGATCCCTGGGTTGGGAAGATCCCGTGGGGAAGGGAAAGGCAACCCACTCCAGTATTCCTGCCTGGAGAATCCCCATGGACAGAGGAGCATGGCAGGCTACAGTCCATAGGGTCGCAAAGAGTCAGACACGATTGAGTGACTAACCACATGCAGACACATGGTACTAAATCATATACAGCTATTAGAATAGCATAAAACTTCTCACCCCTTTCCAGACCAAAGGAAAGATCAGAGGGAGAAATGAAAATGAAATGACTTATCGGTGGCTTTACTTTTCTACAATATTTTAATCAACTTGTCACTTCTTATCCAAGATAATTTTGTGATGTACAAAAGAAAAAAGAACACCGTGTTAAAACTGTATGTTGCATATGAGTTTGGCTTCATAAAATATATTTTAGGTCTTTTCACACTGTGACTTGAAAACACTGTATATCAATGAAGAGAGGAGAGAGCAAATTTGGGTACTTCTCACGCGTTAAGTTTTAGTTGTATTTTATAAGCACGTTTGTTTTAATTTCTCTTAAAGTAACTCTACTATCATTGAAAGAAGGTTGTACTAAGAAGTAATGGACTAGGCTTTGGATCAAGGATGACTCAAGGTCATATTAGGGAACAATTTTAGAAAAAGTGTATTTCCAGACACATTTAAATCCATTACTAACCAGGAAAAGCTAAGTTTCTCCCAAATCCTCTAGAGCTGGGAAAGACAGCAAAGCACTCTACTTGGAAAAAAATGCTTCAAGAGACATTGCCCAGAAAGAAACAAATAGGCTGACAGGTTCAGATGCAGAGTATATAGTCAACCCTTTATCTAAAGGAGAGAAAAGGACAGGGAATTCAGCGGCAGTCCAGTGGTTAGGGCCCCATGCTTTCATTACTAAGGGGTGAGGGTGCAGATTCAATCCCTAGTTGGAGAACTGAGATCCGCAAGCTGCCCAGCAGGACCAAAAAATAAAAAAGGAAAAAGGACACAAAACTCAACCTGGGACAGCACATGAGCTGTAGTTGTTCAGTCCCTAAGTCGGGTCTGACTCTTTGGTGAAATGACGATTCATTCGAATCACAGAAACAGAACTTGACTATGGAAAACACACGGGCACTCCTGGCCTGATGCAGGCTGCGGAAAGCATCCTTTTTCAGGATGGCCGAGGCCGTACTGTATTTAATTCTTCTGGTGTTAGCGGCGTAAAACACATTTCGGGGTGTAGTCCACGGGAAACCGTACACTGCAACACGCCAGATTCCTCTGCTCTTAGCTATCTCCCAGAGTTTGCACAAATGCATGTCCACTGAGTCGATGAGCCCATCCGACCATCTCATCCTCTGTCTCCCCCCTTCTCCTTTTGCCTTCAATGTTTCCCAGCATCAGGGTCTTTTCCAATGAGTTGGCTCTTCGAATAAATACTACCTTGCTGACTTCTTCCATTTTTAAAAGTACGCTCATGTTATTTTTCCCTTGATAAATTCAGTCAGCTCTGGGCAAGTAAGTTGGTGAATTTTTCGAAGACTTAGGAACAAATGTCTACATTTTTCTTTTTTTATTTATTTATTTATTTATTTATTTATTTATTTTATTTTAGTTGGGGGCTAATTACTTTACAATACTGTAGTAGTTTTTGCCATACATGTATTCTTTTTAATGGCTGAGTAATATTCCATTGTGTATATGTACCACAGCTTCCTTATCCATTCGTCTGCCGATGGACATCTAGGTTGCTTCCATGTCCTGGCTATTGTAAACAGTGCTGCGATGAACATTGGGGTACACGCGTCTCTTTCAATTCTGGTTTCCTCGGTGTATATGCCTAGCAGTGGGATCGCTGGGTCATATGGCAGTTCTATTCCCAGTTTTTTAAGGAATCTCCACACTGTTCTCCATAGTGGCTGTACTAGTTTGCATTCCCACCAACAGTGTAAGAGGGTTCCCTTTTCTCCACACCCTCTCCAGCATTTATTGCTTGTAGACTTTTGGATAGCGGCCATTCTGACTGGTGTGTAATGGTACCTCATTGTGGTTTTGATTTGCATTTCTCTAATAATGAGTGATGTTGAACATCTTTTCATGTGTTTGTTAGCCATCTGTATGTCTTCTTTGGAGAAATGTCTGTTTAGTTCTTTGGCCCATTTTTTGATTGGGTCGTTTATTTTTCTGGAATTCAGCTGCAGGAGTTGCTTGTATATTTTTGAGATTAATTGTTTGTCTGTTGCTTCGTTTGCTATTATTTTCTCCCATTCTGAAGGCTGTCTTTTCACCTTGCTTATAGTTTCCTTTGTTGTGCAAAAGCTTTTAATTTTGATTAGGTCCCATTTGTTTATTTTTGCTTTTATTTCCAATATTCTGGGGGGTGGGTCATGGAGGATCCTGCTGTGGTTTATGTCGGAGAGTGTTTTGCCCATGTTCTCCTCTAGGAGTTGTATAGTTTCTGGTCTTACGTTTAGGTCTTTAACCCATTTTGAGTTTATTTTTGTGTGTGGTGTTAGGAAGTGTTCTTACATTTTTCTTTGTTCTATTCCTGTCTCCATTCTTGTCAGACACTGGGTGTGATATTTTGAGCACCACCCAAGATCTGAAAATAAATTTTTAAAAGTAAACCTAAGTTTATTATTGGAAAGGCTTATTTGTATATTGTAGACAAGATAGGAAACAAAACTAAGCAAAAAGAAGGGTGGGAGGAAATTCCCTGGAGGTCCAGTGGGGCTAAGTACTTCCACTGCGGGTGGGCCTGGGTTCCACCCCTGGAGGGGGAACCAAGATCCCTCAAGTCTCTCTGCACCGCTGGAAAAAAAAGGTGTATGTGGGAAGGACATCACTATTATTGTACAAAGTTTGCAGACAACCTCCTCCCATCCCCCCCGCCCCCCCCCCCAATCCTCTTTAAAAAGTAAAAATTCAAGCTACGACTTGGATCTTCCAACAAAGTATCAACGGCTTTCCAAATTATTAAATGCTGCTGTTTAGCCCCCAAGTCGCGCCTCTTTGGGGACCCCATGGACTGTAGCCCTCCAGGCTCCTCTGTCCATGGGATTTCCCAGGCAAGAACACTGGAGTGGGTTGCCATTTCCTTCTCCAGGGACGGAACCCCGTGTCTCCTGCACCGGCAAGCCTTTCTTTACCACCGAGCACCCAGGAAGCCGTACGTTAATAGTCACACACAGAATTATTTTAAGTGGCTGCACAGCATTTAGATGTACCACAAAGCAGTCCATGGGGTCGGAAAGAGTCGGACAGGATGTACTGACTGAACAACAACAAAACTCACAGCCGACTTCCTGCTGCTAGGCATTTTATTTCGGCCTACTGGGCTACTACAAACAGCTGTGGGCGATCCAGAAATCACTGGAAGGACACAGGAACGTCCTGAACGCTTCTCCAGGAGTCCAGCAGAATCTGACGGTGCCCCTTTCCCCCACAACAGGAGAATATTTGGGCATTATTAGAAAAAAATAAAAAATCCCCTCTTGACGGGCAAAATGGTCTCTTTCTGCGTTTCGTGCGCGTTCCAGCCTGTCTTGGAGCGGCCAACGTGGCCGCAGGACCCAAGCTGGGATCCGCCTCCAGGAAGGTCTGACCTTCGCCAAGGGGACGCGGGGGAAGGGAGCTCGGCCCGGCGGGCGCGCGCATCGGGGGGGGGCGTGCACGCACGCACGCGCGCCCTCGCGGACGTGCCTGTGCGCGTGCGCCAGCGAGCCCGGACGTGCGTGTGCGCGTGCGCATCGCCCGCCGGGCCTCGGGGACCGCGGCAGCGCGGGGCCGCACCGGTGCAGGTAGTGGCCGCTCGCCCCTCTTTGGCTTTCGCGCGCTCCGGCGCCGCATCGGGTCGGGGGCGGCTGCGGAGAGCGGCGTGGAGGAGCGGGGCCTGCTGTCTGCTCCTCTCTCCACGCTCTCCCCGGGTGTCTGGGGCGGTGCTGGGAATTGGCCACAGTCCCTTGTCCCCGGCCTCCCCTCCCCCTTGACCTTCGCGGTCTCAGAAATCCTGGTTCTCTCCGTGCTGATGATCCAAAAAGTCCCTCTCACCCCTACTTCGAAGACTACGCCCCGAAATGTGTTTTACGCCGCTAACACCAGAAGCATTAAATGCAACACGGCCTCGGCCATCCTGAAAAAGGATGCTTTCCGCAGCCTGTATACCAGGCCAGGAGTGCCCGTGTGTTTTCCATAGTCAAGTTCTGTTTCTGTGATTCGAATGAATCGTCGTTTCACCCCTTTGTCTGCGAATATCTTAGGGTAATTGGAGTCTGAAAAGGGCTGCGTCCAAACAGGTGGTTCGATGATAAGTATAAATTAAAGTGGCGTAACGTTCTTTTCCCTGCGTTCCCTTAACAGCTCACAACCTAGCGCCTGAAAACCACACCCTGGATGTTGTTTCTTAGACCTTTTCAGGTGTTTTAAACCACAGTGCATATACCTGCTGGGCGTGTGGTGGTCTGTTACAGGAAAGTGCTAACCCTCTGAATCTCAACCATGCTGTCAGACGGCTTGCAGAGTTTCCTAAGGATTACCAATCGTCATCTGATACGTGGAGGATCATGCCCGAGATTAGTAAACGAAAGGCGGTTCTTGGCAACCGCGCCAGCACCCGGATTGCGTCGGCGGGTCGTCGTCACCGGCATCGGTTTAGTGACCCCTCTTGGTGTTGGAACTCAGCTGGTGTGGGACCGCCTTGTCCGGGGAGAGAGTGGGATCGTCTCCCTGGTTGGCGACGAGTACCAGGGCATCCCGTGCAGCGTTGCCGCTTGCGTGCCAAGAGGCTGTGATGAAGGGCAGTTCAACGAGCAAAACTTTGTGCCCAAGTCAGATACCAAGGCCATGTCTCCTCCCACGGTGATGGCCATCGCGGCCGCTGAGTTAGCCTTAAAAGATGCGGGCTGGCACCCTCAATCAGAAGCTGACCAGGCGGCTACTGGCGTCGCAATCGGCATGGGAATGGTTCCTCTTGAAGTGATTTCCGAAACCTCTTTGACGTTTCAGACCAAAGGGTACAGTAAAGTCAGCCCATTCTTCGTCCCTAAGATTCTGGTCAACATGGCAGCAGGCCAGGTCAGCATCCGCCATAAGCTCAAGGGCCCCAACCACGCGGTCTCCACGGCCTGCACCACCGGGGCTCACGCGGTGGGAGACTCGTTCAGGTTCGTAGCCCACGGAGATGCGGACGTGATGGTGGCCGGGGGGACGGACTCTTGCATCAGCCCCCTGTCCCTTGCTGGGTTCGCCCGAGCCCGTGCTCTGAGCACAAACGCGGATCCCAAGTCCGCCTGTCGACCGTTTCACCCCCAGAGGGACGGGTTTGTAATGGGAGAAGGCGCGGCCGTGCTGGTCCTGGAAGAACACGGGCATGCGCTCCGCAGAGGGGCCCGGGTCTACGCAGAGATTGTGGGCTACGGACTCTCCGGGGATGCCGGCCACATCACCGCCCCCGACCCCGGAGGAGAGGGTGCCTTCAGGTAAAGACTGCGCCTTAGTTCCCGTTTCTTCAGATAAGACTGTTGGAGTCTCAGCTTAGCGGAAATGGTCGTATCCGGCCTTGGTGTGCTGTCTCCTCTTTTAGACTGAACAGTGTTTTCTTTGCTTTACCATGTTTGAAATATTTGAAAACGTTTGAATATCCTTTTGAGTGTTTGTTGCATAGTTGCTGGTCCTGGAAATGTCAAGCGTAGCAGCCAGCTGGATGGGGAGATAGTCCTGTTTCGCTGAAACCCTTCATCACATTTCAGATTATACTCTGAGCTACCTCTTAAGGAAATCGAGGCAGCCCAGAACTGAAAAAGGAGCTGTTAACATCCATGAGATTTTCAAAGGTTTTCCCAGAGAAATGTTTTATTATTTTGTTTTTTTGAAATATTTTATTTTTAAATTTGTCTGTTTGGAGGTTTGGCTTTGTACTTCTTCATTCACTTAGAATTCTTATGGCCTGAATAAGATGGTTTTGAAAGATATTTGAAGCATTAAAGTGATGGCACGGACATTTTTTTAGATTATTAGGAAATATGCAAATCTTTACATTTAAATGTGAATGAAAAAATTAAAACATACTTATAAATATTTTCTCCTTATTTTAACTTTGTATGCATACTCCACTGATAAGAAATTCCACAAAGAAAAATTATTCTGGGGTTGAGTCTACATTGGCTTTTTCCTCCAGGAAAAAAGGACAGTTCAAATAAAATAGAAATACGTTTTATCAGAGATTATAAAATCCATAGGCTTATATGTTTATGTCACGGAGATGAATCAGTCCAGGGTACTGGGGGTGCCTTGGTATTCCCATGCAGACAGCATTCTAGTGCACGTGGTAATCCAAGATGCTGTTCTGTTATGCGAACGTAAAGGGTTCTTTTCATCCAATGTACTTGGATATTTCTGTAGCCATTATCTGTAGTCACACGGACAATGAGTGTGTGTTCAGTCGCTCAATCGTGTCTGACTCTTTGCAACCCCATGGACTGTAGCCCACCAGGTTTCTCTGTCCATGGGGATTCTCCAGGCAAGAATACTGCAGTGGATTGCCATTTCCTTCTCCAGGGGATCTTTCCGACTCAGGGATTGAACCCGTGTCTCCTGCGTCGGCAGGTGGGTTCTTTACTGCTGAACCACTGGAGAAGCCCACAGATGATGAATACCTTGTTAAAATGAAACGTCGTTCTGATGAGTTCAACTGCTTTTTTCTTATTTATTAGATGCATGGCTGCTGCTGTAAAAGATGCAGGCATCCAACCTGAAGAGGTATCCTACATCAACGCGCATGCTACTTCCACGCCTTTGGGAGATGCTGCTGAAAACAAAGCCATCAAACAGCTTTTCAAAGACCATGCACACACCCTTGCCGTCTCCTCCACCAAGGGGGCCACGGGGCACCTCCTGGGGGCTGCTGGGGCAGCCGAGGCCGCCTTTACCGCCCTGGCTTGTTACCATCGGAAACTGCCGCCTACTCTAAACCTGGATTGCACAGAGCCGCAGTTTGATCTCAATTACGTGCCACTCAAGGCACAGGAATGGAAAGCTGAGAACAGACGAATTGCACTCACCAATTCCTTTGGTTTCGGTGGTACCAATGCAACACTTTGTATTGCTGGCGTGTAGGACAAATCATTTGTTTTTAAATGTTGATGTTTTTAATTGTTATAAACTGCATTGAGAAATAATACATTTATATAAATGCATATTTTTATATAACGATACCCAGGCACCCTTTATTCTCGTCCGGGTTTCTTAGCTTTGGCACCGTGGATGTTTTGCGCAGGGTACTTCTTTGTTGAGGAAAGGGGGGGCCTGTCCTGTACATCATACGATGCTTTACAGCATCTGAGTCCCCACTCACTAGATTCCAGTGCCCCCTCCTTCCCCAGCAGTGACAACCAGAAATGTCTCTCGGCACTGCCACGAGTTTCCTGGGCAGCTGGGGGCACAGAAGTGGGATGCTAACAGGCTGCATGTGTTACCTTTCCGCTGACCATAGCACTTTATCTCCTATGTGCCTGAGTCTCCAGCCATGTTCTTTCACTGACCCTCAGTCGTAATGCTCACTGGCACACAGTTCGTTCAGTTGAAGTTTATTAGGAGCCAGCTGTGGATGTGGTTTTGTGAACTGGCCACCAAGGATAAAGTGGTACATCAGGGAAGGTTCCCTAAAAGCAGCTGAGGCCTTAAGGGTGAACAGGTCTCAGCCAGGATAGGGGGACGGAAGGAAGAGTATTCCAGCCACGAGGCATAGTGTGGAAATACTGGGAAATTTAGAAAGAGTGTCAGCACTAGATGTCAATACATGTAGCCTGAGAAGGGGTAGGAGGGAAAGCCAGAAGGTCTGATGGAAATCAGGTCACGAAGAACATTAACATTTTAAAAACAATTTTGTTCTTCTTTCATATATATTATGAATTATATATATTATCATATATATTTTGTTCTTTCATATACGTTATACATATATATATATTATTTATGTATTTATTCGGCTGCACTGGGTCTTCGTTACAGCATGTGAGATCTTAGCTGCAGCATGTGGGATCTAGTTCCCTGAGCAAGGATCGAACCTGGGCCCCCTGCATTGCGAGCACGGTGTCTTAGCCACTGGACCCCCAGGGAAGTCCCAGAACCTCAGAAGTTTTGTTAAGGCACTGAGAATAGGTGGAAGCCATTGAATGTTTGGGGTGTTATGATGGTTCTGTAACATGTCAAGTTGGCTAGGCTGAACTGTGAATACATTTCCCAGAATTTGCTTTCCCGTATGTTTGGTCAGGGCTGGCCCTGAGAGATTCTTGTAGGAGATTTGCAGGGTGCAGGGGAAATAGCAATGATTTTGTAGCTCACATGGGTTGTGGCTTTGTTGGCTGACAACCTTGAGGTGAGGCGGCAGCTGAGCCTGTAAATTGAGGCATAATTTACGTGCAGTAAATTGCACCCATTTCAAGTATACAGTCAAATAAGTTTGATAAAAATAGTTCCACTTGTGGAACTGCCACCTCAATCAGAATATAGGGCTTTTCCAGGAATTCCCTGCTGGTCCAGTGGTTAGGACTCCATGCTTCAGCTGCACAGGGCATGGGTTCCATTCCTGGTTGGGGAAACAAGATTCTGCAAGCCATGCAGCACAGCCAAAAACAATAAAATAAAGAGAACCCTGAGGATTTAAGATAAAAGAACATAGAGCATTTCCATCCCTGCAAAAATGTCCCTGTGCCCCTTTGCAATCAGTCTCCCTACCTCCAGAAGAGCTTACTGTCGCTGTAGATAAGATTTGCCTTTTCTAGAATTTTATATAAATGGAGTCCTGTAGAATGCTCCTTGGTTCCTGAGCTGCTCATGTCTCGTGGCCACTGTGCTGCACCCCTTGTACCACAGGGGTCTATTCCCAGCTGGTTTAGGGGGCAGCTCCTTCTGGTTCCTGCGGGCCTCTCTTTCTGCAGGAAAATTCGGAAGAGGACAGTCAGTGGGATCAGCAGCAGCCCCTGGCCCTGCGTCTGTTTTCAGGCGCGCCCTGGTCAGGAGCCACCCTCTCCCTAAGCTACTGTTCTTTCTAAATTCCCCTCGCCCTCAGCCATTATGTTGGCAGGACTTGGCGGCTTGCCTGGTGGCTCAAACCTTTACTCCTGGCAGCCAGCCCTTGGCAGTCCCACCATACACTCTTCTCAGACAGCAGTTGCTGCAGGGTCAGAGAGCCCTGGAATCAGGAAGCCTGGGGGAACCAGGAGGCACCCAAGTGGGCTGCCAGGACTGCGTCCACATCTCCCCGTCCCACCGCAAAGAAGCACCACCTCCCCTAGCTGGTCGGGGTCAAATCCCATGGCCGGTATGCTGACTTTCTGGTCCCTGGGCACCAGGAGGCCAGAGTATCCTGGCTGTAGTAAGTCACTGGCTGTGTACCCTGGCTGGAGAGTGTGTCCTCTTTGGAGATCAGAGCTTTAACCCTGCGGAGCTCAGGGTGGCAAGGATGGAAAGCATGAAGTTCCTCATTGTGATTAGATCAGTGGGACTGATGGTAAGTGGGTCACTCCCATTCCCCACGCTCCTTTCTGTACCCAGGTGTTCTTCTTACTGGGGACTTAGCCCCATACAGAATTCCTCATAGCTCAGTTGATAATCTGCCTGTAATGCAGGAGACCCAGGTTTGATTCCTGGGTCGGGAAGGTCCCCTGGAGAAGGAAACGGCAACATACTCCAGTATTGTTGTCTAGAGAATGCCATGGACAGAGGAGCCTGGTGGGCTATAGTCCAGGGGGTCCCAAGAGTCGGACAAGAGTTAACAACTCGAGAGAGGGAGACAAGTCTTTGATTCAAGCATACGCTGCATCCTTAGGATGGGCGCCACATCCCTTCAGGAGGTTGCCTCTAAGCTGGTAATTCACGGTCCCTTTGAAAGTCAGTTCAGCCTTCTGGGAGGCCGGCTGCTTCTGCGTAGCAGGGCGTGTCACACAACTCAGGGATCCTGTGTCCTTGGCTTTTGCCCACAGCCCATCTTTGCTGCGAAGCAGTCCCCTGCTCAGTGTTGGAGGAGGTCATCAGGAGGATGCGAATCACAGAGATGACCAGATTTCCTTGCCAATTGTGCTATAATGAACTCTCAGCAGACCTTCATCCGTGGCCATTTTCAAGTCCTGTCATTTACAGATGTTCATCATGCTCTGATGCTTTTGCAAAAGTGTTCCTGTAAGAAGAATCCTGAAGCATTCCTTCAAGGTTTGTGGAAAAGTATATTTTTCTGGAGCGCTTCCCTCATAGCTCAGTTGGTAAAGAATCGAGCCCAGTTCAATTCCTGGGTCAGGAAGATCCACTGGAGAAGGGATAGGCTGCCCACTCCAGTATTCATGGGCTTCCCTTGTGGCTCAGCTGGTAAAAAAATCCACCTGCAATGTGGAAGACTTGGGTTCGATCCCTGGGTTGGGAAGATCCCCTGGAGAAGGGAAAGGCTACCCACTCCAGTATTCTGGCCTGGAGAATTCCATGGACTGTATAGTCCATGGGGTCGCAAAGAGTCGGACACCACTGAGTGACTTTCACTTCACTTTGTAGCTTTCTGATAACTAAGATCACACCACTGAACTGAATATGGATTCACAGAGTTCTGATGGAAAACTGCTGAGGATGACTATGATTTTTATGACTCTTTATTGGAAACATTGTTGATTCTTTAGTGTTTTGTTTTCTCCAGATTTAAGAAAACCATTTGTCTTTGAAACTATCAGCAATTTGCTGACTTCTGCCCTTGGAAAGAAAGATGAAACATTTATCTTTTTCTCCCTACTTGATCTCTCCAGAACTGAGAAAAATCTTAGAACGAGTATTCTTATTTTCGTAGCAACACAGTTATTTGCATAAATTCAATAAGAATCTGTTCTTGTCATGGGGCTGAACTGCAGCAGCTGGGGGCTGAAGCCAGCATTGAGCTGATGATCACTCCTGAGCCCTGGCCATCTGCCCTTTGTCCTGACAGCTGGGCTGTTCGAAAGGGAGTAAACTGGTAGTTTGGACAACGGGGACCCAGAAGCAGATGTTCATGAATAACCCCTTGTGTGGTCAGGATGTATGGAGAGACGTTTGCATTCCCCTGCAAGAGCCCGGGCACCTCACTTGTCTTCCATGTCCCCTGCTCGTGAGGCGCTGACACCCCTGGCGATCGCGAGGCTGATGTCCCAGTCTGGGTACCAGCTCTGGTTACTGGCCCTTCAGTAGAATCCTCAGTCGGTGGGATGTGCAGGAAGGGCATCCGCTGCAGCACCAGGATGGGGTGGCGTGTTGCCAGGACCCTGGATTGCCCTTGAAATACAGTGAGTTGGTTAATGCAGCATCAGCATGTCCTGTTCTAAACGGTGCCCATGGTAGCTGCCAGAGGATCCGAGGCCACCCCCGGGAGTTCCCCACCAGCGACTGGGTTGGCAATCGGATTATATCAACTAAGTGAGGGTCCTAAATATGCCTTGATTTGTGTGGACACTGCTCCTGGCCTAACTCAAGCTTTCCTGTTGCCACATGAAGCAGGCCGCCACCCTTGGGTGATCAGAGAAGCGGAGTGCCATGAACTGACTCCCTCGTCAAACAGTGATGGGGGTCATGTGTCAAAGGCCGGGATGTGCAAGACTAGCAAAGGAGCATGGTGTTGAAAGGAGGTTCCCTCTCCCCTCAAGCCCGCAGGCAGCAGATTAAATCACTAACAGGTCCAACCACCTTGCCTGGGTGGACTAAGACGCTGTCCCAGACTTTAAGCACTTGAGTGACCAACCGGCAGGGACTGTTGCCCCCTAGGCCAGCCTGGGGGCCCTGCTGAAAATCTCAACCCCGGGAAGTATTGAAGTGTCAGCAGACGGCAGTGCCCTGACTCTCACCAGGTCAACGGGCTGTGCTGCTGGGAGCACCAAGCCCCCACGCCCGGGACAGGTGGTGTCCACGGGGATCTGCAGTGGGACGTCCCACCCAGGTAGGAGGGTTGCTTCCTACTCCCGTGTCCGGGGGAACCACTCAGTCTCTGCCAGAACCCTTGTGGTGCTGCCAGCTGGCTGTGGAAATGCAGTATTCCTGGGGTGGAATGTGTACCCACTGAGACTGGGGTCCTGGTCTGGTGCACGCCGCCCCAGTCCATCTCACACCTAGCAGGGCTGCCTCCCCCAGCCAGCATGTGTGGTGTGCTCAACCAGGTCAGCTCCTAAAGCTGCCAAACTCCCCCTCCTTGAGGACAGGCAGGCCTGTTCTCTTCATCCCTCCGTCGGCCTGGATGCTAGTTTAGCCCACGTAGAAGCCCTTCCCCAGTTCACCCAGCAAGCATTAAATGGTAGCTGGCAAAGCCAACCCTCCCTGTATACCAAAGTGCCTCTAGGAAGAAAAGCCGTCCTCCAAATTAAAATGGCCTGGGACGTTCTCACTGCTTCACAAGGAGGCGCCTGTGTGTCTGTTGTCTAAACGAGATGTTGCATGTTTACACCTGATGGATCTGTGTGTCTTCTTTATTAAAGTCACATGGAGACACAAGCGTACACCCTGAGTGATCCACCCCTAGCCAAGGGAACTTTGGTAAATCCGTGGTTTGGATCCTGCGGCTCTTGATGGGGAAAAGGTGTTACTTAATTTGGAAATCGCTCTGATCTCTGTTTTCTCTTCATGTGCCTATTGCTGCCAAACAAGCCACAAGCCATCTTGATGCTGGTGAAATGGCTTGCTGACCTCTCAGAGCCCGTTGTAGGGGGTGGGGGTGCAAGTGGGGTTGGGGGAGCCACTGGGGAGGCCTGGAGTGTAGAAGGGGGTCTTAAAGAGGAAGCGACCTTGGACTGACCCTTGAGCTGGCCCCAGGCAATCGGAGGCTCCTCACTCCCTCCCTGACCTTGAAATGTACCTTCCGCCCTCCCTTCCCACAGCGGGAGCCATTTGCAAGCACGCAACTTTGAGAGAGGGCAGTGTGGTGTTGAGACCATCTGGACTGAACACACGATGGAACTGGTTAAGGTCTCTGCATGAAGGTTAAGATGTGGCGGGAGGGTGGAGATGCCTCCTGGTCTTGTGGCACCCAAGACAGTCCTCCCATGTAAGTGCCCTTGCTTACTGTCTGCCACCTACCTGCCTGGCTTTGGTTCCTCCTTTGCCTTCAGTGTTGGGGGCCAGCTTCAGATTTCCCCCAGGAAACTCCTGAGTTTTTGAGTCAGCACTCAGAAGCTGCGTTGTAAGGGGTTCTGGGAACTGCAGACCGCTGAGCTGGTAGAGGCTCAGTGGCAGGAAAGGCAAACCCATCCCTGGAATTGGAATCCTCACCTGTGAGGATGCCTTTTTTTTGGCCATGCTGCACAACATGTGGGATCTTAGTTCCCTGATCAAGGATCAGACCTGTGTGTGTGCCCTGCGTGGAGAGCACAGAGTTTTAACCACTGGACCACTAGGGAAGTCCCAACACCTAGAGGATGGGCCACAGGCCCTGCTTTTGCAGCTTGCTGGGACACGCAGAGACAGTGGCAGCTGATCTGTCTTGGTAAGTGGGAGTCCACCATGCGGGGCCGTCGATGGCCCGCATCTCTGGCATGGTGACTACTTCTGCCATGCACCTTTTGTGTAAGTTCTGGGTGGCCAGTGACAGTGGCTGACAGTGTCAGCTGACCGAGTCATTTCGTCTCCTGGGTCGTTCAGTGGATGAATAACCCATGTACCACGTGGCTGTTTCCTGGTGGGTGTGAGTGTGTGATACGCAAGTCTGTACTCTCCATGGAGGGTCTGTGTGTGCCTCTGTGCACCTCCACTCCATATCATCTTGTCTCTGATCTTCCAGGTTTGTTCTTTCCAGACCCCTGACTAAAGCCCAGACCTTTGGCTACTGTCCAGGAATAATGATACGGTCTCACTTCTGTCCAAAGTGAACAACCAGAGGCATTGTTTGCAGCTCTGCCCAGTGGGAAGTTTCCCCTCTCAGTGTCTTTCAAGTATGCTCTTTGTTGAAAGATAAGCTTAGGCATTTCAAATATTTTAAGAGTATATTTGAACCATTTTTTGATTCAAATCAGCCAGCACCAAACTGTGTTTAGGCAGCTTCCCCAGCTGGAGCTCAGAGACTGGCTTGTAGGAAGCAAGGCAGGGAGGGACCTGCTGGTTGGATACAGCTTAAAGCCCGGCTGGCTGAACATGATTGGCTGTCCTTAGTTTCGATTTAATAACCTTGAAGCATTTCAGCCTTAGATTTTGCTTTGCTGACTCAGGCTGCCAGGACATTGGAGCCATATCAGTCTAACAGCCTCCTATTTGATTAACACCCTGAATACGGCTTTAATGCCATCTGTTTTCAGCTTGAGCTACTGCAAGGAACGTTTAGGAGACAGAATCGGAGAATTGAAGGATTTGGTAAATGATTCCCCTTGTCTTCCTTCCCAAAGTCCTTGCTTCCTCTCTAATCCTCTGAATTTTCTACTCCCTCCTAGAGCTTGAATTCCACCAGAGTAGGATTTTTTTTTGGCTGTACTGCTTGGCATGCGTGATCTTAGTTAGCTGACCAGGGGTCAAACCCGGGCCAGTGGCAGTTGAAGTGCAGGTTCCTAACCGCTGGACCACCAGGAAAGTCCCCAGAGTAGGGATTTTTGCTGCTCATTTTCTGCTATGATCCCTGGTGTCTAGAACAGTACCTGGCACCAAGTGTGTTCCTGATAAACATTTGTTGAATGAACAGACGAGTGGATCTCAGAAAATTACTCCACCAACCGTAAGACTAGTAGGAAACACCCATGATTCTTCCCCTGTTTGCTTTCCCACAGCTCCTCCTTCCAAAACTTAACCTGATTGTATCCCCAAGATATCCCCTGCACAGCACTGTCCTTCACCTCCACTATAGCTGGCACTCTCCCCGTGTTCCAGCAAGATCCAAATTTCTGGTCTCCCTGCCTCCACTTCCCATTGCTTCCCAAGGACCATTCATTTTGTTAGGGAACTGTTGATTGAAACTATGTGCCTTGCTCAGGCATGATGATGACCCCTGGCATGAGTTGTCTCCCAACAGGAGGCCCCGACAAGAAGCTGCCCCTGGAAACTAACCAGGAGAGTTCAGAGGGAACAAAAGGAGGGAGAAGGTGCCAACCCATAATATGTCCTGCCAACCTCCCAGAATCTTTTGCACTGGAGTCCATCTTGGCTGAGAGAAGCACTCGCCACCATGAAGGACCCTGAGTCAGAACAAATATGGGCCAAGATGACTGGCCAGAGACAACCCCAAAACTAAACCATCGCTGTTAAGCCTGCGACTGCGAGCCATGTAGCAGGGCAGTTCTCCTGGGTTCCCCTGCCCTCTCCCCCGGGTACCCCTTGCCAATAAAATCTCTTGCTTTGTCAGCATGTGTGTCTCCCCAGAAAATTAATTTCTGAGTGTTAGACAGGAGCCCATTCTGGGGCCCCGGAAAGGCCTGCCACAATTTTAGTCACTGTTGACTGAATTGATCTTTTTCTGATGTGAATCAGATCGTGTCTTTTCTCCGCGGGAAGGCTGCCCGTGGCTGCCCACCTGAGAGTGGGTGGAAGGCAACCATCGGCCCCGCTCCGTCGCGCCTCATACCACTTGCATTCAAGCCGCACTGGGTGCTTTTGCCTCCTCAGATACATCAAGCTCCTTTCCGTCTCTGTCTTTGCTCTGCTCTGTCCTTTTTCATTTGTGTGCAAATTGGCTTCCTCCTCTCATTCAGGTTTCAGCAAAATGCCTCCTCCTGAGGGAGCCTTCCCCTAGCGCCCAGTCGAAAGGAGACCCCCTATCTCTCTCCATCCCAGAGCTCTGTTTTTTTTTCCTTCATATCTCTTATCACTATTAGAAATGATCTCCTTCTAAAAATATCTTTTTCTGAGCACTTAAGTTCCTCTGTTAGAATGTAAACTTTATGAGAAGAGAAATCTTATTGATCTTGGGAACAAAAATCATATTCCCAGAATCCAGCCAAGCACACGGCACACACACATCAGCACACATACACACCAATACAAACAGAAAAATGTTAGCGGTAATAGTGACTTAAAATATCTCTGTTTCAGGAAGACAGCAATGAAGAGCAGTTTGTTCATGACCTTGGAAAAACCAAGAGAGTTGTTTTTACCGTCAGCAGTAAGTACAGGGGGTGGAACTCTTGGCTGTGGTTAGCAGAGGCTGTTATGCTTTTCTCTGTCTAGTTATTTGAGGCTCAGCTTTGATCTCTGGGACCAAGGAGGAAGGGTCATGGGTATCTTGGTAGTTTCTTTAGAATTGCTTGAAAGCAGTGTACCTTGAATTTTAAAAGCCTCATTATGTTGTTTTGAACAAAAATGCCTTTAGCTTGGGATTCAGCCAGTTTTTTTTCGTAAAGAGCTGGAGAGTTAATATTTTTGTCTTTATGGGCCATATGGTCTCAATTGCTGCTTCTCAGTTCTGCCCTTCTAGTGCAAAGGCAGCTATAAACAATACTTAAGCAAGTGGCCGTGGCAGGGCGTGACCGGGAGGGGGAGTTGGAAGTGGGGAGGCAGATTTGGTCAGTGGGCTGTAGTTGCATAATTCCTGCTCTAAGTCTTCAAGGAAGTGCATTTTCAGAGATGTTTAGCCAGCTAGTCTTTCTGTGCCAGTAGGTGATCCAGAAACTTTGCAGCATAAATTTAGAAAGCTGGATTTGGGGACTGGAATAGTAACAGTAATTGTAATAGCAATAGCTGATGCGACAGAGGATGAGGTGGTTGCATGGCATCACCGATTCAATGAACATCATCGTGGGCAAACTCCGGGAGATGGTGGGGGACAGGGAAGCCTGGAGTGCTGCAGTCCATGGGGTCACGGGGTTGGACATGCCTTGGTGCCTGAACAACAACAACAGTGCTTATGTAGTACGTGAGGCAGTGGGGCAGTATTTCAGGTACTTTTCTTAACATCTTCTAATTTCATCCTCACAATGTTACTGAACTTGGGTCCACCTGCTTGAGTGCCCAGTTAAAGCCAATCTGCTGACACTAGGCTCTGGTAAAGGAAAGTACGGTCTCTATTTCAGGGCATCAGACAAGGAGTCCAGGGGCAGCTAGTTCTCTGGAAGCCCAAACTTCCTGATGGGTTTCAGGAAAGCAATTTTAAAGGTCAGATGTGGGAGGGGAGTTGCAGTTTTTGTGATCAATCAGCTCATGCATCACCCTCTGATTGCTTTAAGTCATTATTTAAGAAAAAGGAGAAAAAAAACCCTCCTTTTTCTCATCCATAAATGGAGTTGTTACTGGAACAAACTTGGGTCCACTTTCCGCCTCGCAGCAAAGCCAATTTACTGACACTGGGTTGTGGTGAAAGGGAAAATGCAGTGCTTATTGCAGGGCGCCTAGCAAGGAGTACAGGCAGCTCATACTCAAAGGGCCCTGACTCCCTGATGGTCTTCCGGGGAAGGCTTTTAAAGGCAGCCTTTGAGCAGGGCTGCGGGGTGCATGACTTTCTTCTGATTGGTTTGTGGGAGGTGACGGGTGATGTTTCAGGGATCTTAATCATCAGCATTTTGGTTCCAGCCAATCTGGGCTCTCCAGCTTGTGCTCAGCCTATAGTGACATCCTCCACCTGGATTGGGGGAGGTCTTAGTTCCTGCAGAACTACTCAGAGATATGCATCAGTTCAGTCACTCAGTCTTTGCAACCCCATGGACTGCAGCACGCCAGGCCTCCCTGTCCATCACCAACTCCCAGAGGTTACTCAAACTCACGTCCATTGTGTTGGTGATGCCATCCAGCCATCTCATCCTCTGTCATCCCCTTCTCCTCCTGCCTTCAATCTTTCCCAGCATCAGGATCTTTTCCAATGAGTCAGTTCTTTGCATCAGGTGGCCAAAGGATTGGAGTTTCAGCTTCAGCATGAGTCCTTCCAATGAATACCCAGGACTGATCTCCTTTAGGATGGACTGGTTGGATCTCCTTGCAGTCCAAGGGACTCTCAACAGTCTTTTCCAACATCAGAGTTCAAAAGCATCAGTATGCATCAGATTGTTGTGTGTTTCTCCTGAGGAGGAACGTAAGACTGTTTTATCACTGTACCATTGTCATTCTTTTTCCTCTTTAGGTGCTTTCTTTTGTTTCTGGGATCTCATGCTTCCCTAATTAGTAATTGCACCTGCCTTTTCTTTGGAACTTAAGGAAGGTCTAAGAGACTCAAATCTTTTTCTATAAACAACAGATGGGGGCACGGAGGAGCTTTTGTACCCAGGAGGGCCCCGCAGAGTGCTGCTTGGTTTCAGAGTCAATAATATTACCCATCCAACAATGGTTTTAACTCCAAATAAGGTTATCAATATATTTAAGTGCCTGCTCTATACAGGGAGTGGCTATTTTGTTAAGAGATGAATGTGGGCTTTTCCATTAATGAATTCTCTAGGAGCTTGGTTGCTAAATCCAGAAAATTCAGCTAGTTTGGATTTTATTATTTTCATATTTCTAAATCTATATAGGTTTATTAATACTATTATTATTACAATTACTATTAAAGTGTCATCCATGTGACCTATTATTAAATAGGAGCAAAGCTTTGTCAAGGTGAAAAACGCCATATCCAGACATTAATTCCCCTAAAATAAAGTGTAAAGCGTAAAGCATTAACGAAGAACCTTAAGACATCCCTTCTGAAGAGATGAAGATTAGAAGGCTGCTGCTCTTGGCTGGCTCAGGCCCACCCCTTCCTAGAGCAGCGGGGGATGAGATGACCTCTCAAGGTTCCTTGTAGCTTGTGGTTTTGTTTTCTGATGTCTGTTTAAAGATTATGCTAATACTGCTGGTGTAAAATCCTTTGTACACAGTGATGGTTAAAAATACTGGCTCCTGACCTGAATCTATCCCTGCCTAGTTAAAATTGTATGCTGGAGATTAACAAGGCTCAAATGCTCATGTTTTATACAAGCCACTGGGTCTTTTTCTTCTCCTCTAAAAGATTTCTTGTTATTGTTATATTTTGGACTAAAGCAGAAAGGAGAAGCTTGATAAAAAATGCATTCAGATACAGAAGGATTTAACTAAGCTTAATTTTTATATTGTGGGTAAGAAAAAGGAATGAATAATAATGTAGAATACAAAGACCCAGGAGGTGACCGCCCCAGAAAGATATCACCAGAGCAGCATATTAACTAGGAAAGAGGCTTTGTAGCTGAGAATAAAGTTCCCAGATTGGTAAGCCGCATGGTTCTAATAAGTAACTTGTCTAGAATAGGCTCTGGACCAGCCTAGGAGGGTTCAGACACTAGTTCTGACCTCCAAAGGACTTTGCGTTCTTGGCAATGTACCTTGTGCTTCTCATCTATAAAATGGGAATAATGATAGAACCTACTTCTCAGGGGTGTTGGGAAGATTAAAGAGGTAATAGATGTAAAGTGGTTAGCATGGTGCCTGGAATATGTGTTCAATAATAGCAATTAATTAAAAATCATATGTACTATTGTGCTTTGTTTTGTTTCCTTTTTGTTTTGCTTCTTTACTTTTTTTTTCTTTTTCTTTTTTTGCTGCACCATGCGGCTTGTGGGGTCTTATCCCAGGGATCAAATCTGAGCCCCACTGCAATGGAAGCGTGGAGCCTTAACCACTGGACCATCAGGGTAGTCCCTCTGTACTTTTTATGATGGAAAAATTTTTAATTTTTAAAAATATTTGGAGAGAAATATAATAACCCCCGTGTATTCATCAGCAGTTACCCATTTACGAGCAATCTTGTCTTACCCAATGCCCATTCACTTCTCTTACTTCTTCTTGATTATTTTGAAACAGATTACCTTCATACATTTGACTTTGAAATATTCCAGTATGTATCTCTAAAATAAAGGTAGCAGAACACAGTGGTAGGGTTCAGAATATGCCAGTGAGGCATAAATATTATTTTGAAATGAAGTCATTTGAGAATAAACATTTTTTCCCCCTGAACTCTTTTTTATCTGCCTAAGAGCAGAGACTCTCAGAAGAACTCAATGGTGGTAAAATTTCCAGGAATGCACAACCAGGGAAGATGGACTCATCACTCATACGAGAAGTTGGAGCCACATCTAAACAGACATTGTCACAAAACCGTACCTGTCATCTGTTCTCCGGAGGGGCCATTTATCTTTCCTAAAAGTCGTTTGTTTTCCGTTATGTGTACTTTCTTCCCCTATTAAGGTTTATCAGTCCCAGACTAGAAAGATACGACACCTTTTTGAATCACGTTCCTTTTTGTTTTGCTTCTTTCTTTCTTTATTTTTGGCTGCACCTTGCAGACTTCTACCCATTCTGATAACCTTAAAATATATCTGGATCTGTCCCCTTTCTGTCATCCCCCAGGTTCTGCCTCCCTGGTCCACGTCACTGCCCTCTCCTGTCCACACGGCTGTAGTGGCCTTGTAGTAAGTCTCCCTGATTCTCTACTTGAGCCCCTGCCACCTGTTTCCAAACCCACCAGCCAGAATAACCCTTATAAAACCTAAGCCATTCACACAACTCCTTTGCTCAAACCCTTTCAGAATAAGTATTGAAGTCCTTGCAGAGGTTCAAAAGCTTCTAAATAATCTACACTTTACCTCACTCTACTCCAGCCTTGTTTTAGTGCTTGGCAGATCTTTATTATTATTTTAAATTAATTTTTATTGGAATATAATTGATTTACACGGTTGTGTTAGTTTCAGGAGTACAACAAAGTGAAGCACTTATCCAAATACACATATCCACTCTTTTTTAGATTCTTTTCCTATGTTGGGTATTACCGATTATTGAGTACAGTTCCCTGTGCTATACAGTAGGTCCTTGTTGTTCATCTATTTTATATATAGTAGTGTGTATATGTCAGTCCTGAACTCCAATTTATGCCTCTCCCTCTTCCCCCTTGGTATCATAAGTTTGTTTTCTATATATCTGTGGTTCTATTTCTGTTTTGTAAATAAGTTCATTTGTACCATATTTTTAGATTCCACATATAAGCCATATCATCTGATATTTGTCTTTCTGTTTCTGACCTACTTCACTTAGCGTGATAATCTCCAGGTCCATCCATGTTGCTGCAAATGGCATTATTTCTTTTTTATGGTTGAGTAGTGTTCCATTGTATACATGCACCACATCTTTATCCTTTATCCTGTTGATGGTGGCTCAGATGGTAAAGAATCTACCTACAATGCAGGAGAGCAGGTTTCAATCCCTGGGACGGGAAGACCCCCTGGGGAGGGGAATGGCTACCCTCTCCAGTATTCTTGCTTGGAAAATCCCATGGACAGAGGAGCCTGGCAGGCTACAGTCCATAGGGTTACAAAGAGTCAGACACAACTGAGCGACTAACACTTTCACTCTTTTTTCCCCAGTATTCCATTGTATATATGTACCACACTTCTTTATCTATTCATCTGTTTTCAGACACTTAGGTTACTTCCTTTGTAGGTTTTTAAATGCACCTGTCATATCCCTTCACAGGGCCTTTGCTCTGGCTGTTCTTTTTACCTGTAGTGCCCTTCTCCCAGATTCCCACATGACCAATTCTCTTACCTTCTTCAAGCCTTTGCTCAGATGTCAAAATAATGTATATGATAATATGATAACTGAGTCACTTTGCTGTACAGGGGCTTCCCTGGTGACTCAGATGGTAAAGAATCTGCCTGCAACACAGGAGACCTGGGTTCAATCCCTGGGTCAGGAAGATCCCCTGGGGAAGAGAAAGGCAACCCACTCCAGTATTCTTTCCTGGGAAATCCCATGGACAGAGAAGCCTGGTGGGCTACAGTCCATGGGGTCACAGAGAGTCAGGCATGACTGAGCAACTAACGCTTTCTGTACAGAAGAAATTAACACAACGTTGTAAATCAACTACCCTTCAATAAAATTTTAAAAAATCATTCTTCTTCACCCAAATTTGTTTTGACAGCCCATCTGAAGTACCTGGATTAATGCCACCTTTGGTGAGATTTGAAAGGCCTGCTTTAAGTACTTTTAAAAAATGTTTAGATTGGCCCCCACTTTATAGATGAAAAAACCAAGCTTTAGATGATGTTGTGACATTCTGAAAGTCAGTTAGTAAATGGCAGAGCCAAGATTTCTGGCTTCAAATTTTATGCTCATGAAACTTAGTTAACACTAGAGCGGCATGTGGTACGCTGAGTGGGATGGGGGTGGGGGTGGTGTTCTGCCTGGTAGATAAGAGAAAAGTTGGACAGAGAAAGGAAGGGGTCTTGGAGGCCCAGACTTGCCCAAGTGTTTTCCTGTTGTGGCGTAATAGGGCCATGTTTGATTACCAGGGGCAGGGCCGTCCTTTGGCGGGGTGGGGACAAATGAGGAGAGTTAGGGCAGGGGTGATGTTGGGAGCCCTACTGGCTGGACTCTTTGTTTGGAAGTACCTGGATACCTTTCCTCAAACTGATTTCCAGAGGGCACAGCCTCAGAGGCACCGGAGCTGGGGGTGGAGAAAGTCACTTGAGCTGGGCTGTGGCCTTCCACCTCACCTTCAGGATGGACTCAGCCTGACTCAGGATGGGGCAGGTAATGTCTCCACCTGGTTGAGACGGGAAATGTCTAAAGAGCAAGGGTTCTGTTCATTTCCATTCTGTTCTTCCTGTCCACATGGGAGAGGAAGTGAGATGTTGTGGAAAGAGAACAGGCTTTGGATTCAAAAAAGTGGCTCCATCATTTACCACCCAAATTATTTCTTTCCTGTCTATAAGAAGGAGCTAAGGCGCCAACAGTACTTGTAAATATTCATTCACTTTTGGAGCATTTATTGGCATCTTTTATACATAAAGAAGTGTACATGATAAGTGTCAAGGATATGATAGTTTGAAGTTCCTGGCATATACTTGCTGCTGAATAAGTAGTAGCCATCATTATTGTTACTATGATTACTGATATACATGAGTGATCAGCACTGAGTCTTCTGGAAAGGTACCATACAAATATCACACCAGTTAGCATTCCAACGAACTAACTAAGAGCCGCAGCCTAGTATCTTTGTGAATCCTTATCTGCTGGGAATGATTCTTTTCCTCTCTAACTGGAAGTACTGTGTCTTTCTGCAATGGCTTTGTGACTTCTGACAACCGTGGTCAACCATATCCCGAAAGGAAATTAAGCTGCTTGCCCTGAATATCTTTCTGTTTCATGATGCTTGATAGGGATTTGCTAATAATTTCGACCCGGTAAAGAGTCGGTCAGTAGAAAATTAGAAATTTTAATGAGGATTCTCATTAGCTGTTCCTTGCAAATAATGGAGCTGTAATCTTACTCAAGATTCTTGGCAAAGCAATTCTCATTTCAGTTCTTACAAGTAATTATTATTTAGTGTTTATAACGCTTTGTATTTCCTTAAATTTTTTCAATTATCTTTTCCATTATTCTTTAGGGGAAAAAATATCCCCAGAAAATCAAACCCTTGAGGCATCTTAGCATGTTCGTCTCTATTTCACAGATGGGGGAATATGGGACAGATCTTTAACAAACACCAGTGTATCCCATTATGCTTATGAAAATGATAGAAAGTTCTCTCTTAATGATTAGTCACAAGCAGCACTTACCATTAAAACAAGAAGTACATGTGCACACACACACATACACACAGAGAGATAGAAAAGATGCTCTTGGTTTAATGCTTGTAATATTCAGTGAGCAAAAACAACTCTGTATGACTTCTTTCCAGAAAATTCATGTGTTGAATAAACCCAGATGAAAGATGGTGATTTCATCACCTCTTTGCTGGTTTCTTGCCTTCAGAATTCCTGTTTTCCTCGTTGTCTTCTTAATTTCTTCTATTATTTTTTTTTAAATAAAAAACGGCAGATTTAATAACGGTAAGTCTTTTCACGAAGGTGGTGAATGCAAACTCTTCCATTGAGAATGGATGGACAAGGTCCTATCACACAGTACAGGGACCCATATCCAGTTTCCTGGGATAAACTGAAGTGGAAAAGAATATTAAAAAAAGAATGTACGTATGTGTATAACTGAGCCACTTTGCTATACAGCAGTGATTGGCACAATGTTTCAGTTTCATGCAACTACAAACATTTATTTTTGGCTCATACACTCTGGGTGAGCTGGGCTGGTCTGCTCCATGCTGAAGGGGCAACGTCTACCCAGGGTATGCTTTTCTCATGGCAAAGACTCAAGCACAATAGTATAAGCGTAATGCATAAGCACATGTTCAGTCTTTGCTGGTGGCACATCTCATCAGCCAAAGCGAGGCACACTGCTGTCCCAAAGCTGAGGGGCAGGGAAGCTTGCTCTGCCCGTTGGGGGCCAGAGCACGGGTTTGGATGTGTTACTGGTGCGAGTCAAGAGGTGGTAAAGCCCTGCAGACATAGGCAGCGTCTTCCTCTTCCCCTCTTGCCCTGACTCCTCCGACTGGCCCTTTAGAGGGGAACAGCAACTGAGCAACTGCAAGACAGGGTCCCAGTAAGGTAAAGTCTCAGCAAGGACAGGCGCCCAAGGATGTGCCAGGTAGAAAGGGAATATCTAAGGAGGCTTAGCCAGGGGTTTCCCAGGGGTGTTAGACTTACGGCCAAGACACTTCCATAATGTTCTATCCCTGTGTTGTAGCCCTTTGCCAGTGACTCTGAGGCTCTTCTGGTCTGGAGGTAAGGTCCGTTCCCCTGTCCCTGGAATCTGGGTTGGCCGGTGGCTTGCTTTGGCCAATTCCAGTCATCATGGGCCTTGCATGCTTCTGTTCTCTCCTTCCACCAGCACGAGAATGAGCCCAGGCGAGCGGGCTGAGAGGTGAGAAGACCACGTGGAGCAGAGTCTCTGCTGAAGCCACTACTGTTCAGCCAGAGCACAGCCAACCTGCCAGCTGGCGGCAGACAGGAATGTGCTCAGATCTACCGACTGTGTGGCTGACCCATACACGGGTGGGAATAATACATGATGCTGGTTTTTAATTGAAGTATAGTTGTTTACAATGTGTTAGTTTCTGCTTTCCAACAAAGTGATTCAGATATATACGTGTATTCTTTATATATATATAAATATATATATTCTTTTTTTTTTGGTATTCTTTTCCATGATGGTTTATCATAAGATACTGAATATAGTTCTTTGTGCTCTACAGTAGGACTTTGTTGTTGTGGCTGCTGTTTTAAGGCATCAAGTTTTGGGTGGCATGTTAGGCAGAAGTACTAACTTAAACACCCTGGATCGTCCCATCTTGGGCTGCCTGGTACGATAGCATCACTTTCCCAAATCCTCCACATTCTTGGAATGAACAAGAGATGATAAAGCATTTGCTGTTTGCTGATGCCTTCTCTAATTGCCCCATACTGCGTCCCCACAGTTCAGGAGATTTTTTGTGTGTGTGCCTGACTTTTCCACAGTTAGCTTATATAGTGGGTAGCTATTTCTTTAGAAAGATTCTAGGATACAAATTGGTTTTGGAGAATGTGATTACTGATATAATACAATGGAAAGGGGAGCATGCAGTGTTTTCTGTTCAAGCTGTCCGAAGCATTCTGATTTCTGTAACAATGATAATTAATTGTAGCTGGGTAGAAAATCCATTTTCTTTGAGGAATCAGTGAACTGTAGAGAAATTTGTCAGTAACCATTGTCTGGAATTTTAGTCTCCATGTAGGAGACACAATAATTTTGCAATGATAGCTAACATACAGCAATACCAACCCAAGATAGAGAAGCCTATTATGCACTATTGTGTATTTCTAGAAATATACGATATTGGGATTGAAATCAAAAATGTAAGAGGCCTGTCATCAAAGTTCTACTTTCCTCTTCCCTATTCTATCAGCATGCCAACTTAAAAAAAAAAAGCACAATGTAAGAGTTGTGAGTTGAGTTTCATTGGGGGCAAAAAGAAGACTATAGCCTGGAAGAGAGCACCTCAGATAGCTCTGAGAAACTGCTCCACAGAGGCAGGGGGGAAGGTCAGTATACATGTGATTTTGGTGAGCGGGGCGGGTACACACAGTGAGACACATATGTTTTTTTGCGGAAGGTTTCTGCTAGTCATGAGGAGCAGACATCACCATGAAGGATTTCAGTGCTTTCTAGATGAGGGTATATGCAAGAATTGGGCTCCTAAAATCTTCTCCTGAACATATATAACTATCTGAAGGCCTGTTCTGCCCATTTTCCCCAGAGCACAGAGTGCCTCATTTCTGTTCTCCACATTGAGCTCCTTTCAGAAAGTGTTGAAGGTCAGTAGCTTTGACTGCGGCTCATGATTTAATCCTTGTAAATCCTTGTAAATCAGAGGGAGATGGCAAGTGCCCATGGCAAGTGCCATTTTGTAGTTGACAAGCACTGAAATACAATATAAAGAGAAAAATGTGAAGATGTAAGTGTGGCGGACTTTTGCAATTATCAAACATAATTAAGGCCATGGTCTTTGGGATTTGAGGAAATGATCAGTCTATGAAACTATCAGGGGAACTTTCCATTTTTGCAGTTAATCTACAATTCCACTGTAGATTGTCTGTGGTTTAGTGTTTTGTTATCAATGTTTTTCTGCTCATAGCTGAACTCTACTAGACTACCCTTCACTTTTGTGGGTATGTTTCATTAGTTAATTTTTTGATGTACTATTGTCATTGGACTAGAGTGCTGGTTTTAATTAGCCCCTCCAAAGAATGGGGATTGTGTCACAAGTGAAATCTGTGCTAAGCAAGACATGCAGCAGTGTTTTGATTTACACTGATAAATCTATTAATCTACTTGGAAAACTTTTCTCAGATGTGATGGATTTGCACTATTCCATTCACAGTTCACCTCCCATCCCTCCTGGAGGGCAGAGCTGTTATTTTTCTTTGTGACCTCAGAGTCTAGCATAGATAAGCACTGAATAAATGCATCAGTTCTTTTGGCTTACCAGGGGGTCAGATTCCATCAAGCCTTTCTGTAGGGCCAATGGGAACATGAGGGATCCAGGCCGTTTTTGTGTATTCACTCTTACTGGTGGGTTTCACAAATGGAAAGCATTTCCCTTCAAGTATTTCATGTGATGTGTTGGATTTCTTCCTGAGTCCTGGAGCTTGGTCACTGAAGGATTCAACTCGTATGATCGTCTCTTTTTTAAATGACTCATTAAGGGGAGAAAATAAATATTTTTATGAAGAATGTGAGGGCAACAATTTTTGCATTTTGTTCATTACTTTATCTCTAGCACCTAGAACAGTACTGAAACATAATAGGAACTCAGTAGACATCTGCTCAATGAATAAAAAGAAATTGGAAGAGGAGAGAAACCAAGAGACCTAGGCGAATTCTCACCCCAGCTGAAGACGTCCTGAACTGCTGCCTCTTCCTTAAACTTCCTGGCAGGGGGCGACTGCCTTGGGAGAAAGTGTTGCACATCAGTTATAAAGACACGCATGCTTTAGGTTTCCTTTCACTCGCCCTTTATCTGAATCCCTGCCGCCCCATTTTCCTGGGTTCAGGTCAACTTTAATGTTAGGTCCAAGGTGAGGTCCTTGATTACTCCTCTCTCACGATCTTCCCCTATTTGAACACGTGGGATCAAATCTGCCCATGGAATCGTACAAATTTAATATCCCTGTTACATAAACCAGGCAGATATCCTGACAGCAACTTTATAAAAGTGTAAGGGGAGACTTCCCGGGTGGTCCAGTGGTCAAGACACCTGCTTCCACTGCAGGTGGCATGGGTTTGATCCCCGGTCAGGGCATTAAGATTCTGTATGCCTCATGGCTTAGCCCAAACAAAAAACAAACAGAACCCATAAACATGCAAGGAGTTCAGAGGAGAGAGCTGGGCTGGAGATGCACGTTTGCATCATGGGTGCATGGGTACTGATGAAAGTTGTAAGGGCAGATGAGATATCTTGGGAGAAATGCGTAGGATGAGAAGAGGCCAGGGAAAGCAGCACTTCTCAGCCTGGAATGTGCACATAAATCCCCTGGGAATCTTGTTCAAATGCCAATTCTGATTCAGAAGGCCTGGGACAAGGCCCACGATTCTGAATTTCCATCATGGTCCAGAGGACGGCGATGCTACTGTTTCATAGACCACGCTTGGAAAAACAAGGGCATAGATGATTGAAACTTAAGGAGCTACGATTTTTAAATAATAGGCAAAGGGGGAGAAAGCTGCAAAGAGACTGTGAAGAGTAGCTAGAAATGGAAGAAATCAGGAGAGTTATTGTGTCACGGAGTGAATGGTGGGAAGATTTTCAAGACAGAGAGTGTGTTCAACTGAAAGACTGCTGAGAGACAGTAACCAAGGGCAGGTTGTTTTGGATTCTCCAGGAAGAGGTATCTCTGATGATCTTAGGGCCATTTTCATGGAGTAAGGAGGACAGATTTCTTAGAAAGGATGAAGAGAAAGGAAGCAAGAGCAATCATTTGCTTTATATAATTTTCAATACAATAGAAATTTGAACACGTTTATATACTGAAGAGAAAGAAGAAGCAGATATATTATGCATAACAACCGAAATGGGAAAAGAATTTGAAAAAGGATGCATGTACATGTATCACTGAGTCACTTTGCTGCACACCTGAGACTACGAGGATATTGTTAGTCAACTATTTGTTGTTGTTGTTTAGTTGCTAAGTTAGCCCCCCAGGCTCCTCTGTCCATGGGATTCTCCAGGCAAGCATACTGGACTGGGTTGCCATTTCCTTCTCAGGGAATCTTCCAGACCCAGGGGTCAAACCCACATCTCCTGCATTTGCAGGTGTATTCTTTACCTCTGAGCCATCTGAGAAGCCCCTCATCAACTATATTTCAATATAAAATAAATATACAAAATACACTAAAAATACAAAATGCATTGAAAAAGAAAGAGGAAGTGGAGAAGAAAGGCCAAAGAAAGGCAAGAAGTAGGACAGTAGATTGGAGCAAGCTCTGCAGAAGGCGGGAGGTGACAGGAGTCGGACAAGAGGCAGAAAAGGATGGATAAAAGCTGAAGTCTGAAATCTGAAGGAGAGACAGGTTTAGGGAAATTTAATTCTTAATTGAAGCTTCCATTTCTCTGTGAAGGAAGGTTAGAGTTATCCATGGGAAACTGACAGAGGAAGGTGGTGTGCTGAGGTAACAGGCTTAAGGAAAATCATGAAACTGTGAAAGAGCTGTTGAGGACGGTGGGGAAGGGGATGGGCCAGGGACAGAATTTCTGGGTAGAACTGAGTTTCCAGTTGAGGTTTAAAGCCTCAAATTTGTAATGGTACCGGTGCTCCAAGTGACGTGCTTTTTCTCCAAGAGAGTTGCTCAACAGCCTGGGTGCGAGTGCAGGAGGGGTGATCCATGGTTGCATTTTCGCTGAGCAGGTGTCATAGTCCACGCAGGCTGTTTCAGATTCTTGACACACACACTTGGGTGTACCCACACCCACATGAAATCTTGAATTTGCCATCTATAATACTCAATATGGAGATTCTATGTATTTTGCTGGTAAATGAGGCTTTGGATCTAGGGGAATCACTGATTTCCAGCTCAAACAGATATTAGGGAACTGTCAGCAAAAGTTAAAAACCAGGTTATCTTATTCTTTGGAACTTCACCATCTAGGATGGTAACCACCAGCCACAGGAGGTTACTGAGCACATAGGATACTGCTAGTCTGAACGGAGATGAGCTGTGAGTGTAAAATACACACAGGGTTTCCCGAGCGGCCCAGTGCTTCAGAATCCACCTGCTGATGCAGAGTACAACGCAGGTTTGATCTCTGGTCTGGGAAGATCCCACATGCCACTGGGCAACAAAGCTTGTGTGCCACAACCACGGAAGCCCATGCACCACCATCTGTGCTCAGCAACAAGAGAAGCCGCTGCAGTGAGAAGCCCGTGTGCCACAACTAGAGCGTAGCCCCCACTCACTGCAATTCACAGAAAGCCCCCTCGCAGCAATGAAGACCCAGCACCGCCAAAAACAAATCAGTAAATTAAAAAAAAATACACAGGATTTCAAGACTTACAACTAAAAAAAAGAAAGCAAAATGTCTTACTAATAATTTTATATCAATTGCATGTTGAAATAATAATAAGATTTGCCTATGTTAGATTAAGCAAATTGTTTAAATTATTTTCACCTTTTATTTTACTTTCTGAAACATAGGTGCTAGAGGATTTAAAATTATATGGGTGGCTCACATGATGATTCTATTGCATGGTGCTGCTCTTGATTCTTCTCTGGATCAGTTAATCTTTACTGTTAGTTACCCTCTGTTTCTGCTTGTCATGTTAATCACTGTGTCCAGTGGTACAGCTCAGTCAAGTCTTTTCTGAGCTCAGATGATGGCTGACTTTGCCACCCTCTTTTAAATTGCTACTATTTCTAGGAGCAGTTAAATCACGTCTTTGAATTAATCAGAACATTTTTGCCAGAAGTCCTGTGGATTGGCAGCCTGCCAGCGTGCAGAAGCTAAAAGCCTGACTCAGATGATGAAACTAGTCCTTTCTGGGTCCCAGCAGAGCCTCTCTTATTGGAGATGGGGTTTTCCTAACATTCGTACAGGGAACCCAGGAAAGGATTCTGATTGGCTCTACATGTGCATCCCTGAACCAATCCCTGGGGTCACACGGGAGGATGCTGTCCCAGTGTGATGATGACCCAGTTTGATTGGGTCATGTGCCGAAGCCTGTGACTGGTGGGGAGAGCTTGTTACTAGAAGAAGGGAGAGAGAGAAGTGTGTATGTGTGTAGCAGACAGAAGGGTAGTTCTACAGTCTACTGTCATCAGCAGGAAGTCTTCAAACCCAGTCCTTTTATTTCAAGGGCAGGTTGTACTTCTGCTTGATTGATTGTCAGCAGGCTGGAGTTTACCCACAGGAATGTGTGCATCTAGAACACAAACCATCCTGAATCAGAGACTAAGTGGCCTGCATGGAAAACACTTAAGCTTGCCCTGAACCGTTTGCTTGCCTCCAAGTCTTATAGTATTTGTTTGGTTTCACTTAGTAAAAGTATAGAAAAGTATAGAAGAAACTTAACTGTAAGTGCTGAGCAATTATATGCTGCTCTAAGTGACTGAGCCATTACTCACAGCGAGTGAGTATATACAAACTGTACAGAAAAACAGCCCTTAGGTTGCTCCTGTAATTAGTGCCTGTTTGTAATAATTACATTCCAGAAAAATGTTTCTCAGCCCACATTCAACATATTTTAAGAAGACTAAAATCTGTATTATTTTAAATCATGGTATAGCGTTGCATGAAAAAAAACCCAACAACTAATTCTTGGGATGGGTCAAATGAATCTCTGGGAATTCTCTTTGAAAAGAAGATAATCTGGAGATGTGAGAAATTTAATTGCTTCTGCTCGTCAGCAGACTGATCTTGTTTCTATGGTATGTTTTTCTTTATCTGTTGATTTTGAGATTTGAGGACATGGTCTGTCAACAATCATTGACAGAATGTGAGGATATCGTTAGCTTCAACCTGTAATTAAAATAGTTTTCATAACCATTCATAGTACCATTCCTGTGAGGAAGGCTGTGGATAGAGAAATGGAGAATCAGAGATATTAACAAGGTTTTTCTAAGGTCATACAGATAGTAAGTGACAGAGCTGGATCTGAAACCTATGTTTTCTATATCAGATAACGATGCTTTTGGCTACATGTGACCGGGTACCTGGATCATAGTGGCTTGATCACAGAAGACATTAGCAATCTCACATAAACAGAAGACTGGGAGCCAGGCTTGTGTCTCTTTGATTCTTTTGCTGCTGCTAAGTCGCTTCAGTCGTGTCCGACTCCTTCCTTTCTCCTTTTCCGTCTCTTATGTCTTCTTTCTCTCTTTCACGTTCTTTCCTTCTCCCCCTGTTTTAATTAGGAGGTACCTCTTCCCTGATAGCTCAGCTGGCAAAGAATCTGCCTGCAATGTGGGAGACCTGGGTTCCATCCCTGGGTTGGGAAGATCCCCTGGAGAAGGGAAAGGCTGCCCACTCCAGTCCATGGGGTCGCAAAGAGTCGGACATGACTGAGCGACTTTCACTTTCACATCTTTCCAAGAAATAGTTCTCCTAAGATTTGCCGATGTATCAGTACAGCTAGAGTTTGGTTACATTTATTATCTCTAACTGCAAAAAGGGCAGGGAAAATGAATATCTTGCATTTTTAATCTCAGCCATGGGAAGCGGATTTTGCCATAAGGGATGACAGTATTGTAAAGTGAATGTGGAGATGATAATCAGTAGTATCTACTATATCTCTGTACTTAAGATCCAGTGCCCTTTTTATTGTATCTCATCAGATTTAATTTTATTGCTCAGAATTAGAAACAGGCTTAGAACGTATTAATTGATTAAGAAACCATTGTTTGGGACTTCCCTGGCTGTCCAGTGGTTCAGATATTTTGCTTTCCAGTTAGGGGGCACAGGTCTGATCCTGGTTGGGAAGCTAAGACCCCTACCTGCCTCATGGCCAAAAAACCAGAAACATAAAACAGAAACAATATTGTAACAAATTCAATACGGACTTTAAAAAATGGTCCACAACAACAACAACAAAATCTCTGGCCTTCCCTGGTGGCTCAGTTGTAAAGAATCTACCTGCCAATCCAGGAGATATGGATTCAATCCCTGGTCCAAGAAGATCACCCATATGCCACGGAGGAATTAGGCCTGGGCACTACAACTATTGAGCCTGTGCTCTAGAGCCTGAGAACCTCAACTATCGAGCCCATGGCTACTGAAGCTGTGCACCCTAGAGCCCGCACTCTGCAGCGAGAAGCCACCACAAAGAGAAGCCCATAGTGAGACTAGAGAGCAGCACCAGCTTACTGCAACTAGAAAGAGCCCACACACAGCAACGAAGACCCAGCGCAGCCAAAAATAAATCAATAAATATGATCCAAAAAGTTTTTAAAAAGAACTGCTTATTGAGGGGCTGATTGCTGGGAGAAATATCAATAACCTCAGATATGCAGATGACACCACCCTTATGGCAGAAAGCAAAGAAGAAATAAAGAGCCTTTTGATGAGAGTGAAAGAGGAAAGTGGAAAAAGTTGGCTTAAAACTCAACATTCAGAAAACTAAAATCATGGCATCTGGTCCCATCACTTCATGGCAAATAGATGGAGAAGCCACGGAAACAGTGACAGACTTTATTTTTTGGGGCTCCAAAATCTCTGCAGATGGTGACTGCAGCCATGAAATTAAAAGACACTTGCTCCTTGGAAGAAAAGCTATGACCAACCTAGACAGCATATTAAAAAGCAGAGACATTACTTTGCCAACAAAGGTCTGTCTAGCCAAGGCTATGGTTTTTCTAGTAGTCATGTATGGATGTGAGAGCTGGGCTATAAAGAAAGCTGAGTGCCAAAGAATTGATGCTTTTGAACTGTGGTGTTGGATAAGACTCTTGAAAGTCCCTTGGATTGCAAGGAGATCAAACCAGTCCATCCTAAAGGAGATCAGTCCTGGGTATTCATTGGAAGGACTGATGCTGAAGCTGAAACTCCAATCCTTTGGCCACCTGATGCGAACGGATTCATTTGAAAAGACCCTGATGCTGGGAAAGACTCAAGGAAGGAGGAGAAGGGGATGATGAAGGTTGAGGTGGTTGGATGGCATCACTGACTCATGGACATGAGTTTGAGCAAGCTCTGGAAGTTGGTGATGGACAGGGAAGCCTGGAGTGCTGTTGTCCGTGGGGTCGCAAAGAGTCGGACACAACTGAGCGACTGAACTGACCAACTGATTGAGGGACCACTCTTTACCAGACAGATCGTAGGTGTCCTGGGCTTTCAGTGATGAGTAGGTGCTGTGTTTGACTTTTAGGGATATACAGACAGTGAGGGAAGGCAGGACCCAAGGGAAAATGCGTTAAATGCAAATCAGCATTAAATGCTATTATACTGGAGAATCAACCGCAGGGGTTTAAAGAAGCATATATTACCTCTAGCAGGTATTTGGTGTTGAAGAACTAAAATGAGTATATCACCAATTCAGTCCTCTGCTGAGAAGTCTGGCTGCAATATGTCCCTTGGCAATGATGCAAAGCTCTTACAAATAGCTGAGTCCTCATTTTTGGTAGAAAGTAGAGGAAATGAGTTGAAAATGTCACAGCTGAATTTGTGTGTACATACGAAGCCAAGACCGAGGTATATACATTAGAGTCTTTTTGACAACAAACCATTTTTCAGCAACTTCAAGTAGTCTTAGAGAACAGTCAGCTTGAGACATTGGCCAATTTT
Organism: Okapia johnstoni; assembly: GCA_024291935.2. Lineage (NCBI taxonomy): Eukaryota > Metazoa > Chordata > Mammalia > Artiodactyla > Giraffidae > Okapia > Okapia johnstoni. The sequence goes on along the minus strand of CM044327.1, from coordinate 34,574,681 downwards.
GGGTTGCTGATCTAAGCTTGCCATTTAATATCACTGTTTTTGTTTTTTTCTTTAGAATGTATTCCTTTCGGTACCCTGTGGCCAGGATGCTTTTAATTGGGGTGTAATTAAAGTTAGCTATTGACTGTCCAGTTTTTGGAGCCAAGTTTTAAGCCAATGGAAGCATGGGCCTAGAACATCTATGCTGTCTATTCTGCGAGTCTCATGCATGAGATTCATCTTCTCCACGAAATCTAGCTTTGACATTTAGATAATTTTAGAGGCAGAAATTCTTTGTATCATATCCTACTAGAAGAATATTCTTCAAAATGTGAAGTTTTTGCCTCTTATAAGTTGACTTTTTGTCATATACTTTAAAAAAAATTCCCGTGGCCTTGATATAGTGCACTGATTATAGTAGGAGCTCAGTAAATCGTAACTTTATTCAGTTCAGTTCAGTCACTCAGTCGTGTCTGACTCTTTGTGACCCCATGAACCACAACACGCCAGGCCTCCCTGTCCATCACCAACTCCCGGAGTCCACCCAAACCCATGTCCATTGAGTCGGTGATGCCATCCAACCATCTCATCTTCTGTCATCCCCTTCTCCTCCTGCCCTCAAGCTTTCCCAGCATCAGGGTCTTTTCAAATGAGTCAGCTCTTTGCATCAGGTGCCCAAAGTACTGGAATTTCAGGTGCTTATTTCTTAGAGGCTTTGAGAAAATTATTAAAACTAGTCTTAAATCTGAATATTAAGAGGCTCAGAACTAAAAAAATTGCTTTTGTGATAAAATACATTGAGCAATGAAACAGGGTTTATATGTTTCCAAAAATATTTATGAAATAAGACGTACAAAAAGGTACAAAGCATAACATAACAAACACCTTTGTACTTCCCACCCAATTTTAATAAAAAAAATTAAACTTGTTTTAAAATGAGTAGTTGCTCTTTTTTGTGTGTGCAGAAAAACTGGGACTTCCAGTATGAATCTTGACAATGAATCAGGAATTAAGTTAAGAGCAAAGGTCTATTTTCTCCTATATTTAATCTCTTTTTAAAAGTTAAAGTGTAGTTTGTGTACAAGATTATATAGGTTTTAGGTACACAACATGATGATTCGCAATATTGAAAGGTTATGCTACATTTAGTTACTATAAATTATTGGCTGCATTCCCTGTGTTGTACGGTCTATCCTTGTAGCTTATTTGATACACAGCAGTTTGTACCTGTTAATACCTACCCCTATCTTGCCCCTCACCACCTCCCCTCTCCCCACTGGTAGCCACTGCTTTGTTCCCTGTATCTGTGAGTCTGCTTTTTTGTTATATTCACTAGTTTGTTGTAGGTTTTAGATCCACATATAAATGATGACATATGGTTTTTGTCTTTCTCTGTCTGACTTATTTCACTTAACATAATACCACCCAAGTCTATCCATGTTGTTGCAAATGACAAAATTTAATTCTCTTTTAATGGTTGGGTAGTATTCCATTGTATCTATGTACCACGTCTTCTTTATGCCTTCCTTGGTTCCCATATATTTAGTGTTAAAGGTGAGTGATTTACTTGCTTTTGAACACTTCACTGATCTGTAAAAATAATGCATGTACACTTTGGAAGTCAAATGATGTGGAGAAAAACAAAACCCTAAACCCTGACAATTGGGAGAAAACCTCAGATAACATTGTTTCAGATATTTCTCATGTATGTAACATATGTGGAAATATGTACACATTTTACGTGAATGAGTTCACGTCAGTCATTCTATTCTCTAAGTTGTTTTCACCCTTTCTATTCTATAATATGTAATGGGTATCTTCCCATTTAAAGAAGCAAAATGTCTATTTCAATTTTTATAGCTGTATAAGTTTTCATTCTCTTATATCATGATGTGTTTAAAAAGATCCCCATTCATGGATATTTAGGTTTCTGGTTTTCCCATATTGTTATCAATATGTTTCTGAACATTCTTGTGCATCATTTTATTTTTATCTTGTTAAAACATTTCCTTGGATAAATTCTAAGGAGTGGGTACGGTGGCTTCTGCCATGCTGGGGTTCAGATGGCTGGCTGATTTAGTCAGAGCTTTACTGAATCAGTTTAACTGGGGAGGTCCTGTTTTCACTGACCTTCTGGAACCAGCAGGCCAGCTAGGAATGGCCCAAGCTCAGTTGCACGATGATTTTCCTAGACCCTCTCTGCATCCCATTTTTAACAGCCCCTGGCCAAAGCCAGCCATCGGAGACCAGAGCTGCCCACCATGGGAGAAAGCTGAAAGGTTACATGGCAAAGGGCAGGAAAACCAGGCTTTGGGAAGATGGAATTAAGTAGTTGCCTGAAAAATGGTAGAAGGTAGTAGAACAAGATGGTGAATATGTTGTCCAATAAAGTTCTTGGTGAAAAGGAAAATGTGTCTTTTGTTTTTACTTAAAAACTGAAGGAACTTTTTAGTCACCCCAATATTTGGTCATGATGTAGTTCTATGCTAATATTGGGGTGAGTAAAAAGTTCCTTCATCTCAGAATTATAACAGTCATTTGCAGTGGATAGAGATCAAGATCTTCACATTAGAAAGAAACATTTATTGAGGTATCTGTACATTAGAAAAAAAACTCAGGTAAAAAATACATGATATTGTTGCCTTGTTTAGTCACTAAGCCGTGTCCTACTCTTTGTGACCCCATGGACTGTAGCAGCCCACTAGGCTCCTCTGTCCATGGGATTTTCTAGGCCAGAACACTGGAGTGGGTTGCCACTTCCTTCTCCATACATGATATAAATGTAACCATTTAAAGCATACAACTCAATGGGATTTAGTATATTCGCAAATGCTGTACAACCATTGCCTCTCTCTAGTTTCAAAGCATTTTCATTTTCCCATAAGGAAACCCCACACTCATTACACAGTCAATTTCTATTAACCCTGCTGCCTTTCCCCAGTCCCCGGCAATTACTAATCTGTTTTCTGTCTCTTTGGATTTACTTATTCTTGATATTTCCTATAAATGGAGTCACATAATATGAGAACTTTTGTGTCTGACTTATTTTTCCATAGCATAAGGTTTTTCAGGCTCATTATGTATCAGTATTTCAATCCTAGTGCTATTCCCATGTAAGGTATACCACATTTTGTCATCATTTTTTAAAATTTAATTTTATATTGAAGTATAGGGGACAGAAAAGCCCAGGGTTTGTTCTCTGGGTCAGGAAGATCCCCTGGAGGAGGGCACCACAATCTACTCCAGTATTCTTGCCTGGTGAATTCCATGAAGAGGAGAGCCTGGCGGGCTACAGTCCACAGATTAACAGAGTTGGACACGACTAAAGCAACTTAGCGTGCACACAGGCTAATTGTTAATTTGCAATGTTGTGTCAGTTTCAAGGGCACAGCAAAGTGTTCAGTTATACGTATATCCATTCTTTTTTAGATTCTTTTCCCATGTAGGTTATTATAGAATATTGAGTCGAGTTCTCTGTGCTATACAGCAGGTCCTTGTTGATTATCTATTTTATATATAGTGGCGTGTGTATGTTAATATCAGTCTCCTAATTTATCCCTCCGGCCCCCACTTTCCCCTTTGGTAGCCATAAGTTTGTTTTCTAAGTCTGTGAGCCTGTTTCTGTTTTGTAAATAAGTTCATTTGTGTTATATTTTAGATTCCACATATGAGCGATATCATATGATATTTGAGTTTCTCTGGATTACTTCACTTAATATGATAGTATCTAGCATCTGTTCCTCATTTGATGGACATTTGGCATGTTTCCTCCTTTTGGTTCTTGTAAACAGTGCTGTATGTACAGCTGTGCACAAGTTTCTCTTTGAACACATGGTTTCAATCATTCTAGGTATATACCTAAGAGTGAAATGTACATTTATTTTTATCCACTTTATTTGTATTTCATGTAAGACACAAACATTTGTTTTGAGGTAATATTAGATGTATTAGCTCCATTGAATATTAGATAACTTTAAGAAAACTAGAATGATATGAGACAGCAAAAATTTCAAATGAAAATATGTGAATGACAGGTACCACATGATTGCTACAATTAGATTGAGGATTTGACTCCTAGGGGCCTGACAGGTGTCAAAGGCTTTTCTAAGTAGGAAATGAAATACAGAAGTAAAACATTTACCCAAGCCATGAAACTTAAAAGACTGGTTGACTACGTAGAAATGCGGAACCTCTGTGTGATAAAAGGGAAACAAAGTTAAAAGAAAATTAGGAAACTGAAGGAAACTATTTGCAATATTGGTAACACAAGGTCAATATCTATAATATGTAAATAGTATTGACAAATCATTAAACAAAAACAATTTATTAGGCATTTTGAAAAAGTAACAGTTTGGGGTGGAAGTCCAGTGGATTGGAAAAATATTTAAAAAGACAGATAACATTCACTATTGATGGATATATGGAGAAAAGGTAAAACATTGTTATTGGGAGGGCATATTGGTAAACCTTTCTTGAAGGGCAAGCTGATAGCAGGATATTGGTGACAGACATGTAAATTGATACAGATCAATGACACAGATTAAGGAGCTAAGAAATAAACCCTAACAGGTCTTTGACAAATGAGCCAAGGCAATTTAATAGTGAAAGAATAAACTTTTCAACAAATGGCGCTGGAATAACTGGAAGGCCAGAAGCAAAAACTGAACCTGTTGTACTCTATCACTTATATGTGGAATCTAGAAAATCAAACTTGTGAAAAACAGAATGCAAAATGGTGGTTATCAGGGGATGAGGGCTGAGGGAATAAGACTGATGGAGTTTAGGGGCACAAACTTGTAACCAGTAGTAAATAAGCTCTAGAGATCTAATACACAGTACAATGAACATACTCAATAATATTGTACTATAATTAAATAATGCTGATAAGCATCACTACAATGACAGGCATGTTATAATATTGAAATGCATCAAAGTAACACAAGGCACACCTTAAATTTATACGTTACATATCACATTTATTCAACTAAATTTTTTTCTTATAAGATAAAAAAAAAAAGTGAACCTAGACACAGACCTTACACCATTCACAAAAATTAATACCTTGGCATGAAACTTCAAAACAGTCAAGATAAAAAGAAAATCCTGAAGGATAAAAACCAAATTACCTACAAGAGGAAAGAAAATCAGAGTGATATGGGGCTTTTTATCAGCGATACTAGATGTGTAAAACCAATGTGCAGTTTGGAAATCAATGACAGGGCTCTGCGGACAGAAAGAAATGGGCACCAGTAGAATTCACACATGCATCATGAGAAGAGTGTGGTTTCCTACAGCTTACACATCTAGACTTTAACTGAGATAGAAAACTAAGCATTCAGCCTAAGCCTGGAGTTGAACACAGTAAACTTGTAAGAAAGAGAAGTGGAAATAGGTGGTTCAGTTGTGGCCAAGCTAATTAAATACTGTGAGTCTGGCTACCTGTGATTTTCCTCAGCTGTGTAGTTGTTCTCTTTGTATCACGTGTGGCCGAATACATTTCAGAGCTCTTCATTTAATCCCTTTCTATAGAGCCTCTAGCAGTTTACTTTAGGGAGAGCCTTCCGGTCAGTGCCATGGCTCAGCTCTTGATAGCTCCTTCTCCCATAAGACATGATTTCAGTAGAAAGGCTTTTGCTCAAAAGCATTGTAATTTGACCTCATCAGCTAATCAAATAGTAAAATGCCAGAAGATGCAGTTTCATCATGTGGAGAACTTTCGTTGCATTCTCTCATCTACTTGCCAGATCCAGTCTTATAATTAAAATCACCCTACAGCACAGATGGAATTTTATGCCAATGCACACAGATGTATGCCAGGATGGGGCAAGGAACTTCCGAGCACAGCGGCCAGCTCTGTGGAGCCGGGGCTGGAGGAACCAGATTCCCCAGTGCATGCTTGTGAGAGCTTGCTGGACTGCAGACCTCTCTGTCTGCCAGTCAGGTAAATGGAACGTGAAGAACGATTTGTACCAGGCACAGTTTTGGGTTAAAGCCCTGCTGTTCAAAGTCCTATCTGGGGTCTAGAATATTTTTAAAGTTTTTTTTTTTTTTTTTTGGCTTCCTTTTCAGTTTTGTTTTGATTTGTTTGATTCTCCTGATTTGTGGAGAAGTTTTCTCTCCTAAAACAGCTATGGGCATGCAGACCTTTGTTAAATTAATAACCATTATAAAAACATAAAATCAGCAGAAACAATGGAGTTTTTTTTTTAAAACAATGGAATTTTAATCACTCACTTGGCATGTTTTTAAGGTCAACAGGCAGGAATTCTCAAGAAACAGTTGCATGAGTTTCAAAGCAAAGAGTCATCATGCACTATATTTTGTCTTCTGCTTCCTTGAAGTCAAGTCAAATTCCAGAATATTCTAGGTGATCGTGGAACATTTCATTGGCACTGTAAGAAAATGCCCTATATTTGTGTCCAGAAGTTGTCTTGGGGCCCCCATACATTGAGAAAGAATAAGTTTTATGGCAGAAGAGAAATATAAATTCGAGAGACGGGGACTAGGGAAGAAAAGGATTTGGAGCGCAGTCCTCAGGGATGAAGGGGAAGTGAGAGCACAGGGGTTCTCAGTACTCAGGGCACTATTCTGGAAGTCTCTCAAGGGTTCAGACAGCTTCCTCTTTCACCAAGCATGCTGCAGCCCAGTGTCAGTCACACAAGCTCAGTTTTAGGTTTCAGGCTCCTTCCTGCTCGAGGTTTCATTTGGAGATTGAGCTGCTTGCCTGAAGACTGTGTGGTCACTGCTTCCCAGACTGAGAAAGACTTTAGGAACCTTAGTGTAGGGACCACATACTTACTCAATTTTGCAAAACTGTTCTGTTTTCAAATATGAGCAACTTTATGGTTCCCAGGTGTTCAGCAGTAAAATTCACCTGAACTGCAGTCATATTTAACTGTTCCTCTTGGGGTATAGAGGAGGAAATGTAAGAAACAGAATGGGTAGGCCTAGTTATTAAGCTGCTAGCAACAATAAGAAAATTCACTAAGGAGTCCAATTATAAATTAATATCTGAAATTCAGCAGATTTCTCATATAAAAACATGAGCAAGTTTTATATGAACTGTATAGAAATATAAATAGGAAATCTTATGGGTGAATATATTCCATTCATATTGGCATCATGAAACAGAAAATATTCAGGAAATTAACCTAATGAAAAGCGCAAAGGATCTTTTGGAAGAAAACTCCGTTGTGGAACCATAAAAGAAAGTCTTGAATAAATTACATACTTTGTTTTGAGATAAGACTTTCAATATTTATCATGCTTATGTTATTTAAATACAAATCATGGAGATTTTGCTAAGACAGGAGGTAACAGTCCATTTTTTATCAGTTGCATAGGACCTTATTGAATGGCTATACCCTGCAAATATAGTCCAGGTTTTCTATATTGGAAACAATGTTTCAAGAACTTGTGTGTGTGTGTGTGCATGAGTACTCAGTCGCTCGGTCATGTCTGACTCCTTGCCACCCCATAGACTGTAACCCTCCAGGCTCCTCTGTCCATGGAATCTTCCAGGCAGGAATACTGGAGTGGGTTGCCATTTTCTCCTCCAGGGGATCTTCCCGTCCCAGGGATCGAACCCGCGTCTCCTGAGTCTCCTGCATTGGCAGGTGGATTCTTTACCACTGAGCCACCTGGGAAGCTTCAGGAACTTGCTCATACTCAGGTGCTGTTTATGTGTTATGGGCATTGATCTTTTGTTACCTACGCTACAAATAAACCCTCCAGTGTCCTAGTCATTTTTAAACTTTTCTTCCTTTTTATTGTACAGAGGTTCTTCATTTTTACATACATAATCAAAACCTATTTTTAAGTTTCACGCAGTTGTTTCACTTTTGGTTTTCATTTCTTACTCAGAAGAGCCATTGACACCTGCCAGGTGCCTGGGAGTCAAATTCTCAACCTAATTGTAGCTGCCATGTGGCGACTGTGGCTGCCAATTTCTGCCTCCAGTGGCTTCCGCTGGCCTTGACTGTGACCCTCTGGGTTCACCTGTCTCTCCAGACCTCGGGGTGCTCTTTGCCCTGCGCTCTCAGTTTTCTGGCAGGTCTAAGAGAAGTTGTTGAGTTCTCAGTTTTTTCGCCTTTTCTCTTCGTAAGAAAAGAGTGATGCTTTCTAATCTTTTTACATGTTGGAGCTGACAGAAGACTTTTTACTGCAAATGCCTTCTATTTAAGTGCTATGTAGGTGCATGTAGATATGGTTAGGACAAGGATTCCTGGGTGAGAAGCCGGTCCTGGGGTGGCACATCAGGAATTGGTCACGTCAGAAAGAGCTTTTAGACAAAAAGTGGAGTGGAGCGCTTCGATATATGGGTTGGAGTCAGGGAAAGAGTTGGAGCTGGAAACACAGCTTTCTCGGTCAGCCTGCGTGTGATGTCTGAGGTCTCTGGTGGTTCCTCCTCAGCTGAAGTCCTTCCTCCCTCCTCTAAGAGCCTCAGGGACGTGTCCTGTCCCTTCCCGGCCCCTTTCCCATCCTCCTCAGGGACGCGTCCCGTCCCTTCCCGGCCCCTTTACCGTCCTGCTCAGGGATGCGTCCCGTCCCTTCCCGGCCCCTTTCCCGTCCTGCTCAGGGACGCGTCCCGTCCCTTCCCGGCCCCTTTCCCGTCCTCCTCAGGGACGCGTCCCGTCCCTTCCCGGCCCCTTTCCCGTCCTCCTCAGGGACGCGTCCCGTCCCTTCCCGGCCCCTTTCCCGTCCTCCTCAGGGACGCGTCCCGTCCCTTCCCGGCCCCTTTCCCGTCTTCCTCGGGGACGCGTCCCGTCCCTTCCCGGCCCCTTTCCCGTCCTCCTCAGGGACGCGTCCCGTCCCTTCCCGGCCCCTTTCCCGTCTTCCTCGGGGACGCGTCCTGTCCCTTCCCGGCCCCTTTCCCGTCCTGCTCAGGGACGCGTCCTGTCCCTTCCCGGCCCCTTTCCCGTCTTCCTCGGGGACGCGTCCTGTCCCTTCCCGGCCCCTTTCCCGTCCTCCTCGGGGATGCGCCCTGTCCCTTCCCGGCCCCTTTCCCGTCCTCCTCGGGGACGCGTCCTGTCCCTTCCCGGCCCCTTTCCCGTCCTCCTCGGGGATGCGCCCTGTCGCTTCCCGGCCCCTTTCCCGTCCTCCTCGGGGACGCGTCCTGTCCCTTCCCGGCCCCTTTCCCGTCCTCCTCGGGGACACGTCCTGTCCCTTCCCGGCCCCTTTCCCGTCCTCCTCGGGGACGCGTCCTGTCCCTTCCCGGCCCCTTTCCCGTCCTCCTCGGGGATGCGCCCTGTCGCTTCCCGGCCCCTTTCCCGTCCTCCTCGGGGACGCGTCCTGTCCCTTCCCGGCCCCTTTCCCGTCCTCCTCGGGGACACGTCCTGTCCCTTCCCGACCCCTTTCCCGTCCTCCTCAGGGATGTGTCCTGTCACTTCCCCGACCCCCACTTCCTCTTTCTCCTCTTGCTCAGGGAAGCTTCGGCCTCCCTGACCTCTGACTGTGTCTGAAATAAGGCAAGGCTGCTCCTGCCTTACCGCCTCCCCCTTGTTGTCTCCTCGGCCTCTAGTGGTTTTTCTGCATGGCTTCCCTCACTTTCATTAAGACTCAAAAATCACCTACTCGATGGTGCCTTGCCTCAGGTGCTTGCCTGCAAGTCACCCCTCCTACGCCTTCTGTGCTGTGTGCTCAGTCCTGAGTGACTCTTTGCGACCCCAAGGACTATATTGTAGCCCACCAGGCTCCTCTGTCCATGGGATTCTCCAGGTAAGAATACTGGGGTGGGTATCCATTCCCTTCTCCAGGGGATCTTCCCGACTCAGGGATCTAACCTGAGTCTCCTGCATCGGCAGGCGGATTCTTTACCGTCTGAGCCACCGGGGAAGCCCCTTCTCAGCGGGGATCACTATCTTGCTTGTGCCATCTCCTGTCCTGTGCCGTCTGTCTTCCGTTTCTCCCAGGAGATTGGGAAACTCCACAGGGAAAGGCACTTTGCTTCCTTGCTTCCCTGTATCCTCAGGTTGTGGGTCCAAACTGTGGCAAGCTAGTGGTTACAGTGGGGAGCAGGGGCCATACAAGGGTGAGGGAAGGGGAGCTACAGACTAGTTGCTGAAAGATAGGTTCAAGGATATATTGTACAACATGGGGAATTTAGCCAATATTTTGTAGTAAATGTACACAGAAAGTAACCTTTAAAAATTATATTTAAAAAATTTAAAATACTATATTTAACCCATAATGTCCAAAATATTCTCATTTTACTCTAAAATTATTCATAACGTAACTGACATTCTCTTTTTATGTTTGAAGTCTTCAAAGTCTGGGGTGCTTTTTGCACTCACAGCGCAGTTCATCTGCACAAGCCACCTTTCAAGTGCTCAGGGACCACCCGTGGCTGGAGGCTCCTGTGTTGCGCAGAGCTGGTGGCCTGCAGGCTGAGTTAGAACTGGACGTGTTTCCTGGGAGAAGTGGGACGTTATCGAAGGGTGTTAGGTGGGCTTTAGAAGTGGCAGGATCGGTTTTGTTTTAACACACGTCCCCGTGGCAGCAGAGTGGAGAACGGCAGGAGGGACTCTAGAGGGGCATTGCTTTAGGAGCCCAGGAGACAGGTCCGGAGAGAGACCCACTGAAGTGTCTGCCCTCGGGGGGTGGCAGTAGGGACAGAAGAGAAAAGAGGCAGGTGACATCCGGTCAGTAAATTCCACGGGACTCAACAGTAACTGGATTTGAAATCGGCAAGCTACCTTTATACATCAGACAGTAATTTAATTATGATAATCTTTTGTCCCCTGTCAGGCGGAGAACAGGGTGAATTGAAATACTGTTTTGAAGAGTCTCTTCTCTATTTCCAGATATCAGTTAAGATTTGTGTGGAGTTGCCATGCAGGTAAGGGCAGTACTTACTTTAGTTTTCAGTGGATAAATCTAAATGGCCACTTGATGGTGCCAAAACCTTGGTAGTTAGTATGGCTTTCAGACCAGCTTCCAAATTCCTTCTTCTATACAAATGTTGCCACTGTGGCTTTGTTATTTTACTTTGAAAAAAAAATTTATGAAGCATAAATAATTCTTTTTGTATTTTCAAAGTAATGTGTTATATTCTAGTCAGTTTCTTAAGTCATCAGGTAGACCCAACTTAGTTCTTGTGATTTTATACTCGTAAAATTGGAGTTTTCTAACCCGCAAGGAATACATTGTCTGAGTTGTACAAAAGAGAGATACAATTCCATATTTTTTAAGTTTAAGAATGAGACCAGTAGCATCTGTATATAATAACATTCCCATTTCTTAGAGAAAATTTCTCCATGGGACTGGAAGATATTTATAAAGGTGAATGCAAATACCTCAACGCAACTTTTGAGATGATTATTTAGAGGAAGTTCTGTGCCCTTTCCATGGCGGTGGTGGTAGTTTAGTTGTGGAGTCATGTCTGACTCTTGCGACTCCATGAACTGTTGCCCTCCAGGCTCTTCTGTCATTAGGATTTCCCAGGCAAGAATACTGGAGTGGGTTGCCATTCTCTTCTCCAGGATATCTTCCCAACCCATGGATCGTACCCGTGTCTCCTGCAGGTGGATTCTTTACTGCTGAGCCACCAAGGAAACCCACCCTATACACAGTAGATACTAAATTAATATTTGCTGTCACAATAATTGCAAATAGGAATTAATGATAGCTGGAACCAACTGTTGGCCAAAGTCTTCACCTTTTACAAATTAAATAGCCAGTTTTTATTGATAAAAAGCATGGAGTATAAAAATTTGTAACTATTAGAGATATAATTCTGATTTTATTTGCTGTAATGATTCTCAAAGGTTTTTTATTATTTTTTAAATTTAATTTTTGTTTATATTGGAGTATATTTGATTTACAATGTTGTGTTAGTTTCGGGTGGTACAGCAAAGTGATTCAGTTATACATATACATATATCCACTCTTTGTCAGATTTTTTTCTTGTATAGGTAATTATAGAATATTGAGTAGAGTTCCCTGGGCTATTCTGTAGGTCCTTGCTGTTTATCTAGTTTATATATAGTAGTATGTTTATGTTAACCCCAAACTCTTCCCATTCTCCTTCGGTAACCATAAATTTGTCTTCTATGTCTGCGAATCTATTCTGTTTTGTAAATAAGTTCATTTCTATCATTTTTAAAGAAATTTTTAAAGATGTAAGTGATATCAGACTTTCTCTGATTTATTCATTTAATATGATAATAGAGAGACTTTTTAGCACACCCTGAAGACCCAAGAAGGGGTCACTTATTCACTGAACTCCTAATTTTCCCCAATCTGTAACCACAAGTGTCATTAATTCCTAGAACTGGATCTGTCTCAAATATTTAAAATCAAAGTTTCTACCAAGTGCAAGCAACACTGAGAAACACAACTGCATCAGTGAATACACTTACAGAAAACATCTCTCAGGGACTGATTAAGCATGGCGAAAGCTATCAAGAAAGCGCTAGACTCCATTTTCGTGTCCTATTCAGAGTATTAGATAGACAAAGATTATAGATTTTGTCACAATTCTCATGTTTTTATTGACTCTACAATTTTGATATTTATGTAAAAGGAGAAGAAAAGAGGATGAAGTAATACGTTTTTCATATATGAACTCTTCTTGGATATTGTCAGTTTCAGAAGTACTGATGTCATTAACCTTGAAATATCAGCTTGTAGATAAAGGGTTATGAATATAAATGAACTCCGAGTTAGGACTTGTTGACACCTGCTTTAAGTAGCCATCTAAGTGCTGTCAGGAGGGGAGGGCTGTGTGGCAAGTTTGGGGACTAGGCTGATGTGAGAGCTTGAAGGCGCAAATGTTATATCACATAATGCTCATGTGTTATTTGTTTAATTTCAAAAATAAGAAGTAACAAAGCCTCATTTCCAGATTTGTGTAACAGGTTAAAGATGGACCAACAGGGTCCGCAGATGCGGGAGGAAGAGATTAGCTGATGCCTGGCACTTAGAAGTCAGTCTGCAAATGCAAAGAACAAACAAGAAATCAAAACCATTTATATATTCGAAATCACAGGAGATCCCTGGGTGCCATCAAAAAGAAACAGCCAAAGGCATGAGTTAGAGTTTGAGGTGTTATTCCCTAATTTTGTGACATTCGGTGAGACACGTAAGTCTGCACTTTCAGTTCAGTCTCCCCCGACTCTTTGCAACCCCATGGACTGCAGCACGCCAGGCCTCCCTGTCCATCACCAACTCCCACAGTTTACTCAAACTCATGTCCATTGAGTTGGTGATGCCATCCAACCATCTCATCCTCTGTCGTCCCCTTCTCCTCCTGCCTTCAATCTTTCCCAGCATCAGGGTCTTTTCAAATGAGTCAGTTCTTCACATCAGATGGCCAAAGTATTGGAGTTTCAGCTTCAGCATCAGTCCTTCCAATGAATATTCAGGACTGATCTCCTTTAGGATGGACTGGTTGGATCTCCTTGCAGTCCAAGGGACTCTCAAGAGTCTTCTCCAACACCATATTCAAAAGCATCAGTTCTTCGGCGCTCAGCTTTCATCACCATCCAACTCTCACATCCATACATGACCACTGAAAAAACCATAGCCTTGACTAGACGGACCTTTGTCAGCAAAGTAATGTCAACTGAAGTTCATCATCACCACCGTCACCTTCATCATCACCATCATTTCATCATCATTATCACCATCTCCTCATCATCACCTTCATCATCATCACAGCATCTTCACTAGTATTAGGAAGTTGCTTATTATGGGTCACTCTTACATACATTATCTGTCTTAATCCTCACTGGAGAGCATAGATTATTTTCCTCTTTTGACAGGTGGGGAAATTGAAGCTTAAAGTAGAAGGGGCTTTCCCAAGGTCACCCAGGAGTCAATGGCGGCACTAGGCTGCTGCATGGGCCAGTGTTTCAACCCTACGCTAATAAAAATTCTGCTTCAGTATAACTTTTTCAAAGGAAATTTCCAAAGCATCTTAATAATTAAAGAGCGTTAGTATCCTTTTATCTGGTAATCCTCCTTCTGGGGATATCATAAGAAAATACTCCTATGAAAGTAAAGAGGAGAATGACATTCATTGCAGCATTATTTATCATGGTAAATCACTGGAAAATTCCCAAATGTCCAACAAGTGGGAAAAGATTAAGTAAATAATGACAGAGAACAAAAGAATCTTAAATAGTCACCATGAAGCCTATTTAGTAATTTGGCGTAATGCTTGGACTCATTATGTGAAAAACTGGAATTTACTATGTTATTAACATTATGATGCCAATTCAGTAAAATTTTTTCATATGAAAAAAGAGTAGAGCGATGTAAAGAAAAATGCCAAATATTTTTTCCTGAGTTCGAGATTTCTCTGGTGAATTTTCTTAGGTTATGGTGATTATGTGTGTGTGTGTGTGTGTGTGTGTGTGTGTGTGTGTGTGTGCTGTGCTTAGTCACTCAGTAGTGTCCAACTCTTTGCAACCCCAAGGACTATAGCCCACCAGACTGCTGTGTCCATGGAATTCTCCAGGCAATAATACTAGAGTGTATAACCATCCCCTTCTCCAGGGGATCTTCCCGATCCAGGGATCAAACTTGGGTTTCCTGGATTTCAGGCAGATACTTTATTGTCTGAACAACCAGGGAAGCCCTGGATTTTCTTAATATTTAGATTTAAAAAAAGGTTTTCAAAATGCTAGGGATGGAGGAGTCATTGAATGGCCGTGAAACTGACCAATGGCAAAGTTTGTTGCAGACACATGTTCTTGGACCACTCTGTGGATGGCATAAGACCCATATTGGGCATTGGGAGATGAAACTCTGATCTGTTTAAAGTGTGACCAGCTGGGCCTCCGTCCCTTACCTGCAATAATGAAGCCAGTTGCATGATTTCTGAGGCCCTTTCCAGCTCTACATTTCTGTGATGCCTCATTTTAAAAGTTGGTGGTTCTTCATGGCATTATAAATGTGTCTCCTTTTACGATCTTCCTGACTTTGGGGAAAGTAACCCATCAGTTTTAAAAACAAGAATCAGAACTTAAATGCCTAAATAGCCCAGACAGTTCAACTAAACGCATTTGGCAGAATGCTTTTGTGGACCTCAAAGACTTTGCATTTACTTGGTGGTCAGGCTTTTCTTGGTGGTATTCTTATATCCCAGTCAGATAGGTTGACTGAAAAATCTCCCTTCAGGTAAGTAGAATCTCTAAGACATCTCCTTGTGTATAACTCCATGAAATAGCAAATTACCGACTATGGAACTTCTAAAATTTCATAAAAAATACTTAAACATTTTCTCTGCTTTTGAGAGCAGCTAGTAATTTGAAGCTTACTGATGGTGGAGGGGTAATTATAGATATGCCATTTATCTCTGAGATGCTCTGAAACTTAAGCAGTTAAATAATATGCTATACGTTTATGCAACCCCGTGTTCCGTGTATCAGATTTTCTTCTCCTTCCGATGTGAGATATAAAATGAAAACATGTCAAATTGATCTCATAACTGGAGAAATGCTTTGCTTGTTGTTCATTTTCATGTGGTGAGACCAAAACAGGAATAATACCAGTATGTTTTTGAAACGAAAAAGGAAGGAAGAGATGAGCAGATTTGGGCCAGGAGGTGGGCAAGCAGGGACTAGGCTCCTCTTCACTCCTTACTGCTGTCTGTCTGTCTGGGTTTGACCAGGGAGCATGGGGTAGAATAATAGTAAGAGGACTACCATGCATTTGGGCTTCCCTGGTGGCTCAGTGGTAAAGAAACTGCCTGCAAAGCAGGAGACCTGGATTTGATCCCTGAGTTGGAAAGATCCCCTGGAGAAGGAAATGGCAACCCACTCCAGTATTCTTGCCTGGGAAATCCCCTGGACAGAGGAGCCTGGTGGGCTACAGTCCGCTGGGTCACAACTGAGTTGGACACGACTGAAGGTGCACCATGCATCTGTTCATTTAGTCAATTAATAAATTAACAAACAATGGCTGAGACATGATATTGCCTCAGGCACTAGTAAGTGCCAACTAGTGGTGGGGTTTCCTTCAGTTAACCCTTGTTCCACTGCATGTAGTAGAAACCCCAAGTAGAAAGAACGGAAGGCCAGTGATAGGCACTTCTGAGCAGTCATCACTGCTCCATGGAGGCTATTTCTGTGTCTCTCTTCTGCTCCCCACCCCGTTGACCGTCACTTTCAGTTTCACAGTTAACAAGAGGGCTGCTTCACTTCTCACACTGGGCTTGCCTTTCAGACATTTTTCATGCATCCTCCACTAAGCACAATGCCCAGTTCATGCAAGGCATTCACTTATTGAATAAATGAATACATGGTAATTCAGTGAAAACATCTGAAGTACAGATGTGTGCAAAAGCAAAAGCTAAGTATTCCAAATGATTTAATGGCCTGCCATTGTCAGATGATCTGAGCTATTTATCTTTGCATTGTTGCTGGTTGTGTTCGCTGGAAGGAGACATAGAGATGCAGTTTATGGTGCAAGATATTTGTTAGGAATTAGTACCTGTGAAGGGGCTTTCTAGGTGGCTCAGTGGTAAAGAATCCACCTGCAAGGCAGGAGACGCAAGAGATGTGGGTTCGATCCCTGGGTCAGGAAGATCCCCCGGAGAAGGAAATGGCAACCCACTCCAATGTTCTTGTCTGAAAAATCTCATGGACAGAGGAGCCTGATGGGTTATAGTCAGTGGGGTCGCAAGGAGTTGGACACAACTGAATGACTGAGCACAACAGAAAGTGGATGTTGCCTTGGTTTTAAAAGTGAAAGTGAAGGTCGTTCAGTCGTGTCCAACTCTTTGTGACCCCATGGACTATACAGTCTCTAGGCCAGAATACTGGAGTGGGTAGCCTGTCCCTTCTCCAGTGGATCTTCTGACCCAGGAATCAAACTGGGGTCTCCTGCCTTGCAGGCAGATTCTTTACCAACTGAGCTATCAGGTTTTAAAAGTACATCCATTTTCTTCCTGGAATTTAATTCTTGTATCTGTCGTCTATGTGCAGATAATTCACAGTGCTTGCATTTAGGATCCTTTCACTTTGCCTTTTGCTTCCATGTGCCTCCCCACATAAGCATCCTTGGCACACAGTCCACTCACCTGGTACAACCTTTCTGGTCACTTTCTTACTCTCAGATGACTGCATGTAATCAAGGATGAGCTGAATTTGGCTTGGGGAGTATTTGTTTGTAAATGAGAGATTCCTCATAAAGTAAATGCTTTCAGGATCCAGGGAGTAATTTAATAGTGGTGTATTTTGGCCACCTTGGCATGAAGTGGGAGAAATATTTGGGAAAGAGAGAAGAGGAGAGACAGAGAGAGGTGGACTTGCTTAAACTCAATTTATGCTATACTTATAGGAGATAAAAATACACGAAAAATCATAAGCACGTGGTCTGTTTTGCTTTTGAACAGTGCAAACAATACATTTCCTCTCCCACTAATCACACTTTTCTTAGCAGACAGCCCTTGAGTGCCCTCAGAGGCACCCAAACATGTCCATGAAAGCACCACGAAGAGAGGAAAACAAAGGCATTTTGGTGTTGTCATTCCTAAATCAAAACTATTATTGAGGAAATTTCCTTCCAGTAAGAGTCTAGATAGCATCTCCCCCCTTGGTCGTGCCACATGGCTTGCAGGGATCTTACTCCCCTGAGCAGGGATTGAACCCTTTCTTCCTGCAGTGGAAGCCCAGAGTCCTAACTGCTGGACTGCCAGGGAAGTCGCAAGAGCCTGGACATTTTTAACAGGAATCTCTTGTATTATTTAATGAGATGATCTTGCTTTGGTTTTGTGTTTTAGGCTTTTCATCATATGTTTTATGATGCTGTTGTTGTTTGTATAATTGCTTTGGAAGATTCTGAATAATGGCTTGATTACTCTGGTGGGAAATCATCACCAAAAGCAGACTACTCTTCTTAGAAATGTGTGTTCATGTTTTACTTTGGGAAGGAATGTTTAAACTTTCCACAAGTTTGTGGAGAAGACAGAGTTTACATGCAGCTACCCAAGTCATGCTCCCACCTTTGTGACCGCCTCAGAGAGGACTGAAAACTGAATTCATCTCTCATACAAACAAGATGCGCAGAACTGGTGCCTCCCTCTTTGAAGAATCTGCACTTTTAAAAATGATTGTTTTCTGACTGTAAAAATAATGCAGCTTAATTTATTATGGAAACTGTGAAAAACAGAGAACAATGTGTTATAAAAAGTAAAAATCTCCTATAACCCTACTACCTAGAAAGAGCCACTGTTAATATTTTGGTGTATATCTGATGAGTATTTAAAATTATCTAAATATGTATCTATAACTTATAGATAATAATATGTGCTATAGATGTAATTATTATAGATAATATGTGTTATAGATGTAATGTTCTGTATCTAAAATTGTATAGATAAGCATAGACAATTTCATTATTTGCTCTTTTCACTTGATTATCCAGAACACTACTATTCTGTTCTAGCATACTTTCCCGTGGTTGCAGAGAATGTTAACCAGTGGATGGATCAACTTTCTTTAAGCAGTTGCTATCATTGGACATTTGGTTGTTCTTAGTTTTTGTCAATACTTTTGTATGAGCATATTGCTGTTTAATCTTTGAGGTGTCTTAGAATGCGTTCCTAGAAGTACAAGTGTTGCATCAAAGGTAGTCAGGTGTCTGAATTTTTGATGACTAATTATGTTACATAAAATGTGTAACCTTCTAAACACTCATCTGCAATATTCAATAAAGCACACTTCAGTATAACATATACAACCCTGGATGTTGCCATGAAAAAGAGAGAGCGAGAAGAGCTGCAGTTGGATAGACAAATATTGGGGCGACTAGTAAGCACTGACATTTTTTTATCATTTTATTTGCCAGATGTGCTTCTCTTCTAGTCATTTGCCCTTTTTCTTTCTCTTTTCATTATGGTTTATTAAGATATTGAATACAGTTCCCTGTGCTAATCACTAGGATTTTGTTGTTTATCTGTTTTACATATAGTAAATTACCTACTCTACGTAACATCTCAAACTCCGAGTTTATCTCCTCCCACTATCTCCTTTGTAACCATAAATTTGTTTTCTATGTTTGTGAGTCTGTTTCTAGTTTGCAAATAAGTTCCTTTGTATCACAGTTTAGATTCCATATATAAGTGACACCATATGGTATTTGTTTCTCTCTGTCTGACTTACTTCCCTTAGTAGGAAAATCTCTAGGTCCATTCATGTTGCTGAGAATGGCCTTCTTTCTTTTTTATGGCTGAGTAGTGTTCCATTGTATATGTTACTTAAAGTGGGTGTCCAGTTTCCCAGTGCTCTAAAGCCAGTAGAGAGGTAAGGTTGGGGGAAAGGAAAGCTTGCTTCATTTTGGGTGCTGGCACGGGGTAAGTGGGAAGGTCCTTTCTAGAGGCTGACTCCTCCAGTGAATATCAGTGGAGAAGAGCTTTTCTGGATGCAGGGAGTGGCTCCATGCAGAGACAGCGCAGTCAGTTCTGAGAGTCACCTTGTTTGTTTTCACTACAGTTAGTCTTCAGGTCCAGGGTCAGTGTGTGCCCATTTCATTGAGGCCAGCCCTTGGCATTGTGGCAGCTCATCTCATACCCACAGTCTGGTCATCATGTGGTTAACTTCTTCTACCTGCTAGGGGTTCCAGTCTCTATAACAGAGCTCACAGGAGATGGCTCAGGATATTATCTGTAGCCTTGAGAGAGAATTAAAGGTCCCTGACTTTGCTTAATGACCAAACTCTTATTATTTAGTCTTTTTTTTTTTTTTTACTGTTTCCCTTTTTCTGCATATTCTCACTTCCCTGAAGATTAAATTTATTCTTCAGCTAAAGTTTTTCCACAGAAAAATGCTGGCTGAGGACAATGGGGGACAGAGACCATTGGGTCCTGCTGTGTTGGATATATGTGTACCACATCTTTGTCCACTCATCTGTTGACAGACATTTTAGTTTTGCCCTTTTCCTGCTGAGGCCTTTTACTCCTTTCTTATTGTATGAGCCCTTTAGTTGTTAAAAATTGTAGCTATCGTCTATTTTACAAGTATGATTTCTAGTTTAGCTTTATTTTTGGTATCATTTGTCTATAAGTTTCTTTAAATTTTTCTGTAATATGATGTATCCATTTTTCCTCAACCTTTCTTCTTTGTTTTGGGGTTTGGCTATTTTTTTAATTTTATCTGTGACCAAAATTTTCTTCTTGAAATTTCAGGCCCTAGCCAGTGAACAGGGCAGCATTTCTGGGGTTCAAGTGTAGGCAGGTAGAGAAACTTATTCACCTTCTTTTGGTATCATACTCTGGCTCCAAATAGGGTATTGTCCCATATTCAGTCTCTTAGGCAGTATTTAAAAACTTTATTATCCCACAGTTTTCACTGAGCTGCTTTAACGCTCCCTGATGTTGATAACACTCGCCTCCTGAGGGACCTGTGATGTGTCCTGTGTTCTTCCATCTTCCTTTCCTGCCTTCCTTCTCTTTCCATTGCTTCTCTTCCTCCCTTCTTCCCTCTCACTCCCCCCCACCCCATTTCTGTTGCAGTAGTAAATGAGTAACAGCTCTTGAGGCCTAGAAATTGTTCAATAATAAAAGTTCCCATTAATATTTCAGGTCTTGGATTATCTCAGGTCTTTATCTGTCTGAACTTCTCTTCAGTGCATCCAAAATCATGTTCCTTTGACTTTTTAGAATCAGTGGATTTAGATACTTTGGATTTACTTTGCCCTGAGGTTATTACCTTCCCCTTTTGTTGTCAAATGTAAGTCCCTGTGGCTGACACGCAGGGAAGCCAAACAAAACAAAACATAAGAGTTTGGAGCAGAGAAAGTTTTACTGAAGGGCCAAGAAAGGAGAAAGGATGGCTCATGTTCAAAAAGACCCCAAATCCTTGATGGTTTGGGGAGAAAGTCCTTAAAGGCGGAACCTGGGGTGAGGCTGCAGGGGCCGTGGCTTTCCTCTGATGGTTTGGTGGTGAGGTGACGGGGCGCTGTTCCGGGCGTCTCGTGCTCAGCTGAAGTTGTCATCCTCCCCCAGGGTGGGGGTCTCGGTTCCGGCAGAAGGACTCAAAGATACGGTTCTGTCTGTTCACGAGCAGGAAGCAGGACACTGCCGCATGGCTGCACTATTGTTTCTTTCTGCATTCTCACTTCCCTGACTAGCCCTAGCCCTAGCCCTTTGGAAACTCAGGGAAGGTCTGGAAAGCTGAAGGATTCCCCTAGAAATAAAAAAGGGGGACAGGGCGAGGCTTCTGTGTCCAGGAAGGCTCCACAGGGTCCAGTGTCTGTTTCACTGACACTCATCGAGGTCTGTTTGTTGGCATTTTATTCTTATCACCTTGGCTTACTTAAACTCCAGAGATCCTTGTTTATCTGCAAATGTGAGGTGTTTTTTTTTTTTAAAGCATTCACTCTGCACATAATTTATTAAAATATTGAATCTGGAAATTATTATGTAGACTGGAGAGATATGGACATTGTCATTTATCCAGGGCAAATACAGTTTTCTTCTAAACTAAATGAAATAATGTCAGAACCTCTTTCTGGGACTTCTCAGCTCATAAGGTCCTTGTGTAAGCAGATAGATTAGAAGGTCCCCAGAGAAAGAGAACCAGGCAGGGCTTTCTTGATATAAAAGAAGGCATTTCTGGCCTAAGCCATTTTGTGGTCCAAGCCTGGCCACAATGCTCACCCTAGAACAGTTCTCAGTAATTAAGGGATCTTAAGGGAACCAAGGCAAGCAGGACTAGGGAAAGCCCAGTCAGACAACAGTGCAGTGATAAAGCAGAGTCCTAGTTCCTCCTCAAGGGATGCACGTAAAAATATCTTTGAATTCTGCAGGAACTGAGGTCCCTAACCAGCGGAGAACGGAGTGATGATGTTGACCCCGGTGACCTCAATCAGTTAAAGCTCGATCTCTGTGGACCTTAGCCCAATTTTATGCTTAATTCTCCTCTGCTCAAGCCTCTTCATGAATATGCATGTACCCTTAGCTTAGAGCATCCCTGATTTTCTTATTTGGGGAGAACATTGCTCTAGGAGTGAAGTCAAACGAGCCTCAGGAAGCATCACTATGAACAAAGCTAGTGGAGGTGATGGAATTCCAGTTGAGCTATTTCAAATCCTAAAAGATGATGCTGTGAAAGTGCTGCACTCAATATGCCAGCAAATTTGGAAAACTCAGCAGTGGCCACAGGACTGGAAAAGGTCAGTTTTCATTCCAATCCAAAAGAAAGGCAATTTCAAAGGATGTTCAATTGCACTCATCTCACACACTAGCAAAGTAATGTTCAAAATTCTCCAAGCCAGGCTTCAACAGTATGTGAACTGTGAACTTCCAGATGTTCAAGCTGGATTTAGAAAAGGTAGAGAAACCAGAGATTAAATTGCCAACATCTGTTGGATCATTGAAAAGGCAAGAGAGTTCCAGAAAAACATCTACTTCTAGATGTTTATTCTGCTTCTGCTTTATTGACTATGCCAAAACCTTTGACTGTGTGGATCACAACAGACTGTGGAAAATTCTTAAAGAGATGGGACTACCAGACCACTTGACCTGCCTCCTGAGAAATCTGTATGCAGGTCAAGAAGCAACAGTTAGAACTGGACATGGAACAACAGATTGGTTCCAAATCGGGAAAGGAGTACATCAAGGCTATATATTGTCACCCTGCTTATTTAATTTATACGCAGAGTGCATCACGCGAAATGCTGAGTTGTATGAAGCACAAGCTGGAATCAAGATTGCCTGGAGAAATATCAATTACCTCAGATATGCAGATGACACTACCCTTATGGCAGAAAGAGGAGAAGTACTAAAGAGCCTCTTAATAAAAGTGAAAGAGGAGAGTGAAAAAGTTGGCTTAAAACTCAACATTCAGAAAATTAAGAGCATGGCATCCGGTTCCATCACTTCATGGAAAATAGATGGGGAAACAGTGGAAACAGTGAGAGACTTTATTTTGGGGGGATCCAAAATCACTGCAGATGGTGACTGCAGCCATGAAATTAAAAGACGGTTACTCCTTGGAAGTAACCTAGATAGCATATTAAAAAGCAGAGACATTACTTTGCTGAGAAAGGTCCGTCTAGTCAAAGCTATGGTTTTTCCAATAGTCATGTATGGATGTGAGAGTTGGACTATAAAGAAAGCTGAACGCTGAAGAATTGATGTTTTTGAACTGTGGTGTTGGAGAAGACTCTTGAGAGTCCCTTGGACTGCAAGGAGATCCAGCCAGTCCATCCTAAAAGAGATCAGTCCTGGGTATTCATTGGAAGGACTGATGTTGTAGCTGAAACTCCAATACTTTGGCCACCTGGTGCGAAGAACTGACTCATTGGAAAAGACCCTGATGGTGGGAAAGATTGAAGGCAGGAGGAGAAAGGGATGACAGAGGATGAGATGGTTGGATGGCATCACTGACTTGATAGACATGAGTTTAAGTAAGCTCTGGGAGTTGGTGATGGACAGGGAGGCCTGGCGTGCTGCAGTCCATGGGGTCGCAAAGAGTCAGACACGACTGAGTGACTGGACTGAACTGAACTGAACTGAACTGCTCTAGGAGAGATCCCCAGTGGTTCCCTTACTTGCTGCAGGTAACAAATCCTGCCTTCTCCCCATCTTTGGTTGGGTTGTATCTATTGACTTGACATCAGCAAGAGGCAAAGCCAGTTTTCAGATAGTTCTGGCACCATGTTTGCACTATAGGTTCCCTGCCCATTGGGCCATTACAGATTGAAGCAGGGTGGGTCACCCAGGAATGTGTCCTGGAGCTAAAGATCTGGAACCTAAGGGATCTGAGCTTCCTCTAGTCTGGACTTTCAGACAGGAGAGTAAACTCAGGTGATGTGGCCTCTGGGCACAGTTGTGCGGCCTGAGAAACAGCAAATTGAGAACGCTGGCTAGAGAGAGAGAGAAGGGCAGACCCTGAGAGAGCAACCGCGAGGGCTGTGAGGAGGCCACATTGTATTTATGCACTTGGAGTTCATGAGTCATCGCTTCATCCCTGTCAACAAAAACATAGTCAGTTAATCCAAGAAAGAAATGGAAAATTTTACTCAAGACAAACTTGAGGATTATAATTTGGGAAGAGCATCTCAGAAAGCTCTGAGAACTGCTCCACCTGTTCAGAGTCAAGGTACAGTTACATACGGCTCTTGAGACAGAGGGCTGTACATCAAAAGCTGTATCATTGACAGGTTACATAATCCAGATCTAAGCGTCATTCTGGTGGGTTATCATGGCCCCTTATGAGATCAAGAAGGAATGTTATCTTTAAGGAGTTATCTTGTTGGTGCTGGGAGAATGTTGCTCCTATGGCTGAGCAGGTATTCGTGCTGGTGGGGGAGTTTGGTCTATGCAGAATGCAGATGCACACTGTGCAGTGAGGGAAGAAGGGAGAAGAAAGGGCAGAGAATTTTTTTGTGTTTAAGCATTTCTTGTCTTGCCATAAAATAAGAATTTTTTTTTTCACATCGTTTATGACACAGTCTCATTTTTCTTAATCTAGCTTTAATTAGTTTCCTTCATATGCAGCTAAAGAGACTTTATGTTTTTCTCTTTTAGCTCAAATATGTACTGTTTGGTTAGCTTTTATCTAAGCTTTCTGTTAGCTCTCTGTATTTTGATTCCCAAATAGAATTTCTTTTTCTCCCATTCCCTACAAACTACGCTCTCCATTTACAATGCTTTTCTGAAGTCAAATGGCACCATTTGCACGAGAAAAAGAACAGGTCCGACTTGGGTTTGCCTGCCTTGAATGTTAGTCTTAATGACATCTTACCTGTATAAAGCTAAACCAAGCTATTTCTGTACCTATTTTACCCAGAGAGTGTAGGAAGGAAGGCCACATCCTGGAGCTTGGTTCCTTTAATTCTCTTTGAGCAGATCCTGTGCTTTTCCTGAAGCTTATACTTAGATACGTTGTCTGATGCCTTTCAAAATACATGTCTGGTCTTGAAAACAAGCAGGACCAAGTGGGGCTCCAGGGCATGGAAGCCTTTCTGTGTTCCCCGTTTCTTGTTTGTAGGGAACAGATACCAGCTTCCTTCACCTTCCCTGAGTCTCAAAGGGTAGGTTCAAACAGCTGCTAATCAGGGAAGGGAGGGGATGTGGATTGAAGGCGAGAGGAGAAGGGGACGACAGAGGATTGAGATGGTTGGATGGCATCACCAACTCGATGGACGTGAGTTTGAGTGAGCTCTGGGGGTTGGTGATGGACAGGGAGGCCTGGTGTGCTGCGGTTCATGGGGTCGCAAATAGTTGGACATGACTGAGCGACTGCACTGAACTGAACTGATGCAGCATTCCTCATTCCAGAGAGAAGGTCAAAATTTCATAACCTCAAGAACCACAGAACCTCATCTGGAGACCACCTGAGGCCAGATTAAAGGAGCGCAGGCCCTGCAAACACCCTGATTCTTATTAGCAACCCCACCCTTGAACCATCACCATAAAATTTCTTACCAAATCCTCCTGTGTTGAGGTACAGTTTTGAGGGCATGAGCCTGCTGTGTCTCCCTTTGCCTGGCAAAGCAATAAAGCTATTCTTTTTGCTTCATCCCAAACTCTGTCTCTGAGAGTCAATTCAGCACTGGTGTACAGAGGCCGAGTTTTTGGCATCAGTCTCTCAGAATTGTCAGCCCAACTTGAAGCATCCTATGACTTAGCCCTTCTGTTCACAGCTTGTTAGACCAATGGACTCTTAACTCAAGCTGGGGCACTTGGATTTTCTCCTCCAGAGATTAAAAATAGTATCCTAGGGATATTTGGTAGTTGGAGCTCTGCTACTGGGATGGTCATGGTCCACCAGCATACGGAAGCCAGGAATACCTGTGTGCAGAGAAAGACTATTAAAAAAGATTGCACAGAGAGAATCGGAGATGAGCTGTGTTGTGTAATGAAGAATTCATCTGATCTTTATTCTAGGTTCCTTACTTAGAGCTTCTAAAACTCCTGAGATTTCCTAAGTGGTGGAAATGTCTTTGTTATTCATAAGCCCCTTGGATCACACTTGAATTTATACTAATGAAATGCCTCAAAGTCAGTATTTAAATATAGCTTCAGGGTGGGGGGCTGGCCAGCAGAAAGACCACCTGTGTAATTAGAAATCAACTCTAAATACTCACTGGAAAGACTGATGCTGAAGCTGAAGCTCCAATACTTTGACCACCTGATGCGAAAAGCCGACTCCTTAGAAAAGACTATGATTCTGGGAAAGATTGAAGGCAAGAGGAGAAGGGAGTGACAGAGGATGAGATGGTTGGATGGTATCATCAACTCAAAGGACATGAGTTTGAGCAAGCTCTGGGAGATGGTGAAGGACAGGGAAGCCTGGCGTGCTGCAGTCCATGGGGTTGCAAAGAGTCAAACACGGCTTAGTGACTGAACAACAAGAACATGATTGGAGGGTTGAGACTGTGGGCCAGTCTGACCTGTAGGAAGGGGAGAAGGGCTGGAGATGGAGCTCAGTCACAGGACTGATCATCTAATCGATACTGCTCCATCGTGAAAGCCAGCCAACACTTGGACTCGGGCGCTCAGTGGAGCATCCTGGTAGATGAACACATTTATATGCCAGAGGAGTGGCATGTCCTGATTCCATGGGAAGAGGGTATGGAAACTATGTGTTCAGAGCTCTCTCAAACCTTGGTTTTTGTGTCTCTTCCTTTGACTCGTCCTGATCTGTATCCTTCACAATAAGACTATAATCACAAGTCTAGTGCTTCCTTAATTCTGTGAGTCAGCCTAGCAAATTATCAAGGCTGAGAGGTTTGTGGGAGCCCGTGGGCCTCCCTGGGGGCTCATACAGTAAAGAATCTGCCTGCATTGCGGGAGAGGGAACTGAGTTCCATCTCTGGGTCAGGAAGATCCCCTGGAGGAGGACACGGCAACCCACTCCAGTATTCCTGCCTGGAGAATCCCCATGGACAGAGGAGCCTGGTGGGCTACAGTCCATGGGGTCACAAATGGAAGGGCTTCCATGGTGGTTCAGATGGTAAAAAATCCACCTCCAAGGCAGGAGCCTTGGGTTCGATTCCTGGGTTGGGAAGATCCCCTGGAGGAAGGCATGGCAACCCACTCCAGTATTCTTACCTGGAGAATCCCATGGACAGAGGAGCCTGGTGGGCTACAGTCCATGGGGTCTCAAAGAATTGGACATGACTGTGCAGTTCAGCACAGCACTGAATTGATAGCCAGCCTTTCAGATGTGCAGGTAACGGTGAGGATTGACGTGAGGGGAGTCTTGTGGAGGCCTGAGGCTTTACCTCTGGGGTCTGTACTAATTCCACAAAGTTAGTGATGCTGAAAATTCAGCCCCTGTTTACTGGTGCCAAATTGAATCTTAACGACAGAGTTTTGGGTAAAGTAGCAAGAATAGCTTCATAGCTTTGCCAGACAGAGGGGATAATGCCAGACAGTGGGATAATGTCCTCAAAACTATGTGTCCCTGGAGGGGGAACCAGGACCTGCCCCAGGGTCACTGTTGTTTCTTGGCTGCTCCTCCCTTGTCTCTGAATCCCCTCCCTTCTCTGATTAGCAAGTGTCTGAACCTGCCCTTTGGAACTCAGGGAAGGTCATTGGAGGCTGAAGCCTATTCCTGACAAACAAGGGATGGAAGACACAGCAAGGCTTCTGTGCCCAAGAGCCCCACAGGGTCCTGCTTGGTCCCTTAGGTGCCAGGCTTTAATTGCGGTATACCAGTTGGTGCCAGAATAAGCTCCAGAGTAATCAAGAGGAACCTCAGCTCTGATGTTCCCTCTTTCAGCACCTTCTGAAGGTTGGCTAGTCTTCCTGCCCTGGGTTTCCATACGATTGGTTGGTACTTTTCTTTCTTTTTCGGTCTTTAAAAATGTTTGTTTGTTGACATGTAGAAAAAAGATGAAACTACCAGAAATTGGTTCATAGGGTGAAGGGAGAAATGAAGCTTCTCCACCAGCTTAGCACAGACTGTGCTATACAGCGGTCACAATCCTGACAGCAGAGTTTCTAACACAAAAATGGAATCCAGTGCTGCAGAGAAGCTCAGAGCACTTAGGACATTGAGAATGCGGGTTTGTTTTCCCAGGGAGTAAATATATGCTCAGCGAGCTGAAGATACAACAAGCATCACTGATCTGCGTGGTTCGATCTGACCAAATAGACAATTCTTTGAAATCACACTCTGACTGTGGAATAATGTAGATTTGAGGGGATGAAAGAAAGCTTACCCCAGAAATTAGCATGAAAGTGAAAGTCACTCAGTGGTGTCCCACTCTTTGTGATCCTGTGGACTATACAGTCCATGGAATTCTCCAGGCCAGAATATTGGAGTGGGTAGCTGTTCCCTTCTCCAGGAGATCTTCCCAACCCAGGGATTGAACCCAAGTCTCCAGCATTGCAGGCGGATTCTTTACTAGCTGAGCCACAAGGGAAGTCCAAATAAATCATGCAAAAAGGCTGGTAATTTTCTAATAGAATCCAAGTTTTGTTTACACTGGCTGAATTGGGTTGCTACATAAATAATCTCTTACAAAAGTTAAAATAGAACTTAGAAGGAACGGGACATGATATATGAGACTCACTTTCTAATTCTTCTTAAACTTCATATAAATATTAACATTTTCCTTCTGTTTGCATCTGTGAGAAATTAGTTTCCACAGCAAACCCCTCCGCTCAAATGGAGATTTTGAGGAAAGCGTGATTTTACAAGTCTCTGAAATGGTACAGCTTTAATCTGTCATGGCAGTTAGAATTTACAGGTCTCTAATTTTTCTCCAACTGAATATTGTGACTTTGAAGTTTTGGTGGCTCCTTGCCTAAGTCCAGCGTGTTATAAACTTTTGGGTCATAAAGGCAGGACAAGACCAGAGGGAGCTGCTGGTTCATTCCTTTTATGACCACAAACATAAGGAGAAATGTTGTATTTGGTGCAAGGTTATATTATTTATTACTGGCAAAGTCTGGGTTTGAATGATTTCATGTGTTCTGAGTCACTTTTCAGTGAAAAACCTGTTTCCTAAAGACTTAATAATTATTTTTTTCAGGGCTGTAAAGGAATGTAAATGTCTCTGTTACACATTTTTTAAAAAATGGGTGTGTCTGGAAGTTGATCCTGAATCTCACCAGGGAAGCAGGTTCCCGGTGACACTCTCTGACCCTCACCAGCTTTGGGGGCCTGGTATTTAGGTCAGTTTTCACTGACTTAAATACGTAAGCCCTCCATAGGACTTGAATCCAATCTTTTCCTGTGACTTTGCTTGTTTGGGTGAGATTATTTCATGGGGAATCTTTGCAAAAATTCTTTTTCACTGAGTGAGTGTCTATTTCATTCTGTCTTCTGTCTCCCCTGAAAGGCAGGAGACTGAGTGATTTTTCAAGTGTCATGCACTGAGGTTTAATTTAAATAGAATAAGATTCACCCTTTTACAGTAAAATGCATACTTTAACAAATTTTGACAAAACACAGTTTTGTAATCCTACAGCAGTCAAGTCATAGAATA
Organism: Okapia johnstoni; assembly: GCA_024291935.2. NCBI lineage: Eukaryota > Metazoa > Chordata > Mammalia > Artiodactyla > Giraffidae > Okapia > Okapia johnstoni. The sequence goes on along the minus strand of CM044327.1, from coordinate 34,545,308 downwards.
TTTTCATCACCCCAAAGTTCCCTCGTGCTGTTTTTAGTTAATTCCCTCTTCCCACCCCCATTTTCAGATAAAGGAAACAGAGTTTACTACCAATGTTACAAAAGGAATGAAGGTATGGTTCAGAAATTAAGAAGTAGCTAAGATGTGCATTACTTAAAATTTTAATAATTTGAAATACACAACTTATAAACTCCTGTCTTTAGGTTGTAAAGTTTTCTTTCCTTTTTTAAAAATCTTATTGGAGTATAGTTGATTTACAATGTTGTATTAGTTTCTGCTGTACAGCAAAGTGAATCAGTTATACATAAACATATATCCACTCTTCTTAAGATTCTTTTCCCATATAGGTCATTACAGAGTCCTGAGTAGAGTTCCCTGTGTGTAAAGTTTTCTGTATTTCTTTCTGTTTGCTATCTCTTATGGTTGTTTATTTCCTTAAGTGATTTGCAATTTTCAAAACTGAAATATAGTTGATGTACACTATTATGTTAGTTTTAAGCAATCTGCACAATGAGTTGACATTTACATACACTATGAAATGATTGCCATGAGAAGTCTGGTGACCGTTTGTCCCCATAGAAGATATTACTGTACTATTGACCATATTCCTTAGGCTGTATATTATATGTTACATCCTCTTATTACATAACTGGAGACTGATACCTCAATCCCCATCACCTATTTCACCCCCCACAACAGTCATTTTGTTTTTCACTGGGAACTTATCTTTATATTGAGCTGCCAGTGTGTGAGTTGCAATGAGTTGGACACATCTCTTCAGTGTGGTTTTGTTTGCTTCTGTTTGTGGGTTTGTTTACTTCAGGGGTTTCATCAGTTTCAGACCAGTGTTAATTTCTTTGCTTGAAATTCCAGCCCAGTGAAAGAAGTATAAAATCATTCCTGTAATTCTAGATACTGATTACCTTTCGCTGTATAACGAGCTATCCCCAGAACTATAACTAAGACAACAATTTGTTATTATTATCTTTCACATGTGACTGGAGCAAGCCTGGGTCTTCACTTTTTTTTCTTTTCAGGAATTTTTCTTTTTTTTTCCCATCCAGAAGGCAAGTCTCCTTGACACTTTGCCTTCTACGGGGACAGAGTCCCTCTAGTTGCTATTCTGTGGACTGGATTCCTGGGTTCTGGTTTTCTGGATGCATCCTGCTCCTTTTTTACTTATTTAGTTTATTTTGGCCACACTTTGCGGCTTTCAGGATCTTAGTTTCCCAACCAGGGGTAGAATCCAGGCCACAGCAGTGAACGTGTAAAAGTGCCAAGTCCTAGCCATTGAGCTGCCAGGGAGTCCCCTGGACACATACCATTTCGAGCATCATTCTCCCCTCCTGAGTTCCATTCAGGCCAGTAAAATCTCCTAGACCTTTTATTTGGGTCTAACACTGAAGCTGCACAGATCAGATTGAGACTGAGACCCATTGTCCTTTGCGATCACACACCTGATCTCAGGACTTAGTGAAGCTCAGGTTCTTTATGTCTCATCGCAGAAAGAATTTAGTGAGAGACAAAGTGATAGGTAAGGAGTGGGTTTATTTAGAAAGACACACATTCCATAGACAGAACGTGGTGTGTCTCAAAAGGCGAGAATAGCTTTGGGAGAAACACACTCCACGGATGGTGCGTGGGCCATCTCAGAAGGCAAGAGGCCCCCACATATGGGGTGGTTAGCTTTCGTGGGCTGGGTAATTTCATAGGCTAATGTGTAGGAGGAGTATTCCAATTATTTTGGAGGAAGGGCAGAGATTTCCAGGAACTGGGCCACTGCCCGCTTTTTGTCCTTTCATGGTCCGCCTCAGAACTGCCCTGGCACCTGTGGGTGTGTCATTTACCACCGTGTTACAGTGAACAGATAACAAGGCTCAAGGTCCATCGGAAGCCACATCTGCCACCGTCTTGGACCTAGTTGGTTCTCAGCGGTTTTTGCTCTTTTTCCTCACCTGCTACGTCATTCTTTTAAAGGTTGTGCCCTGCCTTCTTCTCTCTGGTTTCAATACCACTCTGGGCTGCTGGAGTGTCTGGTTGAGCTATTTCCCACCCATGTCTTGAGCTTTTATAGTTTTGTTACCAAACCAAATGTGGGTATGCACACTCGAGCAGTAAAGCTAAATTTACTGACATTGGGTCAAAATGAAGCAAAGTGCAACATTTACTGCAAGGCATCCGACAAGGAGTATGGGTGACTACAGTTTAAAACCCCCAAATTCCCCAGTAGTTTTTTGGAACAATTTTTATAGGAAAAATTTGAGGGGAGGGCTTCAGGATCTGTGAAGCCCTGTTCCTCTGATTGGTTGTTGAGGAGGTAACAGGGTGATGTTCTGGGAATCTCAATCACCAGCCTTCTGGTTCCAGGCTTCTGGGGTCCACCTGCTTGTGCTCAGCCTGAAGTCACCATCCTCCACCCGGACGAGGGCCTTCGCTCCAACAGAAGGACTCAGAGATCTGTGTCAGACTGTGTGTATACGACCCTTGAGGAGGAACTAGGACTCTGCCTTATCACTGCACTGTTTTTTCCTATCTGCTTTCCCTCTGTTTCTGCATGTCCTTGCTCTTTTAATTAGCAACTGTTCGAATTTGCTCTTTGGAATGCAGATAAGGTCTAGGAGGCAGAAACCTTTTTCTTACAAGCAGGAAATGGGGCACATGGAAAGGCTTTTGTGCTAGGGCGGGCCCCACAGTGTCCTGCTTAGTCTCATCCTGTAATGGGAAAGTGGTTCATATCAATCTACCAGTTATCTAGACATCCCTGGTAAGTTCACTTCAATGAGTCTTATTTTCTAAATGGCTTTTCTCAATTTTTCAAACATCTTACTTTTTCTTTCATATTTATTTGATTATCAGTATCAAGTAATGTGTGTCTTTGCTTGTTTTTTTTTTTTTTTTTACTTGTCTCTGGGTTGATAAACAATTCTGGCTGATTAGTTATCAGTGACAGACAATTTAAATTTCTTCCCACTTTCATTTAGATGAAAAAAGTTAGATCTAATGTTGTTTCCCTTTATCTTATTTTAGAGATTATGCCTGTTTGTTCGGGACTCTGAATCCTTCATTTGCTTCTTCCCTTCCTGCCTGATTTATGCTAGGATTGATGTTGCCCCAGTAAGATGTGTTCCTTCAGGATTACTGCTGAAGTTAATTTGTGCTCTATCATTACTTACTCTTCAGCATAGTCTGTGTTCAGTCTGATTTACAACCCTCTGCATTCTATTGTTGCATCTTCATGATGCCTGCAGATGCTTTTATGATTTTTAGTCTATGAGACATTGTAGACTAACTTTTTATTTACCTCCTAGTGTTCCCATAAGATTGTCATTCTGTAGAATGAAACTCAAGTCTTTGCTTAATTACAGCTGTCAGGAATTAAGCTGGAACTTAATTCCTGACAGGAATTAAGGAACTAGGGGAAAAGCACATTACTGAGAGAGAATTGGAACCATTGGCCTAGAGTTAAAGTCTCTTAGTTAGTGAAAAACTCACCGCCACAAAGTTTTTAATAGGTAGCAATTGCAAGTTGCATCACAGACCATTTATATTTCCGTCCTGTGTTGCATGTAAAAAAATTGAAGCAAAATTGGCAGGAAGCTACAGATCCACATTAAAGGCCTGTTGGCAAAAGGCCACCCCTGCCCCCCGCCCTGAATAGTTAGCATTGCTATTCCAGGGCTAATTTTCCTCTCTGTATGAGGGTGCCATGTTTTCCAAATATAACTCAGGATACACTGGCCAGTAGACTTGTAGTTTTGAGAACAAGGAGAAAACATTGTCAAAGAATTCCAGGTCACATGGCCTCTTGTTTTGCTTTGCTTCAGTGGTTCTTTTAAAGAATTTGAGATGCAGTCCACAAGATGGTAGCAGACATCAGTTTATTAACTATTGAGGCTGTAAGAATCAAGGATCAAAGTGAAAGGAAAGAAGCAAATTGGCAGTAGCACTAGTAACTGAGTCTCCCCAGCCTGGGGGAAGCGCCTCCCTCTGGCTCTAGCAGCCGGGACGTCCCACGGTCAGCGCACCAGATCCCCGGCAGGAACACCATCCACTACACACGTCCGTGCGTGGGGGGGACCTCGGCTCGAGTCTGGATGCCTGCCTTTTTATACCTTACAAAGTCCTTTGTTCTCAAAGGAGTTCAAAGAGTTTGTTGGTGAGGGAGGTGGGAAACAACCTGGTCCTCCTTTGATCGACCAGATCAAAGGGGGAAAACGGGGCATCCTCCAAATCCTTACTGCTCCTGACTTTTATCTACTCTTGACTCTTTCTTCCTTTCTTGGTGGATGTTTCATGGTGTTTCCATTCTTTATTGTGTTCAAGTACAAGCAGCAACCAAATGACATAGTAACGTTGCAACCATAGAATTACACCTCTGTACCTTTGAAAATGACTTGTATTCTTTCCCGGTTTTGTTTTAGTGCACGATGCTGCTACTGTTTGAATTAAATGGTCATCTGTTTACCTCCAGCACTGGGTGTTTACAAGACAGGTTAAGTCAGGAGTTAAAGGAAGTAGATACTAGGTTATTTAAGAAAAACATAACTTTTCTGAAAGCTGAGTCATAGAGAAACTGCCATATAAAAACGGAGATGAGGTCTACATTAAAAAAACAGTTCTAATGGAAACATTCTGAAGAAAACAGAGCATTAATTCAAACATATTTGACTCTAGAGTTTATACTCCTGTTTCTAATGTTAAGCACCAAAGTAAGGGGAGGAAGCAAACCAAGTTGATCTCTCTGAGCCTCTGTGTCTTTTTCTGTAAGTGAGGATAACCTCACAGAGTTGCTGTAGGGATTAAATTAGATAACATATGTAAGGCAATGTATACACAGAAGGCAATTTATTAAAGTTTCCTTTTGTGCTCCTTTCACCCAGCCCAAATCTTTATGGGAGGTGTTTGAATGTTTAGGTTTCAAAGAAATTAGTTGTGATGTTCAATTTCAGTTCAGTCACTCAGTTGTGTCCAACTCTTTGCAGCCTCATGGACTGTGGCACACCAGATTTCCCTGTCCATCGCCAACTTCCGGAACTTGCTCAAACTCATGTCCATTGAGTCGGTGGTGATGCCATACAACACAACTGTCTCATCCTCTGTCGTCCCCTTCTCCTCCTGCCCTCAATCTTTCCCACCATCAGGGTCTTTTCAAATAAGTCAACTCTTCCCATGAGGTGGCCAAATATTGGAATTTCAGCTTCAACATCAGTCCTTCCAATGAACATTCAGGACTGATCTCCTTTAGGATGGACTGGTTGGATCTCCTTGCAGTCCAAGGGACCCTCAAGAGTCTTCTCCAACACCACAGGTCAAAAGCATCAATTCTTCGGCGCTCAGCCTTCTTTATAGTCCAATTCTCACATCCATACATGACTACGGGAAAAACCATAGTCTTGACTAGACATATCTTTGTTAGCAAAGTAATGTCTCTGCTTTTAATATGATGTCTAGGTTGGTCATAGCTTTTCTTCCAAGGAGCAAGTGTCTTTGAATTTCATGGCTGTCCTAAGGCTGCACTGTTGTTTCAAGGCTGCTCCTCCCTTGTCTCTGCATCCCCTCCCTTCCCTAATTAGCAACCATTTGAATTTGCCCTTTGGATCTCAGGGAAGGTCTTGGAGGCTGGAGTCTGTTCCCTAGAACAAGAAACAAGGGACACAGAGAGGCTTCTGTGCTCAGACACACCACAGGAAGGTCCTGGTCTCAGGCTGCCTGAGTAATTGAAGGGTTGGAGGTAAATGAAATCGTGTGTCACCTGTACTATTTCCAGAGGAAATGCAACCAAGTAACCAGCAGCATGGTCACTGGTATTAACTGTTTGAGAAACATCTGGAAAAATCCCCCCTGCATATGTTAAGTATCACTAAAGTAGATTCTCTTAGGTTGTTTGGCAATCACTCAGTTACCTCCAGTGCTCACTCTCCATCCTAGCCTTTTAATACAGACTGCATCACATTTTCAGCAGTTTCCAGCTCTAGTCAAATCTCAGGTATGTGCAGCAACAGGCATAATGGAGACGCTGCAACTCAAACTTCCCAGATAACCCCATGTCTCATTTTAACTTTCAAATTCTCCTCCCTCCACCAAACTTTTCATTAGAACATCAAGAGAGGTGTGATGGGGGCACTGAGTGAACTTCTGAGTCTGCTGGAGGTGATCATTGTAAATGACATGGCCCCAACATCACCAGTTAGAGAGGGAGTCATGTTCTACATCATCCTTGAAAGGCCACCTAATCGCCAGCTACTGATTACTTATTGCTACATTATGACATGTGGCTTAAAGCAATTTATTCTCTCTCTTAGTCTTGTGCAAGCAACTGAAGTCAGGTGGAGGCTGAGGCAGTATTGATCTTAAGCTTCCTCTGGGGTGGGACATCCCCTGAATGGCAGCTGATGCTGACGGCTGAGAGCTCCGCCAGGGCTGTCCGCCCCTGCCCCCAGCACCTACCCATGGCCTTTCCACATGGCTTAGAGCTCTCCTAGCACAGAGTGATTCTCAGGGGGAGCAGTCCAAGAGAGGCTTTCTAAGAGGTCCTGGTGGAAGCTGCAAGGTTTCCCATGATCCTCTCTCTAAAGCCTCAACATGTCTCTCCTGCTATATTTGTTTTATAGGTCAAGCAAGCCACTCCTATAGGGTATTGAGACTTGGATTCTTGGTAGGGAAATGGTAAGATCAAACTACAGAAGAGCAAGTTTGTTGGGAGATGTTGTGATGAGCATCTCTGAAAAATGCAATCTGCCAAACCCAGCTCATCTACTCCTGTTCCAGCTGCCAGGAGAATTCACCTGTATCCGAAGGGCCGTGGACTCCAGCTAGTTTAATTACTTTCTTCATCTACCTGTAAACTCAAAATGATTCACAATTAGTAAAATGCATAAAGGAAGTCAGAGAGTGTCAGTTTCAGAAATCAATTATTTTTCTTTCACAAATCAGACTCTTGCATTTTTATTCTTGGTACCCATGTCTTGATCAATGTGACGTTCAGAATGCTATGTTTGTATCTATCTTGGTCACTGAAATCCTGTTGTCCTCCTTTCCTCTGCTTTGACCTTTTTGTGTTTCCATTGCTTGGCTTGGTCCTGATCCCCAAGACCCATCACCTCTGTCTTCCAAGTTTGGCTCCCAGACCTGTGGATTACTCCTGATAACTGCTAGCTGAGGTTGTGTAGCTTCTGCCTTTACCTCCTGGCTTACCAACCCTTGCCTCTGATACAGTCTAAACCTTAATATTCAGCTTTCCTATCTCAGCCTGACTTTTTACCCAGGCTTCTTCAGGTTTTTAATTTTATCAGCCTGGTCCCATTGGTGTCTACCTCCAGCAGGGTGAGACTTCTCAGTGCCTTCAGTCCTTGAGGCCTCCTATATTATTAGGCTGTTATTCTCTCTAGATGTTGGATATTCCTGTACTTGAATGACTCAGGAGATATATTAGCTTTAGCCTCCAGCCTCTAGCCTGAGTGTGTTCTGGCAAGGATTCAGCAAAAGTTTCTTTTACACATTTAGCATATTGAAGGAAATACTTTTAGGAAGGGAGGTGGGGAACCCCAAGCATCTGAATAAGTATTGGGCTGAAAATAACTAGAGAAATGGAACATAATTTTATTAACGGTCAGAAGTTATGATGTGTATGTACTGATTCCTCAGGGTCACCAACTTTGGGATGGGATGATAGTTAAAATCCATTAGTAACTGGAAACTAGATACCTCCCACCCTGGGGAATTTCCCCTTCAGTGGTTTCTTCTTAAATTTATTTATGCTTGTATAATCTGAAGCCTCTATTTTATATGAAGTGAAGTGAAGTTCGCTCAGTTGTGTCCAACTCTTTGCGACCCCATGGACTATACAGTCCATGGAATTCTCCAGGCCAGAATACTGGTGTGGGTAGCCGTTCCCCTCTCCAGGGGATCTTCTCAACCCAGGGATACAACTGGGGTCTCCTGCATTGCAGGCAGAGACTTTACCAGCTGAGCCAACAGGGAAGCCAATTCTCAAGGCCAGAATACTGGAGTGGGTAGCCTATATCCCTTCTGCAGAAGATCTTCCCAACCCAGGGATCAAACCTGGGTCTCCCACATTGCAGGCAGGTTCTTCACTGTCTGAGCCACCAGGGAAGCCCCTATTTTGTTTAGCTAGAAATTAATGTATAGAATATATAATTTGTCTTTTCCAATTTAGCAAAACAGGAAATACTCTAATTTATTAGGTAACGGTTTTCTTGACCTTCCTTCAACTCCTAAGTTGAATATGAAAGATTTTTAAAATTGAGTTTCTATTGTGTTCTTAGGCCACTGTGGGTGTCTATGAAGATGTGGGTGAGAGACATCCTTAAGATAAATTGTTCATGCCCTCAGTGACTTTCATCTGATAGAAGAGAGAACACACTCACCCAAATAGCCAGGATACAAGCACCGTGGGATGTTTGTTATCGAGAAGCATAATATTTGTTAGGCACCATTCATGATGTGCCTTGAGAAATAGGCTATAATTTGCCAGGAGTTACTGGGGAGGAAGCAAGGTGTTCTAAGTGGAAAGAACACCTTGAACGGAGGTCCACAAAGGTTCTTTCAGAGAAATGGTAGCTGGACAAGTTTTGACAAGATAAAAGGTGTATTTAGGGAAATAATGGGCTGTGGGACTAGAGAGGTAGGTCTGAGCCTTTGGGGAATGGTTTACCTATGCTGGGGATGTGTGTGTTATTCTATAGGCCATAATGGCTACTGAACATGTTGTACCATGTTAGGCCTATTGTCTAACTTGAATTGGGAAGCGTGTTCGTAGTATGTGCGTGGTGAGGAGTTCAGGATTTCCAGTTAGACCCAAGAACCATACAGAATGGGCTTGCTGTTTTAACATGTATGGTTTGGGCTTGGAGGATGCTGAGTTGGTAAGAGAGGGTAATAAGTGGGAGGAGGAACCAGCCTAGGTCTAGGTGAACTAGTGTGGAGATAACGTCATTCTTGAGAGACTCTTGCTGTCAGAGGGAAGTGGCCAGTGCGTGTCTTAGTTTGCCCGTCTTGGTCCTCAAGAGCTTTAGTTCTGGGAAACTCAGGCAGCAAGAAAACTGGGTCATCTGGGAGGAGCTGGCTTGTTTCTGGAAGGTTTTATCCAATTTGAAATAGGACCCCAGGCAGAGGTTGGAGGTGTTGGATCAATCTTCAACTAGGGTTGGAGGGTTCTAGCAAGGATTAGTTCATTCAGATGTTCTAATCAGAAGGATAGGGTTCAAAATCCTGTCGAAAGTCCGTTTGTAAGGTTGATAAAAAGCCCCTCTTAGAGGTCTCTGGACCCCATGCAGTTTTTATGGAATGCGTGCTTTCAACTCTAAAGTCCTTCTGTGCTACCTGGTTGTCATGGGTAACAATATTCAGATTGATAGTTGTAATTTGAAGAAGTAATAAACTGCCATTTTTCTTCATTAAGCAAAAGAGTCTTAAAACTCAAAAAAAAAAAAAAAGGATAAGGTTCCAAGACCATTTAACAAGTTGGTTAAGTCATGGGATTTTGCAGTCAGGTGACCTGGGTTCAAATCTTAATTGAGCCATCTTCTAGCTGTGTAACCTTGTATTCCTCCACTGTTCTGAATTCCGTTTCTCTTTCTGTTCTTGGAAAAAAAAAAACTGCTCAGGTTGTAGAATTGTTGGAAGGATTAAATGATGTAATTTCGCGAGGTGTTGGTACCTCTCCGCCTGAGGTCTGCACCTGCCAGAGGAGACGAGGGGCAGCCCTTCCTTGTCTCAGCTTCTCCGTCCCCATGTGGGTGAGGGAGTTTCCAAGACAAACACTTGGGTGAGACTTGGGAGCTAAGAGAAGGAGGCCCTGTGCTTTGGGGGCCGTTGCAGCTGAAACATGGACAGAGAGGCTCCCAGAACTTCCCAGGGGACCCCCAAGAATCACCCATATCACTGCTTGGGCCAAGACATCTGGTGGGGACTTCCCAACGCTCTCTCCCCGGGCTCTTCCAACAGGTATGGAAACCTCTGAATCCTTCTATTAAAATCCTTCTTCCTGGAATACACAGGGCAGCTTCAGCTTTCTTGCCTTCATCTTGGCAGCAGCTAAACGTAGCTACTGTTCTTGTGATTAATTTTGCAAGGCAGGTCTTTTACTCCAGAAAGGGAAATTGAATAGCAAACCAGCAAACCTAAATGGAAGCTTGATTGCAGGTCTGAGGCTGGGGCCACGGGCCTCATTTTTGGAGAACGGGGAGGTGAAGGGGAACCTGAAAGGCTCCCCTTGCTCAGCACCCTAGAAACTCACCCCAGCTTGGACTGCTTGGTGAGAGGCTAGGATGTGGGAAGAACTGGGGTTGGGATGTCCAAAGGGTGAGGAGAAAGTTTACTTTAGACATTTGGAAGTATCTGAAAGAGAGGAGCAGGCAAAGGCAAAAAAGTAAGGGCTGGGGACTTCCTTGGTGCTCCGGCAGCTAAGACTCTGTGCTCCCAATGCAGGGGGCCCAGGTTCGATCCCTGGTCAGGGAACCAGACCCCACATGCCCCAACTGAGTTCACGTGCCACAACTAAAGAGGCCACGAGCCACCACTAGGACCCAGCACGGTCAAATAAAATAAATAAATATTGCATGTGCTTAGTCACTCAGTCGTGTCTGAGTCTTTGTGACCCCATGAACAGTAGCCCACCAGGCTCCTCTGTCCATGGGATTCTCCAGGCAAGAATACTGGAGGGGGTTGCCATTTCTTTCTCTAGAAGTAAATATTAAAAATAAATAAATAAAATTTACTTGAAGAGAAAATAAGGATCGGAATGCAGGGAGGAGTAACCAGTCCTGGAGGTGTTTCCGTATCGTGTCAGCGCTGGAGTAAAGACTCAGGAATGTCACAGTGGAACAAAAATGGGAGCCTCTGGGGTTAGGAGGGTGATGCTGGAACACAGCCAACACTGCAGCCCACGTGGGATGCTTGCTCACGGGGTCGGTGGGGCTTCCATATTTATTCAGTGTAGGAGACAGCGGCGCTTTAGACACCCAGTGTGGTCTGGGTTGGAAGGTCGGGTTGTTGAGTGCAGTAAGATGAAGCTTAGAGCCCACGGAGTGACGGTTCTTAGACTTGAAATCTTGGTTAGAGCTGACTCAGGGCTGAGCAGGGCTTGAGGAGCCCCTGTACCTGGATGGGACCCGGTAAGGCAAGGACCCAGCCGATCTGGGGCTCGGGCTTGGAGCTGCCACTGTGCTGCTGTTTCTGTGGCTCCGCAGATTTTGGAACACATGTTTGAGGAGAGAGAGTGATTTCTGGATGTGAGAGCGACCTGGCTGCGACAGCTGTCACCCCACTGATGGCCAGGGCTGGTTTGGCTGGTCTGGCTGGCAGGCGGGTGTCCCCTTCCTCCCTGCCTGCTCCACGTGCACCCCCCCAAAGGTGGGCATTCGGTGGGAGAGGACCACCTTCCTGGACAGAGGAGGCCTGTTGTTTGGTCAGAGGTGTAGGCGTAGCCGCGCTCCCCTGCTAGAACCTCCAAACAAGCTCTCAAAGACTGGTTTCTATAGAAGGGGTGTAAAATAAAACCTTGAAATTACATCACGACACACTTGTAGGCTTTTATAACCAGCTGCATGAGTTTATGGATTACATTTCTAAGAAAACAGTAGCTCATTCATAGACTTTCTTTTTTTTTTTTTTTTTTTTACTGAAGACATGCTCCACTAATTACAAATCATTATTTATTTTTATTTAATAAATGACACTTGGCCTGAAAGTCTTGGCCATTTTTATTGATATTATTTTGAATTAAGAGTTCTGCTTTCTTTTAGTCAACCGACTTTTTGTCAATTAGCTTTCATTTGGAATATTCTGATACAAATTATTGAAGGCATATTTTTATTAGAGAATATTCAAACACACAGTTACATAACACACAGGCTTGTATCAGCATCTCAGTTCTAGTCAATATCCTCCACATTTACTTAAGTTCAGTGTTTGACTCTGTGTCGCACCCCTCCTAAATCCCATCACTGTCTTGTGTTCCTCATGCGCTTCTGTGCAACTCTCATGACAAGTATATGCCTCCTGGGACTTCCCTGGCGGTCTAGTCGTTAGAGCTCTGTGCTTCCCCAACAGGGGGCATAGGTTTGGTTGCTGGTCAGGGAACTGAGATCCTGCCAGCCTCGTGCTGCGGCCAAAAACAAACCGGCAAGCAAAAACTCCAAAACAAACACATGTCTCCTCACAAATACTACCATTTTGTATGTTTTTTAAAAAAATCTTTTTTTAATTAAAAAAATATGTATTTATTTAATGGCTTCGCCAAGTCTTATTTATGGTACATGGGATCTTTAGTTGAGGCACGTGAACTCTGAGCTGCTGTACGTGAGATCTAGCTCCCTGACCAGTGGTCACACTCGGGCCCCCTGCGTTGGGAGTGCAGCATCTTAGCCACTGGACCACCAGGGAAGTCCCCATTTTGTGTGTTTTTAAACGTATGAAATTGAACTGTGTGTGTGATTTGGCAACTAGACTTCTTTCTCTCAACTTTATTTTCCAGATTTATATATTACAATGCTCTTAGTTCTTATTTACCCATTTAGACTGTTCTATACTACTCCATATTATTATTAAACAGTGCTTTGTCTGTTTTTCAATTGTGGATACTTAGATGGTTTCTGTCTTAAGCTTTCTTTTTTTTCTATTACAAGTCATAATGAAATGAAAGGCTATGCGTGTATGTAGGCAGGCAAGTAGGTAGGTAGGTATGGAGCAGACGAACTTCAGGGACCAGATATGAACTAGCTACATGTACACATGTGTGTATGTACACGCACACACACACACACACAAGCCTCTATCTTTCTATCTGTTCTCACGCATATGTATGATTTTCAATGCCTATATCTAGGGATGCCTGATAAAGATATCAACCTAGACAGCATATTAAAAAGCAGAGACATTACTTTACCGATAAAGGTCCATCTAGTTGAAGCTATGGTTTTTTCAGTAGTCATGTATGAATGTGAGAGTTGGACTATAAAGAAAGCTGAGCGCAGAAGAATTGATGCTTTTGAACTGTGGTGTTGGAGAAGACTCTCGAGAGTCCTTTGGACTGCAAGGAGATCCAACCAGTCCATCCTAAAGGAGATCAGTCCTGGGTATTCATTGGAAGGACTCATGCTGAAGCTGAAACTCCAATACTTTGGCCACCTGGTGCGAAGAGCTGACTCATTGGAAAAGACCCTGATGGTGGGAAAGATTGAAGGCAGGAGGAGAAGGGGATGACAGAGGGTGAGATGGTTGGATGGCATCGCCGACTCGATGGACATAAGTTTGAGTAAACTCCGGAGTTGGTGATGGACAGGGAGGCCTGGCATGCTACAGTCCATGGGGTAGCAAAGAGTCAAACACGACTGAGTGACTGAACTGAACTGAAGCATCTTTTCAGATATATGGTTCTTTGTAAATTGTCTGTTTGTATTCTTTGCTGCTTGGTGGTTTGTCTCTTTTTGAATTGGAGGACTTCCTTTGATATTCTGGATGTTCATCTTTTAGTGGTTCCATGCTATCTTCACCCAGTATATGACTCAAATTTTAACTTTTTAAAAGGATGCTCTTTGAGACATAGACACTTTAAGGTTTAACTTGGAATTTTTAAAATAATTTTATCCCCAGGGGTTTGTACTCTATCCATAAACATTATAAAAATATCCTGCTTTTATTTCTGAAAGTTTTAATGTTAAAATAATTTCCCCTTTTTGATGCTTAATGTATCTGAAATGTATTTTGTGTATGACATAAGGTAGGGGTCTCATTTTTCCCCATATGTTTAACTATGTGTTTCCATGGGTATTGTCCCAGGATGTTTATTAATTAGCCTGCCCTTTCTCTATTGATTTATAGGGACATCTCTGTTTCAGTGTTAATATATTGATGTTACTGTTTCAGACATTTTTCCATCCCTGCGTAGGCCCCACACCATTTTAATTGCTAGAGCTTAATAATTGTCTTTGCATCAACTTATCATTTTATGGAACAGAAATTATTCCTTGAAGATGGGGTAAGTGTACCTGTATATTGTGGGGAATTAGGGTCCTCTTTTCATAAAGATTTTGAAAGATTAATTCACTTTCTTTAATGGCTGTTTATTCAGGAATTACCTTTTTTCTTGAGTCACATTCAATGTTTTTATGCTGCGCTAGTAAAACTTCCATTTTATCTAACTTTAAAATTCATTGGCATGTTCTTGTCAATTCTGGAAAATCTGAGCAATTATCTTTGAAAAGATTTCTTCTCCATCATCCATTTCCTTCATTCTGTTCTTTGGTACTACTCGTAGGTGTTCCTTGAGCCTCTCTCTGCTCATTGCAGTGCAGTCGCTCAGTCGTGTCTGCCTCTCTGCAACCCCATGGGCTGCACTACGCCAGGCTTCCCTGTCCATTACCAACTCGCTGAGCTTTCTCAAACTCACGTCCGTCGAGCTGGTGATGCCGCTGAGTGTGTGTTTCTCTCTGTGTGTCCGTATCGATGTAGGTATCTCTAGAATCTCTGTCTCTCACTGCTGCGTTCTGAGTGCATTCTTCAGGCTGTTTTCTTCCCAGTTACTAATTCCTTTTTCTGTTTAGTTCCAACCAGGGCTTTAGCTTGTCTATTTATTGTGCTTTAGTTTCAACACTCGTAGATTTAATTTTACTAATTTTTATTTACCATCATCTGTTCTTATTTTATTGTTAGCTGCTTTGGATTTCTGGTTTATTTGTATGGATACCATTGTTTACTTATCCCTTTGAGCACACCAAGCAATTTGATTGGCATTGATTTATATTCTGATTTATGGATTGTCTCTCTTAGCTATAGTTTTATTTGTTTATTTTTTATTTTGCAGGCTCATCGTGTGTTGAGGGTTGTTATCTCTTTCTCTGTACTTATTTCTCCCTGCTTAGTCATTTTGAGGTTCCATCCTCCTGCCTCCCACTTGACCACCCTGGGGCTCTGATCCAGAATCGTGTCTCCTTCTGGAGGTTCTTGACTCTTGTCCCTCCGTGATGATGGGGGTGGCTTGGCTCAGCATCTTGTTGCCGGGTGACGTGAGTGTTCACCTGCTTCTCTAGGCGTGAGGCTCATGTAAGTAGCAGCCACAGGCAACAGTTGGCAGCATCTATTCCTATTGCTCTCAAGAGAGCGTGATCCCATGCCACTCTGTTCTTCATCAGATGCCCCAATTCTCTGCCTACTGATGTGCACAGAGGACCGTAGGCCCTCAGACGTGCTGTGCAGTACTGAATGTTTTCATTTGCTCCTTAGACTTGGTTATCTCAGTTTCAAATGTCATAATTTTAAATGCTCTTTTAAAATATTTAATTTATTGTTGTCATATGTTTGGAACCAAAAAGTCCTTAAAACATAAGGAGAGCAAATTAATTTTAGAAACTGAAATCCTTCTAAAATAGTTTAGGGTTATTTCACACTTATTTTGAACAGCAGATCTTCAACCTTTCTTGTTTGTCTTTTTGTGGTGATGAAGGGCTTGACTAGACTTATACCTACTTACTCATTTTTATCTTTGCATTTGAACATCACTTGCCTACATAATGTAATGTTGTTGAACAGTTTGAACCTGTAATTTAAGCTCGAGAATCATTAAACATTATAATTCTAGTTTCAAGGAAATTGTTGCTGGTTTTATCAAGAAAAAAAATTGTGAGGTTTCTTCTGTAAATTTAAGTTAGTCCTCAGCTCACTCTTAGAGCCACTACTATTTGCACTGTTTCTGTTTCAGATTGTGTAACAGGAAATTTAAATATTCAGTTTATAGCCCACAAAACAACATAGTAATGAGGATTAAATGAGGAAATGAATGTTAAAACACTTTGTAAATCTTAAAGCCCTATGCAAATGTGAGTTAATTATTATCAGTTTCATGCAAATTATTCTGTTTGGATTTATGCATAAAAGCTTTTTCAATAGATTTTGCTCTGTGGAACAAAAGTTCTGTTTCTAAGTCACAGAAAAGTATATGAATTATTCTAGCTTGCATTTTAATACTATCATTAAAGCTTAATTGACAGTTGCTAATATCTTATTAAGCATTGAGTTAAGTAGTCATCATAAGCTCAAGACTGTGGGTACACGTCGTCCCCAAATTAATAGTCTTTAGATGGGAAGAGCTGGATATTTCAGCAATTTTTGCAATAATGAGGACTTTATGAGGACAGACCCTATGAGGCCTTTTGGGGACAGACCCTCCCCCCTACCCCCACCCCATATCCTCTGCCTGCCTCTTGTTTGTAGAAAAGCTGCTTGTCTACCAGGCCTTCACTGAGTCACAAAAACATAGCTCAAGAGCTAATAATTGAAAGGATGTGAACATGTAGTAACAAAAATTAGCACTTGGGCCAGGGGAACTGGTGACAATTTAAACAATAGATCAGTCATATAGCAGTGAACAGAATCGTTAGTTCCTCCCTGAAGGACATGGATTGCAGTGTCGGATGCACATTCCTGAGCTGTGTTGCAGATACTAAACCCCCACTAAATGGAAGAAGTTAACCACTTGATTATCGTGACATCGCCCGCAGGCCTACTGAGCCTGAGGTTCGTGATGGTGACTCTTGTGACACTGCCCTGCTACCTTATCATCAACCAATCAGAGAATTGTGCACAAGCTGGTCACAAACACTGTGACTCCCCTCCCTCCCCCGACCTTTTAACAACCTTTTCCTGAACCCCGTCAGGGAGTTTGGGTGTTTTGAGTGTGAGCCACCTGCCTGTACTCCTTCCTTAGCCCTTGCAATAAACTTTGCTCCAAATTCTGACGGTTTGGTTTATTTAGCCTCACTGTGTGTGGGTCACAGGAACATGTATTCAACAATAATAATAGAATCAAAATATGGTGGAACTATGAGGGAGCTTGGAGGGTGAGCATTGATCAGCTAGAATTACTTTTACTTTGAACAGGCCAATCCAACAGTGGTCATTCTCATCAAAAGTTAAGATGCTGAATTAAACCCAAAGAAACTGTGACTTTGATCTTAGTGCTATGGGTTTTCAGACTGAGCATAACTTGGGTAAAGCTTTGGGGAACCTTACTGAACACTGTTGCTCTTGGAGTCGATAGAGGGGCACCACCTTGACTGTTGAACCTGTCATATAATGAACTGCTCTGGCACTGTCGTTCAGCTCAAGTTCAATATGCCTGACGCACAGTGAGTCCAGACAGACTGAAATGTCAGAGTCTGGAGCAGAGAAAGGTTTATGGAAGGACCAAGCAAGAAGAACAGGTGGTTCATGCTCAAAAGGCCCAAACTCCCTGATGCTTTAGGGGCAAGTATTTTCAAAGGCAAAATTTGGAGTGAGGGTTTCAGGGTGTGTGACTCTCTTCTGATTGGTTGGTGGTGAGGAAACAGGGATCTCACGCTCAGCCTGAAGTCACCGTCTTCCACCTGGGTGGAAGTTCCTGCAAAGGAACTCACAGATATTAATATGTATATTCCCTGAAGAGGAGCCGGCCCTGCCCTGCGGCTTCACTATTGTTTCCTGAGTGTGTCTCCTTTGTTTCTATTTCATCACCTGTGTGTTTCATCTCATCCCCTGCCTGACTGATAACTGCTGGAATCTGCCCTTTGGAACTCAGGGAACCTCCGCAAACAAGAAAGTGAAAACGGAACCTGGAGCGGGGTGGGCACAAGTTTCAGCACTTCTTCACCTACAAGTTTTTGGAAGGGATCTCTGATAGACGGAGGTAATCTGCTCTCACTGCAGCAAAATTGTGAGGCCTGATTAAGATTTACCTTTTTTTTCTGTCGGACTTCATGATGGACACGGTTTCTCTAAGATAACTCTTGTATTTTTGAATTGTCGCATGATTTCAGTCACGTTTTAGAGCTTTGTGCTAAGTTTTAACACAACCTTCAAATTTCTATGTGTTATCCTGGGACCAAATTTGTAGACTTTCTTTAAACATTTTAATAATACTCTTTTCTAGTCCTTGGGCTTATGACATTTTGGATGTCTTTTACCAATGAGAGGAATAATACAGTTTTCAATGACTTGCCTTGTTACTTAAATCTTAGGTTCTTATACACTCTAATGCCTGTGACAAGATGGCAACTTTGAAGGCTAGTTTAGAACTCAAATTCTGTTAAATTGTATCTGTCCAACACTACTCAGTTATTAGCATAAATTGGGAGTGGATGGGAAGCAGTAGTCTAGAGAATTTAAAGAGCAATTAGTTTTTTAAAAATTATGGTAAAATACACATAACACAAAATTTACCATTTTAACCATTTCAGTTCAGTCAGAAGTTCAGCCACTCAGTCATGTCTGACTCTTTGTGACCCCATGGACTGCAGCACGCCAGGCCTCCCTGTCCATCACCAACTTCTGGAACTTACTCAAACTCATGTCCATTGAGTCATAGATGCCGTGCAACCATCTTATCCTCTGTCGTCCCCTTCTCCTCCTGCCTTCAATCTTTCCCAGCATCAGGGTCTTTTCCAGTGAGTCATATCTTCACATCAGGTGGCCCCCTTATACTTGTTCAATTCAGACGCATTAAATATACTTATAATGATGTACAACCAATAGCACTATCCATTTCTAGAAGTTTTTTTAATGTCCCCAATAGAACTCTGTATCCATTAAAAAGTAACTCCCATTCCCCTCTTTCCCAACCCCTGGCTTCCCATATGTCAAAGCCCTAAACCCCAATGTGATGCCACCTGGAGGGGGGCCTTTGGCAGGTGATTGTCATAAGGGTGGAGGCTTCAATAGAGGAATTAGTGCCCTTATTAGAAGAAAAGTGAGAGATGGTCTCTTTCCACCATGTGAACACACAGCAGTGTGCAAACCAGGACGTGTGTTCTCATCTTGGTCTTTTCAACCTCCAGAACCATGAGAAATGCATTTCTGTTGTTCAAATCATGTAGTCTATGGCATTTTGTTAAAGCAGCCCAAACTGACTAAGATACACATATAACTAGAATTACACAATATCCATTCTTTCATATCTGGTTTATTTCACTTAGCATAATGCTTTCAAAGTTCATCCATTTGTCATCTGTGTAAGAATTTCACTCATTCACTTTCAAGAATTAATAACATTCTATTGTGTGTCTATACCACATTTTCTTTATTCATTCACCGTTGGTAGATGCTTGAATTGTTCCCACAATTTGGCTTTTGTGAACATGCTGAACATTGTCATACATATCTGAATTTCTGCTTTTAATTCTTTTGAGGATATAACTAGGAGTGGCATTGGTGGATTATATGGTAATTCCAAGTTTAACTTTTTGAAAAATTGCCAAACTCTCTTCCATAATGGCTGCACTGTTTTACATCCCCACCAGCTATGTAGGGAGTTCTATTTCCTCACATCCTTGCTAATATTTGTTACTTTCCTAGTGGATGTGAGGTGATATCTCATTGTGACTTTATTTCCCTGATGACTAATGATGTTGAGCACATTTTCATGTGCTTTTTGTCACATGGTCTATCTTCTTTGGAGAAATAATGGTTATTTATTTTTTGGTTCTGAAAGAAGTCCTGATTGTCAGATATGTTTCTGACTTATTGATAATTGTTTTGAGAATATCAGCTTAGCATCACTTCTTGGTGCAATTGATGTATCCCCAAATAAGAGCATGCAATATTACTTTTTGTTACTGGCACTGTATCTTTAACATGGTAGAGAAAGTTGCCATTAAAATAATTCTCTAGGTAGACATAAAATCACCTACTAATTTATCTGTATAAATGTGCAGTTTTACATGTTAATTTTGCTCTAAATGGAATATGCCTCTGATAAAACCAGATTGCCTTCTCTGATACAATAACAACAACAACAAATATCAAGAGTCTTTGAAAATGGGATTGCTCTTGCAGGCACTAATGAGAGCTTCAGAAAACTGTAAGGTTTGGTCTCTGACTCATGGAGTTTAAAATCTTGATATGGTCCTGAAGCGGAGCAGGACTCTATAGGGCTCCTGGGCACAAAAACCTTCCTGGATCCCCTGTTTCTTGATTACAGGAAACAGGCTGCATTCAGCCTCCATAAACTTCTTTGAGTTCCAAGGGGCAGATTCAAACAGCTGTTAATCAGGGAAGGGGAGGGATGCAGAGACAAGAAACAATAGTGCAGCCTTGGCGCAGGGTCCCGGTTCTCTCTCAAGGGATACACATAGCAATATCTTTGAGGTCTTCTGTAGAACTAAGCCCCCACAAAGTGGAAGATGTTAACTACTTGATGAAACACTCTTCATTTCAGAGAAGGTCACAGTTCCCCATCGTCACCTGACTCCAGGGAATTTCTGGATTGAAGGTGTGAGCGCCCTGCACGTACCCTGATCCTTGTCAGCAACCCCACCCTTGACTATTAAACTCCTCACAACTCCCCCTAGGTTGGGATGGGACACACAGTTTTGAGGGCCCTGCTTATTTGACTTATATGCAGAATACATCATGAGAAATGCTGAGCTGAATGAATCACAAACTGGAATCAAGATTGCTGGGAGAAATATCAGCAACTTCAGATATGCATATGATACCACTTTAATGGTGGAAAGCTAAGAGGAACTAAAGAACCTCTTGATTAGGGAAAAAAAGGAGAGTGAAAAAGCTGGCTTAAAACTCAACATTCAAAAAACTAAGATCATGGCATCCAGTTCCATCACTTCATGGCAAATAGAAGGGGAAAAGGTGGAAACAGCATAGATTTTATTTTCTTGGGCTCCAAAATCACTGCAGATGGTGACTGCAGCTATGAAATTGAAAGATGCTTGCTCCTTGGAAGGAAAGCTATGACAAACCTAGACGGTGTATTAAAAAGCAGATATATCACTTTGTTGACAAAGATTCATGTAGTCAAAGCTATGGTTTTTCCAGTAGTCATGTACGACTGTGAGAGTTGGATCATAAAGAAGGCTGAATGCCAAAGAATTTATGCTTTCAAATTGTGCCAGAGAAGACTCTTGACAGACCCTTGGACTGCAAGGAGACCCAACCAGTCAGTCCTAAGGGAAATCAACCCTGAATATTCATTGGAAGGACTGATGCTGAAGCTGAAGCTCCAATACTTTGGCCACCTGATGTGAAGAACTGACTCCTTGGAAAAGACCCTGATGCTGGGAAAGATTGAAGGCGGGAGGAGAAGAGGATGACAGAAGATGAGATGGTTGGATGGCATCACCGACGCAATGGACATGAGTTTGAGCAAACTCTGGGGGACAGTGAAGGACAGGGAAGCCCGGTGTGCTGCAGTCCATGGGGTCACAGAGAGTAGGACCTGACTGAGTGAGTCAACAACAGCAGCAAGCCTGCAGTGATCCCTTTGGCTGTCAAAGCAATGAAGCTGTTCTTTTCTACTGCACCCAAAACTCTGTCTCTGAGATTTAATTCGGTGTTAGGGTACAGAGGCTGCATTTGGCTTCACATCCTATGATCAGAGACTGAAAGGACATCAGGAGATAATAGTGACAAGGAGATTAGAAGCCTGTGTCTTGAGCCTGCAGGACATCTGGTCCCCTGGGGTCTCTTTGGTATCTAGGAGATGTGACTCACAGAGACAGTTGGTGAATATGGTGTTAGAAATACTTTTCAATTAATAAGATAAAGGTTTTTTAAACTATGAGGTTGGCAAAAATGGTTGTAAAGGTACCTTGTCATTGTATGAATGAGTGAAAATCCCGTGAGTCGCAGCACTTAACTTCAGAATAGCTTCTAAGATAAAACATTTAGCTACACCCCACTTTCTACCTTCCTTCACATCAAACATGGAGAATTCAGTCTCCTGTAATTTTAGAAGATTAGTTGACTCTACTGTAAATATGATTGCATTTACTTCAGAGTGAAACTTTCATTAAAAATACTTATTGGAATGAGAAAAGGACCAAGAAAGGGGGAATTTCACTGAGCTTACAGTGAACCATGTATTGGTCAGGATAGCTAGACTGTGCCGCAGGAACAAACAACAGCTGGAATCTCAGTAGCTTGAAAAAACAAAGGTTTATTGTCATCACTCAGCCCCTGACCGGCAGAGCAGCCACCAGCTGGAACCTTGCAGACCATCTTGGGGGAAATAAAAGGGGAGCTCCCTCTGGAAGGGCTTGTATTGGCACGTACACCCTCACCTGGGTTCAGACGGCAGATAGGTGGAAACATCCGGTAACAGCACACGGCTACCACAGGCTGATAAGTTGGTTTGTTGTTGCTGTGTGTTAGTCATTCAGTTGTCTCCGACTGTTTGTGGCCCCACGGACTGTAGCCCGCCAGGCTCCTCTGTCCATGGAATTCTCCAGGCCAGAATACTGGAGTGAGTTGCCATGCCCTCCTTCAGGGGATCTTCCCCACCCAGGGATCGAACCCAGGTCTCCTGCACTGCAGGCAGATTCTTCGCAATCTGAGCCACCAGTGAAGCCCTGTGGTTGTTCCTTGTTAATAAATGTTTGTGTGAGTGGCAAAATTTAGCCCATGATTTAACTTTCCTTGTAACTTGTCACCTGGCAAAGTCCGGGGGAGAGGAAACAAAGTCCTTGCCTGCCTTTAATAAGTGGAAGCTACTGGCGTTTACCAACAAAGTGCTGAACAGCTGTTGAAGGGAGAATTGGCTTAGGCCAGTTTGAATCAAGTGGAGCACTAGAAGAATTCTTGACTGCCAAGTGAGGAAGAGGGACACACGTTAGGGTGTTTCTTATCACATCTTCTGGAGCTTAAACGCTTGTCTGAGATGATGGGGTAGTGGAACGCAATCTAGCAGATTCCTCAGAATATTCTAGATTTTATCTTTTCTATTTTCCTTTCGCCCTCCCTCCTTCTTTCCCTCCCTCTCTCCCATTTCTTTCTTTCTCTCATACTGTTTACTCTTCATAAATATTTCAGCATCTTAGTGACTCTTTCATGGGACTCCATAGCACGAAAGACAGTAAAATTCTTTGTCTCAGCTATACAAGCAGGTGGCATCTTTGAAATGATTCCCTTGACTTAATGATTCTGAAGGTCTATTTGGAAGTTCCTCCCTTTGGTCCCCAAAGTCATGGAGTATTCAGAGAAACATCTAAAGGAGAATTAATTTCCAGCAAACTATTGTTTGCTGCCTTTGCTGCCAATTAAACTCTAGCCTAGAGCTAAGCATATGATTTGGGAATGAAACTTTTTTTGGCAATACAATACACAAAAAGCAATTATAGTGTTTTTCCTATAACCAGTTAAGTGATAGAGGAAATAGAATTGTTACTTAGTAATTATCACACTCTGCCCAACTCCCTCCATAATTTAATAGGCATAAGATTCTTTTAAACCTCAAGTTACTCAATAATTTAGCTAATCTGTAACCTAGGTAAACAACCTTACGTTTTGCTAGCTAAAATGATGAAGTTAAACTATAACACATCTAGGTAGAGCTTTTCTCAGAAGTGTTTCAATTCCATATTGAGTTTTCTGAATGTAAAATAATCATATTCAGATTTCAAAACAGCCAGCCTTACCTGTATCATGACTGAGTATAAGGTCTTGTGGAATGACAGCAATCTATTGGCAAAGAGGACTAGAGACCTATTGTATACCTTGGTCTAAATTTTAAAAGAAAGATACTTGAGAAATGGAAATGATATAATTTCTACCACACATATGTTAACAACAATCCATTAAATTCTTTTCTTCTAGAATCTTCAAAGCACAAATTTGCCTGTGTAAAAATTGAGTTGCCATCCAAAATACGGATGACACAATGGAAATGTTTTCTGCTGTATTTTCACAAACGAAAGGAGGAACTTTGTGACCATACCGTCAAAGTACATACACTTACTGTCTTTATTAAGATTTTTTGAATGCTTATTTTTATTTATTTTTTACATAATTATTTTTTAACTGGAGTATAGTTGATTGACAATGTGGTGTTAATTTCTGCTGTACAGTAAAGTGATTAAGTTATATATTATGTATTTAGTTTTATATATTATATCTTTAGTTTTCCATGTGGTTTATCACTGCATACTAAACATAGTTCCCAGTGCTATACAGTAGGACCCTGGTGTTTATCCATTCTATATATAAAGCCTTACACCTGCTAATTCCGGCCTCCCACTCCAGCCCTCCCCGCCTCCCTCCCGGTAACCACCAAGCTCTTCTCTATGTCTGTGAGTCCGTTTCTGTTTCATAGACAGGTTCATTCATGTCATAGATTCCATATGTAAGTGATAGCCCGTGGTGTCTGTCTTTCTCTGTCTGACTTACTTCGCTTAGTATGATCATCTCTAGGTCCATCCATGTTGCTCCAAATGGCATTATTTCATCCTTTCTATGGCTGAGTGGTATTCTACTGTCTATGTATCACATCTTGATCCATCTGTTCATCCGATGGACATTTAGGTTTCTTCCATGTCTTGGCTACTGTGAACAGTGTTGCTATGAACTTAAAGCTGCATGTATCTTTTTGGATTCGAGTTTTCTCTGAATACATGCCCTGGAGTGGGTAATCACTTCTTGGCCTTTTGGCTAAGATCATGTATTTTTGTGATTAAGATGACTGCATTAAAAATACATTCAATTTTCCTTCTTCTCTGAGCTGAAGTAAATAGAAATCCTGTATATCAGAATGGAGAGCCCTGAGTGTGTCGGGAGAGAGAGACCACAGGTTGTAAGGAGTTAGGTCAAATTAGGGACCCTGTTAGCTTATCAGTGAGCAAGCCAGTCAGTCAAGCCTGACCAAGACTGCAGACCCTTGCACAGTCGGGCAAGTTTGTTTTCAGCTCCCAACCATTATTTCCTTGGGCTTCTTCGGAGTGTCATGCTCCTGTTCTCTTTACAATAAAGCACATCTATCTCTTGCTTCATTCTGGATTTCCAAGATGGCAGTTATTCAAAGAGTTTTGTATATATTGTTAGAAAGCTGACATGTTACATTTTATAATGGCATCATGCCTCAAACCAGTGAAAATACTCCTGACCCTACCAAGGTCTTAATGAGTTAGACTCGTTGACATGGACTTTCTGGCAACCATAAATGTGAAACTCTCTAACACTATGCCTAGCATACTGGGGAATGTTCAATACTGTTAGTTAAAAAAAAATTAAAATAAATACATCTAGTAAGATAGCTCTCTCTGTTTCTGTTTATATAGTAATAATATAGAGGTGGCTGCCTAGACAAAGAAAGAAAAGGTCATTTACTGCCATCTCTAGAGCCACCTCTAGAGAAAATATGGTTTCACATAATATTCATGATTTAGGGCACTCGAAGAATGCACGTAACTGTCTTGTTTATCAAAGCAGCTTAAGAAGAATGCAGAATCTGGGGATCTCAGGCAGCCTGACCCAGGAATCTGCATTTCACCGTGATTCTCATGAATTCTAAAGTTGAAGACTCCCTGCTGCTTACTGACCTGAGGCCTCTTCTTCAGCGATTAAACTTGGACCAGTGAACTAGGTTACCTCTAACAGAGGATACAATCATGTGAAAAAGATGTGAGGGACAGAATAATTTTCAGAAGGATGGTTGTGTGGTTTTACTAATCTCTTTCAATTGCTCCTAGCTTTCTTCAGAATGAATCTCTAACAATTACAGTCTGCATTCCTTTGATAATACCTTCTGCTTTTCTGAGGTTTTTGCAGATTTCTACAAGGAAGTCAGCTACAAAGAACAGGTCAAGAACAGTGAGGGTCTGCACCACTCTGTCTTTCCTACATTTCCTGGTCTCTCAAATACACCATTAAAACAGAAATAAGCAAATAAATTAATATTTATTATAATAGACTCTTGCAACCCCACGTACTGTAGCCCACCAGGCTCCTCTGTCCATGGGATTCTCCAGGCAAGAATACTGGAGTGGGTTGCCATTGCCTTCTCCAGGGGATATTCCCAAGCCAGGAATTGAACCTGGATCTCCTGCATTGTAGGCAGACTCTTTATTGACTGAGCTACGAGTTTTGGCCTTAGTTGTGCCATAAACTGGGCCTGGGTCAGGCAGGTCATTATTCAAAATGAAGACTCAACTTGACCTTACTTTCAAACTGGGGGCCCTTGAATGATGTCCTCAGTGGCCACTAAACTTGTGATAAGGTTCAGGAAATCCTCCCCAAGAATACGACAGCTTGGCATATTGACTATTTTAAGCTACAGAAATCAGAGAAAAGGGCAGAAGGAGAGAGGCCACACTGCCCTTCTCCCTCCCACTTACCTTTTTTGTGACCTTGAAACAGGTCATAAAAGCCTCCTGTGCGAAGGGCCCTCCCTATATTGAGAGGGAAGGAGCGTCCTCATCTCTGAAGACAAAGGAGACCGAGAAGAAGCCAACAAACAGGCCTCGAGATGCTCCGCTGGTTCACTGCACTTTCCGCTTGTTCTTGTTCAGTCGCTGCATTGTGTCTGACTGTGCACGACCCCGTGGGCGCAGCAAGCCCGGCCTCTGTCCTCCGTGTCTCCAGAGTTTGCTCAGGTTCACGCCCAGGTGCACTTTCCTCACATTCCTCATACTCCCAACCTATCAAATTCCTCCAAGACAGCCCACTCTCCATCGAACATAACAGACAGATACTCTGGGTCAGCCAGTTCTTTAGGCCTTCATTTCCTTGTGAAGGTTCCCAGTGTCAAGTAAGCGAAAGTGAAAGTGTTAGTCGCTAAGTCGTGTCTGACTCTCTGTGACCCCCTGGACTGTAGCCCACCAGGCTCCTCTGTCCGTGGGATTCTGCAGGCAAGAGTACTGGAGTGGATTGCTGTGCCGTCCTCCAGGGGATCTTCCCCACCCAAGGATAGAACCTGGGTCTCCTGCATGGCAGGCAGATTCTTTACCATCTGAGCCACCAGGGAAGCCCCAGGTGAAGAAAAACATATATAAATGTGTATGCTTGTCGTCTATTAATCATTGTCAGCTTAATTTCCAGACCCAACCAGGGACCCTTAGGAAGACTTTTTCCTCTCCAGCACATGGGTAAGAGGAAAACTCAGTAAGTAGGGCCCCAGGGTCCCACTCCTGCTGTAAGAGAGGCAAGCTTTTCGTTTTTTATGTTTTCATGTTTTCACTTTTATGTTTTCTCTGTTGGGGGTCCACAAAAAGTGCATTTGGAACAAGTATGCATAACCCAATGTGCCTTATGAGCTCCAGGGGTTCGATTCCATTCTGGGCTCAACTTTGGACAAGTTCTTCTAGAGTCTCTTAAATGCTCGGGAGGGTTAAGGGGTCTGCCTGGAGTTCATAGGGTGGCTCCCCACTTCATTTCTCTAGTTTCATTCTTCTGTTTCTGGGTTGCGCGGTGCCCGTTGGGGCGGGGTGTGGCATTTCATTCTGTGTGACAGTCGTAGGGAAAGAGGGCCCCTATTTTATCAGTTGGGTTTCTCCGTGGCGCCAATGTAAAGAATCCACCTGCCAATGCAGGAGACGCAAGAGATGCTGGTTCCATCCCTAGATCCAGAAGATCCCCTGAAGGATGGCATACCAACCCACTCCCATATTTTTGACCAGAGAATCCCATGGACAGAGGAGCTCTGTCCATGGGGTCGCACAGAGTTGGATACATTTTACAAGTTACTCTGGTGGCAGCATTTATCCAATGAGAAAGAGAGACACACCCGCTTACAAAGGCAGGGAAATTACCTGCTCTGTGAGTTTGTATTCTTGGCCATCCCCTGCTTTTCCCCTTGAGTGGATTTTCTGGCCTCACTATGGGACAGCGATGAAGGGGCAGATGAGAGAGCTAGGCAATCTGGGTCACAGCCACCCAGTTGGAATCCCTTTGAAATCTCCATGTTTTCGTTGTAATTTGTTCAGAGTAGAGAAAGAGGTGCACACAAATAGACTAGACCGTGTCAGTAGTTGGAGAAGACTCCTAAGAGTCCCTTGGACTGCAAGGAGATTAAACCAGTCAGTCCTAAAGGAGATCAGTCCTGAATATTCATCAGAAGGACTGATGCTGAAGCTGAAACTCCAATACGTTGGCCACCTGATGTGACAAGATGACTCATTAGAAAAGACCTTGATGCTGAAAAAGATTGAAGGCAGGAGGAGAAGGAGACGACAGAGGATGAGATGGTTGGATGGCATCACTGAATCGATGGACATGAGTTTGAGCAAGCTCTGGGGGATGGTGAAGGACAGGGAGGCCTGGTGTGCTGCGGTCCATGGGGTCCCAAAGAGTCAGACACGACTGAGCGACTGAACAGCAGCAACAAAGTAGCCCTGGTGCTTCTGGCTTCATAGTTATTTCTCATTCTTTGGCTACAGCACTGAACAATCTCATTTAGTGGGAATCTACAGACTGTAGTCTTATTGAAGGCAGGGGGTTATCTCTTACGAGGGAAGCCAGAAAGGTTCACTATTCTTTCTACCTGAGGTGAGGGTGAAGAGTGGGCATGTGACCCAGGCTTGGACAATCTAATGTTTCCTCAAGACTTTAAGTCTTTGTTGAATAACACAAAGATTATGGCATTGACTATTCAATTCAACTGAAGTCACTGATTCAACATTCACATGGGCATGGCGCCGTCTAGGGGCGGGCAGCTGCATTGTCTTACAGGGAGGTGGAATCCTGGTTGCTGGAAACTATCTTGCTTCCTTTCCATTTTGCAGTCCTGGTCTTCCAAATTTTTGTTGCTTCTGTCACATCTTCATGGTTTTCCAGTAAATTATCTTTTGATTCAGACAACCAGAGTCAATTTCTGTTGCTTGTGTTCAAGAACCCTAACTCATATTGAAAGGCTAAAACCAAACCCAAACCAATCCTGGTATGAAAAAACATGATAATGTTTATATTAACTTTTTATTATATGAAAATTAATATACAAGTATGGGATTATTTTGATGTAGCATATTTTATATCTTAATAGTAGTGATAGTTACTTTAAAATTTTTGTTTTCTATTTATATGCTCTGGAGCATAGTTGATTAACAATATTTTGTTAGTTTCAGGTGTATATAGCAAGGTGATTCAATCATACATACATATGTATCTATTCTTCTTAAAATTCTTTTCCCATTTAGGTTATTACAGAATACCTAGCAGAGTTCCCTGTGCTGTACAGTAGGTCCTTGTTGGTTATCTATTTTATGTATCATAATGTGTCTATGTCAATCCCAGTCTCCCAATCTATCCTGCCCCCCTTCTCTTCCCCCATAACCATAAGCTTGTTCTCTAAGCCTGTGAGTCTATTTCTGTTTTGTAAATAAGTTCATTTGTATCATTTTTTTTAGATTCCACATATAAATGATATCATATGATATTTTTCTTTCTCTGGATTACTTACTTCAATTAGTATGATCATCTCCAGGCCCATCTACATTGTTGCAAATGACATTATTTCATTCTTTTTAATGACTGAGTTCTAACTGTTGTAAGTCCAGTTAGAACTGGACATGGAACAACAGACTGGTTCCAAATAGGAAAAGGAGTACGTCAAGGCTGTATATTGTCACTCTGCTTATTTAACTTAGATGCAGAGTACATCATGAGAAACGCTGGGCTAGGGGAAGCACAAGCTGGAATCAAGACTGCCGGGAGAAATATCAATAACCTCAGATATGCAGATGACACCACTCTTATGGCACAAAGTGAAGAAGAACTAAAGAGCCTCTTGATGAAAGTGAAAGAGGAGAGTGAAAAACTTGGCTTAAAGCTCAACATTCAGAAAACTAAGATCATGGCATCTGGTCCCATCACTTCACGGGAAATAGATGGGGAAACAGTGGAAACAGTGGCTGACTTTATTTTTGGGGGCTCCAAAGTCACTGCAGATGGTGATTGCAGCCATGAAATTAAAAGACACTCCTTGGAAGGAAAGTTATGACCAACCTAGACAGCATATTAAAAAGCATAGACATTACTTTGCCAACAAAGGTCCGTCTAGTCAAGGCTATGGTTTTTCCAGTAGTCACGTATGGATGTGAGAGTTGGACTCTAAAGAAAGCTGAGCGCCAAAGAATTGATGCTTTTGAACTGTGGTGTTGGAGAAGACTCTTGAGAGTCCCTTGGACTGCAAGGAGATCCAACCAGTCCCTCCTAAAGGAGATCAGTCCTGGGTGTTCATTGGTAGGACTGATGTTGAACCTGAAACTCCAATACTTTGGCCACCTGATGTGAAGAGCTGACTCATTGGAAAAGATGCTGATGCTGGGAAAGGTTGAGGGCAGGAGGAGAAAGGGGACAACAGAGGATGAGATGGCTGGATGGCATCACTGACTCAATGGACATGGGTTTGGGTGGACTCCGGGAGTTGGTGATGGACAGAGAGGCCTGGCGTGCTGCAGTTCATGGGGTTGCAAAGAGTCGGACACGACTGAGCGACTGAACTGAACTGAACTGAATGACTGAGTAATATTACATTATATATATATGTACCACATCTTCTTTATCCATTCATCTACCATTGGACATTCAGATCGCTTCCATGTCTTGGCTATTGCAAACAGTGCTGAAATGAACATCGGGGTGCCTGTATTTTTTTGAACCATGTTTTTCTCTAAATATAATATCTGTTGTATCTTGATAGCAGTGACAGTTAATCTTGTGTGTCAGTTTGGCTAGGTCACTGTACTCAAATACTTTGTCAAATATTATTCTAGATGTTTCTGTAAGATGTTTTTTAGGATAAAATTAATATTTAAGTCAGTAGGCTTTGAATAAAGCAGATTACTTCCCACAATGTGAGTGAGTTGAAGGCCATTCCATCACTTGAAAACCTTAAGGAACAGACTAACCCTCCCCAGTAAAGAGGAAATTCTTCCAGCAGATGGTCTTTGGACTCCAGTTGCCATTCTTCCCTGAGTCTCCAGCCTGCCAGCTTCAACAGTCACATGACCCAATCTCTTAAATCTTTCCCTCTAATATCTTATGGGTCCTGTTTCTCTGGAGAACCCTGACTAATACTATTCTCAAACACACTACCGTGTGATTGGTGCAGATCTCTGCTCTGTGTGCTAAATAGCTGCATAATACCTGGATGCATGCTAAATCACTTCAGTCCTGTCTGACTCTGTGAGACCCAATGGACTGTAGCCCACCAGGCTCCTCTGTCCATGGGATTCTCCAGGCAAGAAGACTGGAATGGGGTGCCATGCCCTCCTCCAGGGGATCTTCCCGACCCAGGGATCGAAGCCATGTCTTTTACATCTCCTGCATTGGCAGGCGGGTTCTTTACCACTAGCGCCACCTGGGAAGCCTTGCGTAATACCTACTCTGTGCACTTATGCACTTCCACCCCTTTGTTGGATTTAGGCAAAGATTCTTTTGGGAAAAGCAGGTCCTAATACAACAGAGAGCAGACCCATTTCCTGCCTAATACCACTTCCCTGAGGGTTTAGAGTAGATCTGTTCAGTGCCTGGTCAGGGAATGTTAATGTATATAGAGCTCCCAGTGGTGTCTCCTGGATCAACCCTTTCATGCCCACTCGGTGCAAGCTGAACTTGTGGATAGCAACCTCACAAGCCAAGGCTCTCCCTCTGGGCATGCGGTTGCCTGGTGGTAAGACGTTCACAGTGGTTCCGTATTAGAAGAGATTAAGCCAGTCCAAGCAGACTTCCCAGGTGACTCAGCGGTAAAAAATTTGCCTGTCGATGCAGGAGATGTAGGAGACTAGAGTTCAATTCCTGGGTTGGGAAGATCCCCTGCAGGAGGAAATGGCAACGCACTCCAGTGTTCTTGCCTGGAAAATTTCATGGACAGAGGAAACTGGCAGGTTGCAGGTTATAGTCCATGGGGTCGCAAAGAGTCAGACATGACTGAGCATGTGCGCATGCACACACATACACACACACACACACACACACACACACACACACACACACACGAAGCAAGTCCAAGCAACTCCTATAGAGTCATTGACTCTTACTGGCTAGTATTAAAAAGAGACTAGGGAGAAGACACAAAAGAATTATGACTAGGGTCCGTGGGGGTGTGCCTGTCCAAAGAGGGCTGGGCACCTAATAGATGCTCAATAAATACCTGTTCTGTGGGTGTGCAAAGCTCAAGGATGAATAGAAGAAAACCAGCCCCTTTCCTGAAAGCTGACAATTCCTGGATCGTTAATTTCTTAATGGAAATGAAACATAAAAACATGTTAAAACAAAGATATCTTATAGATTATAGCATTTTTTTTTAGAAATAAAGAATAGTTGATTTACAATGTTGTGTTAATTTCTGTTGTACAACAGAGTGACCCAGTTATACATATGTATATATATTTATACATTCTTTTTAAAAATATTCTTTATAGTTTATAATAGACTATTCTGTGCTATATATAGGAACTTGTCTATCCATTCTTTATGTAAGAGATTATATATGCTAACCCAGCCTCCCACTCCAGCCTCCCCCACCTCCCTTCTCCCTTGTCACCACCTGTCTGTTCTCTATGTCTGTGGGTCTCTTTCTGTTTCAGTTAGGTTCATTTGTGTCTTATTTTAGATTCCATAAATGTAGCATCATATGTTAATTGTCTTTCTGTCTGACTTCTTTCACTTAGTGTGATAATCTCTAGTTGCATCCATGTTGCTGCAGAAAACATTATTTTGTTCTTGTTATGGCTGAATAATTCAGTTGTGTATGTGTACCACATCTTTATCTATTCATCTGTCTATGGGCATTTAGATTACTTCCATTTCTTGGCTATTGTGAACCATGCTATATAGCAATGGATTTTAGAATTAAAACATAATTCAAAAAATTTTGACCCAAGGAGGGAGTTGCTTTAATACACAGATTAAATCCTAGGGGAAATATCTGATTCTTTTGTGTTGTCAGGACACTAACAATTAACTGGAGGAGTTCTGGTCTTGTATCTCCTGACTCACGAGGGACACTGTAAAGCCTTCTTCATAATCTGTTGCTGCCGTTTTGCGAGCAAACCTCCTGCCTTCCTGGACTACCTGCTTCACCCTAGCCATATCTAACCCCTGTAGCTGCCACACCCGCCAGGAAGCGGTCACGTGTTTTGGGTGTGCCCTGGATCCACTGCCTTGTTTCTGTTCTGCTGCTTCTGTGGTGAGTCTTTGCTTGTGTCAAGGGTCCTTACCTTCTCCATTTTGTCCGTTTGGCTTGAGTGAAAATCGCTTTACATTTGGCTCCAGGAGTAGACTTGTGATCTAGATCTGGCCAGTCAGAGTGTCACATCCTCTTGACCATAGTACCACAGGATTGAATGAGTCTATTGGACACAATGAATCCCAACCTCAAGGCTTTTGCAGACCTATCAGGTCTGCAAAGAAGAAACATTTTTATTGAGATTATTGACAAGCTACAATGTAAGCCTAGATCTATGGCTACTCATCTTGCACCATGAAGGGGAAGCTTGTCTGGGCTTTGAGTCTGCACAGGGAAGTGAAGCTGAGAGATGATGAGAGGCTAGTTTGCAACACTGTTGGCAGTCTCCATATCCCAGAAGGATTTGAGGTAGACCAGAAGATCCAAATCTAACTTCTACAAGCAACACTTGAGGTTTTCATGCATATTGTGGGAAAACAACTGCTTCTCATTAGGTTAGTCTAAAATAAAAACCATTTAGTCTTTTGAAAATTTTAATGAGTTACTTTCTTGGGTGAAACATTTCTTTGCAGTTGAGCAAATACTTTAGGGACATGTACAGATCTGTCAAACTTGCTGTGAAGTTTCACTCAGAACTTCGCTATTAACAGTTTCTTAATAAGCAGCCTTTTAATCCTCCCAGTTTCATAGACAAAACCTTTCTCATATCAAAGGATGAAGAGAAACAGAAAACCCTCTCTAAACACTGGGAGGAAATTGGTAGGAGGTTCTCCGGCCTTGATGTGGTTGAAAAAATACATGAAAGGAGAACAATGAGGAGTAATAACTAAGAATTGAAAATTGTAGCACATACACAGTTTTCTTTTGGTGGGAATATTACACAATCATACCACTTAACAAGAATAGTTGAGACCAGTAATAAATTAATTTTATTATTAAAAAGAACCAAGAATCATTTTATCTTTTAGTTTTATGTCAAGTAGGCAGATCTATGGGGGTTCCCTGGTAGCTCAGCTGGTAAAGAATCTGCCCGCAATGCAGTAGACCCTGGTTCATTTCCCGGGTTGGGAAGATCCTCTGGAGGAGGGCCTGGCAACACACTCCAATATTCTTGCTTGGAGAATCCCCATGGACAGAGGAGCCTGGAGGGCTACAGTCCATGGGGTCGCAAAGAGTCAGACATGACTGAATGACTAAGCACAGCACAACACAGGTAGATCTATAGACTATATCTATTTTTCCAGCAATTTTATTGTAATTTTACTGCTTTTTGAGATAAACTCACATTCTTTACATTAATTCATCTGCTCTCTTGCAGTGAGTGCCTGTCTCAGAGTGTCATTTTGTGACTCTGTGAGTACATGTGTCTACCTGCCAGTAGGCAAAGCAGATGGAAATATGGTGTTTATATCATCAAAATCTAAAATTTGCTGAGTAAGACTTGACTGCAGACAAAAATAAATACCATTTGAAATCTTTTTTTTTAAATGCACAGTGACATTTCATAAAAAAATATAATCATATGCCTACTTTTTGAAAAAGCAAAGGTCAGAGGAGTGAAATGTGAGAGTGATTCTATTAACATTTCTGGTTGAGTTTCCTCTGTTGTTATGATCTCAAGATTCTTTCAGCTACATGCACTAATGATTGTATAAAGAGGGCAGAGAAAACAGCAATTTATTATGATGACGGGATTAAGTACTCTGGCATGGAACAGAGAAAAACAAGCATCTCTGCAGATGGGAATGAGGCCACATAATGTTTTCAGCAACAGATTTCTACAGAGGATTTTGGCAACAAGGATAAATGTTCATATCACTGGAATTGCCATCTGAGTTATGTTGGGGGCTATTTTAAGATACAGTGGAATCTGTTAATTATTTCTTGGACTCTGTAGTTCTGATTTATGTATTGGAGGATTAGAAAAGTGTAAGTTGTTGACAGCTGTGCTCTGGAGTACTATGAGGCCAGGTGTTTGCGGTTCTGAAATGATTTGAAAATTAAAAATCCCGTTTTGCATTTCCAGAAAGTGAGAAGATGTAGGGTGTATTGATTATTCAAATGAAGATGCTCTGATTAGGCTCATTCTAACTGGGGCAGCCAACTAGAACTCTCACTAAGAGGGGATATTCTTGCCCATGTCGGCGTCCCTGATCCTCTGAAATTCATGAGGAAAATGTGATAATAATAATAACCCCAGTCTCACAGGATGGCTACTATGAGGACCAAATGAAATTGTGTGTGTCAAGAGCACTTTGTAAATTATAAGGTACCGAATATTATCTCTAAGTATTTCTATTTCAAAACCAGTAGCGTTACTTCTAGTAGCTACTTATGATGCACTGTGCGGTATCCTGTTAGCTCACCTGATTCTGATGCGGTGGCAGGAGGCATTCCCAGAGGTCCCAGTCTCTTTCTTCAAGCGGAGGAAGTGAAGCCACAGAAGGCTGGTCAGCCAGAGAGACAGGACCTGGGAGTGGGCGGGGGTTAGTGCCCTCTGGGGGCAGTTCTGCCCCCAGCCGATAGGAGTCAGTGCACCAGCGTCCTGGGCTGCTCGTCCTCCGGTGGGACAAGGCTGAGGTGTGGCCCACACACTTGTGCACAGGTTCCTTGGCAGATGTGAGCTCTGGTTGCCCCCAGAGGGAACCAGCACACCACCTTGCTGTCTTTGCTCACTCGCCCGTCTGGCATTTCCCACTCCCTCAGTTCTGCTTGCTTTTCCCATAGAAGCATCCACACTCCAGCCCTTGCCTCAAGCTTTGCTTTCTGGAGATGTTACCTAGCCTAACTTCCTCTACTGGAGAGGGAAATGGCAACCCACCCCAGTATTCTTGCCTGGTGAATCCCATGGGCAGAGGAGCCTGGCGGGCTGCAGTCCATAGGGTTGCAAAAGAATTGGACCCTCCTTAGCAACTGAAGAAAAAAAGCAACAATTTCCCCCAAGGCATTTTAGTGTCATGCTAAAGAAACTACTGCAGAAAGAGATATTTCAGTCTATTAATATAATGTAAAGTATGATAATCTCCATATATGAAGAAAGCAACATATATATGTGTATAATATATATATATTTTTTTCTTTGTTCATTCATGTTGATGGATGTTAATTTGTCTAGACTTTCACACTGAGGTGTACAAAGCAGTCTCTTAAGATTTGTTTCAGTTAACTCTCTTTTGATGATTATGTCTCTCATGTGATTGCTAATTTTCTGTACTTCGTTTTTCCTCTTTTTATTTTATTTTTGTTTAGTGTTCTTAATGGTTTTTCTTTCTTTCTTTCTTTCTTTTTTATACTGCTTCTCTTGGCTTTTCGTTTTCTAACTGGTTCATTTCTGTTTTAACCTTAATTAAATATTGTTCCTTCAAAAAAACAGAGAGAAAGGAGAAATTTCAGTGAGACCCTAAGCAGAAAATTCCTGGCAGTTTTACCACACTGGAAGGATTAAGAGGCTCCTATGATGGGAGTCAATATGCTCAGAACATCTAAAGTGTCAGAGCTGTCGTGTTTGGTGTTTCTTCCAATCCTTTAATTGTGGAAAAAAGTCCCGCACGTGGGGAACGGGAGCTCCACGGGTCCTTCTCGCATCGTTGAAGAATGCTGGTGAAGCACCGCTGCTCTACAGCTCCGCGAATGGATGATGAGGGAAAGATGAACCGAA
Organism: Okapia johnstoni; assembly: GCA_024291935.2. Taxonomy (NCBI): domain Eukaryota; kingdom Metazoa; phylum Chordata; class Mammalia; order Artiodactyla; family Giraffidae; genus Okapia; species Okapia johnstoni. The sequence continues at coordinate 34,508,748 of CM044327.1, read as the reverse complement.
CGAGAGCGGAGGAAAAAGGAGAATAGTCCGTACCGTCAAGTCCCCAAGCTTCCCTTTGCCCTCGGGTTCAGGCTCTCTCCCAGCCGAGCCTTTCTCTTGCAGCTGCTGGGTGGTAAGTTCCGCCGGGGCCAGGACCTCTGAGCGCTCTTGGCACTGTGTCCCACCACAGGATCTGAAGCATAGCAGCTGCTCTATACCCAGGCTTGGAATAAATGAACAAATTCATTGATTGATTGTTTCCCCTTCGGAGAGTGATGTAAGGGGGAGCCCTGGAACAGAAGGCAGCAGAACTGGTTCAAGCTGAAATCTGTCTTTAACCCAGGACATGGGTTCATCTTGGCAGCTCAGCTGAGCACGCTGGTCTTGGGTGCCCATCACTCAAACTAAGACCTTTGCTTGGTCTCAGAGTTGTAAGGACCCTTGTTAAGGGCCTGGGCTTTGGAGTCGGGCAGAGATGGACATGAACTGGGCACACTGAAGACATGGGTCACTGCGGAAGGTAGTTTACTGTCTAATCCTACAGTTTTCAGCTTGTCAGAGGGTTATAATGACACCTTCCTCTCTGGGCTGTTAGGATGCTAACATTCATGAAGTTTCTCTTGTATGTGCCACGTGCTCAGTCGTGTCTGACTCTGTGTGACCCCATGGCCTATAGCCCGCCAGACTCCTCTGTCCATGTGATTCTCCAGGCAAGAAGACTGGAGTGGCTTGCCATGCCCTCCTGCAGGGGATTTTCCTGACCCAGGGATCAAACCCGGGTCTCCTGCCTCTCCTGCATTGCAGGCTGAGCCATCGGAGAAGTCCTCCCTTATATAGCAGTCAGTAATTTTCAGAATTCCCCACTCTTTCCTTTCATTAGTGAATTTTACGCCTCTGTTTGCCTGACAAAGGATCATGGGTTGAAGGCGAGGGCAAGAGGGAAAGCAAGGGGACCAGATCACCCGCAGCTTGGGAGTGAAGCCCTTCCAGACCAAGGAGCTGTTTGTGTTTGCTGCTGTCTTCCCACACACCACAGACACGCCACAGGCAAACTGGCACGTCTGCTAGTGATTCATTTTCCAGAAAGACGAATATTTTTGAACTTTGTTAACACTCAGGGCATTTTATTTTTGGCCCTCCTGTTGCCTCTGTGTTCTCTCATCTTTTCCACTTTGCTTCTCACGGCTCTGCTGTGCCCTCCGCGAGGGGTCTTCCCTCTCCCCGCCTCTGGCCTCAATGGGACTTGGCGGAAACTGGGCGAAGGTTCTGATGAGTTTGTTCTTCTTCTGACCTTTTCTGGCAGTTCCTCTGCTCCTCAGTTCCCTCTGTGAGAAGGGGCCAGGCATTCATTTGTCTGTCAAGCATTTTATTTTTGTAGTTCCTGAATCTTCCAGTTCAGTGGGTGCTTTCCAGGTCAGAGACTGCCTAAATTACTTTTCAACAAACACTGTCCTCCACACTCTCCTTCCTGGGAGTGAGCTGAATCATGGCTTGATGGGAGAGGGAGTGTCTAGCGGCAGAACCCAGAGGGGAAAACTGGTGATTTGGGTCAACTGTGCACCTGCTTTAACCTGGTGAATATGCTTAGGTTTGTAAAAACCTTTTAACAAACCTTTTAACGTTGGAAGGGTTTCCCAGGTGGCTCAGTGGTAAAGAATCCACATGCCAATGCAGGAGACGTGGATTTGATCCCTGGGTCAGGTAGATGACCTGGAGAAGGAAATGGCAACCCACTCCAATATTCTTGCTTGGGAAATCCCATGGACAGAGGAGCCTGGTGGGCTACAGTCTGTCGGGTTGCAAAGAGTCGGACATGACTGAGCGACTAAACATCTGCACTGTGTTGGAAAGAGTTTCTCGCATTTCAAATTAAACTCCACACAAAGAAACATTTGGCTTAGAAGGGTTGCTGGTCTCTGTGGCAGACTGCAAATACAGCCACCACTCCCGACCTCTCCCCTTGCAACGGGAAACTTTGCAGCTTCTCCCATAAAGAGGCAAAGTCCGTTTCTCCAAACCTTGAACCTGGGCTGGGTGGCAACGTTGCTTGGCAAATAGAATGCAGCAAAGTACCTGTGTGTGAGCTAGGAGCCTGGCCTCAGGAGACCCTGTGTACCTCCTCTCTTTCTCTTGGGACACTGCCAGCCGTCGTGGGAGCAGGCCTGTACAGCCACATGGAGAAGGAGGTGCCATGCGGACTGGGGCGGAGTCATGCTGGTTTCCCAGGAGAGGTCTTGGACATGTGAAAGAGCTCAGCCAAGATCCGTCAGGCCTGGCCCAGATCAGTAGAATTGCCTAGATTCTTTTAAGTGCTAGTTCTACTAAGGCTGGTGAGTTGTAGTAAAGGTTTTTTAAAAAAATCTTAAGTGTACGTATGTTTTGGCTGCACCTTGTGGCTCTCAGGATCTCAGTTCCCTGACCGGGGGCTGAACCCCGGCCATGACAGGCAAAGCCCGGAATCCTAACCACTCGGCTGCCAGGGAACTAACTCGGGTTGGTTTAAGCCGCTAAATTTTGGGATAGTTTGTTATGCAGCCAAATCTAACTTGTTTTGGATTTTATAAACCCATCCACACACATGATGTTAAACTGGTTGTTCAGAGTCTAGGTGACGATGACAAGCTGAGGTTACAGTGATTAGCAGAGGTGAGACCTAGCACGCAAGGGTGTTTTTTCTGTGTTGTCCTTAACCGGATCCCATTGACAGGCAGGCACATCTTTGCGGATTCACATTTTTCTTTTTTTGTGGACATTTTTGTTTTTATTAAACTTGATGTGATTTTTTTTTATTGTGATAAAGGTCACATAGTATAAAACATACTATTTTCACCATATTTAACTGTGCAGTTCAGCAGCACTAACTACATTCACCTTGTTGTGCGACTCTCACCATCATCCATCTCCTGAATTTTTCACCTCCCTAAACGGAAACCCTGTCCCCTTTAAACACTAACACCCCACCCCCTATGCTCCCCACCCCCAGCCTTGGCATCTACCAGCATACTTTCTGACTGTATGAGTTTGACTGGTTCCTCTTATCAGAAAAGGAAATGGCAGTTCACTCCAGTGTTCCTGCTGGGAGAATCCCATGGACACAGGAGCCTGGTAGGATACAGTCCATAGGCTTGCAAAAGAGTTGGACATGACTGAAGCGACTGAACAGGCAGGCAGTGGGTACCACATTTAGGTGGAGGATTCACATTCTTTAGTGGATTTCATAGTCAAAGCTCTTGGAATGTCATCAACTACTAATCCAGTTGAAGAGGTCAGAATCTAGGCTTCCACTCTCTTTTTCCAGGACGTCTGTGTGTTCTGGGGTTTTGTGGAAGATGGGTACACACGACCAACCAGATGAGACCGAGCTAGTCCTGGGGCAATGCTGTTGGATGGCCACTGTCTATGATAAGTTTATTGGAAACAATCTACATCTTATGTACCATGTTAAATGGGATGGCTTTAGTGAATTATTTTTCACAAAGTCATCTTTTGCTTCCACAGAACTGAAAGGCATATGTAAGAGATGGAAATGCATAGTTGAGCTCTTGTTCACTCAGCATTTAATCTTGTGCTCACTGGCCCGTACATGACACCGGAAGGTCTTTAGCACTGACTCTAAAAATTGTTTAAACACATTTTAAAAACTTTTCTCTTTTTTGGGCCACGCCATGTGGCTTAACAGGATCTTAGTTTCCCAACTAGGGTTGAACCCATACTACAGCAATGAAGCCACGGAATCTTAACCACTGGACCACCAGGGAACCCCCTAAACACGTTTGATGCAGTAATTTCTTTCCTGGAATTTCTTCTTTTATTTAGAAAATTATTTTGTCTCTGCGGACTGAAAGCTATAACCAAGGCTCAGATTTTATTGGCTTTATCTGAGAAAGGCAATTTCTCATCACTTGTTGTTTAGTCACTAAGTTGTGTTCGACTCTTTGTGACCCCATGGACTGCAGCACTCCAGGCTCCTCTGTCCTCCACTGTCTTTCAGAGTTTGCTCAGATTCATGTGCATTGAGCCAATGATGCTGTCTAACCATCTCATCCTCTGTCGTCCCTTTCTCCTTTTGTCTTCAGTCTTTCCCAGCATCAGGGTCTTTTCCAATGAGTTGGGTGTTTGCATCAGGTGGCCAAATATTGGAGCTTCAGCTTCAACATCAGTTCTTCCAATGACTATTCAGGACTGATTTCCTTTAGGATTGACTGGTTTGATCTCCTTGCAAAGACTCTCAAGAGTCTTCTCCAGCACCACAATCTGAAATCATCAGTTCTTCGGCACTCAGCCTTCTTTAGGGTCCAACTCTCATATCTGTACATGACTACTGGAAAAAACATAGCTTTGACTAGATGGACCTTTGTTGGCAAAGTGATGTCTCTGCTTGTTAATATTCTGTCTAGGTTTGTCATAGCTTTCCTTCTAAGGAGCAAGAGTCTTTACCGCTGAGCCAGCTGGGAAGCCCTTCTCATCACTAGCCAAACTCAAAATACTGACCATAAAATTTGATAAACTCAAGGAGATATAGTCTCTAGATATTTGAAGACATTTCTGCATTTATATGTTTTTCCTTCATAAGAATTTAGGACTAAAGAAAATTAATATTTTTGATCTAAAATGATTAGCTTTCCCATTTTTTAACAGGACTGCTAGATATTCCTTACTTAAAAAAAAAAGATATCTGAAATTCAAGCGAGGAAAAGGTAGATAAAGAAAAATACTGTTGTGAATTGTAAACTTTTAAAAACGAAAATGTTCAGATTACCGCAGAGTTGCATACTGCTTGGCTGGTCGGCTGTGCCAAGGGAATTTTGGGAGCTTTGCCCACAAGATTCGTTGGTTTCACAGAGCAGAGTCTGTCCTATACCCATGCTGCAGTAAAATTCTTGCTATTCATTTTGACACCAATCAACACAGAAGCATATAAGTTAGGCCCAGAGAATCAAAGAGAAAACCAGTCCTAACAAATTGCTAACATTAAAACTTCACTTTGAAGTCCATGTTGGGCTTTCCTGGTGGCACAGTTCATAAGAATCCACCTGCAAATGCAGGAGACACGGTTTCGATCCCTGGGTCTGGGATGATCACACGTGCCATGGACCAACTAAGGCCCTGCGTCACAACCACTGAGCCAGCGCTCAGAGCCTGCGCTCTGCAACCAGAGAAGCTGCCGCAGTGAGAAGCCCGTGCACCGCCATGAAGAGGAGCCCCCGCCCGCTGCAACTGGAGAAAAGCCCATGCAGCAACGAAAACCCAGCGCAGCCCAAAATAAAAATAAATAAAATTATTAAGAAAAAAAAGAAGCCCGTGTGGAAGATTCCTTCCAGAGAGAGGCATATGGATGCATTGCCCAGTGATTATTGTGTCAAAAGTCTGGGGCCTGGATTGAGGCAAGCCAGGAGCCCCCTTCCTCCACCTCCTTGCTGCTGGCTTATTTCTGCTGAGGTGTGCTGTATGTTATACTTACGATCCGGGTGGAGAGGGTGAAGTAATGTAAGGTTTGCCTTTCGGAGGCTGTATCTGTGTGCAAAGACAGATATCAGCTTCTCACGGAAGGTCTGTGGCTTCCAGACCGTGAGCAGCCCCTGGCGTGGTGCTCATCTCAAACGGCCACAGCGCCTTTCTTTTTTTTTTTTAAATCCAGTTTTTATTTTATATTGGAGTATACTTGATTTATAATGTTGTGTTAGTTGCAAGTGTAGAACAATGTGATTGTTATACATATACACGCATCTATTCTTTTTCAAACTCTTTTCCCATTTAGGTTATCACAAAATACTGTGCAGAGTTCCCTGTACTATACAGGAGGTCCTTGCTGGTTATCTATTTTACATATAGTGGTGAGTATAGGTGAGTCCTAAACTTCTACTCTATCCCTCTTCCAACCCATCCCCCCTGATAACCATAAATTCATTCTCTAAATCTGTGACTTTGTTTTTGTTTTGTGAATAAATTCATCTGTATCATTTTTTAGATTCTACATATAAGTGATAGCATGTTATTTGTCTTTCTCTGACTTACTTCACTTAGTGTGATAATCTCTAGGTTCATCTATGTTGCTGCAAATGGCATTATTTCATTTTTTATGGTTGAGTAATAATCCATTATATATATATATATATATGTATATATATATATATACACACACATATATACTGGTGGCTCAGACAGTAAAGAATCTGCCTGCAGTATTCTTGCCTGGAGAATTCCATGGACAGAGGAGTCTGGCGGGCTACACTTCATGGGGTGGCAAAGAGACACGACTGAAGGACTAACACTTTCACTTCCTATACATATATCGGCTTCCTATGTGGCACTAGTGGTAAAGGATCCGCCTGCCAATGCAGGAGATACAACGGATGCTGGTTTGATCCCTGGGTCAGAAAGATCTCCTGGAGAAGGACATGGCAACCTACTCTAGTATTCTTGCCTGGGGAATCCCATGAACAGAGGCGTCTGGCGGGTAACAGTCCATGGGGTCACAAAAGAGTTGGACATGCCTTAGCCACTAAAAAGACAACATATATATATACATATATATATATATATATATAAATATGTATATATAAAATATCTTCGTTATCCATTCTCCATTCATCTGTTAACAGACACTTAGGTTATTTCTATGATGGGCTATTGTAAATATTAACGCTGCTGCTATGAACATTTGGGTGCTTGTGTCTCTTCCAATTACAGTTTTGTCTAGATATATGCCCAGGAGTGGGATTGCTGGGTCATATGGTAGCTTTATTTTTGGGTTTTTTAGGAACTTCCATACTGTTTTCCATAGTGGTTGCACCAATTTACATTCCCACCCACTGGAGGAGGGTTTCCCTTTCTCCACACCCCCTCCAGCATTTGTTATGTGTAGACTTTTTGAGGTGGCCATGTGACTGGTGTGGGGTGGTACCTCACTGTAGTTTTGATCTGTATTTCTCCAATAATTAGCAATGATTCTTGGGTGCCTCTTACCTGTCTTCATGTCTTCTTTGGGAAAATGCTTGTTTAGGTCTTCTGCCCATTTTCCAATTGTTTTCTGTTGTTGTTGTTATTGAATTATATGCTGTGGCTGCTGCTGCTAAGTTGCTTCAGTCGTGTCTGACTCTGTGCGATCCCATAGACAGCCGCCCACCAGGCTCCCCCGTCCCTGGGATTCTCCAGGCAAGAACACTGCAGTGGGTTGCCATTTCCTTCTCCAGTGCATGAAAGTGAAAAGTGAAAGTGAAGTCGCTCAGTCGTGTCTGACTCTTAGTGACCCCATGGACTGCAGCCCACCAGGCTCCTCCAGTCCACTGGATTTTCCAGGCAAGAGTACTGGAGTGGGGTGCCATTGCCTTCTCCATTGAATTGTGTGAGCTCTTGTATATTTTGAAAATTAAGCTCCTGTCTGTTACATCATTTGGAAACATTTTCTCTCAGTCCATAGGTTACCTTTTTGTTTTGTTTCTGGTTTCCATTGCTGTTTAAACATTTATAAGTTTGGTTCGGTTCCATTTGGTTATTTTTGCTTTTATTTCTATTGCTTTGGGACACTGACCCAAGAAATCACTGGTGTGAATTATGTCAGAGGATGTTTGCCTATGTTCTCTTCTGGAAGTTTTATGGTGTCATGTCTTATATTTTAGTCTTTGAGCCATTTTGAGTTTATTTTTGCGTGTGGTGTGAGGGTACATTCTAACTTCATTGATTTACATGCGGCTGTCCAACTTTCCCAAACACCACTTGCTGAAGAGACTGTATTTTCTCTATTGTATACTCTGCCTCTTTTGTTAAAGATTAATTGACTGTAGGGAAGTGGATTTTTTATAGGCTCTCTATTCTGTTACAATGGAGAGATTATTGAATTCTTAGCTTCCTCTAAACAAAGACATAGGGTGGTATCATGGGGGAGGTGATATAAAGGGAAGCCCAAGACTGTAAGAGAAAAGGGCTCAGTAGTGAATAAAAAGTGTTAAAAGAGTGCACAGAGCCTCTTGTCTGTTATTTTATCTGCTGGGATGATCTTCAACAAAGCAGATAAAACCAGGATGGTTGGGTCCACGTGCTGACCACTAATATTTATTCTCTCTTTATATAGCAGTTGGGTTTTGGCCAGATGTCTTGGATGGACGATAGTCCCCACTCTACATTTCCCACTCTGCACCTCTGCACCTGGGCTTTTATGAAAGGATGTCAGCCTCCACCACACTCTTTTTTTCTTTATGATAGATGTTGATGATGATGATGATATAAGTATTCTAGAGCCACGAGGTTGAAACAGCCTAGGTCCCCACATCACTGCATGGAACAGTCGTGGCCAATCAACAATACCGTCCTTGGACTGTTTTGTGGCTGAAAAATAAACTTGTGTTCTGTTTGTACCACTTGGTATTTTTGGATGTATTGGTCACAGCTTTTTAGCCTAACATACTAATGCCCCAATATTTTGGAAACGACACAGTCTTGCCTGTCTTTTTGATTGGCGTGGCCACAAGAGAAAATCCCCATGCTTTCTTGGATTGGCTTGGGTCACCAGTGATTGGGGCCACTGCCCTCTTACTTGCATAGAGAAAGGGGGAATGAGGCCACTCAAGGGAAGTACAGGCAGAATGAGAGGAAAAAGGCTTAACTGACAAAGATGTTGGTACCATGAGTGCTTGAGGTCTCATGGTATAATCTCTGTTTATAGTAAGTCCTTGTGTAGTTGAAGTATGATAGTCACAAGTGCAAAGTAAGTGACTAGACTACAAACACACGCCAGATGAATGGGTAATGCATACTTTTGGGGTTCATAAATGAGTCCAGGCTGTTGTTTAATGGAAACATTATGCAGGACAGCTGTGTTGCTCCACATCCTCACCAACACTTTGCATCAGGTTTTTTAAAAATTTAACCCTTGTGTTGTGTGTATTGGGTATCTCACTGTGGGGTTTTGTTTTTGTTTGTTTTATTGAAGTATAGTTGATTTATAATGTTGTGTCAGTTTCTGGTACACTGCAAAGTAATTTAGTTATATATATTCTTTTTCAGATTCTTTTCCACTATAGGTTATTATAAGATATTGAATATCGTTTCCTGTCTTATAGACTAGGTCCTTGTTGTTTATCTATTTTATATAAAGTAGTATATATCTGATAATTTCAAGCTCCTAATTTATTCCTCCCCCCAGCTTCCCCTTTGTAACCATAAATTTATTTTCCGTGAAAAAAAAAATGGTATGGTAGAGTGGAAAAGACTTGGGCTTTGGTAGCAAAAGTATCAGTTCGCCTTTCAAGTGGTGGTAGTGGTAAAGAACCTGCCTGCTGATGTAGGAGACATGAGAGACTCTCGTTCGATCCCTGGGTTGGGAAGATCCCCTGGAGGAGGGCATGACAACTCACTCCAGTATTTCTGCCTGGAGAATCCCATGGACAGAGGAGCCTGGTGGGCTATAAGTCCATGGGGTCGCAAAGAGTCGGACACGACTGAAGCGACTTCGAACATAACTGGGTGGAAATGACTCGGGCTTTGGTAACAAAGGTCTCAGTTCATCTTCCAGGTTCCTAGCTGTGTGACTGTGAGTGAGTTATTACTTTCTGAGTTTCAGTTTTGAAATCTTTAAAAAGGGGATAATAAGACATATCAAAATATCACTGTGACAAGTAAATGAGCTTTCACATGAAGAGATTTAAACACAATGCTTGGTATATCATAGGAATTGGAAAAATGTTTGTTATATTTTTAATAATAACAATAATATTATTTTTAATCATAATTAGTAACAAAGTTATCTTAAATTATTCTAACCAGTAAAGCTACTAGTGGCCAGAAAAAAAGAGAAAGAAACATTATGTGGAAGCAGGACCTGGAAAGAGTGGCGACTAGAGAAGCTTAGCCCCTGGGAATCCATGGAAGCTTTCGGGAGGACTTTGGACTTCTGGGAGCCATGGCAAAGGGACTGAATGTCATGTTACCTAAATTTCAAGGGATCAGGAGTCCCCAGCTAATAAGTACATTGAATTTGTATCTGCTTATGAGTACTGTGGGGCTTCCCACGTGGCTCAGTGGTAAAGAATCCACCTGCCAATGCAGGAGACATAAGAGATGCTGGTTTGCTTCCTGGGTGGGGAAGATCCCTTGAAGAAGGGCATGGTGACCCACTCCAGTATCCTTGCCTGGAGAATCCCATGGACAGAGGAGCTCGGCAGGTTACAGTCCATGGGGTTGCAAAAGAATTGGACATGCCTGAGCACACACGCACTCAGGCACGCGTAGTACTGTACACCATTCTCACGCGTATTTCTATCAAGAGCACTTCCCCAGAATGCAGCATGTAGTACGAGCACAGTAGGTTTGTTGAGTAGTTGTTTTTACCTTTTCTTTTCTTGTTGCTTTCTTAGTCCTCTTAAACATTGTTCCAAAGAACTGAAGGATCCCACGAGTTTCTCCAAACTGTTGTTTGAAGCTCACTAATGACTCCCAAGTCCATGGCAGCATCCGATCCAGCTGCCTACTGGATACCACCAACGGGATGCTCCGTGGTCCCTCAAATTCATCCCACCCAGAAGCTCAAGGTCCACATGGCTACTTTGTACAGAGCAAAGAAGGAGAGAGATTCCCCTGATCCCAGAAACTGTAGCAAGCTTGAAACAAGGAACAGTCCCAAAGTGTCCTTGGAGCCCTTCTGTGCCTACAGAGATGAAATAATCTGATTGGTTCACGTGGGTCGTGCGAACTGCCCCCGGGGGGTGGGCAAGGCAAGCCCCCTGATTGACAGCTCCATGAGAGGCTGACATCAGTAAGGGGAAGGGGTTCTCTGAGGGAAATAAAGTGGGGCAAATAAAATATTAATAGAGGCTACCTCTGGTAGAAACCCAAGAAATGCTGGTTAAATTGAATTATCTGAGGATCTTCACAACCAAAACTTGTCCTGAAGCCTAAAGAAAGACTTTTTTGGTTTGGCTTTCAGTATGAACTTACTTTTTGTTGAGCCAGCTTGCTGATCCTTGAAAAAATTTGTGGTCTTGAAACTCTTATGCCAAGCTTTAGTTCAGGCTTTCTTAGGCAGCCTGAGATGCTAGCATTATAATGAAAATGCTGACAGCCTCGGAGTTTTGCTGACAGGCATGGCACAGCTGTGATAAAACTAGAAGATAAATTGAAATACAGTGCCTTATCCTTGTGGAGTTGTAGTGCATTTAGGTCAAAGAGAAACAAGTCCTTGATTACTTCAGGGCTAGAAGAAAGGCCCTGCAACATCTGAGTCCCAAGATGGTTTGATTTCAATTGCCTGGATATTTTTCCAGGACATTAAAAAATTTTTTTTTCTATTTTTTTAATTATAAATATTTATTGGTGCTTATGCTACAATAAAAATGCAAAAGCTACTTTACAAATGACTTATCTCAAGGGAAAAACATAAAAACATTAATATAGCAACATATTTCATATTCTGAGGATCTTTGTGTATGATATACATTATAGTTCATTTATATTCTGCAAACATTATTAATGTGGGATTTAGAACAAGGAAATTAGAATAATGGTAAACACCCAGAAAACAAATTCAGATGCTCAAAGATAATCACGATACACTATCTTCAGGTATAGAAAATAAACCTACATCTGAGAGATTTTAAAAAGAATGTAAGCTTAATGTCTTGACATTTTCCAGGAGACTGATTTCAGAATGAAACACTACAGGATCTGCTTAGGTTTATCCAGGCCATTATTTTATTTTTAAATTTTTAAATTTAATTTTCTCTGGAGTATAGTTGATTTATAGTGCTGTGTTAATTTCAGGTGTACAGAAAAGTGAATCCGTTATATGTAAACATATATCTATTCTTTTTTTTTTAAAGATTCTTTTCTCCACAGCTATTTTTATACTATGGCAGAGTTGAGTAGCTACAACAAAAATGGTATGGCTGAAATTCCCTGGTGGCCCAGTGGTTAAGAATCCACCTGCTAGTGCAGGGGACAGGTTCCATCCCTGGTCTGGGAAGATTGCACACGCCATGGGGCGACTAAGCCTGTGCCCCCAGCTCCTGAGCCTGTGCTCCAGAGCCGGTGCGCCACCGAGAACAGGAGTCCCCACTCGCTGCAACCAGAGTGCCCTTTCTTGCTGCAATTAGACAAAGCTTTCGTGCAACAATGGAGACCCAGCATAATCATAAATGAATAAGGGAAATGATACTGCCTGCAAAGCTTAAACACTTCCCATCTGGTCCTTTACAGAGACATTTTGCCAGACTCTAATTTAAAGAAATGATTCCCAAGATTTTTCATTGCTTATTTGATTACATGGTATCGTCCATTATCTCCTTGCCTTATCCATACATCTTTCTAATGATGCTAGAACATATCATTATGTATTAAAAAATAAAGTGGGGTGGGATGGGCTGGGAGGTCACAGGGAGGCTCAGGAGGGAGGGGACATGTGTATACCTACGGCTGATTCACGTTGATGTATGGCAGAAGCCAACACAGTACTGTGATTATCCCTCAACTAAAAATAAATTAAGAAAAAATAAAGTGAAGCAGACTTGTTTAGAAAATTCCATTATAGTCCCCGAGATAATTGGAGACATTTGGGGTTCTTGACTTTGCAGCATAAGTTTTCTGGTAAGAGTGATGGATGAGTTTCAGCAAAGGTGAAAGGACCAAAAGAAGACTTATTCAGAGCTCTTATCTTCTAGGGAACAGAGGACCAGGCATAAAAGTTGAAAGCATTGCAGTCAGATAGATTTGAATCATTTAACGTTGTGGAACGGCTCAGGAAAGTAGATTAAGGCTCTTTTTCTTCCAGTTTTATTTTCCTTTGTTAATTCCTCATGGGAGAAAAATGACATTTAGAAATTCCACATACATTTATGAAACTCCTATTGTTGTCGGAAACATGGTGGGCATTTTCTCTTTATTTGTATGCCATTCAATTCTGGCTCCTGTAGCTGTCGTTAGAATTAAATGTGTACCCTTGGAGGAACAGAGGCTCGGAGAGACAAACTAATTTTCTCAAGGCTACCTCGCTATCAAGAGATGGTATTAGAATGCAAATTCAGATTTTCTGATGCTGTCTTGAATTCATAAAAATCTAGGCTTAATTTTGCATTGTGATATCTGAATTATGATAAACAGCAGGGCAAATCTTTCTCTTACTACACAAGCATGAAGTGTAGGACAGTGGTCCTCAAAGTGTAGACCATCCCCTAGGGGATGTGAGTTGAAAAAACTATTTTCTTTTTTTTTTTTTTACAAATAAATAATACAGATATTTATTAGAGCATTATCTGGCTTACTTTCAACATACTAACATTAAAAAAGGAGAGAAATAGAGCAGAGAGTACATCACCAAATTGGGTTTTGACCAACATCCAGACTTAATCAGTGCTGGGAAGTCCCGTCTCACAGAACATCCGGAGCCCCAAATGGGAAAGGGTCCCAGGCAGCTCGACGGCTCTGTGGGTGGGACGTCAAAGACTGCAGTTTGAGCTTCTGCTTATAATCCCAGGACAGTCGCAAATCGACATCATCATCAATCTGTGACCAAATTGCAGCTCTGGTTTCATGTTAATGCTGTTTGGAAAACTATTTTCTTGATGCCACCAGGACATTATTTGACTTTGTAACTTGAGTTCTCTCACATGTACAGAGTGCAGTTTTCTGGAGGCTGTGTGATGTATGATGACACTGTTCTGAGGGCTAATGAAATGCGCGGTGGTGTGCTCTCAGGTGAAAAATGTTTGCTTTGAATTTAATACTGTAAATATTGACAGATGTATCTCATATGAACAAAACTCTTTAAAGACTTCAGTAATTTTTAAAAGTAGGAAGAGGTTTTAACCAAAGCATTTGAAAACCGTTGGTGAAGCGAGTAAGACAGCCCCGACTTGCAATGTAAATCGCTGCGTCATTATGGAAACCAGTGTGGAGCTTCCTCAAAAAAACTAAAAATATAATCCAGCAATCCCACTCACGAACATATATCTGAAAAAGCAATAATTCTAATTTGAAAAAATACACAAACCCCAATGTTCACAAAAATACTGCTTACAATAACCCAGACATGAAAACAACCCAAATGTCCTCCAACAGATGAATGGTTTAAGAAGACATGACATATACATACAATGGAATACTACTCACTCATAAAAAGAATGAGATGACACCATTTTCAGCCACATGGAGGGATCTAGAGATGATCATACTAAATGAAGCAGTCAAAGACAAATATCATAGGATATCACTTACACGTGGAATCTAAAAAGTAATACAAATAAATCCATATACGAAACAGGAACAGAATCACAGACATAGAAAACAAACTTAAGTTAGTGAAAGGGAAAAGGAGGGAGGGGAAGGATAAATTTAAACTGTTAAAAAAACTACTATATATAAGAGATAAGTAATAAGTATTGACTGTATAGTACAATACCTTGTAATACCCTATAATGGAAAATAATCTAAAGAAAGTTTCCACTCAGCATCCCAAAGCAGATTGCCTGGATTTAGAACTCAGTTCTACCATTCACTGTGTTGGGTAAGCTATCTTACTCATCCAGTCCTTGGTTTCTCAACCAAGTTAGGACAATACTAGCACCTGCTTTACAGATGGTTTAAATGGGGAGATATTTAATACCGAAAAATCTTTGTTAAATAAAATAATAAGAACTTCAATTTCAGGAGCTTTGAGATGGTGTTTAATTTACCAAGAGTTATCACTTTCCCTTCCTTCTCTCTGAACTATAAATAAATTAGTCTTTTATAATTTACAATTATAGAATACAACTGTCCTAAACTTCAGTTTACTAAAAAAAAAACTTCATTACAGATTAATATGTGTATAATAAAGCACATTAGCCCTTAGTAAACAGCTTATTTAAAAATTAGTTTAAAAATTATTTAAAAATAATTAGCTTAAAAATTATTTAAAAAATTAGTCCCTTAATGCAACCACCCCTATGTCAAGAAATTGAACATTGTCATAACTCCAAAATCCCCCTGTGGTTTCCAAGTATTTTATAATAAATACTTGGAAAGTATCTCATAATAAATATATTACTTTAAAATCAATAGAAAGATATTGTATTATAAAAGGTATGCTTTAACAAATGTTTGATTACATTGGTTACATTTGTTTTTTTTTTAATTGAAGAATAGTTGATGTACTATATTAGTTTATATGTAGTTGATGTATTATATTGTGGGCCTCCCAGGTGGGGCAGTGGTAAAGAATCCGCCTGCAATGCAGGAGACGCAAGAGACTTGGGTTTGATCCCTGGGTCACGAAGATTCCCCTGGAGTAGGAAATTGCAACCTGGAAAGAAGTTGTCCTGGAATTCCATGGACAGAGGGGCCTACCAGTCTACAGATCATGGGGTTGCAAAAGAGTCAGAATGCAATAAAAAATTATATTAGTTTCAGGAGTACAGCAGAGTGATTCAATATTTTTACAGGCTATACTCCATTAAAAGTTATTACAAGACAATGGCTCTAATTCCCTGGGCTCTAAAATATATCCTTGTTTCTTATCTGGTTGTGGGCTTGATTCTTGCCCTCTATTCATCGTTGGTGAGGAAATATTGCTCACCCATAGTCCCGCTCTTTGACCACTGAAGTAGCAAATTCCAGTCTAACAGCAAGGACCATTTACAGACTGCACTGCCAAGACCTTTCACCTTTCCGCTGTCTTGAGCTCTTTCTTCCTGGAGACATATCTCCTGGGGATGCCCTTGGCCAATCCCAGATACTCTGAACTTCTTTGACATGAGTTTCTAAGAGTGGCTATCTCTGATCTTTCAAATAAAGTTGATGAGGGAACGGGGAGGGGAAAGAGTAATCTGGCTGCCTCTGATATCTGAATCTGGCAGGAGAGCAAGTGCTCTGAAGTTTAGCCTCAGGTGATCAGAATCACCTGCAGGTGACTGGGCAACCACTCTCAGTGTTTTATTAAGTAGATGTGAGATGAGACATGAGAATTTGCGTTTCTAACAAGTTTCCAAGTAACGCTGATGCTACTGACCTGAAGGGGCTTTCCTGGTGGCTCAGTGGTAAAGAATCCACCTGCCAATGCAGGAGACACCAGTGAGATCCCCTAGGGGAGGAAATGGCAACCCACTCTAGTATTCTTGCCTGGAGAATTCCACGGGCCAGGGAACCTGACGGGCTAGAGTCCTTGGGGTCACAAAAGAGTCAGGCATGACTTAGAGACTAAACAGCAACAATAACCCCTGGCTGGAGGATCCTACTTTGAGATCCACGGCAGAAGAAGGATGTCTACCCTTTTCTCTGATTAGTAAGACACCATGAGTCAAAGCAGACAGCAGTGAGTGGCGAGGGCCCTTTTCTTCCCACTTGGCTTCTACATCATTAAGCCAAACTTGGATCGTTTTTCTCTGGTTGGAAGAGATTAAAATTTCTATAATCCATGTATCTGTGGGGTTTGGCTTTTGGGAGTCATCATTATAGATATTTCAGTGAGAAAAAGATGTTTTAAGGGCCACTAACCAGATACCTTTTTTGACCCTTTAAAATGAAGCTTGTAAACATCATTTTTAAAAACAGCATAATACTCCATCTGAGGGATGTTCCATGATCACTTCATCGTTCCCCTAACGTGGAACTCTCAGGTTATTCTCCAGTTTTCAGTATGAGTACGTAAGGTGATGTTGAACACCTTTATACATGAAGTCACTTCTGCATCTTTAGATCATCTCCCTTAGGATATTATGAAAAGAATAATTACTGATCCCTTTTATGGCTACGGATACAAATTGTCAAATTCTTTCCTCTAAGGTGTGTTGTAGCAATAAATATTCTCACAGGGAGGGAAGCCACTATTTTGTTAATCTAATATAGGAAAACGTGCAGTATCTCATTCTTGTTTTAGTTTGCTTTTCCTAGTTTACTTTTATTTTTCATCAAGAAATGTATCTGCCCCCACCTTCCCTACACAAAGTTTTCCTGGGACCAGACACACTGTTAGCTTAAATTGGGAAAAATTCTTTATATAATATCAAATTATAAATTATGTAAAAATGTACTTGGAAAACACTAACCATACTGTTAACCTTGTTTTTTCTGGGTGGTAGAATTATTATTTATTTTTTTCTTCTTCATACTTTGTGCCAATTTTTCTAAATTTTGTAAGGTACTCAGAAAATGCTAATATAATTGGAAAGTGAAAAGTAAAAGCAATAAGAATAAAATGCTGTTGTTGTTTAGTCACTACATTGTGTCTGACTCTTTTGTGACACCATGGACTTCAGCCCACCAGGCTCCTCTGTTCATGGGATTCTCCTGGCAAGAATACTGGAGTAGGTTGCCATTTCCTTCTCCAGGTGATCTTCCCAACCCAGGGATTGAACCTGTGTCTCCTGTACTGGCAGATGGATTCTTTACTCCTGAGCCACCAGAGAAGCCCCAAGAATAAAACAGTCCTTCATAAACAAGCCCTTAGCTCAGCTGTTGGCAAGTGAGTTTAGTGAGGCTGAAAGGAAGCTTGGGGAACAATGATCTTTGTCCCTCCTTTTCCTGGTAAGAAAGTGAGGCCGAGAAATGTTTAGTGGTTTGCTGGAAGTCATGATGGTGAGTGAAACAACCAGGAAGAGAACTCAGATCCATCCATATGGTTTTTCTACCAAATTATGTGCCTTTTCAGTTAGTTCAAGTTTGTGCAAAATTTACATAGATTAATGTATATACCTAAATCTGAGCAAGGCATAGCAGTTTTTTAAATTTATCCCTAGCTTTAAGAATGTTTAATTTTACAACACAGAAATGCCTTTTAGAAGAGTAACAATTTGTAGAGAATGGTAGCAAACAAATAGCATTATCTACTCTTAAAATGGCTGTAAGTACCCTATATACATATTGGTTTGAAGCTATCTATGTGTTCTCCTCTATATAAATTTATAATTTTCCATGCTCTCCTGGATACTTGATCTTCGCAGATGGCTGGAAGTCAACAAAATGGGCCCAGTAACTTTTAGGATCCAACCCCGTTCCAGGCAGAGGGACCTTGTTTCCTGAAGAAGCTTTCTGGTTTTCTGCAGCGGTTCCCGAGTGCAAGTCACCAGGATTTCACAGCTGAGCTGAAGCTTTTGTCATCTAATCAAAATGTACCCGTTTGAAGCAATGTAAGGGCTTCCCTGGTAGCTCAGTGGCAAAGAATCCACCTGCTAATACAGGAGACTCGGGTTGCATCCCTGGGTCCGGAAGATCCCCTGGAGGAGGAAATGGGAACCAGTATCCTGCCATTCTAAACAGCAACCAGGACTCCAGTATTCTTGCCTGAGAAATCCGGAAGCGCCTGGCAGGCTACAGTCCATGAGATTGCAAAGAGCTGGATGTGACTTAGTGACTAAGCAACAACAGCCAATAAAAATAAGAATATATAATGTGTTATTAATAAAGCTGAGTTTATTCACTCTTTTGGTGTTAAAAATGTTCTCTTATGAAATGGTGAAGGGGTGTGTGTGTGTATGTGTGTGTGTATCTGTGTGTGTCAATGTTCTTACCTAGAAAAATACAAATTTGCCAATCTTATGTTGACCTTCAAAATGCTTTTAAAAATTTACTGTTCTGTGGAATTTCAAAATCTGGGACTTTGAAATACTGACAGTTTTAGACATGATTTAGAAGAATTAGAGTTCAAATCCTGGTGCGGCCACATATTTTGAGAAAGTTCTTAGTTTATCTGAGTCTTTCTTTATTCAACTGTAGAGAAGGTGATATTTCTCTCAGGAAGATTAAATATTCTCATAAAACATCCAGAGAAATTGGTGGCACATAATTTCCTCCAGATATACCTGCTACAAAGTGAGGGCAAAATACAAGACCATCATCATTTGGCCACTGGTTGTGTGAAGATAACTGACAAATCAATAGATTGGTTGATCATCGGTTCCATTTCCCTTTGTTAATACTTGGCACCATATAGTCATTAAAAATGTCTATTAGATAGAGTGAAGGAAAGATTTTTTAATCATTTCTATAATTTTCTCATTATAATAATATCTTTTAGAAATTAGGTCTTAAAGCTTTCACTCTGTGTTGCTGGTAGCAATTTTCTGATTGCTTATACTCTGAGAACTTTAGGTTTACTCCAGAAAGATTATTGCTGAAGTCATGATCAATATTATGATCCTGAGAGTACTTATTGTTGTTCAGTCACTCAGTTGTGTCCGACATTGTGACCCCATGGACTGCAGCATGCCAGGCTTCCCTGTCCTTCACCATCTCCTGGAGCTTGTTCAAACTCATGTTGGGTGAGTCAATGATGCCATCCAAATATCTCATCCTCTGTCATCCCCTTCTCCTCCCGCCTTCAATCTTTCCCAGTATCAGGGTCTTTCCAATGAGTCACCTCTTCGCATCAGGTGGCCAAAGTATTGGAGCTTCAGTTTCAGCATCAGTCCTTCCAATGAATATTCAGAGTTGATTTCCTTTAGGATTGACAGGTTTGATCTCCTTGCTGTTCAAGGGACTCTCAAGAGTCTTCTCTTGCACCACAATTTGAAAGCATCAGTTCTTAGGGGCTCAGCTTTCTTTATAGTCCAACTCTCACAACCATACATGGCTACTGGAAAAACCATAGCTTTGACTAGACGGACCTTTGTTGGCAAAGTGATGTCTCTGCTTTTTAATATGTTGTCTAGGGTTGTCATAGCTTTTCTTTCAAGGAGCAAATGTCTTTTAATTTCTTGGCTGCAGTTACTATCTGCAGTGATTTGGGAGTATATAATACTCTATTACAGTTTAATTTTGTGCCAAATGTTTCTGGGGCCAACAAAGCAAGATGCACGTCCTAATTAATGGAAGAGCAGAGGGCAGAGGTGGTGACAATGCCCTTGTGTTTGTGGAGACCCTGCTTGGTGGTGGTCACTCAGGGTGCCCTGGCTTCCTTGTCTCTGTCTCTGCCTCTGTTCTCTCTCCGTACTTGGCTCTGACCAGGCTCTATCACTCTCCTTAATGGCTCAACCCCTGGGGTGACTTGCTGTCTCAATTCCATGACATCCTTTCACCTTCCAGGCCTTTGAAACAACCTCTCGAAGTCATCACCAATCCTTCATTTCTCACAGAGAAACTTTGACACCTCATTTAGCCAAGAACTCATCCCTGACAGACAGCATGTCAAGTTAGGATTTTTTTTCAGTTTTTTCTTAATGTCAGTAATTTACACTTGAGCCCTTCAATTAGGAGTAAATATTTATTTTGCTATAGTCCAGAAACATCCTTTTTGGAGGTTGTTGTGGATGGTGCAGTTATGATTTTTTTTTAAATATGTTGTTGTTGTTCGTTGCTAAGTTGTGTCTGACTCTTTGTGATCCCATGGGCTGCAGCACGCCAGGCTTCCCCGTCCTTCACTCTCTCCCAGAGTTTGCTCAGACTCATGATTTATTCCTGTTTTCCAAATTTTTCTCTTTGGGAAGAATTTCTTGATCTTACATTTCAAGCTATGATATGCTAGTTTGATATGTAAATAGAGCATAAATGTGCACTTATTAATGACTTCTGTGATGTAAGTGAGGCAATATCTATCCTATCTATCCTTATTATCTTACTTACATCACAGAAGTCATTAATAAGTGCACATTTATGTTCCGGCTTCAAAAAGTAATAGGGCTTTTTTTTTCCCATTTATTAAGACACAAATCCTACAGAGTTTGTAATACTAGCCAACTGGTGCAGGAGTGGCAGCCGCCTGATAAAGAACAAATGGTATCCAAGTGGGGAAGACCTAATGGATAACATGCGCTGGCTGTTGGCATAGTAGCTAAGGTCTTGGGATCAAAGATGCTGAACGCGTCTTTGGGTGAATGCTTGAGGGTCATCTTGGAACAAAGTGTGCAAGAAAGGTGGAGGAATCATTTTATTAAGTACTTAATAGGTGTGAGGTTTTGGCTGAATTTTGAATATATAAGATGAAGAACATAAGCTCCTCTTTTGGACAGGTTTTAAGGTAGAAAGATAGGCGTAAACAAGTAGTTGAAGAACTGTGAGAATGTCTATGGCAGATGTCCTTGTTCATACCATGTTCTTATCTAGAAGCTCGATGCCATGTGCTGAGAAGTTTTGATGGAAAAGAATCTTCCCTCCACATCTGCTTTTTCCTAGGACTTTTGGGTTCCTTGAACCTAATTCTTTGGGCTGACTTTTGGCTTTATTGTTTGATTTTTTTTTTATTTGCAAGCCTGATAAATCATGTCTTTTCCACTGACATAATTCTGAAACTACATCCCTGGGTACAGTGTGGAACTTAGCATTTCCCAGGGCCCAATGACGTGTTCTGATGGTGCCAGTGGACAAAGCCCAGAATGTCACCAGGCATCGCATGCAATTTCACTCTCCGCCAGGTGGTCCAATTCCTGTACACTGTGGGTGTCACCGATTCCAGATGCCTGAATCGCAGGAGCAGAACTATATTCTTTGTTTCAAAGTGGGTGGGCAGTTTGTTCAGTCCCAGGGGCCTTTGGATTGTGAGATGTAGGCTGAGAGAGCCAGTTATCTGAAACAAAGGTGGCTGGCCCAGACCGGCTGAGAGCCTAGCAGGGAGGGGAGAGAAGGAGAACACCTTCCAAGAAGAAGCTGAAAATTGACCTAGTTATTCTGATGGCACGCTCGGCTGCCTTTCCCTTCCAGGCCAAGTCCAGACTCTCTGACATGAAACAGAAACACTCACTGCCAAGGATTGAAAGATTGGAGACTTTTCAAGTGTTTTCTTTCT
Organism: Okapia johnstoni; assembly: GCA_024291935.2. NCBI lineage: Eukaryota > Metazoa > Chordata > Mammalia > Artiodactyla > Giraffidae > Okapia > Okapia johnstoni. Next base: position 34,487,090 of record CM044327.1, on the reverse strand, counting down.
TTTTTTCTGCTTTTTTTTTTTTCCTATAGTAAGGAATATCTGCTCTATCAAGGAATAGCTGTCCTCAAGCTGCTGAAGACAGCAATGGTAGTTGGGCTGATCAGAGTTCCATCAGGGAGCGCAGAGCAGAGTGGACAAGCAGAGGGTGAGAGGCAAAGCCATCTGGCTTCCATGCCCCACTCGCTCCAGGATCCGGAGGCCTATGGGGACCCCAGGGGAAGAGCGTGGGTAGAGTGTGGGGGCTGAAGAAACGGAGGCCGGTGCAGCCCTGCCCTGGTATTTTTGGGGGCTCTCTGCCAATAGCACACACACGTCCTTTAGTGATGGGAACTGGATTTTTTTTTTCCACAACTCTCTATCTCCATATTTCTCTTGGGCCATTTCTTGGGCTTGAAGGTCAAATTGTAGCGCAAGATTGATCACCGGTGGCACTATTGACATTTGGAGCCAGTCAATTCTTTATTGAAGTGTGATCGGGGTACTGTCCTATGTGTTTATAAAGTTTAGAAGCATCTCTGGCTACTTCCCCAACAAACCCCTGAATTTTTTAATTAAAGTATAGTTGATTTACAGTGTTATGTCTATTTCTGCTGTTCAGCAAAGAGACTCAGTTTTACATATATATATAGATATTATACATATTATACATTCTTTTTAAAATAATTTTTCCATTATGGTTTATCACAGCATATTGAATATAGTTCCCTGTGCTATACAGTAGGACCTTGTTGTTTACCCATCCTATATATATAAATAGTTTACATCTGCTGATCCTAAACTGCCAATTTACCACTCTCCCAATCCCTCTTTTTAAAAAATTTCTGCTGGTGAAGTTTTTGGAGGAGGCTGGGTTCTGCTGTTGGTAAATTTGTTGGTATTCGAACTTAAATTTGTTGGTGATAGAGCTTCATTTCATCTGCTTTCCTGAAAAAGCCAACTCTTGAAATGGCCTCATTTGTTATTTCAAGCAGACTTTGTAACTGACGTGGAATATACCTTTAGAAAAGTGCAGGAGTCATGTGTCCAGCCTGACGGATTTTCAGAACAGGAACACACTCACTCTGTCAAGAAATGGAACCCTGGAGTGCTCCCCCTCCCGTCTTATGACTCCTCGAATCACCAGCCCCTTTCAAGGTCACTGTAGATCACTTGAGCCTAGTTTTGAACTATATAGGAATGGAATCATACTGTGTATTTCCTTTGGCTTCTGGATGTTCCCTCAACATTAAGTTGTGAAATTCATCCATGCCATTGAGGGTAGTAGCAGTTAGCTCCTTCTCATTGCTCCATAATGACCAGTTTGGGGAATACGTCTCATTTTCTATATCCATTTTACTGTTCATGGGCACTTGTGCACTTTGTAGATTTTGCCCACTTTGAATTGTGCTGCTATAAACATTTTTGTGTCTACCTTTATTTGCATATACACATGTCTTTTGGGAGTAACAGTCCCAGGTGATATAGTGCTCACAGATGAATACTTCTGGTTTCCCAAAGTGCTTCTACTCATTTAGCTCCCTCCAGCTGAGGATGAGAATTCTGATTGTCCCATATTCTCGCCAACGTTTGGTCTGTTTTAGCTTTTTCACTGCAGCCATTATCATGGTTATGCTGTGATCCCAGGGTGGTGAGATGACTCACCCCGATGACTGGGGAAGCTGACTGTCATTACAGCCGCTTTGGTGATGGGCCTCTTTTCATCTTCTTTTTTCCAGGTTTATTGAGCTGTAATTGCCAGAAAGATGGTAAGATATTTAAAGTATGCAACATGGCAATTCAGTACATGTATACATTGTGAACAGTCTTGTCCGTTGAGTTCATTAACACATCCATCACATCATATATTTATTTTCTTTGAGGAGAACACACCTTCTGTTCTCAGCAAAGTTATAGTAGAATTTAGTGTTATCAGCTGTGGCACCGTGTTCTATGTTACATCCTCAGACCTTATTATAACTGCAAGTTTGCTCCATGTAACTAATCTCTCCCTCTTCCTCCCCCTCCCCAACCCCCCGGGAATCACCATTCTGTTTCCTGTTTCTACAAGTTCAACTTTATTGTTGTTGCTCAGCCGCTCAGTCGTGTCTGACTCTGCAACCCCATGGACTGCAGCACACCAGGCTTCCCTGTCCTTCACTATGTCCTGGAGCTTGCTCCAAGTCATGCCCATTGAGTTGGTGAGGTGATGCTATCTAACCATCTCATCCTCTGTCACCCCCTTCTCCTTCTGCCCTCAATCTTTCCCAGCACCAGGGTCTTTTCCAAGGAGTCGGTTCTTGGCATCAGGTGGCCAGAGTATTGGAGCTTCAGCTTCAGCATCAGTCCTTTCAATGAATATTCAGGGTTAATTTCCTTTAGGATGGACTGGTTTGATCTCCTTGCAGTCCAAGGGACTCTCAAGAATCTTCTCCAGCACCATAATTCGAAAGCATCCGTTCTTTGGTGCTCAGCCGTCTTTATGGCCCAACTTCGTTTCTCAGATTCCGCATGTTGTTCTAGGGCCCGCGGGCCCTGACCCTGAGCGAGCGCCGCCCTGCGAGCGCGAGAACCCGAGTGGGGTCAGAGGTTGGGCTCCGCCCACAGCTCCCATAAGTCCCCGCGGCACAGAGCCGGTGAGGCGTTCGCGGCCTTCCGGCCTGTGGTCTCAGAGCCGGCGGTGAACTAGGGCCCGGGGACAGGCTGGGGCCGGAGTCCTGCGGCGCCCCAGGCCCCCACGCTGACCGGGCCCAGCACTTGAAGTGGCCGAGGACCCCTCCGCCCTCCCGGCCTCCTCTCTGCGGGTGCCGGTTTCTGGAGGCCTCGCGCCTGGAGGATGCGGACACTGCGGCTCAGGTAACAGCTTCCCCCAGCGCTACCGCTTTAGTGACACGCCTTGTAAGAATTGCGTGGTTTGTTTACTCCTGGCTCTGCTGGGCCATCGTTCCCGCGCGGGCTTTCACCGTCGGTGCGGTGAGCGGGCTGCTCCTCCTGCGGTGTGTGGGCCTCTCATTCCAGCGGCTTCTCGTGCAGAGAGCGGGGCCCTGGGGGCGCGGGCTCAGGACTGTGGCGCTCGGGCATCTTCCCCGACCTGGAATCGAGCCTGTGTCTCCTCTGCGCTGGCAGGCAGATTCCTCAAATGCTTGACCACTGAGCCACCAGGGAAGGGCCTGAACTTATGTGATTTTTAGCGGCAAGTTGGTGGACGAGGTAAGACAGGAATTATTTATACCCTGTGTCCAGTAAAGAAACTGACACTCCAAGGAGAAGAGATGGCGTCTCAAGGCCCCTCTGGGAGGTGGCGGACTGGACTTCAAGGGCTGGGTCTCCATGCCGGTGACTTCCACTGCTGTGCTTTGCCTTCCTTCCTTGTATGGCATCTGGAATAGGAACGATTTTAGTTTTTTTGCTTCCGAGAGTATCGTTCGAGAGAATAAAATAGTTCTTTCAACTTGATGGTGCCGAGTTACAGTATTTAGAGGATCAGAAAAAGTGAAAAAGGCAGAAATACAAATAAGCCTGCAATATAGAGAGTTGTTTGGTTATCACAAAATAATAAGGGCTGAAAGATGGGAATTCACAGAGGTCAGTTATATTTCATGTGAAATGAGTTAAGTGGCCCTTTTGTACCACAACAGGAGCCTTGAACCCAGAGTAATTAGTCAAGAAATTAATAATACATTGGCCACTGTCAATGCTTTTCTGTGAATTACAGAGCAGTATGCTCTAGAGTCTTTTGGAATTTGACTTGGGAGTCATGGAAGTTTTGAATTTTTTAAATGTTTCTGATTATTATTAAACTTCATGACTGAATTTATCTGAATCTCATTTTAATTTAGAACTTTTTTTTTTTTGATGGGCACTGAGTGACTTGCAGGATCTTAGTTTCCAGACCAGGGATTGAACCCATGTCTGGCAGTGAAAGTGCAGAGTCCTAACCAGTGGCCTGCCAGGAAACTTCCTAGAACTTTGAATTTATTTAAAATTTATCTCTGTGTCTCTCTCCTCCCTCTTTCCCTCCTTCCCTCCCTCTTCCTTCCTTCCTCCTTTTTCTTCCTTCCTTCCTTTTCATCCCCCCTCCCTTCCTTCATCCTTTTTTCTTTCTTCCTATTCGTCTATAGTTTTTCTCTCTGGGCCCTCTTTTTGGAAATAATGTAATTTATGGGCAAGTAATCATATATGTCTTCCCCATATTTCTAGCCCCGTGGTACAGTACCTGGGAGTCATGTGTTTGGACACACACCTAGGGGGGATTAAATTGCCCATAATAAATTTTGCTGGGTGGCATGTCCTTTCTCTTCTGTCATCCTGCACTCAGCTGTCAATCACTTAATACGTGATTGTCCTCTGCCTAAACCACCTTCAATATTCTCTTGCTACTACCTTGTTCTTATTGTTCTTCCTACTCCTGGGAAAATAGAAAAGGGACACTCCTGACCTCTTCCTTGGTAGGTCATATTCTATCAACTCCTTCTAGAGAACTACCCCCAAATTTGGAAGAGTAGTTAACTTGACTATCTAGAGTCCAACTGCTTGACCAACAGAACGTGGTGGAAGTGAGTAGCCTCCGGCCCCAGTCCTTTAGGGATTGTCGAGTACAACTCCTAATGTCTTAGAAAACTCTCAAAACCCAGCTGCTATGCTGTAATGAAGCTCAGGCAGCTTCCTGAGATGCCTTTGGGGGAGGAACTGAATACCCAGGAAATAAGGACCCAATAACTCTGGCTGAACTCCCAGCTGATGGTTAAGACCAACTTGCCACTCGGGAGTGAGGCAATTGGGAGGTAGATTCCTTGTCTCAGATATTGAGCAGAGACATCCTGTTCCTGCCCGGCTGTGCCCAAATTGCACATTAGTGGATAAAATAAATGATAGTTGTTAATCAACAAGGCTCTCAAACCTCAACATTCAGTCAGTGACTGGGACACAAAGCTGATAAATTCTCCTCTATGTGCCTCTGCGTACCACCAAGTTGCAGCTTTCTGATCATGTTTGTTTTACTGAGGGAAAAATGGGGTGTGTTCTAAGTCTTCCTTAGCTCTGTGGAGGGCCCCCTTCCTACAGGGGAGAGGTCTTTGGGGTGCTTCTAACTTGACTGTTGACTTAGGTGTGTGGGAGTCAAGTCTTCTGTGGAGAACCAGCAGCCCATGTGCAAGCTCCCTTGTGGTATCAGAGGGGTGGGGCCTTCTTTCCTCTTAGGGTTGCCACCTTCTTTGCTTTCTCCATCTGTGATGTTTTATTTACTGGCCAGTGGTCATTTCTACTTCCACCCCAATCTTCTCCCTCTTTCCCTGGCTCCACAATCCAGCTCCTTTTATATAGGACTCTTTTCCACCAGTGGCTCATGATCCAAGGTGCATATTAGAATTACCTATGAATCTTAAAATACAAGGACTTAGGACCCACACCAGGAGATTCTAAGCCAAACATTTGGGTATTTGGCTTAGACATCTGTGTTTTTAAAGAAACGTCACAGGTGATTCTTTGAAGGTCGCTGTCTGAGACACCCTGCAAATATACCCTTGGATTAAGCTTTATGTGCCTTGTGCTTTGTGGGCATTTGACTTGACTTCAGGGCCAGTGTTATTCATTCCTTTGCTGTATAATGAAAAATTTTAAATGTTAGCCTTGCTCAAGTTTTTACTTTGTAGGCCATGAGTTTCACTTGAAATTTCTATCTTACGTTGTCTGCTTCTTTCTGAGCCAAGAGCTGTTCATTTTCCAATGAGCGTTTAATCAGATCTGTGTACGATGAGATCATTAATACTTGTACATGCAAAGATCTGAGGATGAAAGTGGTGCCTTCTCCCTAAAATCACAGACTGCATAGAACAGGCCATTTCCTGGGACCCATGCTGTGGCCAACTCCCGTTTCCCTCTCCTCGACATGTTCACACTCGTGCCCTCTTCTTTGCATGTCCTTGGGAACTCTGTCCTTCACTACCAAGTCACAGTACCTTCTTTAAGAACCTTGGAGATGCCATTCCCCACGAAGTCTCTGCTGACTGCTGCAGAGTTGGCTCTGCCCGTAACCCCCTGGCACTCACCTTGCCAGTTTCTGCAGGTACCACCCTATACCACAGGCACCTTCCACTCTCCGCTGAGGCCTTCTTCTTGCTCCTGTACAAGGGAGGCTGTAAGTTTTACACCTTTCTCAGTCAAAGATGGGCGTTGAGTGAGACAACTTTGCTTGTGTAGTTTGTTTCTGGTGTTTTGGGTTCTTTTTTAAATTTAAATTTTATTTTATAGTGGAGCATTGTTGATTTACAATGTTGTATTAGTTTCAGGTATACAACAAAGTGGTTCAGTTACACAACAAAGTGGTTCAGTTACACTGTATTTATTATACATATGCTGTATACTGTATTCTTTTACGGATCTTTTCTCATACAGGTTATCACAGAATATTGAGTAGAGTTCCCTGTGCTGTACAGTAGGCCATTGTTGATCATCTATTTTGTATTTAGTACTGTGTACATGTTGATCCCCAACTCCTAGTTTATCCCTCCCCTCTTCCTCTTTGGTAATCATAAATTTGCTTTCTATGTCTGTGGGTCTGTTTCTGTTTTGTAAATAAGTTCATCTGCATCATTTAAAAATTTTTATTATTATTTTTAAAGCTTTGTTTATTTTTGGCTTCACTGGATCTTCGTTGCTGCATGTGGGCTTTATATAGTTGTGACAAGTGGGGGCTATTCTCTAGCTGTGGTGCATGGGCTTCTCACTGTTGTGTCTTCTCTTGTTGCAGAGCATGGTCTCTAGGGCACATGGGCTTAGGAGTTACATTGCATGGGCTTAGTTGCCCTGCAGCACGTGGGATCTTTCCGGACCAGGGATTGAACCCGTGTGGCCTGCCTTGGTAGGTGGATTCTTAACCACTGGACCACCAGCGAAGTCTGTATCCTTTCTTTTAGATTACACATATAAGTGATATATAGTATTTGTGACTTATTTCACTTAGTATGATCATCTCTCCATCCATCCATGTTGCTGGAAATGACATTATTTCATTCTTTTTTATGGCTAGTAATATTTCATTGTATCTAGGTACCACGTCTCTATCCATTCATCTGTCAATGGACATTTAGGTTGCTTCCATGACCTGGCTATTGTAAACAGTGCTGCTATAAACACTGGGGTACATGTATCTTTTCAAATTAGATTTTCTCTGAATACATGCCCAGGAGTGGGATAGCTGGATCATATGGTAGTTCTATTTTTAGTGTTTGAAGGAACCTCCATACTGTTCTCCAGAGGGGCTGCACCAATTTACATTCCCGCCAGCAGGCAGGAAGGTTCCCTTTTCTCCACACCCTCTCCAGCATTTGTTATTCGTAGACTTTGTGATGTGGCCATGCTGACTGGCGTGGGGGGTACTTGCGCTGTCTCTGAGATTTCCCAACAGGAGGGAGCAAGTCAGGTGCCCACAGTGGTACTGGAGCTTCCGCTTTCTCACACTTGCCTCTTCACCTGGTACTCTTCCTGGGTTGCTGCCCAAATAAATGACTTGCACTCAAATCTTTGTCTTTGGCTATAACTTTTCAAGAAATTACTTAAGACAGTGACCATCTGTTCTTTTCATTATAGGGGACTGGAATGCAAAAGTAGGAAGTCAAGAAACACCTGGAGTAACAGGCAAATTTGGGCTTGGAGTACAGAATGAAGCAGGGCAAAGGCTAATAGAGTTCTGCCAAGAGAATGCATTGGTCATAGCAAACACCCTCTTCCAACAACACAAGAGAAGACTCTATACATGGACATCACCAGATGGTCAACACTGAAATCAGATTGATTATATTCTTTGCAGCCAAAGATGGAGAAGCTCTATACAGTCAGCAAAAACAAGACCGGGAGCTGACTGTAGCTCGGATCGTGAACTCCTTATTGCCAAATTCAGACTGAAATTGAAGAAAGTGGAGAAAACCACTAGACCATTCATGTATGATCTAAATCAAATCCCTTATGACTACACAGTAGAAGTGAGAAATAGATTTAAGAGACTAGATCTGATAGAGTGCCTGATGAACTATGGATGGAGGTTCATGACATTGTACAGAGGACAGAAATCAAGACCATCCCCAAGAAAAAGAAATGCAAAAAAGCAAAATGGCTGTCTGAGTAGTCCTTACAAATAGCTGTGAAAAGAAGGGAAGCGAGAAGCAAAGGAGAAAAGGAAAGATATACCCATTTGAATGCAGAGTTCCAAAGAATAGCAAGGAGAGATAAGAAAGCCTTCCTCAGTGATCACTGCAAAGAAATAGAGGAAAACAACAGAATGGGAAAGACTAGAGATCTTTTCAAGAAAATTAGAGATACCAAGGGAACATTTCATGCAAAGATGGGCTCGATAAAGGACAGAAATGGTATGGACCTAACAGAAGCAGAAGATATTAAGAAGAGGTGGCAAGAATACACAGAAGAACTGTACAAAAAAGATCTTCACGACCCAGATAACCAAGATGGTGTGATCACTCACCTAGAGCCAGACATCCTGGAATGTGAAGTCAAGTGGGCCTTAGAAAGCATCACTATGAACAAAGCTAGTGGAGGTGATGGAATTCCAGTTGAGCTATTTCAAATCCTGAAAGATGACGCTGTGAAAGTGCTGCACTCAATATGCCAGCAAATATGGAAAACTCAGCAGTGTCCACAGGACTGGAAAAGGTCAGTTTTCATCCCAATCCCAAAGAAAGGCAGTGCCAAAGAATGCTCAAACTACCGCACAATTGCACTCATCTCACATGCTAGTAAAGTAATGCTTAAAATTAATTCTCCAAGCTAGGCTTCAGCAATACATGAACCGTGAACTTCCAGATGTTCAAGCTGGTTTTAGAAAAGGCAGAGGAACCAGAGATCAAATTGCCAACATCCGCTGGATCATCGAAAAAGCAAGAGAGTTCCAGAAAAACATCTACCTTTGCTTTACTGACTATGCCAAAGCCTTTGACTGTGTGGATCACAATAAACTGTGGAAAATTCTTCAAGAGATGGGCATACCAGCCCACCTGACCTGCCTCTTGAGAAACCTGTATGCAGGTCAGGAAGCAACAGTTAGAACTGGACATGGAACAACAGACTGGTTCCAAATAGGAAAAGGAGTATGTCAAGGCTGTATATTGTCACCCTGCTTATTTAACTTATATGCAGAGTACATCATGAGAAATGCTGGGCTGGAGGAAGCACAAGCTGGAATCAAGATTGCCGGGAGAAATATCAATAACCTCAGATATGCAAATGACACCACCCTTATGACTTTTCCCCCATTTTTTGCAAAACCTATTTACACACAATAAAAATTACCCCTTATGTGTGTATAGTTCAGTGATTTTTGGTAAATATGTCATCCTTATAGTACAACTTTGGGACGTTGCCATCCCTGCAAAATACTCTGCTGAGCTCATTTGCAGATCACTGGACCACTCACAGCTCCAGGCACCCACTAAACTGCTTCCTGTCCGTATAAGTTTGTGATTTTCTGAACATTTGATAAAAATGGAATTACATACAATGTAATTTTTGCTGGCTTCTTTTACTTAACATGTTTACAAAAGTATTGGAGTATATAGTTGATTTGCAACATTGTGTTAGTCTCAGGTGTACAGCATAGTGATGTAGTTCAGCATAGTGATGTAGTTAAACATATATGTATATTCCTTATTTTTTTTCAGAGGATTTTCCCATATAAGCTTTAACAGAATATTGAGTAGAGTACTACGCAGTAGCCATTATTGATCATCTGTCTACGTCAGTCCCGAGTTTCTATTTTACCCTCCCTGTCGTGTTTCTCCTTTGGTAACCTTAAATTTGGTCTTGAAATCTGTGAGTCTGTCTTTGTGTTGCAAGTAAGTTTGTTTATGTCATTTAAAAATTAGATTCCACATATAAGTGATATCACGTGGTGTCTGTCTTTCTGTTTCTCACTTACTTCACTTAGTATGATCATCTCCAGGTCCAACCATGTTGCTGCAGATGGCATCATTTCATTCTCTTTTTATGGCTGGGTAAGATTCTGTTGTACATGCACTACATCTTTATCCATTCCCCTGACAAGGAACATTTAGGTTGCCTCCAGGACTTGTCTATTGTAAATAGTGCTGCAGTGAACATTGGGATATCTTTTTGAAGTATGATTTTCTCTGAATATATGCCCAGAAGTCACATTGCTAGATTTCCGGTAGTCATGTATGGATGTGAGAGTTGGACCATAAAGAAAGCTAAGTGCCATAGAATTGATGCTTTTGAACTGTGGTGTTGGAGAAGACTCTTGAGCGTCCCTTGGACTGCAAGGAGATCCAACCAGTCCATCCTAAAAGAAATCAGTCCTGAGTAGTGCGGGGAAGGACTGATGCTGAAGCTGAAGCTGTAATACTTTGGCCACCTGATGTGAAGAGCTGACTGCTTAGAAAAGACCCTGATGCTGGGAAAGATTGAAGGCAGGAGGAGAAGGGGACGGCAGAGGATGAGATGGTTGGATGGCATCACTGACTCGATGAACATGAGTTTGAGCAAGCTCGGGGAGCTGGTGATGAACAAGGAAGCCTGGCATGCTGCAGTCCATGGGGTTGCAAAGAGGTGGACATGACTGAGCGACTGAACTGAACTGATGGTAGATCTGTGTTTAGTTTTCTTGAGGATCCTCCATGTTTCCTCCATAGAGGTTGTACCAGTTTACATTTCCTCACCAGATCTTTTCTGGTGTTAGTCTCATGGGATGAACTGGGAAATATCTCCTCATCCTTTAATTTCTGAAATGTCATCAAATACTGATATTATTTCTTCATTACATAATTGATAGAATTCACCAGTAAAGATTTCTGTCCCTGGGCTTTTCTTTATGGGAATAGTTTTGATTATTAACTCAGTTTTTAACGTAAGTTTGTTAAGATTATCTATGGTTAGGTTAGAGAAGGTTTGTCAATCTTTACAATATTTTCAAAGAAAAAAGTTTTGATTTGATTTTCTTTCTTGTCTTCCGCTTCATTGATTCACACTAAAATAACTACCATTTCCTTCTTTTACTTGCATTAGTTTAGTTTGCTCTTCTGTTTCTACTTTAAGGTAGACTATTAAGTTATTAAACTGAGATGTTTTCCCTTGATAAGTACTTTAAGACATAGATCTCCCTAAGTGCACTGCAGTAATTCCCATAAATTTTGATATATTGTTTTGTTTTCATTCAGCTTAAGGTATTTTTAAAAATTTCCTTTGACTCACAGATTGTTTGGAAGTGTTGTGTTTAACTTTCCAATGTTACGGGTTTTCCAAGATTTCTTTCTGTTACGGACCTTCAAGTTTATTATGGTGAGAGAGCACCCTAATATAATTTCAGTCCTTGGAAATGTGAGACAGGTTTCACGGCACAGCATGTGGTGTTGCCTGGACAACGTTCTGTGTGTGCTTGTTCAAGGGGTTTGCTCTTTTTGTTATTGGTTTTCATACCAGTTTCATGCCTGATAGTAAAGAAGTACGTTCCTCAAATGGGTCATCAGCAGATAAAGAAGGTATTTACAAAGATGTGGACAAGGGAGATTAATAGAAGCCAAGGAAACCTGGTACAGCTAGAACTAGCAACGGTTGAGGTGTTCAGAGTCTTTCACTTGAAGGGCTAAGGACTGGAAGCAATTTCTGGACCTGGAGAGTAAGCTATACTATGGGAGAGGGCTGCCTCCAGGAGCTTTGACTTATGATGGAAAAAGTCAGCCAAGTCCCGGCAACCCAGCAGAGTAAGTGCTGGAAGAATAAACACCCAGACTCACTCTTCCCCTTCCCTTCTGGGTTGCTGTCACTGACTCCTCTTGGTCAAACTTAATGGGAAGCCAGAGGACAAGGGATCCCTTAAATCCTGTCATGACAGCTGTCTCTCATTCAGCACAAGATCAGATGAAGAAGAATAGAGTAAATCAAGAGGAAAACAGAAACTCTCTAGCTGTTGCCCCTAACATATACCACTATTCTTTGAGTAAAAAAAAAATGTGCTTCTTACGTTGGGGCAAAAAAATTTCCATCAGACATGTATTATCATAGGATAATGTTAATTCAGCTGCACTTCCACCCCAAATCTAAAATATTAGTGATGACCTTCAGATAAAGTAGCAGGGAAAATGCTTAATACACACATAGTCACCACATCTTCTGGATCTAGTCATGAGATCTAATTTGATAATCATTGCTTCCATCTTCTGTATCCCATGCCTGTTCTCCTAATCTTCTGCCAGTCCTTGGTTAGTCTATTCTTTCCTAGAGGGCCACCTGAACATTTATTCCTGAAGGATCTGAGCCCTTGGTGGTACTGTTTGTACTTGGTTGCTGAGGTTTCCTAGGGAGGAGTATCATTAGTCAAGGGAATACTAATGCCACCGTAGGGAGTCACCTGGGACTTCCCCAGTGGCACTAGTGGTAAAGAACACATCTGCTAATGCAGGAGACCTAAGAGATGTGTGTTTGATACCTGGGTCAGGTAGATTCCCTGGACAAGGGAATGGCTACCCACTCTAGAATTCTTGCCTGGAGGATCCCGTGGATGGAGGAGTCTGGTGGGCTATAGACCATAGGGTCACAAAGAGTCAGACATGACTAAAGCGACTTTGCACACATGCAGGGCATCACCTGGGTTCTAAACATAGTCCTCTCTGCTTCTGTCATGCAGCGGCACCCCAATTTCAACACAGGAATTGGAACCAACCACCTCAGTCCGGTGCTACTATATCATCGATGATGAGGAAAAAAAAAGAGCTACTACCCCCACGTTGCTGGGTTGTATCAAGAGGTTAGGTAGGATTGAGCGCAGCAAGGAACCAGAACCTGTGCCTTCAGCATCAGGCATGAGTGACGTTGCAGCTGGCCCTCCATCTCCTGTTGCTGATGGTCCTTCAGTGCTACCACCTCCCTCCCCCCCTCCCTCCTCCGGTCAGTAACCCCTCTCGCCTGCTCACTCGGTGCCAGCCCCTGGATGCCAGCTGTTGTACTGCACTACTGTGTTTTTCAAGGTACTGTACTGTAAGATTAAACATGTTTTCTTTATTTTTTGTTTTTTATGTAGTATTTGTGTGATAAGTATTAAAAACCTGTTATAGTAAAGGACTACATAGCTGATTGTGTTAGCTGGGTACCTAGGCCCACTTTGTTAGCCTTACGAACAACTTGGACGTACAAACGCGCTCTCAGAATGGGACTTATCTATATGTAGAGGATTTACTGTATATTTATTTTTATATGTTCATTAGCTAGAGTGGTGGAATATCACAAACTAGCTTCCATTATCTATTTTCAGATAAGAGTTAAATTTCTTCATAATTAATAAAATTCGTATGGTCATGGCAGCTGCCTTGCCTTAACGTGGATTCTGGGGATTGATGGTTTGGGTTTGGATCTTTTCTGGTTTAGTCCTTGGGCAAGCCTCTTAGACTCACAATACCTCAGATTCCTCTTTGATGTAGAGAGTATAGTATATACCTCAGTGTTTTCCTACAACATTAAATAAAGTTTGTAATGTGCTCGGGAGAATGCCTGGTGTATAATAAGCACCATATAACTGTTGGTTAAACACTTGAATAATAAAATGAGGTTGATCACAGTAAAAGTTAAAACTCTACTTTTCCAAGTAGGCCACAGACTAACCATTGCATGAACAAATTATTTTATTTTAATAATACATTCTTTTCCATATTAATTATACATTTTAAACCACAACACAATTATGTTAGCTTCATGAGCCATTCGTCTTTAATGAGTACTGAGTTAATTAGCAAGACCTATCTTTTTGGGCACTGCATCTGTTCTGCACCTTTCAGTTTAGTATTCATTATTTTAAGATAGCAATTCTCATTTTCAAAAATATTTGGAGAGGGAAATGAATAATTACTCTTCTACACTACATTGCTAAGTTTCAAAATACAAAAAAGTTGAAAACAGACATGTGGGTATGGATATACCTGGGAAGTGACTCCGTAGTTTATTATGCATGAGAAATACTTTATTGCTTATTGAATTGGTGCAGTTCATTATTTCTCCTAAGAAGTATTTTTAGTCTCTTTTCAGAATTCTTAATTATTTCTTCTTGTCCCCGAACATCTAATTCTACTCTTGTGAAGCAGTGAATCCAGATTTTCTTCCATTCTCAGAGGTGACAGTCTTCAGCATATGAATTGGATCATCACTGGTGAAAGAATTATAACTGTTCCAATGATTCTTCATCTTCCTTTCACTACCATATTTTCAGCTGTCAATAGCAATGATTCTAGATAATGGTCTACGGACTGTATCAGAACCTAAGAAGTCCACGTATGTGCACACATATACATCCATATACGTAGATATAAAATACACGTATGCTAATACGCACCACTTCGAGGGATGCTGATTTAGTGGTCGAGGGCTGGGCTTCAGGAACTGGTATTTTTGGAAAGTTCTTTAAGCAGTCCTGTCCTAGGAACAGCCAGATTTGGGACCCCCAGAACAGTGGCTTATCCAAGGGTCTGCTGCCATTTCTAACTGATCCTATAACTTATATCTGATTGTGAACACCTAGAGACAAGAATCTGCCATATTCATGTTTAGATGCACCTGACGTGTCCTGGCACCCAGCACAATGTCGGGCAGAGCAGGTGTTTAATAAATGTCTGAAGGATGTCATTTCACAGTCAGCCTCCCTGTATCCATGTTTATCTTTCGTTGCTTCCAACATGGCCCTGTTTTCTGAACAGGCCTATCATAGGCTGTTGCTTCTGCCTTAGCCTCTGTGTTCACTCTTTACCCTCTCGGGAACAGATTTTTTCTTTTTCTTTCCTTAAGAACATCGTATAGCTTATTTAAGAACTAGTTTTCCAAGTTTGCTGTGGAATAATATATTGAATAGTAAGCTCTGAGGACAAGAGATGAGACTCTCTGTTGATTGCTGCTTTAAGAAGGTTTAAGGCTGACCGTGGAGTAATGAGTAGGAACAATGGTCCCGCATACCATGATATCCTAGTCACATGGGTCTCTCATTCTGGTCACATGATGAATTTAGATCATGAAGTCATTGAGGGCTTATTTCAATACTTATTGAACTATTCATTAGACAAATATATATTGAGTACTACATATTCTTTCGGGCAATGGAAATATAGCAATAAACAACACAGAGATCTTTACTCTTCTAGAGTTTATGTGTAAATGTAGATTATGTTAGATGTTGATAACTGCCCTGTGAGAAAATACAGCTGAGTAGGGAAGGGAAGTAGGGAACTTGCTCTATTATATTGGATGCCAGGGAAAGTCTCAACTGAGTAGGGGGGTGGTTGGGAGACTGTAAGACAGTATTCAGACAAGAGGGGCTTTTGGCTTAGGTGAAGGGAGACATGGAAATGGTGAGAGTTTGGATATATTCTGAAGGTGTATCTCATAAATAGTGCATAGGATGTGACAAAGGACAGGAGTCAAAGTGGGGCTGTGAAGCCTGAACAGATGGGAGCATGGAGTTGGGCTTGCTGAGATGGGCAAGTTAGGAGGAAGAGGTTGAGCTGTGGGTGGAAAGCATTTAGTGATTTCATTTTGAATATGCTAAATTTGAGGAGCCTAGTACATCTCCAAATTTGTTTGACTAGACAGGTATATTAGGCACCCTGTAGTTCACAGGAGAGGTTGGACTAGAGAAAAATAAAATTGAAAGACACGAGTTGGGATGAAGTCACTTAAGTAGACAAACGTGGAAGTCTGAGAACTGTTTTTTTTCTTCTACTGGTGCCACGTAGCATGTGGGATCTTAGTTCCCTAACCAAGGATTGACCCCTTCCCCTCCTGCAGTGGAAGCACAGAGTCTTAACCACTGGACCTCCAAGGAAGTCCCCTGAGAGCTGTCTTAAGGCGTTTCCATATTAGACAGAGGTCAGCCAGAAAAGTCCTATTGGAGAAGTAGCCAGTGAGGTAGCAAGTAACCAAGAGAAACTACTGTCCTGGAGACAAGGGAAGAAAGTGGTCCAAGGAGGATGGAGTCATCACACGTGCGATGCTGCTGATGGGCCATGTCGGTGATGACTGAGAGAGACAGCTGGACTACTGATGGGGAGAGCGTTGGTCATTGGTTTAGGTGTTAGAGGTGGTGGTGGTGGTGGTTTAGTCGCTAAGTCGTGTCCAACTCTTGTGACCCCATGGACTATAGCCTGCCCAGCTCTTCTGTCCATGGGATTCTCCAGGCAAGAAAACTTGAGTGGGTTGCCATTTCCTTCTCCAGGGGATCTTCCTGGCCCAGGAATTGAACCCAGGTCTCCTGCATTGCAGGCAGATTCTTTACCAACTGAGCTACAAGGGAAGCCCAGGTGTTAGAGAAAACACTTTAATTGGAGTGATACCTGCAGAGGATTTTAGGATATGTTAGAAAAACAGGAGTCAGAGTGGACCACACTGAAGGGTGTGGAAGGTGCTGGAGGGTGATGTGAAGAAATGGAAGATTTTTCATCGGACCTCTTCTAGCCAGTTTGCACACTGATAGATATGACTTAGTACAGAGAGAAAAATGATAAAGCAGAGTGAAAGTGATTAATTGTTAGAAGGATATTCTTTCATAGGTGAGAAAATTTGGGGACGAGTGTAGGGATTTGCTTTAGAAAAGAGCCGGATTATTCATCACGGTTACAGGGGGGCTGGCAGTTTTTGGCAGCAGGAGTTTTACTAAGCAAAAGGAAACTACACTCAAGAAGGGAGGATGCTCAGAAGCGCCCCGCAGTGGGAGTAGGGCTGGGTGTTTTAGGGTGGTGGTCCCTCCCTGTGTCCTGCGTCATTTGACAAGATGATTGACAGCTTCAAGTTATATAACTTCTCTCCTAGTGAGCAGGCACCCAAGTGAAGCCCATGGTGGGGAGAGCAAAGGCCGCAATGGTCATTTATCATAAATAGGGCATCATGAACCCTAGGTTACTTGGAGTTACCTCTTAGGTCTTGGTGTGCCAATGCCAACCGACGCTGACAGGTTTATCTTGCTTGGTCCTGATAAAAGCTGGAAACTTAACGGTCGTTAACCCCAAAAGGGAGGATCTCTGAATGTGTTCTGGTCCCCAGTGTCCAGGTGGGGGCAGGACAGATGACCTGTTCCAGGATGGGGTGGGACCCACTCATGGCTGACTAGCTATCTGATAAAGGGAGTGAGCTGAGAGATAGCAGGCAATGGTCAGAGAATGAGACCCTGGGAAGGGGATGGGTATGTTGGCAGTGGCAAGGTCTGTGTATGGTATAAGCAAGACAGTAAGCTGTTGAGTTAAAGCTAAGGAAAAAATCACTGGAGGTTGAAGTGGGGAGGAAACTACAGATCTAGGGAACTGAAAGGATAATCCCCAAAGACTTTGAAATCACTAAAGTGTATGATAACAAAAGAGCTAGGGTAACAATGATGTGGGAGTTGAGGTCCCCAGAGGAGTAAGATGAGATGGTCTGGTGTCTGGTAATGGCAGTGTGGTTTGATGTATGAACCTCAGAGTTGGAGAGAGTGGTTGCAAGGCAGGAAAGATGATGGCTTAGAAGGGCTAATGAAGAGCAAGAAGTGCCTCCATTCAGCCTTCAGTCAATTAGCATGAGGGGGTTGGGGGTGGAAGATCCCCTTGCCAGAGTGTTAAGGAAAGCTGGATCCGGGGGAGAGCCAGGGCTCACTGGGAGCAGGAAAGAAGGGAGAAAAAAAAAGCACTTACTGTGTGCCAGGGACACTTCCATGATGTTTTGTGTATTACTTATGTTAATCCTCAAAACAAGATCTCTCTCTAGCTGTGTTTTACAGATGGAGACGTTACAGCACAGACAGATTGAGTGTCTCGCTCGAGGTCAGGGGTCATAAGTGGCGGACGTGGGACCGAGACCTGTGTGTGCTCAGCCCTGCACTGCCCTTCCCGCCTACCCCCACAGCAGCACACATCTGGAGAAGGGGGGTCTGCTGATGGTGCATCAGGGGTTCCATGGAGGGGCTGAGGGCGGGGTAGGCGGGTTAGATTAAGGATTGGGCAGAGCTGTGTGAGGTTGAGGGATAAATGGGCCTATGGTTTGCGGGCACACACAATTAGTGCTCATGGTCTCTGAGGCAGACTGGTGGTGAGGCTATGAGTCTTGGGGTGATGGGGCCGAGGGTAGGATAGAGGTGTTGCCAAGGACACAAGCTCAGCACCCCCATCTTCACTCGAGCTGATGGAGGGCAGAGGCTGGGAAGAGGCCTTGGGGGCTATGACTTGGAGGATAAGGAAATTTGGGACCCCCTCTTCACTTAACTCACTACAATTATCCATTTATTTGAAAAAATAATTATTGCTGACATCCAGTAAGTTTCTGGACATGAACAATAATGTTAAAATCATCCTCATTTTCCATTTTGTGAATTTCTTTAAAAGATGAATGTGCTCATGAATTTATTAAAGGGATTCAATCACCTTAATAAGATGGCAACCTTTATGAATCTCCTCACATCTTCTTATGCTTTGTAGTTGCTAACATATTTTCACAGACATGATTTCACTTATACACTCTACCCTTTACCAGCCCAGTTTCTGGCATATTTTTGGTACTAAAAGTTTGCATGTCTAGAGGATGGACAGAAGGAAATATTGAGTTTGGAGTAAGGGCAGAAAGTAAAATGTGAAATGGCTGTGAATATTTGTATTTAATTTTCATTAAATTTTCTTTTCTTTAGTTTTTAAAAAGGGAAATATTCTTATATTCTTCAGAAGGTAGAACAGAGAAAAATTAGCATAAATTCTTGCTGGCAGCTTTTCAGTTTATTACATAAATCTGTTATATTTTAAGTGGAATGGCTTAGACACTCAGCTTTTGCTTAGGAAACATATGGTGATAATACAAAACATTTCAAGAGCCCAATATGGTAAATCAGCAAAAAGATCATTTTATTCATCAAAGGTATTTATTAAATGTTGAGCTATTTGGGCAACAGCTGATTTTTGCTACTAGAGGAAACCATCAAGAGTTGTAGTGACTCTTCTTTTGCTGTTAAAGAGAACAGAAGGGTGAGAAGAAACCAACTAGAGCAAGAGGCAACGGCTTGCTCCTGCGAATAGAAGGCTCCTGTGATGGCTTCTTCCAGGTGGTCTGGTGTGACAGTTCTGACCCTTCTGCTGTTTTTGTTGCTGTTTGTTTTGTTATGACTGATTTGCTTTATTGGTAAAATTGGAAATAATACCTGGGTATGCTGAGTTCAGCTTTGTCCATCTTGCTTAATCTGGTCTGGAACCACCTGGTTTGAATGTATATTTAATTTAGGTCCCTTTGGCTTTCATGCTAACTTATAACCTCTAATTAAGGCTCTAGCAATAAAAAGGTGATATTTTGTCTCCTTTGCCATGTCATTGCTTTATACCTTAAATTGTATGAAAACTGGGGCATTGTGGTGCTGCTTATTGGGATCAAAGTGTAGGATGCCTTGGAAGCCTTTTCAGACTTAGAGCCTCTTGATGAAAGTGAAAGAGGAGAGTGAAGAAGCTGGCTTAAAACTAAACATTCAGAAAACTAAGATCATGCATCCAGTCCCATCACTTCATGGCAAATAGATTGGGAAATGATGGAAACCTTGACAGACTTTATCTTCTTGGGCTCCAAAATCACTGCAGATGGTGAGTGCAGACATGAAATTAAAAGATGCTTGCTCTTTGGAAAAAAAGCTGTGACCAGCCTAGACATCATATTAAAAAGCAGAGACATTACTTTGCCAACAAAGGTCTGTCTGGTCAAAGCTGTGGTTTTTCCAGTAGTCATGTATGGATGTGAGAGTTGGACCATAAAGAAAGCTGAATGCCCAAGAATTGATGCTTTTGAACGTGGTGTTGGAGGAGACTCTCGAGAGTCCCTTGGACTGCAAGGAGATCCAACCAGTCCATCCTAAAGGAAATCAATCCTGAATATTCATTGGAAGGACTGATGCTGAAGCTGAAACTCCCAATACTTTGGCCACCTGATGTGAAGAACTGACTCATTGGAAAAGACCCTGATGCTGGGAAAGATTGAAGGCAGGAGGAGAAGGGGATGGCAGAGGATGAGATAGTTGGATGGCATCACCAACTGGATGGATATGAGTTTGAGCAAGCTCTGGGAGTTGGTGATGGACAATGAAGCCTGGCATGCTGCAGTCCATGGGGTCGCAAAGAGTCAGACATGACTGAGCAACTGAACTGAACTGAACTGACTCAGTTAATTGTCTCTCCTGTGTGCTTTCAAAGTTCCTCATGGTCTGCCTTTATAGCTCTTCATATAGTTACTATTGGTGTAACACCTGCTTTGTTGCTAGAGTATGAACTCTAGGTAGTGACCAATCTCAGTATCACTGGGACTTACATGGTGCCTGACAAAGTAGCACCCAGTTTGTGGAGTGAATGGTTGAATGAGCTACTGCTTGGGAAAAGATTAAGTTCCTAATTTATGTAGTGAATGAAAGAAATGGACAATGAGTTTGAAGCTCTTCACTCAAAAAATAAAAGTAGATTGTAGAAGTTCTTGTCCTTCCATACTTCAGTTTTGAACAAGTTAAAGCTCTGAAAGAGGAGTGTCTTCTTCCATGAGTCATGTCTGAACTGAACTAGGAAACTGGAAACCATGTTTTTTTAAAATAAGAATCAGCATTTTACTGATGTCCAGTCTCATTCCAATATATTATCAGCTCAGCCTACTAGACAGTGTTCATTTTCATCCTTCAGAATTTTGCATATGAAAATATGGAGATGAAAGTACAGAAAGTACTTGATGTGCTCCATTGCTCATTAATGATAGCATTAAGGTATATTTTTAACAATACTATAAAGAACTAATAGGTAGATATAACTGCCTAGGAAGATTCAGCTATTTCTTCATAAAGAAAATTAGGGGACAGTGATAGATCATTGTGATGATGATTTTTAAAGAAAGTAATACAATCAATTTCTAACCAGAAAACATTGGATTGAGAATCTGAAATAAAGCTTGTGGAATTGAACCTCCCTTTCAGGTCCATCTCTATAATAATGCATAAAGTAGTAGTAGAAAGAAAGCCTATTGCCTGGTTTGCAGTTAACCACTTCGGTCAATGAATAAAAGCCCATACTGTTGATCAAGGATTTGGGGGTCAGAGGGCTCAGATGGTGGTTCTTGCTTAGGGTCGCCATATGGCTGTAGTCAGATGGTAATCAAAGCTGGAGTCATTTGAAGGCTTTTTTACGTACACATCTGGAGCTGGGCTGGGGTGTCCAGAGTAGCTGCAGGCTGGTGGGCTGTTTGTATATATTTCTCTGCTGCTGGAGCATCGACGTGGATGTCTTGAGCTTCCTCACTGCATGGTGATCTCAGGAGAGCCTGGCTTCTGTTGGGGGATGTTATCAAGAGAACATGAGCACAGATTGACCCTCCAGCTGGCCCTGGGCAATCAAAGGCTCCTCAGCCCCTATCTTGTTGTTGGAATATACGCTTTGCCCACTGTTCCCCCAGGGAGAGATGTCTCAAGGACACAGCCTTGAGAGAGTCAGTTGGTATTGGGCCTATGTGGACTGAATATGTGATTGAACCAGCTCAGGGCTCTGTGTAAACGTTTAAGATTTGGCAGATAGGAGAGGAGACCTACTCACCTTGCAGCTGCCCAAGACCAGTCTCCTATGTAAGTTCCCTTGCTTATGAAGCCTGCCATCCACCTGTCCAGAGCATCTGCCTCTTTCTTTGGTCCCACCTTGCCTTCCGTGTCTGGGGCCAGTTTCAGACGTCACCTGTGGAGCCTCTGAATTTTCAAGCCAACAGGTTTTACCAAAAAGTTCCAAGAGAAGGGAGGTGGAAGCCGCCAGGCTCTTACAACCTGGGCTCAGACAAGGGAGCAGGGGCTCTCCTGCATTCCCTGAGAAAAGGGTCCTGAGCTCATCCGTGTTCAGAGGGAGAGGACATAGGTTCCACCTCTTTTTAAAGAAAGATATATTTATTGGTTTATTTTTGGCTGTGCTGGGTCTTTGTTGCTGCCCAGGCTTTTTGCTCGTTGCGGCAAGCGGGGGCTGCTCTTTGCTGCAGTACACAGGCTTTGCATTGTGGTTTCTTCTCTGGTTGTGGAGCTCTAGGCATGGGGGCTTCAGTAGTTGTGGTCACGGGCTAAGTTTCCCTGGGCGAATGTGGAATCTTCTTGGACCAGGGATCGAACTGGCATCTCTTGTACTGGCAGGCGATTCTTTACCCCTGAGCCACCAGGGAAGCACTAGGCGCCACCTCTTGCTGAGAAGAAGTCAAAGTGGCTGTCTTTGAAGCGTGCTGTGTGCCAATGCCTCCTCACCTGAAAGCTGTTCTCACTAGCGTCATGGAAAATGTTAGCATAAAATTAGTTTTGTTGATGAAATAAAAAATATTAAATGTGAAATACCTGTCTATATACTGCTCATTGATTCTTGTAGCACATTCAAAAGTAAGAAAAAAAAGTCAAAGGCAGAATAGATGAGATCAATTTTTCTTTCTGTCAGTTTAGGAAATGAATACATGTCCTACGGCCATCACAGCTGGTGAAGGGAATGCATGCAATGTCTTTGAATTTTTGTTTTCCCCGTTTAGATCTTTATATTATGTATAAGCAAATGATTTTGGTGCCCTCAATTTTTTTTTTGTCTTTAGAGGAAATAAACTTACATATATAGTTCATTCCTCTCTCAATTACAAATGTTTAGACAATTAAAGGAGGAAATTTCAAAGCTCAAAGAAAATTAATTTCGACCTTGGGGAAAAATGTTGAAATGAATTTGTGCTTTTTTTAATCTTCCCATTTAAAACCCAAGAAACCAATATTTGCCCTGCAGGCATAACCTGGGTTCTGTAGCTTATACAGAGTCCCACCCCTTCTGGGCAGTGTGAGTCATTGTCAGTGCTGTGGCTCCATTGTGTATTTCTTGTTAATAATAATAATAATAATATTAATTTAATGACAACTAATATTTGTTGTGCACAAACTATGGGCTGAGTGTGGTGCTAAGTGCTTATCTTGATTATCTCAATTAACCCTTTCAGTAACTCTATGATGTAAGTACTAGGATTATCTTTGTTTACCAGGAAATGGAGGTGCTAAGATGTTACATCACTTGCCTCAGTTCATGTGACCCACTCCAGTATTCTGGCCTGGAGAATGCCATGGACTATATAGTCCATGGGGTCACAAAGAGTCAGACATGACTGAGCAGCTTTCACTTTCATATAATATTTATTTTTATCTGACTTACTTCACTCTGTAGAACAGGCTCTAGGGTCATCTGTCTCACTACAACTGATTCAGATTCATTCCTTTTATGGCTGAGTAGTATTCCATGGTGTGCAGATAACCACAGCTTCTTTATCCGTTAAAAATAACAATCTAAATAAATTCTGAAAAACCTAATGTATAAGATGCCCTTATGCCTCAATTGCACGCACCTCTTTGCCTCACTTGGGGTTTCAGCCTTGGCTCTGTGCACACATTCCATACAGGCTTTGGCTGACTTCCAGCTGTCAGCCTCTGGTTGAGGTCTATGTGCTGCTTCCCTTAGAGGATCATAAGTTTATCTGTTTTTTTCTCAATAACTCCAATGGACCTAAATTGTCAAGATCTACAGGTTAAAGGAAGTAAGGAAGGCCCAAACCAAACATTCCCCACACTGCACATGTCTGTCAGCTCAGACAATTTTCCCCAGATAGAGAAAAATTAGCTGCTCTTGATTATAAGCTTTTTGTCATCCTCTCCCATCTGGAACTACCACTCTTGGCACAGCAACAAGCCCTCTAGAGATCTCCAGCCATCTGTCATCCCTCGCCAGGAGGAGCTTTTCCCTGGCTACACCTGCGTGTAAATAGACCAAGAGCAGGTTGTCCATGAGGTGTGTAGAGCCCGTCTCCCTGGACCTCTGCTGAGGACAGCTGTGGGCACTCCAGCAGCCATCGTATCGCATCGGCAGGTGCCAGACTCAGCCATTCAGGGAAGATTGATTTTATTGTCCGTGGGGTTTATGACTGAGGCGTGTGCCTCACCATCCTGCTCTTCATGAAGTCAAAGAGAAGTGCTCAGGATGTCTTCCTGTTAACTGGGTGGGTCCTTCTGATAAACAGTGAGCCCTGTGCTGGAGCAGTCACAGCATGCTCTGGGAACAGTCTGCACCTCAGGGCATCAGCATGTGTAAGGGTCAGGCACGACCCCTTCAAGGAACTGCCTTGGTGGGAACAAATAGTGGAAACTGCAGTTAAAGGGAGGCAGGAGATATAGGTCATTCCTTTAAAAAAAAACAAACGATTTTTATCACATAGAATGAGTAAAGTAGCATTGGGGGATATTTTGGTCGGTTCTCCTAGGAACAGACCAGAGATGAAGATGTGAATGTACATGGCTTGTTTTGGAAGCATGGGCATGGACTTGGGGGAAGTCAGATGGGGAAGGGAAGAGATCCAATACACAGTGTGGCATGGAGCAGGTGTTTGGGCAACTGGGGGACTGTGGGAGACAGGGTGGAACCTGCTTGGGATTACCTCCCCACCAGCCCCAATCCCACCAGGTTTGGAAGCTAGATTACTTATTCCCCAACCCTTCTCTGTCATCAGCTGAGGCCGCTTGCTGGAGCACTGCAAGGGTCATCTCGAGGTGTGACCCGGAGACCCCATTAAGGAAAGACTTGTTGCCCCGCTTCTGGGTGTGTGTCTGTGGGCACCCTTGTACTGCCAGCCCATTCAGTAGCTGCCTCTGTGCAGAAGTAATTTTCCAAAGTCCCGCCGTTCCATGGTGGCCCACATCTAACGCTAGCATGGAAGAGCATGACCACGGAAGGGCTTGACGATTGAAGCAGGCATAGACAGGACTGGTCATTTAAGCTCATCTTGGAACAACTGTGATTTAGCGCCTGGGCCCCCTGTAGGTAGGGCTGGGGGGCCTAGCAGAGAGATGATGGGGCTGAAGGGCAGAGGTGGAAAAAGTAATGGAGAAGGCCCAGCCTCATGGAAAGGGAGACAGGGAATTAGGCAGAAAGTGAAGAACTAAAGAGCCTCTTGATGAAAGTGCAAAAGGAGAGTGAAAAAGTTGGCTTAAAGCTCAACATTCAGAAAACTAAGATCATGGCATCTGGTCCCATCACTTCATGGCAAATAGATGGGGAAACAGTGGCTGACTTTAATTTTGGGGCTCCCAAATCACTGCAGATGGTGATTGCAGCAATGAAATTAAAAGACACTCCTTGGAAGGAAAGTTATGAGCAACCTAGATAGCATATTAAAAAGCAGAGACATTACTTTGCCAACAAAGGTCTGTCTAGTCAAGGCTATGGTTTTTCCAGTAGTCATGTATGGATGTGAGAGTTGGATGGTGAAGAAAGCTGAGCACCAAAGAATTGATGCTTTTGAACTGTGGTGTTGGAGAAGACTCTTGAGAGTCCCTTGGACTGCAAGGAGATCCATCCAGTCCATCCTAAAGGAGATCAGTACCGAGTGTTTATTGGAAATACTGATGCTGAAGCTGAAACTCTAATACTTTGGCCACCTGATGTGAAGAGCTGACTCATTGGAAAAGACCCTGATGCTGTAAAAGATTGAAGGCAGGAGGAGAAGGGGGCGCCAAAGGATGAGATGGTTGGATGGTATCACCGACTCAATGGACATTAATTTGGGTAAACTCCGGGAGTTGGTGATGGACGGGGAGGCCTGGCGTGCTGCAGTCCATGGGGTCGCAAAGAGTTGGACACGACTGAGCGACTGGACTGAACTGAACTGATTATGTGTTAGTGATCACTGTTACTGTTATTGTTATTAAGGGCTGAATCGCATGTCTCCTAAATTAATATGTTGAAACCTGGGTCCTTAGAACCTCATAATGTGACCGTGTTTGGACACAAGGCCTTTAAAGAAGGTAAAATGTGGCAGTTAGGGTGGGTCCTAATCCAGTCTGCCTGGTGTCCTTATAAAAAGAGATTAGGGGTGCAGAGACCTAGGAACTGTGTGCCCGGAGGAGAGCCAGCCCTGGGCACGCAGTGGTGCAGTGTCTGGTTCCTGCCCTTGTGGTCCTTCTGTAAGGAAGAAAGGAAATACATGAGTGATGACGACTGACAAAGTGCTATGAAGAAGCAGTGCTAAAGACAGGGAATAAAGGCAGAATAGTGGAGAGGTCTGTTTAGGTAGAATTTCTTCCACCCGACAGACCTCACCCTCCTACGTATGTCCCTCTTTTCTGAAACCCAGTTCAAAAGGGTCACCTTCCCCCAAACCCTTAGCTCTTCCACATCTTCTGCTTGAGAACCTCAGGAAACCACAGCCTCCTGTAGCTCTGAATCTGTGCTCTCCCTTCCAGGGTGCCAGGAGAACATGAGTTGACAGCATGGGTCCTTGGAGTCAGTCTCCTTGGGTTCAGATCCCAACATTGTCCTTTACTGCTTGTATGGGTTTTGGTGAATGTCTGTGGTTCAGTTTCTCCATCCTTAAAATGAAGATAAAACTGTGTTGTGGTGTGTATAGTCGCTCAGTCATGTCTGACTCTTTGTGACCTATAGGCTGTAGCCCACCAGGCCCTCTGTCTATGGGATTCCCCAGGTAACAATACTGGAGTGGTTTACCATGCCCTCCTCCAGGGGATCTTCCCGACCCAGACTAGGACCTATGTTATGGCATGGATGTGGGGATTAAATACACTAAACCAAGTTTAGAACAACGTTGGGTATATAGACAGCATTACAGGGATCATCATGCCTGCCCTGGTTACACTTGCTTGTGTCCATGTTTTATCTCCCCCTCTAGGCACAAGCCTAAGCACAGTTAAGAACAAGGAATTTAGGGTCAGAGTAGAAGAAAATCAAATTCTGG
Organism: Okapia johnstoni; assembly: GCA_024291935.2. NCBI lineage: Eukaryota > Metazoa > Chordata > Mammalia > Artiodactyla > Giraffidae > Okapia > Okapia johnstoni. The sequence goes on along the minus strand of CM044327.1, from coordinate 34,460,360 downwards.
TTGAAGAACTTTTTCAGATGCATGAGCTTAGATACAATCACTTGACCTTTCTGAACCTCATTTTTGCTACCATTTAAATAATGACAGCAATACCTACATTTTGTGGTTATTGAGAGGAATAAATAGGATCAACACCCCAAATGTCTACAGAGACAGCTCTCAGTGGAGACTGCAGTCATTCTCACCTTGATCCAGGAAAGGAGTCCTTATGTATTATTTGTCTTGGTGTCCTCAGAATTCACCACTCACGAAGTCTATGATACTAGTTGATGGTTTTGAACTGTGTTGTTGGAGAAGGCTTTTGAGAGTCTCTTGGACTGCAAGGAGATCCAACCAGTCAATCCTAAAATAAATCAATCCTGAATATTCACTGGAAGGACTGATGCTGAAAAGCTCCAATACTTTGGCACCTGCTGTGATGAGCTGACTCATTAGAAAAGACCCTGATGCTGGGAAAGATTGAAGGCAGGAGGAGAAGGGGATGGCAGAGGATGAGATGGTTGGATGGCATCACCGACTCAATGGACATGAGTTTGAGCAAGGTCCGGGAGTTGGTGATGGACAGGGAGGCCTGGTGTGTTGCAGTCCATGGGGTCGCAAAGAGTTGGACATGACTGAGTGACTGACCTGACTTACCAAGTGTCTGATAACTCGCTGTATAACAGAGTAGACGTGAGCAAGCAGCAGCGTCTGCGGCAGCCCTGGCCACGGGACTGGGTGGATGAGCCACATCCCTATGTCGTTGTTTGTTTGTTTTGTGCTCTGCAGTAGATTCTCATTATTTGTGTGTGTGTGCTGTCCGGTGAGCTCTCAGTAGTTGTCTCTTTTATACATAGCAGTGTCTAGATGTCAATCACAATCTCCCGGTTTACCCCACCCCACCCGCCTCTTGGTGCTCATACATTTGTTCTCGGTCTGTGTCTCTATTTCTGCTTTGCAAATAGGTTCATCTGTACTCTTTCTAGATTCCACATACATGCATTAATATTGAATATTTATTTTTCTCTTTCTAACTTACTTCAGTCTGTGTGACATTTTCTAGGTCCATCCATGTCTCTGCAAATAACACAATTTCATTTCTTCTTTTTTGGCTGAGTAATATTCCATTGTATATGTGTGTATACAATGTACATATATGTACCACATCCTTTTTTATCCATTCCTCTGTTGATGGACGTTTTAGGGTACCACTTCATACCAGTCAGAATGCCCATCATGAGAAAATCTACAAACAATTAATGCTGGAGAGGATGTGGAGGAAAGGGAACCCTACTACACTGTTGGTGGGAACGTGAATTGGTGCAGCCCCCGTGGAGACCAGTATGGAGGTTCCTCAGAAAACTGAATATAGAGCTTCTGTATGATCCAGCAATCCCATTTCTGCTTCTTTATTCCCTGGAGTCAGATGGCAAAGGGTGTGGGTTCTCTTTGGAGAGGGACTCTTACCATCCTTCCCCATTTCCTTCCGGGTGCCTTGAATAGCACACCCCCCGATGTGCTGATGGTGCTTCTCCAAACAGAGTCACCAGCCCATGCTGTCCTGTTACTGTTCTGTTCTGGAAATGAATGAGAGCTTTGGTAGGGGCTTGGGAAACTGGCCTGCAATTTGAAACTTCCGTCAGAGAAAGCAGTTATCAAAATCCAGCCAATTATCTGCTTCTGGCTTTGGTTTTCAAGCTGGAACTCCAAGGAATTTCACAGAGTACTGTATTTTATGATGATAAGCCTTGGAAATTCTGACTGTCAATAAAGCAGGTGTCTGCAGCCCTGACAAGGCACAGAACTTGTATCAGCAAATGGGACCTTTTAATTCAGAGGGCCCTCAGCTCTTTCACATCACTGCTGTCACGCCCCTTGGTGATTCCCCATTATACGTGACATCTGGTTCTGTCTTTTATTCGATACTGATTTATTTTGGACAATTTTCAGGGATAGCTCACCAAAAGCCACATTCGTATGGCTCCTGAAAAACATTTCTCTCCTCACCTCGCCCACATTATATCGTTTAGAATAAAATGCTTCATTAAACTGGTTACCAGCAACAGACTAGTGTCACAAGTTATTCCATCCCGCAGTGCTCTCAAGAGAGCAGTATAAAATCAAACTGCAGCTTGTGTGAAAATGGGTCAGATTCAGCAATGAGTAAAATTTAAAAGTATGGCACACTGATGTCATTTTCTCCCTCTAGCCATTATCTTTGATAACGGAAATGTCTCTCTATGATTTAGAGCCCCACTGAAAAGCAAAATGGGGGATATTACACTCAATCTTTGACCAGCCACCCTGCTTCTCCACTCCCTATGATTTCATTAAGCCCAAGTCATCTTCCCTTCCTCGCAGGCTCCATTTTGGTTGAGGCTACCATTTTCTCAGACTGGTTCCAGATAGGAAAAGAACTATGTCAAGGCTGTATATTGTCATCCTGCTTATTTAACTTATATGCAGAGTACATCATGAGAAACGCTGGGCTGGAGGAAGCACAAGCTGAAATCAAGGTTGCTGGGAGAAATATCATTACCTCAGATATGCGGATGATACCACCCTTATGGCAGAAAGTGAAGAAGAACTAAAGAGCCTCTTGATGAAAGTGAAAGAGAGAGTGAAAAAGTTGGCTTAAAGCTCAACATTCAGAAAACTAAGATCATGGCATCCGGTCCCATGACTTCATGGGAAATAGATGGGGAAACAGTGGCTGACTTTATTTTTCTGGGCTCCAAAATCACTGCAGATGGTGATTGCAGCAATGAAATTAAAAAATGCTTACTCCCTGGAAGGAAAGTTATGACCAACCTAGACAGCATATTAAAAAGCAGAGACATTACTTTGCCAACAAAGGTCCGTCTAGTCAAGGCTATAGTTTTTCCAGTGGTCATGTATGGATGTGAGAGTTGGACTCTAAAGAAAGCTGAGTGCCAAAGAATTGATGCTTTTGAACTGTGATGTTGGAGAAAACTCTTGAGAGTCCCTTGGACTGCAAGGAGATCCAGCCACTCAATCCTAAGGGAGATCAGTCCTGGGTGCTCACTGGAAGGACTGATGTTGAAGCTGAAACTCCAATACTTTGGCCACCTGATGTGAAGAGCTGACTCATTGGAAAAGACCCTGATGCTGGAAAAGGTTGAGGGCAGGAAGAGAAGGGGACACCAGAGGATGAGATGGTTGGATGGCATCACCAACTCGATGGACATGGGTTTGGGTGGACTCCGGGAGTTGGTGATGGACAGGGAGGCCTGGCGTGCTGCAGTTCATGGGTTTGCGAGGAGTCAGACACGACTGAGCGACTGAACTGAACTGAACTGAACCATTTTCTCACTCAGGTAATTAATGCTGACCTTGTAACATAAGTCTGGACATGTTCCTTCCTCTGCAGTATTTTTGGGGAAGAGTTTAAGAAGGACTGACATTCATTCTTTCAATGTTGGGTAGAGTTTACAGGTGACTCTATTTGGTCCTGGGCTTCTCTTTGTTGGAACATTTTTGGTTACTAAGTCAATCTCCTTACTCATTTTTTTTTTGATTTATTCATGATTCAGTCTTGATAGGTTAGATGTTTCTAGGCATTTATCCATTTCTTTTTTCTTTTTTTAATAAATTTATTTGTTTTAGTTGGGGGCTAATTACTTTACAATATTGTAGTGGTTTTTGCCATACATTGACATGAATCAGCCATGGGTTTACATGTGTTCCCCATCCTGAACCCCCCTCCCACCTCCCTCCCCATCCCATCCCTCTGGGTCATCCCATTGCCCCAGCCCTGAGCATTTGTCTCATGCATTGAACCTGGAATGGTGTTCTGTTTCACATATAATAATATACATGTTTCAATGCTATTCTCCCAGAACGTCCCACCCTCACCTTCTCCTTCAGAGTCCATAAGACTGTTCTATGCATCTCTCTTATTCTGTCTCACATATAGGGTTATCGTTACCTTCTTTAAAATTCCATATATATGCATTAGTATACTGTATTGGTGTTTTTCTTTCTGGCTTACTTCACTCTGTATAATGGGCTCCAGTTTCATCCATCTCAATAGAACTGATTCAAATGTATTCTTCTTAATGGCTGAGTAATATTCCATTGTGTATATGTACCACAGCTTCCTTATCCATTCGTCTGCTGATGGACATCTAGGTTGCTTCCATGTCCTGGCTATTGTAAACAGTGCTGCGATGAACATTGGGGTACATGCGTCTCTGCATTTATCCATTTCTTTTAGCTTATCCAATTTGTTGGTATATAATTGCTCATTATTGAAGTATCTATTTTTCTCTTCAGATCTGTTAATGATGGTTTAAAATACTTGGGTGCTCATACGTTGTATGCATATAAATTTATGGTTGTTATATTCTCTTGATGAACTGACCCCTTTATCATTATATAATGATCTTCTTTATCTCTTGTTACAGTTTTTGAGTTACAGTCTGTTTTGTATGATAATAAGTATAGCTGTTTCTGCTCTCTTTTGGTTTCTAGTTGCGTGAATATCTTTTCCCTTCTCTTTATTTTGAGCCTATGTGCATTCATGGAGCTGAAGTGAATCTCTTGTAGGCAAGATATAATTAGGTGTTTCTTTTTTTTTTAAATTCAGGAGCTTCCCTGGCTGTCCAGTGGTTAACAGTCTGCATGCCCATTGCAGAGATACTGTGCCAGACAGAAAATAAAAAATAAAAAGTTAAAGATCTATTCAGCCACTCTTTGTCTTTTGATTAGAGAATTCAATTTATATTTAAATTAATTATTGATAGGTAGGGACTCACTCGGAGAAGCAATGACACTCCACTCCAGTACTCTTGCCTGGAACATGCCATGGATGGAGGAGCCTGGTGGGCTGCAGTCCATGGGGTCGCTAAGAGTCAGACACGACTGAGCGACTTCACTCTCACTTTTCACTTGCATGAATTGGAGAAAGAAATGGCAGCCCACTCCAGTGTTCTTGCCTGGAGAATCCCAGGGATGGGGGAGCCTGGTGGGTTGCTGTCTATGGGGTCACACAGAGTGGGACATGACTGAAGCGACTTAGCAGCAGCAGCAGCAGGGACTCACTAATGCCACCCTGTTGTTTTCTGGCTGTCTTGTAGTTCCCATGTTCCCTTCTTTTTCTCTGTCTTCCTTTGTGAACTGATGGTTTTCCACACTGGTATCTTTGCTTCCTTCCCTTTTCCTTATCTTTTGTGTATTTACTCTAGGTTTTGCTTTGTAGTAATCATGAAACTTACATAAAACATCTTAGAGATATTACTGTATGTTTTGTGCTGATAAGAAACTTAACTTTGATTGCATACAATAACTTTATTCTTACCCCTGTTTTAGCTTTTTTATATCACAATTTAGCTCTTTTTATGTTCTGTATTCACTAACAGGTTATTGCATTGACAGTTTTTTAAAAAATGCTTTTGTTCTTTAACCTTTATTAAAGCAGTTTCTTAAAATTAATCATTTTATCATAAATTTCTCATGCTTACTATTCCACTCCTAGGAATCCATCTAAAAGAAGTAAACATCTGTCTATACACAGACTTGTTCATGAATGTTTAAGCATCATTATTTACAATAATCCAATACTGAATAACCCAAAAGTCTACTAAATAGTGAGTGGATAAATAAAATGTGATGTTTCTAAAGAATGAAGTGCTATTCACTAGTCAAAAAAGAATGGGCCACTGATACATGCTACAACAGAAATGAACCCCAAAGTGTTTTGTGAAGAGAAAGAATCCAGGCACAAAATATCACATATTATATAGTTTTACTTATATGAAATGTTCAGGAAAGAAAACTCTTTAAAGACAGATAGTGATTGCCTGGGGTGTAGGTAGGAATTGAGAGTGATTGCAGATGGGCATAAAGAATCTTTTTGGGGGTGATAGAAATGCTCTGAAATTGGATTGTAGTGACAGTTATACAATTCTATAAATTTTCCAAAACTCATTGAATTGTATACCAAAAGAGTGAATATAATGGTATATACCTTACACCTCAGTAAAGCTGTCAAAAAGAATATCAAGAAAAATAGAGTAGTTAAAACATTTCTTCCGTTTTTGTAGTAGAGGAATATAGAGGTATACACCATTAATGACAGTATGTAAAAATAAAACACAGTGAGACATCTTACCAGAAGAAAACTCATCTGTCTTTTTGCTTTCCACTCCCTTCTTCTTGGAATGCAGTCTTGATGCCTGGAGGTGCGACAGCCTGCATTCATGGAAATAAAAGCCATATATTGAGGACAGTGTAGCAGAAAGATAGAAAGACCTTGGATAGTTGATGACATCTTTGAATTACCACAATCCAGAATTATCTCCTTCCAGACTTTTGTAAATTGAGAATAAGAAACTTGTATTTATGTCAGTATTAGCTGGATTTATATCACTTGTAGAAGGAAAAAAGTTACACCTTCAAAGGCTTTTTAAAAACTCATTAACCAGATCTTTGTTGTCTGGCCTTTGCCTATAGCTCTGAGAGGCTTAATTGAAGGCCTCTAGGTCAGTGATGGAAATAGATCATTTTCCCTCAGTCTATATCAGTCTCATTGTTCTGCTGGTCTCCTGCGCCACTAAGAGCCAAACCAGTCTGGTCTTCAGGCTTGACTTGCTTCTATAAAGGCTCATCAAGAAATAACAGCCATCCTATAGGAGATTTAAGCACCAGTCTTCCATCCCTTGTGGCTTAGCTGGTAAAGAATCCGCCTGCAATGTGGGAGACCTGGGTTTGATCCCTGAGTTGGGAAGGTCCCCTGGAGAAGGGAAAGGCTACCCGCTACAGTATTCTGGCCTGGAGAATTCCATGGAATGTATGGAGTCACAAAGAGCTGGACATGACTGAGCGACTTTCACTTTCTTCCATAGCCTCTAGCCGTAGGTCAGCACAGCTCACCTGGCTTCTGCCTTATTCCAAACCCTCAGATATTGGTTTTTTTGGTTGTTGTTGTTTGTTTGTTTTGAGGGAATGGACAACGGGGTGATCAGAGACCTTGTTTAGGTCTAGTTTCCTGTTTCTAAGGATATAAGGAAATCGGAGGTGTCCTCCTGTGTAGTCACCCTTTGAAAAAGCCAGGGTTGTCACCTGGCACTGCCGCCCCCCTGCCCCCCAGCCACAGACACTCCTCCCAGTCTTCCCTGTAGTGTTGACCTTATGTAGTGGTTTTATGAGAGACATCAGCAAGGCAGCCCAGTCACCATGTTGTAGGAAGGACTTGTGAGGCACAGGTCTCTTGTCTGGTGTTGCTCAGACCTCTAGAAGACCTTATCGCCTTTCCCTTCTATCACCTCTAGGACTTGGAGAAAGATTGACCAACATCTAAACTTTCTCCTTTCTTGTTATAGTCCTCCACTCAAATAGTTGGGGGCAAAGACCCATTTTGCCTGATAACAAAGCCATGACATTCATTTTGGTCTTGTACTGGCTGTTAAATATTTAAAGACAAAGTGTTAGGTGTATGGTTATCTTGCCTAATTCTTTGCAATTCACTTTTACTGGCACACAGTTGCCTTACAATGTGATGTTAGTTTCTCCCACCCTTGGAGTCTGGCTCACATTCCCGCTCTTCTGCGTCCTGCTTTAATGGGGGTCTTGGAAAGTCCCACCCTGGCAGCCAGCATTGACAAGAGCTCTACTCGGCACTCCAAAACAGTGATAAATCTGGTGTGATTTTGCCCTGTGTCTGTTCAAATTTGGATTGTTTTTGGATCATCTCCTTCTTGGATCTGCACTTTTGTTTATTCCAGAACCCCCATGAGCCCCGGTTTGTTCCTCCTCTTCATCTCAACAGCCATGCAGCTGGTGCAGCTGGGAAAGTCTGTACCATCTTCCTGCTGAGGGATAATTATAGCAATTGAAGCCTAGACTGGTGTTTCAAGGGAGTAGTATTTCCACATCCTCATTAAAACGGGTTCAATTTGCCATATGATTTGAGTGGTAAACACTTTTCCCAATATTGTGAATTTCAAAACATTCTATCAGTGCAGAAAATTTGAAAAACGTATAGCTTATGATAAAGCATTTGGCTAGGATACTAACACCCAGAAAAGCTCTGGCTTACTATATAAATATTATGGAAAGATTCAACTGTCTTAGGAAAGGGATTGGGTAATTTCAGTCGAGCAATAAGAAATACTTTTATCAGGTCCGTTTTAAAAAACAAACAAACAAAATGGGATATAAACTGGAAAGAAAAATAGTAACAAGCAAATCACAGTCATTTCTTTCAAATGACTTAAAGGGAGTCAAGTAGGAGTCTTTGGTTCCAACATAATTCAGTCCACCACAGAGCGAGTTTCTTAGGTTACATGTGAAACATTCATGGACTACATTTCCCTTCAACATCGCTCCCTGTGATGACAAATTTAATGGAGAAAACTTAGCTAACAGAATGAGAGTCTCCCTGCACTTTGATGACCTCCAGCTAATTATGATCTCAGGGAGTCAATAAGTTCCTTAAAAGCATCAAACTTATGAGCCATGGTAATGGGAAAGGGACAATTAAGTAAAGTTTTTTCCCCTCCCTATTGATTTTATACCAACTAGAACAATAGAAACCCTAGAAAAGTAATTTTGTATGAGAGAAAAAGAGGATTTTCTTTTACATAGCTTCGTATATGTCTATAATCTATTAAGGTAAGTGATCAACTGGAATCCACTTTTTCTGCGTTACTTGTTGAGAGTGGTATCAAGTCATTAATAATAGGATCTAAAAATTTCAGAGTTTAGGAAAATTGATCAAATGTTTTCATATTACCTGAAAAAAAATTAGCTACATACTTTTTTCTTTATTTGAGCTAATGTTTAGACTCAAGTACTTAACTGTTCTTCAGCAGGAAGAACACACTCCCCTTTCCAGAACACAGGTAGTATCAATCAGTTATCCGCGTAGTAATGTTAACAACAAAAATTGTGAAGTCTTAGCAGCATACATGACTAAGCATCTATTTAGCTCATGATTCAGTGGATGGCCTGGGAGTCAGGTGACCCAGACTGGGCTTGACCGTGTTCTCAGTCCCACGTCTCTCAGCCTCCCTGCAGAATGAGCAGACGAGTTTGGACACATTCTTCTCACAGCAGTGGCACCACTGAGAGACAATTTGAGTGAAAACACTGAAGGCCTCTTAAGCCTAAGCTTCTATTAGCCAAAGCCTTATGCAGCTAAACCCAACGTCAGGAGATAGGAAACTATGACTAAGTCACACGGGAAAAGGCAAGAATACTGGAAAAGCTGAAAAGGATGGGGCTCATTGTACCACTAGACACACGGCTGTTGAGGCATTCAAGTACCAAAGAGGAAGGGATGAGACTTGATAAATACCAAGGACGTAAAATAGAGAAAAACATACTGATTGATGTTTTCATCTGTTCATTTACCATGCTAGTTATTGCTACATAACAAATTATCCCAAAACTTAGCAGCTAAAAAAATACATGATCTTACAGTTTCTGTAGGTCAGGAATCACATTTGGCTGGGTCCTCTTCCAAGACTACAGCTACACAAGGCTCAACTGGGAGAATCCCCTTTCAAGCTCACCTACATGGTTGTTGGTAGGATTAAATCCCTGTGGTCTGTTAAACTGAGGCTTTCACTCATCATGAGTTGCTGGCTGCAGGTCTCTTGCAGTTCCTTGCCATATAGTTATATCCACAAAACATCCTACAAAATGGTAGCAAGCAAGCAAGAAGGCAAGAGTAAATTCCAGCAAGAGAAAATGAAAAGAAATGTGGAAGTCACAGTCTTCTGTAGCCTAACCACAGAATGACATTCCATTTGTTAAAAGTAAGTCATTAGGTCCAGCCCATGCCTAAGGGGAGGGGATTATGCAAAGGGGGCTTCCTAGGTGTCTCAGTGGTTAGGAATCTGCCTGCCAGTGCAGGAGATGTAGGTTCAGTCTCTGGGTCTCTGGGTCAGGAAGATCCCCTGGAAACGGCAACCCACTCCAGTACTCTTGCCTGGAGAATCCTATGGACGGAGGAGCCTGGTAGGTTACAGTCCATGGAGTCATCAAAGAGGCAGACATGACTGAGCGACTAAACAATAACAATTATACAAAGGGTGTGAAGTCCAAGAGGGCAGAGATCATTGGGAACCATTTCAAAAGCCACTTAATGCTCTGAATCATTCTTCATTTTATGGAGCCTCTGCTATACATAGAATCTTGGGTGTGGAATGTGTGTATGTATACAGAGATGGAGAAAATTATGCACCCAGACTTTGAACAGACAGTCCTGGTAGATTCAGTGACATAATTCTAAAAACAGCCATTCAGGCCCTAAGAGTTTCATGCCTGGATAACCACCCTGTAGTATCATTTTATAATTTTTATCCTATTTAGAATCCTTCACTGCCCTGATAACATTCAGGATAAAATTCACATTCTTTAGCATTTATCTATAATTTATCTATAAATTATTTATCGATAAATTTAGCCCTTGACTTTTTCCATCTCTGTTCCCTAGCCTGCCTGTTCTGTGAACTGTTATTAGGATTTCACATTGTTTGATAAATCTAGTCATAAAAGGTCAAGCTGCTTTGGTTACCATTGAGTTTCTTACAACTCTTGGTATGCTGAAATGTTATTATAGTTTCCCCAACATGCTGCTGCGGCTAAGTCACTTCAGTCGTGTCTGACTCTGTGCGACCCCATAGATGGCAGCCCACCAGACTCCTCTGTCCACAAGATTCTCCAGGCGGGAACACTGGAGTGGGTTGCCATTTCTTTCTCTCCCCAACATATTACACTTTTAAAAATTATTTATTTTCAATTGGAGGATCATTGCTTTACAATATTGTGTTGGTTTCTGACACCCATCAACATGAATCAGACATAGGTATACATATGTCCCCTCCTTGAATCTCCCTCCCACCTCCCACCCCATCCCACCTCTCTACATTGTCACAGAGCACCAGGGGTGAGCTCCCTGTGTCATAAACTCACATTCCCACTGGCTGTCTATTTTACATGTGGTGATGATACATGTTTCCACACTGCTCTCTACTTGTCCCAGGCTCCTCTTCCCTCACTGTGTCCATAAGTCTCTTCTCTGTGTCTCTATTGCTGCCCTGCAAATGGGTTCATCAGTACCATCTTTCTAGATTCCACATATATATGTTAATATGCAACATTTGTCTTTCTCTTTCTGACTTCACTCTGTATAAGAGGCTCTAGGTTCATCCACCTCATTACCACTGACTCAAATACATTCCTTTTTATGCCTTTTAATACAATATTCCTTGTATAATATATATTCCTTGTATATGTATTACTGAGCTACCAGGGGCTTCCTCGGTAGCTCAGTTGGTAAAGAATCTGCCTGCAATGCCAGAGATCTGGGTTGGATCCGTGGGTTGGGAAGATCCCCTGGAGAAGGGCACGGCAACCCACTCCAGTATTCTGGCCTGGAGAATTCCCATGGACAGAGGTGTCTGATGGGCTACAGTCCATGGGGTCACAAAGAGTCAGACACGACTGAGTGACTAAGCACATCACATACAATATTCCATTGTATACATGTACCACAGCTTCTTTATCCATTCATCTGTTGATGGATGTCTAGGTTGCTTCCATGTCCTAGTTATTGTAATTAGTGCTGCAATGAACATTGGGGTACATATGTCTTTTTCAATTATGGGTTTCTCAGAGTCATATTACACTTTTAACCAATGAGTCTTTTTACCATGGAGCACATCAGGGGACTCAGCTCTGATGAGTATCCTTTGGGAAAGGAGTTACAAGTCAACTTTTGTGACTTCATCTCTTCTCTCCTCTGATTCACCTTCTCTGAAATCACCATGCTGTTCCTATTTTTCAAGGCATCCTCACATTCTGATTTCTTTGTCTAGAATGTTCTTTTCCCATCCATCATCTGCTTGGTTTGAAGTAGATCCTTAAAAACTTAGCTCAAAAATCACCTCCTCCAAGAATCTTACCCTGCTTTCCCCTTCCTTGAGCTTAAACAGTAACCTCTGTCCTGTGCTTATTATGTGAAGTTGTTACTTGTTTGGTTGTTTCTCACCTCTGCATTTTCCTAAATTGTAATCTCCTTCAAGGAAAGGCTATGGATAGCTCAAGTTCATAGCCCTGGTGCATACAAAGTGTCAGACGTGTAACAGCTAGTAAAGAAAGCAATGCTTTTGAATGCTAGAACAGATGAATAACACCTGGTTCTTCTCCACCTACGGTTGGTGTTTTTCTCCTGCACCCCAAGCCTCGGCAGTAGTGAGGCTGAGGACACATGACTTGTTCAGGCCAAAGGGCTATGGAGATTTTAAGTTGAGATCATGAAAGAACTGCCTTACATATACATTAGATGAATGAGATAGACATGAAATGAACCTTTGATGCTTTAAGTTGGTCACTATGATTTCAGAGTTTCGACTGTCTTGGCTAAGGCATTACACCAAGGCTAGTGGGAGTCTGATGCAGGCAGGAAGATGTAACATGAGACTTAAAAAAATATCCAGGAGACTCAGATAAGTGCTAAGAGGTTGCTTTGGAGTTGTCTGAACTCTTTCTAATTTTGGTCACTAAAAAGCTGCCAGATGTATCACTTTAGTAAAAATGCCTAAGGAAAACTTACAGACATGCTAACAATTACTACTAGATTTTAAATAGAGAACTGCCTAATTTGAGTTATTTTATTCAGAAAAAATTAAGTATTTGGAAAAAATGGCAAAATAGCCAAGAAATATGCATTGGTTTTATGAAAGAGAAGCATCTGCTGTAGTGAACGACAGCTTGCTGCCTGCACGGAGCAAATTCAGTGGTGCATTGCTCACCTTAGCCCTGGTTTTGCCTAGGTAGCCTAAACTTGAATCTCTCGAAATTCCTCTTGTATTGATTTGATTATAGCTTGGGTGCCAGACTTATGATTCTAAAAAGGAGGAAACTTCCTTCTTTATTTATGGAGAAGCTGACCATTTTTTTCCCCAGCTCTATTGAAGTATGATTCACATATAACATTGTGCAAATTTAAGATGTAGAATGCAATGATTTGACATCTGTATATATAGTAAAATGATTACCACAATAAGGTTAGTTAAAATATCTACACTTCATGTAGTTACAAACTGCTTTTTGTGGTGAGAACTTTTAGAATCCACTCTTAGCAAATTTCAAATATACATGCAATGCAGTATTGCTAACTATAGCCTGCGTGTTGTATGTTACACCCCCAAACTCACTCATCTTGTAATGAAAGTTCGTACCCTTTGACCAGCTTCACCCATCTTCCTCACTCCCCACTGTTAGCCCCTGACAACCACCAACGTGTTCTCTGTTTCTCTGAATCTGACTTTTTTAGATCCCACATGTAAGTGAGATCACGCAGTGTCTGTCTCTCTCTGTCTCATTGTACTTAGCATAATGCCCTCAAGTCTCCTCCATATTGTCACAAACGGCAGGATTTTGAAGCTGGGAGTTCAGGGCTTTGTTTCATAAGGAAAGTGACTGAGCACAAATCCCAAGGACTTTGTTTCTCAGTCTAGATTCTTTGTTTCAAGTAGCAGAAACTGACTCTGAGCTGCAAGGATTTATTGGGAGGAAACGATGTAGCCCACGGAACTAGTGGGCAGGCTGGCTATAGGACCAGGCTCCAGGGTGACTGGGAGACTGCAGAGACAATTTGTAAGGATGCCTTGTCACTATGTGTGGTTGCTGATCCAAAAACAGTGAGGAAAATCAATGTCCTCACCCTGATAAGGGGAGTCTAATGTGATCAACCTGCTACAAGATGTCTAGTTGGTTGCTTTGCCCTTGCCTAAGGAAGCGGTTTTATTTCCCTTAGCTGAGGGCTGGTTCCTGCTGCTGCTGGCAGTTGGAACACTCATCATAAAAAGTGACCAGCATCTCTTCATGGGGATCTTTCTTTGTCCCTGTTGTCATAGTCGCTTAGTTCATGAATTTACTGGTGCAAGACCAGGCTGACTAACATCTAGAATGATTGTCTGATTCTTAAGAGTTTCCTCCACGGTGGGACTCTCTGGTGAGGAGCCACATGAGTCATAAGTACCTTCCTACCCTGGGTCCACTCGGAGAGGTCTACACATACACTTCCTCCTCAAGTCTCTTAGTACCAGATCTCTATTCATGAATCAGCTAAACTGTCAGCTCCTCCCCATCAGTTGGCCTTTTTCTTAATTAAAAAGTTTTTTTGGAGTGTAGTTGATTTATAATATTATGTTAGTTCCTGCTGTACAGCAAAGTGATTCAGTTATACATGTATCTATCCATTTAAAAAAATTATTTATTTATTTGGCTGTACTGGGTCTTAGCTGTGGCACACGGGATCTTTAGTCTCAGCGTGTGAATTCTTAGTTGCAGCATGTGGGATCTAGTTCCCTGACCAGGGGTCAAACCCAGGCCCCCTGCAGGAGGCGTGCAGAGTCTCAGCCACTGGACCACCAGGGAAGTCTCCATGGACCCATTCTTTTTCAGATTCTTGTCCCATGTGGTCATTATGGAGTGTTGAGCAGAGTTGCCTGTGTTATACAGTAGGTCCTTGTTAGATCTATTTTATATACAGTGGTGTGTGTATGTTAATCCCAGTCTCCTAATTTATCATTGCCGCCACAATTTCCCCTTGGTTACCATTAAGTTCGGTTTCAAGATTGGTGAGTCAGTTTTGTAAGTAAGTTCATTTGTATCATTTTTTGTTAGATTCCTCAACCAGGTGTTCTGAAACCATATCTTAAACCATATCCAGTGACAGTGAACAATGATATGCACTGCTTGTGGTAGATTATATTGGGTTGGCCATATGTTAATAATTTGTTCAGGTTTTTCCATAAAATGTTATGAACTTTTTGGCCAACCCAATACTATTTTCCCTAACTAGTCCTTTCCCTTCCTATTAAAGGATTATATAGGCTACTCATTGTCAGTGATTAAGTTTCCCCTCTAGAGACCATTGATTAGGCTTTGCCACATGACATGTTTTGACTGGTGGAATGTGGCCAGACACACCTGGCATGTCCAGATAAGCCGTCAGGATGTTGTCGTGAGCTTTGAGACGGTCTCTCTTGTCTGACACAAGAATGCAAGGCCATAGAATGAGGCTGTGCTTTCATTTTGTGCATAAGACTAAGAAAACATGCTGAGCAGGGCTCCATGCTCTGTTCACCTAGAGCCAGCATTCCAGTGAGTGAGAAACAGTCTTTATTGTAAGCCCTCATGTTTCAAGCTTTCTTATTAGCACAACTGACTGAGTGAAAGAAAACTATCCTATTCCATCTTCCACCCGTGGGGAGAGCTCTTTCTGCAGCCTTTCATGTTCCCTTACAAGGAGTGTTGTGAGTTTCTCCACAGCTCACTTCTAGCTGCTAAGAGCACTGCGGTTAAGAGCTGTCTTGAGTCAAGCTTACATCCTTGCAGCTTGGACCCACTGGAGAATCTCCACTTGTCCTCAGCCTCACTCAGTGGACAGCCGCTGTGGTCAACAGGGTCAGAAAAGTGCACCTAAATGTGGTAGGTGTGCCTCAAAAAATCCTAAGAGGACCACCAATCATGGTGACTTTTTCTTAACACTAGGGGGCTCAAGGGGTGGCGAGTTCCTGCCACCAGGAGGGGATATCTCATTCTACCCCAGACACTAGCTCCCTGAGCCTTCACTGGAGAGCCAGCCCCTGTCTTTCCATGAAACATACGGTCCTCAGTCTGGAATGAGTGTGTCCATTTAAGGAATCTAGGACACTTTCTACTTTCACTTTTCTGGGCCCCTGTAGAGTGAACCAGAGGCTTACTATGGTTTTAAAATAATTTTCAGTGAACTTTTTGACAGATGTTTTGCTATTATCCAATGGTTCTGAGGGTTATAAAGATAACTGTTTAGGAGGTATAGGCTTCCATTTTTAATTTTCTTTAGGCTATGTGTGATTTCTAATAGGCATGAAATAAGAAAAATGAAAGAGAAGGTATTTAGAGTGTAGCATGACTAATTAATAAGTTGGGAAGAAGAGAGGTATGTTATGTGTGGCTCTGACAGAACTAGTAGCTTTTCTAAGAAGCAGTGTTGGGTGTACGAACTTATGACTTGGCCTGCCAACACACAATATCCAAGTAGACTATTTAATTTTTCTGGGGTCTTGGAACTCTATACAAATCTACTGAAATCTGTAAACCCTCAACCTAGGAATTTTATAAACATAAAGCTCTTTAAACAGTTACAAGCGTATTATCAACTTGTAGAAGGTCTTCATAGAGGTCTGAGGACACAGATTAGAATCTGTTCTCCCTGACGCTGACAGCGGTACCTTCATAAATGGGAAAGGCTATGAGTAACTTTATAAAGCTTGACTTAGGAGGCTAGAAATCATTCACTCTCTTGATGATTAAGGCTGCTTATTTCTCTCAATGGTATTACTTTTTATCACTGTCAACATTTTGCTTGTGGGTCCTTCTTTCTTTCCCTGAATTTAATTATTGTAATTCTTCATTATATGCACACTCTTCGGGAACCAGAGTGGTTAATTCTTTAAATGAAGCCAGATGCTTTTTATTTATAACTTGACAAATAAAACAATTTTAGTTCAATGATGGAAAAATAAAATATTTATTTCCCTTTTGGTTAGTTCATATTGAGTATAAGAAGTCACTGTGATTCCTAGAAGCCATGCTACGTGATAGGATATCAATATTGTTAACAAAATTTTTGAGAAAACATGGTATGGCTAAAATTGGGTTGGAATTTATCCTAAAGGGACGAAGTGGATACTTTTTCTCTTCTTTTCCAGTAGTCATGCAATAGAAAGGAAATAATATAGAATCCTTGGAGAATAGCAATTTTTTAAAACCCTTTATTTATTAGTGGGGATAGTCTGGTTATTCAAATAATTTGATTTCAATATATATGTACTAGGAATTTATGAAATTTATGGTTCAAGTAAGTTCATCAGAATCTTAATGACAAGCAAAAGTGATTTTTCAAAAACATAAGGAACTTATGGTCGCATAAGTAGCAAATTAAAATGTACCAGGATCTGAACAATTAAGGAAGAAGGGAGGTAGAAATAAGGACAGAAAACTTGGTTTGACTGATCTTATAACTGATAGTTTTGCTCTTGGAGTGGCACAGAGATAATTATGTTGCAATCTCAGGGAAGATTTTTTTTCCTGTAGTTTGCTACTTAGCTATACCATGAATAGAGTAATAGTAATGGAAATATTGTCTGTTGGTTTTCAACATTTAGTTAACCTATAGACTAAGTTCAAAATTACAAGTGTTTTAGACAGTATGTAAATATTATCAGCTTTGGCAATGCAAATGTCAAAGCATTCCTAATTGAAGTTGAGAAAAGACAAAGGGAGAAGATGCTGAAGGAAGATGGGTTGATAAGATCCACTCCCAAACGTAGGAAGTAAAGAGATTCTATCTCAAGTTAGTGGAAAAAGAACTATCTTGTATTACTGAGCTAAACTCATAAGGGTAACCCAGTAGAAAAAAAAAAAAACAACTGAAAATAATGACATACACATCAACATTTCTGAGTTTTGGGATCAAATAATAAATCTTCATCTATCTTAGAAGTTAGGAAATAATGAGATTTTCAGATTTGATAGATGAAGATTTAGTGGTATTAATATATTATTTAAAATGTGGAGACAATCTTTAGAAGAACCCAAAGCATACACTGTTGAAGTAGTTCACTCTGAGGGTTGGGGCAATGGACTATTCCTTTTTTGGACGTTAACATTTGGGATGTGTTTAGCTTTGTGCATGCTTTAATTTGGGCTTCCCAGGTGGTGCTAGTGTAAAGAACCTGCCTGCCAATGCAGGAGATGTAAGAACATGGGTCAGATCTCTGAGTCAGGAAGATCTCCTGGAGGAGGGCATGGCAACCTACTCTAGTATTCTTGCCTAGGAAATCCCATGGACAGAGGAGCCTGTCCATAGGGTCGAAAAGAGATGGACATGACTGAAGTGACCTGGGACGCATGCATACGTGCTTTAATTTGATGAGGTTAGAATACATATTTTTAAAGTTTGTATTCCAGAACTTAATCTCTTTTAAATTAATTAATTAATTTAATTTTGGTTGTGTTGGGTCTTTGTTGTTGCTCATGGGCTTTCTCTAATTGCAGTGAGTAGAGGTTATTCTTCTTTGTGGTGCATGGGTTTCTCATTGCGTTGGCTTCTTCTGTTGCAGAGCACAGTCTCTAGGTGCTTGGGCTTCAGTAGTTGTGGCATATGGGCTTAGCTTCTCCATGGCATGTGGAATCTTCTTGAACCAGGGATTGAACCCATGTCCCCTGCATTGGTAGGTGGATTCTTATCTACTGTACCATCAGGGAAGTCCTAGAATATTTTTTAAATGAACTGGTAGAGAGGAGAGATATGAACTAGGTTCTTATAATTTAAAATATTAATTGTAATCACCAGAGCAACCACTAAGAAAATAACATAGGTACAAATCTTTGCATCCTTGGATTAGGCAATAGTTTCTTAGGGTAGCTCAGATGGTAAAGAATCCACCTGCAATGTGGGAGACCTGGGTTTGATCCCTGGGTTGGGAAGATCCCTTGGAGAAGGGAAAAGCTACCCACTTCAGTATTCTGCCCTGGAGAATTCCATGGGCAGAAGAGCCTGGCAGTTTGCAGGTTACAGTCCATGGGGTCGCACAGAGTTAGACATGACTGAGAGACTTTCACTTTTCTTAGATATGTTATCCAAAGCATATGCAGCTAAAGAAAAAAATCTGTAAATTTGACTTTACCATAATTAAAAATGTTTATACGTCAAAGGACATTATCAATAAAGTAGAAAGATAATCCACAGAATGGGAGAAAATACCTGCAAATTATGCATCTACAGGGGACTAGCATTTGAAATATTTGAATAACTCTTACAACTCAAAAAGACA
Organism: Okapia johnstoni; assembly: GCA_024291935.2. Lineage (NCBI taxonomy): Eukaryota > Metazoa > Chordata > Mammalia > Artiodactyla > Giraffidae > Okapia > Okapia johnstoni. Next base: position 34,441,521 of record CM044327.1, on the reverse strand, counting down.
AAAAAAATCCAGTTAAAATCTGGGCAAATGATTTAAATCAACATTTCCAAAGATGATGTAAAAGTGGCCATTAAGCACATGGAAAGGAGCTCAACATCATTTATTATTAAAGGAATGCAGATGAAAGCAGAAATGAGATGATGCTTCCCATCCCCTAGCCCCTGCATTTCCATAGGAATTTTATGTTCAGCTTGACCATTTCTGAAGAAAAAAAAACAGCTATGACTTTAACAGGGACATAGGCTATAACTTTAAAAGATGGAACAATAGCAAGTGTTGGTGAGGATGTGGAGCCACCATAGGTGCCAGGATTAGTGGACTGATTAGAATTTCTTTTCTTTTTCTGTTCATGGCATTGTAAGGAAGACCAGTCCCCTTTGGCTACTAATACAGTTCTGGATGGTGATGGGGACCCTTATTACCTCCCGATAGCAGATGGGGTTTTGACTGATTATTTATAGGAACAAAAGATGTCCTAATTGTAGTCCAAATTGATGAATAGGATCGAAGTGATTGCAGGCAGTAGAATTGGGAGGTTGAGAGATGGTATTATTGTTGTTCAGTCACTCAGTTGTGTCTGACCCTCTGTAACCCCATGGACTGCAGCATGGCAGGCTTCCCTGTCCTTTACTACCTCCTGGAATTTGCTCAAATTCATGTCCTTTGAGTCAGTGGAATATGAATAAATCCTCTTCTCAGAAAACTTCAACCTACCAATGGCACAAGACACAGGGTATTAAATGACACAATACCCTTTCCATGTAACTCAGGTTCTGAGTTGTGTTGATTTATTCAAACTAATTAAGGTGGTGACACAGGATTTTGCTGTGGAATTCGGTGAGGGCATCATTTCTGGTCTGGATTCCACGTTCACTGGCTGTCATTCTGTCCCTAGAATGTTCCTTTTGCTTCTCATAAAGTCAGGGCCAGACACACCCTGCACACGTAAGCATGCACGCAGACCCCTTCTGCTGTCAAAGGCATGATGAATCAGACGGCATTAACAGTTTGGGGGAATATTCTTTTCTCTTCCTATGTATGTCCTTCCTTTTGAGAAACTGCAAATGACTTTGAAATGAGAAGACTGTCACATAACACGGCAACGTCAGCGCCTTTTCCTGGCGGACAAACCCCAGAGCTCTGGGGGCACCTGCATTTGTGGTGCCAATCACAATTACAGTGGATTCATCAAGTGTAGAAGGGAAACGCTTGACCCTGAACAAAGACCTCTGATTGTTTGGGTAAAAAACAATGCTGCGGTTTTATCTTTTCTAAAGGCCAGTGATAAGGTCTTTGGTTCTTTTGTTGTTTCTAGGGGTCCTCTGGGGGGAGAATTTATGGACTATGGGACATTTTAAGGACAGAGATTTCACGTAGGCCTGTAAGTGGGTGGCGAAGTTTTTGCACAAATCTTTTCAAGTACTTGTAATTAATTTTTAAGTCCATTTCAATACTGACTTACCCTGGCTCTTTTTCAGCTCTAGAATAGTATCAGAAGGAATATGGATCTACAGCAAAGTTTTTTACATAATTAAACATTGGGGGAACTTGAAACAGATTGATTAAACAGGAATGATCAGCATGCTTGCTTTTCTATGCTTTTCTAACCATTTTTGAACTGAGTTTAATGTCTATAACCTTTGCGAAAACTGTGGCATGTTTTCCTTTTTTGGAAAGCTGCTGTACCTGAATTCTCTGAGGTCACGTCCCATGGTGTGAAACTGGAGAGGGGCTTTGCCCTACCACCAGCATTGGTGATCCCAGCCTGTCATGGGATATGTCAGCTTAGAAGAGTTTTCCCTCAGGGCTGTCCAAACGGGGCACCGAGTGCTCAGTTTGAAGGACTAGTAAGAGCTCTTTCCCCTCCCCCTTCCTTTGTCATTCTGCCAGTCTTCACCACTGTACACTATTTATTTTTAGAATCTCATTCTATAAATTGATGCCTTGCTGCTGCCTTTATCTCCTGCATGTCATTTGTAAAAAAGACAAGCAGTAGATTTTTGCTCAGAGGAGTGGCCAGAATGTTTATTGTGGATGTTTTTGTAGCTTGTCCTTCAGATGACCCAAAATTAATAATGTACACAGGCAAAACCCAGCTCCAACAACATATCCTTCTAGCTGAGGCATCTCTCGAAGGGCTCCTCAGCTTCTGTTGACCAGGATGCTTCGTGTGTAACTGTCAGATAGCAACTGGAGTCTTCCTCCTCCTTCAGATCCGGGAGAGATTGGTCCAGCTCTTAAATAGTTTATCCTGGGGCAGTCTACAGGACTCCTGCAAAGCTCCAGAGGGTCTTTCACTCTGTAAAGATCCCAACTTTGAGAAAGGGAAAAACAAATATCGTATATTAAGGCATATATATGGAATTGAGAAAGATGGTACTGAGGAACCTATTTGCAGGGCAGCAATGGAGATGAAGACATAGAGAACAGACTTAATGGAACAAATATCATATATGAAGGCATATATATGGAATCGAGAAAGATGGTACTGAGGAACCTGTTTGCAGGGCTGCAATGGAGATGAAGACATAGAGAACAGACTTATGGACATGGTAGGAGGTGGGGAAGGAGACGGTGGGGCGAATGGAGAGAGTAACATGGAAACATACACTGTCATATGTAAGACAGACGGCTAATGGGAATCTGCTTTATGACTCAGGGAACTCAAACAGGGGCTCTGTAACAACCCAGAGGGGCGGGAAGGGGTGGGAGGTGGGAGGGACGTTCAAGAGGGAGGGGACATATGTATACCTGTGGTTGATTCATGTTGAGGTGTGGCAGAAACCAACACAATTATCCTTCAATTAAAAACACATACATTAAAAACAATCCTGACTTGGAATGTCTCCAACCCTCTCTCCTCGGGCAGCGTGCCATCCAATAAGATCCCCCTTGTTTTCTCTGCACAGGGACCCAGGCATGGACTTCTGTGATTTGTTTGGTTTCCACAAAAGCTTCTGTCCACAAGGCAATTTCTGTGCCCGTAGACTTAGTGAGGCTTCGAGCATGGGAATGGGTGTTGGGATTTTGCATTGGGATAGATGTCTCAGAAACACAACTTCAAGTTGAACATTACCCATTCGGGGGCTTTCTTCCTCCTCTTCTGCCCTCTCTACCTCCCTCTTGTCCTGTCACCTCCAGGCAGGAGCAAAACCAGTTTCTTCCCATCTCCTCCACAGCAGATCAGCCACTCTGTCCCTTGCAAATATTCATAACTTGAGGTGTCACCTATTTCTCCAAGTGGCACATTGCAAATAAAAACACTTTCCTTGTTGAAAATAGTTTTTGTATCAACTATTAAGACATTGTACAAAACATATTTGCGAAAGATATTGCCCAAATACCCAGGTTTCCTGGGAGGTTATTAGCAGAGGGGTAATGAGCGACTTCACTTTCACTTTTCACTTGCATGCATTGGAGAAGGAAACGGCAACCCACTCCAGTGTTCTTGCCTGGAGAATCCCAGGGACAGGGGAGCCTGGTGGGCTGCCATCTATGGGGTCGCACAGAGTCGGACACGACTGAAGCGACTTAGCAGCAGCAGCAGCAATGCACTCTGAGTGGTGACTATGTAACCTTGGTGAGCATCAGAATTCCTTGGGGAGGTTGTAAACGTACAGATGCCTTGGTACAGCCAGACGTAGCCATCATTTCTGAGCAAGATGTGAAGTACAATTTCATAGAAGGTCAAGTGCCAGTGAACCCACTATGGTGTCTTCCAGCTCACTTTCCTCTCTTCCCCCAAATAAGAAGTTATCTGAAATTTAATCTTCTGATCAATCAATTTACTGATTTTTTCCCCCCTGTGAAACGTATTCTCAAGACCCTCTCCAAACCCTGCTCACCTGTAATTTGTCCAAGGTTCCTAAATTATATTGACTGGCATAGCTATCAGCCTTTAAATCAACCTAATGATGCTTTACATGGGAACCCACATCCCCTTAGAGTTTAGAAGGTATTTGTTGTCTCTGAAGAAAAGTTTATAAAAGGGAATCCTGCATGGAGCTGACCTATGACTTTATGTTCAATGATCCTGTGAAATAAATCTTTTATTTTGCCGGGACTGTGCTACATACTTTTGTTTTTTGAGAAGGTTTAGATTCATAGCAAAACTGAAGGGAAAATAGAGAGTTTCTGTCTGCCCCTTCTCCCACGCAGATAGAGCCTCCCCAACCATCAGCAGTTGCCACCAAAGTAGCATATCTCATACAATCGCAGAACCTGCCCTGACACGTCATTATTACTCAAAGTCCACCGTTTGCATTAGAATTTGCTTTCAGTGTACATTTGTTGGTTTTGATAAGTGTATAATTAAAGCACGTATTCACCATCAGAGTATCATACAGAATAGTTTCACAGCCCTAAAAGTCCCTTGTGTTCCGCCTTTTTATCCCTCCCTCCTTTCAAATCTGACAAGCACTCATATTTTCACTGTCTCCATAGTTTTGCTTTTTCCAGTGTCATATAGTTGAAATCATACAGAATGTAGCTTTTACAGATTGATTTCTTTCACTTAGTAATGTGCATTTAAGTGTCCCGAGTGTCTTTTTATGGCAATACATTTCTGTTTTAGCTCTGAAGAATGTTGTACGGATGTACCACTGTTAATTTATTCATTCATTAAATGGGAAGAAGACTCACCTAAAGAAGGGCATTTTGGTTTCTTCCAGGTTTTGACAACTTTGAATAAATCTGCTATAAACAACTGTGTGCAGGTTTTTGTATGGATTTTAATGTCTAATTTCTTTGGGTAAATACCAAGTAGTGTTGCTCATTATTGCTTTTCTGAGTCCTACTTAAGAAAACTTAATCTACCTTAGGCAAGTATTCTTCCATGTAATCTAGAATTTTCATAGTTTTAGCTTTTTCATCTAGGCTTATGATCCCTTTTGAGCTAAGCTTTTGTATAGGGTGAGGTAGGGATTGAAATAACAAAGGTTTATTTCTTCCATATGGATAGGTAGATGTGGGAAGATTTCTTGCCTTCAATAGATTGATTAAGTGCTTTTGCCAAAAATTAACTGACTGTATACTTGTGAGATTTTTGTATAGGCTCTCAATTCTGTTTTATTAACCTATTTGTCTATCTTTATAAAAATCATTTAGTTATGGCTACACTGGGTCTTCTTTGCTGCACCCGGGCTTTCTCTAATTTCGGTGCACGGGCTTATCATTGTGGTGGTTTCCCTTGTTGTGGAGCGGGCTCTAGCACTCAGTATTGTGGCTTGCGGGCTTAGGTGCCCTACAGCATGTGGGATCTTTCCAGATCAGGGATCAAACCTGTGTCCCCTGCTTTGGCGGACAATTTGTAATCACTGGACCACCGGGGAAGGCCAGAACAACTGGTTTTGATTAAAGATCACTGAGTAATATGTCTAGTTCCACCCTAAGTGAATTTCACTTTCAGGTTTTTTTTTTTTTTTAATTATTGCAAGAATGGTGAAAAGGGATCAAAACCTTAGAAAAAGGAGTCATAAAAAAGGGATTTAAATGAAGAATTTCTCCAAAGAGTCATGAGAGGCAGCTAGTTTCTTTATTAGTTTGAGGGGTAGATATAATGAAAGGACACAGAAGGAAGGTGACATCACAGGTTGGATCTCTAACTCAGGGGGCTGTGTGTGTGGTTTTTTTTTTTACACATTCCATACTTGGTTAATTTGACACAAATTAGCACTCCCAATTCTAGAAAGGCCTATATACTCAGTTGCTCAGTCATGTTTAACTCTTTGCGGCCCCATGGACTGTAGCCCACCAGGCTCCTCTGTACATGGGATTCTCCAGGCAAGACTACTGGAGTGGGGTGCCATTTCCTACCCCAGGATATCTTCCTGATCCAGAGACTGAGCCCATGTCTCTTGCATTTCCTGCATTGGCAAGTGGATTGTTTACCACTGTGCCACCTAGAAAGGCTTAACCATATTCAAATTAAGCAAGAAAATATCTCGTCATTATTGCTTGAGAATTCACAAGCATTGTGCCTCATGTATGGTAATAAGTAGTATTGAACGGTGATGTTGTTTAGTTGCTAAGTCATGTTTGACTGTTTCACCTCCCCAGGGACTGTAGCCCACTAGGCTCCTCTGCCCATGGGATTTTCCAGGCAAGAATACTGGAGTGGGTGCCATTTCCTTCTCCAGTAATTATCTGTCTTGATGCTAGTTCCACATATAGTTTGATAACTGTAATTTCAGAATCAATCTGGAAAGCAGGTAGTGTAAGTTTAAGTGTTTTTCCTTTTCAGATTGTTTTTAGATGTTCTAGGTCATTTGCAAGTCTACCTAAATTTTAGAATCAACTTGTCAAGGTCAACAGAAAACCAGCTGCCATTGCGATGTGGGCTGTATTGGACGCACAGTTTGGTTGTGAGGCAGAGGCTACTGACAGCTTAGCGATACCAAGTCTTCCGTCCCATCAACATGGTATGTAGCTCACTGTATTTAAATTTCCTTTAATTTCTTTCATCAATGAGGTATAGTTTCAGCGTAGAGAGTTTATGTGTCTTTGGCTAACTTTATTCCTAAGTATATCATGTTTTTTGATGGTATTACAGAAAAAAATCTTTAAAAATTTTCATTAAAAATTTTTGATGCTAGCATATGTATTTTGAATGTTAACCTTGTATATCATGTGTGCGTGCGTGCATGCTCAGTTGCTTCAGTTGTGTTTGAGTGTTGTGACCCCAGGGACTGTAGCCCACCAGGCTCCTCTGTCCATGGGATTCTCCAGGCAAGAGTACTGGAGGGTGTTGCCATGCACTCCTCCAGGGGATCTTCTCCACCCAGGGATCAAACCCACGTCTCTTGTGTTGCAGGCAGAATCTTTATCTCTACTAGTTTTTTTTTATAGCTTCTTTCAGAATGACTATTAAAAATTCATCTCATCTGCAAATAGAAACAGTTTTACCTCTTCCTTTCTCTTTAAGTACCTATTGCTTTTCCTAGACTTTTTGCACTGAAAAGAAAGTAAAGTCGCTCAGTCGTGTCCAACTCTTTGCGACCCCATGGACTGTAGCCTACCAGGCTCCTCTGTCCATGGAATTTTCAGGCAAGAATACTGGAGTGGTTTGCCATTTCCTTCTCCAGGGATCTTCCCGACCCAGGGATTGAACCTGGGTCCCCTGCATTGCAGGTTACCATCTGAACCAGCAGTGATTTGAAGTCTGAAGATATCATCTTAAAACACAGGACTGAGAGTATCACTTTTTCCTGAAAAGCTTTGGAATGCTCCACAATTGTCCCCAAGACGGAGTGTAAACTCTTGCTCCCAGATGTGTCTCTTGCTTTAGCTCCACTTGAAAGCACGATTCTTCTGTCGTACCTGGCTTTCTTTTATACTACGGTACACCTTTCTCTTTTTACTTTATCTACTCAAAGTGAGTAGGCTTCCTAGATGGCTCTGTAGCAAAGAATCACCTGCCAATGCAGGAGACGCAGGTTTGATCCCTGGGTTGGGAAGATCCCCTGGAGGAGGAAATGGCCACCCACTCCAGTATTCCTGCCTGGAGAATCCCATGGACAGGCGAGCCTGGCTAGCTACAGTCCATGGGGTTGTAAAACAGTTGGACTTGACTTAGCAGCTAAACTAAGTCTAAACCAAGTCTAAGTCTAGTGACTACACAACACAAGAGTGAGTTGCATTTCACAATTGATCTGTACATTTAAGGTGTTACTTCGAGCTCCTATTTTATTGCTAGTGCATCTAACATTAAAGGTGAGAAGAAATGTAACACTTAGCCTTCCCGGTGTACAGTGAGTACATCCACAAACCTGTGAGGTTTCGCTAAGCCACTTTGTCAACACAGAATGTCTCTTTTACATATGTGCCTGTTGAAATTCTGTTCATTCTTCAAGGACCATTCAAGGTCATAGTTTTTTCTAAAGTCACTTGTTTATTCTGGTAGGTTGGAATTAATCTCCTGTTCTCCTGTCTTCTGATAGAGAATCATTCTTTTTACCTTATTGTAATAGTCCAATTTTGCTTTGTAAATGTTGTGTTATGTGTCTTATTGATCTCTGTATCCTTGCTGGGATCTGGTATAGCGCATATAGATAGTAGGTGATTGCTTCCTAAATTCCCATGTCACCCATTCATTTATTTAAGTGTCTGGTGATGAATAGTTTCAATGTTAATATATTGACCTATTGTGTTAATGAATTGGGTGTGTGAGGCCATTTAATCAAATGATCATTTGAATTAGTAATTATCTTTAGCCCCAGAGGATCCAGTTGACCATGACAGGAACTTGGGGGTGATCCTTGACTCCTCTTTTTCCCTTAGCTCCTTATCCAATCAGTCTTAAATTCTAATTCCTGTCTCTCAAATCTGTCCCTTTCTCTCCATTTTATGACACCTTATTCAGTACCTGGGATTATTATAACAGAGGCTCTGCTTTCAGGCTAATCTTTCTTCAGTCCCTTTTTCCCATGCTTCATCCAGGTGGATGTTTCTATAATTGAAATCTGACCATGTCACTCTCTTGCTTAAAGCCATTTAGTGTGCCTGGATCCCAAGGGCCATTTTGACAATTGCTTTCCAGCCATGGAGACGCAATAAAAGACCCACTATTCCCAAATTTCTTGCTTAATTTTGGGTACAAGGTGGAATTTTTTCTTTTGTAATGACAGAGAGATTGGGTGATGGAGATATGGAAGCAGGAGGAACAGACCTGAGGGGGAGAGGGAGACTGTCAGTGATGCAGTGTCTGCCCTGCAGAATGTAGTTTCTGGTGAGGTAATTAGCATGCAGATCAGCTGCAGGAGTCCTGCAGGCATTAGCTCTTGAACAGCAGCTTTCCAAGCCCTTCTCCACTTCTGCTTCTTCACAAATTCACATCCCTTCTGGCTGCTGTACCATAGCCTTGGTTCAGAATCCATTAACTGAAGATTTAGTCCATGAACAAAAAATGATTCTGCATGTTTATGATTAATGAGGAAGCTGTTTCAAAATCACAAGGCGCCATATTGGCTAACTACTATTCATTACTTTTATCCGCATAACACTGAGAAACTGTTTCATCGTACCAGAAACAATTGTTCAAATTGATTTGCTTGGATAGAAATTGCACTTGCTTTTGAAAAGCAAGTATTTTCTGATGTCTTAGATTTATGAAAATAATAATAATCATTACCAACTGTGTGGGCTTATAGTAAGTACTGCATTGCAGTAAGTTATTTGTTATGTCTTAATTTATTTAATCCTCAGAACCACTTTATGAAATATATATGGTCACTATCTCTAGTTTATAGATGAGAAAACTAATGTTCAGAGGTTAGATCCTGCATGGGTGGTAAGAGGTAGAGCCTAGATTAAAACAGGTAATCTCATGCCAGAACCCACACTTGGCTCGTACCCTATGCTGTGTTAGGAGAGGAGGCTACTTGTTCAGTTCAGTTCACTCGCTCAGTTGTGTCCGACTCTTTGCGACCCCATGGACTGCAGCATGCAAGGCTTCCCTGTCCATTACCAACTCCCGGAGTTTACTAAAACTCATGTCCATTGAGTCAGCTACTTGTTAAGAAAGCTTTTTGCTTCATAGTCAGGAACACCTTGGGCTAAGCTGTATCTTGAGAACTTCTAGTAGGGTAGGTGAATTGACTGAGGTTATGCTGTGCAAGAAAGAACCAGGACAATATATCCTACCCCGATCTGGGGAGAAAGCAGCAGTTAATATTATGATCAGGAAAGTTTAGTGAAATCTAGTTAAATTTGGAACTCTCCAAAGGTCTCATTTCCGGGAGGGAGAATGGAAGTATGGTTGTGAGTAAATTAGATTGCCAGCAAACAAAGGGTTCTGCCAGAGAGAAGGGCAGGGTGCCAGAAGCAGGGTCTGAGAGGAACCTGGCTTTGGCAGACGGCACCGTGATCTGTGTGCTGGGGCTGGGAGTCACACGGAACAGACATCTGTGCCTGGGCTCAGCCATTCACGCTGTGAAGTTGAACAAGTTCCTTCACTGCTTCACACTTTAGTTTCCTCATCTATAAAAAGAAGTTAAATCTCCCATCCTGAAAGGATTATTGAGTGGATTAAGGGAGATGAAGTTTACAAAGTACGCAGCACGGGGCCAAAGCAGGAAGTGGGAACGTTTTAGGTGGAAGTGACTTAACGATGATGATGGGCTAGAGTTTACTGCCAAGAAGAACTTGCTGAAATTTGGAAAGAAAAGTGAAGGGAGAAGCTCTCACTTTTGGTTTTCAGGAGATTCTCTGGCTGGCTCAGAGGATGTGGCAGCTCCGCAGACCTTTCCACCTGCTCCCTCTCCGAGTCCCTGATCCAGGTGGCGGCTCCTCAGAGACCCACAGGCACTCTGATCTCTCCACCCACTCCGGTGCCTCAGAACCCACTGATGGAAGGTGCCATCAGATGGAAGGTGCCATCTGATGGAAGGTGCCATCAGACCTTCCAGATCTTCTGTCTCCTGGCTCCTTCCTCATTCTTGTAAGCCTCGATTCATGTGTCAAATGTTCTATCATCACAGCACTGCAATGGCTCATTTTGTTGATCATACTCAGAATGGTACAGCATGGTATCCTCTTATTGCATTGGTGTTGCTTGACTACCTAGAGGAGGGGGTGGAAAACCTTATCTAAATGACAATAGTAAATACTTTTGCATTTGTGGGCCATTTGGACTCCGTGGCAACTACTCAATCTGCTGTTAAGGCATGAATGCAGCCATAGGACAAGCATGCTGAACCAGCGTGGCTGCAGTCCAATACAGCTTCACCGGTGCTGAAATTTGAATGCTATGTGATTTTTTTTAATTTATTTTTTAAATTGAAGAATAATTGCTTTACAGAATTTTGTTGTTTTCTGGCAAACCTCAGCATGAATCGGCCATAGGTGTACATGTATCCCCTCCCTTTTGAACCTCCCTCCTGTCTCCCTCCCCACCCCACCCCTCTAGGTTGATACAGAGCCCCTGTTTCAGTTTCCTGAGCCATACAGCAAATTCCCATTGGCTATCTATTTTACATATTGTAAGTTTCCATGTTACTCTTTCCATACATCTCACCCTCTCCTCCCCTCTCCCCATGTCCATAAGTCTATTCTTTTTGTGTTTCTCCATTGCTGCCCTGTAAATAAATTCTTCAGTACCATGTTTCAAGATTCCTTATATGTGCATTAGAATACGATATTTGTCTTTCTCTTTCTGACTCCCTTCACTCTGTATAATAGGTTCTAGGTTCATCCACCTCATCAGAACGGACTCAAATGTGTTCCTTTTTATGTCTGAGTAATATTCCATCATGTGTATATACCACAACTTCTTTATCCATTCATCTGTCGATGGACATCTAGGTTGCTTCCATTTTCTAGCTATTGTAAATAGTGCTGCAATGAACAATGGGATACATGTGTCTTTTTCAATTTTGATTTCCTCTGGGTATATGCCTAGGAGTGGGATTGCTCGGTCATATGGTGGCTTTATTCCTAGTTTTTTAAGGAATCTCCATATCATCTTCCATAGTAGTTGTATCAATTTACATTCCCACCAACAGTGCAAAAGCGTTCCCTTTTCTCCACACCCTCTCCAGCATTTATTGTTTGTAGACTTTTTGATGATGGCCCTTCTGACTGGTATGAGGTGATATCTCATTGTGGTTTTGATTTGCATTTCTCTAATAATGAGCGATGTTGAGCATCTTTTCATGTGTTTGTTAGCCATCTGTATGTCTTCTTTGGAGAAATGTCTATTTGAGTCTTTTCCCCACTTTTTGATTGGGTTGTTTGTTTTTCTGATATTGAGTTGTATGAGCTGCTTGTATATTTTGGAAATTAATCCTTTGTCAGTTGTTTCATTTACTATTATTTTCTTCCATTCTGAGGGTTGTCGTTTCACCTTGCTTATAGTTTCCTTTGCTGTACAAAACCTTTTAAGTTTAATCAGATCCCACTTGTTTACTTTTGTTTTTACTTCCATAACTCTAGAAGGTGGGTCATAGAGGATCTTGCTTTGATTTATGTCATCGAGTGTTCTGCCTGTGTTTTCCTCTAAGAGTTTTATAGTTTCTGGTCTTACCTTTAGGTCTTTAATCCATTTTGAGTTTATCTTTGTGTATGGTGTTAGGAAGTGTTCTAATTTCATTTTTTTTACATGTAGCTGTACAGTTTTCCCAGCACCATTTATTGAAGAGGCTGACTTTGCCCCATTGTGTATTCTTGCCTCCATTGTCAAAACTAAGGTACCCATAGGTGCATGGGTTTATTTCTGGGCTTTCTATCTTGTTCCTTTGGTCTATATTTCTGTTTTTGTGCCAGTACCACACTGTCTTGATGACTGTACCTTTGTAGTATAACCTGAAGTCAGGAAGGTTGTTTCCTCCAGCTCCATTCTTCTTTCTCAAGACTGCTTTGGCTATTTGGGGCTTGTGTGTTTCCATATGAATTGTGAAATTCATCTGTTTTGATGATCTGTCCATCGGTGTGAGTGGGGTGTTAAAGTCTCCTACTATTATTGTGTTACTGTCAGTTTCTCCTTTTATGTCTGTTAGTGTTTGTCCAATGTATTGAGGTGCTCCTATGTTGGGTGCATAGATATTTACAATTGTTATGTCTTCCTCTTGGAGTGATCCTTTGATCATTATGTAGTGTCCTTCCTTATCTCTTGTAATCTTCTTTATTTTAATGTCTGTTTTGTCTGATATGAGGATTGCTACTCCAGCTTTCTTTTGCTTCCCATTTGCATGGAATATATTTTTCCATCCTCTCACTTTCAGTCTAAATGGGTTTTTAGGTCTGAAGTGGGTTTCTTGTAGACAGCATATATATGGGTCTTGTTTTTGTATCCATTCAGCCAGTCTGTGTCTTTTGGTTGGAGCATTTAATCCATTTACATTTAAAGTAATTATTGATATATATGTTCCTATTGCCATTTTCTTAATGTTTGGGGTTGCTTTTGTAGATCTTTTTTCTTCTCTTGAATTTCTTTAGTATATAAGTCCCTTTAACATTTATTGTAAAGCTGGTTTGGTGGTACTGAATTCTCTTAACTTTTGCTTGTCTGAAAAGCTTTTTATTTCTCCATCAATTTTGAATGAGATCCTTGCCGGGTACAGTAATATTGGTTATAGATTTTTCCCTTTCAGTACTTTAAATATATCCTGCCATTCCCTCTGGCCTGCAGAGTTTCTGCTGAAAGATCAGTTGTTAAGCATATGGGGTTTCCCTAGTATGTTAATTGTTGCTCCTCCCTTGCTGCTTTTAATATTCTTTTTTTGTGTTTAGTCTTTGTTAGTTTGATTAGTATGTGTCTTGGCATGTTTCTCCATGGGTTTTATCCTGTATGGGACTCTTTATGCCTCTTGGACTTGATTGACTATATTTCCTTTTCCATGTTGAGGAAATTTTCAACTATAAGCTCTTCAAAACTTTGCTCATACTCTTTTTTTTCTCTTCTTCTTCTGGGACCCCTATAATTTGGATGTTTGTGCGTTTGATATTGTCCCAGAGGTCTCTGAGACGATCCTCAGTTCTTTTCATTCTTTTTACTTTATTCTGCTCTTCAGAAGTTATTTCCACCATTTTATCTTCCAGGTCACTGATGCGTTCTTCTGCTTCAGCTATTCTGCTATTGATTCCTTCCAGAATATTTTTGATTTCAGTAGCTATGTTGTTTATCTCTGCATGCTTTTCCTTTAACTGTTCCAGGTCTTTGTTAATTGATTCTTGCATCTTCTCCATTTTGTTTTCCAGGTTTTCATCATCTTTACTATCTTTATTCTGAATTCTTTTTCAGGTAGTTTGCCTGTTTCCTCTTCATTTATTTGGACTCTGTGTTTCTAGTTTGTTCCTCCATTTGTATAGTATTTCCCTGCCTTTTCATTATTTTTTTTTTAACTTATTGTGTTTGAGATCTCCTTTTCCCAGGCTTCAAGGCTGAATTCTTTCTTCCTTTTGGTTGCTGCCCTTCTAAGGTTGGTCCAGTGGTTTGTGTGAGCTTCCTACAGGGTGAGATTTGTGCTGAGTCTTTGTTTGTTTGTTTGTTTGTCCCCTGATGGGCAAGGCTGAGTGAGGTGGGCACCCTGTCTGCTGACGTTGTTTGTTTGCCCCCGGATGGGCAGGGCTGAGTGAGGTGGGCACCCCGTCTGCTGACGGTTGGGTTTGTATTTTTGCTTTGTGTGTTCAGATGAGGCATTCTGCACAGGGTGCTACTGGTGGTTGTGTGATGCTGGGTCTTGTATTCCAGTGGTTTCCTTTGTGTGAGTTCTCACTATTTGATACGCCCTAGGGTTAGTTCTCTCTGGTAGTCTAGGGTCTTGGAGTCAGTGCTCCCACTCCAGAGGCGCAGGGCTTGATCTCCTCCACTTGGTGCTGGGATGGTGCTGGCCAGGCTCGGTGGCCTGTGTGATTTTTTATGTGTGACAAAAGACTATCCTTTTGTTCTCCTCCTACTATTTAAAAATATAAAACCCTTTCTCAACTTCTGAGTTGTATAAAAACAAGTGGAGAGCTGGTTTGAGCCGGAGTTTGTCAACCCTGGCTCAGGAGGATGGAGATGGAGTCAGCCAGACCTGCTCATAAACTTTGCTTGCCACTCACTGTGTGACATTGGGCAATACGTTTAATCTCCAAGCCTCACTTTCAAAATGGTGACATTTACACTGACATTGTGGAGTAAGGGTGTTGTGAAGATTAAGGTTGGGATTAGGAGATTAAACTATTACATATAGGATGAATAAACAAGAAGGTTCTATTTTATAGCACAGGGAACTATATTCAATATCCTATAGTAAACCATAATAGAAAAGAATATGAAAGAGAGTATATATATATTTGTATAATGGAATCACTTTGCTGTACAGTAGAAATTTACACAACATTGTAAATCAACTATATTTCAGTTTTTAAAACAAAATAATGCATGTACAATTTCTAGGTGACTGCTGGGCACACAGCTCATGGTCAGTCACTTGTGGTCAATCATTTGTCACCTTTTGTTGTTGTTCTGGGAGTCGTTATTTGATGTTTGCAGGTCAGTCGCACAGTTATGGAAGAACTGAGGGGTTTTTCAGCCAATGGGACTTGTACTGGTTTTTCCACCAGTAAGATAAAATGATGTCTGGGCAAAAGAGAGACCTCCTAACGCTTTGCAAATTATCCACCATACTTGAATTGAGAATATAAGAATATTGCTACAGAGTCAGTTATGAAATCATCAGTCAGGTTGTTACTCGTGATTCTCTCTGGTGCAGCAGTGGGAATTAGCCACAGGAACACAGAGATGAGAAGGAAGGTCGAAGCAGAAAAATGGAGAACTTGAACTTCATTGTAGGATTGTGTGTAAGTGCTGCTATATGGGTGAGATTTAACTTTTTAGTGTGCTTATTTCGCTTCAAATAAAATATTGAAATTATGCTATGGACAAGTATTTAAAAATAGAAATACCTTTATAACAGATTGAGTAAATATCATGTTATAAAATATATAAGCCCATAAAAAAAGTATAAAAAACATTCTAAGGTCTTCAAAGTAGTTTGGCTATTAATCTTTCATTTTCATCTCAAATGTCACCTTCCATAAGGGGATTTTCTTGATCTAGCAGCAACATGGATGCAACTAGAGATTATCATACTAAATGAAGTAGGTCAGATAGAGAAAAACAAATGCCATATGGTATCACTTATATGTGGAATCTAAAACATGACACAAATGAGCCTATCTGTGACACAGAATGGAGAAGGAAATGGCAGCCCACTCCAGTACTCTTGCCTGGAGAATCTCTTGGACAGAGGAGCCTGGTGGGCTACAGTCCATGGGGTCGCATAGTCAGACACGACTGAGCGACTGATGCACACACACACACACACACACACACACACACACGACACAGAAACAGACTCACAGGGACAGTGTTACGGCTACCAAGTGGGAGGTTGCTGGAGGAAGGATGTACTAGGAGGTTAGAATCAGCAGATGCAATCGTTTAAAAACAGGGTAAACCACAAGGTCCTACCATACAGCATGTGCACGTGTGGTGAGTCGCTTCAGTCACGGCCGACTCTTAGCAGTCCTATGACTGTAGCCTGCCAGGCTCCTCTGTCCAATTCTCTGGGAAAGAATACTGGAGTGCGTTGCCATTTCCTTCTCCGGGGATCTTCCCAATCCAGGGATCAAACCCACATCTCTTATGTCTCCTGCATTGGCAGGCGGGTTCTTTACCAAGCATCACCTGGGAAGACCCCTATATAGCACAGAGAACTATATTCAATATCCTATGATAAACCATAATGGGGATGGATATATATATATATATATATATATATATATATATATATATATGTATGTATATAAATATATATGAAGAATGTATATGTATATATATGTGTGTGTATACCTGAGTCACTTTGCTGTATAGCAGTAATTAACACAGCATTGTAGTAATTAACACAGCATTGTAAATCAACTGTACTTCAATTACAAAAGAGAATGCAGAGGGTTTTCTTCATCTAAAATATCTGAAATAGCCGTCCAACTCCATCCCTTAATTACTGTGCCTCATTGCTCTATGTTCTTCTCTTCATAACACTGTTTACAGTCAGATACGATTTGTTTACCTGCTGATCATCCATCTTTCTCCCACTAAAATGTGAGTTCCCCAAGAGGCACCCTCTCTGTCTCCCTGGAACTCAGAATGGCATTTTTTGACAGACAGACTGCCCCTGCCTTTATTAGGCAAGGAGGAAAGTAAAGCATCAGTGTTCTGGGAGGTCAGATTCCTGCTGGGCCAACAGTCTTCTCAGGGCCTGGCTGTATTCATTTTTTTTTTCCCTCAGCTAACTTTTAAAGAGGAGGAAACATCAGGAAAATTGTCCTGGCCACAGAAAATAAAAACATTACTTAACTCAGGGCAAATGGTACTGTCTAGTAACAACGTCTGGAGGTGAAAATTCAGCTGGCAACAGGGGTAATTGTCAAAATATTTAACAACTGCCCAAGTTGTTTATGTTACACTGTTTATCTCCACCCCTGACATTTATAATTCAGCCTGGCAGATAACTGACTGACTTCCCCGAGTGCATATAGAGAGTGGGGCCCTTTTTTCCCACCAGCATGAGAGCCAGTCTCACTGCTAGATCCTGTCTCCAGGTCCAAAATAGGAAGGTTTCCTGAAAAGTCCTTTTAAGATTAGCCTCCACCTTAGGGAGGAAAATACTCTTAAGATACAGGCTTCAGTGAGTGTCTTTAGCAATGAACTTGCTGGAAACCCTATTATTCTTTTTCTCCAAGGAGATGTATCTTATTATCTTTAAAATCATCTTCAAATGTCCTGTTAAAGAGGAAATGAGGGAGAGTGGTGAGAAACATGAAGCGTTTCACCTTGCAAGGCTGTACCTTGCTGACTAGTGAATTTGGTTGCTGAATTACTGGAAGGAAGGTGGTTCCAAATTCAATTCTTAATATAGATCGGCTCACAGGTATAAAGGGCTTCCCCGGTGGCTCAGTGGGTAAAGAATCTGCCTGCAATGCAGGAGATGCAAGTTCTGTCCTTGGGTCAGGAAGACCCTCTGGAGGAGGGCATGGCAACCCACCTCAGTATTCTTGCCTTGAGAATCCCAAGGACAGAGGAGCCCTGGGGGGCTACATAGGGTCGCAAAGAGTCGGACATGACTGTGCATGCATAGGTATACATAAGTCTCAGTTGCTGCCCAACAGAACACCCACATTTCTAGGTTGTAGACAAATTTGAGTCAGATCTAGTGAGACAAATGAACCTAGAACCTGTTATACAGAGTGAAGTAAGTCATAAAGAGAAAGATAAATATCATATATTAACACATATACATGAAATCTAGAGAAATGGTACTGGTGAACCTATTTTCAGGAAAGCAGTAGAGATGCAGACATAGAGAACAGACTCGTGGGCACAGCAGGGGAAGGCGAGGGTGGGGCGAATTGACAAAGTAGCATGGAGACATACACATTGCCATATGTGAAATAGACAGCCGGTGGGAAGCTGCTGTATGATGCAGGGAACTCAGCCTGGTACTTTGTGACAACTGAGAGGGGAGGGAGAGGCTGGGAGGTGGGAGGGAGGTTCAAGAGGGCGGGGACATGTGTATACCTATGGCTGATTCATGTTGATGTATGGCAGAAATCAATACAGCATTGCAAAGCAATTGTCCTCCAGTTAAATTTTTTTTTTTAATGAGAAAATTAAAAAAAAACTTCCAAGAGCTCACTGAAGTGTGATGATGCTCAAAGAAAAGTGAAAGACTAGAATTGAAGGCATTTAGGTTGGAAGACTGCTCTGTCTGTGAAATGGGGACCAGTGGAGTCTACAGCTCCCAGCTTAAGGGACATGGGACATGAAATCTTCATCACTGGTGGATGAGGGACCCCAATTTGCCTTTTCTGTGGCATGAAAACTCCTAGCTGAATGATTTATTCATAAAATAATCAGAGATTTAGAACACCCTTAGACAATGGTAGAGATAAGCATGACTCTGCATACAGGGAAGCTCCTCAGCCCAGGTTCTGTGAGAACCATTGGAGATCAACTTCTGCTTCCATGTTTGAGAGTTAGAAGTCATAAGAATCAGAAAATCGGATTGTGAAACTCCAACTCAATAATTGTGAATTACAGAACAATGAAGGAGACATTCCAAAGAAAGAATGACTATTATGAAAAAACAAAAAGAAAATTTGGGAAAGAATGAATAGAATAGTCTAGAGATGCTAAGTATACACCCCTGGAAGTGAGAAATAGATTTAAGGGACTAGATCTGATAGACAGAGTGCCTGATGAACTATGGACGGAGGTTCATGATATTGTACAGGAGACAGGAATCAAGACCATCCCCAAGAAAAAGAAATGTAAAAAAGCAAAATGCCTGTCTGAGGAGGCCTTACAAATAGCTGTGAAAAGAAGGGAAGCTAAAGGCAAAGGAGAAAAGGAAAGATATACCCATCTGAATGCAGAGTTCCAAAGAATAGCAAGGAGAGATAAGAAAGCCTTCCTCAGTGATCAATGCAAAGAAAGAGGAAAACAACAGAATGGGAAAGACTAGAGATCTCTTCAAGCAAATTAGAGATACCAAGGGAACATTTCATGCAAAGATGGGCTCAATAAAGGACAGAAATGGTATGGACCTAACAGAACGAGAAGATATTAAGAAGAGGTGGCAAGAATACACAGAAGAACTGTACAAAAAGGATCTTCATGACCCAGATAATCACTATGGTGTGATCACTCACCTAGTGTCAGACATCCTGGAATATGAAGTCAAGTAGGCCTTAGGAAGCATCACTATGAACAAAGCTAGTGGAGGTGATGGAATTCCAGTTGAGCTATTTCAAATCCTGAAAGATGACTCTGTGAAAGTGCTGCACTCAATATGCCAGCAAACTTGGAAAACTCAGAAGTGGCCATGGGACTGGAAAAGATCAATTTTCATTCCAATCTCAAAGAAAGGCAATGCTAAAGAATGCTCAAACTAACGCACAATTGCACTCATCTCACATGCTAGTAAAGTAATGCTCAAAATTCTCCAAGCCAGTCTTCAACAATACGTGAATCATGAACGTCCAGATGTTCAAGCTTGTTTTAGAAAAGGCAGAGGAACCAGAGATCAAATTGCCAACATCCTCTGAATCATCAAAAAAGCAAGACAGTCCCAGAAAAACATCTATTTCTGCTTTATTGACTATGCCAAAGCCTTTGACTGTGTGGATCACAATAAACTGTGGAAAATTCTGAAAGAGATGGGAATACCAGACCACCTGACCTGCCTCCTGAGAAATCTGTATGCAGGTCAGGAAGCAACAGTTAGAACTGGACATGGAACAACAGACTGGTTCCAAATAGGAAAAGGAGTACGTCAAGGCTGTATATTGTCACCCTGCTTATTTAACTTATATGCAGAGTACATCATGAGAAACACTGGGCTGGAGGAAGCACAAGCTGGAATCAAAATTGCCAGGAGAAATATCGATAACCTCAGATATGCAGATGACACCACCCTTATGGCACAAAGTGAAGAAGAACTAAAGAGCCTCTTGATGAAATTGAAAGAGGAGAGTGAAAAAGTTGGCTTAAAGCTCAACATTCAGAAAACAAAAATCACGGCATCTAGTCCCATCACTTCATGGCAAATAGATGAGGAAACAGTGGAAACTGTGGTGGACTTTATTTTTTGGACTCCAAAATCACTGCAGATGGTGACTGCAGCCATGAAATTAAAAGATGCTTACTCTTTGACTTCCCCGGTGGCTCAGACAGTAAAGCATCTGCCTACAATGCGGGAGACCCGGGTTCAATCCCTGGGTCAGGAAGATCTCCTGGAGAAGGAAATGGCAACCCACTCCAGTACTCTTGCCTGGAAAATCCCATGGATGGTGGAACCTGGTAGGGTACAGTCCATGGGGTCGCAAAGAGTCGGACACTACTGAGCAACTTCACTTTCACTTTTCACTTTACTCTTGGAAGAAAAGTTATGACAAGCCTAGGCAGCATATTAAAAAACAGAGACATAACTTTGGCAACAAAAGTCCATCTAGTGAAGGCTATGGTTTTTCCAGTAGTCCTGTATGGATGTTAGAGTTGGAGTATAAAGAAAGCTGAGCACCGAAGAACTGATGCTTTTGAACTGTGGTGTTGGAGAAGACTCTTCAGAGTCCCTTGGACTGCAAGGAGATCCAACCAGTCCATCCTAAAGGAGATCAGTCCTGAATATTCATTGGAAGGACTGATGCTGAAGCTGAAACGCCAATACTTTGGCCATCTGATGCGAACAGCTGACTCATTGGAAAAGACCCTGATGCTGGGAAAGATTAAAGGTGGGAGGAGAAGGGGATGACAGAGGATGAGATGGTTGGATGGCATCACTGACTCAATGGGCATGAGTTTGACTAAACTCTGGGAGTTGGTGATGGACAGAGAGGCCTGGCATGCTGCAGTCCATGGGGTTGCAAAGAGTCGGACATGACTGAGCAACTGAACTGAACTGATATGCATGTATAACTGAATTACTTTGCTGTACAGCAGAAATTAAGACACTGTAAATCTACTATATTTAATAGAAGAAAAAATTTAAAAAGAAAGTAACATAAGAATTCTTGCATAGGCAAAACAGAGAAGCAGAAATTCACACTCAGGTATATCATAATGAAAAAGGAAAACTTCAAAGACAAAGATTGAAAAAAAACTCTCACTAAGCCAGATCACCTGTGAAATCTTAACAAACAGGTTGAGAACAAAGCACTCATCATCAGAAATTTAGCTTTAAGACTGTAAAGTAACTTCTGAGTTATGAAGGAGAATAATGGGTGTCTAGAATTCTATGATAAACTAAACTATCATTCACACTATAAAGATTGACAAGATGGCAATTACAGACCACTCCTGAATCAAAGCAAAATAAGATAAGCAAAATGACAAAAACTAATAATGGAGGTATTTTCCTAAGAAGGATATTAAACCCTGAAGAGGGTATATGATGCAAATAGCAAGGGTGAATAGCAAGTTGATAAACATGTTGGTTCAGTTCAGTTCAGTCGCTCAGTCGTGTCCAACTCCTTGCGACCGCATGGACTGCAGCACGCCAGGCCTCCCTGTCCATCACCAACTCCCAGAATTTACTCAAACTCATGTCCATTGAGTCGGTGATGCCACCCAACCATCTCATCCTCTGTCATCCCCTTCTTCTCCCACCTTCAATCTTTTCCAGCATCAGGGTCTTTTCCAATGAGTCAGCTGTTCACATCAGGTGGCCAAAGTATTGGCGTTTCAGCTTCAGCATCAGTCCTTCCAATGAATATTCAGGACTGATCTCCTTTAGGATGGACTGGTTGGATCTCCTTGCAGTCCAAGGGACTCTCAAGAGTCTTCTCCAACCCCATAGTTCAAAAGTATCAATTCTTCGGTGCTCAGCTAAATATTAGCTATATAAATAATCAGGCTTCCCTGGTGGCTCAGCCCTATTACTGATTTTGAGACTTTCCTTCTCAGCACTAAGCCTGGAACAGAATTCAGACTCAGTGTGAGTACATCAGTGTAGGATGAGTTGCTCAACTGTGATGCCTACCAGAGTCAGCAGAAGCAAGAGATATGCAGAACCTGGGAGATCTCAGCCCTGCTGCAAGGGGACGTTTTTGTACTCAGGTCAGGCTCTCGCCCTATTTTGACATCATTCTGTCCCTTGTAGCGTGAACCCCTTCCATATTTCCTCCAAAGGAAAGCTAGCTGTGTGAACCAGCCCCTGAAGACTCTATCGATATGTTTTGCATTATAATGCCATTTCCACAAGGTGAGGATCCTATCACAGTGACAGCTGGAAAATGAATCTTCCTGGAGCGCTTTAAAATCACTGGGTGAGTGCCTTGTGGTTCAAGTGATGTCCTTCTTCTTTCCTTGTTTTGTCTCTCTCCTACCACCAGTTCTAGCTCACTTTAATAATATTTTCTTTCAAATGTAGTCATTTAAATTCACTTCTTTTATTTATTTTTATTTTTTAAAAATTTTTATTGGAGTATGGTCGCTTTACCGTGTTGTGTTAGTTTCTTCTGTACAGCAAAATGAATCCATTATCTGTATGCATATATCCCATCTTAGATTTCCTTCCTATTTAGGTCACCATTTATTTTAGCTAGACTTATACCCTTTTTCACATTCTCTCTCTGATCTACATCTCACTCTTCTCTTAAATTTTTTCTTTATAAAAAGGATCCAATTTGTGAGTTTTTCCCCATCTGTTTTTCTTTTTTCATTTTTCCTTTATGTTACTTTGCCACTTTAATACACAACTATCACAGGAATAGCTATATCCCTATTATTAAAACTTCCCACACTAAACCATGTAAACTTGCACCCTCTAATCCTTTCTTTCCAAGGTAATCTTCTCTTAGCCAGGCCCAGGTGCTGGATTCAGAAATAACCTTGTCCCACTGCCAGATAGAGCTGTGACCTATTTCCTCATCCCATTGTTCTAAGGGTTGCCATGTTACCGTGTCCTTTGTGATTCACTGGCTGCTCCAATTATAAATCCATGCTATTCCTGTAATAGCCACCAAGTCTCAGGGTAGATTTCCATATGCCACATCCCAAATATCTCTTCTTTCAGGGACCACTTCTTTCCAATCTGGGAATGTGGACATGGGGAAGCACCCATCCCAAGAGGGCTTGTTCTCTATATCCCTGCCTTGGCTGAAAGAATTTCATGTGCAGTTTTACAATGTGTCCTTTCTAGGGTGATCCAAGACCTGCTATTCAAATTATTACTCTAATTTCCAGCCGAAGGACTTTCTTTCTCTTTGTTTTGGCCATGCTGTGCAACTTGCGGGATCTTAGTTCTCCTACCAACTAGGGATTACACCCACGTCTCCTACCATGGATGCACAGAGTCCAACCACCTGACCACCAGGAAAGACCCCCTTTTCTCTCTCTATTGTAAGCCACATTACAACACATTCCTGATGATTGGACCCTTTGCCACTTCACTATATTTCTTTTATTTTTTATTGAATTATAGTTGACTTACAATATTGTGTTAATTTCTGTTGTATAGCAAAGTGACTCAGCCACACACAAACATACATTCTTTTTTATATTCTTTTCCATTATGGTGCCACTTCCCTATATTTCCTTTTGAGCCCAGACAACTCAGTACATAACACATATGAACAGGACCCTACAGCCCTGTGGACAAGAGTCCTCATGGGGCTCCCACAGCTTTGCAGATCGTGCACCCAAAGCACACAGGAGCCTGGGCTACCATGGTTCTCTTCTAGAAAACATCACCAGAACCAAACACACTACTCATTAGCTCTGAGAGTCTCTTTACACTGCACGTCACCACCATGAGCAGAGGCAGAAGCAAAGTCCTGCCAATGCCAGAGAAGACGTAAAAAGATTTTTAAAAATGTTAATGTTACATGGCATCTTGAATGTATTTCCCCTATAGATGAGGTGAAATTCCCCTTCAGCCTTCATTCCCAATGCCGCACTAACTCCCCAACTTTAACTATGGTCATCTTTTTTTCTTTTGGTGTATATTTCCAGGTCTTTGGCTATACATTTTCATACTTCAGCATATGACCTGTAAATAATAAATAATACCATTGTTTATTTAGGCGTTTTTTTCTTTAACCTAATAACGTGCTTAGTTTGCTAGGGCTGCCATAATAAAACACTGCAGACTGGGTGGCTTAAACCACGGAGATTTACTTCCTCAGAGTTTTGGAGGATTGACGTCTCCTTGATGTGACCTTGACATCTCGAGGATTGTTTTCCTCTGAGGCCTCTCTCCTTGGCTTACAGATGGCTGCCTTCTTCCTGGGTCCTCACGTGGCCCCTCTCTGTGTGCATGCATCCCTGGGGTCTGTATGTCCTAGTCTCCCCTTCTTGTAAAAACAAGCAGCTCATACAACTCAATATCAGAAAAACAAACAACCCAATCAAAAAGTGGGGAAAAGACTCAAATAGACATTTCTCCAAAGAAGACATACAGATGGCTAACAAACACATGAAAAGATGCTCAACATCACTCATTATTAGAGAAATGCAAATCAAAACCACAATGAGGTACCATTACACACCAGTCAGAATGGCCGCTATCCAAAAGTCTACAAGCAATAAATGCTGGAGAGGGTGTGGAGAAAAGGGAACCCTCTTACACTGTTGGTGGGAATGCAAACTAGTACAGCCACTATGGAGAACAGTGTGGAGATTCCTTAAAAAACTGGGAATAGAACTGCCATATGACCCAGCAATCCCACTGCTAGGCATATACACTGAGGAAACCAGAATTGAAAGAGACGCGTGTACCCCAATGTTCATCGCAGCACTGTTTACAATAGCCAGGACATGGAAGCAACCTAGATGTCCATCGGCAGACGAATGGATAAGGAAGCTGTGGTACATATACACAATGGAATATTACTCAGCCATTAAAAAGAATACATTTGAATCCGTTCTATTGAGATGGATGAAACTGGAGCCCATTATACAGAGTGAAGTGAGCCAGAAAGAAAAGCACCAATACAGTATACTAATGCATGTATATGGAATTTGAAAGATGGTAAT
This sequence comes from Okapia johnstoni, assembly GCA_024291935.2. Lineage (NCBI taxonomy): Eukaryota > Metazoa > Chordata > Mammalia > Artiodactyla > Giraffidae > Okapia > Okapia johnstoni. The sequence goes on along the minus strand of CM044327.1, from coordinate 34,416,503 downwards.
GGTAACCCTATATGTGAGACAGAATAAGAGACACAGATGCATAGAACAGTCCTGTGGACTCTGAGGGAGAAGGTGAGGGTTGGACGTTCTGGGACAATAACATTGAAACATGTATATTGTCATATGTGAAGCAGAACACCATTCCATGTTCTATGCATGGGACGGATGCTCAGGGATGGAGCGTTGGGATGACACTGAGGGATGGGGGGGGGAGGGAGGTGGGAGGAGGGTTTGGGAGGGGGAGCACATGTGAATCCATGGCTGATTCATGTCGATGTATGGCAAAAACTACTACAATATTGTAAAGTAATTAGCCCCCAACTAAAATAAAAAAAAAAAAAAAAAAAAAAAAAAAAAAAACACCAGTCAGTATGGATTTGGCTCCATCCTAACAGCCTCATTTCAACTTAATCACATCTTTAAAGGCTCTATTCCAAACACTCGTATTGTGAGGTACTAGGGGTAAGGGCTTCTTTTTTAAAAATTTATTTTGGTTTTCAATTTAATTTTTATTTTATATTTACAGTTGATTTACAATGTTGTGTTAGTTTCAGGTGTACAACATAGTGATTCCGTTATATGTATCCATTCTTTTCCAGATTCTTTTCCCATACAGGTTATTGCCGGATGTTGGGTAGAGTTCTCTATGCTAAATAGTAGGTTCTTTCTGGTTATTTATTTTATAAATAGTCGTATGCATATATTAATCCCAAACTCCTAATTTATCCCTCCCCCCACCTTTCCTCTTTGGTAACCATATGTTTGTTTTTGAAGTCTGTGAGTCTATTTCTGTTTTTTAGATTGCACATATGTGAGATCATATTTCTCTTCCTGATTTACTTCACTTAGTATACTAATCTCTAGTAGCATCTACTTGGCTGTAAATGACATATTTTGTCCTTTTTATGGCCGAGTAGTATTCCACTGTATATATGTACCACATCTTTGTCCTTTCACCTGTTGATGGACATTGAGGTTTCTTCCATGTCCTGGGTTGTAAATAGTGCTTCAGTTAACAATGGGGTGCACGTATCTTTTTGAATTCTAATTTTCTATGGATATATACCCAGAAGTGGGATTGCTGGATCGTATGGTAATTCTATTTTTAGTTTACTGGGGGTTAAGGGTTTTTTTTATATGAGTTTAGGTGAGTGGTAGTGGTACAGTTGAACCCTTAGTGCAAACCTTTGCTGACCTTTCCATGTTATAACATAAAGATTATATTCAAGTGATAGCAGCTACCAAATAACGGGTTTAAAAATACAAGAATTTTTTCTCTCACCCTCTTACAAGTTAGAGAGAGAGTCAGCCTAGGGCTGGTCGTGTCCCTGGTGTCAGAAATGCAGCCCGTTTCCAGCCTGTTGCAGCGTGGTGTGTCAGTTCTTCTCAACACCAACTATGATCCGAGGCAACTCAAAATGCATTCACTTTGCCTGAATTCACACTCAGCTGGAAGGAGGTGACTTAAGAACAATCCCTACAGTTAAGGACATAACTCATTCTTGTGTACCATTGGCTAGAAGCTAGATACATTGTCTACCCAACTGCACATAGCTCTGGGAAACCTATCTTTCAGGTTTGATGATCATATTCCCAGCTAAATCTAGGAATTCTGTTATTGATAAAGAAAGTGCTCAGTCATGTCCGACCCTATGGACTGTAGCCCACCAGGCATCTCTGTCCATGGGGATTCTACAGGCAAGAATACTGGAGTGGTTACCATGCCCTCTTCCAGGGGATCTTTCCAACCCGGGGATCAAACCCTGGTCTCCCACATTGCAGGTACATTTTTTACCATCTAAGATGAAATATACCAATTTTTTGACTACTGAGTGGTTGGGCTGTTTTGATAACTTCTTCAGAAGAAAGCAGTTAGAATACAGTAGAGTGAGATGAATTCCTAGTGTTTGCTGTGATTTCTAGAAATCACTGGCATTCTTGCATTTTTGTTGTTGTTGTTTTTATGGCTGTTCTTTGCTATGTGGGATCTTAGCTTCCCAATCAGGGATCAAACCTGAGGCCCCTGCAGTGGGACTGTGGAGTCTTAACCATTGGACCACCAAGGAAGTCCCTTGCTGGCCATTTTTGTCTGTCTGTTGTTTCAGGCATCTCCTAATGCCCTTGCAAGTTCACCTTCATCCTTTCCCTCACCCTGCTCTCTACCAGATGAGGTGTTCTGTATAGACTATACCCACAAGTTCCTTTGCCTTCTGGCTTTCAATTTGGTTCACCCCAGAGGAAGCCCTGATACAATCAGAGGAAAGTGGAGGGTGAGGATTCCTTGGATTCCTCCCTGTGAAGTGGCCTCAGGCTGGCTGTGTCCCATGAGTAAAGTCACTGCACTTTGCTGTTTTTCCTTTCCAATCTGGATATCTTTTATTTATTTTTCCTTCCTTATTGCATTGACTAAAATCTCTAGTACAGTGCTTTTGTTGTTTCAGGTTTTTTTTTTTTTGGCTGTTGTTGAAGAGTAGTTGACTTACAATGTTGTTGCTACACTTTTTAAGGCTTCCTTTTCTGTATGGCTTTTTCTCTCTGTCCCTTTTCTCCTTTAGACTGATGAGTGGTACCTGTTCTTCCAGTGTTACCAACTATAAGTTATGACACAACCTCTTGATGTCTCCTTATACTTCAACCCATATCTGTACATATGGTGGTGGTGGTTTAGTCACTAAGTCATGTCTGACTCTTGCAACCCCATGGACTGTAGCCTACCAGGGTCCTCTGTCCTTGGGATTTCCCAGGCAAGAATGCTGAAGTGGGTTGCCATTTCCTTCTCCAGGGGATCTTCCCAACCCAGGAATCCCCAACCTGGGCTCCTGCATTGCAGGCAGATTCTTTACCAAATGAGCTGCAAGGGAAGCCCCATCTGTATGTATAAACACACACACAAATTATCCAGTTTGAGTGGGTCAAGTAATTCCTATGAAGAACCTGATTAATAATAAAAACACTGAGGTCTGAAGGTGTGATTCTTTAGTATTCCAATAGCAACCTTACTTTGTTCCATGTAAGATTTCCACCCTGTTCTAGTCCTTGTCATTCTTTTTTATCAACTTGTTTTACTTCTTGAGATCAGTTTGTTCATCTGTAAAATAAGAAACCATCTAGATCAGTGGTTCTCAAACTTGAATGTGCACCAAAATCACCTGGAGGGCTGTTAAAACAGATTGATGAACCACAGCCCAAAGTTTTAAATTCCTTAGGTCTGAGATAGGGCCAAGAACGTACATTTATAACAAGCTGCCAGGGGATGCACTGCTGTGGCTTTTGCCAGGACCTCACTCTGTGGGACCCTGGTCTAGAAGATGACTTCTAAGACCTCATCCACTTCAGTGTTCAGTGACCTAAATCAGCCGATGTGGCATTACTACGCTTTTCTGTTCTCACAGAACAGAAATGATGATGATGAAATGATTCTACTGTTGTCTTTTGGAAGAATACATCCAGTAATAGTTACCACAGATGCTTTGCTATAGCCGTCTGAATAAGATGGCCATCTTGTTGAATTATTTGGCAAATAATAGAAACTGGGTCAAAGCATACACACTTGAAGAAAAAAATCATCAATGCCAAGTCTGCTCTTACAGCGCACATTCAAGAATTTCCCATGTGTGTCGTTCCTTAGTAGATTTCAGTGTCCAAATGTTTTCATTTGTCTCTCACTTTTAGAGACATTTGGCTTGCCTCTGAAATTTTACATTTGGTCAAAAGCACATGACAATTGGTGAATATGTCTTTGCCATCTGCTAGAGCCTTAGTTTGCAGACTGAGATCTGTACCCATTTTTTTTTCTTTGCTCAACAACTCTTACCATAGCTCCTAGCCTGTGTTAGGTAGTCAATAAATGTTAAAGAATAAAACATATACAATACCTTTCAAAGAATCTTTTTACGCCAGTTGGATAAACTGTCACAGTTCTGACAGTCAGAGAGGCAATCTTTTATTTTGTTTTAATATACTGATGTCACAAGCTGTCATGCACATGGAGTTATATTGTGCAGTTTTTTAATAATGATGTGATTCTCAGTAAGCTGTGTGTTTCATATCTACTGGGGTGTTTGCAGGCCGTTCAATCCCTGGATGTTACATCAAAGCACTGCCAATCTGAGCTCATTAATGTGAGTCTCCTATTGACAATGAGTTCAATGCTAGCCTCTTAGATTTCCACCAGTTTCTTAACTGGCTGGCCAGTTATTTATATATAGGTTCATTAAAGGAAAAATCAGAAGGCAAATATGAAGAGGAGGGATGGAAGCAGGCAAACAACAAATTGTCTTTTGATTTCCAGTTTCTAAAATCTGCAGTCTTGGAGACAAAATAGCCAGACCTGTGTTTTATTAAACCAGACTAAATCCTACACGAGAGGGTTTAATAACCCAAACTCAAAATATCTCTGTGTTTGTGGTGGACAGCACTGTGACAGGATCTGGTCTGGAGGAGCCATCATCCTAGGGGCCCAGGATAACAATCTGAGCTCTATGTCCTTACTCCTTGCCTCCCTTGCTCTTTCCTTCTGAGGTAGGATTGTAAAAAATTCCACTTTACCAAGAATAATTCTGGATTTGGTCACAAGAAAAGAATAACCTTTTAACTTGCTTAGAAAAAAGAGGGGTATATTACAACCTCTTATTCATTCATTTAGGAGATATACAGTGTATGTCTACTTTGCATCGGGCACTGTAGAAACACATATGTTGGGAATTCCCTGTGGTCCAGTGGTTAGGACTCAATGCTTTCACTGCTGAGGGGCCAGGTTCAGTTCCCTATGAGGGGAACTAAGATCCTGGAGGCCATGCAGTATGCTCCCCTCTACCCCCCGAAGCACACTGAGTCCCTGCGGTCCTAGAGCGAGTGATATCCATGCAATCACCAAAAGGCAGGGTTGAGGCTGGGCCTCTGGAATTGGGAATCTAATCTCATCGTGCCTTTCTTTGTTTTGGCTCCACTCTCATCACCATACTCCTGAAAACAGCACCCAAGCCTCTCATCTCATGCCTTCACCCTTAGAGAAGGTCCACCCCTTTCCCTTCATTCTTAGTGTGAGACGTTCTCTGATTGGCCAGGCTGGGGTCACGTGACTAAGTCACATGCATGTTTCCTGACCTATCAGCTGTGGCCAGTTGATATCCATAGTTGGCTGTCTTCATGTTCATGCAGGGATTAGAAAAGGAACAGTTCTTCCAAAGAAAGGAGGTGCTATTTCTTAAAGAAGGGTAGTGCTGGCCGGTGAAATAGTAGCGGTCCATACGATATTCTCTTATGATACTTAAGCAGTCCTTATTTATTCAAGTTAATCTGAACATGATTTATATTACCAGAAATATTCCCAAGACCCTGAAGACAGAGATTGCTTCATCCATCTGTGTTTTCCTTAAATCAGGTAGCATGAAACCTTCTCCACATAACAGAACTTTTGTAGACTTTTGATGTTAGTAAATGGCCTTGAGTTATTAAAATATCTCCACCATCTTGGGATACATTGGGAATTATAATAGAAGCTAATATTTATTGAGCATTTATGTTGTGTCAGGTGGTGCGCTAAATAAGTATATACTTTTGTCACTATTCTATCATTTAATCTGTACAACAAGATACAAACTGTATCTATATGCTATAGATATACTTAAAAATTATTTCCACATTGTGGTATTAAAACTAAGGCTTGGAAAAGTTAAGTAAACTTTTAGAAGTTACACAAAGTTATAGTCCTCTGTGTTAGTATATCTAGAGCTGCCTCATTTTAAAAAATCAGTTATATAGCATTCTTTAGGTGTTTTATTATATATTTTGCCGTTTCCATGGATGGACATGGACTGTTTCCAATTTGGAACTGGGACTGTGATTTCAAACCAAGAATCTCTGACTTTTAAGACTCTGTGTACATGCTAAATTGCATCAGTAATGTCTGACTCTTTGCAACCCAGCCTGCCAGGCTCTTCTGTCCATGGCATTCTCTAGGCAAGAATACTGGAGTGGGTTGCCATGCCCTTTTCCAGGGGATCTTCCTGACCCAGGGATCAAACCCATGTCTCATGTCACCTGAATTGGCAGGCAGGTTGTTTATCACTAGCACCAACTCTGCTCCAAATCAATCTGCTGTAACTTTCTGGTTCTCTTTGGGAAAGTTATAGTTCCATTTCTTGTATTCTAACAGGTGCATACATGCCGTTCTTTATTCCTTGCCATTTTAGCACAGTGAATAAAAAGCTTAAGACATTTTTCTTGTCTGTTTGTAATTGGAAAGAAACATTAGAGGAGTGCCCAATGAGACATATGAAAAGATGCTTATTGAAGAGTTTTTATAAAAGCAGATAACTATAAAAAACCTAAAGGTCTACCAATCAGTTCAGTTCAGTCGCTCAGTCGTGTCCAACTCTTTGCGACCCCATGAATCGCAGCATGCCAAGCCTCCCTGTCCATCACCAACTCCCAGAGTTTACCCAAACTCATGTCCATCGAGTCGGTGATGCTATCCAACCATCTCATCCTCTGTTATCCCCTTCTCCTGCCCCCACTCCTTCCCAGCATCAGAGTCTTTTCCAATGAATCAGCTCTTCGCATGAGGTGGCCAAAGTATTGGAGTTTCAGCTTCAACATCAGTCCTTCCAATGAACACCCAGGACTGATCTCCTTTAGGATGGACTGGTTGGATCTCCTTGCAGTCCAAGGGACCCTCAAGAGTCTTCTCCAACTTTACAGTTCAAAAGCATCAATTCTTTGGCACTCAGCTTTCTTTAGAGTCCAGCCCTCACATCCATACATGACTACTGGAAAAACCAGAGCCTTGACTAGATGGACTTTTGTTGGCAAAGTAATGTCTCTGCTTTTTAGTATGCTGTCTAGGTTGGTCATAACTTTCCTTCCAAGGAGTAAGCGTCTTTTAATTTCATGGCTGCAGTCACCATCTGCAGTGATTTTCACTAGTTGGATCTCCTTGCAGTCCAAGGGACTCTCAAGAGTCTTCTCCAACACCACAGTTTGAAAGTATCAGTTCTTCAGTGCTCAGCCTTCTTTATGATCCAGCTGTCACATCTGCACATGACTACGGAAAAACCATGGGTTTATATAAGCAAGAATTAGTTAAGACAGGTTGGTTGAGTCAGAGTTTCCCTTCTGAATCAGGTTGCCACTTGGAAAACTACACCGATCTCACATTCTTAGGTTAAAATAGCCACTCAAAGGTAATGAAAGAAAAGGCAGTTTTCCTCTGTTGAGCAATATAGATTTGTCATTCATAAACATACGGCTCTCTTCTTGGAGTTTCTGTAACCCAGTGGAATGGATGAGTGTCATTGTGAAAGTGAAAGTGTTAGTCACTCAGTCGTGTTCGACTCTTTGCCACCCCATGTGCTATAGCCTGCCAGGCTCCTCTGTCCATGGGATTCTCCAGGCAAGAATACTGGAGTGGATAGCCATTCCCTCTCCAGGGGATCTTCCCAAGCCAGGGATCAAACCTTAGGGTCTCCTGCATTGCAGACAGATTCTTTACCATCTGGGCCACCAGGGAAGCATGAGTGTCATTAGTAAACATGTAATGTTCAGTTGTGACATTTTCTTCATTTTCTCCAGCCAGTGTCATAGTTTTAAGCCCTATGGACAGATCCACATTCTAAAGAGCTTTTTTTTTTCCAATAAAAGCTGAAATTTATTTTAGGAATGTTTTCAGTTTAATTTATTGGTTATCCACTGGCTTCTCTCCTTGCCTTGAATCTGTAGTTTTCTGTAGTACTTCTGGGAATTTTAATCTAATTTTTTCATCTGCTCCAATTTATATTTCCCAAAGCTTATGTCTCTAATTGATTTTTGCACCTCCGTGATTTTTGCACTCGGTTTTCGTAGTGTGCCCGTTAGAAATATTGGCAAAGTTGCCTCACGAAGGATTGAATAAAAACAGACACATTGACTTAGTGTGGCTTTTTTTCTCACTTCAACCCAGTTGACCAGCAGGCCTACTTGGCATTTTAAAACCACCTGATGGTGCAAGACCCTTTGAAGTGAGCTGAAATCATTAAAATGAATTTAAAAATCTCTTGGCAATTTCCAGAGCAGTTTCTTAACTGTCCTGTGCAGTTCCAATCCATCACCCTGACCTCAACTCTATCTGCAATTTTCTAGGCAAGATCAGCCCTGAAATTGCCTCTGTTTGAGAAGGAGGATGCTGAGGTGGGAAGGAGCTTCCTGGAGCTGCCATCTCCAGCTGTGAATGCTTGCAGAGGCCTCACATTTCCTATTCACAGCTCCATCCTTCCCCTCATGTTGGCACCACCGTGTGAAAATCTGAAAATCGAAGCAGGCAAACACTGCAGGATTCTAATAAGCTTCTCAGTTTTGCAAGCAGTGTGACTTTTCTTACCGTGGAACAAGATAGCAGAATGAAGCTAAACAACAAACACATTTCCATCAACAAAATCTGTAAAACTTGCAATGTAAACGTCAGCTCCAGCAGCCTTAATTTAGCCCACTTGAGAAACATCTCCTGTTTCTTTATCAGGAGACAAATTTATTTTCACTTTGTTCAATTTCTCTTACTTGCTAAAAAGGCTATTGGGTCTGTGGTAGGGAAGTATTTTAATAGCCTGTGATGTAAGACTGACTTCATCTGGGTGCTGTTGTGGAAAAGTGGCTTCTACCATGGAGACCATAACCTGAGGAGGTGAACATGAATGTTGTTCACAGAAAGAATTTGACCCCTTTTTCTTTCTTAGGACTTACATGGCTAACGGGCTTTAGGCAGAAGAATGAACAAAATGAACACAGCTCAAAATATGTTTCATAAGAATGTCTGTTCTTGGAGAGTTTTCCTCCCAGAGAACATGCTCATAACTGTTACTTTATAAAAGAGGTAGATTCAGTGATCACTGAATTAATTGAACTTTAAAGAGATGTTACAATGCTTACTGAATAAAAAGAGATGTGAAAATATATAAAAGGAGCCAGATGTGGGGTAGATTCTGTGCATTCATGAAAAGAATGTATAAAATAAAAATTAAAAATATATGGGTGAGAATGTCACCATTTTGAAGAACAACAAACTTGCATTAAGGAACCTCAGCCAGAACTTCCATTAAATGATAGAAATTTACTTAAGAGATAGAAGTGATGAAAAGCACTTGTTAAAGGTCATCTTCTTTGGGAGTCTTTTCTCCACTTTTCTGCATCACATTATCCTTCATGTACCTTTGGTATTTCCTTAACATCTGTGTTAGGCCATTACAACAAATGTCACAGGCTGTGTGGCTTAAGCAACAGATTATTTATTCTGTTCTCACAGTTCTGAGGGTCAGAGTCCAAGGTCAGGCACCACTGATTCGGTTCCTGGTGAAGGATCTACCCTTCTCCTTACTCATTCAGCTCCAGATTTCAAGGCTGTCCTGATTAGTCCTTAAATACATCAAATGGGATATGCTCCAGGGCCTTTGCACTTGCTGTTCTCCTTGTCTGGGTGCTCTTTACCTGAGCACTGCTTGCTCATTCACTTTTTCAAAGCCGATAAACACTGGTTTTGAACTGACATTTATTTCTAGAAACCAAAATTATCATTGTAAGCTGAGTGGGGCTCATAATGGTCACACGATACATAGAATTTTACATCAGCTCTGAATTACAGAGGGCCCAGCTGGGCTGTGGACCTACCTTGCAGTTATTCCCCAGTTTCCATTCAAATGGTACCTCTTAGGCCTCCCTGATCATTTCTTTCTCCTTATCCTCCTAGGATCCTCTAGTTCCTTTCCCTGACTAATTTCTCTCCACAGCATAGATCATTACTTACTCATACAGGTACTGTCTATTTGTCCTATTGGAACATCAGCTCTATGAGGGCAAGATTTTTGTCCTAGTCGCCACAGTATTCTCAGAATCTAGACCAGTGCTTGGCACTGTTATGAAAAGGAAAGAAAGAGAGGAAGGAAGGAGGGACAGAAGGAAGGAAGGATGGAAGGAAAGAAGGGAAGAAGGCAGGCAAATTTCCAGCCTCCTTAGAATGACAGGTGACTTGACCTGATAAACATCATCTGGAAGAAATTATGGTCATTTGGATGATGAAGGAAAAAGAAGTGCTTCTATGTTAAGAGATTCTTTCTTGGATCTTGTGAAAGACTCAGAAACTACCTTTTCCTCAAATGGAGTTTCTTGCTTCGGGGGAATTAGCAGCATGAATTTCATTGGCTGAGTGCTCCGGAGGAGAATATGTGTTTGTTTTACATAATAAAAGACGCTTCTTGAGCATTTTGTGTTTTAATTCCTTGTGTCTTGCCACATGTCTCTGACTGACCTCCAGCATTGGGTGGTGGCGATTAGGAGGACTGGCCGCATCGCCTGGTAGAGGAAAGAAGTCGTCCGCAGAGAGCTGCCGTCCTTAGGGGTTTATGATGTGGGTGTGGGGAAAGGACGTTCACCTGCAGCCTCTAAGAGTGCATGTAGGATTCAGATCAAAGATGAACCCTACAGTTTAAAAAGATGGTAGAGATTTACAGGAAAGTGATGCCTGTAGGCCAGGAAGTTAAGAGAGCCTCGTAAGGAAGACAGGATTTGCACCCCGTCAGGAAGGAAAGAGAGGACCCTGCAGGCAGAGGCAGGGAGTGCGGCAGGCACGATTCAACTGCTGATGTGTTTGAGGACCAGGAGGGCAGGCTGCTGTGTCCATGGCTGCTACATCAGAGTGGAAGCAACGGCTGCTCCATCAACTTGTAGAAGGACCGCATTGCACAGTGGGCCTTGCCATCTGATTTTCAACTTTGAGTATTAAGTTGGAGCATTTCTACTCTGAGACGTTTTTTGCCCTTGAGCGAAAGCACTCACTCTAAATCACAGGCCCCTTCCCTTTCTAGATGACGACCGTCTCAGGTATGTGATATTGGCTCCATCAGCTGTATTTACTCTGTAACTTTACTGCCACTGGTGGAAAATGGAAAATAACAACGTCCTTAATCCCTGTCTCTAGAAGGACGACGTCTGGAACGCGCTCAGCCAGCGAGGTTGTCTAGGGCGGGAGGGGTGATGGAATACCTCAAAAGCCGTGGGGAGCCCTGGAACCCAGGGTATCTCTGGAGCTGCTGCCGTACTGTGGTCCAGGGCCTCCGGCAGGGCTCTCGAGCCAGCTAGGGCAAGTTCGCGGTCACGCGCCTCTGCTGCTGCCGAGAATTAAAGCGTTTCTGAGCCAGACGTTGCAGTTTCCCTGACGAGGTTCTGGGTGACAGATGTTGCCCAAATTAGAAAATAGTATCACCCTGCCTATTTGCTATTTCATCTTTTCAAGTAAGTAAGGAGGACAATTTCTTATGTATTTTTAAAGCAAAATCACTAACTGCACATTGTCATCTGGGATACAAGTTGGGTGATTTAGGAGTCATCTTGGCTTCAGTGATGATGTTGGAATCATAAAGAGGATTTGATTTCAGATTTATGGCTTTGAGAAGGAGGTGCAGGAAACTTGGTCATATATCCTGACTTCCCTTCATCTGGGCACCCAGGGAAGTTTTTCTGCCTCCTTGGGCATCCTTGCACTCTTGCTCCTCACTTCCCAGCTGCCTGGGAGAGGTGAGTGGTGCCCCTGAGACATGGCTCCTCTAGGCACGAATGCCTCCAAATGCCGCTGAAAAAGGCGGCGGATGGGATAGATTTTGAGATCACATATAAGAGGCTGTGTCACCGCCACCTGTGTCTGCTCAGTCAGGGGCAAGTTGGGGGTTGAAAACGGCGTTTCAGGCTTGCAATGATGTCAGAAATGATCCAGTCTTTTTGTTAACTCTTCTGCAGTGATGTCATTTTGTGTAAGAGGTACCCACATCTTAAGCTTGGGGCTTGTCAACAGTAATTGAACACAAAAATTTGTGAGCGAGGACAGGAGAGACATTACAAAGATCACAATGATCCAACTGTAAAAAGCAAACAAACAAACACACAAAAAACTCCTAAAGAAAAACCATCATTTCGTATAGTGACTGTCGTAGGTGTGGGACCTTGCCTGGAGGCAGAGAGGAAGAAAGCACAGATTTAAAAACAGATTGAATTGGGATTCTTTTTACTTGAAGCTGTGCAAAGCTGTTGCAGAAACGATCACTTTTGGGAGAAAAGTCCGAGTCTTTGGGAAAGGGACAGTATTACATACGGGCCGTGTCACGTTGAAGATCATTTCCTCTTTCCTGAACACTCTTCTTCTGTAGTTTTCACGGCACTGTGACGTCTCAGTTCTCTTCCTGTTTCTCCATCCACTTTTCACCTCCTCTTCCTTACTCGTCCTCAAGGCCCCCACCGAGGGAGATGCCTCTGTTCTCTTCCCACCCTCTCTCCTTGCTTTTCTCATCTTCTTCCACAGCCTTGGCGATTATCAACACATGGATGAATTTTGAACCTTATGACCCTTCAGTCCCAAGATTCTATCATTTGTCTATTATTTCCCAAATCAAGACTCATGCCTTCCTCTCCTGAGCTTCTCCTTGTGTTCACCCTGGTTGGATGGACTCTACTCAGATGAACGATAAGCACATACATGCATGCTAAGGTGCTTCAGTTGTGCCTGACTCTCTGCGACCCTCTGGACTGTAGCCCACCAGGCTCCTCTGTCCATGGGATTCTCCAGGCAAGAGTACTGGAGTGGGTTGCCATGCCCTCCTCCAGGGGATCTTCCTGACCCACATCTCTTACATCTCATGCATTCGCAGGCGGGTTCTTTACCACTAGCGCCACCTGGGAAGCTGAGCCATAAGCATGCATTTCCTTTTTTCCCAACAGAATTCTTTTCTCCTTTTTGAAGATGAGATATATTTGATTTACAATATTATGTAAGTTCAGGTGTACAACATAGTGATTCATTTTTAAAAGTTATATTCCATTTGAAGTTGTTATAAACTATTGGCTATATTGCCTGTGCTGTACAATATATCTTTGTTGCTTGTCTATTTTATGTATAGTGGTCTGTACCTCTCAATCCCATCTGCCTATCAGGCCCCTCCCCACTTCCCTTTCCCTACTGGAACCACTAGTTTGTTTCTTCTCTATATCTCTGCATCCATTTCTGTTTTGTTATCTTCACTAGTTTGTTGTATTTTTCAGATTCCACATATAAGGGATGATATTTAGAGGACTGATCTTTCTCTGACACATTTCACTCAGCACACCTCCTAGTCCATCCACGTTGTTGTAAATAGTAACATTTCATTCTTTTTTTATAGCTTGGTAATATTCCATCGAGTGAACCGTATCTTCTCTATCCATTCGTCTTCAGATGGACGCTTGGTTCGCTTCCATAGCTTGGTTATTGCAAACAGTGCTGCAGTGAGCACTGAGATGTATATGTCTTTCCACATTAATGTTTTTGTTTTCTCTCCTTATATGGCCAGGAGTGGAATTGCTGGGTCATATGGCAGCTCTAGTTTTAGTTTTTTGAGGAATCTCCACACTGTTCTCCATAGTGGCTGCACCAGTTTACATTCCCATCAACAGTGCCCAAGAGTTTCTCCACAGCCCTGCCGGCATTTGTTATTTGTGTTCCGTTTGATGATGTCCGTCCTGATAGGAGTGACATGCCATCTCATTGTGGTTAAGCATGGCCTTTCATTTCTCTTAACCAGTTTCAAGATTCGTGGCGGGCAGCTGGCTCATTCTGTTGCATGGACATGATTTGTTTAATGGGCACACTGCTTTTTTGTTTGATTCTATAAATTGATTGTGAATACACATTTCCCCAGTTCATCAAAGTCTGCACTGACCTGGGATTTTTTTCCTACCTGACTTATATTTCTGTTACACGCTTGTCCCGGAAGGACTTTGAGCTTGGGATTCCAGTGACAGAGGCATTTGATGGCTTTTTTTTCTCCCTATCCACTTCACTTATTCCCTGCCTCACCATGTCAGTAATTCTGATTCATACCATCTGCTCAGTGCCCACTAAATCTGTGCCTGTCTTTCCACTCCTTCCACACTTAACTACCTGAATGTCTACAATGGAATCCTAGCTCTGTTCTGCTCACCTGTGATTTGTTGTTCTGGAAGCTTCCTCATATGGTGGCAATTCTCTGACAGAACATTCTAGTTGACTTCACATTTTGACCATGCATGAGTGCTATAAGTCACTTCATGTCCAACTCTACAGCACTTTGGACTATAGCCCACCAGGCTCCTCTGTCCATGGGATTCTCCAGGCAAGAATACTGGAGTGGGTTGCCATGCCCTCCTGGAGGGGATCTTCCCAATCCAGGGATTGAACCTGTGTCTCCTGCGTCTCTTGCATGGGAAGGTGGGTTCTTTACCATTAGCGCCACCTGGGAAACTTTAAGTTTATCTCATTTTTAAGCCCAAGAAGATTGCTCACAGCTTCCTGAGCATAAGCTGAACTTTTCTGCCTCTGGGCCTTTGCTTGGGTCTTCCCTCTCCAGCTCTGGCTGACATCCTGTCTGTCCTTTAAGGCAGGCTCACACACATATAGTGCAGGACAGACGAAAGAAAGGAATGAAGTAGGCCCTGTGTTGGGTACAACAGGGCATGGCAGGGACTGCAGCAAACTGAGGAGCCTGTGTCTGCTTTAAACCCCTATTCTGCTCTCAGTAATTATTGCTAGGGTGGAAAGGGAGCTCAGAGTTTGAAAGAGAAGTCAGAATTTCAGCTAAGCAATATTCCAAAGTTTTTCAATGTTGACAACAAATTCAAAGAAAATATTTTTTAAAATATCATGTGAGCTGAACAGCCCCCAGGGCCCCCACTCAGCCACCAAGATTCCATCGGGAGCTCAGAATCCAGCCATCCTTGTTCTTCTGCCTCCCTTCTTCCGTCAATATCACAGAGCCCTTTACCTGTCTTGCGTTGTACGTGGGTGAGTACTGTGCTGTTTTCACCTTATCATGCAGCCTCTCTGAAAACTGAGGCTGGACTTTGCTCAGCTCTGTAAGTCTCAGAGTTGGCCAGAAACTGTTTTGTATAAGGTCTGACTCTTAGCGACCCCATGGACTGCAGGCCACCAGGCTCCCCCGTCCCTGGGATTCTCCAGGCAAGAACACTGGAGTGGTCACCATTTCCTTCTCCAATTTATGAAAGTGAAAAGTGAAAGTGAAGTCACTCAGTCATGTCTGACTCTTAGCAACCCCATGGACTGCAGCCTACCAGGCTCCTCTGTCCTTGGGATTTTCCAGGCAAGAGTACTGGAGTGGGGTGCCATTGCCTTTTCCTTGTATAAGGTAGGTATGTTTAAAAGGTACATTTAAAAAAATGTATTAGACAGTGGTAACCTTGCATTATAGACTCCCCATAATTGAGACTTCATAATAGGGTAACAAGACATATTAGGGGATGAACATGTGCCTACATGTCCCAAAACTTTGCCCTCCACCAACACTGTGTACTTGCTTTTGGTGTTCCCTTGGCCCAGGAATGCCCCCTCACTTAGGCTGAAGTTCTACTACTCACGCTCATTGGTTTTCCCCAAGTCTGAATTTTTGCTAGTTCACCTAAATTCCAGATCCCTATAAGACAAAAGTAAGTTCAGAAATTTCCATTTTTCAGCCTTACATTTTAGGGAGGGCTTGTTCTCTGCTTCATGGTATATTTTCTGGTGGGGAGGGAGAGACTTTAAGGACAGTATTTTATAAGACAGTCTTAAAATACGTTTCTTATTATGGGCTTATGTTTGGTACTTTTCCCCCCTGTTCAGTTCAGTTCAGTTCAGTTACTCAGTCGTGTCCGACTCTTTGTGACCCCATGGACTGCAGTACGCCAGGCCTCCCTGTCCATCACCAACTCCCGGAGTTTACTCAAACTCATGTCCATTGAGTCGGTGATGCCATCCAACCATCTCATCCTCTGTCGTCCCCTTCTCCTCCTGCCTTCAATCTTTCCCAACATCAGGGTCTTTTCTAATGAGTCAGTTCTTTCCATCAGGTGGCCAAAGTATTGGAATTTCAGCTTCAGCATCAGTCCTTCCAATGAATATTCAGGATTGATTTTCTTTCTTTTAGGATGGACTGGTTCCCCCTGTTAGCCTTGTGTATTTAATGCATTTCAGGATCCTGAAATTCAGAACTGGAGGTGTTTTGAGGTGAACCTACTAAGAATCCATTTTCTGTTTCTTTTGCTCTATTTTTCATGCAATGAAAAATGAGAACGTAAGGTCAAACTTGAGTGCTTTGTATTAACATTAACAGTCAGTAAAACCTCACATCTTATAAATACGAAGAGCGATCTCTGTGGCAAAGGAAGAAAAGGCAGCAGATGACAGCCTCTGCACCTGGAGGATGAATGGCCGGGTGTTCTCACGGAGCCCCACATCCTATCGCCTGCCACGCTTGAGAAATGGAGACGCCACGCAGGCTGCCGTGTTGGCTTTTGTGGTGAAATTCCACACAGTTAGACCACAGCCAAGGGTAATAGCTGAGAGAAACCTGAAGAGAATGGCACGTGATGGGTCACACTTGGGAAACATAGCAAGGCGTGTGGAGACTGGTATAAAAATAACGTACAACAGCCCCAGAAATAATCACAGTGTCGAGCCCAGGTCACACTGTGTAAAATAACTCAGGGATTTCTGATTAATTTGGTCTCTTGCTGCATTTGCTAGGAAGTCTTGCTGTGTGAGAGTGTGTGTGTGTATGTGTGTGAGTGTGTGTGTGCATGTGTGCTGTGCATACTTATCAAGGATGCGGTTACTTGGGTTGGCAAGCAGAGAGCTAAAGTCTGTGACTGATTTGTGGAGTTTTTCTTTCTCTTAATTGACCAGCCGTGGTACAGATCCCATTCTGTGAATGCAGGGGCTTATGCATAAGCCTTAAGCATGACGGAGCTTCTGGTGAAGGTCAAAGTCTGTTCTTTTTACATTCTACACTCCATCCCCTTCCCCTGGGGCACTTGATAAAGGTTGAATTTTTAACATCCAGCACCTTTTTCTTTTTTTCTCCAGAGCTTCCTCCTTCTGAATCAGGCTGTTTTTGCTTCAGGGGGATTAGATGTCGATTTCTTTCAATAGACAGATGTATTCCAAATATCCCAGTCATGTTTCTTTCACTATACAAGCAACTGTACTTTGGTTGGAAACAATAGATACTGATACAAAAAAGGGATTTTTGGAAAGGCCAGAAAGTGCTGGGTTGAATTACAGGGAAATCAGCCTAACTAACTATCAGACAGAAAGGAAAGGTTTCCTGGAAATGTAGGAAGTGAAAACAAACGTTCTTTTTTGGGTACCATGGATAGGGTAGGTGGACCATGGCAGTCTTCTCGTATGAGCTTCACCACTTGAGGGAGACCCGTAGTGATGACACGGGTGACAGGCAGCTGAAAAGTGCTGCTTCTTAGAACCTAAGCTCAGGCCAGCACTCTGCCACCTTCACTCACACATATTGGCCACATCAACCCACACAGCCAAGCCCTTGACCCATGAGGCTGGGAAACATTTCTCGCAGGCAGCAGGAGGAACACCACAAAGGGCACGGATGTAGGGAGGGACAGAGAGTTGTGGCTAATCATTCAATCTATGTCGAGGTCACTTCCTAAAGAGAATGTGGAGTAATGTTATTGAGAGAGGGAGCAGATGCAAGGCAGCTAAGTGAAGATCTTCAGTGGGATGGAGGGGTCACTTCTAACTTGTCTGGCATGTCGGCAGTGCTGAGTATGAGCAGAAGTTTTGGTTGATTTCGGAGAATAGAGTGTCCAGCCCCTACACGTGTCTGTGGAGAACTGCTACTGAGGCTGGACAGTGGGCAGTGGTCCTGGAGTTGCACTTCCCACCTTTGGAAACAGGAAGAAAGAGCTTATTCTTCTGCCCATCGCATTTGTTGTTGCAGGAGACAGAGAATCGAGTGTGCAACTGGCTCTTGGAAATGTACTGATGCCCCCTGGGTGACCATTCGATACAGCTTTCACCCCCAAGTTTGCTCTTGGTGTTCATTTTAAGTCTCATTTGCAAAAAGATGTTGAAATGATAAAGAGGGTTATACCCTGGGCACCCATATCCTTTGTGGATGTTCTGTTTACTTATAAATGTGCAACAAATTATGCCAAGCTTAGTGGCTCAGAGCAGCCATGTATTCTGCTCATAGATTCTGCGGGTCAGAAAATCAGACAGGAAACAGCTGTGGGGGTGGGGGATAGTGGGTTGCCTGTGCTATGTGAAATCTGGGGTTCAGAGAGGAGACTCAAGAACTGGGGGTGGTTAACAGCTGGGGACTAGAATTGTCTGAAGTTTCCATCCCTCACAGGCTTGGAGGTTGCTACTGGATTGTTGGCTGAGACCTTACCCACTGGGACTGTTGGCAGGGACATCTACACACTCCTTTTCCTCATGGTCTGGACAGTCCCTGCACACAGTGGCTGGGTTCAAGGCTGAACAGCCCAAGATACCAGGTGGAAGCACCCCTGCCTTTGTAAATCCACCCTTTGAAGGTGACAACGCAGTGGTATGTCTACAGGATTCTATCCATTGCGACAATTGCAAAGGCTTTCTGAATTTCAGGGGGAGGGGAATAAATTTTACTTCTCGATGGCAAGGTAATGAAAGAACATTTGGAATCCAAAATACAAATGTAGCTTTTATATTTTTAAGTTCTTTAAGGTTTTCATTAAAATGTTTATTTCCTACTGTGCAAAAGTTGTCCTTGATGTAGCATTTTTATAATATTTATTGATTTATTTATTATGTTTTGGCTGTGCTGTGCAGCACATGGGGTCTTAGTTCCCAGACCAGGGATGGAACCTGCATCCCCTGCATTGGAATGTGAAGTCTCAGCCACTGGACCACTAGGGAAGTCCCAGATGCGCGTTTTTAGACAGTGCAATTTGCTACCATAGTCTGCCTGCTGTCTGGTTGCAAGTGTGTACATCCCTTCCACATACTCACCCTTCTCTCAAAACCCCTAACATTTCATCTGATTTTGGCATCAGGTTTGAGGCCCAGGACCCTGCCATCTCAAGCAGGCCCAGGGTTGGGAAGGGCACGAGACAGGAGCAGCTGTGCTGGGCCTCCCCTGAGGTCCAGGCACGGATCAGTTGGTAGCCGGGTCTAAACCAAGGATGGCAACTGTCAGAGTTCAATATGGGTGCCCAGTGAGCTGCAGACCCAGACTTCCTCTGAGAGAACCAGGGTAAAAATGTGGTACAGGCTGAAAACCAGCCGGGGGAAGGTCATGGGTGTCAGGGTTGTGAGCGACAGGTCTCACAGTCTCGTGCTTGCCTCAGGGACTTTGGAGCTGTGGAAATATTAGACACAGGAATGGGGGCACAGAGACCAGGCTGGGCTGGGCATGCCCAGGACTCAGCCCTGTGGGAAAGAGGGCGAGCCCTGAGCACACGGAGACTGATGCTTTGCTTGGATTACCCTCACCACTCATTTTACTGCTCTGTATTTTCATGTGGGCTTCCTGGGTGTGTCCTTACACGAGCCTTTATGTAGAATTTCCTAGGTGATGGAACTGCATGGAGATGCCTTTATAAGGCAGAGAAATATTTCCCCGACCCGCGCCTAGCAGTAAAGATATCACTTCCCCTTCAGATAAATGATTCTGCTCTCACCCTTTTTCTGGATCCTACCCAGCTCTCTAACTTCTCCAAAATCAAACTTACCCAGAACCACCTAACTAAGATCAAAGAATCTCCACATGAACTTGGATACTGTTGAGCTCAGGGAAGAAGTTGCTCATAACAGTGGCTGTGTTCCCCAAGAAGCTATGTGGGCTTACAGGTATGAATGCATGTAAGAGATGGGCAGAGGCTTTGGATCAATATATATGAGGGCGTATAGGCACATTATTACTCACTGTTAGTCATTAGGAGAACATAAGTCAGAACCACAATGAGCTACCAGTTTACACTCACTAGGATGGCTATAGTCAAAACCACAGCCAGTAAAATTATATTATATAATTATATCATTATACATAATATAACTATATATAATTATAACAACATATATTACATAATATATATTATATAAATGTTATAATATATATAATATATACCAAATTATATAATGTAAATATAATATATATACTATATATATTATAAATATAATATATAATATATAATATATGATATATATTACTATATATCATATAATATATATAATATTATATATAACATAATATATATACTATATTATAATTATATTATATAAATTATATTATATATAACTATATATAATTATATAATAATATATATTATATAAATATAAATAATATTATATATATAATATATGATATAATTATATATAATATGATATATATATACCATATATATACCATATATATACCACATATATATATCATAATAAATATATATAATATATAAACATACATAAACATATATATTATATATACAATATATATGTTAATATATATGTTTATATATTATATATTTACATATAGTATATATTATATTATAATTATGTTATATAAATTATATTATATATAATTTATATAACTATAATAATTATATAATTATAATAATATATACTATATGTTATATAAATATAACATAAATATAACATATATATATTTATATAATATATACCAAATTGTATAATGTAAATATAATATGTAATATAAATATACTATAGTGTATATACTATATATATTATATAATATAATTATATATATTATATGTAATATATAATATATATACTATCTAATCATATATATTATATGTAATATATATAATATATAATCATATTATATATGTAATATATATATTATGTATATGATGTATATAATGTAATATCATATATAATATATATGGTAAAATATATATTATATATATTATATATATGATGTGTAATATAATAATTATTATATTTCTATATACTTATAGAATATAAATATAGTATATATAATATATATAAATGTATCATATTAATATATATTATATATTAATATATTATATATGTTATGGTATAATATATAATGTATATATATATATATAAAGTATATATATAATAATAATGTAATAATATATATAATATATAATACATGAATATTCTGTTTGCTCTTTGCTGGAAGGCCCATCCTCTTTGACTGTGAAAGTCTTTTCTTTCTTAAAGGTCTGTGTAGCACTTCCTTTGTGAAGCCTTCTGTTTTCCCAGACTCACATGTAGTCCTGCTCCTCTTTAACCCTGATAATGTTGAAATAAACAAGAAGAAACGCGGCGTGTTACGTTGGCCCTTATTTCCTCTCCCTTGTTTTATCATTAATTGTGCATTTGTACTTCTCTGTTGGAGACCATGCTATCATATTTCTTTTCTCTTTTTTTAAACTTTTTATTTTGTATTGGAGTATAGTCAATGAACAATGTTATATTGGTTTCGTATAGTCGATGAACAATGTTATATTGGTTTCAGGTGTATAGCAAAGTGAATCAGTTACTCACATACATATATCCACTCTTTTTCAGATTCTTTTCCCATATAGGTTATTACAGAGTACTGAGTAGAGTTCTCTGTGCTATATGGTAGGGCCTTGTTCCCTGTCTGTTTTAAATATGGCAGTGCGTACATGTCAGTTCCAAAGTCTGTAATTATCACTCCCCACATGCAATCATTGTAGCCGTGTTGTCACATTTTATGCAGCGCTTTGTGTATGTGTACTTTATTTATATGTGCTTTGTGTATATGTACTTTATTTCCACTGAGCTCAGACGTCATGATGCTTTGCCCCACCTGCTTCAGAGCACCATGCCTAAAGACAGGGACAGATGCTCTCAGAATCATCACGGTTCTTGAGTCATCAGTGTGATTCCCCACTGTCACCTAAGACATAGTCCAAACTCAGTTTTCCTGGCGGAGGGAGACCATGTCTTCATTCCTAGTTACATCATCGTGGAGAATATCACTTTCTGTCAAAGAAGCTGAGGCTGGTCATGTCATTGGGGGCCATTTGCTTCCAGAAAGGAGCCCCCTTTTTTTCTGTTACTCTAGGTCTTTTTGATCTTAGCTTTCATCCTCTCTCTCTGTGTTCCCCCCACCCCCAACAATTTGATGCTATGGGAAAAAGAGTCAATAGTTTCCTTTAGAGATGGGGATTTTAGGAAGATTGAGCTGCATTTGATTTCTACTGGCATGCCAATCTCGTTCACTTTTCTGAGAGTCCTAGTGTTTTTTTCTAAAATCCTGGAAGCTGTGATAATATCATCAACTCTAATCTGGGGATTGGTTGTTGAGCCGGTGGGTTATGTAGAGATTTTGCTTCTCCTGTGTTCTTCTGTCTGCCTCCAGGCCATTTCACTGAACTCAAGTATTTTCCTGACAGTGAAATCAAAGGAAAGGAAGCCGAATATGCATTTTCTTGCCTTTTTGTTTTTTTTAAACAATTCTGGCTAAAGAGTTGTAGTGCCTGAATTTCAGGCTAAATTTAGGCTTGTGGATTATGACTGAATTTCCTTTCTCAGAATCTCCTTGTCCCCTTTAGTGAGAAGAATCAAGAGTTACTTGAATAAATAAAGAGCACTAAGGAATTTAAAGACTTTGTGTCAGTACAAGAATAATTTTTATAAGAACTGTCAGTCAGAAACTGATACTGCCACTAATGAGAAAGAGACAGTCTGTCAGGATTCAGAGACATCCTTCCTATTTGATGTGTTAGAGCTAAATCCACTTCTTTAGTTGCGATTCTAATTCATTTCCCTTTCACTATTTTGCTTTTTCATTTTCATGTCTTTGTGACTTTGTATGAAGTGCTTAAGTACTATATCCAAAATATATTAGAACTATTAAAAAGATACATTTATATCTTCCTGGTTATCCTAATAAAAATGGATTTTTTTGTTGTGTTACATTATTTGAAAAAGTAAAGCTTGCAACCAAGCTTTTGCACTATTGAATTATTTACTCTAAAATCCCTGTCTTATTAATAGTTTACTAAAATATGAATTCTGTCATGAGAAGTACTAAAGTAGTTTGAGATTAATTTAGATCCATAGACAATCCATCTCAGAAGAAATATGTTTGTTTAGCTCAGAAAAGCTAAATGAATGGCTAGAATGGCAAGAAAGGGAAATGGCATTAGGAAGAAACATGGCAAAACCAAGATTTGTTTCATAAAATTGTATATACTAATTAAATTTAGATTAAAAATATATGGGCTCCCCAGGTGGCGTTAGTGGTGGAGAATCCATCTGCCAATGCAGGAGATGCAAGAGACCTTGGGTCCCTGGGTCGGGAAGATCCCCCAGAGAAGGCAATGACAACCTGCCCCAGTATTCTTGCCTGGGAAATCCCATGGACAGAGGAGCCTGGCGGGCTACAGTCCATGGGGTCGCAAAGAGTCGAACATGCCTGAGTGATTGAGCACAGCTCAACAATATGTGCCTTGTCACATGACACTGTTTTGTCTTCCTTAGTGCTCTTGTCAAGACATGAAAGGTAGCATTCATTGACTGGTAATACGCCCATTTTCTGTCTTCCCAAAATTAGTTCTTTGAGTTTCTTTGAATTTTAACATTGTCTGTTTCTACCACACAGTAAGAAGGGGTAAGAACTTGAGTGTCTCATGAACTATTAGAGAAACACTGAGGAATTCTCCCACTGTCCCTCAATTGGACCTTCTTAATGGAGCTTAATCACGATGTCTGTAATAGTTGGTACATCAAGCACACCACTTGTGTTGTGACCTTAGTTTCAAGTGTTCCTGAAAAAATAGCAGTGATCCAATTTACAGCTCCTCCCTACCTGCAATGTGTGCTGTGTGTTGGTTGTTCACTCGTGTCCGACTCTTGGCGATCCCATGGACTGTAGCCCGCCAGACTCCTTAGTCCATGGAATTTTCCAGGCAAGAATACTGGAGAGGGTTGCCATGGCCTCCTCCAGGAGATCTTCCTGACCCAGGGATGAGAACCCGTGTCTCTTGCATTGCAGGCAGATTTTTTACTGTCTGAGCCACCAGGAAAGCCCTACCTACAATTCTCATTATTAAAAAAAGAATTGTGATGTCTCTGAGCCTGGAGGAAACTTGAGTCCAAGTTTATTGATTTTTAATTCACAAGAAAGGAAAAAGTCTAGGTTATTTCTCCTAAGGACTGTTCTAGGGACACAAAACAGATGTACCGAGCTCTGATGATGGTCATAAAATAAAATATTTCCTATGAATTTTGCTTTGAGGCCCCCCCCCCCACCTCCCACAAAACTGTGGTTCCTCCTTTTAAAAACTCCATCCTCACCTACAGAAGCATTCAGCTTTTTGTCCAGGGCTGATGATTTCTAGGGTCGCCTTCATCTTGGTTCATGTCAACAGCCTCCTTATTCTTTCGGCAGTGAACTATTTTCAGCTGTTACTGTGAAAGCTGACCTTGGGAATGACAGTAATGAACTTAGTGGTTTTTCCAGCTCTTAATCTCATGGCTGAGATCTCATTTTTGAAACCAAGTGACGGTCACTGTTCCAGCGATGTCTGGCCCTGTGAATGCCACTTGTCACAGGATCAATGGGGTCAACTGAAATGGTATGATTTCTCCAGAGTTTATTTTTTATGTTAAGTCCAAGTAGTGCTTTAAAGATGACAAGTCCCCTCCTAGATTTCAGAACCAAGGAAGCTACAAGAGAGAAACCTGATCTCTTGAGAATGGCATTCTTTTTCTGACCCCCAGTTACATGATTCTTCTTTTTTCTTTTGTTAAAAAAGCACATCCCTTTGTATCTGCTCCTTTCCATAGTCTCTAAGATTCTGAATTAGGAAGAGCATCGGATGCCTAGCTCATAACCTTTCCTTCTAAGAATTGTTCAGGTTGCCTTTGAAAGCAGGGAGCAGTGTGTAGATACTGTGGTTTATTCTCTTTTCCCAGAACGGAAAGACCCCTTGTGTGTGTTGCCTGCCCTCATACACACCAGCTGGGCTGCTGCCTCCTGTGTGATGGGGCCATGCTGACCGTGTCTGGGTTTCATAAAGAAAATAAGAGCCCAGGCCTTTAATTCCACTCAGACCCTCAAGCCATGTATGATTCAGGCAGATGAACTTGGAGAATGACAGACAGGTGCTTGTTCCCCCGGAAGGGGAAGGGGAGTCAGAATGTGTCCTGGCTTTTTCTGTATCTTTTTGGTTTGTTTGCACCAACAAGAACTTATTCAGCTCCTACTCTGTCTCTGGCCCTGGGCTCTGTTCCTTGTCAGTTTTGCTAAAGACAGTGAGCCCCAGCAGCAACCCTAACCTACTTCCCGTCTCCCTTTCAGCCCTCAAGAAAGGTGCTCCAGCGGCGTGTCAGGAGGACCTGGTCTGAATCTTGTTTCTCCATGTTGGGACATCCAGGCCGCAGACCGCATTGTTTGCCCACCCTCCTTCCTAACACTCTCCTTCCTGCTCTTTCTCTTGAGGAAACATCTTCCCTCTTCTCTGGTCTCTCTTGGTGGCACTAAACGTAGGCAGGCTGCCCTTTCCTGGCTGAGCCGCTGCTCCCTTAGGATCTGAGTCCTGAGAAAGGTTTGATAAAAACCGTGGTGCCCACTTATCGCAGTAGAAACACTGAACAACTGTGTGAGTGATTCCTGAGCTGGGAGTTGCCCTATTCCCGTCTTGTTTCCTGGTTCTCTATCAATGCAGGGGGCCGCCACCTTCCTGTCCGACGCCCCTTCCTGCTTGTTAGCCAGTTGCTTCCTGTGGCCTGGAATCAGAGGAGCCCTGGAATCAGAGGAGCCCTGGCCCACGTGACTTTGAATCTCTCAGTCTTCGTTTCCGCATTTCTCAATCAGAGAAATAATACCTCCCTGTCAGAGTGGGTGTGGATGGAATGAGGGCATAGAAAAGAGCTCAGCCTTAGGCTGGGCACATGGGGGGCTTGAAATGCATGGCGGTTGGGGTCACGATTAACATTTATCACGATGTTGGTGGCAACGTGAGGTGGTGCAGCCTTTGTGGCAAACAGTATGGAGGATCCTCAGAAAAAGAAAAAATAGAATTACCGTATGATCCGGCAATCCCACTCCTGGGCATATATCTGGAGAAAACCATGGTTTGAAAAGACACATGGACCCCAGTGTTCATTGTGGCACTATTTACAGTAGCCAGGACATGAAAATAACCTAAATGTCCATCGACAGAGGAATGGATAAAGAAGATGTGGTGCCTGTGTACAGTGGAGTATTGTGGTGGTGGTGGTTTAGTCGCTCAGTCTTGTCTGACTCTCTGAGACCCACTAGGCTCCTCTGTCCATGGGATTCTCCAGGCAAGAATACTGGAGTGGGTTGCCGTTTCCTTCTCAGGGGATCTTCCCAACCTAGAGATCAATCCTGTATCTCCTGCAATGGCAGGCAAATTCTTTACCTCTGAGCCACCAGGGAATAGAATGTTACTCAACCATAAAAAAAGAATGAAATAATGCCATTTGGAGCAACATGAATGGACCTTGAGATTACTGTACTAAATGAAGTCAATCAGACAAAGACAAATACTATGTGATATCACTTATACGTGGAATCTAAAATATGACACAAATGAACATATCCACAAAATGGAAACAGACTCAGAGACATAGAAAACAGGCTTGTGGTTGCTGGGTGGGGGTGGGGGGAGGGGTGGAGCGGGAGGTTGGGGTTAGCCGATGTACATTATTATATATAGAATGGATAAACAACAAGGTCCTTCTGTATTGCATAGGGAACTCTATTCAGTATCCTGTGGTAAACATAATGGAGGAGACTATAAAATGACAGAGTGCATATACATGTTTAACGGAATCACTTTGCTGTAAGGCAGTAGTTAACACAACATTGTATATCAACTATACGTCAATTTAAAAAAGATCCCCCAAAAACGTTTGTCACATTCTCCACTTAGGAGCCCTTTCTTGGAGTGGTTCCAGTCCAAATGCCTCTGAGGGGACATTCCTCCTTCAGAGGTGACCTGACCACCTGGATCCACCAAGGAGAGATAGGCTCAGACACATAAAAAGTGAAGATGAGTCAGAACCTCAAAAGCAATGAAGAGCCCAGCAGAGAGGAGAGGTGTGAGGAGGCAGGAAGAAGCATCTGGAGTTGGGAAGGGGCAGTTCGGGGTGGGGAAAGAGGCAGCCGAAACAGGCACCCCCTTCCTCGTCTGACTCTCGCACTTGGAATCCTTAGCCTTCTGCCACTTCTGACTCATTCTTGACTCTGTTAGCACAAAGTCAGCTGTGTTCTGCCCAAGTCCATGGACATGGATGCTTTCACTTTTCAAAGAAGCACTTGGCCCTTCATTATTTTTGATCTTGTTTTTGAACCATTGGAAATAACGTCTTTTCAGTCTTTCCTACCAAGAAGCACATCACTCACACCTCAATCGCTTTAATGTCACCTGTCTCTACAGGCCTAACAAGTGTCAATGTGGTTTTTCCCAGAGGAATCCCTCCAGGGGACATGGGGGTCACCGCAGGCATGTTCAAGCTAGTCTGTGTGGGTTCAAACTACAGTTTTTCTACCAACTGGCTGTGTATCTTGCAGAAAGTCATGTAACCTCTCTCTGCCTCAGCTTCCCCATCTGTAAAATACAGACTGATAATAGCAGTACTCTATCGTGAACATTAGGAGGTAAAAATCATGTGGCATCGGGTTAGACTTAAAGTAAGTGCTCCGTAAATATATTTGCTAAGATTACATTTGTTGACATCAACAGAAATAAACATTGCTCAGCTTGAGAAAAAAGGAAGAATGGGTTGGAAAGATGCTAGGGGCATTCACAGAATTTAAGACAGAGCTCATACGGAATGTAACTTAAAAAGTGATACAAATGAACTTATTTACAAAAAGAAATGGACTCAACTCGAAATCAAACGTATGGTTATCAAACAGAAACGTGGGGAGAAGTGATAAATTGGGGATTTGGTATTGACATATACACACTGCTGTACATAAAATAGATGATCAACAAGGACCTACTGTAGAGCGCAGGGAACTCAATATTCTGTAATGACCTATGTGGGAAAAGAATCTGAAAAAAGAATGGATATGTGTATATGCATAACTGAGTCACTTTGCTGTGCACCTGAAACTAATACAATATTTTAAATCATCTACACTCCAATAGTAAAAAAGCAAAAACAGAGCGAGCACAGGGCGGGGCTGGACCCTGGATCTCTGTGTCTGGGTCACCGCCTCCCCTTTCATGCGTGGTGCCTGAAAGACCAAGCAGTGGGGAGAACCAGGTTGTATCCTATGGGGAAACTGCTTCAAGCTGGATGCTGCTTCAGCCTTTTGAAGAAGCATAATTGTTGCATCTCTTTTCCTGCTCATCCAAAATGAATTTTATGTTAATA
Organism: Okapia johnstoni; assembly: GCA_024291935.2. NCBI lineage: Eukaryota > Metazoa > Chordata > Mammalia > Artiodactyla > Giraffidae > Okapia > Okapia johnstoni. The sequence continues at coordinate 34,388,320 of CM044327.1, read as the reverse complement.
AAGGGCAAGGCTCAGATTGAGCCTGGAAACACAGGAGCCCTAGAAAGTCAGGCTCCTTTTAAATCCTCACTCAAGGCAGAATCCCTGTGGAGAAAAGGATTTTGTCAGCCCTGAAATTACAGTAGGAACACTCAGAAAGCTGCAGATCACCGTTCATCCCAAAGGCCTTGACCTAACAAAAAGGTTTCACATTTTCTTCACAATACTGCTAAGCAGTTGTGTCAATTATTGAAATACCTTTGTTGCGTTCTGTGTGGTTTTAAATACTGTCTGTACTCTGGGGTTGGAAATTTAGATGGAAGGGACAGATATGTAAAAAAAATTGCTTTGAAATTTATAAATAATCAAGTAGATCCTTTTAGTGGGTGATCTGCAACTATAACTTAGAACCTTTTAGGGGGAAACTTTTTGAAGAAAAGGACTGAAGTGATATTTTATTGAATACCACAGTAAACACCACAGTAGTGATCAATTTAGACACAACTTCCATAGTGTGAAGTGTGATCTAAAGAGTCGGGATGGGGATGATGACAGGAAACCCTTCCTGAGGTACTTGCTCCGCATGGTGCCATGTGCACCGCTAAAAATAATACATTGACTTCTGCCAGCAGCCCTGTGAAGCAGCTGTTGTTATTATCCCCATTTTACAGGTTAGGAATCGAAGCCCAGAAAGGCGAATTGACTCATCCCAAATCACACAGTAAGCAGCAGCCATAGATGTAACCTTGGGTCGTCTAAGACCTTAGCCCAGCCTCTCAGCCAGCACATAATACAGTAGTTTGTAGCTAGGAACTTCACAGCTTCCCAGAAGCCTTTATTCCACAGACGGTGTCCAAAAATAAACTGAGGCATATTGAAAATTCTAGAAGTTTATCTGAGCAAACATTGATTCAAATCAGACGGCATCCAGTCTGTCAGAAAGGAACTCCAAGAAGTTGTTCAAGATGGAAGACTTCGGTAGGGAGCCGGAACAAGGACGTTATACTAGACAGAAGGTGGGTTGCTGACTGCAGGAGTACTTTCCTTTCGGGGGCTCTCAGGGGTCCATCTGGCAGATCAGACGGCTGATGTTGGTCAGGGGACTCCTGATGGACTGGTTCAGGACTCCGTTTCCCGGAGAGCTGAGACTCTGGGAAAAGCTAAGCCTCAGTTTGACGAGCTGGGGCTTTAGCACAACTGACTCCATCTGGGAGCTGTCATTTTGTTTCTGACGAGGGTCAGCAGAAGCTGCTCAAGGCTCTGCAGTCGGTGTATGAAGCGAAGTCTGGAGCATAAACCCAGGCATCCTCGACTCTGTTGCCCTTCGGTTATTTTTTAAATTAATTGACTTTATTTTTGGCTGTGCTGGGTCTTTGTTGCTGCACAGACTTCCTCTGGGTTGTGGCGAGCGGTGGCTACTCTCTAGCTGCGGTGGGCAAGCTTCTAATTGTGGTGGCTTCTCGTGTTGCAGAGCACGGGCTCCAGGGTGTGGGCTCAGTAGCGGGGGCGCACAGGCTTTGCTGCTCAGCCGCGTGTGAAATGTGCCCGGACCAGAGATCAAACCTGTCTCCTGCATTGGCAGGTGGATTCTTCACCACTGAACCACCTGGGAAGCCCGGCCTGTGCTTTTTTTTGTTGTTTTTTAAGATTATTACAATCTGGGTAAAACTGATTGATATGTTTTCTACCTTCAGCTTCTCTTTGTTCTCCATATTATATTCTGATGCTTGTTATGGATAATACATCGATATGCAGTAGACCCTTGAATGACATGGATTTGACCTGTGTGGGTCCGCTTATACACAGATTTTTTTGGTAAATATGTACTATGGAACTACATGGTCCAAAGTTAGTTGACTCCAAAGATGCAGAACCTTGAACAGAAGGGCAAACTGTATAGTTATACATGGATTTTCAACTGCATGGCAGCTGGCACTCCCTAACCCCCACATGGTCTGTGAGTCAACTGTGATAAAAAGAAGACTCTGAGAAGTGGGGTCTCAGAATTATGCGACAGAGGTGTAGGCAGAGAATCTGAAATACTAACTTCTCCTAATGGCTTCAACTTGAATTTCTGAGAACGATTCTTCACAGGTTGTATATGGAATAAACTCTATCCATGGGGACTTTTGGAAGAGGAAATGGCAACCCACTCTAGTATTCTTGCCTGGAAAATTTCACGCACAGAGCAGCCTGGTAGGCTACAGTCCACGCAGTCACGTAGAGTTGGACATGGCTGAGCAGCACAGCCCCACAATACAGGGACTTTGAGCCCCCGTCACTGACCACACAAGTGAAGGCACTTGCCAGTTCAGTGGTAAGAGGAACAAAATGGTACACAGACAAGATCTGCCCTCTAAAAAAATCAGCGAAAATATCTTAGTACACAATCATCAATTTTCTTTACAAAGAAACAACACATGAAAGTTTTTGAGGTTAGAAACTTAACCTTTACATGTCTGCACAAATGGCTTGGGGCTGAAGAACATGCAGCCTGCAGACTCAAATGGTACTTGGCCTCAAGACACTGCCTAAATTCTCCCCATCTGAAAAATGAAGTTGTAAAACTAGCTCATTTTATATGAGAAAGATGATTAATGAGATGCAGTATCCCTCTGCCACATGAACTAAATGTTAGGTATTTCAGGATAGATTATCAACTTCTAGAAATAGCCAAAGGAAACTTCAGAAATGGCTAAAGCCAGTCATAGAAACAGACTTCTTGGGGCCAGAATTTGCCATTTTATGACCAAGAGCATGATAAAACACAGAAACCGCCTCCCTGCCAGGGGCTTGGATCATGAAAAGGCCACCTATGCTCAAAGATTTTTTCTAGACACCCAATAACATTATTTACAGGTGAGACCTGGGTTGCGCCAACCTCAGGATTTTCTTGAGAGTGTTTCCATCACTGTGAACAAGCTCAGAAATGCCAGTGTGGACCATCAACGCCTGCAAACATCTTCTTTGATCTCATTTGATCATGGTTTTGTGTGAACTCAGATCCAAGCACAAATAAAGCAGCATTAAGTGTACAAGAGAGATATTTAGTCTTTAAGCATGTCTCCTCCAAGTTAAGTCAATAGGCAGGCTTTGTGGGAAATTAAAAAAAGAGACACCCAGGCAAATTAGCATAGCCAGCACAGGCAGAAAAGTCAAATAGGTTTTAGTTTATTTATTCATTCTTTTATCTATTCACTCTATTCACATTTCAACATCATTTCTTGAATGTCTGTCTTATGGCAAGAGAAAACATCACATCATACGGTAGTTTGTTCATCCTCCGCAAATGATGAGGCATGAAGGTGAGTGGCCCCACCTGATACATAAGACACGAGGCTCAGAGAGTGGAAGAGACTCAGTCAAGGTCACTCAGCCAGGATGTGAAGGATTCTGGATTGGAATGCCAGGCAGTTTGGTTTCCAAGCCCACACACATCCTGCCAGGCCAGGCTCAAACCTTCCAGTGTCTGAGTTCTCTGGGAGAAGCATCTTAAGTGCAGACACCAGGGCTCCATCTCCAGATATTTTGATTTGGTTGGCCTGGCAAGGGGAACAGGGGTCTCCATGATTCTGAGGACTTTCATCAGCCAGTTGTACTTTGATAAACACTATGTATTATGTTGTCACTCAATAGATAGTAGTTTTTTCAGAACAATTCTGAGATCTTCACCCAAAAATGAAAATAATAATATCTACCTCGATTCCTGATGGGAAGATGAAAGATGCTGCATGGACAGCAGTGTCCCTGACACACAGAAACTGCTTTGTAAATGATAACGTCTCTTTCCTAGCAAAGCTGGGAGGACCGGAATATTCAACACTGAGTGCTTTAGAGATTGGCCAGTTGATGAGATGAATGGCTGCCTGCCCTAAATCAGGGCTAAGGGACCGAGAAGAGGTACAGGAGTGGAGTTTCCCTAAGCAAGGAAGGAAAGTATTATAGAATGAATAACGTGTGTGCTGTGTGCTCAGTCATGTCCAACTTTTTGCAACCCCATGGGGTGTAGCCACCAGGCTCCTCTGTCCCTGGAATTTTCCCAGCAAGAATACTGGAGCTGGTTGCCATTTCCTTCTCCAGGGGATCTTCCCGACCCAGGGATCAAATCTGAGTCTCTTACATCTCCTGCATTGGCATAGCGCCACCTGGGAAGCCCCTAGATGGAAACACAATTGAGAAGTAAGGTCGTCTTCACTGCTGAAGTGCTCCAGAGAGGTCTCCCAACTGCCAACACCACTGTGGGCCACTGTGTGACTGTGGCAGTCAGTTATGGCTCTCAAAACATCACTTCCTTCAGCCCTAAAGCTGAGATGGTAAAAGCTTCTTCATAGCACTGTTGTGAAGATTAAATGAAATAAGAGTATACAGAGGAGTCCGCATGAAGTGAAAATGTTGTCTGACACGTAGTGAATGTGAAAATAGTAGCTCTGGAGACTACAGTCATATTTTGATGAGAATTGTTGTTGTTACCATGTCACTGACCCTGGAAGAAGAAATAGTACAAGCTCATAATCCTTTCTAGAAAACCCTTGCAATCTGAGCTTTTAGATTTTGGAAGTTAATATGGCTAACATACTACATGTTACCTCACACATCAGAGACTGGACAGCATCCTGCAATCAACACACTTATCTTTATGCAGTGAAACAGGAATATTCACACCAAGTGGTAAAGGTAGCTCCTGATCAGTTCTGGTCAGATTTTGCCATCAAATGCTTTGCCAAAAGCTTTTAGTCTTCATAGTGTTTTGGGTTTCAGAATTGCCGGTAAAGGATTGTGGACCTGACACTCCCATGAACATTATCCTCCCTGGGTGCCATCTCCCAAGTCTACCAAGTGGGCAAAACGTTAGTAGCATAATGTTATGTCTAGATTCACTCAATACATTTTTATGAGATTGGAGTTTTACAGATAGTTAACCAAGGGGGTAAATTAGAGGATTAGTTTGTACTTTCTTTTCTCTTTTGTGCAAATTTTAAAAAGTAAAAAAAAGAGAAAGTTTAGAAATCAAAGAGAAAAACCCTCCATCTGCAAGCATCTGAAAATACCACCACTATCATTTTTTTGTGCGTTCATTTATAGCTTTTATGTAAATCTCTGCCTAAATGTAAATATATTGATCATATAATTTTGTATCTTCTTAAAAAAAAATTCCTACAATACCTCACACTGGCCATTTTAAAGTTTGCATCCTCAGCCTGTCACTCTGTGATGACCTAGAGGGGTGGGGTGGGGTGGGGTGGGGTGCTGGGAGGGAGGCTCAAGAGGAAGAGGATATATGTGTACATATAGCTGATTCACGTTGTGCAGCAGAAACTAACACAACATTGTAAAGAACTATCCTCCTATTAAAAAATTTAAAAGTTTTCATTCTATGACAGATTCCTATTTTTGCATAACAGTTCCCTTACTGATGAAGGTTTTCACTGTTATAAAAGCGCTGATGAACCACACTTGCTCTTAGCCAAGTCTGTTAGTACCTGAGATTCATCTTCTCGTGATGATGTGAAATTTTGGTGTGAAAGATGTAAAGATCTTGGACCATCCATTCCTTCTGGTTGCTGCAGTTGGGGTGGAAATAATTTTGTTTACATATTTTAGGGCCAGTATCGGCCTTCCTCTGGGGGTGTTACCAGTTGAGAACTGATGGATGCTCAAACATATGTTAACACATTCATTTATTCATTCGACAGACATTTATTGAGGACCAGCTATATTTCAGAACGTATGAATACAGTCACAAACCTACACGCAAAGGAGAGAAATCTAGAAAAAAGTGTCTGCTGAGAAAACCTCAGCATATGAACGCACTTGTTGAAATACTGTTAATGTCTGATTTTCTTTTCAAAGAACAAAAGGATCCATTACTGAGATTTATAAAATATGCTTTCTATACATATAAGCCATTGAAGAAGAGGTTGAACCACAGTGTCAAAATGAAAAATTAAACCTTCTGCTGAAATATGAAGAGGAATATTAGAACTGAGGAGGGAGAGAGAAATACGATTCAATGTAAATGATTCTGCCTGCTGCTGTAAAAAAATTTATGTTTGTCTGCTCTGCGAGTACTCCCACAGTTCTGAAATAATGACTCTTTCATTTTGAATAGGCTCAAACCTTACGTGAAAGCCAGCCACAGAATTACAGGAAGTTTCAAACTTCATGGAGGACCCGCAGGAAGATCACTTCCCAGGTACACAGGAAAAGCAGTAAACTTCCGGTCGTCAGTGGCTCCGTGGTCCTGGTTCCTGCTCATCGCAGTCAGCTGAAGGCAGCAGATTCATAGGGCTTCAAGGCTTCACCCTCCCCGCCCTCTGTGCCTCTCCTCGTCCCAGTGTGGGCAGCATGACCCGCATGGCCCTGGGACACTGGGCTGGTCCGTCGTGGCGCATGCTTTGGCCAAGAGAGTGTTAGCCCCCAGTGCAAGCACAAGGGCTGACTTGGGCGTGTGTACTGGGACGTACCCTCTCTATTGAACCTGTGCCATCACCATGGAAACAAGTCCAGGAGAGCTTGCTGGTGTCAGGGGAGAGAGGAAGACCATGTGGAGCAGTGGAGGGCTGCTTCAGGAGGGTGCTGTATCTCTATATCAAGGTTGTCAGGAGAAGTATCAACAGTCTCAGATATGCAGATGGTACCACTCTAATGGCAGAAAGTGAAGAAGAGTTAAAGAGTCTCTTGATGAAGGTGAAAAAAGAGAGTGAAAAAGCTGGCTTGAAACTCCACATTCAAAAAACTAAGATCATGACATCTGGTCCCATCACTTCATGGCAAACAGAAAGGGCAAAAGTGGAATCAGTGGCAGATTTTATTTTCTTGGGCCTCAAAATCACTTCAGACAGTGACTGTAGTCATGAAATTCAAAGATGCTTCTTTCTTGCAAGGAAATTGATGACAACCCTAGATAATATATTTAAAAGTAGAGAAATAAATCACTTTGCTGACAAAAGTCCATATAGTCAAAGCTATGGTTTTTCCAGTAGTCATGTATGGATGTGAGAGTTGGACCATAAAGAAGGCTGAGCACTGAAGAATTGATGCTTTTGAATTGTGGTACTGCAGAAGATTCTTGCGAGTCTCTTGGACAGCAAGGAGATCAAGCCAGTCAATCCTAAAGGCAATCAACCCTGAATAGTCATTGGAAGGACTGTTGCTGACTCTGAAGCTCCAATACTTTGGCCACCTGATGTAAAGAACCAACTCATTGGAAAAGATCCTGATTCTGGGAGGGATTGAAGGCAAAAGGAGAAGGGGGCAGCAGAGGATGAGATGATTAGATAGCATCTCTGACTTAAAGGATTTGAATTTGAGCAAATTCTGGGAGATAGAGGAGGACAGAGGAGACTGGCATGCTGTATAATCCATGGGGTCACAAAGAGTCGGACACGGCTAAACAGCAACAACTATGTGTGTGTGTGTGTGATTAATTTAAGTTGATGTTATCTTAAGTTCAAAAGCATTCTAACAACCTTGTCTTTTAACACCCCCACGCACATTAAATGTTTTGACACTGTATTTTACATCTTTTTTTTTGTCTCCCTTCACTACTTATTGTAGATGTAAATGATTTTACTACTTTTGTCTTTTAACTTTCCTATTAGCTTTATAAGTGGTTGATCTGGTGTATGTTTGCCTTTGCCAATGAGGTTTTTCATTTTGTAATTTTCATATTTCTAGTTGAGGACTTTTTTGCTCATAAAGAAAGAAAGAAGGTGAAGTTGCTCAGTCATGTCCGACTCTTTGCGACCCCATGGACTGTAGCCTACCAGGCTCCTCTGTCCATGGAATTTTCCAGGCAAGAGTACTGGTGTGGGTTGCCATTTCCTTCTCCAGGGGATCTTCCCAACACCAGGGATTGAACCCAAGTCTCCCGCATTGCAGGCAGACGCTTTACTGTCGGAGCCACCAGGGAAGCCTCATAGAAGCTCCTTAAAACATTCTTGTGAAGACTATTCAGTGACTGAATACTTAGCTTTTGCTTGTCTATAAAACTCTTCTCTCCTTCAGATCTAAATGATAGTATTGCCAGGTAGAAAGCTCTTGGTTGTAGGCTTTTTCCTCTCACCACTTTGATGACATCGTGTGACTCCCTTCTGGTTTGCAGAGTTTTGCTGAAAAGTCAGTTGGCAATCTTATGAGAATTTATTTGCGTGTCACTTTGTCTCTGCTACTTTTAATATTTTCTGTTTCTTTCTAATTTTTACCATTTTAATTATAATGTGTCTTGGGCTGACTTCTTTCAGTTCATCTTATTTAGGACTCTCTGTGCTTTCTGGACCTGGAGGTCTGTATCCTTTCACAAGTTAGGACATTTTTTAGCTATTATGTCTTCATGTATGTCCCTGCCCCTTCTTTCTTCTCTGTGTGGGACCCCTATAATGCAACTGTAGTACAGTTGATATTGGTCCAGAGATCTCTTAAACTGTCCTCATCTTTTTTCTGTTCTCTCATTTATTCATTAGTCAAGTTTTCTTTTTTTTAATCAAGTGTGTGTCATATGCCAGGTACTAGGGATAAAAAGCATTGACAAACAAGAGTTCTGCATTTGAGCAGCTTAGCAGAGGACAAGCATTAATCAGTAAATTGTACAAATAAATGTTTAATTACAAACTGAAAGGAAAGGAGCACTGTGTATACATGCAAGAAGTAATGAGAAAGGAAGCGAGAAAAAAGCTTAAAACTTTTTACAAAAAGTTTCAGTGAAGGAGCTATAAAACATTTTTAAATTATAAAACTAACATCATAAACATATTATAAGAACACTGGAAAATAATGGGAAAAAGAAATCAAGATTCCAAAACTTTAACAGCCATTTTGTCTCCTAGTCTTATTTCCTATGCATTTTCTCCTCTGATACTATGTTAGAAAAAACTGCCCTAATTAAAAAAAAAATTTTTTTTTCCTGATATTTCCTGAAGTGTCAGTAATAGTCTAGTGGATTCTTTCTTCTTAAATTTTTTTTAAATTTTATTTTTTAAGTCTAGTTAATTTACAATGATGTGTTAGTTTCAGGAATAGAGCAGAGTGATTTGGTTATACATATACATGTATTCTTTTTCAAATTCTTTTCCAATTTAGGTTATTATACGATATTGAGCAGAGTTCCGTGTCCTATACAGTAGGACTTTGTTGGTTATCCATTTAAAATATATTAGTGTGTACACATCAATCCCAATCTCCCTAACTATCCCTTCCCATCTTCCTTCCCCTCTGGTAACCCTAGGTTTGTTTTCTGTCTGTGAGTCTATTTCTGTTTTTAAACAAGTCCATTTGTATCATTTGTTTTAGATTCCACATAAAGTGCTATCATGTGGTATTTGTCTGTGACAGGAATTTTTTAAGTGTTCCATAATTCAAACCATTCAGACACCTGTATCCAATACGTTTCCAATGCCTGAAACCAAAAACCCACACATATCCTCCTCATATTCCATTACTGGCACAGAGAAGGTAGTCATTAGATAGTGTCTAATGTTGAAGGATTACCCCAGTGGCCTTTACTGGATAGCTTTGCTTTAGCTCACCGGCATGAAATGGAAACCATTGCACCTTATGTTTATCTCCACGAGCACAGTAAAGCAGACGGTTAAAGCAATCATCTGGATAATTCAGAGCAATGGGAAAATGCAGTTATTTTGCAGTGAAAGAAAATTCAGGGTTACCTGAATCAATACAGGTCGGCCTTTGGTTTGATTAAATCGCAATATCTGCTGTAGTTAATCTGTATATGCAGTTTCTCTCCTATATGCCACATCCATTGGAAAGAACATTGATGTTTCCTTCAGCTGTTTTTTCCTTTTTGCAACTTATATTTTTAGAAAACATTTGTATCACCCATAATTCAAGTAATTATCATTTTCTAGTAGACTTGTTGATTTTCTTAATTAAACTTAGCTAACAAATCATTTAAAAAAGAAAAAAAATGCAACAGTTTTTTCTAGTCTAATTAATTCTTTGTTATTTTTTTTTATACGCCCTAGAAGAGAAAGTAAATTGTACATGAATCAACACTTCTGATTTCACTACTGTCATCTCAGGCTTATGGCTCAAAGTTGCAAAGCAAAAAAAAAAAATCTTAGAATACTGTTGCTTATTGAGAATAGCATAGCCAGCATGTGCCTTGAAGCAGATGAAAAAAGGAAGCCATAAAAGAGAAGCAACTTGGGAAGTCACAAAAGGAAATGCAGGCTTTCAGAGCCGTCTCAAGCTATTTCATGGAGGTGCAATTTGTTATAATGATAATGGGAATTTTTTAAGAATCTCATCATGCTGCCTCACTCATTTTCTGACTTGAAATTGAATACTGTGGCAGTTACATAAATTGTCTCTGTTTTCAAATATTTGTTATGACCCAAAGCTCCTTCCTTCTTTTCTTAAACAAATAATTCTTGCCTTGGTCATATTTCTCAGGGAAACCTATTTTATTCAGTGTTACAGATACCAGTCTAATACAGGTCTCTTAATTCCTGACCTGTGGACGGTTATGGTAATCTTGATGATGGACTCCCCACCTCCGCTTTCCTCCTGAACCCAGTGCAGCATATTATGAGTGGGCAGGAGCCCTGGGGCAAACTGGACTGCGCGTTCGAATCTCAGGCCGGCCAAGTGGCCTTAGGCACGTGGCTTTATCCCTCGCGTCCTCAGCCTTTTACCTTGAAAGTGAGGTGAAAGTAGTACCAGCCTGCCTGCCCCTGGTGCTGCTGACTCTGCTCTGCTCTGGGCCCCAAAGGGCGTGCCCTTCCTCCTCCGACTCAGTTCAGCTAGCAGGTGGCAGGAAGAGGTGGGGTGGGAGGAAGGAGACCGCCAGAAAGGTCTCTCCGCGCCACGCCGCCTCCGCCAGGCGTCCTTCAGTTCCGCACAGCTCCAGCTTGCTTGGTGGAGGCCTGCTGTGGTTCCATCCTGACCTTGACCCCGGGACCCCTGCCCCCGGCCTCTTGCAGCACTGCCTCCTCCCTTCCTCCCTCCGGCCCAGGGGTGACAGCAGCTTCCTTTCTTTTTTTAAAAAACATTTTATTGGAGTATAGTTTCTTTACACTGGTGTGTTAGTTTCTCCTGTGCAGCAAAGTAAATCAGCTATATGTATACACATATCCACTCTTTTTGGATTTCCTTCCCATTTAGGTAACCACCGAGCACTGAGTAGAATTCCTGTCTATACAATAGGTTCTCCTTAGTTGTCTACTTTATACATTGTTGTGTCTATATGTCAATTCCAATATCCCAGTTTATCCCATGCCGCCTTCCTCCCTTGGTATCCACACGTTTGTTCTCTATCCCTGTGTCTCTATTTCTTCTGTACAGATAGATTCACCTGGACCACTTTTCTAGATTTCACATATATGTGTTAATATATGATATTTATTTTTGTCTTTCTGACTTACTTCACTCTGTATGATAGTCTCTAGGTCCATCCATGTCACCGCAAATGGCACAATTTATTCCTTTTTTATGGCTGAGTAGTATTCCACTATATACATGTACCACATCTTCTGTATCTATTCATGTATTGATGGACATTTAGGTTGCTTCTTTGTCCTGGCTATTGTAAACAGTGCTGCAGTGAACACTTGGGTACATGTATCTATGTATCTTTTTAAGTTATGGTTTTCTCCAGATACACACCCAGGAGTGGGATTGCTGGGTCACATGGTGGCTCTATTTTTAGTTTCTTAAGGAACTTCTATAGTGTTCTCCATAGTGGCTCTACCAATTTACATTCCCACTGACTTCCATCCTGATGTTGTGACTCCAAAGTGTTTCAGCATCCCTTGTTGGCCTCCTATCAGTTCTGTTTTAAATATTCAAGATAGTGTTTTCCTGATCAGACCTGTTTAAGCCCTGAGTGATCCAGTACTTCACAGTGTTCTTGGAATTTTAACTCATTGAAACTTCTCAAGAACACTAAAAACGCTGAGGACAGTATTTAGAATTCAATGAATAGCAGTGATTATTAAATATTTTATATATTACTGCTCCACTGAGTAATGAGAAATCCCCTGAACTTTATCCTGTGGTTACAGTTGGGCTCAAGCTAATACTAATACTCAAATTATACAAGCTTAGTTATTTCACCTGTGGAAAAATGATCGTACTCCCCAGATTTTCTGAAGTCCCTGAAGGTGGCTCACTTAGACTCATGATTAGGTTGACTCTTTCTTGTAAAATTCGTAATTTAGCACAATACCTATTACATCCATCCCTGGAGCTGCCTTGACAAAGTACAATAAACCGAGTGGCTTAAAACAACAGAAGCTTATCTGTTCACAGCTCTGGAAGCTGAGAGTCTAAGATCTAGTTGTCTATAGGGTCATGCACCCTCTGAAGGCTCTAGGGAAGGACCTTTCCTTGCCTCTTCCTGGCTTCTGGTACCTACCAGCCATTCTTAGTGGCAGTTCTTAGCATCAGTGGTCTACAGTTTGTTGTTGTTCAGTTGCTAAGTCATATCCAACTCTGTGACCCCATGGACTGCAGCACACCTGGCTTCCGGGTCCTTCACTATCTCCCAGAGTTTGCTCAAACTCATGTCTATTGGGGCTTCCCTGGTGGCTCAGCTGGTAAAGAATCTGCCTGCAATGTGGGAGACCTGGGTTTGATCCCTGAGTTGGGAAGATCACTTGAAGAGGGGAAAGGCTATCCACTGCAGTATTCTGGCCTAGAGAGTTCCATGGACTGTATAGTCTGTGGGGTTGCAAACAGCTGGACATGACTGAGGGACTCACTTCACTTTCATGTCCTTTGAGTCGGTGATACCATCCAACCATCTTGTCCTCTGCTGCCCTCTTCTCCTCCTGCCTTCAGTCTTTTCCAGCATCAGGGTCTTTTCCAGTGAGTCAGCTCTTCGCATCAGGTGGCCAAAGTATTGGAGATTCAGCTTCAGCATCAGTCCTTCCAGTGAACATTCAGGGTTGATTTCCTTTAGGATTAACTGGTTGGATCTCCTTGCTGTCCAAGGGACTCTCAAGAGTCTTCTCCAGCACCACAGTTTGAAGGCATCAATTCTTTGGCCGTCAGCCTTCTTTGTGGCCCAACTCTCACATCCATACGTGACTATTGGAAAAACCATAGCTTTGACTATGTGGACCTTTGTTGGCAAAGTGATGTCTCCACTTATTAATAATGCTGTCTAGGTTTGTCATAGCTTTCCTTCCAAGGAGCAAGCGTCTTTGAATTTCATGGATGCTGTCACTGTCTACAGTGATTTTCGAGCCCAAGAAAAGAAGATCACTCACTGTTTCCACTTTTTCACCTTCTATTTGTCATGAAGTGATGGGACCAGATGCCATGATCTTAGTTTTCTGAATGTGGAGTTTCAAGCCAGCATTTTTACTCTCTTCTTTCATCCTCATCAAGAGGCTCTTTAGTTCTTCTTCACTTTCTGCCATTAGAGTGGTATCATCTACATATCTGAGGTTGTTGATATTTCTCCTGGGAATCTTGATTACTGCTTGAGTTTCGTCCAGCCCAACATTTTCCATTATGTACTCTGCATATAAGTTAAATAAGCAGGGTGACATGTAAGTTAAATAAGCAGCCTTGTTGTCTATACATAACTGCAATGCCTGTCTTCATAGTCACATGACCATATTCCCTATGTATGTCTCCAAATCTACCTCTACTATAGGGACACCAGTCATTTAATTAGAACCTACCTGATGGCATCACTGACTCAATGGACATGGGTTTGGGTAGACTCCGGGAGTTGGTGATGGACAGAGAGGCCTGGAGTGCTGCAGTTTATGGGGTCGCAAAGAGTCGGACATGACTGAGCGACTGAACTGAACTGAATTGTAACTCAATTGCATTGGAAAACCATTTTTCCAAATGAGGTCATATTCAAAGCTACCTGGGGTTAGAATTTCAGCACCTCTCTCTGGGTAATACAATTTGACCCACAACACATACGTTTGGCCTTAGGCATACATCTTACCTGTGTGATGCTAGTTAATCACTGTAAAATGCCTGAAGCAAGTGCTGTTATCCCCATTTTAGAAATGGGGAGCCTGAAGTGAGAGAAGTTAAGGAGCTGTTCAAGCGCAACAGATAGCCAGTCTGTTGCAGAATCAGAACTTGAATTCAGTTTCTGGATCCCAGACCATTTCTTTTCAAATTATACCATCTAACACTTGAAATCAAGGAGAGCAGTGATCCTGATACTTAAGCAGGTTGAAATTCCTGAGTGTTCCTCCAAACCCTAGACAAAATTTCCAGGTCCAATCAGGCAGCCAAATGTTGTTCCAGAACCTGTCTGGTGTGAGCTGGCATTACTGCATAGCAACTATAACCTCGTGTAGCAAACAGTAGGCATTTACTGCTCATGCCTCTGGGATCAAGTGGGAGTTAGGCACACACACTGTCTCTCTCTCTCACACACACACACATAGGAAGATGTGAACACTCAGCCATAAAATATGAAGTCGTGTCATTTGCAATAACATGGATGAATCTAGTGGGTATTGTGCTAAGTGAAATAAGTCAGACAGAGAAAGACAACTGCTGCGTGATCTCACCTATACGTGGAATCTAAAAAATAAACAAACAAGACAAAGTGAAAATAGGTTCACAGATACAGAGAGCAAATGGGTATTTACCAGAAGGAAGAGGTGTGAGGGAGCAGGTGAAATAGGTGGGGGGGTTGAAGAGGACAAACCTCCAGTTATATAATAAGTTAGTTACTGAATGTAACATACAGCATGGAAATATGGTGAATAATATTTTAATAACTTTGTGTAGGAGCAGATGGCTATTAGAGCTATTGTGGTGATCACTTCATAATATATGCAAATATCAAATAATTATGTAGTACCCCTGAAACTAACACAATATTGAATGTCAACTATAGTTCAATAAAAAAAAAAAAATCTTTTCACAAAAGAGAACTTTCTTAGGGAGAAACATTAAATCCAGGAAGTTCTCTTACCCATTGCAGTAACATATGAATTTATTCAGGGCAATTGACATGCATGAAAATATTTTATCATAAGCATATTCAAAATTATATCTTGCACTATTATCAAGACTCATCTTCAATAGATGAGTCATTTCAAAACAAAGGTGCAGTTTACACTTGGTAAACCTGTGTGTATATTCCTTTGTATATGGTTACCTATTATAGATAAAGCTTTGAGTGAATGAGGTTGGTAGAAGCTATAAAGATAATATGAAGTCAGATAACCTGTTATAGTGAAACTGTAAAGGCTAGAAAGATTGTACAGAAAATAAGCTCTGAAGCTCTAAATTGAAGAAATGGATAATTGAGGAAAATTATCCACATAAAGTGGTTTATATTATAGAAACTGTGTAAGTAAAGTAAACAGAATATTAAGATTACTTGAATATTTTCAAGGTCCTTTATTTCATCTAATCTAAGACATTATATTAGGCAGGGTTCATATAATGAAAAGTGAACCATACCAGGAATTTCCAATTGAGGTGGTGTAATACAGGAATTGATGAAGAAGGTATTAGAATGCTATGCTGAAGTTACCTAGATATAGATAGTACAGTTAGTGATTACCACAGTAGGGGATAAAAAGAAGTAGGTTCACCAAACCGAGGAGGTTGGTCCTGTGTGGCTGGTGCTTGAGCTTCTGAAGGGTTACAATGTGGCTGAGGTGAGCATAGCTGGGCATCTCTCTAGGGGCCCAGTCTATGGCTGGTTCTGGAATTGCCAAAATAATCTGAAGGCTAAGCCCATGAAAATATGCTCGATTCCACTAATTTACTAGAGAAATGCAAATCAAAATTGCAATGAGATGTCACCTCACACTGGTCAGAAAGCCCATTATCAAAAATCTTCAGATATAGAGGGTGCTGGAGAGGGTGTGGAGAAAGGGGAACCCTTCTACACTGTTGGTGGGAGTGTGAGTTGGTGCAGCCACTATAGAGAACAGGATGGGGGTTCCCTATAAAACTAAACATAGAGTTGCCATATGACCTAGCAGTCCCACTCTTGGGCATATATTCAGAGAATACCATGGTTTAAAAGGATATATGCACCCCAGTGTTCACAGCAGCACTGTTTACGATAACCAAGACATGGAAGCAACCTAAATGTCCATCAACAGATGAACAGATAACGGAGAGGTGGTATACATATACAATGGATGGTTGGTTGGTTAGTTGCTAAATCGTGTGCGACTCTTTTGTGACCCCATCGACTGTAGACCATCAGGCTTCTCTGTCCATGGGATTTCCAGGCAAGAATACTGGAGTGGGTTGCCATTTCCTTCTCCTGGGGATCTTCCCAACCCAGAGATCGAACCTGGATCTCCTGCATTGCAAGCAGATTGCAATGCAAGCAGTAGTGTCTTTACCACTGAGACACCAGGGGGCTATATACAATGGAATATAAGCCATAAAATAGAATGAAATATTGCCATTTGCAGCAACATGGATGAGCCTAGAGATTATATTAAGTGAAGTCAGAAAAAGCAAAACAAATATATGATATCACTTCTTTGTGGTATCTAAAAAAATGGTACAAATTAACTTATTTACAAAACAGAATTAGAGTCACAGATGTAAAAAGAAAACTTATGGTTATCAGGGGAGAAAGGTGGAGAAGGTAAGGATAAACTGCGAGATTGAGATTGACATATACACACTGCTATATATAAAATAGATTAACCAACAAGGGCATCCATATAGCACAGGCAACTCAATACTCTGTAATGACCTATATGGGAAAATAATCTAAAAAAGAGTGGATATATGTATATGGATAGCTGATTCACCTGAAACTAATACAAAATCAACTGTACTCCAATAAAAATTAAAAACAAAAAAGGAATCTGGAGGCAGAGGCTACTACTGTCTGCTGTTATCTAAGCAATGCTGTCAAGAACTGGAAAGTAATTCCTCTCTCTGTATCCCCACCTGCCTCCCTGTCAGCCTCCCACTGGCAGAGCTGACCAGGATACCCTGGAGCATGGGCGTGTGGGGTCTTCGTTTCCCATATCTAGTTCAAGAATCCCAAAGTGCTGAAGGGTCGGTTTGATGCTGAGAAGAATAGACCAGTTAACTGAACAGATACCATTGATTATAAGACAGCTCACTATCTACCCCTTAGTAAGAAAATCTGACAAACCACAGCACAAAGCTTTAACATTTTTGCATTTTCCATAGGTTATTACCCTCTGGGCCATCAAAGTATTGTAAAGCAGTATTTCTTAAAGAGCACTTTGCTTTTGTCTCTTGGATTTTTCTTTTCCATAAGATACACATTCCGGAAGCTTTGATGCTGGCACTCTTGCAATCTTACCGAAAGATGTCCACTGAAAGGTTTCAGACAACAGACAGTTTGACAGGCTGAACTGCGTGCCCCCAAAATGTGCATGTTGAAGTAGTTCAGAATGTAGTTTGGTCTGGAGATAAGACCTTTAAAGAGGTGATTAAGGCAAAACAAAGCTGTTTGGATGAGAAGAGAGAGAGCAGGGGAGCAGGTGCCCAGGCAAAAGCCACGTGAGGACGCAGGCAGAGCTGTCTACAGTCAGGGGACAAGGCGCAGGAGAACCAGCCCTGCTGCCACCTGGACCTTGGACTTCCAGCCTCCAGAGCTGTGGGAAATAAATATCTATTCTTCAAGCCACCCACTCTGGTATTTTGTTATGGCAGCCCTAGCAAACTGACACAATCAGGAAGATGTCTTAAATGGCATTTAAACAATACACGCTGCTGCTGCTAAGTTGCTGCTAAGTCGCTTCAGTCGTGTCCAACTCTGTGTGACCCCATAGACGGCAGCCCATCAGGCTCCGCCGTCCCTGGGATTCTCCAAGCAAGAATACTGGAGTGGGTTGCCATTTCCTTCTCCAGTGCATGAAAGGGAAAAGTGAAAGTGAAGTCGCTCAGTCGTGTCCGACTCTTAGCGACCCCATGGACTGTAGCCTACCAGGCTCCTCCGTCCATGGGATTTTCCAGGCAAGAGTACTGGAGTGGGGTGCCATTGCCTTCTCCAACAATACATGAAGGACCATCAATTCACATAACTTGATCAAGTGTCCACGATGTGGTCAGGCAGGCAATCAGATCTTTGTCATCACCATAGCCTGGCTAGTTATAAGATGTACTGCAATTACTGAAATCTAAAATGAGAAATAAATGTGCATTTTCATCTTAAGAAATGCTGTCATTCCTTCAGTGTTTGACCTGTCAAGTGTTACAATTCCCTGTCTGGTCTGTTCTCGACAAATTGCTCTTTGTTTTCCATAAAGACTCTTCAGTGAGTTCTGAACACATGGGTTGAGGTGAGCCTAAGTGCTGCATTTTTTTATGTGGTCATTGATTCAGGAAATCTGAATAAGAAGAAATAGATAATTCAGTTGTTGTTGTTCAGTTGACGAGTCATGTCCAACTTTGTGACCCCATGAACTTTGTGACCCCATGAACTGCAGCACACCAGGCCTCCCTGTCTCTCACCATCTCCCGGAGTTTGCCCAAGTTCATGTCCATTGCATCAGTGATGCCATCCAGCCATCTCATCCTCTGATGCCCTCTTCTCCTTCTGCCCTCAATCTTTCCCAGCATCAGAGACTTTTCCAGTGACTCAGTTGTTCGCATCAGATGATCAAGATACTGGAGCTTCAGCTTCAGCATCAGTCCTTACAATGAGTATTCAGGGCTGATTTCCCTTAAGATTGACTGGTTTGATCTCCCTGCAGTCCAAGGGACTCTTAGGAGTCTTCTCCAGCACCACAGTTCGAAGGCATCAATTCTTCAATTCTTTGGTGTTCTTCCTTCTTTACCGTCCAGCTCTCACAACCGTACGTGACCACTGGGAAGACCATAGCCTTGACTATATGGACCTTTGTCAGCAGAGTAATATCTCTGCTTTTCAACACACTGTCTAGATTTGTCATTGCTTTCCTGCCAAGAAGCAATCTCTCCTGATTTCATGGCTGCAGTCACCGTCTGCAGTGATTCTGAGCCCAAGAAGAGGAGCTCTGTCACTACCTTCATCTTTCCCCCTTCTATTTGTCATGAAGTAATGGGGCCGATGCCAGGATCTTAGATTTTTATTTAGTTTTAAACCATCTTTTTCACTCTCCTCCTTCACCCTCATCAAGAGGCTCTTTAGTTCCTCTTCTCTTCCCGCCATTAGAGTGCTATCATCTGCACATCTGAGGTTGTTGATGTTTCTCCTCCCTGTCTTGATTCTGGCTTGTAACTCATCCAGCCCGGCATTTCTCATGATGTGCTCAGAGTATACGTTAAACAAGCAGGGTGACAGGGGACAGCCCTGTTGTACTCCTTTCTCAATCTTGAACCAATCGGTTGTCCCATACAGGGTTCTAACTGCTGCTTTTTGACCTGCATACAGGTTTCTCAGGAGACAGGTGAGATGGTCTGGTGTTCTCATCTGCTTAAGAGCTTTTCACAGTTTGTTAAGATTCACACAGTTAAAGGCTTTAGCGTAGTCAACAAAATAGAGGTAGATGTTCTTCTGGAATTCCCTTGCTTACTCTGTGATCCAACGAATGTTGGCAATTTGATCTCTGATTCCTCTTCTTTTTCTAAACCCAGCTTGGACATCTGCAAGTCCTTGGTTCGCATAATGCTGAAGCCCATCATGCAACATTTTAAACATGACCTTGCTAGCATGGGAGATGCTTGTAATTGTCCAATGGTTAGCACATTCTTTAGTACTACCCTTCTTGGGGATTTAGATGACCTTTTGCAGTCCTGGGGCCTCTGCTGGGTCTTCCAGATTTTCTGACATATTGAATGCAACACCTTGATGGCATCATCCTTTAGGGTTTTGAATAGTTCTACTAGAATTCCATAGCATCCACTAGGTTTATTGACAGCAGTGCTTCCTAAGGCCCACTTGAATAATTTAGTATTGATGGCAAATTAAAAGCAACCTGTGTGGGTATAACTTTAATACACAAGTTGGTAATTCTTTTACCATAGAATAATCTAATCTGTGCAAACAAATGGGATCCTAAAGGTGCCAGGTGAGGGACTGCTGTGGCTGAGGAGGGCAAAGGGCAAAGACCCAGTCCCTGGACTGATCTGACTTCTGTATGCAGAGGGATGGCTGGAGTGGGGAGTTTTGCTGGATGGAATCTAGCAGCTAATTTGGGTTGTATTCTTTAATCTAGTGGTTCAAACATTAACATTTAAAATGACTATTGCAGATATCAGATTCTGCCAAATCCAGAATGTGTATGAAAATATGCACTTCATTTCTTTCATTAAGCTGCCACCTCTCTATCTCCTGAATGTCCTTATTCATTGCCTCTAAGGCTCCTAGAGAAAAATATACCTTTGAAAAATATGTAAGCAAGTTAGCAGAATATTATGGAGCTATCACAGAGAACAATAACCCTTAGACAAGGGATTTCAGCTTTTGCCAGTTGGAGAACAGTGAGTCATTTTCTTCTTTGCAATCTCATTGAGGTGAAATATTCCCGATACAAATACTGTCCCCAAACTCTAATTAAGCAAATGACTTCTCATTTCCCACATTGAATTTTTTCTTTAATAGTCTTCTGGACTCCATTTCAATGAGATTATTTTCAGACGCATTCAAGGCTCTGTCCCAGTTCCCAAAATTCCATCACCCTTTGGCTTCTTCATGCATTAATCCATTCAGGTAGTGTATCAGTTAGAAGTTTTTGGTTGCAAATAAGAACATGGGAGCCAAATGGCTTTAACAATAGAAGGGATTTATTGGCTCACATTACCAAAAGCACAGAGGTGAGGCAGGTCTCAAGCATGGTTTATTGAGGGCTCTCCTTTCTTTTTGATTTGCTTTCCTAGCTTAGCTTTCTGATCCCTCACAAGATGGTAGCCAGCAGAGTACACTTTTCCCATAATTACTGAGCAAAATTGCTGAATACTACACAGAGGGGATGACCCTAAAGCAAATCCTTTGTCTTAGATAAATAAAGATCTACTTGTAACAGCCAAGACATGTTAACAACTTAAGTGTCCATCAATGGAAGAATGGATAGGGAAGATGTGGTACACACAAATGCACAAATACACACACACACACACACACACACATATACATATATACACAATGGAAAATTATTCAGCCATGAGAAAGGATGAAATTCTGCCATTTGCAGAATATGTACAGAGCTAGCAGGTAGCATGCTCCGTGAAGTAAGCCAAACGGAGAGAGATGAATACTGCAGGGTATCCCTGAGATGTGGAATCTGGGGAAAAGAGGCGACTCATAGAAACAGAGAAGAAAAAGGGCTGCCATGGGTGGCAGGAGGCAAAGGAAAGAGGGGGACCTTGTCAGAATATAGACTTTCAACTTTAAGATGGACACACCTGAGGATCTAATGTAAAACATGGTGACTACAGTTGATAACACTCTAATATTGAAATTTAATGAGAGAGTAGAACTTAAATATTCTCACCAAGATAAAAAGGTAGGTGATTTGATGGTTGTGTAACTAGATGGGAAAAATTCTTCCACAATGTGTACTTACAACAAATCACCACAATGTACATATCACTTATTATTTTTTAAATTGAAATATGTAACTGACAATTTTGTGTTAATTGCTGCCGTATAGCAAAGCATTTTAGTCATATATATATGTATATATATTTATATAGTCTTTTTTTAAATATCCTTTTCCATTATGGTTTGTCATGGGATATTGAGGGTAGTTTCCTGTGCTGTACAGTAGGACCTTGCTGTTGATTCATCTTATATAAAATAGCTTACATCTGCTAACCCCAAACTCCCACTCCACCCCTGTCCCAACTCCCTCCCTCTTGACAACCACCAGTCTATTCTCTGTGTTCCTGATTCTGTTTCTGTTTTGTAGATAAGTTTGTTTGTGTCATTATATTTTAGATTTCACGTATAGGTGATGTAATACAGCATTTATTTTTTTCTTTCTAACTTACTTCACTTAGTGTGATAATCTCTAGGTCCATTCATGTTGCTGCAAATGGCATTATTTCATTCTTTTTTATGGCTGAGTAATATTCCGTCGCATACATGTACCACATCCTCTGTATCTGTTCCTCTGTCGTTAGACATTTAGGTTGTCTCCACGTCCTCGATGTTGCCAATAGTGCTGCTATAAACACAGGGGTGTGTGTATCTTTTTGAATTAGAGCTTTGTCCAGATAGATGCCCAGGAGTGAGATTGCTGGATCATATTGTAGCTCTATAGTTAGTTTTTTAAGGCACCTCCATACTGTTCTCCATAGTGGCTGCACCAGTTTTACATTTTAAATATTAATGTCTTACAATTTTGCTTGTCAATTATGCCTCAATAAAACTGAAATTAAAAAAGAAAAATGCATTTGGTTTATCTGGCAAATGGCCTTTGACAAAGGAGTTGGGAATTCTGTGATTGGTTTGCCCCATGAGACTGTGCCCTGGAGCTGGGGTTGGGGGGTAGAGCAGACATTTGGGGGTTCACCACAATGCAGGCTCACGATGACTTTCCTTTCCCTGTTGTGTTTTCTTTTTCCTACTTTGTCGTTTTTTTCCTGATTTTTTTTTTCACATAACTAACACCTTTAACTTCTCCAAGTTTCATTCATTTAATGCCTTGCCTCTTGGTCTTGCAGCATAAAGAGCGTTCTGGCGAAGAGTCCCTCACCCCCAGCTGACAGTGGCCTGCGGATTTTGACGCTGCTTCTTCGGTCTCATTATCAGCTTAATCAGCTGCTTTCAATGGAAGGTAAGTTCTTTTTCTCCTACCTAGTAAAACACAAGGAATGAGAAAAGCAAAAGCAAGTTTTCTCTGCTTTCTCCTGATGCTCTTTCTCACGCTGCCCAGACACAGTGCAGAAGCAGAAGGTGGTGTGATGGGCTGGCGTCCGCAGCTGCTCTCCGCCCTCAGGGACCAGCGACGCCTCAACCCCGAGCCAGTGGGCTTCCAGGGGGCTGGGGACCGGGCCCACCTCCCTCAGGAGGTCTGGGAGGGCAAGCCCGCGCGGGGTGGGCCTGGGGTTACCATCTCGCAGGAGAGCCACGTAAAGCCCAGATTGTTAAGAATGGCCAAGGACTCAGGGGATACTCTAGGAAAGCAGTCATCCAACAATCCTGTCAGATTGTATTACTGAGAGCCAAAATAGTCTTACATTTTGAATATGTCATTTGTCCTTAAACAAAAATGTGTTGCTCCCTTCTTGTATCTTCATTTTGGCAGGCTTTGGCCAACTGAGGACCATCTGGTAACCATGGTTTTCTGAGTATCCCATAAAGCATCCAGTGGACCTGGGTGGTTATTTGTAAACTATTAACACATTTAATTTGTGCATTGCAGTATTTTATTATAAATACTGCCAGCTTTGTTGTTCTTTTTAGACTAAAAGACTCAGTGAGTCCAAAGATTAACCCTTTTTTAATTTAGTTTTTTTTTTTGATCAGCGTAATGTAGGTACATAATTCTAAAATCTAACAATATTGATTTTAGCAGTATCACTGATGCTTACCTGTCCGTTGCCTGAAGCACTTATAGGAAGTGAACCCCGAGCTGAATTGTCCTGAGTTTACCTGAAATACGCCGCTGCATGTACATGTGCACGCTAAGTTGCTTCAGTCACGACCGACTCCTTGAGACCCCATGGACTACAGCCCTCCAGGCTCCTCTGTCCATGGGATTCTCCAGGCAAGAATACTGGAATGGGTTGCCATTTCCTCCTTCAGGGGATCTTCCCGACCCAGGGACTGAACCTGTATCTCCTGTGGCTCCTGCATTGGCAGGTGGGTTCTTTACTACTAGAGCCACCTGGGAAGAAGCCTGCACACGGGTGCGTAACTATGGAGAGAGCCTTGATAGGGATCACACTGATGGAGCATTTACTATGTGCTGGGCACTGTTCTAGCTGCTGTGTCTATGGTAACATTATGAACTCTTATGAAATTAGCATTGCTATGACCTCCATTTCAAAGACAGGAAAACTGATGCTTAAATGATGTGTTCAAAGCCACACAGCTAATAAATGGAGCTGCTATTCTAATCCCTACAGGCCAAACTCACACTGGGGGCTCTGGGTAGATGACACCCCAGAGAAAATGTCTGTCAGAGGGACAGAAGCCTGGTACTACTGACTAGGCCTCCTATGTGGAAAGTCAGTTTTCAAGCACCACATTACGATCCAGGTATATATGAACACTCTTTTGCATGTCAGTTGGTGAGCACACATTTCTGCTGGGCATACCAGACAGTGAAATTGTTAGGTCACATAGTAAAAGTTGGACTTCCCTGGTGGCTCAGACAGTAAAAGCATCTGTCTACAATGAGGGAGACCCGGGTTCGATCCCTGGGTCAGGAAGATCCCCTGGAAAAGGAAATGGCAACCTACTCCGGTACTCTTGCCTGGAGAATCCCATGGACGGAGGAGCCTGGTGGGCTACAGTCCATGGGGTTGCAAAGAGTCGGACACAACTGAATGACTTCACTTCACTATAGTAAAAGTACATTCAAATTGGGTGCATTCTGCTCAAGACTATCCTAAAAGACCAATTTATACTCCTTTCATCAGCAATATTTGACATTTCCAGTCAGGCCCCACACACGTCAGCAATTGAGTTACAATGTCAGTGTAAAATGTCTTTCTCATTGTAGCCATTTTGGTGGATTGTCAATGATGTCTCTTTGGAGTTTTAGTTTGCATTTCTCTGACGCCCTAATGAAGTTGAACATCTTTTCATATGTCTATTGGACACTTGGATTCCTGCTTTTGTGAAGTGATTGTTCTGATCTCTTGCCTATTTCTCAATTTGGTCGTATGAATGATATTTAATAGACTAGATTATAATCTGGGGCCATATTTTTAAGAGCACGGCACAGTCTCACTACTGTTTGGCTATGCATTTTCCCTGTATATAGTAGCTGCAGCTTATTGAGTATAACTGAGTGGTTCTAGAAAGTTGCCTCAGGAAAAACTACCTTTCTACTTTCCTCCAGAAATTAAAAAGCTGTCTTAAATAACATACATTTTTTGGCAAATGGTATTGAACACCTGGCATGTTAGTGGGGCATTTTCTTCTATCCCAAGGGCCATATGCTCCCAGGTGACAACTTTGAGAATGCTTACCTCTTAGACAAATGCTCACCTGTCCCCACTTGACATATGGTGAGTGTAGGTGGACCCTTGCTGCCCTAGAGGGCCTCTGCTCCCCGCTGCTTTCCTGGAGCAGTCAGCATGCCTCTGGGCACATGCATATGGAAGACTTGCAGCAGTGATGCGTGCCTTCCTAAAAGGGCAAGAAGCCAGCTCTTGTCAATGTCTGCTCCGGAATCTCTTTCTGTGACACACTTTGGGAAATGACCTTAAAAACTCAGAGGTTCAAGTATTGTTTTATCATTAAAAGGCAAGAGTAGAGATAACAGGGACATTAGTGGTAAATATATATGAGTTGCTCAACCTCTGTGAAACTCGGTTTGCTTATCTGGGAAATGGGATAATTCTACAGGACTGACTTCAAGGTTGGGGTGAAGCTAGAGACAGTGCATGCAACACACTTAATCCGGGCAAGTGTTCCCGTGTGAGCAAGGGCATAAGGGCTTGTTTCAGTGAGCTGTGCTGCATGGCAAGCCTCACCAACACTTGGCAGCCTGAAAAGTCCTCAAGAAGCCAGCGTCAAGGTGTTGGCTAGCTGGCATGTCTCTGGAGGCTTGGGGGAAAAAATCTACACCCAAGTTCCTGTGGGTTGTTGGCAGAATCTTGTTTTCCTTTTCCCTGCTGGCTGGCTGTCAGTAGGGGACCTCACATGGCTTGGCTTCTAGAGGCAGTTGCCCCCCATGGTCTTCAAACCAGCAAGAGCTCACTGAGTGCTGCTCAGACCTCAAATCGCTCTTGTTCTGTGAGCCATCTAGAGAGCTGGACTCTGTCTGGTAGGCACCGCGGAGATGAAGCCCAGCTCTGACCTCTCAGACTATGTCCCTGTGCTCCCAGCTGCCGTGTGGGTGTCTCTACATTGAGGACGCTTCTGGAACCTAGAAATGCTGCTCTGTCTGTGTCTGAAAGTCCAGAAGAACTGTGGGCATGGCTTTCTTTAGCCATTGGCAGAGCTGTCCTCAACCGCTGACAAGTGGTGGTGGATCAATAGCCCAGATCCTCAGAGAGTGTCCTAGGAACTTCCACAACAAAATGCAGTTCACTGGGGGCCTTAACACAGCAGAAATGTATTCTTTCACAATTCTGGAGGCTAGAAGTTCAAGATCAAAGTGTTGTCATGAGGACCACACTCTCTCTGAGACTGTAACTAGAAGCCTTGGCTGCTGGCAATCCTTGGCATTCAGCTGTGTCACTCCCATCTCTGCTCTGTCTTCACAAGACATTCTTCCCAGTATCTTCACATCATCCTCTTGAAATGACACCTCTTATATTGGATGATGTGCTTCCCTGGTGGCTCACTGGTAAAGAATCCGCCTGTGATGTGGGAGACCTGGGTTTGATCCCTGGGTCAGGAAGGTCCCCTGGAGAAGGGAACGGCTACCCACTCTAGTATTCTGGTCTGGAGAATTCCATGGACTGTATAATCCATGGGGTCACAAAGAGTCGGACACGACTGAGCGACTTTCACATTTTTTTTCACCGCATATTGGATGAATGGCCCATTCTGTTCTAATGGGACCACGTCTCCACGCAATTAATTCTACCTGCGATGACACTATTCCCAGATAAGATCACAGTCTCAAGTCCTGAGGGTTTGGGCTTCAGCATTTCTTTGGGGATGTAATTCAGCCCATAACACTTACATGGGAACTTGCTTTAGTGTGAATGTTATACTGTTTCCCAGAGTCTCCACAGGGGTGAGCTCCAGTCGCCTCTCTGGTGACTTGCTCCGTAACTCTTGTTGGCCACCTTCTCTTCCCCCTGTCACTTCCTACTCCCCTTCTGGTGTTTCCTTTGTGTCCTAAATAAACCTTCTATACTGGAGTCCTTGTCTCTGAGGATCTGCCCCCAAATTATTTGTTTCTGTGGGAACACAAATAAAAGTGATGAAGACATTCGATGGTGGGCTGACCCATTCAAAGACTCTCCTTTTGGACTTTAATTGGCCCTGTGATGATGTTTGGGCCTTAGGGGCAGCACTTGAGAATTTACTGGCATTAAAAAGAAGCATAGTGATATCGGATTCATTTCCATTCTGAACTGGAAAGAAAAGAAACAGGTCCTATTGGTACACTGGAGGGTGTCTTGCTCTCTGTAAATCCTATTGGTACCTGCTTCTCCAGCTATAATTAGAACCAGAAGGTTGCATGTCTCCATCAAGCACCCTGACAGACAGTTCTGAGCCCTTCATTGTATTATCTGAGATTTATTCTGTTTATAAAATTAGTCCTGTAGAGGTTCAGCTGTGGTCAATTTAAGGCTCATGCCTTCCTGTGAATTAGCCTCAGAATTTATTATCCTCTTAGCCTACCTACAGATTCCTAAACATGTAATTTACAAAAAAAAAGAAAATTCTTTGTTGCAATCCCTCCATCCATTTAATTTGGTGCTTATGAAATACAATGCAAGGAGCTGTTGTTTCACAGCAAGAAAGCAGAAAACAAGTTCTTATTCCTTAATAAATAAGAGCAAGAACAAGAATAATAGGAATGACCACGGCACCATCAGAGACCGGTCATGGTGTGGATCCAGGTGGGGAAAGGGCGTGGCAGGTTGAAGGTGCAAGAGTGATTTCCACAGCTCAGTCTCTGTCTCCTGGGCCTGTCACAGAATTACCCGGGAGTCCTCATGAATGAATGGCCATAAACCCCTTTCGCATATGAGGAATCATTTGTGATCACCTTGAACCGAGATCTAGAGGAGTGAAGAAATATGTAGTCAACACTTTGACCCCGTGTGATGGTTCTTTCTGCTTCGTTTAGCAGCAGAATCCTTGAGACCATGCCTCTGTGTTCTTAGCCAACTCTCCTACCACAGATGGAGCCCTGCGCCCGAGGGTCACGTCTGGCTGGGCAGGACATCTGAGATCATGGCCCTCCCCCGTCTTAGCCGGCGTGCAGCATTACTGTTGGAGCATCGGGGGAGGGACCTGCTCAGAAGCTTCAGTTTCTGATGAGACATGCTGTTTCTGGGCTGCCCCAGGGCTTGCAGCTCCTGCACGTCCATCAGCTGTTGTATCTGGTGCATGTTCCTGTGTGGCTCAGTTATACACGTACCCTCAACTCCTAGCAGAAGCTCTTCCTCTTAGGTTTACTAAAGGAATGAGTTGCTTAGAAATTTCCTAAGAGGAGCTACATGACAGAGGCTAAAACCCCAAGGGACGAGCTGAAAGCAGAACGTACACATGAAAGGTGAGACTGGCCAGCCAGGAAAACAAGCCCCATAATCAGATGCTAAAGACTCTGAGTATGCAGTAAGGAAATATGCAAAGAGTCCCTCAAGAGCCACTGCTTTGCCTAGGTCTCTGTTACCAGAGATGTGCTTATGAGCTGATTCTGTTTCCTTCAGCTGGGCAGATGACAGCATCCTCTGCACAAGCCATCTGGGAGTGATGAAGAAGTGAGAGAAGGAAGCTAGGGGGAACAGGTCTCAGCAAATGTGTTTCGCCCAGTAGTAAGTGATGCTTTGTATCAAGTAGAGCTCAATTCCTAGTGAAGGTTATTTTCACAGAAGCATCTGTTTTACCCCCTGAGATGTGTGTGTGTTTAATTGACTGTTATCTTCACAGCAAACAATTCCATAGCCAACACCACATCAGGCTTGGGATGGCTGTCCTGTCTCCAGAGGGCTCTTCTGGTGGGATGCTAATAGTGTTACCCATGGAGCATCACTAAGTGGTCCATGTCAGAGCCATCCTGGGCCTGGAAGAGTGCTCTTGCATACTGGCTGCAGACCAAGCAGAGAGGTTTATTTTTTTCTGGGTTAATAAATAAAGCAGGTGGCTAGCATTTTGTCTTGAGGGTTAGAAGAGGAAAGCCTCTGTAAAGATGAGAGTGAAATAAAATATTTTATGGTCACTAACACAGAAACCAAGGATTATTTCAAGTGGTAAACAGAAATCCTGAAACAATTCAACTGCCACTGTGGGTAGAGCTCCCAGTTTGCCCAATGCTACACAGACTCACAGGTCTACTTCAGCACAGTGCTGTTAAAGAGCTGTGCCCACATTTCACAGATGAGAAAATAGATGTGAAATAAGTTTCGGATCACAGACTCATGAGTCAAAACAAAGATTCAAAACGAGACTCTGAAGATCTGAAGTCTTTGCAGGACACTGCCATGCAGTGGTACAGAAAGGAGCAGGACAGAGCTTTATGTGATGCGTCGGCAAGCTTGCACAGTGGAAGAGGACTCCAAACCAGAAAATTATCACAGTAGATGTGCAAGCTTGTTATCATGTTCCAAATGAGAGGCAACCTGGACTGTATTCCAATCCACTGAATATTCTTATACTTGTAAATGAACAACTCTCTTGTTATCATTGAGGAACACACACACTGAAAGCATCCCTTTCAGGTCCATCCCAGACACTGGGAACCCAAGAATGCTGTTTGCAGAGCAGGCGAATCCACGGGCCAGCAGATGCTGATGCAGATGTCGTCAGCACAGGCTCGTTCCTCTACAGACACTCTACTGTCTTCGATGAACAAAATTTGCTGTCCTCAGGGAGCTTTCACTAGGCAAAACAGCTGTAAATCTATGAGAACAGACTAGCCTCTGCATTTTCACATGAGCCCCTGCAGTTTGTCACATGGTGAGATCAGAAGTTCAGTTCAGTTCAGTCTCTCGGTTGTGTTCGACTCTTTGCGACCCCATGAATCGCAGCATGCCAGGCCTCCCTCTCCATCACTAACTCCAGGGGTCCACCCAAACTCATGTCCATCGAGTCGGTGATGCCATCCAACCATCTCATCCTCTGTCATCCCCTTCTCCTCCTGCCCCCAATCCTTCCCAGCAGCAGGGTCTTTTCCAATGAGTCAACTCTTCGCATCAGGTGACCAAAGTATTGGAGTTTCAGCTTCAACATCAGTCCTTGCAATGAACACCCAGGACTGATCTCCTTTAGGATGGACTGGTTTGATCTCCTTGCATTCCAAGGGACTCTCAAGAGTCTTCTCCAACACCACAGTTCAAAAGCATCAATTCTTCAGCACTCAGCTTTCTTCACAGTCCAACTCTCACATCCATACATGACTACTGGAAAAACCATAGCCTTGACTAGATGGACCTTTGTTGGCAAAGTGATGTCTCTGCTTTTTAATATGCTGTCTAAGTTGATCATAAATTTCCTTCCAAGGAGTAAGCGTCTTTTAATTTCATGGCTGTAATCACCATCTGCAGTGATTTTGGAGCCCAAAAATTAAAGTCAGCCACTGTTTCCCCATCTATCTGCCATGAAGTGATGGGACCAGATGCCATGATCTTAGTTTTCTGAATGTTGAGATTTAAGCCAACTTTTTCACTCTCCTCTTGCACTTTCATCAAGAGGCTTTTTAGTTCCTCTTCACTTTCTGCCATAAGGGTGGTGTTATCTGCATATCGGAGATTATTGATATTTCTCACGGCAATCTTGATTCCAACTTGTGCTTCTTCCAGCCCAGCGTTTCTCATGATGTACTCTGCATAGAAGTTAAATAAGCAGAAGGGTGAAAGTTTATAAGGGACATTCAGCTGCTCCTCTCATATCCTGAACAGTGTGTCACCTGAGATGGATGTGACAAGACATAGTCCGCAGAGAAACCCTCAGAAAGACTTTATAAAAGGAATCAGCATTTAAACAAGTGAAAATCGCACCTATGGTCTCATTAGGGAGACCATACTTTGAAAACTTTATCCTTAATTAGATAAAGGGTCATTGCAGATGTAATCAGTAAGATGTGGTCACACTGGAGTCAGGGTGGCCCCGAATCCAGTGTGACTGATGTCCTTATCGAAAGAGAATCTGTGGACACTGGGCACAGACATGCACACAGGGAGACTGCAATGTGAAGATGAAGGCAGAAACACGAAAAGCATTCTGTTTCTCGACATAAATTAGAGGCTCAGACTGTAAAGAATTTTCTGGCAATGCAGGAGACCCAGGTTCGATCCCCAGGTTGGGCAGCTCCTCTGGAGAAGGGAATGGCAACCCACTTCAGTGTTCTTGCCTGGAGAATGCCATGGACAGAGGATCCTGTCAGGCTACAGTCCTTGGGGACCCAGAGAGTTGGACACGACTAAGTGAGTAACACTTCTTTTTTTTCCTTTTCTGGACATCAATTGCTTGCTAGCTAAGTCAGGAAGAAATATGCTCCTCCCACTGCCTGGCCAAGATATTATAAATCTTCCTCCCTGTCCTCAACCTGGCAGTTAGCAGACCCCACTGGGTCACCATCCGTCAGTGTGTGAGCAGCAAAAAACAGAAATTGTCTGTAATCAAGTGAGAAGGAGCCAGTCCAAGTCTGAATTTACCCCAGGGGATCTTCAGAAAGGGCAGAATGAAGGCAAAGGTATGCAAATAGAACCAGGCAGGGGGAAAGATTAAACGCTGTTATTTGAATGCATAAAACTCTTCATGTTTAATAAATGCTCAGAGATCTGGGAAGGAAAGTTTGAGAGAAAACAGTTATAAATAGTATTCCATCTGAGCAGCATATGCCCAGAGGCCAGCACTGGGTCTCTGTATTTATACTAGAACAAGAGCCCTTACCTTGATTTCTGGTCTAGTGCCTTGGTTTCTCTAGGCTTGAACTTCTAACTTACACTGTTGCACCTGTCCAGTGCCCCTTTCTGGTATTAGCATCTTGAGAGTTTCTTTTGGGAGCCATTCGAACCTCCAGTGATAATCTTGGTACCTTGGGTGAAACTCCAAATCCAGGAGAGACATGTGCCTCAGAGCTGATCACTTGGCATGTTCCCCAGCTCATCAGTTTCCTAACTTTGATCAGTCTGAGATGAGACACAATGGTCAGAAGAGACCCAATTGTGATATTAAAAAAAAATTATTTTTTAATTGAATGATAATTGCTTTATAGAATTGTGCTGGTGACTTAGCAGCAGCAGCAGCTGCCAAACATGAAGGTGAATCAGCCATAAGCATAAATTTTTTTTAACCTAGAATATTGAGAAAGAGAAGCTCTCTTCATGTCAGGGTTGATTGCTGAGCTGGTGGGATGAGACCTGGAGTGGTGGGGCTTTGCCACCATGAGAAGGGGACATATAATACAGGAAAGCAGAGAGCAGCAATGGAGAGAAATGGAGTCCTGATGTTGCAGGACTTCCAGAGTCCGAGAGTGGGCTCTTGTCTAACACTCAGAAATGAATTGTCTGAGGAGACATATGTGATGATGAAGCATGAGGATTTATTGGGAATGGGTGCCCGGGCAGAAAGCAGCAGGGTAAGGGAACCCAGGAGGACTGCTCTGCCGTGTGGCTCAAAGTCTTAGGTTCATGGTAATGGGGTTAGTTCGTGGTTGTCTCTTGCCAGTCATCTTGCTTGGCCCATATTTGTTCTGACTCAGGGTCCTTCCTGATGGCAAGTACCTCTCTCAGCCAAGATGGACTCCAGTGCAAAGGATTCTGGGAGATTGACAAGACATTGTATGGGCAGGCATCTTCTCCCTGCTTTTGGTCCCTCCCAGATTCTCCCAGTTAGTTTTCTGGAGCAGCAACATGTTCCTTGTTGGGGCCTCCTATCGTGAGACAACTCATGCAAGTGGTCATCATCATGCCTATCAAGGCAGGCGATTTTGGTCAACGGTTCCCTGACACTGATGAATTACTCACGTACCTGAAGTTAGCTTATCTCTGGACTTTTTAGGTCCTATTCTAAAGATAATCTTTTATTGCTCAAGCCACTTTGGGTGAGGCCATTTTCAACAACTGAAATCCTGATGGATATACACCCCACATCTTTTCTAGAGACTAGAGTTGTCCCTGAACCTCAACCAGCCTGCCTGAGGTCCTACTGTCAGACCTCTGTGGTTCTGGGGGCCTCCCTAAATCTTCTACCCTGGTCCTTTAGATAAGTGGTCTCAGCTGAGGGTGATTGTGCCCTTGAGGGGACCTCTGGCAATATCTGGAGACATTTTTGGTTGTCATAAAGGGGGTTAGGTAGATACAGGCTAGGAATGTTACTAAAGATATTAAAATGCACAAGGTAACCCACTGCAACAAAGAATCATCCAGCCACAATGTCAACAGTGCCTGTGATGTTGTGATTTATAGTGAGACATATATATTTCATTTTTGTTCCCATCCCAGAACAGAGCTCTTGGAATTTCTTCTTCTTTAAAAAATTTTATTGAAGCATAGCTGATTTACAATGTTGTGTTTATTTCTTCTGTACAGCATAGAGATGCAGTTGTATATATAACTGAGTTATATATATAACTTTCTTAAAATTTATTTATTAAAATAAATACATTTCTTCTTAAAATTTATTTATGTATTTATTGTTTTTGATTGTGCTGGGTCTTTGTTGTTGCACCAGGGTTTCTCTAGTTGCCCGAGCAGCGGCTACTCTCGAGGTGTGGTGTGCAGGCTTCTCTTTGCAGCTGTTTCTCTTGTTGCGGAGCATGGGCTCTCGGGTGAGTGAGCCTCAGTAGCTGCGGTTCCCAGGCTCTGGAGCACAGGCTCAGTAGTTGCGATGCATGGGCTTAGTGGTTCCACGGCATGTGAGGTCTTCCCAAACCAGGGATTGAACCCATTTTTCCTGTATTGACAGGATTCTAATCCTGGGTTGGGAAGATCCTCTGGAGGAGAAAATGGCTACCTAATCCAGTGTTCTTGCCTGGAGAATCCCATGGACAGAGGAGCCTGGTGGGCTACAGTCCACGGGGTCGCAGAGTCAGACATGACTGAGCACATACACCAGACACCATCTATGTTGCTGCAGATGGACTTGTTTTGTTCTTTTAGATGGCTGCGTAATATGCGGAGTTTCTTAAATGCTGTGAATGGTAAAGTTGTCTTTTGTTATGTTAATGAGGTGACTTTTGGAAAGCCCTGAGGTGACCAAAGAATAGCAAGGAGAGATAAGAAAGCCTTCCTCAGCGATCAGTGCAAAGAAATAGAGGAAAACAACA
Source organism: Okapia johnstoni (assembly GCA_024291935.2). Lineage (NCBI taxonomy): Eukaryota > Metazoa > Chordata > Mammalia > Artiodactyla > Giraffidae > Okapia > Okapia johnstoni. The sequence goes on along the minus strand of CM044327.1, from coordinate 34,354,385 downwards.
GAATGGGAAAGACTAGAGATCTATTCAAGAAAATTAGAGATACCAAGGGAACATTTCATGCAAAGATGGGCACAATAAAGGACAAAAAAGGTATGGACCTAACAGAACGAGAAGATATTAAGAAGAGGTGGCAAGAATACACAGAAGAACTGTGCAAAAAAGATCTTTACGACCCAGATAATCACGATGGTGTGATCACTCACCTAGAGCCAGACATCCCAGAATATGAAGTCAAGTGAGCCTTAGGAAGCATCACTACGAACAAAGCTAGTGGAGGTGATGGAATTCCAGTTGAGCTATTTCAAATCCTCAAAGATGATGCTGTGAAAGTGCTGCACTCAATATGTCAACAAATTTGGAAAACTCAGCAGTGGCCACAGGACTGGAAAAGGTCAGTTTTCATTACAGTCCCAAAGAAAGACAATGCCAAAGAATGTTCAAACTACTGCACAATTGCACTCATCTCACATGCTAGTAAAGTAATGCTCAAAATTCTCCAAGCCAGGCTTCAGCAATACATGAACCATGAACTTCCAGATGTTCAAGCTGGTTTTAGAAAAGGCAGAGGAACCAGATATCAAATTGCCAACATCCTCTGGATCATCAAAAGAGCAAGAGAGTTCCAGAAAAACATCTATTTCTGCTTTATTGACCATGCCAAAGCCTTTGACTGTGTAGATCACAATAAACTGGAAAATTCTGAAGGAGATGGGAATACTAGACCACCTGACCTGTCTCTTGAGAAACCTGTATGCAGGTCAGGAAGCAACAGTTAGAACTGGACATGGAACAACAGACTGGTTCCAAATAGGAAAAGGAGTACATCAAGGCTGTGTATTGTCACCCTGCTTATTTAACTTATGTGCAGAGTACATCATGGCAACCCACTCCAGTACTCTTGTCTGGAGAATCCCAGGGATGGGGGAGCCTGGTGGGCTGCCGTCTATGGGGTCGGACAGAGTCGGACACGACTGAAGCGACTTAGCAGCAGAGTACATCATGAGAAATGCTGGGCTGGAGGAAGCAGAAGCTGGAATCAAGATTTCTGGGGGAAATATCAATAACCTCAGATATGCAGATAACACCACCCTTATGGCACAAAGTGAAGAAGAACTAAAGAGCCTCTTGATGAGAGTGAAAAGGTTGGCTTAAATCTCAACATTCAGAAAACTAAGATCATGGCATCTGGTCCCATCACTTCATGGCAGATAGATGGGGAAACAGTGACTGACTTTAATTTTTGGGCTCCAAAATCACTGCAGATGGTGATTGCAGCCATGAAATTAAAAGACGCTTACTCCTTGGAAGGAAAGTTATGACCAACCTAGACAGCCAACAAATGTCCAACTAGTCAAGGCTATGGTTTTTCCAGTAGTCATGTATGGATGTGAGAGTTGGACTGTGAAGAAAGCTGAGTGCTGAAGAATTGATGCTTTTGAACTGTGGTGTTGGAGAAAACTCTTGAAAGTCCCTTGGAATGCAAGGAGATCAAACCAGTCCATCCTAAAGGAGATCAGTCCTGGGTGTTCATTGCAAGGACTGATGTTGAAGCTGAAACTCCAATACTTTGGCCACCTGATGAGAAGAGCTGACTCATTGGAAAAGACCCTGATGCTGGGAAGGAGTGGGGGCAGCAGAAGGGGATGACAGAGGATGAGATGGTTGAATGGCATCACCGACTCAATGGACATGGGTTTGGGTGGACCCCGGGAGTTGGTGATGGAGAGGGAGGCCTGGCATGCTGCGGTTCATGGGGTTGTAAAGAGTCGGACATGACTGAGCGACTGAACTGAACTGAACTGGGGTGACCAAAGAGTGGACATGCTGGTTGTCAGGGAAACCCACCAGGATTAGAGAGCTGAAACTTTCAGCCCACCCCTACGTCCTGGGGAGGGGGAAAGTGGCTGGAGATTGAGTTCAGTCACCAATGGCCAGTGATTAATCAATCATGCCTGCAAATGCAGCCTTCATAACCCCCAAAAGGACAGATATAGAGAGTTTCTTTTTTTTTCTTGTTTATTTATTTATTTATTTTTAATAGGAGGATAATTGCTTTGCAGTGTTGTGTTGGTTCCTGCCATCCATCAACAAGAATCAGTCATAGGTATACATATGTGCCCTCACTCTGGAACCTGCCTCGCCTGTCCCTGGAGCATTTCTTGGTAAGCAAGTGGGCATGCCGCCAGAGTGTTGGCGCCCAGAGCATGGAAGCTTGGCCGCCCTTCCCACAAATCTTGCCCTTTGCATCTCTTCCATCTGGCCATTCCTGGTTTTATCCTTTTGTAATCAATCTAGGATCTTGTAAACTGGTCCTGAGTTCTCTGAGCCACTCTAGCAAAGAAGTAGATTGTCGGGAGGGCATTGAGGAAGTTTGAGCTGTGTAGCCAGTTGGGTAGAAGCACAGAAGATAACCTGAATTTTTGATCTACATCAAAGGGTGTATGGGGGTGTTGGATGTCTTGAATATGGTCCAGAATGAACCGGAGCCTCTAGAGTTGGTTTGTGACAAGTAGCATGCATCATCCCAAACAGCTATTTTTAGCACAGCAATGCACCGTTTATAAGGGCAGTGGAGAATTTGTATCAGATTCTGTATGGTCTAAAAGAACTTGAGCTTCTCCTGCCTTTCAGGTCTGTGTGTGCATATGTCTGTCACTTACAGAGATCTTCCCCTGGAGAAACAGACCATTCATGTCTTTTTGGCTCCATGATGTGGTGAGTGTGGACACTGGCTGACAGGAGGCTGATTACAAATGGAGGGAAATGAATGCAGATCGATGCTCTGGCTGGAGAATCCTTGCTACGTGATTTTGGAACTGCTTGCCCGTGTCTGGTAGATAACCTCTCAAGGTGTCCCTTTAACATTATCATGTGAGCAGCGTATTTCCAAGCTTAGAAATGTGATTGAAAGAATGGATTTCTGTGTGTGAACAAAGGACAGGGAAGGATTGCAGGGGAGTGTGTTTGTCCTAAGGGAGTTAGATGGAATGCTTTGTGGCTTCTCTTTTGGAAAGCTGGTCATGTATTTTTGGCTTGGGAAACCTCTGTTCTGACACGATTCCCCTGGAGGACACATCACAGGTGCTGGGAGAAGGGAAGCCCCAGCTCTGATTTCTCATCAGATCACCGCAGGCCACACAGGCAGTCAGGAAAGGCCTTTCAAATTCTAGTTGTAATAATCTTGAGTTCACATGGCCAAGGACTCCAGCTTTGTAAACTTAGTTTTTTAAACTCAAAGGTGTCTCTGAGGGCTTACCAGGTGGCGGTAGTGTAAAGAACCTGCCTGCCAATGCAGAAGACATAAGAGATTTGGGTTCCATCCCTGGGTCTGGAAGATCCCCTGGAGGAGGAAATGGCAACCCACTGCAGCATTCTTGCCTGGAGAATCCCATGGACAAGAGGAGCCTGCTGGGATCCATAGGGTTGCAAAGAGTCAGACATGACTGAAGTGACTTAGCACACAAAGCTGTTTGGGGTCAGACTGGAGGCTAAGAAGGAGCCAGTAGTGGAGGCTGAGGTCTGGAGGCCGTGGGGGCTACAGGCTAAGCGGGCAGGTCAGCATCACCGCTTCTGGGCAGCATGTTGTGATCCAAGTGGACAGCAGCTGGTGAGGCACTGGGCTTCTTAATTTGTCATCATTAAATATCCCCACTTCCAGTGAAACCAGAGAAATAGTTCAGCCTCCCTGATTTCCTCAGAGCTGTGAGGAGGGAGGAAAATGGTCTTCCAGGCCCTTCTTTGCGGGATTATTTGTTATGAGTAAAACTGGGATGTGTCCTATTGCTTTGGTCATTTATGAACTCCAGATGCTTCCAGTTTTAAAATCTCTTACCTTTTCTTTCCTTTTACTTTGTGCTAGTGTACAGAAGTCGATTAAAATGGAGCCCAGTTTTCCCTTCTTAAACCAGGAACGTGAGGAACGTGTGCAAGTCATGGAAGGCACACACAATGACTTAAGTATGTCTCAGGGCTTCCCTGTGGTCCACTGCTTACGACTCCGTACTCCCACTGCAGTGGGCACAGGTTCCATTGCTAGTTGGGAAAATAAGATCCTGCAAGCTATGAGGCTGGGAAAAGAAAAATACAGTAGACTGAAACTTTTAGGTACATGAAAGTGAAAGTGTTAGACACTCAGTCGTGCCAGACTCTTTTGCGACCCCATAAACTATAGCCCTCCAGGCTCCTCCGTCCATGGTATTCTCCAGGCAAGAATACTGGAGTGGGTTTCCATTTCCTTCTCCAGGGGATCTTCCCGACCCAGGGATTGAACCTGCGTCTCCTGCTGGAGATCTTGCATTGGCAGGCAGGTTCTTTACCACTGAGCCGCTTGGGAAGCCCTTAGGTACATGAAAGATAGCAAATGTTAGTTTCATTGCTAGCACAAATTTCAAAATGACATCTTTGAGGCAGAACCAACTGTAGCACAACCACATCCACAGCACAGGGGCATCTATAAAACATCCACACTTTTCATTTTGCTCCTTATAGCACCAGGCTGTTGTTAAACAGAACAGCTTGCTACCCTGATGTCAGACTCTAATGCTTGGCAGACAGAGTCCTTGTGTTCCAGAAGACACACAGTTGACCAGCTTGAGAGTCCCCAAGCTTCTGCCTCTGAAATCACAACAATTGTATATATGCCCAAAGAAAGAAAAATAAGATTTTATTTGTTGATCAAAAGAACAGTATGCTGGTAAAAAAAATTCTCCCTGAAGTGTTGTTGTTTAGTTGCCAAGTTGTGTCTGACTCTTTATGACCCTGTGGACTGTGTAGCTTGCCAGGCTCCTTTGTCCATGGGGTTTTTCAGGCAAGATTATTGGAGTGAGTTGCTGTGTCCATTTCCAAGCTATCTTTCTGACCCAGAGATTGAACCCACATCTCCCATTTACCGCTGAGCCTCCAGGGAGGCCCAGCTAAAGTATTATATGTGGTGTTTTTGTTGACCATGTTCAATTCTGCAGGGAAACTCTGCGATTGCAGGTGAGTTCTTGTCCCTGCTCCATCTCTCCTCCTCTAACCATCCTGGTTAGCATCAGCTCGTTCATTTTCACAGATGAAAGAGGGAGTTGGGGAAGAGAATGACTTCCTGAGCTGTCTGATTTTTAAAAGCTGATAACCATTATGTGTTTGATAGGTCTGAACAGCAACAACATACCTAGTAATGTATGCATCACATTTAAAAATCGCCTACAAAGAGCAGTATACACGGTCAGCCCTAGTTTTTTGTCATTTCACTAAACGTTTATATCCTGGAGTGAATCTGTTTTAGTACATGTAACATCACCTTAGTTTGGTTTTTTTTTCTGATTTTTTTTTTTTTTTAAATCTGAGGCTAATTGCTTTACAGTATTGTGTTGTTTTCTGCCCTCCGTCAACATGAATCAGCCACAGGTATGTCCCCTCCCTCCTGAACCTCCTCCCATCTCCCTTCCCATCCCACCCCTCTAGGTTGTCACAGAGCACTGGGTTGAGTTGCCTTTGTCACACAGCAAATTCCCACTTGCTGTCTGTTTTACACAGGATAATGATACAGCCACATTGGGCTTCCCTGGTGGCTCAGCTGTAAAGAATCTGCCTACAGCGCAGGAGCTGCAGGAAACACGAGTTTGATCCCTGGGTCAGGAAGATCCCCTGGAGAAGGGCATGGCAACCGACTCCAGTATTCTTGCCTGGAGAATCCCATGGACAGAGGAGCAGTCCATAGGATTGCAAAGAGTCGGACATGACTGAAGTGATTTGGCACACACAGCCACTATGGAGAACGGTATGGAGATTCCTTAAAAATCTAGAAATAGAACTACCATATGACCTGACAATCCCACTATTTAGCATATACCCTAAGGAAACCATAACTGAAAGAGACACATGTACCCCAGTGTTTGTTGCACACTTGTTACTACCTTAGTTTTTAAAATAATTTCATACTGTTACATATCATGGAGCTATGATAATTTATTTAATCAGACTCAAAATAGTGAGCATCTAGGTTGCTTCCACACTTTACCCACTGCAAACAGCACTGTAAGGCATGTTTATAGGTTAATTTACAGACTGCAAGCTACCTATAAATATAATATTTGAATTACCCAAGTCCTGTGAAATTCTCCTGGGTTTATAACACAGATTCCTAGGTAAGTGGGGGGAAAATAGAAAGGTAGACTGGCGGGGGCGTGGGGGGTTGACTTCTCCTCCATCCCTGCCATTGCAACCACCATCCCTCAGGGTTATTGTTCTTTAAAGTCTCACTATTAGGTATTTCCCTTAACATAACATACTGGTTCAGTCCTCTGCCTGCTGCCTGAGCACCTAACAAATTTCAACTCACATTTTTAAATTGGGTTGACCAAAAAGTTCGTTCGGGTTTTTCCAAAAGAAGGTACAGCAGAGAATCTCGGGTCCCAGATCCCAGCCTGTCTCAGAATCACCTCCTTCTTCACAGTGTCCTTTACTTTACATATTTTATCGCAATTATGTGTGTACCTGGCTGTCTTCCCACTTGGACTCTGAGCTCCTGGCAGGTTGGGACTGGGACTGACTTGTTTCCCCCTCTTTAATGCTAAGCAGACTGTCTCTGACATACAGTCCCTCAACTATGTTTGCTAAATGGCATGGGAAAAAAAATTCTAAGTCAATTTGGTTGTATTTAAAAGAGAAAAGTATTAGGGGTCTGAAGTCAAGTGTTAGTCTTAGGTCTTTAGGAGTCGGTGTGGAGCTTCTTTAGTAGAAAAAGCCTGGGAGAGATGGTAAGATCAGCTTTCCATCCTGTCTACCATGTAGGTTTTGATATTTCATTTTCTCTGACAGTCTTCAGCTCCTTGGGGCTTCAACTTTGGAAGTTTCATTAACCGGAAATTTTCAGGTTTTGAGGAGACATAATAAAGTTAACAGAAAACATAACACTGACACCAAAGGAAAAAAAAATCCCAGGCAGGAAAGAAAGGGCTACCAAAAAAAGGCTTAAGAGACCTAAAATACTTGGTGTAACGAGGTTTGATAAGGAACGTGTGTCTATACGAGACCATCTGGGGGAAACCCTTGCTTCAAGGATGCTGAATTACCATTAGCTCTATGAGAGCAGGAGTAAATGCTTTCTGCTCTCAAAGTGTGTGTGTCAAAGAAGTTTTTCTTTTTTTTTTTCGTTTTTAGCATAATTATCCTCCAAACTTCCAACAGTCTGAAATAATATTCTGAAGTTATTTGTTTACAACCATGGATTATAGGAAAATAAACCCTCAGTTTAAAAAAGTTCACTTAAAATGGAATGTTTGATTTTTCAAAAAATAATTCCACCATACAAAAAGTCAAGCTTGAATTAAATAACTTTTCTAGTACTTAAATAGAAATTTCTCCCAAACAGAAGTATTTTAAAGTCCAAATTTGTAGTTGTTGCTATAGTGACAAGCAAGGACTTGTAAACCAGGATATCAATGAGTGTCTCAATGTTTTAGATTAATAATCAGAATGGAAATATTCTATCCCATTTAGCATGGGCCCAGTACTCTCTTGAAATCCCTTTTAAGCTTATTCAAAGCCCCTTTGTAAAGATAATTATCATGCTGTTATTGCTTTTGATATTTTGCACATGATAATGAAATTTAAAAAGTACAAAAGAGTAGACACTGAAAATGAAGTTTTATTATTTCCCTGTTTTTAAGGAACTCATCTTCATTCCCTGAAGACGAGTATAGAACATATGAATGCTTTTACTGCATAATCCTGTACTTATTCCTGCTTCACAAATGGCAGCTTACTCTATACACACTGTCCTGCTTTTACTTTTGGGCACTAGAGGTTGCAAATCTTTTCCAAATACCTCACACAGAGCTGCATAGTTTTACAAATACGTTAGATTTTACTCATTGGTTATGCCATAATTTATCTTAGTCTACTGTGGATGATGGACTTTTGGATTGTTTGCAATCTTTTGCTTGTAGCAAATGGAATGTAAATTCATTATTTGGCGTTAGTGGGAGTAGGATGTAATTACTGAGTCAAGGAACATGTAATTTAAAATTTTGATAGATAAAGCCAAACCACTTCCCATGGAGGAGACACCAGATCAATATTGCTCCCAGCCATAAATAAGGCTGCCTACTGCCTGTATACTTATCAGTCAGGTGTGTTACAAACTTTAATCTTAACAAAACTGAGCTGTAAAACTGTATACACTGTAAAAGTGTATGAAATACACTTTTAATTTGCATTTTCTTTTTATAATGAGATCAAGCATTTTCAGCCAAACAGAGCCACTTATTTTTCTTTTTCATATTATTTATTAGCCGTTTAAACCTCACAACTTTATTGAAATATAGTTTGAGTTGGTTGGTAGTGCTGTTTAAGTCTTCTGTATCCTTGCTGATTTTTTATAAAGTAGCTCTGTCAATTATTGAATCTTGTTATTGAAATCTCCAACAATTTCTGTTGAATTGCCTATTTATTCCTCTCTTCTTTTACCGCCTTCTTTTTTGTTAAGAAAATATTTTCGAAGTACTGTTTTAATTCCTTCATTGATTTTCTAAACTTTTTTTAAACAGTGATTCCTTCAATGGTTTCTCTAGGAGTTATAAAATACATCTTAATTTATCACAAGCTCCTATAGATTAAGACTAACTCAATTTTCATAAAACACAGAAACTTGGCTCCAGTGTAGCTCTGTTCCTTTCCTCTTCTTTGTCTTATTATTCTTATACTATAATTGTTTTATCATTATATGTTACATTTCTTATTAGAAATCTGACAACACAGTGCTAATAATTATTACTTTATACAATCTGTACGTAAGAAGTTAAGGGAAGAGGACTTCCTTGGTAATCCAGTGGTTAAAACTTCGAGCTTCCGATGCAGGGGATGTGGGTTTGATCCCTGAGCTGGGAACTAAGATCCCACATGCTGCGGAAATATGCTTTTAAAGTGTTTACTGCTTACCTACATATTTACCATTCTGGCTCTTCATTTCCTCTTGCATATTTGAGTTATCATCTTGTGTCAATACACTTTAGGCTGAAGGATTCCCTTTTAGCCTTTTAAAGGCTCTTTTCCTCTCCACCCAAGAACTCCAAACAGATGAATAAGTTCTTCAAGAACCTTTCACCAGGGAGAAATAGAGAGACTTAGCCAGGAAGACAGGCCAGCCCTTAGCCTAGAAATCAAGGTCATTCCCTGTTTAAGGGGAGCTTGATTATGACCAGATGGGAGGATCTTTAACTCGAATACAAAGTAGGAACCTGACTGAGGCAAGAGGTGGATGCCCCCCTCCATTGCCAGTTTAAAGTGATTGGAGAGTCGTCCCCTGTGGACTGAAAATCCAAAATATCGACCACAGGACAATTGAGAGAAGTGGCTGGTCCTTGCCCAGAAAGAAGATAAGACACCATTTTCAAAATCAGGACACTTTCCTGACCACACATGCACAAAAAGGCTCCATGGTGGTCAAAGTGGAGTGATGCTAACTGATGTTCACTACCCATAAGCCTCTTCAGTGGAATCCATCTTGATTCACAAGGGAGGACCCTGAGATAAGCCAAATGTAGACTGTGAACCAGGCAAATCAAAATTATTGGCCAAAAGAAGCCTGGGAGAAATGCCCCATGGAAGTGATTTAAGCTGCCAGGAGGGTGAGACTAGGTCTCGAGTCTGCCCGTGTGTTTATCCACCCGTATTGTACTCTTTTGGCTCACTACTTTCCATCTTTGTGGAAATTCATTTTCTGCAAAGAAAAGGGCCAGGGCCCTTGTCACTGACCACTGGTCTAATGGCTAGGATTTGGTTCTCTCACTGCCAAGACCTGGCTTTGTCTCTGGCTGGGAACCGAAGCCTTGCTTCAAGCCACTGAAGGCTGAGGTCACCAGAGATCATGACCAAAAACCTGTATCCTAGGCTTGGGGATGCTAAATTCAATGTGACTGTAGTCATGCTGCAATGGAATATTCTTGCTGTATAACTTGTTTCAAGAAAACAAATGAATCCCTGTGATTGAGGATGATTTTGCCCTGTTAGATAAATAGGAGCAGACGGCCCACGGTTTACGGCTCATTTGTACTGTAGGTTGGAAACTCAGACACATGACTAAATTTTTTAAGAATGTTATCAAAGTGTTTGATCCAAACATGTAAGGAACCAAAGCTGTGTATTTCAAAAAGCATACTTTATAAAATTTGTCTGTGTGAAGGTTTGAACTAAATCATGTATGAACCAAACAGAGACAGTACATTCAACAAAGAAAGATGAAAACAAAATCTAACAGTGTGCTGTTTCATTTCTGCATTGTTTACAATAATCAAAACTACGAATGAGAAGAGAGGGCAATTGCCTTGATAAGACACAGGATTGATTTTCCTATATGGCTTTCCTTTTCAAAAGAAGAATTCAAGTTCTGCCTCCACTAATGGGTGCGATAATCCGTGAATGCCTTGCTTGGTAAGCAAGCTCTCTTGAGTGCTGACTCTATTATTAATCATCTTGAATATCATCATTACTGTTACCAAGGCCCACAAAGCGTTTGTTTTTCGGTTTCAGGAGTTCTATTTTAAATCTTTTGCTCTACATTTTTCTTGGTGACACTTCCTTATTTCTTTGAAATTTACATTCCTCTCTTTTATTTTCTGAGAAATGTCATAAAGTATTTTATATCTGCTAACTTTTCCATGATGTTGGAAAGCTGTAAAGATTTTTGATGCTGAAATGAATCCCTTCTTAATCATTTTAGACATTTCTGTAATAACATGTATACATAATTTCTCACTCCTCTGACTCATGATACTTTAGAAATATTCCTTTAAGATTCGTGGGTGTTAGTCTCATTTTGTGGTAGGAGAAAAGCATACGGAGGAGTTTTACAGCTATTTTAAGAGATGGGAGAATTTTGTGTATGTGTGTGGGGGGTGAGCTTAATGGAGGATTTTCATCATTCAGCTTTGTGAGGAAGCAGGCCTACCAAAAATGATGGATCACGGGCTGACAACTTTTACTACTTGTGAAAGCAGCTTCAGGAGCCCTGGGGTTGGATGGGTATTTGTTGAGGGCAGGATTCATTCCCTTTTCCTAGGGACTCTGTCGGATTTTGCACTAAGAGTTCCCCAGAGTCTTGGTGCCCAGATCAGCTACACTGATCCTTCTTCCCATACCTGGGAGGGATGTGCTGTCTTGTGGTAGAACACTACTACAGAAGGGAGCAACCTATGGAATGGCTGATTCATTCGCACTCTGTTTGAAGCGCTAATGCTCTGCGCTAGAAGCCGCAGGGTCCTGACCCCATGGCTCCACCAAATATACGTCATCAAACAAAGATATATTGAACGAGGGACTGAGGTAGGGTGTACATGATGTATTACTTCAAAGGGCTTAACAGACATTCTTTTGTAGACTGTTCATTTTTTGATAAGGCTGGTATAGCTACAATGGCATTGGTTGTCTTTCTCTCTGAGAAAATGCTGGACTACTGTTGACTTCTCCAAAACTTGAAAAAAATTTTTTTTCAATTTACAGTGTTGTACTCCTTTCTTCTGTACAGCAAAGTGACTCAGTTATACACATACATATATATTCTTTTTCATATTCTTTTCAATCAAAGTTTATCATCAGTTCAGTTCAGTCAGTCATTCGTGTTTGACTCTTTGAGACCCCATGGACTGCAGCACACCAGGCTTCCCTGACCATCACCAACTTCCGGAGCGTACTCAAACTCATGTCCATTGAGTCAGTGATGGCATCCAACCATCTCATCCTCTGTCGTCCCCTTCTCCTCCCATCTTCAATCTTTCCCAGCATCAGGGTCTTTTCCAATGAGTCAGTTCTTTGCATCAGGTGGCCAAAGTATTGGAGTTTCAGCTTCAGCATCAGTCCTTCCAATGAATATTTAGGAGTGATTTCCTTTAAGATGGACTGGTTGGATCTCCTTGCAGTCCAAGGAACTCTCAAGAATCTCCTCCAACACCACAGTTCAAAAGCATCAGTTCTTCAGTGCTCAGCTTTCTTCATAGTCCAACTCTCACATCCGTACATGACTACTGGAATAAACATAGCTTTGACTAGACAGACCTTTGTTGACAGCAAAGTAATGTCTCTGCTTTTTAATATGCTGCCTAAGTTGGTCATAGCTTTTCTCCCAAGGAGCAAGCGCCTTTTAATTTCATGGCTGCAGTCACCATGTGCAGTGATTTTGGAGCCCCCAAAATAAAGTCGCTCACTGTTTCCATTGTTTCCACATCTATTTGCCATGAAGTAATGGGACCGGATGCCATGATCTTAGTTTTATGAATGTTGAATTTTAAACCAAATTTTTCACTCTCCTCTTTCACTTTCATCAAGAGGTTCTTTAGCTCTTCTTCGCTTTCTGCCATAAGGGTGGTGTCATCGGGAGGTTATTGATATTTCTCCCAGCAATCTTGATTCCAGCTTGTGTTTCATTCAGCCCAGCATTTCTCATGATGTACTTTGCATATAAGTTAAATAAGCAGGGTGACAATATACAGCCTTGACATACTCCTTTCCTGATTTGGAACCAGTCTGTTGTTCCATGTCCAGTTCTAACTGTTGCCGCTTGACCTGCATACAGGTTTCTCAAGAGGCAGGTCAGGTGGTCTGGTATTCCCATCTCTTTCAGAATTTTCCACAGTTTATTGTGATCCACACAGTCAAAGGCATTAGTGTAGTCAATAAAGCAGAAGTAGATGTTTTTCTTGAACTCTCTTGCTTTTTTGATGATCCACAGGATGTTGGCAATTTGATCTCAGGTTCCTCTGCCTTTTCTAAATCCAGCTTGAACATCTGGAAGTTCACATACTGTTGAAGCCTGGCTTGGAGAAGTTTGAGCATTACTTTGCTAGCATGTAAGATGAGTGCAATTGTGTGGTAGTTTGAACATTCTTTGGCATTGCCTTTCTTTGAGATATGAATGAAAACTGGCCTTTTCCAGTATTCTGCTATGAGATGGCAGAGTAGAAGGATGTGCTCTCAGCTTCTTCTGTGAGAACTCCAAAATTACAGCTCACTGCTGAACAACCATTGACAGGAGAATGTTGGATGCCACCAAAAAATACCCCATGTCCAAGGGCAAAGAAGAAGCCCCGGCAAGATGGTAGGAGGGACAAAATCGCATTTAGAATCAAACCACATACCTGCCAGAGAGGTTCGTGACATTGTACAGGAAGCAGTGATCAAGACCATCCCCAAGAAAAAGAAATGCAAAAAGGCAAAATGGTTGTCTGAGGAGGCCTTGCAAATAGCTGAGAAAAGAAGAGACATGAAAGGCAAAAAAGTAAAGGAAAGATATACCCATTTGAATGCAGAGTTCCAAAGAATAGCAAGGAGAGATAAGAAAGCCTTCCTCAGTGATCAATGCAAAGAAATAGAGGAAAACAATAGAATGGGAAAAACTAGAGATCTCTTCAAGAAAATTAGAGATACCAAGGGAACATTTCATGCAAAGATGGGCACAATAAAGGACAGAAATGGTATGGACCTAACAGAAGCAGAAGATATTAAGAAGAGGTGGCAAGAATACACAGAAGAACTATACAAAAAAGATCTTCATGACCCAGATAATCACAATGGTGTGATCACTCTCCTAGAGCCAGACATCCTGGAATACGAAGTCAAGTGGACCTTAGGAAGCATCACTACAAACAAAGCTAGTAGAGGTGATGGAATTTCAGTTGCACTATTTCAAATCCTAAAAGTTTATCATAGGGTACTGAATATAGTCCTCTGTGCTCTACAGCAGGACCTATATAATAGCTTGAATCTGCTTATCTCAACCTCCCATTTCTTTCTTCCTCCCCCCTTGGCAACTACAAGTCTCATTTAACAAGTTTTATTGAGAAGACCTGGAGAAGGCAATGGCACCCCATTCCAGTACTCTTGCCTGGGAAACCCCATGGACGGAGGAGCCTGGTACGCTGCAGCCCATGGGGTAGTGAAGAGTCGGATACGACTGAGCGACTTTACTTTCACTTTTCACTTTCATGCACTGGAGGAGGAAATGGCAACCCACTCCAGTATTGTTGCCTGGAGAATCCCATGGACTGAGGAGCCTGGCTGGCTATAATCCATGGGGTCTCAAAGAGTCAGACATGACTGAGCAACTAACACACACAGACACATGCACCCACAAAAGCATAAAATCATGACTGCTGGTCTGGTCTAGAGACTAAGGGGAGACTTCACTGCCTAGGAGGGGTCTGTGGAGGAAGTGAGTGGTCAGGAGGAGAGAGTGGCTGCAGGGACCTCAAAGTGGAAGAGCAATGACATGGCTCAGGACCCCACCCTACCCCCCACCCAAAAAAATGTCTAAGATTGCAAAGTGGGAAATACAAGGGGGCAGAAATGTGAGAAATGAGGCTAGAAATGAGGCGGATAAAGGGTATTAAAGGTATAAAAGAGATTGGTCTTGAGTAGAACTCCCAGCCTCTACAACTGAAGAAAATAGTGGATTTTGTTGGTTGATGGGGTGGAAGCTCAGGCAACTTCTGTGGGAGCCCTGAACCCATCGTTTGCCCGGACAAAGTGGTTAAAGATGATTTTTGTTTTCCTTCATTTCTTCTAATAATTCGATGGAAGTAGTAAAGACGCTTAAATGTGACTCATCATATTGCATCATTACATGGCAATTTGCCCTGATGTCCTTGGTAAGTTTGTTTCATCTCTAACGTTAAGCAAACCTTATTCTTCCTCTCTCCTGTTAGGGGAGTTCAGAAGAGACTCCTCTCCTCCTCCCATTCCCCAACACTACACTTGGAAGAATGATTTCATGGGCAAGAATGGGGGGAAGTGAAACGTGCAATTTCCAGGAAGCCATTCCTGGTTGCAAGACTCTCAGTTTAATCTGGATGGAAGATAAACCAAGTGTTGCATAAAGTTTCCCTTGTGGTGGACTGTGTCCCACTGGATGGGTCCTGACGGTTTAGAGACTTTTGCATATTTGGGGGCCAGTGTTTTCACGTATCCCCTTTGTGGGTCACAAATCTCCCCCAGGAGACCTTGGGGGCACTGGCTGAATGGTGATGTCTGACAACAGGCCCATCGTGGGTGTGGCTGAGCTCATTTGAGGTGGGGTCTCACTCTTGCATTCACCAACATCCTCACCCACGTTCCGTTCCAATCCCAACATTGAGTAACCAAGGAACCTCGTTTTCTGGTTTCACGTCTTGTGCATGGATGCTGGGATTTGTTACAGCCAACACAATGCACTGTGTACCTACATCATGATAAAAAAGATTATTGAGCACATACATGCCATGAGTTTGGACAAGATTTCACAAGCATGTTCATTTGATGTTCTGAATAACTCCACAAGGCAATATTATCATCCCCCTTTTACATATAAGGTAACTTAGACAGGAGAGATGAAACAGCTTGTCGGTTATGAGGAAGGAAGAGAACCCAGAGCTGAACGCAGACAGGCCAAACTTAGAGCCCCCAGCTCTCAACCACTTGCAATACAGCCACACTGAGCAGACTCTCTAATACAGCAACATTAACCCTTACTGAGCATCTTAGCTTCTGCTTAGTGGAGAAACAGAACTCACACAGCATTAAACCTCTCAGGAGCTCAGACCTGGACTTCCTGCAATAGGCCCAAGGAGAAGGCAGGGCTGGCAGGACGAAGGGGAGCCTTGTCTCCAGTTTACTCTCCACGAGGTAAGAGAAGTGTAGGGCAGAGCAGTGCTGCAGAGAAGCTGCTGAGAGGAGCTGCAAGGTGAAACACCAAACGTTGGCTTCCCTTTTCTCCCGGGCTGAGATATGGTGCCCAAGCAAACAGAGGGGAAGAAGGAGGTTCTGTGAATAGGTCCAGATGGGGTCGTTGTGAAGAAGAGTCCACAAAGAGGGAGAGGGGATCAAATGTCTAGGATCTGGGTCTCCATTCTGCTGGCCCCCAGTGCACCCTTAAGCAGTTCAAGACCTGCCTCCCACCACCTTGAATTTGGATAACAACCAAGTAAGCAGCAAGAATGTTATATCTGTACCAGACCAGCTTTTAAGGCCTCTCTAAGCCTATGAGTCTATGAATTTTAAAAGCAGACGGGACAGCCTTTGAACACATTTGTAAAGGCCAAAGACCAAACCTGATGCACAAAAGGCAGAGAGAACAAAGTATTCCTGTTGCCCCATAGTACATTATTCCTTTTCCATATGCATGTTCAATTAAGATGAACTTAGTTACAAAAAAAATAGCATCAGTCATTTATAAAGAATTCAGGTGCAGCAACTTTTCCTGATAGAGTGGCTGGGGGCTTGCTGCAGCTCATGAGGGAAACAAGCTGTGTTTGTCACCGACACTATGCCTATTTGCCTGCCTGAATATTCCTCTTGCTATCTCCCGATCGCTCATCTGTGATTTCAAATATCATTAAGCTTTCCACGGTAAATTAGCTTCCAATTATTCTTGGTCTGTCTGAGGCCGCAGCAAGTCTGCTTAAATAGGGCTGTCAGCACCCTTTGATAGAACAACACACAGACGAGCCGTTGAATTGAGTGTGGCTATCACTGCCTTTCTTAGGAACAGAACACAAAGGTGGTCAACAGTGTATATCCTTCCATGACCGTTCTGGGCATATGCCCTAAAGGGTCCTGTTAAGTGATATTTTTGGTAGCATCAAGCATTTCTGGGCTTCATCCCTCCTGTGGTGAAGCCATCTTTTGATCTGATTACACATTAGAGCTTACACTGCTTTGTGAAAAGTAAGGCTCAAGATATGTAGGGCAACTCTCCTAGTCAGTTTCTGTAATTTCCTCAAAGTAACAGCAATTTTAGGACTTCAGCAAAAAGAACCACCAATGAATTGAAGCTTATTTCATGAGTAACCCCCCTTCATGGATCACAGCCTTGTCGTGGCAAAGAGGCTTGCAAAACTCGATAAAGTCATGAGCCATGCCATGCTGTCCCCCCACCCCCACCAAGACGGACAAGTCATAGTGAAGAGTTCTGAGAAAACATGGTCCACTGGAGGAGGAAATGGCAACCCACTCCAGTATCCTTGCCTCGAAAACCCTATGAACAGTATGAAAACTCAAAACGGTATGACACCGGAAGATGAGCTCCCCAGGTTGGAAGGTACCCGATATGCTGCTCCGGAAGAACAGAGCAGTTACTAACAGCTCCGGAAGGAACAGAGTGACTGGGCTAAAGCAGAAATGACACTCAGTTGTTGGTGTGTCTGGTGGTGAAAGGAAAGTCGGTTCTGTAAAGAACAATATTACATCGGAACGTGGAATGTTAGGTCCATGGATCAAGGTAAATTGGATGCGGTCAAGCAGGAGATGGCAAGATTGAACACTGACGTCTTATGAATCAGTGAACTGAAATGGACAGGAATGGGTGAATTTAATTCAGATAACTATTATATCTACTACTGTGAGCAAGAATCCCTTTGAAGAAAAGGAGTAGCCCTCATAGTCAACAAAAGAGTCTGAAATGTAGTACTTGGGTACAATCTCAAAAACGACAGAATGGTCTCAGTTCACGTCCAAGGCAAACCATTCAACATCACAGTAATCCAAGTCTATGCCCCTACCACTGATGCTGAAGAAACTGAAGTTGACCAGTTCTGTGAACATCTACAAGATCTTCTAGAATTAACACCAAAAAAAGATATCCTTTTCTTCATAGGCATTTGGAATGCAAATGTAGGGAGAGATACCTAGAAGAACAGACAAGTTTGGCCTTGGAGTACAAAATGAAGCTGGGCAAAAGCTAACAGAGTTTTGTCAGAGAACATGCTGGTCATAGCAAGCATCCTTTCCCAACAGCCCAAGAGATGACTCTACACATGGACATCACCAGATATCCAAAGTCAAATTGATTATGTTCTTTGCAGCCAAAAATGGAGAGGCTTTATACAGCAAAAACAAGTCCTGGAACTGACTGGCTCAGATCATTATCTCCTTATTGCAAAATTCAGGCTTAAGTGGAAGAAAGTAGGGAAAACCACTAGGCTTTTCAGGTATGACCTAAATCAAATTCTTTATGACTACACAGTGGGGGTGATAAATAGATTCAAGGGATTAGATATGATAGACAGAGTATGTCAAGGACCTAACAGAAGCAGAAGAGATTAAGAAGAGGTGGCAAGAATACACAGAAGAATTGTACAAAAAAGATCTTAATGACCCCAATAACCACGGTGGGTACCTAGAGCCGGACATCCTGGAGTCTGAAGTCAAATGGGCCTTAGAAACCATTACTATGAGCAAAGGTAGTGAAGTGATGGAATTCCAGCTGAACTATTTCAAATCCTGAAAGATGATGCTGTTAAAGTGTTGCATTCAATATGTCAGCAAATCTGGAAAACTCAGCAGTGGTCACAGGATTGGAAAAGTCAGTTTTCATTTCAGTCCCAAAGAAGGGCAATGTTAAAGAATGTTGAAAGTACTGTACAGTTATGCTCAGTTCATATGCTAGCATGCTTATGCTCAAAACCCTTCAAGCTAGGCTTCAGCAGTACATGAACCAAGAACTTCCAGATGTACAAGTTGCATTTAGAAAAGGCAGCGTAACCAGAGATCAAATTGGCAACATTTATTAGATAATGGAGAAAGCAAGAGAGTTCTGGAAAAACATCTACTTCTGCTTCGTTGACTACGCTAAAGCCTTTGAGTATGTGAATTACATCAAACTGTGGAAAATTCTAAAAGAGATGGGAGTACCAGACTACCTTACCTGTCTCCTAAGAAAGCTGTTTGTGGATCAAGAAACAACAGTTAAAACTGGACATGGAACAATTTACTGGTTCAAAATTGGGAAAAGAGTACATCAAGGCTATATATTGTCACCCTGCTTATTTAACTTTTATGCAGAGTACCTCATGCAAAATACCAGGCTGGATGAATCACAAACTGAAATCAAGATTGCTGTGAG
The DNA here is from genome assembly GCA_024291935.2 of Okapia johnstoni. Taxonomy (NCBI): domain Eukaryota; kingdom Metazoa; phylum Chordata; class Mammalia; order Artiodactyla; family Giraffidae; genus Okapia; species Okapia johnstoni. Next base: position 34,335,532 of record CM044327.1, on the reverse strand, counting down.
AAATATCAGCAGCCTCAGATATGCAGATAATACCACTCTAATGGCAGAAAGTGGAGAGAATCTAAGAGCCTCTTGATGATGGTGAAAGAGGAGAGTGAAAAAGCTGGCTTAAAACTCCACATTCAAAAAACTAAGATCATGGCATCCAGTCCCATTACTTCATGGCAAACAGAATGTGAGAAAGTGGCAGCAGTGACAGATTTTCTTTCCTTGGGCTTCAAAATCACTGCAGACAGTGACTGCAGCCTTGAAATTCAAAGACACTTGCTCCGGAAGGAAAGCTATGACACACCTAGGCGATATAATAAAAAAGTGGAGACATCACTTTGTAAACAAAGATTCATATAGTCAAAGCTGTGGTTTCTCCAGTAGTCATGTATGGATGTGAGAGTTGGACCACAAAGAAGGCTGAGCGCTTAAGAATTGATGCTTTTGAATTATGGTACTGGAGATGACTCCTGAGATTCTCTTGGACTGCAAGGAAATCAAACCAGTAAATCCTAAAGGAAATCAGCCTTGAATATGCATTAGAAGGACTGATGCTGAAGCCCCAATACTTTGGTCACCTAATTTGAAGAGCCAACTCATTGGAAAAGGTCTTGATGCTGGGAAAGATTGAAGGTAAAAGGAGAAGGGGGCAGCAGAAGATGAGATGGTTGGATAGCATTACTATCTCAATGGACATGAATTTCAGCAAACTTCGAGAGATAGTGGATGACAGAGGAGCCTGGTGTGTTACAATCCATGGGTTGCAAAAAGTCAGGCATGACTTAACAATTGAGCAACAATACCGTGCGTAACAGCAAGAAAACAGCTCTGCAGATCTCCACCACCTCACTCAGGTCCTACCATCTGGCAGGACAGTTAGGGGACCAGGCCACAGGAGACCTGCTTTGAGCACTGCTCCCTGCTTTATGTATTTAGCTAATCTGGGATTGTTCCACGTTGGGCTGGCCTATATTTTGTATATCATCACAATTTTATGTGTTCCAAACAATGGCTGAATATAAATATATCACTGAGAGTGAGGCATATTGTCACAGGCAAGAAGAATGCAAGAAAGGAAGGAAGGATGAAAAAAGGATAAAAGAAGTGCTTAGTCAATACACAATAGAAATGAATGAGCATGGTGCTGTTACAGATTTTTAAACCCACTCCTGTTTGCTGTCAATGCTTTTTGAGGCTGGATTTGAAATTTTACATAAACACTTATACTATAATTACATTCAATATGAAAAGTGGAATTTGTCCTTTTGCTGCATACTGGAAAGCAAATATCATTATGTGCACGAATATACACTTATCTATTTAGAATTTGTGAAGAGTTAGGAACTGGCCTGAAATTTTGCTCTCTATCAAGGGATAAACAGATCCTTCGTTCTGCATAAGCTCTTGAATATTACTTTTTCTGTCTGCCCAAGATCACTGGCAGTAGTCTCAGAAAACGGATGTGTTTGCTTTGGCTTATTCGTAGTGAATAATCCATCTGTCAGCATCTTGGGTGATGAGGTACTGAAAAGATGTGGAGAAAACAGGGTGAGATCAAAATGAGAAGTGGGTAGAAATGAGTCAGCTATCAGGCAGCAGTAGATGTGAGAAAGCAGTGGGGACTCTGTCTTGTAAGGATCATTTTGGCTTGTGGTATTGATGCTAAAAACTCAGCCTCTGTGAACCAGTGCTGAATTGAATCTTGGTTACAGAGTTTTGGGTGAAGTAGAGAAGAATGGCTTTATTGCTTTGCCAGGCAAAAGGGAACATAGTGGGCCTGTACCCCCAAAACTGTGTGTCCCAACCTGGGAGGATTTGGTGAGTGGTTTTATAGCAATAGTTCAAGGGTGGAGTTGCTGTTAAGGATCATGGTGTGTGCAGGGCCTGCACTCCTTTAATTTGGCCTCAGGTGGTCTCCCGATGAGCTTCTTTGGTTATCATTCTGTGACCTTGTCTGGAACAAAGAATGCTGACACCTTCCATTTGTTAGGGTTTTTAGTTCTGCAGAAGAGCTCAAAGATATGTACATCCCTCGGGGGGAACCAGGACCCTGCCCCAAGGCTGCACTGTTGTTTCCTGGCTGCTCTCCCCTTGCCTCTGCCTCTCCCTGCTTCCCTGATCAACAAATGTTTGAACCTGCCCTTTGGGACTCAGGGAACATTAAGGAGGCTGCAGTCTATTCCTTACAAACAAGAAATGGGGACAGAAAGGCTTTCATGCCCAGGAACCCCACAGGATCCTGCTGGGTTTCACTATTCCAGGTTCTAGAGAGGGGTGAGAGAAAAATATACACATCTGAGTGTTGACTACAGTGGGACTGCTTTGTGTATGTCTTCTTATTTAATTTTATCAACAGACCGTGAAAGTAGCAAGTATTTTTTTTTTTAATCCTACTTCATAGAACAGGAAATAAGTTCTGTGAGATTATGTAATTTTCCAGGAGTTGCACAATTAAGAAAGAAAATTTGAACTCAGTCCTACCTGACTTCAACTCTCTGCTCTTGTGGCAGAGGGTATTGTCCCAAAATGTCCAAAGTTCACCTCAGGAGCTCATCTGCAGTGTGACCTTGCAACTTTCTTACTTAGAGGTGGAGCCCAGTTCCTGTCCTCTAGAATCTGGCCTAGGACTCTCATGTCACCAGTAGAGTAGGATAGAAGTGACCCTGAGGGACTTTCAAGGCTAGATCAGAAAAGGCCCTCAAGCCATGCTGCTTCTGCCTGGTTCTCTTTGAAACCATGCAGGACCATGTGGGACTTCAGGGCACAGAAGACTTTCAAACAGTTGCAGATCAGAGAAGGGAAGGGATGCAGAGACAAGGGAAGAGCAGCCAAGAAGCAATAATGCAGCCTTGGGAGATAGTCCTGGTTGCCCCCTCAAGGGACACACATAACAATACCTTTGAGCTCTTCTGCAGGATGAAAACCCCCAATGAGAAGACCGCCTGAGACCAGAGTAAAGGACTGCAGACCTGCACACACCCTAATCTTATCAGCAAGCCTATCCTTGAACCATTGTCACAGAACTCCTCAACAAATCCTCACTGGGTTGAGATACAGCTTTTAAGGCACAAGCCCACCATGTCCCCCTTGGCCTGGCAAAGCAATACAGCTATTCTTTTCTACTTTTCCCAAAACTCTGTCTCCAAGATTCGATTTGGCACTGGTGTGCAGAGGCTGAGTTTTCGGCATCATCTTGAGACAAAGTTAGCTGCTGAGGTTCAAGTCCTAACTACCCTGAGACACCATGTTGAAAGGCTGTGTAAGACGCTCCTGTCAACAGTTCTAGCCAAGCCCAGACCACTGGCTGTGCCTGCCAAGGCACACAGGTGTATATTTGAAACCATCTTAGATTCTCCAGACCAGCGTAGCTACCCTCTGAGTGCCACTGAGTGAACCCAATCAACACTCCCAGGAGCAGAAGAGCACAGCCAAGCCCCACTCACATTCTTGACCAAGAATCCTGAGGAGTAATAAATGTAGGGTAGTTTGTTACAGAGCAGTAGTGACTGGAACACCCTTTGCCCTAAGGCAAGACAAACTGAGAAACAGAAGGAAAGATTGATGCCTCAGTGCCTGGGGGAACTTTGATAGCTTCCTGAGGCCAGTCAGAAGCTGGCTGAAACTGATAAAAAGAGCTTTCAGGAGGCTGGGTAGGAAAGGACAGGAGTTCAAGCTGGTGGGAATATCTAGACTAAAAGTCAACGTTGCCTCTTTACATTGACTCCAAATCCTGTCTCCAGTCACTTCTCTTCTCTAATAATCTCAAGTTCCAAACTACCCTATTACATAAAATCAGCTCAGTCATTTCCCTCTTTCCTTTAAAACACTCTGCTCACTCACCCATCTCAATAGAATACAGTCTAAAGTTCTCACTTTGCCAGGTTAGACTCTTCAGTCTAATAAAAAAGCTTAAAGTGAGGGGTTTGGAATCAGAGAGGTCTGGGATGGCTAAATTTATAAGCAGAAAACCTTGTTATCTGTTAGTATTTTTGTGTGATCTATTTCTGGATATGTGGCATTTAATATGCCTAAGTTAATGTTTCCTGGAATAATGCAATTTTTCTATGCAAGTCATCCTTATAGAAAGATAACATGTTGACACCTTATAAATTTTCTTGAATTTTGCAGTAAATTTCACTATTTGTCACCCTTTCCACACTTTATTTAAGGCCTAGCTGAGATCTCAAACAGTTATTTACAGAATTTGCTCAACAAAAAATTAAGTGAGAGGGTTTTGGGGGGAAGGATGGAATATGAGGTTGGGGTTAGCAGATGTAAGCTTTTATATATAGGATGGATAAACAAGGTCCTACTGTATAGCACAGAATGATACCAATATCCTGGGGTAAACCATAATGGAAAAGAATATTTTAAAAAATTATGTATATATATGTGTGTGTGTGTGTGTGTGTGTGTGTGTATATAAAATATGTATAACTGAATCACGTTTCTGTACAGCAGTAATTAACACAATATTATAAATCAACTGCACTTCCATTAAAAAATAATAGTAAAAAAAATTTAAAATTGCTAGAGAAAGTTCCCTACCTGATTCAGGGTTATGTTTCTCTTCCATGTTCCTTGGAGAAGAAGGAAATCCAAAGCACCAGGGAAAGTCCTCAGGCCTGCAAATGCTATGATATTTAAGGGTGAGGAATTTTGTCCCCCAAGTTATTATTACAGACTTATTATTGGTAGAGAGGGAAAGGACAGTGGTCGAATTTGTCAGGGCACCTCCTCAACTTTCACCATAATGGAAAAGTTACTGGTTCCCACTGCATTTGGTAAATGGTGCTTCTCTGGAGGAAGTGGTGGTTGCTTCAGTGCTGACAGACTTTGCTCAGTGGCAGTATCTCAAGGTGAAACAGCAGTGGTGAGAAAGGGTCTTTTAGACACTGGGCAGGAATGCTCAGCCCTGGTGATGATTTGAGATTCACACTCAGGTTGACACCATCCATCTCCTGTGGGGACCCCATCAGAGGATGTTCACTCAAGAGCATGTGCCTGGACCCTTGGTTTGCTGTTCACCTCACCTCTTTCTCCATCCTCCATCTTTATAATTTTGGATTAACTTTAAGTATCTGATGTTTTATGCTCAACCACACTTCAACTTGGCATCTTCTTTTTATTGATTATAGGTGACTTTGTCCCATATTCTCCTTTTCTCTCACATACGCCAAAATTTGAGAGGTCAGCATATCATGGTATTTGATAATTTGTCTTTGGACTAGAGCACTTGGGTTTGGTCTCAGCCATGGCTTTTGTTTTACTATCTTTGGCAAATTATTCACCCTTTCGGAGCATCATTTTGTTGCACTTGAAAGTGATTTTAATAACTATACTTTCACAAGGAGTTGTCATGGAAGTTAAAGATAGATACTGTGTGTAAAGTGCTAAAATAGCCTTTATTATTGTTGCTGTTGCTAAGTGCTTTTAAGTACCTCATATTGGCCCACCTTCTATGTTCAACTTGCTATTTTAACTCTGCCACACCAACCTCAAGTGCTCCCAGACTCTTTCTCCACTAATTGCCCAACATGGGATAGTTTTTAATAATTACACCTTACTGCAAATGTAATATTTAGTATTTGCTACTGGTTTTGGAGGGGGCAGAGGAATCAGAGATTGGGTTGCCGATGTCCACTGGATCATCGAGGAAGCGGGAGAGTTCCAGAGGGGCATCTATTTCTGCTTTGTTGACTGTGCCAAAGCCTTTGACTGTGTGGATCACAGTGGACTGTGGAGAATTCTGAGGGAGATGGGAGTGCCGGACCATCCGGCCTGTCTCTTGAGAGGCCTGTGTGCGGGTTGAGAGGCAGCGGTTGGAGCTGGACATGGAGCAGCAGACTGGTTCCAAGTCGGGGGTGGGGGTGCGTCAAGGCTGTATATTGTCGCCCTGCTTGTTTGGCTTATGTGCAGAGTGCATCGTGGGAGACGCTGGGCTGGAGGAGGCACGGGCTGGGGTCGGGATTGCCGGGAGAAATGTCGATAGCCTCGGATATGCAGATGGCGCCACCCTTGTGGCAGAGAGTGGGGAGGAACTGGGGGTCCTCTTGATGGGGGTGAAAGAGGAGAGTGAGGGGGTTGCCTTAGAGCTCAACGTTCGGAGGACTGGGATCATGGCGTCTGGTCCCATCACTTCATGAGAGGTAGATGGGGAAGCAGTGGAAACAGTGTCAGACTTTGTTTTTTTGAGCTCCAGAATCACTGCTGATGGTGATTGCAGCCATGAAATTAAAGGACGCTTGCTCCTTGGAGGGAAGGTTGTGGCCAACATAGATGGCATATTTAAAAGCAGGGACATTGCTTTTCCAGCAGGGGTCTGTCTGGTCGGGGCTATAGTTTTTCCAGTGGTCATGTGTGGATGTGGGAGTTGAGCGGTGGGGAGGGCTGGGCACCGAGGAATTGATGCTTTTGGACTGTGGTGTTGGAGAGGACTCTTGAGGGTCCCTTGGACTGCAGGGAGATCCAATCAATCCATCCTGGGGGAGATCGGTCCTGGGTGTTCATTGGAGGGTCTGACGTTGAGGCTGAGACTCCAGTAGTTTGGCCACCTCGTTCGAGGGGTTGACTCATTGGAGGGGACCCTGATGCTGGGTGGGATTGGGGGCGGGAGGAGAGGGGGATGGCGGAGGATGAGATGGTTGGATGGCATCGCCGACTCAGTGGACATGGGTTTGGGTGGACTCTGGGAGTTGGTGATGGACGGGGAGGCCTGGTGTGCTGCAGTTCATGGGGTTGCAGGGAGTCAGACACGACTGAGTGACTGAACTGAACTCTTGTAAGAATTTATAGAAGAGGTCCTTCATAAAAGAAAAGAATGATGGAAAATAAAAAGCCTAGGAAGATTAAAGTGGTATTCAAAAATAGTTGATTTCAGGCACACGTGCCCACATGAGGCCCTCAGGAGGTGGAGGAGGCAGAGTGCTTTCTGGAGAGCTCAGTGAGTGGGCCACGGTGCCTTCTCTTATCCCTCCACAGATGAGAGAATTGAGGCAGAAATTATATACACTGCTCAATATACATGCAACTGGAAACAAACTGTGGGACAGCAAAGTACTCGTCCACTCCTCTCTCGTTCTCTCTCGTTCAGTCCTGTATCTGGGGCATCTAGTACTGCGTCAGACATGTGTTGAAGGAAAGTCCAGAGAAGCCACTTTCTTATGAGAAGATCCACTGGACATATTAACTAGAGCATTTCCGAGCTGAAACAGGACTCGCAGCTCACAGAGCAGCCAGCAGAACAGCCCTGACGATGACTCCCCAGGTTCCTGAGTCCCCGCAGGAAGAACAGCCCTGACGATGACTCCCCAGATTCCTGAGTCCCCGCAGGAAGAACAGCCATGATGATGACTCCCCAGATTCCTGAGTCCTCGCAGGAAGAACAGCCCTGACGATGACTCCCCAGATTCCTGAGTCCTCGCAGGAAGAACAGCCATGATGATGACTCCCCAGATTCCTGAGTCCTCGCAGGAAGAACAGCCCTGACGATGACTCCCCAGATTCCTGAGTCCTCGCAGGAAGAACAGCCATGATGATGACTCCCCAGGTTCCTGAGTCCCCGCAGGAAGAACAGCCCTGACGATGACTCCCCAGGTTCCTGAGTCCTCGCAGGAAGAACAGCCATGATGATGACTCCCCAGATTCCTGAGTCCTCGCATGCAGGAAGAGAGAGATCAAGCCCTGAGCCTTGGGAGTGGGAGCACTGACTCAAGACCCTGGACCACCAGAGAACTAACCATAGGGAGTATCAAACAGTGAGAACGCACACACAGGAAACCACCTGAATACAAGACCCGGCATCACCCAACCACCAGCAGCACCCTGTGCAGGACGCCTCATCTAACCAACAAACAAAACAAAAATACCAACCCAGCCGTCAGCAGACGGGGTGCCCACCCCACTCAGCCTCGCCCATCAGAGAAAAACAAACGCTGAGCACAAATCTCACCCTACAGGAAGCTCACACAAACCACTGGACCAACATTATGAGGGCAAAAACCAAAAGGAAGAAAGAATTCAACCTTCTTCAAGGAAAGAATTCAACTTTCCTTGAAGCCTTGGGAAAGGAGACCCCAAACACAATAACTTAAAAAAAATTAATGAAAAGGCAGAGAAATACTGCACAAATGAAGGAAAAAACTAGATACACAGAAGTCCAAGTAAATGAAGAGGAAATAGGCAAGCTACCCGAAAAAGAATTCAGAATAATGATAGTAAAGATGATCAAAAACCTTGAAAACAAAATGGAGAAAATGCAAGAATCAATTAAAAAAGACCTAGAAGAATTGAAGAATAAACATAAACAAACAAAACAATTACTGACATTAAAAATACTCTAGAAGGAATCAATAGCAGAATATCTGAGGCAGAAGAATGAATCAATGAGCTGGAAGATAAAATGGTGGAAATAACTTCTGAAGAGCAGGAAAAAGATTATACCAGAAGGTACAGTCATCAAGACAGTATGGTACTGGCACAAACACAGAAATACAGACCGATGGAACAAGGTAGAAAGCCCAGAAATGAACCCATGCACCTGTGGGTACCTTATTTTTGACAAAGGAGGCAAGAATATACAGTGGGGCAAAGACAGCCTCTTCAATAAATGGCGCTGGGAAAACTGGATGGCTACATGTAAAAGAATGAAAGTAGAGCACCTCCTAACACCATACACAAAGATCAACTCAAAATGGATTAAAGACCTAAAGGTAAGACCAGAAACTATAAAACTCTTAGAGGAAAACACAGGCAGAACACTTGATGACATAAATCAAAGCAAGATCCTCTATGACCCACCCCCTAGATTAATGGAAGTAAAAACAAAAGTAAACAAGTGGGACCTGATTAAACTTAAAAGTTTTTGCACAGCAAAGGAAGCTATAAGCAAGGTGAAATGACAACCCTCAGAATGGAAGAAAATAATAGCAAATGAAACAACTGACAAAGGATTAGTTTCCAAAATAAACAAGCACCTCATGGAAATGCCAGAAAAACAAACAACCCAATCAAAAATTAGGAAAAGACCTAACCAGACATTTCTCCAAAGAAGACATACACATGGCTAACAAACACATGAAAAGATGCTTAACATCGCTCATTATTAGAGAAATGCAAATCAAAACTACAATGAGATATCACCTCGCACCAATCAGAATGGCCCCCATCAAAAAGTCTACAAACTGAATGCTGGAGGGGGTGTGGAGAAAAGGGAACGCTCTTGCACTGTTGGGAATATAAATTGATACAGCTACTATGGAAGACAGTATGGAGAGTCCTTAAAACACTAGGAATAAAACCACCATATGATCCAGCAATCCCACTCCTAGGCATATACCCTGAGGAAACAAAAATTGAAAGAGATGCATGTACCCCATTGTTCATTGCAGCACTATTTACAATAGCTAGAACACGGAAGCAACCTAGATGTCCATCGACAGATGAATGGATAAAGAAGTTGTGTACACAATGGAATATTACTCAGCCATAAAAAGGAACACATTTGAGTCAGTTCTAATGAGGTGCATGAACCTACAACCTATTATACAGAGTGAAGTGAGTTAGAAAGAGAAAGATAAATACCATATTCTAACGCATATATACAGAATCTAGAAAAATGGTACTAAAGAATTTATTTACAGGGCAACAATGGAGAAACAGACATAAAGAATAGACTTAAGGACATGGGGAGAGGGGAGAAGAGGGTGAGATGTATGGAAAGTGTAACATGGAAACTCATATTACCATATGTAAAATAGACAGCCAATGGGAATTTGCTATATGGCTCAAGAAACATAAACAGGAGTCTGTATCAACCTAGAGGGTTGGGATGGGGATGGAGATAGGAGGAAGGTTCAAAGGGGAGGGGACATATGTACACCTATGGCTGATTTGTGTTGAGGTTTGACATAAAACTGCAGAATTCTGTAAAGCAATTATACTTCAATAAAAAATAAATAAAAAAAGTAGTTGATTTCATAGTGCATTGAAGATAGATCACATGATCATTATTCTGTATGTTCCTGAGGGCAAGGATCATATCTGTCTTGTTCATTCCAGGATCCTTAGCATTTCATTCAGTGTCTTGCAGGTGGAATACCCTCAGGAAGTACTGAGTGAAGGAACAAATTGCACATATGTTGGAAGGCTTGTCCCATATCAGCAGTATTGTCTAAGAAATAGCTCTGGTGATTCGATTCACACCTCCCCCCATCCCCCCCACCCCCATCTCTTACTCTTTCTTCTTTCTGAGACAGTTGAAGATAGTGTGAGATGTTTAAAGCCCTTCCGTTCATTTTCTGTTGTTCCCACACTCAGGATATTATAAAAAACACAGTATTAGACTTGGGATTCTTTAAAAAAAACAACACTTTGAGTCTTTGGAATATTTCAGGGGTAATAGAAAATTCTAACTGAGCTCTGAGTCTTTGGGTGTGTGATATGACATCATTTTCTGAACGGCAGTGGAAAAGCATGGTCAAGTTCAGGTTTGCAACTGTATTTCCCCCAGCATGGAGAATAATGTGCTGATAGATTGAAGATGCCAAAAACAGGTGGAGATCAACAAACACAGTCCACTAGGATCATGACAATGGAAAAAGGGCCCTGTAGGAAGATAATGCAGAGAATATTTTCACTGACTATTTTTATACTAAAATGAGAGATGCCTTCTGTCTTCCAAAGGAAGGCTTCTTGTGACCTCTATTGTAAACATGCCAGTACTTCGGGCGTCTTTCCCCAGGTGTTTTCCCTTACCATCGAGGGAAGACTCATGATTGTAGAGTATCTTATAAAGGAAGACTATGACTCCTTAACTCTGTTTTCTGAATTTTAATTATGCAGTCTCTCAAGGTGACCTTGCTTCTGGTATAATCTCAGTCTACATTGTAGAATCAGCATCTAGACCATGGGTATTGGCCTCCTCAGTCTAACCGTAGCTATGAGTATGGGGGATATGCGTTTTCCAAGCCTCAGTGACTGTCAGCCAGAGCTATCTACTTGTATCATGTTGCATCTCTCCTAAGTCAGATTGTTGACCTAAGTGCAATGGTGGCTCTTTCTTTATTAGCACAGAATAGGTGACACTGTCATCCTGCTAATGTCTTCTCTTGAGCCATCACCACTGTCAAAGCCACTAAAAGACTGCCGGCAACAGGATAATGTTGGAATCTAAATCTCAGACTTTGTGTGCTGAGTGAGCGAATAAGGCTTTGGGTAGAAACAGCAAGGTTGTTGATTGCACTTCTGTAATGTGAGCCTCTGATAGGTGCTGCTGAGAAGTACAGGTTCAAAGATGGTAAAAACTTATCAAATGTCTCAGCGTAGGCTGAAGTAAGCCCAAACTCTTTCCTCCCTGTTTATTTTCTCATCTCTTTGGAGTATTTGGTGCAGTGGGTCTGGAAGCCCAAAGAGGTATGTTTTACCAGAGATCTAGGAGATGCTGGAGCCCTAAGTACAGAGGAATCAGAAATTCTGTAGGAAAGTTGAAGCTCAAAGGCTGAAAGAGAAATGAGAAGTTCTCACATTTGGGATGAAACAAACGCAGGATGAAACCTCCAGGGCGGTGGGATTAGACACTGGGCATGGAGCTCACTGTAGCAGGGCTGGACCTTAAGGTATAACAGGTCTGGGCAGGACCGTTTGAATTCATACCCTGACTCTGTCCTTAGCTGTGTGGTGTTGAACATGTTATTAATCTCTCTTTACATCAATTTGCACATTCATGGAGAAAATAAAACAAATAATAGATATGCATGTAATATATATGTTAGCTGCTATTTTTACAACTACTGTTATAGGCTACCCACTCCAGTATTCCGCTTCCCTGGTGGCTCAGATGGTAAAGAATCTGCCTGCAATGCAGGAGACCCCAGTTCAATTCTTGGGTCAGAAAGATCCCCTGAGAAGGGATAGGCTACCCACTCCAGCATTCATGAGCTTCCCCAGTGGCTCAGATGGTAAAGAATCCACCTGCAATGCAGGAGACCTGAGTTCCATCCTCGCATTGGGAAGATCCCCTGGAGGAGGGCATGGCAACCCACTCCAATATTCTTGCCTGGAGAATTCCATGGACAGAGGAGCCTGGTGGGCTACAGTCTATAGAGTCACATAGAGTCGGACACAACTGAGCGACTCAGCCCAGCACATTATTATTATTATATTTTACCCAGGGGTAAAACCAGATGCTTGTGATTCATTTCTAGGCCTTTGCTACTCAAATGTGACTCACCTGATATAAGAGCTAGAGCTCCAGTTTAAACATTTACAACCAGCCTCCTGATTGCATTTCATGAGGCATGAAGAAGTGGGCTTCAGGTTGGATACTTCCAGCTGTTAGCATTACTTGAGACAAGAGATAGGTGGGCTCCAGTTAAAGCATTTACAATCCGTCTCCTGTTTGCCCTCCAAAATGTTAGTAACAATAGAAACAGGGTAAATAGCTAGTGTTTCTCTTGTAAACACTTAAGGTAATAGTCATGGCAATTGTCAAGATAATAGTCATGGCAAGGACAAAGATAGGCAAAACTCTGTTTAAGTAAATGATTAAGGGATCTCCGCTTCCACCTCTTTTGGGACAAGAGAGACACTACACATGCACAGAAAGGCTCCTTGTGGGTCAAAAGTCAAGGGATAATGCCAGGCCATGATGAGTCTTGCTCCTCCCAGAAGCCTTCATTTCAAGATCCATCTTGGCTCAGGGGTATATGTGCACTGAGGGGAGTGTCCCGGTGTAGGTCAGGTGTGAAAAAAAAAAAAAAAAAAAACCAGATAGTTGGCCTGAAGGAAGACAAAGACCCAGAAGAACTGCCCTGTGTAAATGACTTAACCGCCTGATTCCCGTGCCCCCCCTCACTAGGGGGGATGTGCACACCCCTTCTCTCTGGGTGTGCATCTCTGCCTTGCTTCTGTCTCAACCAAACAAACCATTTCTGCTTGTGCTCTCCCCCTTGCTGTTGGGCTGTGTCTCTGATAACAAACTTTGTACCTGCATTTACAGTTTCTGCCTCTGTGATAAAGGCATTTTTTCACTGGGGACAAAGATCCAAGGGGAAAATAACTTTCTAGCCTCTAGCCCTTGCTGGTCTGCTGTCTAGGATTCCTGGTTTCCATCCAGGCTACCCAGGTTCAATTCCTGAGCAGGGAATTAAGATCTCACTCCATGCTGCTGCTCACTGCTGCCCCGCAGAGATCATATTCACCAGCAGCCTTACTTGGGAACTTGTTAGAAATGCAGACTCCCAGGCCCCACCCTGTCCTCTTGATTCAGAATCTGCTATTTATTTATTTATCTCTGCCCTGTCATTGTTGGGGGATGCAAACTCTTAGTTACCGCATGTGGGATCTAGTTCCCTGACCAGGGATCAAACCTGGGACCCTGTACTAGGAGCTCTGAGTCTTAGCCACTGGACCAGCAGAGAGGTCCCAGAATCTGCTTTAACATGGTTCTCTGGCTGCTTCCTGTACACAGTGCAGTTTGCAAAGCCCTGGTCTAGATCACAGGACAAGCAGAGGGAAGGGCATTGGTATGGGTGGCCCTTACAGGATTTAAATCCTGTCCTGACCTAATACTGATTCATCTTCCAGGCTAACAGAAATTGGCAAGGGATGGTTTGCCATGGTTTCCTGCAAGGAGAGGAACAGAGAGATGCTGAATGATCCCAGAGCAAATCCTAGGGGCCCACAGGGTGGCTTTCTCTTCAAGAGTCTCATGTCTCCTTAACAAAGAAATGAAAGGCTCTCACGATTGGAATCCTCCGGCAGGGACAGCTCTCCACCCCTGATGAGTCCCACACATCCATCTGCATGAGTGTGTGTGCTCAGTCGCTTCAGTCGGGTCTGACTCTGCGACCCCACAGAGCCTGCTAGGCTCTGCTGCCCATGGGATTCTCCAGGCAAGAATACTGGAGTGGGTTGCCATGCCCTCCCCCAAGGGATCTTCCCGACCTGGGGATTGAACCTGGGTCTCCTGCATTGCAGGCAGATTCTTTCCCCACTGAGCCACCTGGGAATGCAGATCATCAGGGCCTGGGTGGAGGCCACAGCTGACTGTTCACCAATAGTCCTTGAAGAAAAAAAAATGCTTTCTCTTAAAGTCTCCACTGTTTTCCCCTGAACTCACTAGAGGATTCAGGACTAGAAAAGTTCTGATGCTGTCTAGAAAACCTTTGTTGCTGCAAAATATCTCCTTGCCTAAACCAAAGAATGCTGCAACCCTTGACAAAAGAACATAAAAAGTAACCCAAATATTAATGTTGAACTGTGGCCTCTGTCTCCCTGTTTGTTCAAGGATCTCACCAGTGGGAAAATGGGAGACCCATGAGCAATCTGAATCTTTCTCCCCCGCCCAGTGCTCTGAAGGAAGAAAGACATTGTTCAGCAAATTAAACAGGTAAACACAATTTTTAAGAAGAATGTTTAAACTGCTTAATAGAACAAATTGTTTTTTAACACCCTTAAGCAGATGTTGGACTCATCAATTTACATACAAATAATGAATATGCTAATTGCAAATCTTTCTCTCCTAGTCATTAAAAATAGGTTTCCCTCTGGGCTTCTAAAAGACAGCTCATTGTTATTCTGGTTGTAGTTACTACATATACTTGGGTGCTCATTTAAAAATCTTTAAAGTATATGTGTTTTTGCTAATCGGAGTAGGCCTTTCACGTTCATAAAGTTGAGTTTATGAGATTCTAGTACATGAAAGCAAATACAAATTTGCAAATAAAATTTAAAATCCATTGTCCTGCAATGTAATTTAACCAGTGTATGATTTTTTCACTAGACTTCCCACATTTTCCCAGCTTATCCTTGTTATGATATGTCCTGTGGAAGTTAAGATTAAGAACCCAGAGAATAACAATATTATTGCTTTGGGTCATAATTTTAATTATTACTGATATTCCTCTACTCTCAGAGTGCAATTTATTTTATGTGTAACCAGTTTCTTTTGGATCCTGAACCCATGGGAGTTATTAATCTGTAGGGCTAATTTGCATTAATATGAATGGAAATAGTGATTATTTCTGAATTATTCATCACTTATGAATGCTAATCTGAATACTATTACTTCCTTGGAAACATTAGACAAAGCATTTCTTTTATTTGTTTTCTACATGGGCAGTTTCTACACTTTATAATAATTAAAAGTAAACCTAAGAAAACTCAAAAAACAGAGGTTAACCCATCACCTATGGTAAGATAGTGTTGAGGAGAAAGACGTTTCTTGTACCTTCAAAGCTTTTTCAACTGATCTAATAATCATATTGACAGAAGACAGAAAAACAGGAGAAAGACAAGCTTAATTCTGCATGTGCACAAGGGCACACATGTGAGATTCAAGGACAGAAAGGTAAAATAAGATATATATGCCATTCTGAGCTAAGGGATGTGACGGGGGGTCATAATTCAGGGGAAAAGAAGAAGAGCAGAGGTTGGGTAATCAAATGTTTGCCCTGCCACACAGGTAAGACTTAGTTCTGCCCATAATTCTTATCTAGGGAAAGGCCCTCAATTTAAATTCATCTGTGTGGTTAAGGGAGGAGGATGCTGAGGCTAAAACTCCAATACTTTGGCCACCTGATGTGAAGAGCTGACTCATTTGAAAAGACCCTGATGCTGGGAAAGATTGAAGGCAGGAGGAGAAGGGGACGACAGAGGATGAGATGCGTGGCTGGCATCACCGACTCAATGGACATGAGTTTGGATAAACTCTGGGAATTGGTGATAGACAGAGAGGCCTGGCGAGCTGCAGCCCATGGGGTCACAGAGTCGGACGTGACTGGGCGACTGAACTGGTATTTTTCTCTTGAACACACAAGGTCTTGATTGTCTTTAACTCAAAATAATCCACATGCAAGTATGGCACATTTGGGAGGCTCCTTCTAGCCCTGTCAGTGGTTAGCTCAGTATGACTGTAAGTTCAAATGACTAGAGAAATAAATAGAAGCTGTCTTGGATTACATGGTCATATCATCGTCCATTTTTAATCCTTGATTTAGAGCTTTGAGTTAAAATCCACACAAGTGCTCATAATGCATATTTTTGGAAGCTTAATGTGGCTTAATTTGTTAAATTCAACCAGGAATGCCAGCAAGTGAACATGGTGACAGAATCCTGAGCTGTGACTATAATGTAAATACTTTAATGATTTAGGTGATATCAATTTTTGGAAATAATTCAGTGATTTAGGTATTACCTAGTTATTCACGAAATCTAATCATATTTATACTTTTAAAATGTATCTTTACATAATAATAAATAATCAATTGATTTTAAAATATTAAAGAGTGAAAAACACAAAAATAACTAAAATCGTTTCTAACTCCATTCACACTAAAAGTTTTCTCCAAAAATAGTTCCGTCTTCAACTCAAGCACCTTGCAGCTCTCCTGTCCCCATTTTTTTTCGGGATTAGAGAGGTTTCTACTGAGTTTCATTTTTTTCTGAATCCAATTAAGTATCTCTTTAGAGAGGGGGCTAAACATTCTTTGGGTCCTCATCAGTTTATAGTATGCAGATTGTATTTCTTGCAAACTAACATTTTTTTTATGACTCTACAACTCTCTCTAAATTCTCGTTTTAATGATTTTTCCCCCTACCTTTGCTCCTTATTTAGAAAATAAACTAGCTTTCAGTATTGTCTTAAGTTTCAAGCAATGAAGGATATTTTAATAACAAGCACATTCTCTTAATTTGTCCTTAACAGCCTCTTTTCTCCCTTTCCCTTCCCTTTCCTTTTCTTTCTTTTGTAAACCTATTTGCACATGTGTTTTACAATCACACACTGGTTTATTGAAATTGAATATGAAAAATGAACCTAACCAAGTGCTGCAAAATTTTCATCTGTAAATAAACACTGAAGCTAAGTGTAATGATGGATTTACCATGGATACCAGTATAAAAAATATTGGTTAACACAATCAGTAATCTCTTGACATTAACTTGTAAAAGATGTTCAAATACTGTTCAAACAACTGGTTGTTCTAGTGACTTTCTAAGAACATAGGTTATACATTGAATGTTAGCTCAGTAAAAATACTTTAGACATGGCTGAGTGTCTAATTTAATAAAGAGATGAGGCTTGAGAAATTTACAGGAACCTAGGAAAGTGAAGTACATATTTTAAGCAAGTCTTTAACAAATTAAGTGAACTCATAGTGACATTTTCTAATAAGTGTCTAAAGAGCCAGATCAGAATATTTAATTGATCTTAGAATCTCTTCTGAAATTATTTACAGAAAAGAATGATATGTTTCTATCAACATAGTATCAGAGTGCTTGCCCTACGCACACATACATGGACATGCAATGTGAATATAAATATACATAGACTTCCAAAGAACCGGACATGACTGTGTGACCGAGCGCACATACACACACCAACTGGGAATATACATTTGTATATTCCTGTCAGAGTTAATATGATAAGCAGTGTCTTTTCTCACAACTAAAAATAAGGACAAAATAGAGGAAGAATTAAATTCTCCCTGGCAAGCTGAGATTAATAACGGGGCATTGAGAAGAACAGGAAGACTTTTCCAAAAAAGCAGCATGAAGTGTAGCCAGCCTAGAATTCACTGCTGATGACAGAGCCTTTGTAATCTTCGTCCTTCATCTCCACCTGCAAAATAGACTCCTACAACCCCCTTCACTTCTGTGTTGTTCCAGCCAGCCAGAAAACTCTATGACTCCTTTTGACACAGTAGAATTTTCCCTATTCCTTCTCTACAGGGGTCACCAAATATGGCAAGCAATTGTGCATCTTAAGGTGAAAACAGAATATCCATGAGAGCTGAGCATTTCTTATCTCTGGGGATTATTGATTTTGTGCAGTGACTTTTGTCCTTGGTAAATCTCAATTTTCAATGTGCAGTGTACAGCTGTATACGTGTAAGCCAAATTCCTGGGGCCTTTCTTCAGTTAATACATACTTTATTGGGAAAGCTTGTCCTTCTCTATAGGACTTCACTCTAGACAAAATGAGATTTTGAAAAAATAAATATATGAAAATGATGAGCTAATGTCAAGGTCAAACTAACTTTAGATTAGCCACACAATTAGTTTTTCTTAAAGTTGGAAGCCAAATTTTTATTGTGGATGGTCACCTAATACTCTAAGGGCTTCCCTGGAGACTCAGATGGAAAAAGAATCTGCCTGCAATTTGGGAGACCTGGATTCGGTCCCTGGGTTGGGATGATCCCCTTGAGAAGGGAATGGCTACCCACTCCAGTATTCTTGCTTGGAGAATTCCATGGACAGAGGAGCCTGGCAGGCTACAGTCCACGGAATCACAAAGAGTCAGACACGACTGAGTGACTGACACTTTCACTTTCACAATGCTCTAAAAGTTTCTCAGTCTTGTTACAGTAAACTTTCTGAACTGGATTATTTTTTCGCATGGATACCCGTCTTGAGGATTATAGGATATTTAGCAGCATCCCTAGCTTACACCCATTAGATGCCAACAGCATGCCAACTGCCAGTTTTGATAACTAATATCTCCAGAGAGAGTCAGATATCCCCTGGGGGCAAAATTGCCCCTTGGTTGAGAACCATGGCTCTGAAATATTCTGTGAGCTTTCTAGCAAGTCAAGCAGAAAATTATGCATCATGATAGCTGGAAATCCCACTCATCTGATCCAGGATCCTTCACTGGACAAGTTTTTTTTTTTTTTTTTTTTTTAATACCAAGCCTCAGTTTCCCCATTTGTATGATACAAAAGTAATTGTTAGATCCTCTGGCCCAATGTGTCTGCACTTATTTCATCTGATGCTGCAGTTCAGGGGGATAACAGGCGTGTTCCTTCGGGACTACTGCAGTGTGTCTCTCACCAGCAGGACTACACATCTTCCTGGAATCCCTCCACCTCCAGCACCCCAAATCGGCTCTCCTTCCTCCTACCTCTCTTTCTAAATCTGCTGATTCTCCCAGTCAGTGAACATGGGCCACCAATAGCTCAGTATACTGGTTAAGCTAACGCTAGCTGATGTAATAAATACACCTTCAGATCTCATTGTCTTTTTCAAATAGAAGCTTGTTTTTTGTGCATATCACTGTCCACTCATGTCTATTTCTGGTTGGGCACCTGCCGTGTCATCCAGGGGACCCAGATTCCTTCTGTTTTGTAGTCAGCCCTGATCTTCTCTAGGTTCTTGGAGTGCTTGCTTTTAAAATGATGAATGGGCAAAGAGATCATGGTGGAGTACACTCATATCTCAATTTTCTCAGCTCAAAAGTGCTGTATAAAACCAAAACCCATTTTCATCCTATTTTTCAGAACTCAGTCCCTGACCAAACCTAATTATTTGGAAGTCGGGTTGGAAAATGGAGTCTAGCTGTGTAGCCATTTGATAAGGAAAACTGGTTTTGATGACAGTTTCTGCCTGACTCAACGGTTCCTGTTCATCCGGTCAGCCTTCTTTCTTCCAGCTTTTCCTAGCTGCTGGCTAGGCTGGAAACTAGCCAAGAGGGCTCCATCAGAGCTCTTCTCCCTGATAACTCAGATCCCCTGGCTCCTAGCAGCATCTGCTGTACTTGCTCATCAATTTCTGCTGCTCTGCCCTGGAGTCTTGCTTGTCAGTTTACAAAATCAAACTCATAGACATCTGTAGAGGGGAAGAGTGTTTGCTCAGAATGCCAGCAATCTGGGAAGATGGTGGACTCAGCATCTCCCAGAAAAATCCCCCAAAGATTCTGCTTGGCCATACAAGCTTTAAAGGAGAGCAAGGAAGTGACCTCAGTTCGTCTCTGAAATGGGGGTCACGGTGGCACCGTGTACAGGCTGTCGACTCCTTGTGATCTTCCTTGTGTTGTTCACAGTTTGTTCCTGAGGTTACTGAAGTATCTGTTAATTACTGATTCTTCATTTCTCCTTCTTTGATCTATGGAAAGAATTGACAAGTTAGGTCAGGTGTTATGTGATTGAAAGATCTGAAAGGTGTCCTTGGGCCAGAGATGGGGGTGCCCGGGTAGAAGTCAGTTACAATGTAGCTTTGCTAAAGTGACAAGGAAAGGGGCTTCCTGCTGAGGGTGGTTTCCTGCAAAGAGCTGCTTATGTAAACTGGAGTCATCTGCAAAGTCTCCTTCTCTCACTGCCCCGGAGCTGCAGAACAAAGGAATAGCTGCTGGAAGTGGTGGCTTTTAATCCGTTTCAGGCTCCCCAGTGTTATCTGAGCTCCCAGTGCCGGCTGATAACACGTGTCCATTGTGGTCTGTGACTCTGAAAACTTCTATTCCTCTGACATCATTTTTACAGTGATTTCCCCAACCTTTTTTAAAGCCCAAATTCTCCTTGCTTTGGGTCTCCTGATAGATGGTATCTCATCCTAGTTTACCCTCAAGCCAAAGATTATGAAAAAGAACATTTTTACCCACTCTTTTCTTTACACCAAAGCCTTGTTGTAGCTCTTCCCTCTTTTTTCCTCCTTCTCCTTCTTTTCAGAGTTAGAGGTGCCTCCCTTTTGTGAGCGCATACTTTATAAAAGTGACACATCACACACACACACACACACCCCACACATACACACACACACACACACACACACACACACACACACACACACACCACACACACACGAGTCCCTTTTCCAATAAGACTTTCTCTGCCCTGCAGCATGACTCTCCTACATCTTTCTAGGCTGATGTCCTGTCCTTCTGGCACTCCACACACATTCCTGATTCTGTATTTTTCCATCTTACCCACCACCCTTTCAAGGAGTCAGGAAGGCATTGCAAGGATTCTTCTCTAAAAATACTCTATCCCGGAGGTATCTTCTCCTCAACCCTTATTAGTCCCAACTTTGCTACTGATTTCCCACCTATTTAACCACCACTTAGTGTTATTTTGGGGTTCAAATATACTAAGCTTCTATGAGGTGGGATTGAAATAATTTTCACCTTTCATGGCCCTGAGCAGAATATCATGCATGCCAATTTATAACTCACAA
Source organism: Okapia johnstoni (assembly GCA_024291935.2). Lineage (NCBI taxonomy): Eukaryota > Metazoa > Chordata > Mammalia > Artiodactyla > Giraffidae > Okapia > Okapia johnstoni. The sequence continues at coordinate 34,314,598 of CM044327.1, read as the reverse complement.
GTGTGTCTGACATTTGTTGAGCACCCACTCTGTGCTAGTCACTAGGTTTGGTGCTGGGGCTACAGAGATCGCTAAATCAGCTCTGATCTCTGTCTTCATCACAGGGACAGTCTAAGAGTTTACCATGTTTTGTTTTCCACACTGCCCCATTTAAACATACTCTTGATACCTATGTTTTCCCCAGAGGCTCAGTTATGGGCTGCTGTCACTTTACTCTTTTCTCAAAAGGAGTAAACTTACTATTTTCTGATAAATGTATTCCACAAACAAGTGAGAACATGGAAGTTCAATGAATAAGCATAGGTCAGTCCAATAATTATAAATTTAATTCTGCATTATCTGGCCTATCCAGTGTAATAGAGAATTACAGTGCATTTCAAAAAGCGCAGGGATGCTAGAGCCTGATTTCTCAAAGTCAATTCTGTGGCTGTCCATGGCAAGGGTTATTGTATTTTAAAGAAAAATACACACATCTTAGAGTCTAATTATCTAGTGGTAAATAAGATTTACTAAGTGAAAGTAAACATATTTTATGCAAAATAATGTAAAAGTAAATGGAGCTAGAATACAGCTGTGAAGGACTGCATACACTGAACAGCAAAAGGAATTGCAAATGTGATAGTATATTTTTAGTCCCCCAAATACTGAAATGGATTCAATTTGGATGGTGTCTCAGCTCTGAAAAGTCCTTTGATTAAGAAAACTGGAAATTCCCAGCCTTTGATGGGTGCTATTAGATTCTATCCTGCATACTGAAGTATGTAATTTTGTCCTGATCTTAAATCTAAACTTTAAGAAAATATCATATTTAAGAGAACATCTTAATGAAGATGTAAGTACTGAGGTCTCTCAGGGTCAGTCATTTCCTGAAGTAACAAAAGCTCCAAGAACATGGGCAGGAAAAGTTGGGAGTGATTAGGGAGATTTTATATTTTTATTTGTAACAATTCACAGGGGAAAAAAAACGGGAAATCTCACAAGTAAAGGGATTAGGCAGAAATCCAGTTAGGGATATAAATGACCAAGATGTTTCCTTTAGCTAATCTAATAGTAAACTCTGGTCCAAGAAATTAGGAAGTAGAAAACACCTACTCTGTTAATAAAAGAAGAAAGAAAAAAAGCAGCGATGATAATTTATTCTCAAGTTCTCAGGGACTTGATAAAAATGTTCATTGGGCACAATGGACTGATCTTTCTAATGAAGATAATCTAAGGGAAACTATGAGAAACAAGACGATCAGTGATTTTTAGTTTCAACACTTTATATCTAAGATTTTAAATAATAATTTAAACTGAGGAAGACAGATTTTTTAAAATAGGGTTATTCATGTACCTGAACAAATTATTCATGTACCTGAACAAATTCTGGTAAGTTCTTATGTACCTGAAGCTGCTCAATGCAGCTAAATACAGTGTCCAGTCCTGAATAAGGTATGAAAACAGATAATGGACACTAGCATAAAATTTTGTGAAATTTGAACAAAATCTGTACTTCAGTTAATAATACTGTATCATATATTAATTTTCTGGGGTTTTTTTTACAACATAGTATTTATATTCTCAGAATTGGATTAGAAGTTGCAAGTCTCATTCAAATTTTTTTTTAAAATTCACTAAGATTAATAACCTTTCTAGACTTTTAGCAATAATGCTAGATGCCAGAATAAATGGAACTATATCAAAACCTAGCATTCTATTCATAGTTAGTCAAACAATTGGGGCCAAACTGTCATAAATGTTTTAGCTAGGCAAAAATTTATGTTTTCTAAAATATATAATTATACATACATATATATATATACATTATACATACATAATATACATGTGTGTATACAAAACCTTTTCTGCTATACTTGATTAATACTTGAGAAAGAAAAACAAAAAAAGAGAGAGAAATTGGAAAAGATAAACTAAATGAAATGGGAGCACTGAATATGAAATAGAAAAGTGAAACAAACTAGATAAAAGATCATAATGTCCAGTTGGTTTTAAACATGGCTGCTTATGAGAATCATATTTAGAGCTTTGGAGGAAAAAGCAATACTTAGACATTCGTATTTTTTTAAAAATTTCAAGATAATTCTAATGTGCCTCTGGATTTTAAAAAGCGATTGCAGGTTTTTCTATTAAATAGTAGTTTTAGTGATATAAAATTCTATTATTTTTCTGTTGACCAATCATGATTCAATGGCATTAAATGAATATCAATTATATAATCACAACAGTAAAATGTGTTTACCAGTTCTCACAATCAGTAGCTAGACAAAGATAAAAGATAATTGCAATTGCAAGCCATAATGGAAACATGATTAATCCAACAACATAAAATAATTACATGTAATTTGGAGGGTTAAGTAGAGTGATGTGGTAAGTGGAAGTAGATCCATGCACATGTTTTCATCCACCCAGCCAGTCTATGTCTTTTGTTTGGTGCATTTAATCCATTTACATTTAAGGTAATTATCAATGTATATGATCCTATTGCCATTTCTTAAATTGTTTTGCATCTCTTTTTTGTAGGTTTTTCTTTCTGTTATGTACCCTGTCTAGAGAAGTTCCTTTAGCATTTGTTGTGAAGCTGGTTTGGAGGTGCTAATTCTCTTAACTTTTGCTGGTCTGGAAAGCTTTTGATTTCTCCATCAAATCTGAACCAGAGTCTTGCTGGGCAGAGTATTCTTGGTTGTAGTTTCTTCCCTTTCATTACGTTAAATATATCATGGGATTCCCTTCTGGCTTGTACAGTTTCTGTTGAAATCAGCTAATAACGTTATGGGAGTTCCCTTGTATGTTGTTTGTCATTTTTCCTGTTACTTTTGATATTTTATCTTTGTCTTTAATGTTTGTCATTTGATTGGTGTGTGTCTCGGTGTGTCCCTCCTTGGGCTTATCCTTCCTGAGACTCTCTGCACTTCCTGGACTTGGTTGACTATTTCCTATGTTAGGGAATTTTCAGCTGTTATATCTTCAGATATTTTCTCAGATCCTTTCTCTCTCTCTTTTTCCAAGACCCCTATAGTGCGAATGTTTGTGCATTTAATGTTGTCCTAGAGGTCTCTTAGGCTGTCTTCCTTTTTTTTTTCATTCTTTTCTCTATGTTCTGTTTTGCAGCAGTGACTCACACCGATTTTGTCTTCCAGATCTCTTACCCCTTCTTCTGCCTCAGTCATCCTGCTGTTGATTCCTTCTGGTGTATTACTCATCTCTGTTGTTGGTTTGTTAGTTCTCCTAGGTCTTTGGTGAGCATTTCTCGCATCTTCTCCATTCTTTTTCTGAGATCCTGGATCATCTTCACTGTCGTGATTCTGAATTCTTTTTCTGGAAGGTTGCCTGTCTGCACTTCATTTGGTTGTTTCTATAGGGTTTTATCTTGTCCCTGCATCTGGGATGTAACGCTCTGCGTTTTCATTTTGATTAACTTCTGTGATGCAGTTTTCATTCTGGCAGCTGCTGGATTGTAGTTCTTTTTACTTCTTCTCTATACTGTAGGCTCTTCTTGTTTATTTGTTTTATATATAGTAGTCTGTATTTGTTAATCCTAAACTCCTAATTTATCCCTCCCCCTTCCCCTGAGTAACCTTAAGTCTGTTTTCTATGTATGTTAATCTCTTTCTGTTTTGTAAATAAGTTCATTTGTATCCTATTTTAGATTCCACATATAAATGATATCATATGGTATTTGTTTTTCTCTTTCTGATTTATTTCACTTAGTATAATAATCTCTAAGTCCATCCATGTTGGTGCAGATGGAAAAGTTTCATTCTTCTTAATAGACCAAACAGTCTTGGCTTATGGAATTCCTATTTTGTAAATAACACCAGGGAAAGTATGAGACGCTTTCCAGCTAGAGTTTGCTTCCTCATGAAAACAGATAGTTCAGAGAACACTAGTACTGGCTGAAATGGTTAATATTAGTACTATTATTACTGCTATACCACTACTAAATAGCTAGCATTTGCTTAGCATCCTGTTAGTTAGGAATTTTTCCCTTTCAAGTAACCGAATAGTCAAGTACAGTGGCTTAACAATAAGGATATTTTATTGGCTCACATTCTAAAATGTCTACAGGAAAGTGGTTTCAGGGTTTGTTAATATTGGGTTGGCTAAGAGGATCGTTCAGGTTTTTCCATAAGACATTATGGAAAACCAGGATGAGCTTTTTGGCCAGTTCAGTACAATAACTCAGAGACTTCAGGTTCCTTGAGTTAGCTTCTCTGTAACTCTCTTGACTTTCCCCTTATTGTACAAGCTCTGTGTACATGGAAGCCACAGCTATAAAACAATGTGCATGGAAGACGAGAAGGGATGCTCTTTTTCCTCCTGACACTCTTTTATTGAAGAGAAAAAGCCAAGAAACCCCAGAGTTTTGTTAACTGAGTCTTCAGCCTCCTCCTAAACCTGTTGTTAAAAGAGTTCCCCCTCTGGGTGTGAAGGATGGGCACCCCTTCTCTAAACACACTGGTGTAACATCCAGAATTTTTGTAGCAGGAGGGATGGTTTGGGGGTAGGGAATCAGTGTCACCTGCACAAACTCCTTCTATAGGCCAAGCATGCTGATAAGCATGTAATTTTTTACTCCTGTCTACAATCTAGTAAAGTCTATGTTCTTAGTCACATTTGACAAAACTGAGACATCAGGAGACTACATAACTCACCCAGGATCACAAAGCTCATGGTAACAGGTCAGAAAATCATTCATTCATCAGGCTTTTATTAGACACCTTCTGTGTGCAATGAGAACACAAAGACAGATCAAGGACAGTCACTGTTCTCTCAGGGGCAGCAAGGTAAGAATGATCCTGTGGATGGTAAGGACAGTTTCAAATCCATCAATGGCTCCAAAGACAGTGTTATTAACTCTGCATGAGGAGATCTGGAGAGGATTCCCAAGAAGCCTGACCCCAGTGGGGTAGGTCAACTAAAGCCCATGCAGAAATGGTACACCAAGCCAGGGAACAGCATTGGGAAAGTCAACAAACAGCATTGCTCACCGTGGGAAGGAATGTTCGTTTTCTATTTGTCAAGACTTCCAGTGTTGATTGGAACTTGTTTGCCTTGAGGAATTAGAGCAGACAGAGACACAGTGATCCTAAACTGAGCTAGGAATGTGCTCTTGCACCATTGGTGAAATGACTGCTTTCAAACACGTTAAAAGTAACCTTTCTCATGTCTACACCTAAAAGAAGGCAAAGAAAGGGAACATTTCTTTCCTAGATAGACTCTTTAGACAGCTCCAATCTATTTTCAGAGAGCAAAATAATTAGTTGTAAACTCCAAATGGCACACAATTTCATCATGTCTTCTATGGAGCAGAATGTCCTTGAAGAGGAAATTATGACTTCTCCCCAGCTGATTTAAGAGGGCCTGAGGAGGGAGTGTGGTTAGGGCTTTGGAGGAAAGCAAAGGGAAATATCAAGATTAATTTAAGAAAACCAAGAACACATTTTCAACTAAGACAATTTCAAGAGCATTAAATAAACCTTCTTCAGAAGGTTTTTAAAAGACTATTGTGTTTCTTTCACCTGAAGTAACGCCCCTCAGTAATGAAAATCATTTATTAAAACATGAATGACTACAAGGAACAATCACATTTCCCCTCTTACCTTTATGTTCTACAGAATGTTCTGTGTGATAACCTTTGCTTTTCTGTACTAGAGTTAATGACTTCTGAATTACTGCCCTATCACTCTGTACCCCCTTGCCAGCCCTTCCTACCATTTTATTGTCCCAACCCATCCTGTAGACAGGCCAAAAGCATCTAATATGTATTGGTCTGCAACCTTGCTTGGAGAATTTATATTTAAGCATGCACAATTTTTAAAACCTTATTTATTTATTTGGCTGTGCTGGGTCTTAATTGTGGCATGGATAATTTTTTTTTTTTAGTTGCAGGATATTTAGTTACTGAATGTTAGGTCTAGCTCCCTGACCAAAAATTGAACCTGGGCCCCCTGCGTTAGGAGCATGAAGTCTTAGCCACTGGACCAACAGGGAAGTCCCAACATGGAGAATTTTAAGAATCCAAGGAGCATTTGGTGATCAGGGATTAGAATTCTTGCAGGCACTTTATATTATAATCAACAAAATATAACCCAGCTGTTAACTCATTGATAAACTTCATTTCACATTGTTATTTGTGTGTGTGTGTGTGTGTGTGTTTGGGAAAACGGATTTGGAGCTGGCTGATGAAAATCAACCCCTTCCTTCTTTCCTGAGCACTCTGTTCTTATTGAGGTGACTGCTAGCCAAGGGAGCCTGAAGCCATCACCAAATCAGTACACAACTGATTTCCCACAGCAAATCATCACTAGACTTTATAGATCTAGGTGAAATTGATGTGCTTTAAATCCAACTAGAAATAGCTAGTCATGAAGGGTAGTTAAGAGCTAATGCAGGGAGTGGGAAAGAATGTATGAGCTGTAGTTTCAGCATATCCCAACCTCATGAAGATACAAATGATTTAAGAGAACATTCATAATTTAATAGCAATAGAGTTGAGGATCCTGAGAAAATAAATTATATTTCCTTCATTGAAATGACAATGACATATATTCACATTTCCTTTTTGTTCAGCACAGAACCCATCAATAAAAATATGTCACTGTGAGTTGTGGGCAAGTTGTACTAGTTTATGCTATCTATTATATGGGTTGAATAAGAGTAATATATCCTATTGCAAATGGTAATTTAATAATCATACCCTTCAGTGATAGGTGTTATAATCTTTCCTAATAAATGTGGGAAACACCATGAGCTTTGATTTTAAGGAGTCTCATCTCAGGGGTTCTGGCACAATTGACCTTGGCCTGACATGTCCAAAGAGCTGTGGTGGCAATGCTTTTGGCACCCTATTGCTTATACCATATGCCCCAGCAGAACTTAATTCACCCTAAATTAATTAGAGTTTGGGGTTAACTGTGTAGTAATGATGGATATTCACTGGAAAGACTATTTGTTCTGGTCTCTTCTGTTCTACCTGTGCAACAATCCACCAGCACTCAGGTAGTTTCTGAGATGAAACAGTGTCCTTTCTAACATGTAGGCTCTATGAAAGACCAGATATTAAAAACTTCTTTACTGTCTCATGGACGTCTGATTCCATCATGCAAATAAGACTTAAGGTAAGAAATATTTAGAGATCAAAATAGTAGAATAGTGAAATGCCAAATGCAGGCAGCATAGAACTGTTAGAATTCATACAAAGGGAACATTCATGGAGGCTGAAAGAGCTTCTTGAAGAAGAGGGTATTGAATTGCACTTTGTAAAGTGATGAGGAATTGGAGTAGGGAGGATGTGGAAACTTGGGGAAGAAAAGGATGACAGCGATTAGAAACAGGGCAGGAGAAGTCAAGTCCTGTTTGGCACTGAGCAGAGCCTCTGAGTTCCAGCACCGGAGTCTCTGAGCCCCAGTAGCAGAGGCTGAGTGCCTCTGAGTGCCCGCGGTCTTACAGCTCTCTGAGTTCCAGCACCGGAGTCTCTCAGCCCCAGTAGAGGAGGCTGAGCGCCTCTGGTGCCCACGGTCTTACAGCTCTCTGAGGTTGTGCTCTTGAGTTCTCTTCCTTCTGTTGCAGAAGATCTGCATCTCTGGTTGCAAGTTCACTGGGCTCTGGGTTCATCCATCTCTCTTCCATTCTGAAATAGTCACTTCCTCTGCTATACCCTCCTATCCATTCATAATGAATGATTCCTCCTCTGTTGAATTTTTCCTCTAGATATACACACAATAGCAGCCTCAGAGACATCTACAGATCCCCCCAACCTACCTACTGCCTTTCTGTGTTCTCTTCCACAGAAAATCTTACCGAGTTAATATCAGCATCATTTGTTTTTTCTCACCCCCCCCCCCACCTCCTCAGCTGACTTCCATAGACCCGTCCTCTGAAGCTGCTTTTGTGTAGGTCATGGGTGACCTCTATATTGCCAGACCCGGTGGTCACTTGCTGTCCTGATCTTTTGTAGCCTTTCAGTGGATTTGGATCCGGTTGTGTCCAGCTGTCTTCCTGACGCACCTTGTTCCCTTGGCTTCCAAGACATCATGCACTCGGTTGTTTTTCTGCTCCTCTGGCTTCCATGCTCAGTTCCCTTTCCTGTCTCCGTCTCCTTTCATTCTCTTCCTTTAGGTGACTCCCCTGCAAGTTACAGGCTCTCTCTTCTTCTTCGTCTCCCCTCTGAGGTGGTCTCGTCAAAGCTCGTGGCCTTAAATTTACATGCTCTCTACATCTGGCCTGACATCCATCTTGAGTTCCAGGCTCGTGGCCTGCTCTTATTTACAAATAAGCCCTTGAAAGTTAGCACAAGTCAGAACTCTAGACAGAATGTCTCTTCTCCTCTCATCACCTGTCTTAGTGTAGAATTCCACCAGCCGCTTGCATTCTACAGCCCAAAGCCTGGAAGTCATTCCTTATCACTCACTTTCTTCCACACCCATGAGCAATCCTAAACAGCTCTTTTTTCCTCTGCCTGCAAAGCATATCTGAAATCCACCGGCTTTCCTCCATTTCCACAGCCATCACTCTACTACCAGCCACCATTAGCCTTCCCCTCAGCTGCTACAATGGCCTCCTGACTGGCTTCTCTGGGACTCCACAGAGGATTCTTTACTTGGCCGTGATCTTTTAAAGTATCAAATGGATCACATCCTTCTCCCACTTAAAATGCTCCAGGCGAGCTGGCAACTGCCCTTGGAACAAAAGCTGACCCCAGTCATGTCCCGCATGACCCAGACCAGCACTGAACTCCCCTGATCCTCCCCTTGCTGGTCTCATTCCGAAGCCATCTTCCTGGGTGTTCAGCAGCCCAATCTCATGCTGTAGAATTGGCCGCTGAATATTCCAGACACATGGCTGCCTCCTTCTCATTGCGGAGGATCAACTCATAAGTTATCGCCTCACCAAGACCTTCCCAGGTGACTGATATTTTGTGTTTGTTTCTTATGCTAGGTCCTTGTTGGTTATCTATTTTAAATATAGCAATATCTACATGTCCATCCCAAGCTCCTAATTTATCCTTCCCCCTGTCCTTCTCCCCTGGTAACCACTAATTCATTCTCTATGAGTCTGGATCTGTCTTGTAAATAAGTTCATTTGTATCTTGTTTTTTAATATTCCACATATAAGGAATATCACATGATATCTGTCTTTGTCTGACTTAATTCACTTAGTTGGATAATCTCCAGTTTCATCCGCATTGCTGCAAATAACATTAGTTCATTCTTTTTAATGGCTGAGTATATATGTACTACATCTTCTTTATCCATTTACCATATGACTGATTTTTTAATGAGTCCTCTTCTTATTTCAGTTTCCCAATTAACTAGTTGCTACCTCTTCTATGACTTAAAAAAATTCTTCAGGGAATGAGTTAAGCAAGAAGGAGGAAGAAGATTGCCGGTGACATATACAGAAAAGAGGAAATAAGTCTACAATTTGCTTTGGTTTAATTAACACAGTGTTTGTAAGTAAATATTATTAGAGACTTTGAGACACCATCAGATTGAGAGCCTCTCATCTTGGAATTAACCTTTTGGGGGAAAGAAAAGTGTGCACAGATGTCTCATTCTCTGATTTCATCAATAAAATAGTTTGAAGCTCTCTGCTTAAACTGCTTCACTAGTTGGGAGCAAAACACAAAACAAGTGAGGCATTTAGTACCTTTTTCAAGGGGTCAGATGATGTCCACTTCAATCTGCTGGATTCTCCAGAGTTATGGAGTAAGCTTGTTGTAACATTGGGAAGTTCCTGATGCTGCAAATTAGATAAGATGAAAAAAAAATGGCTGTAACATCACAAAGTGTTCATCAAAAATTTAATAAGTGAACTCACAGTTCTCATGTTAATGTTTCATGGTCCATCTGGTGAGCCAAGAAAGCCTCAAGAGCTTGAAATGTCTGTGGCAGAGTCTCTAGGTACAGTTTTGCTTAATGGTCAAGTAAATTCTTGCATGGTTTGTGGACTGATGAAGGGAGATTGTCTGCATTGAGCAAAGTTGTCCCTAGAGCTAAGAGTCATTCTTGACAGTCAGACTAAGTATGGTCAAGCTCCAGGAGTTGGTGATGGACAGGGAAGCCTGGTGTGCTGCAGTCCACGTGGTCGCAAAGAGTCAGACATGACTGAGTGACTGAACTGAACTGAACAAGGTCTGTGATTAATGCCAGTGTGTGCACCTGCCAGGACTATACTGGAATGCAGTCTGGTTGGTATAGCTAGTCACTTGAAAGACCCCTGCCTCCACATTCTGAATCAGTAGGGAGAGCTGTCTTTTGTTCTCACTTGGAGAAATTTAGGATGGAGGAGAAAAGACAGAAGAGACATAAAGGAAACAAATTGCTCAAGGATGACACTAAATCCAAAACACACTGGTTATGGTTGCTAAGTTGCTAAGAGAATTTCCAGCAAGCAAGCAGGAGCTACAAATTCAAAGTCAAGGAGAAGAAAAAGTAGGATACAAGTTTGTTTTTTTTCCCCCAGCATGGTCTTGAGTCTTCTGTTTTTTTCTGTTCCAATGAATAGAGGTAGAAGAGACATATTTTCTGTTCCTCTAAGATAGGAAGTTGAGGACATATAGCCAGTCCTCTCAAGGCTATTTTCCTAATTCTATTTTCGGAATCCATTTTCTTCTTCCACTTCAATTTTTCAGTTTTGCTAAATCATGAGAAACTGGTGTGTTTTTACAACAAATCTTGGAAGCTTGTCTCAAGGACCTTGAGTATGAGGGGTCTGAGAGCCAAACGTTCTGCTTAATTCTTTCAACTGTTTCCCCTTTTTATTAATAAATATCTAAATTTAAGGTTCTAAGGCAGAAGAAACACAGTTCTAAAATGTTATGGAAGAGACTTTGTTTAGTTTATCTGCAACTTGTGTGCATAAGTTGCTTCAGTCGTGTTTGACTCGTCACGACCCTATGGGCTATAGCCTGCCAGACTCCTCTGTCCTTGGAATTCTCCAGGCAAGAATACTGGAGTGGTTGCCATGCCCTCCTCCAGGGGATCTCCCCAACCCAGGGATCGAACCCACATCTCTTATGTCTCCTGCATTGACAGACAGGCTCTTTACCACTAGTGTCATCTGGGAAGCCCTAACAACTTGCGTGAACGTAATATGTTTCTTGCAACATGATGAATCCCAGTACTCGGCTGACAGCTTTTGTTGCAGTGGAGGTAGTTTTCAAAAATCAATTACCATGACATAACTTTTTTTTTAAGTTGAAGTATAAAAGATTAACCCTGCTATTAAATCTATTAACGTCAGGATCAATCCCTTCAGACTTAATGGGTTGGTTGTGGCTGGAACCTCAAGGGGGGTCCAGCTGCTGTCTCCTGAAGATATTAACAATCCAGGCCTTAAACATTAGTGCTCCAAACACCTTAGCAGATGTGAGTGCTGCTGTTGCACCCTTCAGAAGAGAGGAGAGAAAGCATATGAAGGCTTAGTCTAACTATTATTTGTCTTGAAAGAAAACTAAGTTTCACTATTTGAAAGATGACTATGTTGAATGTTTTCATAGACATTGAGCAAAACAAGGTTGTATGTTAAAAGAAGCACAGCCATCTAAATATTACTTGAGAATATATAATGTTCATATCCAACGGGGGTCTCCTGCTTTCCAACTGAATTCTTTACCAACTGAGCTATCAGGGAAGCCCACAATGTTCAGATGCATTTTCAATTATGAAATTATTCATTACAGGGTTGAATTATCAGAGTGAAAGATGTACAACAATGTAAATTTCCACTGATAAATGTTATTTAAAATTTATTTATTTGCTTTGGGCTGTGCTGGGCCTTCGTTGCTGCTTGAGGACTTGCTCTCGCTGCAGCGAGCGGGGCTGCTCTCTCGTTGTGGTACTCGGGCTCCTCATTGCAGCGGCTTCTTCTGTTGCAGAACTTGGGCTCTAGGCACTCAGGCTTTAGTAGTTGTGGCTCATGAGTTTAGTTGCTCCACATCACGTGGAATCTTCCTGGACCGGGGATTGAACCCATGTCTCCTGCATTGGCAGGTGGATTCTTTACCACTGGACCCCCAAGGAAGTCTAATAAATCAGTTATTAAGTTATGGAATATCCCCTCAGAAATTGTGATGATCATTTAATTCTGCTTACAAGAAAACAGAAACATGGAAAAAGTACTGTAAGTATAAAAAGGAAAGGAGTATAATATAGAAAACTATGTATTGTGTGAGCATACTTTTATAACACCCTCAATTATAGCACTATTACAGAAGTACAAGAACCATGCATAAAAAAACAAACTAGGGGAAAAATTCATATAGTCAACAAATACTTTTATAGCACTCAGTTTGGGTAGAGTAGGAAGCTATAAGAAATAACTCCCAAAGTATATAGTGGCTTAAATATAGCTCAGTATAGATATTTGTGATTGGAAGAAGACATCACTCTATATAATGATCCAGGTTCCTGTTATTTCACGGCCCTACTGCCTCCTAGGACCCCCATTCCTCTCTAGTCAGTGCTGATGGGGAAGGCACTATTGATAGGGACAGAGTAGGGGATTAAATTAAACAAATAGTTAATTAAAAAAAATAAAAAAACTTTAACTATTTAAAAAAAATAGTTAATTAAAAATTAAAAAGATGATTAAAAAAATAGTCCCACTAGGGGATCATAAGTAAATAAAAATGTAGAGGGAGCCCCTGTAAGTTAATGATTACTCAAGAAAGCAGGTTTGCTGAACCACAAAGCCAAGCAAGCTTGCTTAGCTGTAAAACCACACAGCAGAAGCATGAGATATGTCCCAAGACAATAAAACAGTGGTGGGCTGAGACCCACATCCTGCCCAGTGAGTTCAGTAAGTTAATGGACATGCTCCTCTACAAATGCTAAAAACAAAAATACAAGAAAAATGTTGACATTATACTGAAACCTGAGATGACTTACCATATTTTAGTATATGATGCTACTTTTTGCTCATTTCCATTGCTCCATGACAGTCCTGGCTTGACCATGCAGGGACAAGGAAAATCCCCCACCTGACATGGAGGAGGAGCTAATGATGGAAGCAAAACATCTACTCAAGACTGAGGAAGACGGTGGTCTTCTCCCCTTCGCCCAGTTTTCACTTGATTATAAAACTGTAGCCCACTCGGTTCTTGGAGCAGCACCCTCTTGCCCGCCTGCTTGTAAGCCTCAACACCGTCCCATACTAATAGACCCTTTCCTTACCTTTCTCTCTGCCTCTCGGTGAGATCTTTCTGGGCTGAGACAGAAGAATCGATGCTGGGCTAAGTCCTGAGACATGTTCTGTTGCTTCAGAATGAGGAAGACAGCTTTCTTCTGGGCCCTCTTAGTCTGGCACATGCCGCCTTTCACGCATTGGCAAGAACTGGTCAGATGGCCCAGTGTAGGTACAAGAGGGCTTGGGAAATGTACTCCCAGGATGGGTACCCCTCCCCAGCCCCTTATACTAAGACAAAGCACAGACTTTTCGCTGGAAAGTTAGCCATTCTGTTTAACTTAGTAAGAGGGATGGAACTAAATCAGAATTCAGGTCTCCTACTCTAAAATAGAGATATTGAACTACCATGCTGTTTTGAGGCTAAAAACTTAGACATGTCCCTATAGTTGACTAATGGTTAATGCTTTTATTTTTTTAAACCAGTTCATTAATTTTTTTTATATTTTTTAAATTGAAGGATTGTTGTGTCAATCTGTGCTGTACAACAAAGTGACTCAGTTATATATATATATATATATATGTATGCTCTTTAACAAGGTCCTGATGTATAGCAAAGATTGATAGATTTTATTCATAACCAAACACCCCTAAGCCATTAGCTTTAATGCCTTAGCAGATTTTGCTCCATTAGAAACCCAGAGTTGGTGCCAGGGCCTTCTGAGGGGCACTTCCTCTATACTGAGGACACTCAGTGCCAGCGAAAGCCCAGAGGTCCTGCCCACAGGGCCTCTGTGGGGCGAAATGGTGGAGGAGCGATGGAGGGCAGAATGATGGGGAAAACGGATGACGGTGAGTGAAACTGTCACAGCTTGAGGGGCTCAGGTCGCTTGTCAAGGAATAAGGAACCACTCTTGAGGGCTGGAATTCACTGAGATGATGAGGGAATCTGAAATATAAGATGTTGCCCAGCCATCTTGATAGCCCCTTAGCCTTTCCTTGAGGAAAGAATTTCCTTCACTTAGGTAGGAAAATATTCAGACATATCACCTTGACTCCCAAGCACAAGGGGATTTCTTTTTCTTAGACCTAATATTAGGATGAAGGCTTTTAGAGGGTTGCTGACTGGCCTTCTGCCCACAGCATCCTCCAGGTTGTTGCTATTGAAGTCATGAGGTTTCAAAGAGCAATATTACAATTAGGAAAGATGTTATTGCAACAGAGAGCTCCCATTTCTTCTGGAAATACCAGGAACCCTGCTGCTGCTGGTGCTGCTCATCCACAGCGTCTCTGCTGTGGTTTCCATGTTAAAGATTGTGGCACATTATTTTATTTGGTCTTTGGAAGAATTCTAAAGCAAAGGTTATTTTCATCATCATAATTATGGTCATTTTATAGATTTAAGAACTGAAATTTGAAGGGAGGAAGTAATTTGCTTAAGGTCACACCCTTAATAAATGGAGTCTATCTAAATTTCAAAGCCCATGCTGTTTGGCCAAATTATTTGTCATTGTAATTTGCCCAGAGTCCATCCTCATGTCTCTTAAGATTCCAGTTCCTTTGGAGAGTTATCTGCCTTGCATCTTCTGGGAGGGAGACTGCTCGTTTCCAAGTATGCAGATGAAGGGAGCTGATCTTCCCGTCCTCCCTGCTGTCTGCAGACCCCAAGAGTAGAGGTGATCTGAGCATGGCCGATATAAGATACTAAATCTTGAATAAAGAACACAAGAATGAGGGGCAATACGTTAAACTGAGACTATAACCTGATGACAGTCTGATGGTCTTCTCAGCTGTGGCCCTCTGTAATTCCCCAGGTTGATGTGAGCTCCTAGATCTGATCTAGTCGGTCCTGGGATCCCTCAAGGATCTGTCTAATATCTTTTCTTCTGGTTAAGTGATCCAGAGTTGGACTCTGTTGCTTTTAATTAAGAACACTATATTATACATTTAGATGCTACAAGTAACAGGAATCCCATACTGAAACTGTCTTGGACACAATGACAGCACATTATCTTTCAAAAAGGGGGACAGAGGAGACTTTCAGGGTTTCTCCAATCTTAGTAGAACCCAAATCCGCTACTGCCCAAATACTGATTATGAAATTTTTCTCTTTAGATTTCTTACCTTCTTGTCTTAAAGCTCACAGGAATGATGAGTCATGGTTGGAGTCAATGTTCATAATCAAAAGTCGTAATATGGAACACATACTATTTTAATGAGAAGTTGACTTATATTGTCTTCTGTAGTAACAGTAGGCCCTGTAACACCCAAATTGCACATTTTTACAGTCTTGCTTCACAGAAGGAAATGACATTTAGGGTTTAGAGTTGGAGATGTTTAAAAGAAGTTTTATATTCATACTTTTTCTAAAGCATTGCATTATAAAAATTCAGTACCAGAGCATTTGTTCAAAATGCAGACAAAGAAAAGAAATCGTTCTATAGAGTCAGTAAAATAAAGCTCTAACTTTTTTAATTAACCAAATATGTGGAAATGGCCCTCATGTCCCAGATTTTCCCAGCAAGGGGTGCCTGATGACTGCCTGATCTTTCTCTCCCGTAAGGAACTAAATGTGCTTGATTGTATCTCTCCTGGGGAGGCTTTCAGTAGAGGGAGGAGCTTCTTTTGCTCTTTTTCTTTTGAAGTAAAGACCTCTGGGAAAGAAGTACTTTAAAATTTAAAAGTGAAACGACTTTTTCTTTACTTTCTTAGAGAGAAATATAAAGCAGTCTTCACTTTCCAAGAGGCAGAAACATAAGTACAAAGTGAGAAATGCAGTGTTCCCATTCAAAAGTTTGATTAGTTGCAGAAAGACATTGCAGAGGAGTAGGGGAGGGACAGTGGCAGTCAGAGGAGAGGAGAAACCAAGGAAGGCTGCAGAGGAGGTGGACGTTTGCACAGAGGCACAGCCGTGGTGACCTGCAGGGATAGACAAGAGACGTCCTTGAACTCACGCTTGCCATCTCGATCATTTTCATGCTGTTGCTGCTGTGTTCTTGGAAAACTGAGTTGTGTTTTTGCAATCCTGCGTGAACATAAGGACAGGAATGGTGGATTTGATTCTTCCCCTTTGAAGATATGTATGTGAAGCTCTGCAGGAACTCATTCAAAAAATAATCCCTCCCCATCGGCTTCTTGATATCAGAATTCATCAGTCAGAAGTGAATAATACCTTCACTTTACAGTTGACAGTTTGACAGAAGTATCTGTAAATAACTGAGGCTAGAACAGGCCCTAGCATTCTGTAAAACAAAATCAAAGTTTTGTTCTTGGAAGATCAGAAGTTCTGGTTGAAACTGCAGAAGAATCAGTTACAGCCATTTGATAGTGATCCAAGCCTGGGGGGCAGAGAAGTCAAATACAACTTAATATCAAGACTAAATAGCCACTTATATTTGATTTGCAAGATGGAGCAAATTTTACCTTCCTCAATGTGTTTTGCTTAAGCTATGAGTAAAATCTGTCAGACGTGACGTAGTCCTGAAAGTTATTCCATGTCTCAGAAAATTAATGGTGCCTTAAAAGAAAGGGCTGCCAAAGAAACAAAAGTGGGTAATTTATCCAACAACTGAAAACCATAGACTTTTCCCATGTTGGTTTCTCCTTGTTTCTCTATTATTTATGCCAACTCAGATAATTTGGGGGTATGTAACAGAAAATGGGTGCCTTTTTTATTGTAAAGGAAGCATAATACGAGCTGTTTCTTAAGCAACAGAATTCTGTTTTATAATAAACACACAGCTCTCTTAGCACCAGCAAGTGTCCATCTGCTACCTGTGGGTTTGCCCTGCACAAAGCAGGCTTTGAAAAAACAGCGTTATATCGTGAATTTAGACATGCTGTGGATGGAATGCTTATAAGCAATTGGTTCTACACTAATTGAAACGAAGAAAAAATGTCTTAATGGAAAAGCCTGAAAGGAGTGACCTCAGGTCACAGCAATCACATGACAGATTGTAAATGGAAACGGTTTAGTGGAGACTTTTAGTTGGCACTGACATATTCTGCTATTATCTGCTCCTGCTTTCCAGCTGTGCTGAATAGAGGGAAACTTGTTCCACAGTGACCTCTCCTATCCACTTACCCCAATAAAAGTGAAAGAATTTAGAAATCCTAATTTCACCAATGACATCCCCTAGATGAACAGAATCATTTTGAGCATTCTACAATATATTCTCTGGGAGGCACATTTTATTATTGTTCATTATCAACTAAGTGAATAAGGCTCAACATGATTTGAGATGTCAGGGCTTCCCGAAGTGTGTTAGAGAGTCTTAGGGGATCCAGGCTTAAAGAAATAGGTTTACTCAGGGAGGAGACAGCTTAGTCAGCTCTCACTGATGAGGGTATGTTGAGAGAGCAAGACAAGACTTGTGAGTAGATGCTAGTCTATTTGGTGTCATTTCAAGAAAAGTTTGGAAAAGATAACTCCCCCCCCGCCCCCCCCCCCCGCCCCCAGTATCTCCTTTTTGATCAGGAATCTCTTCTGCTGTGCATCCTTTTGGATTTTGAAGATTTTTGCATTTTCCCAAATGTATCTTACTATAGCAACATTCTTTACTAGATCATTTTTCTAGTAATAATATTTTACATGTATACTGTTTTTTTAAGTACCTTTCGGTAACATTCTACTTCTACCATAATCCTAAAATTTAAAGTTATTATTACCATTTTACAGCTGAGAAGACTGAGACTCAGAGTGGCTGGGTGTTGCTTACAGTCCAGTCTGGCAGTAAGGACACAGGGCTTCTGGCTGTGGCCCAGATTTCTTTCCCTCCACAATTCACAGTCACGGTCTCCGTGAAGGAGATTTAAGATCAATACACGGAATCTGTGAGAGCAGGAAACAGAGAGAGGAGGGGAACTGAGAGGGTGGGAAGCAGAAGGTCAGCTTTACTTCCCACGTGAGCCCTCAGCCACCCTTTGTCTGAACTTGCTGTGGCTGTTGCCTGTTCAGAAAATACTCTGATAGCTTTTGGTCTTTAGCTTATAGTTCTTGATAATTATACGTTGAAATCTCAGCTCTTTATTCCCTAATGTGTGACCCTGTGCAAGTCACGTAACCTCTTTAGCTTCCTTTTTGCCTTATTAATAAATGAGGATAAGGCTAAAAGCGAGGTCCTAGAATCCATTCAGTGAGATAAGGTATATAAGGCAATTTTAATAGCAACCGTGATTGGAACAAGGTAGCTTCCCAAAAATGTGAACTATCATTAATGTAGAGGAGCTGTGTGTCAGTTTTGGATTGTCTGATGTCTGAATCCCCTTCATGTATCTGGGAACCTGCCATTCATCAGTGCTGTCCATCAAGTATCTTTATGTTTATTTTCTAAGTAAATGGTACCATTGTATTTTCCTGCAAATCCCCTTCCTCTTGAACTTGTGTGTGACCACATAGCTGGCTTTGGCCACTGAAAGACGAGCAGGAAGGACATGTGTTACTTCCAGGGAGGCAGAAGTTCTCTGTGGCGCTGTGAGCTTCACCATGTACTTCCCTTATCATGAAGACCGGCAGCTGCATGCAGAGGCGGTACTGTCAGCCCGTGTCCTTAACTGAGAGTGAGAGACTGACACATGCTATATGACAGGAAGTTGTAAAGCAATTATCCTTTAATTAAAAAATAAAACAGTTTAGTATAGTAACATAGAAATATAGTATAATAGAGTAATATGATTTCATCAACATGAAATGTGTTCTCAGTGTTAAACTTTATCCTAACTATTCAGTCAGGTTTATTTGTTTTACAGATATTTGTGAGGAATTTAAAAACTTACAATTTTTAATTTACAATAAACATGCTTAAATTTTGGGAAAAAAAGTGACGCAGAGCAGAGCTCCCAGCTATTTAGTTACAGATACGTTAACTGTGACCGAGAGGAAAAAGAAACAAACAGGAAAGCTTTATGTCAAAGCCACTAAGATTTGGGGCTTGTTGGTTATTGCAGCATAACTTGTTCTGCTCTGTCACCCACCCCCACCCGTGGGTCTTGGTGAGCCTTGTTCATTCATATAACACAGGTGCAAAAGGGTAGAAGTCTCCTTTCATGACCTCTCTTGTAGCCACTTGATGTAAAGTTGATCAATCAGTTGACCCGCCTATATACATAGATTGGGAGCTAGAAATGCAAAGCAGTCAGAACAGGGCATCGTTCATTCCCATATATTCTGGTGGAAGCAGCAGAGGAGCAAATATATATTTCTGGGACACTCACAGGCAGCAAGTACAGAGTAACACCTGGAATCTGGGGCCATTGATGGACATTGTTTAAACTACTGGGTTTGGTTTTCAAGGACATCAGAAGCAGAGTCTCCTTTGGGTAAGTCTTGTGATGTAACTCTGGCCCTGGTTGAGATGTGGCTAGTATCGCCTCTTCCTGACCAATTTCTAACCTTCCTATCAACTCAACTCTGCAGGCAGCTGATATCATTTCAATTCATTCATTTTCTGATTAAATCAGCCACAGAGTATATTGCTTGCAAATAAGATTCCTGGGTAATACAATATATAAATTAATTTTAGAATTTTCTTTGTTAAGGTGCAGAGTTATTTTAATATATTTCTGGCAGTTTGAATTAGTTTCTTTGAATGCCACTGCTTGTCTATGCCAACAGTACACTTATTTTAGAAATGCCCACACTTTACTTCAGCCATTTTTTTAAGGTGTTAAATTCATGGCTCTGTAAAAGATTCTTAGTGAGTTAAAGTACAAGTTTCATTTAGGTTTAAATTATATTAAACACTTGATTGTCAAAACCATTTCTTTTCTTCTTTCCCTTGGACACTTAGAAATGAATGATTTTGTGTATTGGTCTACTAAAATAAGTACTGGCCGTGCTCAGTCGCTCAGTCGTGTCTGACTCTTTGTGACCCTATGGACCGTCGCCCACCAGGCTCCACTGTCCATGGGATTCTCCAGGCAAGAATACTGGAGTGTGTTACCATTTCCTCCTCCAGTGGATCTTCCCTACCCAGGGATGGAACCTCTGTCTGCCAGCATCTCCTGCATTTCAGGCAGATTCTTTACCTAGTGAGCCGCCTGGGAAGCCCCCCAAACAAGCGTTTCTTTACTAAAAAAAGACTAATGAATCTTTGGCTGTTTTGAGTACAGATCTCAAGGTTCTCTTTTTTTTGAACTCGGTTTAACCTAAATGTGAAGATGACCTAGAACATCTCTTAAGTTTCTTTCGGGTATCATGATTCCTAGGACCATGGATTAGTTACAAGAGTCAAAATTCCCACTGAGGGAAATCCATTGAGTTAGTTGGGTAAGATGATTACTCTTCTAAAGGGTTATCAATCTTGCCGTGACTTGACAACTAAATTGAACTGGAACCTGTGTACTGAATATTGAGAAGAAATTGAGATTCATTAAAAGTACCCAGAAGAGATGTAATTTTACATATTCTGAGATTACATTTTGAACCTGTCAGGAAATAAACTAGGAAGGACAAGTTTATCCCTGGCAGGTACACCAGCACTGTCATTTCCTTGCCGAAGTTCAAACCCAAGAGTAGCTCTGATTCGCCTCTCTGAACTCTCAGTCTGCAATTCATCAAGTCTTACCAAAAAAGTGAAAATCAGTGACACGTTTGGAAATGCTAGTGGATATGATTCAAAGTGAGCAAGGGATGCCTAATTATTCCCCCTGTCCTGAACTGTTTGTTTCTGGAGAGGTGGAGGAGAAAACAGCGAGGGGGAAAGAGGAGGTTTTCCCAGGATTCGTAGGGTCGTTTCTAGCTTAAACAAGGAAAAGCAAAATTGTGTGAGATGATGAGACGTGAAGCGGTAATGTAAGCAGGCTAGATACCAACGTGTAGGATATGGCAACCGCTCTCTCTGAAAACAAAGGCTTTGATTTCTAGGATAATCAGTCAACTGTGTTTTTCACAATATTCTAACTTGTGGGAGGTGAAGCAAAGGGACAAAAGCAAGAACAAAACCCACATACAAATATATGGCGTGTAAATATAGCAACTTCAGGTCAAGAGAAGCCTTCGATGTAAGAGAACACAAGTCCCAGCTCCATCTTCTGGGTTCTGACTGTGTGCCTCAGTTTTCTACAGTTAGTTCTGCGCATGCGAAGGAGCTGGGCTGCAAATAAGTATATCTCCAGGAAGATCTGAGAGATCTGAGGATAGGCACAGATTCTTTTTTTCCCTTAGGAAAGGAATCTTTCCTTCATTTCCAGGTAGACTAAGGCCTGGCAAGCTCAGACGACTCTTCCCAGGTCGCATGCGTGGCTTTTGGAATGGATCTGGAGTGGTACTCAGATCTGATGGTGAACACGAAGGCCCTGGTGTCACTCAAGGGCCTGTCTTGGTGTCATTCATCCTGGTGGTGGGGAAAATAGATGCTCTTCCAATGACAGTCTGTGGGGATTCGAAGTCACGTGCCCCTCCTCTGCCCGAGGGAGTCTGCAACAACCTGGATGGGCCGCTGTAAGTAACAGGCAACCTTCACAGGCTTCCCTGTTGACTCAGGTAAAAAACCCACCTGCCAATGCAGGAGACACAGGTTCGATCCCTGGGTCAGCAATATGCCCTGGAGAAGGAAATGGCAGCCCACTCCAGTATTTTTGCCTGGGAAATCCCATGGACAGAGGATGCTGGCGGGCTACAGTTCATGGAATCTCAAAGAGTCGGATTCGACTGAGTGACTAAACGCCATACACAAACCTTCACCAGGCTTCCTAAATTCATTCCAAAATAACAGTTAAAAAAAAAGAAATTTGAGGGATGTAGCACACTGGAGGACTTAGCACCTGGCTCAGGACTGAGCTTTTCCTGCGTTTGGGTCCTAACTCTGCCACTTGCTCTCCACATCATCCTGGGCCTGTGAATTAATGTCCGGGAGCCTCAGTTCTCTCAGTGTAGCATGGAGATGTGACGGCTCCTACCTCCTCTGACTGTTGGTGAGAAGTTATTCACACAAGGGAAGAATGGCGCAAAGTATGACGTGAGAATTTAAAATTAACAGTAAGAGAAAGGAGAGTTCTAGCTATGAGAAAATAGTTTAATACATATTAAGAGAGAAACTATTTGTCTTCATGTTATTAACCTCTGTTTTTGTTTTAACACTTCTTAAACTATGTTTCTTTTCTGTCCTCCATTGCTGAAACGCACCTTCCTCACCTATGCTTACCCGGTTACTTTCTTTGTAGTTACCAGTCGCACACCCTGTTCAAAAGTAGAGGCTTTGAAAGGTATTTTTTTAATCCACAGAGGTTTGTCTTTGGGAAAATCAGCAGCAAAAATGGACCCAGAGATTAGGAAGCGGTGATAGGAGCCCCAGGGACTCTGGAGCTCAAAGAGGTTGAGAGGCACAGACTGCAGGGTGAGGGCTGCGGTTTTACAGCTGAAACAGGCCACAGAGATCATCCAGTTGACTCATTCATTTTAAAGCAGAGAAAAGCCAAGGCCAACAGAGGTCACTCAGGTCCCTGAGATCTCACAGTGCTTCTACTTAGAAAAATCACTCTTGACTCCGCTTCTCTGTTTATCTTCCTTATTTCCATTTTTTTTTTTTAACATCCTAAACAGGTAGGGGCATGTTGGAGCTTCTACATAAATTGGTTCTCACTCAGCCGACAGCTATACAGATGAGGGCAGACAAAGGGGACCCCCAAGCCTGATCCACACACCAGGGAGCAATGGATTTGACCTTTCTTTTTACGGCCTTAAGGCTACAGTGAAAAACCCCTGCAACTCAAGCTTTACTGGGTCTACACCAGAATTGTAAAACCTAAGTCACTGACTCCATAATACCTGGTGCTTAGGGTGTGACAACAGTTATTCCCTGCTGGGAGCAGACTTCTAAGAGAATCAAACCTTAGACCAGGGACTCTCAAACTTCAGGATTTATCAGAACCACCCCCAGGGAGTTTGCTAAACCACCCCTGGGGAGGTGTGGGTTGGGGCCTGGGATTTGCATTTCTAACAAACTCAAACAGAGACTATGCTGATACCTCTGGACCAGACTTTAAAAACCATGGCCCTAGAGCCAGTGCTGTCTCTCCTGACTTTTCAGACTGATTTTCTGCCTCAGCCACACTTTTAATTTTTTTTTGACCTGCAGCTGTGCAGAACTTCTTTCCAGTGCAAATCTATTGGCACATTTTCTTTGCACAAGCATCTACAAATGGTCACGGCGGCTTAAAGTTTTATCTCCTTCCAGCCGCTTAATCTGGGGTGTGGCATTTGGACTCTCCCACTTGTTCCTTAGACATTGCAGGTACAGAGCATGCCTCCACCATCTTCACCAGGATCACTTTGTATCTGTTGATGTGCAGGGGGGCCTCCTGATCTGTGTAACTGAAACAGGTGCACGGGAGTTAACATTCTTTTTGTTGTTGTTGTTCAATAGCTAAGTTGTATCTAACTCTCTGCAACCCCACGGACTGTAGCACACCACGCTTCCCTGTCCTTCACTATCTCCCAGAGTTTGCTCAAACTCATGTCCCTTGAGTCAGTGAAGCCATCCAAACATCTCATTCTCTGTCATCCCCTTCTCTTCTTGCCTTCAACCTTTCCTGGCATCAAGGTCTTTTCCAATGAGTCAGTTCTTCGCATCAGGTGGCCAAAGTATTGGAGCTTCAGGTTTAGCATCAATCCCTCCAATGAATATTCAGGATTGATTTCCTTTATGATTGACTGGTTTGATCTCCTTGTTGTCCAAGGGACTTGGCAAGAGTCTTCTTCAGCACCACAGTTCAAAAGCATCAATTTTTGGGTGCTCTTGTGGCTCATCTGGTAAAGAATCTGCCTGCAGTGCAGGAGACCTGGTTTTGATTCCTGAGTTGGGAAGACCCCCTGGAGAAGGGATTGACTACCCACTCCAGTATTCTTGGGCTCCCCTTGTGGCTCAGCTAAAAAAGAATCTGCCTGCAGTGTGGGAAACCTGGGTTCGATCTCTGGGTTGGGAAGATCCCCTGGAGAAGGAAAAGGCTACCCATTCCAGTATTCTGGCCTGGAGAATTCCATGGACTGTATAGTCCATGAGGTCACAAAGAGTCAGACACAACTGAGTGACTTTCACTTTCACTTCACTTTCAGCCTTCACATATGCACATGACTATCGGAAAAACCATAGCTTTGACTATACAGACCTTTGTCGGTAAAGCGATGTCTCTGCTTTTTAATATGCTCTATAGGTTTGCCATAGCTTTTCTCCCAAGGAGCAAGCGTTTTTTAATTTCATGGCTGCAGTCACTGTCCACAGTGATTTTGGAGCCCAAGAAAATAAAATCTTCCATTGCTTCCATTTTTTCCCCATCTATTTGTGACCAAGTGATGGGACCTGATGCCGTGATATTGGTTTTCCAAATGCTGAGTTTTAAACCAGCTTTTTCACTCTCCTCTCTTATCCTCATCAAGAGGTTCTTTAGTCACATTTCTTGCAGGTGGGCTTCTCGGAGGACAGGCGGTGTACTGTGGAGAGTGGCTTTTTTATTCTCCTCCTGCTGGTTCTTTCGGAGGAGGCAATGGCACCCCACTCCAGTACTCTTGCCTGGAAAATCCCATGGATGGAGGAGCCTGGTAGGCTGCCGTCCATGGGGTCGCTAGGAGTCAGAGACGACTGAATGACTTCACTTTCACTTTTCACTTTCATGCATTGGAGAAGGAAATGGCAACCCACTGCAGTGTTCTTGCCTGGAGAATCCCAGGGACGGCAGAGCCTGGTGGGCTTCTGTCTATGGGGTCGCACAGAGTTGGACACGACTGAAGCGACTTAGCATCAGCAGCAGCAGCAGCGGCTGGTTCTTTGGGCTGGATTTGAGCCCCCGTGCTTAGAAGAAGGTGGAAAGAGGTGTTGAATGACAATCTCCGTGGAATTCCAGGTGCAAACAGCCTTGTCTTGGAGCCTGGGCAGATGTCTTTCAAACGCCGACACCTGTCAGTCTTTGGTTTGGGGATCTCCAAGAGACACATGAATTTTCAGGTGCCTGGAGCTCCCCCTTCTTGAAAAACTTGGCAGACTTTTGGAATGTAAAACACACCAAAGGGAGGAGGGGAATGCGCCAAGGTCAGAAGACCTCCCAGGAACTCAGCGGAGCCCTGACATCTCCCACCACGAGGGGGACACTTGAAGCGAGTAGGTAACAGTTGTCAAGGAGGTGCCTGAGGCTGCCGGAGCCAAGTGTTCATGCCGGACTGTGATGACAAGGCACCCCACTTGCCCTTAGAAACCGTGTTCATGACTCCCTGGTGTGAGGGGCTGTCTGGCCTAGCACCGGCCTCCCAGGAAGCTCCTTTTCTGTGGCTCTTTAGTGGTGTGGATGCCTGGCTTCTTGGCCAGGTCCAAGGATCTCAGTGAGCACTGCCCACACAAGGCTCCCTCCGGCTGAGGTGAGCCACTGAGCGTTTAAATAGTCTTGCTATGTTGCCTGATTCTTTCAGCCAAGGCACCCAAGCATGGTGCATTTTCTGGGACAGCCTGCCAGCTTTCTTTTGTGCTTCTGTTCCTTCATCCAGGGGAGCCAGGTACCGCCCTGAAGCAGGCAGGCTGGGAATTCAGACGCATCCACAGTCATGAATTTTGTGGTCTCATTTGCATGTTTAACCTTCCTCTGCTTCTCTGATTCTCAGACAGATGCGGGCAAAACCATTTCTGTAGACATTTCTGTGCTGCGGAGAAAGCTGGGATTTGATGAAATAAATCATTGTTAGGACTATTTGAGTCTTACCCCCTCCCCAGGTCTCTTTTAAGAAGGGCATTTTGAGCAACTGTGTTATAAAGACACTTCATCCGTGTGTATATCTTGGATTTTTATTTCACCTATGACTCAAGGACCGCATTACAGTTTATCTTCCAAATTTATACACATGTACTGAAGTTTTGCTTTTCTATTCTGTGGGAACAACAGTGGCAATGAAACCAGAAGTCCTGGTCTTCAACTGTGGTCTCCCGCTTACAGACCCCCCTGCAACTGGCCTGGTTTTGCTACTATGGCCACTGCCAGGTCCCAAGGGGATGAATTTGTTTGTGGGACTGTTAAGGACAATACAAAGTAAAGAATATATAGAATAGAAAATACTATATCATTATTGATTGCACTGGGCCAGCATACCTATCTGAAGGGGGTCGCCCTCTGCTCTCTAGGTTTTCTATCTAGACATCTGTATCTAGGTAGATTTATATCAAGTCTAGTCAGCTCCCCTTACAAGCTACTGAACCCTAAGATAAGTGTTGCAGCTGAGTCTTAGTTTTCATATACTTGCTCTTTAGGATGTGGTGAAGATTATAGCTAACATATATATGGGAAAGTGGTGGGGTAGTTGCCAAGTTGTGTCCAACTCTTTGTGACCCTATGGACTGTAGCCTGCCACGCTCCTCTGTCCACGGGATTCTCCAGGCAGGAATACTGGAGTGGATTGCCATTTCCTTTTCCAGGGGATCTTCCTGACCCAGGGATGGAACCCAAGTCTCTTGCATTGCAGGGAGTCTGCAGGCAGATTCTTAACTGCCTGAGCCACCAGGGAAGCCCATATAAAAGAGTTCCTGCCGCCAGGTCAATGATATATACATATATTTTTTTTTTCACTTTTGCCAACTTTAAATGAATTCTTCAGTACTAAAAAGAACAAACTGTTGCCTGACCCTGAATGCTGTTACCAAGACATGAGATTCAGTTATGGAACCTGTTTGGCTCAAGCACCAGTATTTCATAAAGAGGTGCTGAGATTCCCTGAGGGAAAAATAACAGTGGCAAACCATCACTCACTCTCAAATGTCGACATTCCTTTCTGTTTTTTGTCAACAGGAACCTACTTTTTTTAATTTAATTTTTTATTTTACATTAGAGTACAGTTGATTTACAATGTTGTCTTAGTTCCAGGTGTACGGCAAAGTGGTTCCATTATACATATCTGTAGATCCATTTTTTTTTTCAGATTCTTCCCTGTATAGATTATTACAGAATATTGAACAAAGTTCCTTGTGCTCTACAGGAGGTTCATGTTGTTATCTATTTCATATATGCATGCTTAGTCACTCAGTCATATCTGACTCTTTGCAACCCCATGGACTGTAGCCCACCAGGCTCCTCTGTCCATGGAAATTTCCAGGCAAGATACTGGAGTGGGTTGCCATTTCCTCCTCCAGAGGATCTTCCTGTCCCAGGAATCGAACCCATGTCTCCTGCATCTCCTGCATTGGCAGGTGGATTCTTTTACCACTGCACCATCTGGGAGCCCATTTTATATATAGTAGTTTATATATGTTAATCTCAAATTCCTAATTTATCACTCTCCCCCACATTTCCCCTTTGGTAACATAAATTTGTTTTTGAAGTCTCTGAGTCTGTTTCTATTTTGTGAATAAGTCCATTTGTATCATTTTTAGATTCCACATATGAGGGATATCATATGGTATTTGTCTTTCTCTGTGTGACTTACTTCACTTAGTATGAGAATCTCCAGGTCCGTGTTGCTACAAATGGCATTATTTCATTCCTTTTAATGGCTGAGTAGTATTCTGTTGTATATATGTACCAAATCTTCTTTATTCATTCCTCTGTCCCTGGGCATTTAGGTTGCTTCCATGTCTTGGCTATTCTAAACAGAGCTACATGAACATAGGGGTGTATATATTTTTTCAAACTATAGTTTTGTCTGGGTGTATGCCCTCGGTTTTTTAAGGAAGCTCCCTACTGTTCCCACAGTGGCTGTACCAATTTACATTCTCACCAACGGTGTAAGAGTTCTCCTCACCCTCTAACGGGGACCTATTACCTACTTTTGCCCACCTGGGCTCACCCGATCCTGACCTCCCTGCAGGGCTGCTGCTCCTGCCCTAGTGCCATGGGTAAGGCAGATTTTGTATCACCGGCTACGGTGACCAGGACAGAGTACCGTTTGTCTTGTGAACACTTCCCTTGACAAGAAGCAGGCACTGGACTCCTTCCTCCAGAACTCATTTTGCAATTTTTGTCTGTAACTCAAGGAGAACCTTACTGTTTTCTTCTCTAACTGTCTGGACTACATAGTGTAGTACTATAAATACATATACACAGTCTTGATATTTCTTTCTTTTTTGGTGTGCACTGACTTCTCTGGATACATTCTCACTGCTTCCCAGGTGTGGGCCAGGCCTTTTCTCCCTCCTGGTCTTAGTGCAGAGCAGACAGTCCAGTGGGGGCCACACAGTAGGCAGTTGGTGTGAATTTAATGTCATGGAAAGACAGCAACGGTTTCTATGGTATCTGCCAATTTTATGTTTTAAGCCGCTGCTAAAATTTAGAGAGTTTTCTCAAAGGTAGATCCATCGCTTTGCTCTACTGAATACATCTTACAGGTTTGATTAACAACAGTATCCCAGGAGAACAAGGTTGGGCATTCGTATATTACAAGTAGTTTTTTTTGAAAGATCCCAGACACAAAAGAGCATAGGTGACATTATTTCTTTCATAATGGCCAGTAATAGGCAAACCATGCTCTCGCCCCTATCCGGGAGGGGCAGCGACTGGCGGAGTATGAGAGGTGGTTTCTGGAATCCTGTGATAATTTATGTCTAGATCTAGAGGATAGTTTAGAAAGGTGTGTTCAACTTTGTGAAAACACCCAGCTGTGTGCTGACGTTCTGTGCACTTTCGTTTCTGTATCTATTCATAAATATAAGAAAAAAAATCCTATTTGTGTGTCCATTTATTTTTGTGGAACATGAGTGAAAACAACATCGATTTGGGCTCAAATAGAGATGAAGCTTGGAGAAAGAAATAGCAACCCACTCCAGTATTCTTGCCTGGGAAATCCCACAGACAGAGGAGCCTGGTGGGGTACATACAGTTCATGGGGTTGCAAAGAGCCGGACATGACTGAGCAACTAAACCACCACTACCAGAGAGGATGCTATCATGACCTCCTCTAAAAGCCTCTGCCCCAAGAATCTGGGAAAAGAGAGATCCTGCTCGTGTGGGGTCATCTCGAGGCCTGAGAAACAGGTTTATAGAAAAGTCAGAATCAGCTGCCTCTCTGGTGGACAACATAGAACTTGTCTCGCCCAGAAACACAGATGCCTGAGCCAACTTGACGAGTGGATTCTCCATTGTCCACGGTGGAGATGGCCCTCAGTAACAAGGCATTTGCGTGTAATATTTAAACCTCCTGGCTTATTAGGGGAGAAAAATATGTGCCTGTGCCTTTTTTTTTTTTTGAGAAAAGAATACAGACACTGAAGCTTAACAGAGTGACAGCGTATTTTACTGAGCACATGTCTTTCGGTGAGCATTGCCTTTTATATATTTCTCTTTTTTGGAAGGATTTACATACAGCCTTTGGTAGCATGGTTTTTTGTTACTTATGTGCTGATTCTGGCCTTGGGGAGAGAAGTAGGGAAAACCAGGATAAAACAGATTTTGTGCCCATATGACCAGACCACAGGATTAGGTTTTCTTAATTTCACCCAGAAGCACCTCAGATGGTGTTTCTCAACCAGGTATCAGAACTACCAGTGTGGCTAGTTAACAGTGTCAATTCCTAGGTGCCAGACAGAATGTAGTAAATCTCTGGTGGACGGGTCCCAGGATGCTACATTTAAAATAAACTTTCCTGATGATTTCCAAGCACCTTAAGTTTGACAAATACTGGCCCAGTGGCTACTGGCAGGTGTCAAACGTGGTCTGTGTCGGACTCCGAAAGTTTCCCAAGAATCTCTGGGAAAGGGTTTGTGGCGGGAACTTTTACAAAGTCAAGGTCACGGTGCCACAAGGAGGCAGTCCGATCTTCTGGACTTTAGAGAGGAGACGTGCAGCTCGTCTCCCTGGAAGGGCGGCTTCGCATTCTTTGCGTGTCAGTAGCCAGCCTGGGAACTGCTCGCCCAGAGTTCTAGGCTTCTGTCCTTCTGTGTCGGCAGGAATTCTGACTTTTGCATTCCCTTGCAATCACAAAACTGTCCTTTCCTGTATGTTCTTTTTTTTTTTTTGCCATAGCGGCTGTTTCTAAAGGAACAGTGTTGCCTTTCTTTTGGTGGATTGTTTCCTTTCTTCCCAAAGACATTTGAAAGTGTCCTTCCCTCTGGGTTTTGCTCAGCTGACTTTATTACAAGGACACATCACCAAAAGTACATCAAGTGATGTGCCAGTTAAAGTTAAACAAACAAACAAAAAAAAACTTCGTTGGAAAAGTAGTTAGAAATAAACCACAAGGATAAAAGATTACTTCTGGTATAACTCAGCATTTCTAGGTAAGCGCATGTAAGAAAGAGTCAAAGCGAACTGGTTAGTTTCCTTCATCCCAGGGTCTGTGTGGGTGTTGGAATTAGAAGCATTGAGAACTTTAGGGGTTTATCTCACAATTTCACTATTTTCATCTTAACTTTTTGATTTGCGAGGCTCTAGAGGAGAAAGTGTCCGACTTTTTCTTTGGTGGACTAAACAATGACAGATGTGCCAATGAAATAGGGGAGACGTCTGATTCAACAGACAGTTTCTAAGAGCTCTAATTTGGGGGTCTCGGTTCCCCGAGGAGGGTCTCTGGGATGCCCACATACAATCCAGACTGCATGGAGGTGTTGCTAGCAAATATAAGTACGAAGCAGCCTACTGGCAGCAAGGGGCACTTGTCAAGGAAGGTTACCTTATAATCTAAAAGCTGTTTTTTTTTTTAAGTGCTCAGTCACTCAGTTGTGTCCAACTCTTTGGGACCCCATGGACGGTAGCCTGCCAGGCTCCTCTGCCCATGGAATTTTCCGGGTAAGAATACTGGAGTGGGTTGCCATTTCCTTCTCTAGGACATTTTCCCGACCCAGGGATCTAAAACTTTTACTGTTGTTTCTATGAATCTGACTACTTAAATAGCTCATACAAGTGGAATCATACAATATTTGTCTTACTGTGATCTTATTTGACTTTGCATGATGTCCTCAAATTTCTTTCTTTAATAATTTTTTATTGGAGCGTAGTTGATTTACAGTGTTGTATTTGTACCATGTGTACAGCAAAGTGATTCAGTTATAAATACACATGTAGCCACTCAGTGTTAGATTCTTTTTCCATATAGTTCACTACAGAATATTGAGTAGAGTTCTCTGTGCTATACAGGAGGTAGTTATTAACTTTATATACACTAGTGTGTATATTTTGATCCCAGTCTTTCAATTTATCCCTCCCTACCCCATTCCCCTTTGGTAACGGTAAGTTCATTGTCTACGTCTGTGAGTCTGTTTCTATTTTGTAAATAAATTCATCTGTGCAGTTTTTTTTATTTTTAGATTTCACATATAAGTGATACCATATGGTATGTGTCTCTGTCTGACTCACTTCACTTAGTATGATAATCTCCAGGTCCAACCGTGTTGCTGCAAATGGCATTATTTCCTTCTTCTGAATGGCTGAGCGCTCTTCTGTGGTACACATGTACCACATCTTTATCCGTTCACCCATTGATGGACAGTTAGGTTGTTTTCATGTCTTAGCTGCTGTAAACACTGCTGCAGTGAACATGCATGGATCCTTTTGAATCATGGTTTTCTCTGGGTATATGCCCAAAAGTGGGATTGCTGGATCATATGATAGCTCTGTTTTCAGTTTTTTAAAGAACCCCCATACTGTTCTTCATGGTGACTGCACCAATTTACATTCCTTCCAACAGCGAGGAGGGCTCCCTTCTCTCCACATCCTCTTCAGCTTATTTGTAGACTTTTTGATGCTGATCATTCTGACCGGTGTGAGGTAATACCTCATTGTAGTTTTGATTGGCATTTCTCTAATAATGAGTGATATTGAGTACAACATCCTCACATTTCATCCATGTTGTGGCACGTGACAGGACTTCCTTCTCTTATCATCTGAATGTTTTGAAATATGATTCTGAAAATTTCCCCGACTAGCATCTCAACTGGTGGCAACGTCTGAAGGTGTCTTCAAGTTGTCATCGCTGAGACGGGGGTGTGTGTGCGCCACAGGCATCTCATGGGCAGAGGCGTGAGATAGTGGTGAATACCCTACATGTACAGGACAGCCCCTCTACCCTCCAACAAAGAATTATCTGGCCTCAAGTGTCCAATGATCAAGGTTTAATTTGAAAGCAGGGCCCAGGACTCTGAAGATCAAGTTGGGAAGGACGTTCCCAGAGTAGCAGTGGCTTGGAAAGCTGTTTGGGCTTTGGAGCAAGAGAGGAAGTATCAAGCCTGAAGCCTGAAGCCTGAAAAACAGACCTGTGTATTAACTTGATGGAGAGAAAGGAGAATTCACTTTTTCTATTTTTGTTTCAATTGTCTAGGAAAGAAAAACACTTCTCAAGAACAAAGAAAAAAATGCTAAAAACAAAATATGGAAGTATTGTGGCCTCAGAAATGTTGATGTTTTAGTCTTGAAGTCGTGTCCAACTCTTTTCCAACCCCATGGACTATAGCCTGCCAGGCTCCTCTATCCATGGAATTTTCCAGACAGGAATACTGGAGTGGGTTACCATTACCTTCTTCATGGGGTTTTCCTGACCCAGGGATTAAACCCACGTCTCCTGCATTGCGGGAGGATTTTTTTTTTCTTTTTTCTTTTTTTTACCATTGAGCCACCTGGGAAGCCCTGGCCTAAGAAATATGAGTCAGTAAAAGAAGACCTAGTAAATTTAACAGAACTGAAGTTACCCAAGAATAAAAGGAACCAAGCCTCTAAAATGCTAATGGAACTTAGAAATGTGATTTGAGTCTCAGCATCGTTGGCAGTAACCTCTGAGGGCACATAAAGAAGTTCCAGAAAAATGAGGACAGTCGTATAATTCCCTTATTCTCATAAAGACTAGCTTCTGGTTGATATAAACTGGCAGCCTTGATGTTTACAACCTTGCAACATTGTGAAATAGATCATTAAGTTGTTTATGTACCTTTAGGAAAGGCAAGGATCCATAGCCACTTCTGCCTGCAGTTGGCTCTTTATACCTGTGGATGCGAAATCCAGCCTCAGATGTACTGGTCCATTTTATACCAATGACTTGAGCTTCTGTGGATTTTGTGATCATTGGGGAACCAACCCACCGAGGATGCTGAGGAACACCTGTATTAATTTAGAGGAAGACAACTGAAGCTGATTTCAGTTCCCTTATAAATACTTTATGAGGTTGGTAGATGCATCAAACTCTCCAATCAATTTTTTTCTTGATGTCAGCAAAGCATTTGAGAGGATCAGACTTGTCGCTAGTTGCGTGGGGCTATGTCCATCTGGGTGGAGGTCTCTAATGGAGTCACATAGGCTTCAGCTCGGTGCTGCATTTTTTTAAGTCAGCAGCTGAATTAGATGACACAAAGCAAAGACAAATAATGCACATTTCGATTACAATCAAAATTCTATTTATTACCTCCACAAGTTGGGATGATGATTCCAAAGCCTCCAAAACAAAACTTAAAGAGTAAACTGGCCCTTAATTTGCATCAATAGGTTAAATACACATGTGAAAATAACAAAGACATGGTTTGCTAGCAGTTTCTGAAGAACATCAGTGGTTCTGATGGACCTGTCACATCACAGGTTAAAAGAGTTGTCAAAAGAGAGATACTACTTATCCAACATCTAATGAGGTATTAGACTGCTTAGGTCATGGAAATGGTTGCTTGTGCTACTTGGACCACACGGAGAGTTTTTGCTGTGTTCCTGTGTGATCTTTCAGGGAGGACTGTTATAACTGATCTAGTTGTTAGGATGAGGAGGAAGGTAGTTGACAGTTGATTGATTATGGTTGATTAGAAACTATGTCCTAGGAGAAATATTTGAAGTAACTAGAGAAGAGAAAGGATATATAGCAGGCTTGGTGAATTAGATACAGCAGGCTTAATATTTTAGGAAAGTTATCACATAGGAAGGGTTTTCTCATACTAAGAAGTAAACTGGGAGCATAGAAATAAGACTTCTGACCTTCAGAAAAGACTGTCTAACAACTGGACTGAGACAACACAAGATCCTGTCTGTTTAAGAGGACTGATATGCCCCGAAGAGGCTGGAGCAAGGGTGGTGAAGAGATTTTTCTGTTTGATGGAGAGTAGGTTAAATCAGAGGGCTTCCCTGGTAGCTCAGCTGGTAAAGAATCTGCCTGCAGTGCTGGAGATCCCAGTTTGATTCCTGGGTTGGGAAGATCCCCTGAAAAAGGAAATGGCATCCCACTCCAGTATTCTTGCTTGGAGAATCCCAGAGGAACCCGGTGGGCTACAGTCCATGGGGTCGGAAAGAGTCAGACACGACTGAGTGACTAAGTGCACAGCACAGGTTAAATCAGAAGCTTCCACACCTGATATCTTACTAGAATCACTCGAGAGCTGGTTTTTAAGCATACTAAAGTCAGAAATCCATTCCAGAGATTAGAGAAGGGCCCAGAGAAGGGCCAAAAGAATCTAGATTTTAAAACAGAAAGTTCCTTAGGTGACTGAGGTGTGCCCTCACATTTGAGAAGCAAGCACGTGGGCCCTAAGCTCCCCATCACTTTCATGACTCCAAGTGAAGATAAGGACCTTGTAGGGAAGGTCTCCACAGCGCCTCAGTGAACTTGAGTCAGGCACCATGCAGAGATGTTTACACAGGTTATCTCACTTAATTCTCACCACAAACAAATAAAGAAGGCCTATCCTGAGGTGCCTGCTGGACTTGTGGAAACTGAGGTTCAGAGAAGTTAGATGACGACTTAGCAGCAGAATGAAGATTCACTTCCGGATTGTCTGATGGCAAAATTGGTTCTGTCCACTGATTCACTCTTCCGTCTTCCACATACTGTTCTGCAAACAAAAGGGCATCAGGTTCTAACGTACATAAAAGAATGTATCATGGAAAAGGTAGAAAGATGATAAATCTTGTTTTTCCCTTCTTATCGGCACCCTCCTCAGACCCATGGGAGTCCTCTGCAGATTTATCCTCCCTTCTGACACATTAGTGACACATATGTTTCTTTCACCCTTTTCTCTTGGTATTTTTTTTAAATTTTATTGGATTATAGTTGATTTACAGTGTTGCAGTAGTTTCAGGTGTGCAGTATAGTGATCCCATTATATATATATATACACACACACATACATTCATTATTTTTCAGATTCTTTTCCTATTTAGGTTATTACAGAATATTGAGCAGAGTCCCTTGTGCTATACAGTAGGTCCTTGTTTGTTAACTATTATATTAATATATATATATAGTAGTGTGTTCATGTTAATCCCAAGCTTCTAATTTATTCCTCTCTGCCATGTTTTCCCTTTGGTAACCGTAAGTCTGTTTTCCAAATCTGTGAGTCTGTTTCCATTTTGTAAATAATTTATTTCATTTGTTAAAAATTAGATTCCACATATGAGTGATCTCATATGATATGTGTCTGGTTCCTTTATTTCTTAAATTGTGAAAACCTTCCTGGATCTTTGCCTTTTTTCCAAATTAAGACTAACAATATTTCTGTGGTCCCTTGAGAGCTAGTTTGTTTGTGTAGAAGTTACCTGAATGGGTTGAAGGGGAGAATTTGTTTCAAGGAATAGTCCCAATAGACAGAACCATCATGCCTTTGTCCTCACAAACATCCTGTTACAGAGAAGTATCTGTAATAAGATGCATGTCACATAAGTGCAGTTAGGAATATATAGGAAACATATATATATATACACACATATATATGTAGGAATATATATGTGTGTGTGTGTATATATATATATACATATATATATATGCATATATGAAAAACCTACCCAGCTAGTCACATCATAATGTGAACATTCCTTCTGAAAATTCTGCTACAAATTGAGCACAGTGTGCCTGGTTGCATATCCTCTCTTTGAGGTTTAGAATAACACACGATTGGCATCATCAAGCAATTGCCCAGAAAATCATGATTTTCAGCTATAACTATACCATGTCTGTCTGTCCATCTATCTATCTCTCATTTCTATGGACTTGAAAACACTTGAGCTGGAATTCTAATTTCTTCAGTATATCTGGAGATATTCTGAAAGTACCTATAATCACCATGGTTTTAAAGCAGATATTCTGGAAATATCTATAATCACCAGCTGTTTAAATAAAGCTTCATTGATGGAGAGAGCTAAACAGAGAGTGAAAATCCTACAACACAGCTGATGGGGAAACCGAGGCACAGAGAGGCTGCAGAGTGGAGCTGAGGTCACACAGCAGCAGCAGCCTGTGTCTGGGGTGGACCAGGGCCAGGCTCTGCCCTTCATTCCTGTATATATATATTTTTTAAACTGTATGTTGGGATTTAATCAAGACACTGTATAAAAACCAAAAAACATAAACAAGGAAGTAAATAAATAAACAAAGCTTCACTGAACACGGAAGGAAAGCTCTCCTATTATTTGTCAGCTCTTAACCCCTCTCATCCCAGGGCCTGGTGACCAAGTTTCACAGAGCTGATGATCTTGGAAACACAAATCGTACAAATCAAATGGCTCCTTCTATCCAAGTGCAGGCTGAGTTTTATTGTTCTCAAAGCTTCTTGAAAACACATTAAATTTAAATAAAATCTCCAGGCAGGCTGTTCGGTTATGTCTGACCTTTTGGTAAACATGATGAATGGAGTTCCAGTACAAACTCTGCACCTTGGTACAGAGTTCTGCCAGGTGCCAAGGCAGGCCTCCAGGCAAAGGCGGAGTGGTCTTCACTGACGCGTTTCACTGGGGTGCAGGCCGGCTGTCAGTCAGGCGCAGCCTTGCCAGGGTTTTTAATAAACCATGATTAGGCTGTAGAGTTCTTTTCAGGCTTTTGGCTCTGCTCCCATTTAACTGATCACATTCCCTCTTCACAGCTGCTTCTCACAGAGCATCTTTAAGCTCTTGCCGGAGACAGAGGGAGGTTTGAATGTGATCCAAGCATTGGGTTTCCATTAAATCCAACAAGGAACAAAAGACCTGAGGGGGAAGGTATATTTGGTGGAGCCTGGGTGCACTGTCTGATTTCCATGTTCTCTGGGAAATCCT
The DNA here is from genome assembly GCA_024291935.2 of Okapia johnstoni. Taxonomy (NCBI): domain Eukaryota; kingdom Metazoa; phylum Chordata; class Mammalia; order Artiodactyla; family Giraffidae; genus Okapia; species Okapia johnstoni. The sequence goes on along the minus strand of CM044327.1, from coordinate 34,277,584 downwards.
GCTTCTTGCTAGGCACTTAGAAAGCCACTGGGGAGCTATGTCCTGGGGAGCAGCCTGGCACAGCCCAGGGGCTTGGGGGGCCAGGCTCAAGGCTGCTGAGAAAAGGGAGGGGCAGACCTTCTGCTTCTCTGGGCACTGGTTTTCTTATCTTTATAATCAGGGTTCTGGAGAGAAAATTCTGGCTGCTTTGGCTTCCGTTGTTCTAGTGTAGAGGTTGATAGATTATTTTTCTATGGAGGGTGAGGTAGTAAATATTGGGTTGGCCACACAGCATTCGTTCAGATTTTCTGTTTCATCTTATGGAAAAACCCAAGCAATCATTTTGGCCAACCAGATATTTTTGACCTGTGTAGGCCAAGAGGCAAAATCAAGGATCTTGCCAGAGGTATTATAGAACAAGAGGGTGAAGAATACCCATCAATTTTAACTGAGACATTTAAAAATATGCCACTAGTTAATGAGTGTAATTTTTTTTTCCTTTGGAATCGAGGTCTTCTAATGAGGAGAACAGAATTCTGGTATTTATTTTTTTGTTGGGAGCAGATAACATCTTGCTTCAGTGGGATTCAAACTTAGTGTTCTCTGTTGTCAGAGAGATTGCAAATATCGATCCTTAGAAACCATTCTTGGCTCATGCATGCGTTCTAAGTTGCTTCAGTCATATCTGACTCTTTGAGACCCCATGGACTGTAACCCACCAGGCTCCTTTGTCCATGGAATTTTCCAGGCAAGAATACTGGAGTGGGTTGCCATCCCTCCTTCAGGGAATCTTCCCAACCCAGGGACCGAACCTGAGGGTTTCCTGTGTCTCCTGCGTTGACAAGTGAGTTCTTTACCACTAGCGCCACCTGGAAGCCCCCCTGGCTTATGGGCCGTATGGCAACCAGGAGTGGGCTGTATTAGGTCCACAGGATGTAGTGTGTCAGGTTGTCGGGCGGTGCAGAAATACCCTTGAAGGAGTTAACAAAGGAATTGAATTAAAAAGAGGCATCAGACAACAAAACAAAGAAAGGTATTCCAGGCAGATGGGAACACACGAACAAAAACATGGCAGCCGTTGATGGCTTATATCTCAGGTTATGACGGCAGTGGGAGCTCAGTGAACAAGTCCCGAGGCAGAAGTCACACCAGAAACAAAATGCATCTTCCAATACCAGCCAATTAAAATTTACTTTTGTCTAGTCCAACTCAAATTTTCCTCCCTTGTCACCTTCTCTCTATGGTTATGTTTATGACTTTTTTTTTTTTATTAGTCACTGTCCATGGCCAATATACCTTTTTGGTTGACTTCTTTGCTTCTAAAATTATATATGACCTACCATCAAAATTTAGTCTCTGAGTTCTGATGGATAATACAAACAAATGTCTCTGGGGGTTCAATGTGCTTCTAAAAGTAAAATGTCCTCTGGTTTGTTTAGGTGTCTCAGTGAATAAAGAATCCACCTGCACTGCAGGAGATGTGCGTTCTACTCTTGGGTTAGAAAGATCCCCTGGAGGAGGGCATGACCACCAGCTCCAATACTCTTGCCTGGAGAATCCCATAGACTGAAGAGACTGGTGGACTATAGTCCATAGGGTCACAAAGAGTCAGACACGACTGAAGTGACTGAGCTCACACACACAGGCACAGTCAGCCAGCCAGTGATATATATTAAGGAAGATTTGGATGTTGCCTCTGCAGTGACATCATGTTACAGGCTTTATCGATTTTACGTGTTATAGAATAGTTTTACGTTTCTGCAGGTAAATGTTTATGTCCATTTGAATTAATTATGCTGCTGATATGCCTCCAAGCAAAATCAACTCTTCCCCTGCCCCCTAAATAGCCTGAAAATACCTACCCATTTCTACAGTGTAGTTTGTGCAGACTTCACAGATGAGACTGAAGCAGTACTTGCCCCACATCCAGTTTCAGACAGATCCCTTGACTGGTGGTCTAGAGAGTCGTGCAGCCCATTGCTTTCTGTGAGGTCTGTCATAGCCTGAGTTCTAGAAAGCAGAGCCTGAATCAAGGCTTGAAGTGCTGAGGCTTTATTTGGGAGATGGAGTCTAGGGCACAGAGTGAGGTAAAGAAGAAAGACAAGAAAGATATGAACCAAGGTGAAGCCCTGCATTGCCAAGCTGGCTATTGCTACGAAGAGATGCTCTAGAATGCTCGGCTGGTGCATCCACTGAGCTGAAAGGACATCTCCAGGCCGTCTGTTTGATGAAACTCTGGCTTAGGGAAGTCCACAAGAGGAATGGAGGACAAGAAGTTCATCGGCCCAGTTCCTTCCCATGTCCTGTGTCTCCTTGGTTCAGATTCACATCAGGGGCAGTTGACTCTGCCACACTGCAGGATTGCATCATGTGGTCCCTTGAGTGTCTTCTTGGAATGCCAGATCTTGTCACTTGCCTCCATTTACACCCAGAATATGAGGGAGAGCCAGGAATTCCAGGTCTGTGGCTGCTTGGGCCAAAGGCATGGCGGTAACACCCCCAGGGCAAGGGACTGGTCAGTTCCTGGAGGTTGCAGCCCACACTGAGAAGTGGAAAGTCAGTGAGTTTTGCATCTGATCCAAGGTCACCAGTCAGATGCCAAGTTAGACTCTAGAACAAGAGGGGCCAATAGGCTAGAGGTGGGATTGACCTGAACCTAAAACATGGGTGAAATTGAGATTTCTAGAGAAAGAGCAAACAACTGTTTCTCAGAGAGTCATGGATGACAGCAATATATGTAGATGAAGCATCTGGGAGGTGGAAGCCTGGGACCATTCCTAGGCTAGTGTGGCCGGGGTGGGCTTGGACTTTCTTTTGTTGTGTGTTTAGCACTATTGTTGGCCACCCTGCCACCTTCCCCCACCCTCACTTCTGTCGTTTAGGAAACACCCATCCGGTAGCTCAGTTGTCATGCCCTCTCCACACACTTCAGATAAGCTGCCCCCACCCCGACCTTCCCTGGTGGCTTAGCTGGTAAAGAACCCACCTGCACTGCGGGAGACCTGGGTTCGATCCCTGGGTTAGGAAGATCCCCAGCTCTGGAGATGGCATCTTGATTAGTTCCAACCAGTCAAGGAGGTCACGTGGCTCTTGCCAGTTATAGATTGAAAGATGAGTGTGTGACCCAATTCAATGAGCAGAAGGATGCTGGAGGCTTCTGGGAGAGTTCTCTCATTGCTCAGGGAGAAATGTGGGGTGTATAGGTTGTCAAGTCTGGATGCGACGCCTGGATCAGCTGTAACCATCGCGGGGTGATGAGAGACACCAGACTGAGAGCAAAGGAAAGTTTTTCGAGGTGACAGGTGGGAGAGAAGTAAAGAACTTTGGTCTTAGATGAGATTTGTCCATCGTGTTGACCAAATGAGAACTTGCCTTACTTCTGGACTTCAAGTTGTATCAGATAATACCTTTTTTTCCTTATTGCTTGAGAAACTTTAAATCCAGTCTTGGTTACTTGACTTGGTTACAACCAAGTATTCTGAAAAAGAATGAAATACCCAGCAGATGGAAAATCATCACAAGGGGCAAAAGAATTGCCCTTTGTTCAAATGGCTGCGATGGAATAGATACAGGTAGGTCTTTGCTTCCCACAGGTTGGAAGCAGAGACTATGCCAGTTGGATGCAGCAGAAACACGGTCAAATAGCTGAACATTTTTTTTAAATCCTCAGGCTCTATCTTTTACTGTTGGCAATTTTTCTTTTCCTATTACAGGCACAGATAATATAAAGACCTTAGAGGTTTGTTGTAAAGATGCAATGAGGTGTTTTATATAAAGGCCCTCAACAGTGAAATCAACCAGCATCTCCTTTTTCCTGTCTGTAGCACACTTGACATTCTTCACATTGATAAAAAAGTACTTTTTTCAGTCCTAGAAAAAGTTTTGACTTTTTCTAACTGACCGTATATGGGAATATTATAGGAAAGATGATGACTTTACCTGATTTGACCACATTTAATAGGAAATAAAGTACTTTCCAATCATGAGATTCTATGACTTTGGGATGACTTTAACTGCAATAAAGGCATGTGTTCAGTTGTCTGAGATCTTTCCCTGTTTATCCTGTAGGACATTTTCCCTATGTGAAGATTAATATACAGACCATGAGGAGTAAGTATGTCTACTCATGTGATCCTAGAGTTAACAGTTATCTTCTTCCATCAAAATTGTAATTTGAAGGCTTGTACCAGGCTATGTCAATATGGCATGAATGATTCTCATGAAACACACTGGTATGTCTTAGCTTAAGCAATTTAAAGGTTTGGGCGGTCCTTGGCTTAGTCAGCCTGACTGGACTTGCACCATATTGAATATGACTGCATAGTAAGGCTGCACAAACTTACACTCTTTCCAGCTCTTCTAGGATAGTCCTTGAGAAGTCCCGTTAATTCTCTCTCGCATTCTCTACTCCAGTGGAAGAGCTCATTTATGAAACTTGTTCATCTCCTCACAGGGCCTGGCTCTAGGTGGACCAGAATGGCATGGCCAGACAGAGAAGGGGCATAGTCACCTCAGAAAACAGCAGGTGCAGATGATAGCAAGCCACCCATACTGTGCATTTGAAAATCATATTTTTTTTTGTTACAAGAGTGGTATGTTGTTATTACAGGCCTTTTAGAAAACAGGACAGGGAGGAAGATACATCCTATTGGGAGGTGGTGATTTAAAAAAATTGGGGATTTCTTCCCCCTGCGTCCTTCCCTCCTGTTCTCTTTCCTTCCTTCTTTCTTTCTTTTTTATTATACTTTTTAATCGTGAGTATAGTTGCTTTACAATATTGTGTTAGCTTCTTCCTTCCTTCTTTCTTTCCTTCCTCCCTCCCTCCCTTCCTCCCACTCTTCTGTTCTTCCTTCTTCCATATACGCAAAAATATATATACTAAGAGGTTTTTGTAACAATGAGGAAATTGAATTAAAATAATTCCACTGTCTTATATACTATTTCCCCTTTTTATATATGGGCATTTCCCACTCATATTTGAAAAGATTGCCTGTGCTCTGTCATCACTTTGCATCATACTTGTTTTCTCTGCTTATTTTCCAACTGATGGAGATTCATATTATTTTCTACTTTCTTCCATTTTAAGCAACATTGAGATGAAAATCGGAATCCGTTATTACGCATTGTCCTACAGTCATCTCCCTGGCATGGCTATGAGAATCAATGGAAAGACTATTATGGAAAACAAATTCTTTTTCATATTCTTTTCCACTGTGATTTATCTCACGATATTGAATATCATTCCCTTGCTATACAGCAGGCCCCTGTTGTTTATCCATTCTATGTATAATAGCCTCTCCAACCCCCCTCCTTGTCAACCACAAGTCTGTTCTCATATCTGTTTCATAGATAATGTTTCTATTTCAAGTACATTCATTTGTGTCATATTTTAGATTCCACGTATTAGTGATATATGGTATTTTCTTTCTCTCTGATTTCAGTTCAGTTCAGTCGCTTAGTCATGTCCAACTCTTTGCGACCCCATGGGCTGCAGCAGGCCCTGGCTTCCCTGGCTATCACCAACTCCCAGAGCTTGCTCAAACTCATGTCCATCAAGTTGGTGATGCCATCCAACCATCTCATCCTCTGTCGTCCCCCTTTCCTCCTGCTTTCAATCTTTCCCAGCATCAGGGTCTTTTCTAAGCAGTCAGTTCTTTGCATCAGGTGGCCAAAGTATTGGAGTTTCAGCTTCAACATCAGTCCTTCCAATGAATATTCAGGACTGATTTCATTTAGGATTTACTGGTTGGATCTCCTTGCAGTCCAAGGGACTCTCAAGAGTCTCCTCCAACACCACAGTTCAAAAGCATCAATTCTTTGGTGCTCAGCTTTCTTTATAGTCCAACTCTCACATCCATACATGACTACTGGAAAAACCATAGCTTTGACTAGATGGACTTTTGTCAGCAAAGTAATGTCTCTGCTTTTTAATATGCTGTCTAGATTGGTCATAGCTTTTATTCCCAGGAGCAAGTGTCTTTTAATTTCATGACTGCAGTCACAATCTGAAGTGATTTTGGAGCCCCCCAAAATAAAGTCTCTCACTGTTTCCACTGTTTCCCCATCTATTTGCCATGAAGTGATGGGACCAGGTGCTATGATCTTCGTTTTCTGAATGTTGAATTTTAAGCCAACTTTTTCACTCTCCTCTTTCACTTTCATCAAGAGGCTCTTTAGTTCTTTTTCGCTTTCTGCCATAAGGGTGGTGTCATCTGCATATCTGAGGTTGTTGATATTTCTTCCTGCAATCTTGATTCCAGCTTGTGCTTCATCCAGCCCAGCATTTTGCATGATGTATTCTGCATATAAGTTAAACAAGCAGGGTGACAATATACAGCCTTGATGTACTCCTTTCCCCATTTGAAACCAGTCTGTTGTTCCATGTCCATTTCTAACTGTTGCTTCTTGACCTGCATACAGATTTCTCTGATTTACTTCACTTAATATGATAATCTCTAGGTCCATCCATGTTGCTGCAAATGGCATTATTTCATTCTTTTATGGCTGAGTAGTATTCCATTGTATATATGTACCACATCTTCTTTATCCATTCTTCTGCCAATGGACGTTTAGGTTGTTTCCATGTTTTTGGCTATTGTGAATAATGCTGCCATGAACATTGGGCTACATGTATATTTTTGAATTGGAGTTTCATCTGGATGTGTGCCCAGGAGTGGGGTTGCTGAATCATATGACAACTCTATTCTTAGTTTTTTGAGGAACCTCCTTACTGTTTTCCATGGTGGCTGCACCAATTTAATTCCCAGCATCAGTGTAAAAGTGTTGCCTTTCCTCTACAACCTCTCCATCATTTATTGTTTGTGGAATTTTGATGGTGGCCATTCTAACTGGTGTGAGGTGATACCTCATTGTAGTTTTGATTTGCATTTCTCTAATAATTACTGGAAGCATAACTATTCTACAATAAAATGTATGTGGGAGTGACACTTCTTAAAGTTTGAATATTTGTTGTCCAGTCGCGAAGTCATGTTCTACTCTTTGTGACGCCCTGGACTGCAGCACTCCATCCTATTCCCATACATTAGTACCTAATCAAAGAACTTTTGGAGGGATCTGAAAATATTTTCTTAGAGGAATTAACATTATTCTCGATTAGATACTCTTATTTGCAAATCTTATTTTGATAAAGGCAAGCATCTTATCATACTTGCCTCAACATTTTAAAACCTGTGAGCATTGAAGCCATATTCCATTGGGTGATTTAGTGTGGAGCAAGATTTGGGGACTTGTTCACTTAGTCACCTGTGACAATGAATTGATTCAAAACTATTTTCTGAGGAAAAACTTGACCAGCCCTGCCTGGTCAAGGGCTGCCTGGGCTGATGGGGAAAAGGAAATGGTGTAAGTTACACAATTCTTCGCGAGCAGTTGGCTTGCTTCCCTTCCGGTGGACATTGTGAACTGTGTAGCTGGCCTGGCTGGCCTCTTCCCATGGGCTGCCGGCCACGTTGCGGGTCACAAGTTCACACTGTGATGTGTGTTCTAACTTCATTCCCGTTCTCTGTTTATGTCTCTGATGCATTTTTCTTTTTAATTCTTCTTCTACTTCACTTGTAATTTTTGCTGTGTCTTGTATTTTAAAGTCTCCTTATAAACTCATTTAAATTCTTTCTGAAACAAAGTATGAGAAAGAAGACTAAGCTACATGAGTGGTGGCTAAATAAAAAATAATAAGCAAGCACATCTCATCCAAGCCAAAAATTATACTTCCTAATGAATATCTGTACCTTCAAAATATGGACCTTGAGGGACCATAGATTTGTTTGCAATTGATGTTGTTACTGATGAAAACATCTTTGAAACTTCTCTTTTAGAATTTCCTCCTAAGCTGTTGGCACAGTGGGTAAGCATTTTCATGGTTGTACGACTTTTGGGTCATTATGGTTTTTGGAAAAAGACCGAAGTGTTTCATGGTGTAGCCTGCTGACCTAAATGGCTCATCAAGCTTGGAGATAAGTTGGCTTCTCTTTTTTCAAATATAAGGTACAATATAAAGGAACAGAACTGTCTATAAAAGTGTAGTCAATAAACCAGCATTGCAAGTGTATCTCAACGTAAAACTTCCCAGGAGTTTGCATTGTTAGGCGAAGGGCATGCCCTTGGAGGAAGTGCATGAATTTGGATGTGTCTCTTCTGATGTGTTTTTTCAAAAGCATCTTCCCCCGCAAGCCCACCCCACCATCTGAAGTAAAAGAGAAGATTCAGTAAAGTGTTAGTCATGGTGGTTAACACATCACAGGGAAACTGCATGTGGGGAAGAGAGAACCGCTTGGGGTCCTGGGCGTTTCTCCCCACTCCCCCTTACGTGAATGCCACAGGAGACATGTGAGTTTTGTCATACATGGTAGGGGCATAGGGCTTCACACCTATCTTTTGATTGCTGATAATAATATATTATAATTATTTATGAGTGGAAAATATGAAACTATTTTGCCTGAAGTGAAGGACTATTTTTGAAGCTCTGCTCACGTTCTAGAACTTTCACTGCTGCTCACACACAGCAAGTCTCTTTTACTGTATGTTATATATTTATTAACAACAGTAGCTCATGTTAACCCTGGTAGCTCAGTCAGTAAAGAATCTGCCTATATTGCAGGAGACCTAGGTTCAACCCCAGGGTCGGGAAGATCCCTTGGAGAAGGAAATGGCAACCCGTTCCAGTATTCTTGCCTGGAGAATCCCACAGACAGAGGAGCCTGGCGGGCTACAGTCCATGGGGTCACAAGAGTCAGACATGACTTAGCAACTAAACCACCACCATATGTTTATTACCTTTGACTCAGTCAGTAAAGAATCTGCCTACAATGCAGGATACCCAGGTTCTATCCCCAGGTTGGGAAGAGGAGAAGGGCATGGCAACCCACTCCAGTATTCTTGCCTAGAGAATCCCATGGACGGAGGAGCCTGGCGGGCTATGGTGCACAGACTTGGAAAGAGTCAGACGTGACTGAAGTGATTGAGCACACAGCACAATCATATAGGAGCAGGGAATGGACTCAGCACCACTGTCTATCAGTGCTCATGCTGGGACTAGTCAGCCTTTCCCAGTTTGAGTTTCCTTATTGACAGTGAGAATAGTAATACCATAGATGACAGAGTTTGAGATACTCTGTCTAATGTGCTGAGCATTGAGAGTGCGATATGGTAGGCACCGATTAAATATGACTTCTCCTACTTTGCATCATTTACATACTGAGGAATGGTTCATTTTAAAAGAAACACTTCGGAGTTTTCTTGGTTGCTTGTTGTAGGATATTCTTGGAATTCCTGATTTTACATCAAAGTCTTGAGATTTAGAAAGAAGTCTGACTTGAACTGTCAGAAATTGAAATAAAAGAGATAGAGAGATAGAAAATGTTGAAAAGGTACAACTTGTGAAATGGTAAAAATGTAAAAATCTTCAAAATATGTGTCTAGTTGCAGCCAAATAAATATGCAGATTTTTTTTCTTCCATAGATGGTGGTGAGAGAGAATTGACTATACTGTATGTGTTGGACGGTAACTCCTAATATTAATACGTTAATAGATCCTTCTGTTTCCCATGAGACACAGTGTTTCTAGAGCATATAGACAATTTGGTTTATTTTCTTTGCTGTTGTTTGGGTTTATTTAGCTAGCAGGATTCCTACGCAAATTTTACTCAACAAATCACTGATTTCCTTTTTAATGGTACAGTGTCTTTTCCATAGGGATTCCTTATGGATCCTACAGGAAAGCAAGATTGGATAAGGATGAACAGCTTCCTAAAGAGGCTCAGACGTTTTATAGCACTGGAATAAAAGATGAATGTACAGATGCTTGAAAAATGAATTTAGGGATTCTCTCCTAGAGATTTGTTCACTTTGGGAGTCTTAAAATTGTAGTTCATGGCCCTAAAATGTGAATTTGTAGCTTGATGAAAAAAATAAGTGTTAGTCCCTAAGTCGTGTCCGACTCTTAGCAACCCCGTGGACTGTAGCCCGCCAGGCTCCTCTGTCCATGGAATTATCCAGGCAGGAATACTGGAGTGGGTTGCCATTTCCTTCTGCAGGAAATCTTCGCAACCTGGGGATTGAACCTGGGTCTCCTGCATTGTAGGCAGATTCTTTTTTTTTTTTTTTAATTTATTTATTTTAGTTGGGGGCTAATTACTTTACAATATTGTAGTAGTTTTTGCCATACATTGACATGAATCAGCCATGGGTTCACATGTGCTCCCCCTCCCGAACCCTCCTCCCACCTCCCTCCCCTTCCCATCCCTCTGTGTCATCCCATCGCTCCATCCCTGAGCATCCGTCCCATGCATAAAACATGGAATGGTGTTCCGCTTCACATATGACAATATACATGTTTCAATGTTATTGTCCCAGAACGTCCCACCCTCACCTTCTCCCTCAGAGTCCACAGGACTGTTCTATGCATCTGTGTCTCTTATTCTGTCTCACATATAGGGTTACCATTACCATCTTTCAAATTCCATATACATGCATTAGTATACTGTATTGGTGCTTTTCTTTCTGGCTCACTTCACTCTGTATAATGGGTTCCAGTTTCATCCATCTCAATAGAACCGATTCAAATGTATTCTTTTTAATGGCTGAGTAATATTCCATTGTGTATATGTACCACAGCTTCCTTATCCATTCGTCTGCCGATGGACATCTAGGTTGCTTCCATGTCCTGGCTATTGTAAACAGTGCTGCGATGAACATTGGGGTACACGCATCTCTTTCAATTCTGGTTTCCTCGGTGTGTATGCCTAGCAGTGGGATCGCTGGGTCATATGGCAGTTCTATTCCCAGTTTTTTTAAGGAATCTCCACACTGTTCTCCATAGTGGCTGTACTAGTTTGCATTCCCACCAACAGTGTAAGAGGGTTCCCTTTTCTCCACACCCTCTCCAGCATTTATTGCTTGTAGACTTTTGGATAGCAGCCATTCTGACTGGTGTGTAATGGTACCTCATTGTGGTTTTGATTTGCATTTCTCTAATAATGAGTGATGTTGAGCATCTTTTCATGTGTTTGTTAGCCATCTGTATGTCTTTTTTGGAGAAATGTCTGTTTAGTTCTTTGGCCCATTTTTTGATTGGGTCGTTTATTTTTCTGGAATTCAGCTGCAGGAGTTGCTTGTATATTTTTGAGATTAATTGTTTGTCTGTTGCTTCGTTTGCTATTATTTTCTCCCATTCTGAATGCTGTCTTTTCACCTTGCTTCTAGTTTCCTTTGTTGTGCAAAAGCTTTTAATTTTAATTAGGTCCCATTTGTTTATTTTTGCTTTTATTTCCAATATTCTGGGGGGTGGGTCATGGAGGATCCTGCTGTGATTTATGTCGGAGAGTGTTTTGTGTAGGCAGATTCTTTACTGACTGAGTCAAAGAGGTGAATTTGTAGCTTGATAGAGTACTGTAATTTCAGGATGCTTTTTTTTTTTAAGATGTGTGCTGCCAAAGATTTGTATTTTGTAGGATTTTTTACTAAGTAGCATTCCCTCAATAATAATTAATTAGTTCCATCTGGGTTATGATTAGTTTCTCACATAAACATGACTCCAGATTTAAACCAATGATCCAAGTTTAGTTTATTTTCATTTATTATGAAAATGCATAAATCATTACTTGAATTGTAATGAAGTTAAGTAGATAGGCAGTAAACACCATTCATTGCTATGGGTACCTGTTTTAGTTGTCTCTCTGCAGTTTGGTCTGAGCAAGTAGGTTCTTTTCAAATAGGGGTGTCTTCTGGGCTTGGGCCAGAGTCAGGCTTATCAATTTTGTCCTGGAAAACTCCATGACAAGGTGGTGTGTTATAGTGCAACAATTTTTGAAATCTTTTTCAGAATATTTCTGGAGTCTTGGGGCAGCATGAGAACATCAGTGTTACCAGACTGAGTTTACATGATTCCAGGCAAAGCAAAGAAAGTCAATTTTTAAATTTGTCTTCCATCAGCTTGTCATGAGAAAATTCACAGTAGATGTCTAGGAATACTGCAACAGACTTCTGAGTAAGCCCTTTCCACTTAGGTTGAAAATCACTGATTTTGCAGAAACAAGCAAAAGTTGAAAGCTGTGGTTCTTATCCCACCCAGTCATTAATAAACCAGGGATCTATGGCATCCTTTCCCATTTTGAGCAACTTTAGCTCCCCTAAGCATCAGTGAAGACCTTGAACTAATGACATCACTAGATCACACCCAGTGTAAATCCATCCTTAAAGCTCTCACTTTGTTATTTTCCAAAAAGAACCTTTTGTAGGTACTTTGCTGATTCCAGATGATCCTCACTTCACTGTATAACAGAAAATCACACAGAAAGAGAAGTTTACCATATTCCTAACTAGGTGCAGGAGGGGAAGTTTCCTCTCTTACAAATAGCCATGTCCAGAAGTAATCTGTTTTCTTTTATAATGCTGTTCTTAATCTCATTTGAAATGGCCATCTATGGGGTTCCACTAGGATTTGTTGAAGTAGTTACAAATATTTTTCTGTTTTTTAACATCAGAGACCATGGTTTATATATATATATATCTTTTCTCAGCATGTAGGTTATCTGCCTCAGAATAGCCCAGAGAAGTTTTAAGAACAGCGCATGTTCCTCAGAGTCACTGAGCCAGGTGCCTCTTGAACCTTGGTTTCGTCACTGAAACGCTGCCGAGCCGGGAGTGCGCTCATGTGTGTTTCTTAAACTGTTTTCGCTGCGCTCCGATAAGATCGTGATTTGCTATTGAGAGGCTTGGACATATTGATGCAGCCCCCAGGAATATGCAGACTAGAAGAGAAAAAGATAACTCACCAATTTTAAACAAATACCTGTTATCCGTTCCTAGTATGGTAAAAACGTCAATATAGTAGCTCATGGAATGGCTTTAGCTACTGATTATGAACCTTTTTTACTCGCTAAGAATCATGCCAGTAGTTGGGTAGACATTATCTTTATTTGGTTGCCTCAGCAACACTAAAGGGTAGGTGTTACTAATCTCTCCATTTTACAGATGAGGTGACAGAGGCTAATGTAGGTTAATCAAAGTGATTTGAAAAAATCCTCCAAGATAATGAAATAATGGAGGCCAGTGCTTGTTCCTGCTATAGCATCCAGACTTGAATCCAGATTCTATTTTACTACATAACTTGTACAGTTGGCCTTCCATATCTGTGAGTTCTGTGTCTGTAGTTCAACCAACCACACATTGAAAATATTCAGAAAAAAACCCAAATCCCAGAAAGTTCCAAAAACCAAAACTTGAATTTGTTGCAGGCTGGCAATGATTTACATCGTACTTACAATGATTTACGTAGCATTTTTAAAAACTTTTATTTAATTTTGTATTGGAGTATAGCTGATTAACAATATTGTGATAGTTTCAGGTGAACAGCGGAGGGCCTCAGCCATCCATGTACACGGAACTGTTCTCCCCAAGTCCCCTCCCATCCAGGCGGCCGCATAATGCTGAGCAGAGCTCCATGCACTGTACACTAGGGCCTTGTCGTCCATTGTGAATATAGCAGGGTGTTGACTACAGTGTTTGACATAGCGTGTACGTTGTATTAGGCATTATAAAACATGAGGAGATGATTTAAAGCGTCCGGAAAGATGTGTGGGTTACATGCAAATACAATTTTATATAAAAGACTTGAACAACTATGGATTTTGGTGTCCACCAGGTGTCCACCTAGAACAAATACCCTGAAGGTACTGAAGGGATGACTGTATTGTGTCTGCTTAACCATGGTGGTAAGACTGGTAAACAATCACTTTTCTTTCTACGAAAACTCCTAGCATGGGTTTCCATTGATCACGTGATGACAGGCACCACCTTTAGAACTTCCCACTATGGCGGTGATCAGCATCAGCAGAGTGCCCTGCTGCCACTGCGCTGATGTGCGTTTTAAATTTTCTATGACCTTAACTTTTATCCCTACCTCTCTTCTTTAATCTTACTCCGCTTCCCTACCAAGGTTGTTTGTATGCTGGCTATTTGTTCTTTGAGTCATCCTCTCACAAACCCCTTGCCTCCCGAGCACCAGTAAAGGGGGAGAAACAGGTGGCATCTTAAAAACATGAGCCAAACAGTTCAGTTTTATCTCCTGGCCCCAATTCAGTGGTTCTGATAAAATTTGAAGATTGACTTTCAGAATTGGATAAAGAGCTATTTGCTTGTGTGTGCTTAGTAAAGTCTTCTATTTATATACAGCAGATTTGTGCTCACATCTATGTCTTTCACATCAGAGCCACATGGACTTTCATTGGTGTCAGTAGATGTAGGCTAATTTGCCTGGATGAGAGACTGTGATTTAATACTTAATGAGAAATTGATAGCACTAATCCTCATCTCAAGCTAAATAAATGAACTTAATTCAGATGAGTTGTCTGCTTTGTACTCATTACCCAGGGCACTGTCTAACTGCAATGCCCCTGGGCTTTTCTTTTCATAGCAAACCTCATTTTTGACTTTACTTTAGAAAGTACACTTTTTATTCAATGATCCTCAGTCTGCTTACATTTGTAGTAGGTTGAATTACTGACCCTAATATTTTGCTTTTTCTCAATATCTTTTAAATACCTTCCCCTTGACCTTGAACTTGACCGCACGACTTGTTTTAGCCAATAGGAAGCTCACTACATTCAACTCAAGGAGAGGCTTTAAATATGACTCTGCAGTTGGGTCATATTGTTTGCAACTCTGTATCTCCATGAGAAGAATATTTTCTGGTGAACCTATGATCCAAGTAAGCTGAGAGACCAGTAGAACAGTCCCACTGATCTGCAGGAGAGGAATCCCAGCCAAACCACAAACTGATGAGAACAAATAATTCTAAGATATTGACTTTTGAGGTGGTTTGTTACACAGCAATAGCTGACAGATACGGTAGTTTTAAAATCTGTTTTCATGGTGTATTCAGGAGAGTGCTGGATAAAGAAATTGGACTTCTATCATAGTTTTGCCAGTATGATGGTGATTATATGCAAGTTACTTTCTTGAATTTCACTGTATCCTGATCAGTGAAATAATTGCATTGAGGCAGGCACAGGAAGCAGAGATCTATTCAGTTCAGAAGACCTCTGATGTGGAAATATCACCAGCATGGCATTGGAGTGATGTTTCTGGAATGATGAACTGGCACACATAAACCAAAAGAACCAATCCTGGTAATAAGGAATTTGTATATCCTTTCAGGAGGAAAACAGAAGTGTTTGGAAGATTTTATAGTTGTTAAAGGAGGGATTTGATGCACAGCTACCATTTTACCTCCCATCACTTTGTCAAGTTAGAATCACTGAATGATGTGATTATGGAAATCACCAGAGACAAGGAAGGTATTTCTTGGCATGTCTTATTCCTTTCATTTTTTATGATATTCACTATTAGAAGAATCTAAATAAAATACATTATTAATTTCCCAGTCATGGATAGAGGAGCCTGTATCTCTGCCCTTTGTTACCTTGGTTCTGCCGATTCTACATGTCTATTGTCAAAATTGGAATGTTAAAATGATTTCAGTTCAAACTAATTAACAAATTAGATTCCAGAGGTAGAGCAGCCTTTGTTGTTCAGTCATGTCCGACTCTGCGGCCTCATGAACTGCAACATGCCAGGCTTCTCTGTCCTTCACTATCTCTCAGAGTTTGCTCAAACTCATGTCCGTGGAGTCAGTGATGCTATCTAACCATCTCATCCTCTGCTGCCCCCTTCTCCTCTTGCTCTCAGTCTTTTCCAGCATCAGGATCTTTCCCAAAGAGTCTCTTCAAATCAGGTGGCCAAAGTACTGGAGCTTCAGTTTCAGCATGAGTCCTTCCAATGAATATTCAGGACTGATCTCCTTTAGGATGGACTGGTTGGATCTCCTTGCAGTCCCAGGGACTCTCAAGAGTCTTCTCCAAACCACAGTTCACAGGCATCAATTCTTAGGCTCTCAGTCTTCTGTATGGTCCAACTCTCACATCCATACTTGACCACTGGAAAAACCATAGCTTTGACTAGACAGACCTTTGTTGGCAAAGTGATGTCTCTGCTTTATAAAATGATGTCTAGGTTTGTAATAGGTTTTCTTCCAAGAAGCAGGTGTCTTTTAATTTTGTGGCTGCAGTCACCTTCTGCAGTGATTTTGGAGCCCAAGAAAATAAAATCTGTCATTTCCCCCACTTTTTCCCCATCTATTTGCCATGAAGTGATGGGACTAGATGCCATGATCTTAGGTTTTGAATGTTGAGTTTTAAGTCACCTTTTTCAGTCTCCTCTTTTACCCTCATCAAGAGGAGAAGCCTTTGGGCATAAACTAAGGTTCTGATCTATTTCTCAGCAATTCTCTTTGCTCTGCCCTCCCTGTGTGCTGGACTAACCCTCAAGCTGACTTCCTCATGGTCACAAGATAGCTCCCAGTAAGAACTCAGAGCAAGTGCTTCTGTGTTTATACCAGGGGTAGGAAGAACATAGCTTTCTACAACCATTTGAACAAAGTCTTCATCCTCTTCTTTTCTTCTCTCTCAACTCAGATTGTTCTGATGAAAGGTATGAGATTTCCTTAACTGATTTGGACCAGCTGGGATGCGTTCTGGAGCTTGGGTGGGCCATTTCTATACAAAATCACATTGCCGCTGCAGAATGGGAATGACATAGAATGTATATTGGAGAGATAAACACATTGTGTTCTACAAAGCAAAATATTTATGTTCAGTTTATTTCAATGAGTGAAATAGTTAAGCGTGTATTTTTGTAGACGTTTATTGAGACGGTTCACTGAGCTAAGCCTTCGGACAAAAACGTTTTGGAATCTAAGGGCTGAAAGAGTCCAAATTTGCTGGATTTCCTACCACTTTATAAGGTTGAACCTTGACACTGGACTTGAAATTGCAGGAGGCCATGAAAAACCTTGCTAACTGGTTCAACAAAAGGCATGATAGAAGCCGTCCTCATTTTCCTTTGTCAAATTATTCTCAGGACAAATAATCATACAATTTTGAAGAATAGAGTAACAGTCTGTTAAAAAGGTAATTCTTATTTCTAAAGAGGTTTATTCATTCTGTGAATATTTATAGAGCATTTCCTATTTGCCAGGGATGACTCAGTGCTTTACAAACATTCACTCACAGATTTCTGTTTTCATAGCTGCTTCAGGGTGCATCTAAATTACTAAGCCTCATTGTAGTTTAAAATATCACCTCACACTGGTCAGAATGGTCATCATCAAAAAGTCTACAATCGACAAATGCTGGAGAGGTTGTGGAGATGAGAGAACCCTCCTATACTATTGGTGGGAATATAAGTTATTGCAGCCACTATGGAGAACACTATGGAGGTTCCTTAAGAAATTAAAAATAGAGTTACCATATGATCCAGCAATCCCGATCCTAGGCATTAGAAAAGACAAAAACTTTAATCTTAAAAAGATACATGCCCAAGTTCACTGCAGCATGATTTACAATAACTAGGACATGGAAACAACCTAACCGTCCATTGACAGGTGAATGGATAGAGAAGATGTGGTATATATATACAATGGCATGTCACTCAGCAATGAAAAAGAATGAAGTAAGGCCTTTTGCAGCAATATGGATGGACGTGGAGATTATTATACCAAGTGATGTAAGTCAGAGAAAGACAAATGTCATAGCATGTTTCTTACATGTGGAATCTAAAAAAAAAAAAAAAACATGACACAAACTTATTAACAAAACAGAAACAGACTCACACACTTAAAGAATAAACTTATGGTTAGAAGGTGACAAAAATGGTAGGGGATAGATTGGGAGTTTGGAATTGACATGTACAAACTACTCTATATAAAATAGATAACCAACAAGGACTTATATATATATATCTATATACATATAGGTATAGCACAGGAAGCTGTTCAATATTCTGTAATAATCTAAATGGGAAAAGAATTTGAAAAAGAATATATATATATGTATATATATATATAATTTAACTGAATCACTTTGCTGTACACCTGAAACTAACGTAACATTGTTAATCAACTATAATACAAAATAAAAATAAAAAAGAAATTATTAAGCCTCCACATTTAAGAGGATTGGGGCTAAAGCTTTCCACGCCCACAGAGTAAATATGGCTTTCCTGGGATTCCAGAAGTGGGAATTTTTAATCACAGAATTCACATAAGTTTTTACTAAGTGGGAAAGTTTTTAGCTCTACTTGAACCTATCTGACCCCGTGGAAGTACCTTACCTCTCTAACATCTCTGAGATGGATAAAAAGGAGTCAACATCATTGATTTGACCATAGAATTAGAAAAACATGTGCCCAAGTAACAAATTTCAAGTTTTTTGATAATAATTTAGTCTGCTTAATTATTTAGTCTGCACAGTGGGAATGACTAGAAATGCATATTGGAGAGATAAACGCATTGTGTTCTGCAAAGCAAAATATTTATGTTCAGTTTATTTCAATGAGTGAAATAGCTAAACACATATTCACATAATTTTTTAGTCTGCTAAATGTAAATATCCTCTATAAATATTACTTTTACACACATAGCTAATACATAGAATATTCTTTAAAAATAAATTATGATTAACTGATTGCGTGCTTTTTAAATCTAATTTTGGTATTCTGGACCTGAACCATTAGACAAATTCTTCATTGATTACCCACTGTGTTTTTTGAATTTTTTTTGAAATCTAGTGGTTTATAATGCTGTTTTAGTTTCAAGTACACTTTTTTTCAATTGATTTATAATCTTGTTAATTTCTGCTGTACAGCAAAGTGATTCCATTATACACACACATATATATATTCTTTTTAATATTCTTTTCCATTCTGGTTTGTCACAGGATAGTGAATCTAGTTTCCTGTGTTATACAGTAGGACCTTGGTGTTTATCCATTCGAATAGAACAGTTTGCAACCACTAACCCCATACTCCCATTCCTTCACTCCCCGCCACAAGCACAAGTCTGTTCTTCAATGTCTGTGCATCTGTTTTTGTAGGTATGTTGATGTGTATCATATTTTAGATTCTACATATAAGTGATATCATATGGTATTTGTCTTTCTCTTTCTAACTTACTTCCCCTCAGTATGATAATCTTCAGTTGCATCCATGTTGCTGCAAATGACATTACTTAATTCTTTTTTAATGGCTGAGTAATATTCCATTGCATGTATGTAAGTGTGTGTGTGTGTATACACCACATCTTCTTTATCCATTCATCTGTTGATAAACATTTAGGCTGTTTCCATATCTTGGCCCCTGTAAATAGTGCTGCTATGAACATCGGGGTGTGTGTATCTCTTTGAATTATAGTTTTGTCTAGGTATATGCCCAGGAATTTGATTGCTGGATCATATGTCCTTGCCTTTATTCTTTAATACAGACTTTAACCATACACCTTAATAATATGCTTGATAGAACTATATTCCTTTCCTTTCGCTGCATTTGTCTTAATTTATATCTGTTAATGTGATGGCTTGATCATCCCTCCTAAACAGTAATCTCCATGAGAACGGGGACATCGTCTCTGTTTTTGTTCACCATTATTTCTCCAGTGCCAAGCACAGAATAAATCCACAATAAATATGTTTTGAATGAATGTATGAATGTTTGCCTAGAAGCCCACTTGTGTGTTAGGGCCGGGATCTTATGTAATTTTCATTCTGGTCTTTTTGACACTGATGATTCTGTGGTTATTCTGCAGCGGGCAGACATGACCTCCTGAGTCACTGTCGCTTCTCTGTTGCATGGGAATTTAGGGGCATTTATTAAGAAAATTGCTTGACAAAGTGAATAGCACTATTTGGAGAGGCAGAAAGAAAGAAAGGTAAAAATAGTCACTCTTTGAAAATTCAGAGTGTCCAGTTCCTGACACTTTGGTGGAATATTCAGGAAAAAAAGTATGCTTTAATAGAATCAGTAGAGACCCAAATTAGATGTGAGGTTTTATATTATACAAAGAGAAAAAAGACAATTACCTGTATTTTAAATTTCTCTTTGCTTTTGTTTTGAGAGAAAGACAGCATTCTAACCAGAATGGACTTTTTCAGGCTTTTTTGACTCATAATGGGAGAAATAAAAGGTAGCTTGTGTTTACATCTACTATTTTTAAGACCTGTGGTAGTTATGTTCTTTTAAGAAAAATGGTCATTTGTTTGTGCTTTTAGAGCCATTTTGACAGGCCCAAATGTCCCTTTGCCTGCTCAGTAGGTAAATGGACTAGAGTGTAGTAACTGTCGGGAAAGCATGGCATGACATTCAGAAAACGTAGCAGGTTTTCCTTCTAGTGAATGGATCACACCATCCAGCTGGTGTGATCCATTGAGACCCATCGGACCCTCAAACTCGAGAATTCAATTATTTGTTTATTTTTAATTGAAGCGTAGCTAATCTGCAATATCATATTAGTTTCAGGTGCACAGCATAGTGATTTTAGTAAGCAGACTATAACTTTTACAATAGACCTTTTAGTAGATGGTATATGTGCACGCGCATGCGCACGCGCGCACACACACACACGCACACGTTTTTATATAATTGAGAGAACTGAGCCTCAGAAAGCTTCACTAACTTCCCCTAGATCATTTAGTTAGTAAAGGTAGGCCTGATTTTGGATACAGGTTCATGCTTTTCTTCCTCTAAAGGACTTTTGGGCGTTTTTAACGTTGAAGTTTCATGGTGCTTCTCAGGAAGAAGGGAGAAAACCAGTACATAGTAAGGACCAGATAAATGCGAGCTCTGCCGTCCTGTGTGTCACTAACATGCTGTCAGGAGGGGGAGAGGGAGATACTAGTATCTTTTAAGAAGCTCACTTTAATGTCAGAGTTGGACACTGACAGCCAGTTCTATGTATTCTTCTACCACAAAAGCAGCAAGTATTCATGGATAATACAGAGTTCCTTCATTTAAGATTTAGAAAAAAGTCTATTGACGTATGGTTGTATTACAGTGTTGTGTTAATTTCTTCTGTACAGCAGAGAGGCTCAATTATGCATATATATGTGTATGTATAATATATATATATTCTTTTTCATATAGTTTCCGTTATAACTTATCACAGGATGTTGACTATGATTCCCTGTGCTCTGCAGTAGGACCTTGCTGTTTGTTCATCTTACGTATAATAGTTTGCATCTGCTAATCCCAGCCTCCCACTCCATCCCTCACTCACTCCTTCCGCCTTGGCAACCACAAGTCTGTTATCTATATCTGTGGGTCTAATACAGTGTCTTTTGAATCAAATGATTGGTTTGGACTTATTTCTTACAAGTCATGTAGTCTTAGGAAACTCAGAAATGACACTGAAATAATAAGCATGAAAGCTCTTTGTAAATTATGCAGCCCAATTTGAATTTAAAATGTTTATCATTATGATAGCTCACCAACTGCCAGTGTTTTGTCTTGGTTTCATTAGTTATGATGCTACGAATTGGTCTCTTATAGGACCAGCACTAGAAAGTAAATTATTTGAGCTTAAAGGTATTTTTAAATGTTGTCATAGAAAATCAGGCCTGGAAGGGATGGTAACAATTATAGAGTTCAGAGGCTTAATTTTTAGAAGCTAAAACTAATGTCCAGCAAGATGAAGTCTCTTTCCAAAGGTCACCCAGCTACTTAATGATTGCTGGACTAGAGTTTATTCCCTGATATAAATTATCTTTGATTTCTGCTTGAGAGGAAATTCCATTCTTAGGCTTGTCAAAGTTATTCTCCATCAAACAAATGAAAATCAAACAGAATACAATAGACATGACTCTCTTTTTGGACTTCACCTTCTGAAATTGGAAATTTAGCCATAAAATAGGTCTAGATTCAGCTTAATTGTGTTTGGTTTTAGCTTCATATGGTCTCTAGAGACTTGAAACTTGTTCAGCATTTCAAGTCTGAAGATGTCTGTCTAATGAAGCTTCCATTAGACAGATTGAATAATTTGCTTTCTACCAACTGATTGGTTTCTGGTTTCCAGTAGAAATAGCTTCATTCTTTTATTTGAGAACATTTGGAGGCCAAATATTTGAAACTCTGTATTATGCACTATTATGCTCTGTATAAAAATAAGATATGGAAAAATTACCTTATGTCAAAAATGATGAAACATAGACCCTTGATTTAAAGGTAGCTTATTTCAGTAACCATGTGTCTAGATTCTAGTTGAAGCTAAGGTTAAGAGGAGAGAACCTCATTTTGAGCGCTAATTCCTTACTTTTGCCTAAGCTCATCTTTCCTATCATTTATGAGGATCAAAGTGACATCAACTTGTCCTACAACATTGAATTGTGTCAATGGAAGTGCTTCTTTCCCCAGATTAATTAGGAAAACTCTTTAGGGAAACAAAAAATAGTTCTGCACAAATTAGTTTAAAATACTCAAACTGAAAATAAAATGACTGGTATAATGCTGTACCCTTGAGTATTAATAAGCATTTTCCTCAGGCTTTGATAATGTCTTTAAGGAATTTTTTCCAGTCACACAGAATAAAACAATGCAGCTTAGAGTACCCCCCACAAAAGCTTCATGAAAGGTTATGACTTAAGCATAAATTCCTTATAACATCTATACAAGAGACAAGCTTTGAGAGGCTAAATAATGGCTCTTTGCAAATAATTTGGGACATTAAAGAAAAAAACCTGAAAGAAGCATCACTGGATTTATTTTAGCCTCTTCAGTGGACAGACAAGTGTCCTCGCAATTTCTCAAAACCACTTGTCCCAATACTTCTGGACTGACAGACGTCTATACATAAAATGTAAAAGAGGGTTGATGCAGTTATAGAGGAGTTTCAGGGGAAAGAAACCAATTTCCTTTTGTGCCATAATAAACACAATTTAATACCCAGCAAAATGCAATCCATAGCTATTTTATTGATTTTAGGGGGTATCTTCCTCTAATGTCATGGGCGACAAATAACTTTCTCGTTTAAAGAAGTCATAGCACTAAGCCCCTCCATGTGCTAGGAAACTGAAAATTTCTCTTGCCTTGCGTTGGTAAAATTGTAATGCTAGATTTCTGATTCAGTTCAGTTGCTCAGTCATGTCCGACTCTTTGCGACCCCATGGACTGCAGCACACCAGGCCTCCCTACCCATCACCAACTCCTGGAGTTTGCTCAAACTCATGTCCATTGAGTCAGTAATGCCACCCCACCATCTCATTCTCTGTTGTCCCCTTCTATTTCCCTCAATCTCTCCCAGAATCAAGGTCTTTTCCAATAAGTCAGCTCTTCACATCAGGTGGCCAAAGTATTGGAGCTTCAGCTCCAGCATCAGTCTTTCTGCTTCAAGATTTCTGGTTAATGGTGTGTATAATTTGGGGGAATGTACTGATGCTGGCAACTTACTCTGAAATGCTTCAAAAAGTAAGATGTATTCATGGGTGTATAGCTATGTGCTGAAGCAAATAGAGTCAAATATTAATTGCAGACCCTATGGACATGAGTTTGAGCAAGCTCTGGGAAATGGTGAAGGACAGAGAAGCCTGGTGTGCTGCAGTCCATGGGTTCAGAGAGTCAGACACGACTGAGTGATTGAACAACAAAAGGCAGTGGGTATATAGGTGTTTACCAAAATTCTTTCAGATTTTCTTCATATTTGAAAAATTTTGAAAGGAAGTATGGAGGAAAATTGTAGTATTTTCATTGTTTAAACCTAGAGACACTTGACAGTCAAGATAGCTTGATAAAAAAGGACACTACTCTTCAATTTGTGGCAGCGTTGCTGTAAGATGGAAAAACTCTTCACAGTAAAGTTGCTTTACCCAATAAGTATGATGAGAGTAAATCGGTTTCTGCATTTCCCAGATGCAGACTGTCACCCAGGGCACACACTTGCCACCGTAACTGGGCTGAATTCAGACACTAGGTGCCACCACGGGCCCATGCTCTCCTCATTCTCAGTCTCTGTTCATGATGCCTTCTTGTGCCAGATGTTTTAGGGCAGTTTTTATCCCAGAATCTCATTGTCCCTTTCTCTAATCTGCCTTCCATTGTGACCACCTCTGTCTGTCAGATGTTTGAATATGTCTGAGTCCTATCGGTAGGCAGAATTCAAGAGTTGTTATAGAAGTTCCAGACACCTTGTACATTAGTGGAAGTAAATGATTAATCAGGAAAAGAATGTTGTCAATGGATACATTTTGGAAAATCCGAGTCCTAGGTCTTTCCCAGATAAAATAACCTGTTAAAACAATAGAAAAATGCACAAATTACTTGAATAGGCAATTAACAATGGCCAATAAACCTGAAAAGGTGGTCAGTTTTGTTAGGTGCCGGAGATATGAAAATGAGAACAAGGTGAAGCCATTATACACTCACAATAACATCTAAAGATTTAATACTAAGTGAAGTAAATCAAAGACAAATATCATATGATATTGTTTATAGGTGAAATCTAAAAAGAAAATGGTACAAATGAAATTATTTACAAAACAGAAGTAGAATCACAAATACAGAAAACAATCTTACTGTTATCAAGGGGAGAAAGGAGGGTAGATCGGGAGACTGGGATTGACATACTTACACTAATACATAAAAGATAAATAACTAGTAACAACCTGCTGTATAGCACAGGGAACTCTACTCAATACTCTGTATTGACCTATATGGAAAATGAGTCTAAAACAGAGTAGTTATATGTTTATGTATAACTGAATCACTTTGCTGTACACCTGAAAACTAACACAACATTGTAAATCAGCTATGCTCCAATAAAACTTTAAAGAGAAAAAATACTTCAAAAGATAAAAAAAAATTTAAAAAGTAATAGTACAAAATCTTTGTGAGGACGTGGAACAAGTTAAATTCATTAAATACTGGCGGAAATGTAAATTGGCACAACTAATTTGGAAGACTGGGGTGTTTCATTTACAAAACCTGATGGGGGGCAAGTTGTTAACCTGCTGAGTCTGTTCTCACTTAGAAACGGGGATAGTAACAGGCCCATCACAGAGCTGTGGTGGGAGTTAGGGGTACTTGTGTAACAATAGGAGGCAAAGTAAATCGTGTGGCCCTGGGCTTGGGTAGGAGGCAGATACAGTGCTGGACACTGAGTAGAAACTTACTTAAGAAGACACTATTCTGTGCTAACTTATGCCTATGTTAAATTTGAGGAGAAATGTTCACATTTCTGAGAAAAGTTAGTCTTTTACCTTACTCAAAGTATTTTAACAATCTCTTTTTTGGGAGAAGAAAATAACCAATGATTGTAAAGCATGTAGCAAAATGCCAAGGTTTTATAGTGAAACGTTTCAGAATTTTTCATTTTTATGTGTAAAGGTGGTAAAGCATCTTCCCAGTTGGAAAACCCAGATAACATCCCATAAAATGATGCTAATTCTCAAGATTATTTTTCACAGTATATGGGTGTATGGGTGAGTTTCACGGAAAAATATGATTTTCTGCAGAATTAAAATTCCCCCATGCTGTCATGTGGTGGACCGGCTTCCTCTCTAGAGATAACAACCCTAAAGGGTTTGGGGTACATTCTTCTAGTCACTTGCCTGTGTCATGGTTCCTATTTCTGTGTACAACGTGCAGATTTACACCTACATAAATTAATGTGTTTTCTTAAAAAATGGCATCATACTGTATGTATTATTCTCCACATTAATTTGCTAACTTGCTGATATTGATGTGTCTTGGAAATCTCCTTATGTGGATCTATTTAGAACTTCCCGATCTTTTTAAATAAAGAAGGCTGAGCACTGAAGGATTGATGCTTTCAATCTGTGGTGCTAGAGAAGACTCTTGAGAGTCCCTTGGACTGCAAGGAAATCCAACCAGTCCATACTAAAGGAAATCAGTCCTGAATAGTCATTGGAAGGACTGATGCTGAAGCTGAAGCTCCAATACTTTGGCCACCTGATATGAGAGCAGACTCCTTGGAAAAGACCCTGATGCTGGGAAAGATTGAAGGCAGGAGGAGAAGGGGACGACAGAGGATGAGATGGTGGGATGGATGGCATCACTGACTCAATGGACATGAAATTGAGCAAGCCCCAGGAAGTAGTGAAGGACAGGGAGGCCTAGCATGCTGCGGTCCACGGGGTCGCAAAGGGTTGGATAGGAATGAGCGACTGAACAACAGTCTCTTTAACACTTTTTTTTTTTCAGTATTCCAGAGTAAAGCAATACCATGTTTTGTTTTGACGATGCTTCTTTCGGATGTCACTTAGGTTGTCCCCGTATTTCCCTGTCGCTACCAGTGCTGTAGTAGCCTCATGAGACAAACTTGATGTCACCTTCCTTGGGCACTTGTGCAGGGTTTTCTCTGGTAGCTACTGAAGTGTGCAATGACCTGTTAGTCATTAGATTATGATCCGCTAGCGCTGAAGTGCTCTTCAGAATGAATGAATGCCCTTCCCTCTCACCAGCAATGTAAATGTAAGTAGTTCCAGTTTTCCTGTTCTTTTAAATGTCAGTCCAATGGTGAGAAGTACCATCTCAGTGTGGCTCCAACGTGCCAGTCTGTAAACACTGCTGAGATGAGCATCTTGGCCAACATTGTTCTTCTGACTTCTTGTCCGCACTGCCCCTGTTGTGGCTTTTGACTCTTTTACCCCTTTGAGTGGGCTTTGGATAGTGGTAGCCAAAGCCTAGAAGAATTTCCCAAGTCAGTAATTCCAAGTCTGAGACCAAGTCTCCACAGCAGAAGAATAAACTCAACTTGCTTCCAGTCCTGAGTTCCTTTCAAGAATCTACAGATCAGGATATTTTGGTCTCAGACTTAGGTGGGTCTTGTTTAAATGTAAATCCTGATTCAGCAGATGGTGGGTGGAGCCCGAGTGTCTATGTTTCCAATCAGCTTACTGGTGGTCCAGAAGTGGCAAGTCCATGTGACAAGGAATTACATGATTATACATACAGGCATGACTTTACATTAAAGGACCAGGTCATCAGAGGCTGGTACAGATCAGGTGGTACTTCTCCTAAGTGCGGGATCAGTGCACTGATCACAGACTCAGGACCACCCTCTAATGCCTCACTCTTTTGCGTTAGACCTTCAGTCACTGTTGATATATCTCACTGTGATATCACTGTAATAGGAATCCTGGTGAGGAGGAGCAAAAATGGATAAATTGCTCTTGGTGAATATCTTTGTCTCACATTCCCCAGTCATAATAGTGACTGCTTTTGCAGTCAAAGTACTGAAACCATCCTGTAACCTCCTTTTCCTTGTCTTTCTGAACAAAGGATTTCCACTAAGTTTGTACTTCTGTGAACAGAATTGCCTCCTTACACTTGACAAAACCTCTTGCCAAAATTAACGACAATATATCTCCCTTCTATATCCATCTATCTGTCATCATCTGTCATCTCCTGTCATGCATATTTCACCATTCTTTATTATGTTCCTCATTCTAATACATGCAGTAGATTTTCTTCTTTATCATCAGGTCCTTTTAATTTCATTTAACCTTTACATTTAATAGCATTTAACATTCCAAAATAGGTTCTGGTCAGTTTCACAGGTAATGGAAGTGGGATCACTTTCCTGTCAGTTGGTGGCAAGAACAGCATGGGGAAGAAAAAATACGTTTGAATCTAGTGTCTAGGTTCTTTTCATCCCATCTTGTCAGGCAGTTTAACCACCTCTGTCTCTCTCCCTCTTTCTTTTCCTCTCATACACACAATTTGTAATTCATGACTATTTTTATTACCTTTCATGCTTTATTAAAGAAAAAATTAGAAGCAACATTTGCAAAACATCAAAATTTGTTAAGAATTGATTGTAGGTGCATGTCTTGAGTTATGTCATTCTCTGTTCTTTCTTTTTTTAATTGTAATATAGTTGATTTACAATATTGTGTTAGTTTTGGGTGTACAGCAAAGAAGTGATTCTGTTATACATGTATCCCATCTTTTCTGATTCCTCTTGCATATAGGTTATTACAGAATACTGAGTGGAGTTCCCTGCGCTGTACAGGACGTCCTTGTTGGTGATCTATCTTATATATAGTGGAGTGTGTATGTTAATCCCAGACTCCTAAATTGTCCCTTCCCCCACCTCACTCTGCTTGTGCTTAGTCATGTCCTGATTCTTTGTGACACCATGTAGCCCGCCAGGCTCCTCTGTCCGTGGGGATTCTCCAGGCAAGAATACTGGAGTGGGTTGCCATGCCCTCCTCCAGGGGATCGTCCCTACCCAGGGATCGAACCCAGGTCTCCCACATTGCAGGCAGATTCTTTATCATCTGAGCCATCAGGGAAGCCCACAACCACTTTTAATGATAAAATATTAATGTATCACCGCCTTGATTGCTCTACTAACATTGGTTCATTGCTTTTATGAATTTCTTTTTAATCACCTTGAAGCATGATTTGAATAAGTGAAAACTCTCTTGTTTTGAGTGCACTGTTTATTGAGTTTCTACATGTTGATACCTGTGTAACCAATTAAGATATAGAATATTTTCATCACTCTAGATGTTTCCCTCATGTCCTTCTCAGAAGTCAGTCCCCCACTCTTAACTCCAAATAATCACTGATCTGTTTTCTGTCATTTATAAATTAATTACCTGATCCAATATTTCATTTAAATACAGTCATATAGTATGCTGTGTTTTGTGCCTTGTTTCTTTACCTAAACATAATGTTTTTTTATATTTATCCGTTTCAGTAGTAATTCTCTTTTTATCAAAGAGTAATATTCCATTGTATGGATATATCCCAATATATTTATCCATTCATCTATTCCATGAATAAAGCTGCTGTAAGCACTTTTGTTTCTGTCTTTTGTAAATATATGATTTAATTTTTCTTGAGTAAATACCTATAAGCTGCATTGCTGGGCCAGGTAGCAAGTATACTTGACCAACACTGATTAATAACTTTAATAAATTCTCATACCTATTTTAATCTGAATTCTTCAGTGTTCCTGAGAACTGAATATTGTCTTAGATGCTCTAATTTCTTATTTAAGTCCTGCCTCCCTGCTAGGTCATCAGCTCTCAGATAATAGGAGTTAATGTTGTCATTTATTTCTTATTTAACTCAGACAGCTTAACACGGGGCTCTGTTGGGCAGTGCGTGGTTTGTTAACAACACCCCACAGAACACCATGAGCCGAGTTTTAATTCTCTTTGAGGTGAATTTGCAAAGTTAAGCTTCACTGAGGGTTTCAGGCAAACATGATAACAGTGAACTCCGCCTTTCCCTTCTGAGTGAATCTGTGGCCCTGTGGGCCCTGCTGGATGTTCCTAAGACCCTGGCTGGAACTATCAGGAAATAGGTTCTAATGTTCCACTGGGGAAGTTAAGTTAAAGAAAGCAAGGCTAGGTTGGCTGTTACTGTCTTTACCACTTGGAGAGACTCTACCTAAAAATAAAGCCATCATGAATAATACTGTATGATATACTTGAAAGTTGGTAAGAGAGGAAATCTTAAAAATTCTTACCACACATACACAAAGATGGTTACTATGTGCGTTGATGGATATATTAGCTAACTTTATTGTTGTAATCGTTTTGCAATATATACGTATACCAAACCATCACCTATACCTTAAATTTATACCACATGATATGTCCATTATATCTCAATAAAGCTGGGAAAAAAATAAAGCCATCACAGAGGAAAGAGACAAATTTGTGACAAGTTGAGACATGGATCAGAACATGTTATCAGCTTCCAGCAATACTGACCTCTAAGCTTTTCATGGCTTGTGCCAGTTTGAAATGAGTTTTATAACTTGTTATTGCAATGATACTCTATAGTACATTGCACCTCACGAATACCAGTTCCAAAGTAGCCATTCACTATATCAAAGGTGAACGTAAGCAAAATATCTTCCTTGGAACATAGTATCTTGGCCTCAACATCAAGGATAATATCTTGCCAATCTTCTTTAGACTCATCAGAAGTTTAGAAAAATAATAAAGGCACTGTATTTACATCTATGTATACCTAAAATCATCCCTGCAATTGAATTGAGGGTGGCTTCTCAATGTTGAAAAATATCAGAAAGTAATTTTTCTCACAAAGAATGGAAATTAAGACCCATGGGAAAAAGCATTTAAACCTTTCTGCTCCAGGACACATAATTGCAGTTATCCTACAGAGAGATAACTGGAGAAGGAAATGGCACCCCACTCCAGTATCCTTGTCTGGCAAATCTCATGGACAGAGGAGCCTGGTGGGCTGCAGTCCATGGGGTCGCAAAGAGTCGGCCACGACTGAGCGACTCACACTACAGAGAGCACCACTTTGTCTTGTATGCTTTTTGGCTTGAATTTGCCAAGTGATTGCCTCAATTATCTGCTTCCCATTGGCCATGGAATCTCGGCTAGGACTTTTATTTTTGTTTCTTGACGGATCACAGGTTAGTGACCTAACAGTCAAATCCTCATTTCAATGTCAACATGTTGGTAAGACTCACATCATAAACTTTCATCACTATTGTGATCCATACATTATTCTTCTGTCAGTTTATGCTGAATGATCCTATTCAGAACAACTGGTTTTGAAGCAGTGTATTGTTGGGTAGGGAAAAGCTTCCTTCCTTGAGACTGTAATAATTACATGTTGCCATAGTGACATGGGACAGATAGAGAAGATTTTTTTTCTCAGGTGCTTTTTGCTTTCCAGGAAGATTCCCATCAGATCTGGTAACTGGCAGTGCTGGGCATCTCCCCAGACAAAGGAAACCCTGTCCTGCTATCAGATCCGCTGTTCTAATGGGAGGAGTGCTCAGTGCATTTCTACTGGTGATAGTAATCTCAGGACCATCTCAGCCAATCTGAGTAAAGGCAGCAAATTTAGAGCTTGGAGTTTCAATGGGAGATAACATTTTATCTCCTAACTCTATAGTGTCTGGGAGGAGAAGGAAATTTTAGGGCCTCCAAATATCCTCATTTGATTTATTCAGATTGGGAAAGTATTTGTGAAACATTGACTTTTACATAGATCTCATTTCAGTTTCAGCACTTGACTATTCACACGTCAAGGATGCGCACAAATCTCAGAATCATTATGTTGAGTGAAGGGAAGCAGAGTCTCTGGGTGCAAATGGAATGATTCCACGTATGTGACGTAAGTGTGGAGCTGGAAACACCATGCATTTCTCACCATCCTCTACTCTGTAACCTGAGAAGTGGTGCCCATGAGTACAGACAGGAGTCTCATTGCCACAAATTATTTTTACCTTTGCTAAACTTCACTGCAAGGAGATCAAACCAGTCAATCCTAAAGGAAGTCAGTCCTGAATGTTCAGTAGAAGGACTGATACTGAAGCTGAAATGCCAATACTTTGGCCACCTGATACGAGGAGCAGACTCATTAGAAAAGACCCTGATGCTGGGAAAGATTGAAGGCAGGAGGAGAAGGGGACGACAGAGGATGAGATGGTTGGGTGGAAACAGTGACTCAATGGACATGAGTTTGAGCAAGCTCTGGGAGATGGTGAAGGACAGGGAAGTCTGGCGTGCTACAGTCCACGGGGTCGAAAAGAGCAGGACACGACTGAGTGACTGAACAACAACAAACTTCACATAGGTGGAGTCATTCCATTCAGCTCTGCACTTATTGGTGTGAAGCCTCAGGTAAACTTCAGTCCTTTCATCTCTAAAGTGAAGAGCCCTGCAGCTCTAATTTCCAGAATGTTATCTAGAAAACTCCTCTCTATCCATCCCTGCCAGATGGTAGGACCGACTGAAAGAAAGGACTGACCTTCTGCATGACTGTAAAAGTGCAAAAAATGCAAACAGAAAAACCTGATGTGGTCCTCTTTTGACCCGTATTCTACTCATGAGAAAATTGAGACTGCGGTGAGCTGCTGATTTGCCCAAGTTCATGGTGGGAGTTGGCATTTTATCTGAAGAGAATTGTGATTTTATCTTTTGTACGTTTTGTGTTTTTGTAAGATTTTCACCATGTGTGTTCTTAGTCACTCAGTCGTGTCTGACTCTTTGTGACCCCATGGACAGTGGCCTGCCAGCCTCCTCTGTCCATGGAATTCTCCAGGCAAGAATACTGGAGTGGGTTGCCAATCTCTTTCTGGGGGATCTTCCCAACCCAGGGATCAAACCCAGGCCTCCTGTGTTGCAGGCAGATTCTTTACGGTCTTGGAAAGAACCTAACGCCTTTGTATTCAGTACATTAGGAGAAAACAAAACAATGTATTCCTCACATTCAGCTCTGTCTACCTGCACGCTTAGATTTTACAGAGAGGAATAGCAATGAATTTTTGCTTTTTTCTCTGGGAAAAGCCAAGAGAGGCTGTCCAGCACACGAGGTTATAGTGATGCCACTCAGTCAACTGTGATCTGAGATATCTGCCATGTAGATGGGCGCTATAGGGGCTTTTCTTTAAAGCGGTAAAAAATGTGACTTCACAGCTTTCAGTCTGTGAAGTAGTTCCTAGATAAACAACCCCCACACAAATCATCTCCCATCTTGTAAAAACCACAGATTCTAATTCACTGGGTCTGAAGTGAGGCTCGTCAGCTTGCAATTCTAACAAATTCCAAGATAGTGATGACATTGCTGGTCCTTAGACCACATTTTGAGTGGTGAAGATGCGGTTATTAAAGCTGTAATTGAATCTTCAATGTAGCTCAGGTGTCAAACTGAAGAGGTGAGGTGAAACCAAAACCCATGATCATGAGTCTCTATAGAGTTTCTGGGCTTCCCTTGTGGCTCAGCTGGCAAAGAATCCTCCTGCAATGCAGGAGATCTGGGTTCGATCCCTGGGTTGGGAAGATACCCTGGAGAAGGAAATGGCTACCCACTCCAGTATTCTGGCCTGGAGAATTCCATGGACTGTATAGTCCATGGGGTCACAAAGAGTTGGGCACGACTGAGTGACTTTCACTTCACATAACAAGAAAGAGGGCGTATAAATAAATATAAGCATGTGGAACTGGGGAGAAGATTTGTCGTACCATTTATTCCAGTAGGTTGTCTAGAGTTACCTGAATTCAGGTAACAGGTTCCATTTCTATTGCTCTGTTTCTATGTACCAAGCTTCAGGTTACTGTCTTTCTAATTTCCAATCTAGAAGTTACTCTTCTAATCAAATATATATATGTAAACTGGGAAATTGTAAAATGAAATAGTGACCTGCAAAAATGCTAGATGACTGCAACATGCACAGTCATGATCGCCTGTTGTTGACCTTGTGCCCATCCTCTTCAGTGGCCCTCAGTAATCTCTGTTTCCGGGTATTCCCACCATTGGACAATCCTCTTCCACATTAGGTGGGGCTGACCTGTGAAACCAATGAGAAGATGATGTGTAACTTCCAAAGACAGACCATAGGAGGCATCTGGCTTTGCCTTGTTTGCTCTTGGACTGTTCATTCTGGGAGAAGCCAGCCATGTTGTAAAACTTCTCCAGCAGCCCATGGAGCCACACAGGATGAGCTCAGCCATGGAGGGAGAGGATTATTCAAGAAGCAGACCCTTCAGCACCAGGATTTTGAAGCACACAATAACTAATACAGTATTTGGAATGAGGGAGATGAAAAGACCCATGCACCCCAGTGTTCATAGCAGCACTACTGACAATAGCCGAGGCACAGAAGCAATCTAAACAAACATCAACAGAAGGGTAAATAAAGCACATGCAGGGCACACACACATATGACGGGATATTACTCAGTCCTTTAAAAAGAATGAGATACTGCCGTTCGCAGCAACTTGGATGGACCTAGAGACCATCAAACTAAGTAAAGTAAGTCAGACATAGGATATCACTTATATGTGGATTCTAAAAATAATGATATAAATAAACTTATTCACAAAACATAAACAGGCTCACAGATTTCAGAAAACAAACTTATGGTTACCAAAGGGGAAAGGTAGAGGGGGATAAATAAGGAGATTGGAATTATCATACACACACTACTATATATAAGACAGAGAGCCAATAAGGACCTATGTACAGCACAGGAATTCTACTTAAAATTCTGTAATAACTTATATGGGAAAAGAAAAAAACATGGGTATATGTTTTTGTATAACTGAATCTTCCCAGGTGGCTCAGTGGTAAAGAATCTGCCTGCCAAGCAGGAGACGCAGGTTTGATCCCTAGGTTGGGAAGATCCCCTGGAGAAGGAAATGGTTACCCACTCCAGTATTCTTGCCTGGGAAATCCCATGGACAGAGAAGCCTGGTGGGCTACAGTCCATAGGGTCACAAAAGAGTTGGACTTGACTTAACAATTAAACAACAACGTAACTGAGTCACTCTGCTGTATGCCTGGAATGCACACAACACTGTAAATCTACTATACGCCAATAAAATGAAATGAAATTTTTTAAAAAGGAAAAACGTAGACACTCTGTATTTGGCATAAATGACTTTTGATTTAGAAAGGAAAACTCTATAATAAGTCCAAAAATGTTATTTGAATATAATCACATCCTATTTCAATCAATTCTAAGAGTCCTTATTTCATGGTTATCAGGTTCCAATCCCAAAGAAATAGATTTTTCACTGAAGAAAGCAAGATGAAAATGTAAAATTATAAATTGGGACATTTATATTATGTTAATGAATAAAACCAGTAAGTTATGTGATCTATTGTTAAGTTATGTTCTATGTTTAGGAATATCTTAATGAAGCCTTAGGCTGAGAACCTATCTGAAGAAATAGGGAAGAACAGAAATGGATTATTTTGAATTATTGATAGGACTTCATGATAAATTGAGTTGATACATAAAGAAGGAAGGAAAAAAGATGCCTTTAAGAATTTGTGCCTATTTGATTGAATAATAATGACACACACCATTGAATAAAATAGATTCATGGGATGATAAGCCAGGATTTTAGAGATGAGGAAGAGGACATGGGTTTTATTTTCAGATGCATTGAGTTTTGCATAATAAAAAACCCTAGGAGAAAATGATTTCTCCTTGATCTTTACTGTCTTCTTGTACTACATATTGGTGACACATTTTTTCTCATTTTTAAACCCTATCCCTGAAAAACAGAGATAGTCAATATAGTTATATACTTATTTATAAAAAACAACTTCAAGCGACTGTCTTAGCAATATGTTCAGCACTGAGAGATAGGCACGGTCTCAAATCCATCTTTCCCCCCAACCGCGCCACGGTCCTCTCCAGCGGGTCTTTCCCCCCAACCGCGCCACGGTCCTCTCCAGCGGGTCTTTCCTCTCCAGCGGGTCTTTCCCCCCAACCACGCCACGGTCCTCTCCAGCGGGTCTTTCCCCCCAACCGCGCTACGGTCCTCTCCAGCGGGAGTATGCTGATCCCTGCACAGGTTTCTTCATATTGGCTCTTGGGCCCTTGAGGACTGGAGTTTTTGCTTGGAAATGAGAAAGTTTATGGCTAGATGTTTTTTGACAGGCGCTTAATAGAGTGTCTGTCTCTTGGTTGGTAGCTGGTAGTTTGTAGCTTTTAACTTTGAACAATTAGAAATCCAGTGCTTTGGGGTTGGGGTTTCATATGTAGCAGAGTAGTCCCCACTCTTTAATCTACTGAAAATTAGCTCTCAGCACAAAGGTTATTAAAAAAAAATTTTTTTTTAATAAAAATAAATAAAAAGAAAAAAAACCGAATTTTTTTTCACTAAAAGCAACAACAACAAAAGAAATCCAATGCTGTTAAATTCACCAGAAATGGTAGGGCTTTGGAAAATCTATCAATGCTGCCTAACTCAGAGAAGATTGATTTGTGAAGCTGAATGCCAGAGTATTAGCTGACTAATGCTAAGTCGCTTCAGTCGTGTCCGACTCTGTGCAACCCCATAGACGGCAGCCCACCAGGCTCCTCCGTCCCTGGGATTCTCCAGGCAGGAACACTGGAGTGGGTTGCCATTTCCTTCTCCAGTGCATGAAAGTGAAAAGTGAAAGTGAAGTCACTCAGTCGTGTCCCACTCTTAGTGACCCCATGGACTGCAGCCCACCAGGGCTCCTCCATCCATGGGATTTTCCAGGCAAGAGGACTGGAGTGGGGTGCCATTGTATTCAGTAAAGGATATTATTCCTTTTCAGACTTTTTTTAGTTGTCAAGTTCTTTTGTGCTAACAGCACTTGCCTTGATGATTTCCAGAATCATGGTTTGTCTTTCATTAGCTGCAGTTTTAGAGTGTCTTCCCAATGAAATTTTAGAAAGATAAACTTATAAAATTTTAGAAAGATAATGTAATAGAAAACATATTTACAAATAACATTTTTGAGCTAGGTGACTTTGATAGAGATGACTTTTTTCACTCTTCTATTTTTTAATGATAGCTTCTAGCTTTCTTCTTAGTGTGTAGAGAGTTTTTCCATTTTAATAAGAACGGGCTCTAAATGAAAAAATTATGGCTAAACAAAGAGCTTAATTATAATTACTGTATAGCATGACATGTAAACAAACCTGTGATAGATGCTTAGCAAATTGGAGGAATTTAACTCGACAATAAACTTCAAGCAGTTTGCTTCAAAGACATTTGAGGCTAATAGGCTAATTATATATTGCCTGAGGTGGGAAATATTTCCTTTGTCTGACTTATTGATTTATTGCCTTTTAACAGAAAATTATGCTGATCTAATTACAAATAAGGGTTAAAAAGCTAATAACTTCAGATCTGAGGTTGTCCATAACGACACAGAATGACTGATAGTCTACCAGAAGAAACTGCCCATGAATCTTTAGCCAGAAACTTGAAATGCCATGTCAATATTTGAGGGGAGGGGGAGTTGAAATACTCCGATCAATTTTTCTTTCTGCATCAAGTGCTGTTAAAATAGCTAAATGGTGTTGTAATTGGACCCATGGTATAGCAGTCACTTATGACCTATAGTCTTGAATCTTGTTCACTTATCATCTTCTGGATTATTAATTTTTTAAAAACAAAATTCCTGTTATGCTAATATGTTCATCAGTGAAGTACTGTGCCACAGCTTCTTCAGAAACCATTGTTTTTAAAGTCAGTGTGGGGTCATGAGAAGGAACACCATCAGTGTGTCAACGTCAGGAATCCTGAGAAGTCAAGGAGGATCCCAGGTATCCATATAAACCGCTCTCCCCAAACCTGCCAGTGTATATGGGCTTTGGGGCAGAATGGAGACGTGGATATCCATGGCTGATCCCTTCATGGTTCACCCGAAATTATCACACAGTGTTAATCAGCTGTCCTCCAACACAAATGTTTATGGCGTTAAAAAGATTAAAAATAAAGAAATGTGGGGCCTGATGATTGGGAACACACAAGCTGGTTTTAAGACGTGTGTGTAAACTCCTTGAGATGGGAAAGGCTACCTAGCATGGGTACCATTTTGAGACATGAAACCAGAACAAATGTGTGACACCTATTCACTACTTATAATAGTTTTGGTCTCGTTTCATCCCTGAATGACTGCCACTCTCAGGGTTGTTTGCCCTGGGAGCAATGAGATGGGCTTGTAGGTCAAGCTCTGAGAGCTCTTGGGTGGCCTCGGAGCCCAAGGTTAGGAGAACTCATTAGTAACACCAGACTGTCCGTTAACAGAACGGCGCTGGGTTGTGGGGCAGAGGTGGCGGGCAGCACAGGCTCTTAGTGACCATAGGTGCTGCTGGTAGCAGGCGCCAGGGACCTGGGAAGACCATCAGGAGCAGCTTAACTAACCTCTGGGCACTGAGAGTAAGACTAAGTAATGTTTGAGACCTACATATTTTGTTTTGAGGATAAAAGTCCTATTTCTATTATCTTATCTTTACTAAGAAGAAGATGGGGTCTTTGCAACCCCATGGACTGTAGCCCACCAACGCTCCTCTGTCCATGGGATTCTCCAGGCAAGAATACTGGAGTCGGTTGCCATTTCCTTCTCCAGGAGATCTTCCCGACCCAGGGATCAAACCCGGGTCTCCCTCATTGCAGGCAGACGCTTTACCATCTGAGCCACCAGGGAAGCCCAAGAAGATAAAAATCACCTACAATTCCACCACCCCTTCCCAAGACATAATGACAAGTAATCTACAAGTGCATTAACTCTTTTTTAAAGAATTTATTGGAATATAGTTGATTTACAATGTTGTGTTACTTTCAGCTGTATAGCTAAGTGAATCAGTTATACATATGCATATATCAATTTTTTAGATTCTTTTCCCATATAGGTTATCACAGAATATTAAGTAGACTTTTCTGTGCTATATATTAGGTCCTTATTAGTTATTTGCTTTATGTATAATAGTGTGTATATGTTAACCCCAAACTCCTAATTTATTCCTCCCCACTATCTTTCCCCTTTGGTAACTATTAATTTGTTTTCTATGTCTGTGAGTCTGTTTCTGTTTTATAAATAAGTTCATTTGTATGATTTTAGATTCTAGATATAAGTAATATCCTATGATATTTATCTTTGACTTACTTCACCTAGTAGGTATGCTGCTGCTGCTGCTGCTGCTAAGTTGCTTCAGTCGTGTCCGACTCTGTGCAGCCCCATAGACGGCAGCCCACCAGGCTCCTCCGTCCCTGGGTTTCTCCAGGCAGGAACACTGGAGTAGGTTGCCATTTCCTTCTCCAATGCATGCATACATGCATGCTAAGTCGCTTCAGTCGTGCCCAACTCTGGGCGACCCCATGAACTGCAGCCCACCAGGCTCCTCTGTCCACAGGATTCTCCAGGCAAGAGTACTGGAGTGGGTTGCCATCTCCTTCTCCTACTTAGTAGGTATATATACTCTCAAAAGTGTTTCTTGCTCACTCATTTATTTATTATTTCCCTTCTGTCCATCCTGCTGTATTTTTAAAATTGAAGCTACCCAATGAATTTCTTTCCATGTCATTGCTTATTCTTCCATAACATAGTTGTTGTTGTTGTTCAGTCACCCGGTTGTGTCCAACTCTTTGTGAACCCATGGACTGCAGCATGCCAGGCTTCCCTGTCCCTCACCATTTCCCGAAGTTTGCCCCAGTTCATGTCCATTCCATCGGTGAGGCCATCTAACTACCTCATCCTCTGTTGCCCCATTCTCCTCTTACCTTCAATTTTTCCCAGCATCAGGCAGGGACTTTTCCAATGAGTCGGCTATTCACATCAGATGACCCAAATACTGGAGATTCAGCTTCAGCATCAGTCCTTCCAACGAGTATTCAGGGTTGATTTCCCTTACTGGCTATTTAATGCTTAGTTGTAAGATTTCACTAATTTCGGTAATTAAGGTCATTGCCAAAAATACTTTCACTGTAACCTATGTCCTTGTTTTTGTTTTCTTGTGGACAAAAATGATGCCCCCAAATACCTTCAGCTCCTGGGATCACTGGCCTTTATTTTCTCGTTTCTCACCGTCTGTTGTGCAGGCCAGGAGTGCCCTTAGGTCTTCTTTCTTTGCTGCCGGCCTCCTCCCGGCCTCCCCTCCACTTCGTTTAGAAAACTAGCCTCAGTGCTTTACCCAGAGGATGAACAGGAGGAGCAGTTTGGGTATTGGTGAGAATTGGAGGCGGCTGGGGATGAGGGGGTAGGACCGGGCCATTTACTTCTCTGCAGTTCCTTGTTCTTCTAACAGTGACCCATGAACCAGAAGCATGGGCAGCCCCTGAAGGCTGATTAAAAATACAGAATCTCAGGCCCCACCCAAACCTGCTGAAACAGAATCTACATTTGGGGCGTTTAGTGATTCATAGGCAGGTGAAATTCTGAGAAGTACTGCTTTAGTTGATTACTGTTCCTTTCCCTTTGGTTTTTCCCACAGCAGTGATTTCCAAATTTGTCTTCACGTTGGAATCACCAGGGAAACTTATAGAAATGCTCATGTGGCATCTCGCCTTCCACCCCCCACCCATGATTGTGATTTAGTTGGTCTGGGGTGTGGCTTGGGCATTGAAAACTTTAAAGATGCCCAGATTCAAATGCGCTGCCAACTTTAGGGAACACTGTCCTATACCTTCTAAATGATTCTGTCTTGTTTGACAATTTTTCCCGGAGACCTATCCTACCCTATTGGGTTGCCGTTTTCTCTACCTATCAGTTCTATTTCATTTGCTTTGCATTTTCTGGAAATTCCTATAAAATTTTGTTCCATTAATGGTATGTAGTCTTTTTTTTTCTTTGATGCTGTGATGTATTTAAATGTAGTGGTTTAATTCTTTCCAGGGGAAAGTAGAATTCAGATAGTGTAGTTGCATGTTGGTTATATATCGGGGTGTCTTTTATTCCATTTTCTCTGCTGCTCCTTCTTCTTTCTGGCATAAACAGATTCCCCCACATCCAACATTTCCCACCTCTTGTTTTCAGCTCTTGGTCTCACTTTAATTCCTCAGTTTCCCTGTTGGAGTTCCCAAGGACCACAGTTGCAATGAGGGCTCTAAACAGGTATCAGTGACATTTGGGGCCAGAAAATTATTGCCCATGAGTGGCTGTCAGGTGTTCAGCAGCAACCCCAGCCTCCACTTACTTGATGCCACCCCACTCTGCTTGTGACAAAAATAGTTTAAGGATTGCCAAATGTCCCATAGGGTTAACCATCCCCCTCAGTTGAAGACCCCTGAGCTGTAAGATTGTCAGGAGTTTCCCACAGTCAATAGTGTAGCAAGTACATTTTAAAACATTATTTCTGTGCAACTGTCTTTACTGTCTTCATGACAGGTACTATTTTTTCCCATCAATTTTATTTCGTATATTAATATTCTGGGATGGTCCTGAGTTTATAAAATTTTATTCTTTACTATTAAGATGGTTCAACTCATAACGGAATTAAATGGGATGTAATTACTGAGTTTGTAAGACTTTCCATATAAAGAAATTCACAGACATGGTTGTGTCTGACTCTTTGTGACCTTTTGGACTGTAGCCCACCAGGCTCCTCTGTCCATGGGATTCTCCCAGAAAGAATACTGGAGTGGGTTGCCATTTCTGCCTCCAGGGAGTCTTCCTGACCCAGGGATTGAACCTGCGTCTCCGGCAATTCCTGCATTGCTGGCAGATTTCTTGACCCGCTGAGCCACTGGGGAAGCCCCATGATATACAGTCCCATGGACAGAAGAGCCTGGCGGGCTACAGTCCAAAGGGTCACAAAGAGTCAGACACGACTGAAGCGACTTAGCACACACACATGCACATGTATATGTATATATAGAGAGAGAGAGAGAAAGAGAGATTATAGAGATCATAGCCAAAGTGTCCTGATTCTGAGATAAGGAAAAGTGATTGTTCCACTAAGTTATGGTTGGGAAGGAATTATGGCTAAAATTACCTTACCTTGGGAAACAGGAACACTTCCCCTCTAGCCCCAGGGCTAAGTTGCGGAGATCCCATCTTTTTTGTAGTCTTTTTGAGGTGAAAGGAGTATACATCAGAATGTGTCTTACATTTCATACCAGTGAACCTGGCTCAGCAAATACTTTCTTAAATACTCACAGCTATAATGAACTAAAGGCCCTACATGAACACATTCTGAAAGTGTATAAGAGAAATATAAATAGAAGCGCACATCCCCAGCTTCCTGCTTCCTTTCTGATGGGATTTGTTGGAGATAAGATACCTCCTAAATCCACGGGGCACAGGGCTCACCACAGTAGTATTCATGGAGATGAATAATTCAGTGTCTCCAAAGGGCATCTCATCTTAGGTACCAAATTGTATTTCTTTAAGCAACACTGGTTCATGCTGATGGTCTTCCATTCAGTTGAAGAAAGTTGCACAACAGCAGGAAGTGTTTGGAGCAGATTTGCAGCTGGAAGCTACCTTGTTCCCCAGATGAGGGAGGCTTTTGCTCAGTATAGAATAAAGTGGTTTCATTAGGCTTTGTGTTTCTCAAGCCAATGGTAGGGCACTTGGTTCTTCCCACCTTGAGCACTGCAGGGAATGAAACTGAGCAGGACCCCTGTGGGGCTCCTGGGCACAGAAAGCTTTTTGTGTTTCCTGTTTCTTATTTGTAGGGAATAGACTCCAGCCTCCGTGATCTTCCCTGAGTTCCAATAGGTTGATTCAAACAGCTCACCAAATCCTCAATGGGTTGGGACACACAGTTTCTGAGGCACACGCCCATTGTGTCCTCCTTTGCCTGGCAAAGCAATAAAGCTATTCTTTTCTACTTCACCCAAAGCTATATCTCAGAGATTTGATTTGGCACCGGAGGCTGAGTTTTCAGCTCCAGAAAGAGGAGCCTTCCTTTCCAGGTGACTCATTTCCCCAGGCTGGCCCTTCCCAAGCCTGCCGTCAGGATTCTCCGGGATCTGCTGGCCTTCAGCGGGGCTGCAGCTGCTGCACGTGCAGAGCTCCTCCGTAGCGATTTGTCCTCAACGTGTCAGAGACACTAGACAATTTCCTTGGCCAAGTACAAATGGAGCAAATTAGAAAGAGAAAGTTTATGTCAGAACTTATTTTATTTCAGGCCACATTTTTGTTTCTTTGGATTGGAAAGGGCATCGATTCCTCA
The DNA here is from genome assembly GCA_024291935.2 of Okapia johnstoni. Classification (NCBI taxonomy): domain Eukaryota; kingdom Metazoa; phylum Chordata; class Mammalia; order Artiodactyla; family Giraffidae; genus Okapia; species Okapia johnstoni. The sequence goes on along the minus strand of CM044327.1, from coordinate 34,235,358 downwards.
TTTCATTTCCTTCCTTTCACTCCCTTCAGCCCTTCTCTCCTGTTCACTACACTGTCATGAACAGTTCTGGGAACTCTGGAAACTCATGGATGTGCCCCCATCACTCAGCTGGCAGTTCTGTGTGTGATCAGTATGACCTCTGTGGACTGCATTCTCTTAGCAGCCCCAAAACTTCACTTAGTTCACCTGCGCTTGGGCCCGAAATCATCAAACAATCGAGCTGAAAGTACAGCTGGGTTCTGAAGTCTTCAGAAAAATCCTTCACTTTCTTTTTATTTTGTAGGTTACATTAACCAATGCTTCCTGTAGTGCCATGGGCTTTTAAAGTAAACATTTTAGAATAAATGGATGCCTGTTAGCTATCTTTAAAAATAGGAAAAATTAATAATGAGAGCAGTCATTATGATAATAAGTGATCTAGTATCACACATTTATCTGATACTCTCTATGTGCTGGAACAAATGCTTTTCTACATTTTAGCACATTTTTACCCTCACAACAACCTTGATGTTACAAGGCCATGTTAGAGCCAGACTGTCTGCAACCTTCTCAAATCCAGCTCTGGAAACTGTGACAAGCAATGTGGATCTTGGCATGCGTGCTTAGTCATGTCTGACACTTTGTGACCCCATGGACTGTAGCCTTCCAGAATCCTCTGTCCTTGGGATTTTCCAGGAAAGAATACTGGAGTGGGTTGCCACGCCCTCCTCCAGGGGACCTTCCCCACCCAGGGAGCAAACCCACTTCTCCTGCCTCTCCTGCACTGGCGGGTAGGTTCTTTACCACTAGCACCACCTGAGAAGCCCTGTGGATCTTTGTTATTGACATCCCGTTCAGGGTCTTTTCCAATGTCAGCCCTTCACATCAGGTGGCCAAAGTATTGGAGCTTCAGCTTCAGCATCACTCCTTCCAATGGTTATTCAACGTTGATTTCCTTTAGAATTGACTGATTTGATCTCCTTGCCGTACAAGTCACTCTCAAGAGTCTTCTCCGGCACCACAATCCAAAAGCATCAATTCTTTTGTGCTCAGCCTTCTTTATGGTCCAGTTCTTACATTCGTACATGACTATTGGGAAAACCATAGCTTTAACTATACAGATCTTTGTCAGCAAAGTGATGTCTCTGCTTTTTAACCAGTTGTCTAGGTTTGTCCCCAGAGTCCCTCTTGGCCCCCACTTCCCCTCCTGTTTCTCCCGTCCTTTAGAGCTATTTTCATTCCTCCCTCAACTGCCTGCCGCCCTCGGGGAAGTACAGTTTGCCTTAGGTTAGCGTGTTCCTCACCAGAATTCCGGTGAAAAAATTCTGCACTTCATTTCATGTCTGCAAGGAAATGGAGGCAAAGAAACTGAAGCAATCTGCCCGCTACCCCTCAGCGCATAAACAGTAAGTCCAAACTTGGACCAGGGCCTTGTGACTTGTAACCGCTCTGTGCCCTCCTTCCAATCAGGTTTTTCTTTATAACTTTATCACCTGTTGTTGATCCTTTTTATGTCGAGGCTTTAATGTCGGACTTTATAGATTTCTCATCAACGTAATCTGAGCAGAGTGATTACTTGGAACCACAGCTGAGAAGTCCAAGGGTGCCCAGAGGAGTTTCAAATGGGTTGCAAAAACTTGTTAACTGGGTTGTTTATTTAAAAGGGAACAAAAATCTCTTTGGTTATAAAGTTGGAGGCATCATAATCAAACAGGCCTCCCAAGGTGCAGTCTTAAAAAGACTTTCTAGACAAAAGGTTTCTTGTTTATCCACCTGCCCCACCATGACTGCTCTGGCTGATCCTCCTTTGGGGAAATTGCACAGTTTCTCGACATTTCAGTGTCTGCAGATGTCACTGGTCCTGGGCCTGAGCTTTTGTTTTGCCCCCACTGAGTGAATGACAGTGAACCCATGAGATTTTATAGCTGTTGTGACTGTAACAGAAACTCTACTTGGGGTATTCCTGCAATCACTGCACAGGCCTTCACGTGGCCTGGTTGGGATTTTGTGCCCTTTCTGATTTCCTTAGCTTCTTCCTCCGAAAATACAGCATAGGCTCCACATCTCACCCCACTGGTCAATGGTTTTCCATCTTGGTTGCGTGTTGTTCCCATCCAGGGAACTTTTATAAAATACTGATGCCTAGACCATGTTGGTAGAAGGCAATGGCACCCCACTCCAGTACTCTTGCCTGGAGAATCCCAGGGACAGGGGAGCCTGGTGGGCTGCCGTATATGGAGTCGCACAGAGTCAGCCACGACTGAAGTGATTTAGCAGCAGCAGCAGACCATGTTGCTGATAAATTAAATCAGAATCCCAGGGGGTGGGGAGGACTCTATTGTGTAACTCTTGGACTAGATGACTATTAAACTAAATTCCTAAATTACCACTGGGATATGATTCTAGGACAGATATTTCAGGAGGCTCTTATAGAAATACTTCGCAGTGTCAGCAAGGAATTTAGCAAAATGGCTTATGATGTTCTGACTTAAAACAGAGAGGACATCAACCAGATTAGCCACAAATGATGTTGAGGAAAAAACTACCCCCAAACTCAGTGGTTTATATCAGGGAGCATTTATTTCCTGCTAATGGGTCTGCAGGAGAGTGTGGTCTGGCTGGTCCAAGCTGGCCTTTGCAGAGCAGTCTTGCATCAGGCTGCAGGTAAGCTGCAGGAGGAGGTGTGACTCAGGTCTTTTCGTGTGTCTCTCCTCTTCCTTGGCACACTGCTGCCTGGGGAATGCACGACTCATGGTGGGCCCCTGGCAGGCAGTCCCCAGGCATAAAGTGCTAAAGGCCTCTCTGCTCACGTCATGGTCACTCTGCCTCTGGACCAAGTAATCCGAACAGCTCAGCTCAACACTAGTGACATGGAGACATGCACTCTGCCTGTGGGTGGGGGAAGAGGATAAATCACTTGCCCACAGAAGTCCACGCTCTCGTAAGAATACATTTGTTGGCAATATCTTAGAATGGGCTTCCCTAGTGGCTCAGTGGTCAAGAATCCACCTGCTAATGCAGGAGACATGGGTTTGATCCCTGGGTCAGAAAGATCCCTTGGGGAAGGAAATGGCAGCCCACTCCAGTATTCTTGCCTGGAAAATCCCATGGACAGAGGAGCCTGGTGGGCTACAGCCCATGGCATTGCAAGAGTCAGACACAACCGAGCGACTAAGCAACAGCAAGCAACAGTTCTTAGAAGACAAGGGACTAAAGAAGGGTCTTTTTTCAGTTTTCCTGTAGATATAAAATTATACCAAAATAAGGAGTTTATTCAAAAGGCACAAAAGGCTGGACTGCCATGAGCGTTGCAGAGATAGTTTTAGTTACCAGAAGTGTTGAAGTAAAGTGTGGATCATCCTTTGGTGGGAAAGTTGTGCAAAGATCAAGCGTTAGCTGCTTATTTGGTGTGTGGCCTAGATTTTCAACCGTTATGCCGCAGGGAGACACAGAAAGAAAGAAGAGGGCATAGAGATAAAAGATTCAAATCTTCATACAGGCTAACACCAGCCAGAGAAAATTTCAAAAGGATAAACAGCATCACACATTCAGGTTTACAACTTCCAATTGTTTATACGACTAAATAAAATCTAGACACAAGAACCTGATATATTTTATATGTGTTTGGCTCATTGATGAAATACAGCTTTAATCGAAATTCCTAAATAACCATGAGTGTCTCCTGTCAGGATTAGCCTGAAGGGTGTACTGCAGCCGAAGCTGGCCACAGAGCACGGGCCACCTGGGGTTGATCGTGGTATTAACAGTAACAGCAAGAGCAGCAGCCAACACCGTGGAGTGTTTATGAAGTGCCAAGTGCAGCTGAGTGCTCTATAAGGATCGCTTCATTCTCAAAAACCCCTCTGAGGTAGGTACTAATGATGGGACTATTTCACAGGTGACAAAACTGAGGCTCTGTGAGTTAAAGTAGCCTTCCCAAGACTGCACCATGCATGAATGTTAGTACTGAGAGTTCAGCTCAGGATGTCCGATCCTGCAAAGAGTGGGTGTAATCATTGCACTCTATTGCCTGCCCATTCAGACTGTCACCCCATTCAAAGCACCAGCCCTTGCTTCAGAAGCTGTCCCACCATGTGACAGAAGACAGCCCGTGATCAGTTTGCTATGATATGTAGCACATTTCTGGAATTATCTTGAGATGCAGCTATGTCTACTTAGGTTAGACCTCCACTCTGGTACCGCTTCATACGTTTCTGGAAATTGCAGTATGTTCCCCAAGCTGCCATACACCAGACTTCCTTCCCCAAACTCGAGTACCCACCCTCACGGCCACCCAACCCAGGGGAGACACATTCTGTGCTGCTACTACAGCCTCCACTTTGCTATTGATTATTTCTAACTCGCCAGATGGAGCTGACAGCCAAATGAAGGGCTGGGATTTCCCAATCAATAGTCATTAGAACTGCACTTATACACGGAGTGACTTTCAGGGCCAGGGTGATACCCTTAACAAGAAAGAGAAAAAAATAAGAGTGTCTTTGGTGACATAAACACAGCTCTATGCCAGGAGGAGCTAGATTCAGCCAAAGAAATGGATTTGCAAACGTCCCTTCTCTCTTTCTTATTGTTGCCTCACGTGTAAGCACGCCCTGGACTTCTCCTAAGAGTGTGGCATGGACAGGTTGTGTGTGTGTGTGTGTGTGTCTTTGTTTTGGTTGCCTTTTTAACTAGAAAAATAAACTTAAGACACCAGGTTTATTTAAAAAACTTGAACATGAAAAGGAGCAGAGAGAAAGACCGGTTGATTAAAAAAAAAGAAAAAAAACCCGTCTATTCTTGTGAAAGTGAATGACTGCAGGTGGTGGAGAGTAAAAAGGAGGTTAGAGAAAGCCAAAAGAGAGAGAATTTGTCAGAAAGGGAGCTAGAGTCAACACTTGCTGCTTACTAGAGTAATTTACTGTGGAAAACAAGATGTCCCCAAGCAAGTCTAGTCCTGTGAAGTCTGAAATGATCCGGAAAGGAGAACAGACTCATTTTTATAACCAAAGACGGTGATTCATGAGGCGATGCTGGTGTATTTTCACTAGTGTCCTCTTTTCCATTATCAGCAATCACTCAGTTTTCCAGGCTTAACTTTTGAGCCCTAGTCAGGAGCAGGCCATTCTAAGTTTGTATGGTGGATACCTTTCCTGAAATAAATAGACCAACTAACTTTACAGAGGCTCTGCTGGTAGCTCAGATAGTAAAGAATCCTCCTGCAATGCAGGAGACCTGTGTTCGATCCCTGGATTGGGAAGATCCCTGGGAGAAGAGAATGGCAACCCACTCCAGTATTCTTGCCTGGAGAATTCCATGGACAGAGGAGCCTGGCGGGCTACAGTCCATGGGGTTGCAAATAGTCAGATACAACTGAGAGACTAAATACAACACAGCTTTATATATAGAGAAAAGGTCTGTGGTTTCCTAATTCTTGATGAATTAGCTTTGTATTTCTTATCCACATTAACAGCTGGTTGGCTTCACATCCCATGTTGTTGAAACCATTTCTCATTGAGTCTAACTTACCGTTCATGCTCTTTCATTCTTAGAGGTCTTCGAGAAGTGGGATCTTGAGAAAGACCTCCATCTTGGAGTTACACAGTCACCCCTCATTCTCAAAAGTGTGTACAGAGCCAGTCATACCAGCCTTGCTTGAGATAAGCTCTGTAAAACCAGCCATCTACCCTTACTGTCTGGCAAACATTGCTGCTGGCATGCAGGAACTACACCCCCAAGATAGGATTGGCTTTGAGGATAATCAGACCAATTTTTAGAAAGCAGGAGGAAACTCTGAGAGCAAACACAGACCTTGGGAGTTAGTAGCCTAAAACCTGAGCCTGCCAGTTATAAGTCATGACTTTTAACCCTTGAAGTATTATTTACAGATGGATAGAAATTCTGTCTATACTTAAGCCATCATTTAGAGAGAACAAAATATGATGATATGAATAAAATGCTTTTCATGCTTTGGGAGGCAGATATTTAGAGATGAGGTACCATTTTTTAGTATTTTATTGAAGTTTAGTTGACTTACATTGTAGTGTTAATTTCTGCTGTATAGCAAACTGACTCACTTATAGATATATATGTGTACATATACAAATATATATTCTTTTCCATTATGGCTTGTCACGGGATATTGAACAGAGCTCCCTACGTTATACAGCAGGACCTTGTTGTTTATCCAAACTGTATGTAATAGCTTACATCTGCTAATCCCAACTCCCAGTCCCTCCTCCTAGGCAACCACCGACCTGTTCTCTATGTCCGTGACTCTGTTTCTGATTTGTAGACAAGTTCATTTGTGTAATATTTTAGATTCCATGTATAAGTGATACCCTATGATATTTGTTTGTGGTATCTTTATTCTGTATTTTTGTGTAAAACTGCTTCTTGATATCATATTTGTAAACTCCATACTTGCAGGCTAGGTTTTAAAATCACATATGAAAACAAAAAAGAGGGGAGGTGGGTAACTGATAGGTGTGGGTACAGAGACAAATGGATAAAGCCAGACTTCTTAAGCGGCGGTTTTTGAATATAAATCAGAATAAGCTGATGCTCTTAACTCAAAATGGGAGAAATTCAGCTTAAGAAAAATGAATACTAAGATGAAAATAGAAAAGTGTGTAAGAATGGACTTAAAAAAACCAAATCTGAAATGCCGTATGAAACCCTGCATCTAGTAAAATCCGTAGGGAGAGCACTGGGGACAGAATCGCCATCATGAACCCCGAGAATAAACGTCACAAGCAGATAACACCTTCCAGAGGCAGAGCTTAGATCTCACAGCGTCTTGGTTTCCTGAACTTCTTGGCCCACACTGGCTGCTTGATAGATGGTCATTGTTTAAATAAAATGCAGAGAAGGCAAACATTATTTATACTAATCGATATAGAAACTAGATGTTATTACCAGAAAAAGGAAAGCCAAATTATGATGGGAAATTGGATGCAATAAGAGACTAAAAATGATTGAAAAAGTCATTCAGTCATGTTTGGGAGAGAGGAAAAGGAATTTTGAATAGAGTCTGGGTGAGACTATGTAGTAGGACTACAGGTGAGACAGGTAATTGTTCCAGAGAGACGTGCTGTTGTCGTCAGACGTGACCACTGTCTTGAAAGAAAACCTTGCATTGGCCGCTGAGTAAGAAAGCCTCCTTCAACATAGGTACAGGGGAAACGTGTGCTTTTGTAAATACTTGTGTTATGAAGAAAAGCTGAGTGAGTGAAATATAGGAAGAGAAGCTGGCTGCTCCAAGTAACTCAAGGCTAAAGAGACTATTTCTAAAAATTAAATTGGCCTAGCCAGAGAGTGACAGTGAGTGTATCAGGAGAAGAGAAGGTTTCCAGCGCTGGAGGAACCCACACAGAGGCGGGAGAGCTGTTACAGAGAGTAGTTATTGGGGACATTCAGGCATCACATGCGCACTGGGATTCTTGGCCTATGAGTCCCCTCTTGATTCTGAGACTGTTGTTGTTGTGCAGATGCTAAGTCAATCATGTCCGACTCTTTGTGACCCACGGACTGCAGCACGCCAGGCTGCCCCATCCTTCACTGTCTCCTGGAGTTTGCTCAGGTCCATGTCTATTAAGTTGGTGATGCTGCCCAACCACCCCATCCTGATGTGCTGTGACTCAGTAATGAGACTCCCGCGCCCAGTGGATGCTCCGGGGACCCACACTCACTTTTAGCCGTGTGCTGTCCCCTCTGCAAGTGTAGCCAGTCTAACAGACACCGCAAGTGGTTTAGCCTCTGACTCCCGGAGAAAAAGAGAGGTGACTCAATTGGCAGCATGTGCTGATTTCTGCAGTATCAATGCTGCCACCGTGACTGATTTTAAGCTTTCAGTGTGATGTCACTGAACATGGAGGTTGGGGAGATCTGTTAACAACTGACTCTCAGGAAGCTGTATGAGGCAGGATCTGTTTCTCTGAGGACCTTGCTCCAGGACCCATCATTTTATTCGGAAGTGTGATTAATTTCATGACTTGTTTCTGCTGACTTCATTTGACCACCCAATCTCTCACCGGGGTGTGAGATGAAGCCTGCCTGATTCACTTTTTAAAAAAATTAAATAGAGTAATACAACTAGAGATTATCATGCTACATGAAGTAAGTCAGAAAGAGAAAGACAAATACCATAGATATCACTTATATGTAGCATCTAAAATATGACGTAAAAGAACCTATCTATGAAAAAGAAACAGACTCCCAGACAGAGAGAACAGACTGGGGGTTGCCACGCGGGGGCGGTGAGGGAGGGTTGACAGGTTTGGAGTTAGCTATGCAAACTGTTATAGATATGATGGGTAACAACAAGGTCCTATGGTATAGCACAGGGAACTACATCCAGTCTCCTGGGATAAACAATAATGGAAGAGAATACAGAAAAAAGAATATATATGTATACGTGTGTAACTGAGTCACTTTGCTACGTAACAGAAATTAACACAACATTGTAGATCAACTATGCTTCATCGAACAAATAAAAGAAAGAAAATTGGCTGTCATTGAAGCTTAGGATTTTAATGGTTAGACAACTTTCCAAATGGAAATGTATGTATAAAAGACCCATTTATCCTATCACTAGGACATAGATTTCATTAAGAATGCCCTTAATCACTGTGGCAGTAGAAATTATCAATGTTTGAAAACTCAACGAATAGCAAGAGTTTTTATGGGAAGCTGTTGCTAAGTTCACTGTACAGTTTGGGCTGTATCGGCGATTCAGGGGTTAGCCCATTGCTGATGGCCCTTAACTAAAAAACGAAACAAAACGAGACACTACTTATACAATAATACAAAGTGGAGCTCAGTTCCTGAGCAGTGGGACTTACCTGAAGCTTTACAGTGAACAGTGAAAGCAGTGTGTTAGTTAGAATTAGGATCAACTACATATCAAAGAAAATACAACAGAATCGTGACTTAAACGCACATCATTTCACCTCAAAGAAGTCTGGAGGGGAGCAGTTGCAGGACGGTGGTGGAGGTACAGGGTTGTTAGCATCTCAGTCTCCATCTATCTCTCTGCTCCATCATTTTGGCACATAATCATTTCAAGGCCCAATAGAGTGGTTAGTGCCCCAGGCATCGTATCCAAATATTTTAAAAAGTAGGTAGCTGGGGAAGGGCACAAGCACACATCCTAGCCATCTCCTGCTTTTTTGAGAATCATTCCAGAAAGACTCATTCAGCACTTCCTCTTCTGTCTCCTTGATAAGAACATAGTCGCAGATGGTTAAGATCCTACTTATCTGCAAGGCTTGTCATAGCTTTGAGCACTAGAGAATTGATGCTTTCGAACTGTGGTACTGGAGAAGACTCGAGAGTCCTTGGACAGCAAGGAGACCAAGCCAATCAATCCTAAAGGAAATCAACCTTGAATATGTATCAGAAGGACTGATGCTGAAGCTCTAATACTTCGGCCACCTGATGCCAAGAGTCAACCCATTGGAAAAGATCATGATGCTGGGAAAGACTGGGGCTGGAGGAGAAGGGAGCGACAGAGGATGAGATGATTCGGTGGCATCAGCGACTCTATGGACATGAGTCTAAGCAAACTCAGAGAGATAGTGAAGGACACGGAAGCCTGGTGTGCTACCGTCCGTGGAGTCACAAAGGGTTGAACACGACTTCACGACTGAACAACAACAATCTGCAAGGAGGACCAGGAATGTGGTCTTTTACCTGGACATAGTGTTAGACCCGAATGCTCTTTCTTTGGAAGAAGAGTGGGAGCATCTAGGGATGGGCAGACTCTGCCATAGCAGAAATGACTCAGCTGCCAAGATTAACATGGTCCAGGCTGTGCATGCCCCTGATTATGGAGCCCTGAGGCTGAGCTGCAGAAGGGACTTGATGCTTTTTATTGAGCTTTAACCACCGTAGCATGTACCTAGGATTAAGGTATTCATTTTCCAGTTTCTAGAGTGAAACAGATGCAGACTCGTAAGATGTAAGAAAAAACAAAAGTGAAATTTGATGCTTTCTCCCAAACTCTCCCAAGGCCCAAGGAGGAAGACAGGGGAGGAATCTGCCTGCAACGCAGGAGACCCCGGTTCAATTCCTGGGTCAGGAAGATCCACTGGAAAGGGATAGGCTACCCACGCCAGTATTCTTGGGCTTCCCTGGTGGCTCAGCTGGTAAAGAATCTGCCTGCAATGTAGGAGACCTGGGTTTGATCCCTTGGTGGGAAAGATCCCCTGTAGTGGCTACCCACTCCAGTATTCTGGCCTGGAGAATTCCATGGACAGTCCATAGGGTCGCAAAGAGTCGGACACAACTGAGCAACTTTCACTTTCAGCCACAGGAGAGCCTTGTGGAGGCTGGCAGTTACAAAGTAGTGGAGTGGGCCTCCTGCTCATGGCCTGCAGGTTCCCTGGAAACCGGGTCTCAGTCCATCGGAGGTGAAGACCAATGCCACCTGGGAGTGGCGGGGGGACAGAGATGAGGGTGGGGCCAGCTGGGGGCCTTGTGCTCAGGCTGCGCTGGAGGAAAGACATAGCTGGTGTGACCCTGCATCTTCTCCCGACAGGATGCCTAGCAAGCTTCTTAAAGCTACTGCTAAACAGCTGACACACTCTGACAGTTCACCCACACATTTGTGCCCAAATTCCAATGGCACCTCTGTATCAAGTTGCACCAGTGTTTCATATTGAAGGCCCATGAGCTTTGATCAACTTGGGACATGCTCTGGTCACCAAACGAGAACATTTCATGAGAAATAGCCCCTTGTTTGGAGGGGGCAGAGGTACCTGAGTGGGTTGTCCCAGGCACCTGGACCAGTCCACATAGTTGTAACACAGTCTTGTTCCAGTATATGAGAGTAGACCATTAGAAGATTAGTAGAAATTAGACAATTAGTAGAAATTTGTGCTAGAGTTAAGCACATCCAGAAAGCAAATGTGAACACTGATAAGTGGAAGTTGCTCAGCTGTGTCTGACTCTTTGCAACCTCATGGACTATACAGTCCATGGAATTCTCCAGGCCAGAATACTGGAGTGGGTAGCCGTTCCCTTCTCCAGGGGATCTTCCCAAACCAGGGATCAAACCCAGGTCTCCTACATTGCAGGCGGATTCTTTACCAGCTGAGCCATCAGAGAAGCCTGAACACTGATAAATTGGTAACAAAAGATGAGTGACCAAGTGACAGCTATAAAAATGGCAAATGTCTGTGTTTGGGAAATTTCATAATATGAAATTCATTATAAGTTATGAATAAATAATAAGTTCATAAAATGAACTTAAGTTTGAGATATTTAATGTTGGGACCAAATGTCAGTACACTTTGAATTATCATAATAAAAACTAAAATTGATGTTCAAAAAAAACACTTCTGTTGATCAATAACAGTTTAAATTATATCCAATGCTTGCTAACAAAGACAGAAATATTTTAAATATTAGGAAAATTCCACCCAAGGTTTTTAAAACATATTTTAAACTATCATTTAAAGGCATGATAAATTCAACCATAAGTCATTCACTAAGAGCTCTAATCTGATAACATTCTACTGCAATATTACAGTTGTTTTTGAGAGGCTTAAAGAAGTGTATAATAGCACATATTTTATGCTGTTAAGGCACATTACCACTTTGCAAAGTTTTGATGGATTCTGTCATTAGATAGCATTATACTTACTTGGTTGATGGAAACTATTGACCAAATTTTTTACACAATTTTGTTAAAATCATAGAATGCCATAATGTTCTGTAGAACCAGAAATCACTGCCTTTGAATGACACCTGGGTATGTCCTGAATTTTCTGACTAAATTGCTTCTATATAGACATATAAATTTATAAAACTTTAGAGGCTGAAATTTGAAAACCTGACACCAAGGTGATTATTTTCCCCTAAACCTTTTCTTTTCTGCTTGACTGGGAACTTGAGAATTTCCCTTAATTCATACCTCCTAAATACATAAGTCATATTGTTATACTGTACACTTAAAATTATATAGTGCTTTTCATCAACTGTATCTCAATAAAATTGAAAGAAAAAATTAAATTAAAAAAAAATCCTAAGCAAAGGAAAAGAAATGAAACACATATCCTATCTATAATTATTAAATCTGAATAGTGTGATTATGGGTTCATTAAAATATTCTTTATTTTTATATATGATTGAAATTTTTTGTAACAAAAGTTTTCCAAGTTTAAAAAAAGTTAGAAGCATCTATGGTCCTTCAATCTCAAGTTTCTATTATCATCAAACTGATGGAAGTGAGCTGATACTGCTGCTCTATTATTAGCTATGCTCCATAATTGGTCAGAAATTTCACATTTTATTATATTGCTGGACCTTTCTCAGGGGTGTAAATTATTAAGTGTTCAGTATTCATGGCCCATCTGCCCAGAAAAGTCAGACTAAGATTTTGGAGTAGGTTAGAATAGAGTTAGAATGAGTGAGGGTATTAAAATATGCAACACACTGGAGTTCATTTCCTAAAAGGAATCATAAGACCCAAAATCTCATCAAGTTGTTCTAACTATAGTGCATAAATAATGTTACCTTTAGGTTTTTAAGCATCAGGGTAAAATTAGGATCTGCTAATGTTGGATAGTAAAAAAGAAAAAAAGCTCTTGTTAGGTATTCATCCTGAACAAGCTAATTTGATTTACCCCAGGAAATTCCGGGCATGGTTAATGGTGTATGAAAGGTAACAAAGAGAAATTTGCTGGATGTGGAATGATAGCAAACTTAAGTTTGTTAGATTAGGAATTTTTCATTGTATTACTTTAAAAAAAAATGTATATAGATTTTTAAATGCCCAGGGAATTTCACTTCTTCATTTGACTGCCCGAGGTCTTTGTGGCGGCATGCAGGATTTTGAGCTGCAGCATGTGGGATCTAGTTCCCTGGTCAGAGATCGAACACAGGCCCCCTGCACTGAGAATGCAGAGTCTTCGCCACTGAACCACCAGGGAAGTCCCATCAAGGAATAGAGATATACTGTTTACATGCAGAGTCTTTGGGTGTCTGTTTTAATCCTCTCATATTCTCAATCAACTATATTTTTATATAATTTTTGCTCATATCTTGCTATGTTTATTCCAAGGATGACTGGATGTTTGGAAGGATGGACAGGTGGATGAATATTTTACATCCCTCATGATTATGCTCTAAATGGGATGTTTTCCTTTCTTTGCTATTTTCAGGTTTCCTTTTAAAGTGTAGCATGTTTATAAACTTTATTCCCAGTAAATTCACATGCACATACTGTGTATTTTTAAAAACTGATCGGGATAACTAATCTGATCTTTCTCAAAAGCCCAGACTTGCTTAACATGGAAAAATAATAACTTTTAATCCTTAAAGTTAAAAAACTTGAATAGCCCTTTCAAATGATGCTCTTAATTTCCAGATCTGTCTATCCTGGCTTCTTTCTAAGTGACATCTGGGCCTGTTGCCACGGGGAAATCGCTGGTTATGTGACCCCATGATGGGAACAGTCAGAAGTCTCGAATGCGTTCTCAAAGACTGTGTTTCTGTTGTATCTGCTTGCTGTCCATTCTGGGGCATTCCCTGCTGAAGTCAGCCACTGGGACTTATGATCCGTCTCTCTCAGCTTGGTGAAGACAATTGATAACTCTCTGCCAGCGACTGGGCCAACCTTTGGCTTGGCTGCTATTTTCACTCAGCTTCTTGGGTCGTCTCATGCCTCACCGTGGAAGGTCCCAAAACAGATTGGTGGCTTTCAGGCTGGCTGCCTTCTGATCCATCTCAAAGACTTAAAGGAAGTTCTACATCCTTCTGATGTAATGTAGAAATCAGGAAAGCTAGACATCAGGGATTTTGTCTGACCAATTTAGTTTGATGGTTGTAGACATGGGGGTGCTGTTATTGAAATAGGTTTCCTGATTTCAGTGGAAATAAGAAGATTCTGAGGATGGAGACAGAGGCAAATTCTGGCAAAATCACTAGAAAGGAATGGTATCATAATAGTAGTGAAACAGGATTAACCACCAGAGTAAATTGACACTCCGAGAAGTTTGGAACTGATAGATTGAGAAGTTCCCTAGAACAAATTTAGAGGTCAGTATGTTAAAGTCTTTCTTGGTCTGAATAACTGGGGGGAAATCTGACTCAAACTAGGTCTTAGGAAAGCTCAGTCTATTTCTGATTTCCCTTTGCTGTTAATGGGTAGCCTGCTAGGGTTTTCAACGGACAACCTAGTATTGACTCCTTGGGAGGCAACCAGGTCCCAAATTCCAAATTTAATCTGGTTCACACCACGAGACTGCCAGGAACTTCTCTCTGCATGACTTGGGCTTTCTGCATGGGTTTTTAACCTCTTGGTCTGGGCAGCTGGAGAATTCAGTAAATGTCTTTGGGGGAAACCAATAAATTTCACAGCTCTGCATGGCCTTTCTCTGGGATCTTGGACATTCCATTCTGACCTCTCCACCTCTGAATTCTGATTCCTTCCTCACCCCCCACCACCCTCCTCAGGACCCGACCCCGTGCTCTTGCCAAACCTTGCTGACATTTCTGCCCCTTTGCAGTGTCTGTTTGCTGGTATTCGCAGCCTTTTGCTTCTGCTCCGTGAATCAACATGCACTCCCAGAGGAAAGGTGACATGCAGAAAGTCAGCTCACTTCTTGGGTTTTCAGTTTCTCTGGTCTTGCCTTTAAGGTCTGACTGCCTGTCAGCTCTACATTAACTTCATAAAGATGTACTTTGTGTTGTCATCTTATTTCTCTAACCCTTGATGGAATGATTGTTTCCACATGTGACTTCATCACAGGTTGTTGCAGAAGGTCTGATTTAGTCTAGAGTCATCTTTCGGAAACATCCTAGATGATTTTCAAGTGAAGTCCAAGTTGAAATACACTTCTTTTCTGTTTGTTTCACCGTATTACACAGGGCCAATTTTATTGAGTTATATTTTCATTAAAATTTTTAATTTTTGTAATCTTTCCAATTAATATACATAGGACTGAATAAACTTATCCCAGAGCTTCCCCAGTGTCTCAGTGGTAAAGAACCCACCTGCAATGCAGGAGACAGAGGAGAGGCAGGTTTGATCCCTGGGTTGGGAAGACCCCCTGGAGGAGGACATGGTAACCCACTCCAGTATTCTTGCCATGAAGAATCCCATGGACAGAGGAGGCTGGCAGGCTACCATCCATAGGATCACAAAGAGTCGGATGAAACTGAGAATGCACACATATATACAATTGTTTTGCTTTCCTTTTTATCTGCAATTATTTTCCTGTTATCTTGTTTTAAATATTTACATTTGTGACCTTCTTTTTTAGCTTAATGGTCATATGCTTATTTCCTAAATATCAGCTTTTTGATTCATTTATTATCTCTATTTTTCTTATTTCTTTTCTAATTTTTATCTTGGTTAAATCTATTTTTTCCTTTGTGTGTCTACATGTTTTCCATAAATATTTTTAATCAAAAATTAATTAATTTTTATTATTTATTAATCATTGTAAGCACATAACGCTATGGATTTTTCTCTGAACATGGATACAGCCCATATCCCATAGATATAGTTCCAATTAGGTAGCAGTTTCAATTATCATTATTTTCTCTAAAATTTGAAACTGTAGCTATTTGGCCCTTAGTCATCTGCCCAGTGGGTTTATATTAAGGATAACATTGAATGATTTATGAATCATGTCTTGTTTTAATGGGATTTTGATGGGAAATTGTTTCTATCATTTTGTGAAACAGAAATTAGTCCAATTTTTGAGTAGAGAAAGAGTCCAGAATGTTTGATTTTAGGTGTCCTTAGAAAATGTGGTGCAGGCCACCATTTACAAAATAAGTTATATAATGTTGACCACATATCAGTGCGGGGAACTGGGTGTGGCTGTTCAGACTATGGTCCCTCTCAGTACAGGGAGGAGCAAGGGCATTCCAGAAAAACATCTTCTGGTTCATTGATTATGCTAAAGCCTTTGACTGCATAGGTCATAAGATATTGTGTAACATTCTTAAAGAGATGGGAGTACCAGACCACCTTACCTGTCTCCTAAGAAACCTGTATGCAGGTCAAGAAGCAGCAATTAGAACTGGACATGGAACAACTGACTGGTTCAAAATTGGGAAAGGAGGACAACAAGGCTGTATATTGTCATCCTGCTTATTTAACTTCTGTGCAGAGTACACCATGCAAAATAGCAGGCTGTATGACTCACAAGCTGGAATCAAGATTGCTGGGAAAAATATCAACAACCTCAGATATGCAGATAATACCACTCTAATGGCATAAAGTAAAGAGAAACTAAAGAGCCTCCTGATGAAGGTGAAAGAGGAGAGTGAAAAAGCTAGTTTGAAACTCAGCATCCAAAAAACTAAGATCATGGTATCCGGTCCCATCATGACATGGCAAATAGATGGGGAAAAAATGGAAGGAGTGACAGATTTTATTTTCTTGGGCTCCGAAATCACTGTGGAAATCAACCCTGAATATTCACTGGAAGGACTGATTACTGAAGCTCCAAGAGTATGGCCACCTGATGCAAAGAGCTGACTCATTGGAAAAGACCCTGATGCTGAGAAAGATTGAAGGCAAAAGGAGAAAAGGGCAGCAGAGGATGACATGGTTAGGTAGCATCACCGATTCAATGGACATAAATTTGAGCAAACTCAGGGAGATAGTGGAGGACAGAGGAGCCTGGCAAATTACAGTCCATGGAGTCACAGAGAGTCAGACACGACTTAGCGACTGAACAGCAACAGTCCAGGAAAGGCAGCTTCAGCGTCCTCTGGGAACTCAATAACCTTTGTCTTCAAAGAACTGGTGATAAAACACAGATCTGAGTTGAAAGTCACGTTTATTTCTCACTATTGTTCAGTCTTTGTTGTTCAGTGACTTATAGATCCCTGGAGATGAATGTTAATCAAAATATTTTTGCGAAAATGAACATGGATTTCTTTGAAAGGGAGAAGTGAAGGTCACAGAGAGACTTTTCGGTTTTTAAGATTTTGCTTTGATTTTTTCACACTAAGTGATTTGCCTTCTAGCTCCTCACTTCTTTCTTCCTAGCAAAGCTTCCCATGTGTTCTTAGATTTTAGTATTACCCAAGGTTTTTTTTGTTTTGTTTTGTTTTTTACTGTATAGAATGGGAAGGAGGACATGACATTATGATGAGGGAAAGGAATAAGCAGTTGCCTGAAAGTAAAACAAATGAAAAATAGCTTTCCAAATGAATTCTTCTTATACAGCGTGAAAATGAAAACATTTGCTAGCCTAATGTGATCTAAAGCACATCTGTAATTGACATTGGATGAAGGGCATTTTTGGTGGGTTGGAGGTGATTCTGTTTTGGACACTTTCTTCCCCTTTTTAAAAAATTGGGGTATAGCTGCTTTACAATAATTGGGGCAATAATGTTATCACTCACTTTTGGAAGCATGTTTGGTCAGAGCTGTAGTCAATAAGGAGTAAGCCAGAGAACAGAGTCCTTGGAAAAACAAATCTCTTTTCTAAAGCTATTTGCACATTTAGAAAGTCTAGCTGTCATTACACTCATTCCTGAGGAAATCAAATAAGACAACCTCTCAATATACTCTTTAATTCACTCACCAAGACACGCTGGAAGAGGCTGAAGGGAATCCCTTGGTCTGCAGAGCACAGGAAATTACAGCATAAAAGAAGCAAAGGGATTCTACCCAACAGGAAGTCTTCAGGTGCTGTTTCAAGATTTTGTAACAGATGAATTCTGTGATGAGTTTAGGATGGATGTAAGATCCTCTTGACAAAGAAGTAGTTTATGGAGGTTGGACTGCTCTGCTTGCTTTTAATTTCTTGATAGGCCAATCCATAGGATACACCACATGCTAAGAAGTTAACAAGAATTGTGATTATGACAAGAAATAGAGGGAGTTGAAATAACTTGTTGGTAAGCAGAGGATATTGTCTTTCTACTTGTTGTTGTTCAGTAGCTCATTCATGTCCAACTCTTTGCGACCCCATGGACTGCAGTGCGCCAGGCTTCCCTGTCCTGCACCAGCTCCTGGAGCCTACTCAAACTCATGTCCATTGAGTCGGTGATGCCATCCAACCATCTCATCCTCTGTTGTCCCCTTTTCCTCCCACCTTCAATCTTTCCCAGCATCAGGGTCTTTTCAATGAGTCACTTCTTCTTATCAGGTGGCCAAAGGATTGGAGTTTCAGTTCAACATCAGTCCCTTCGATTAATATTCAGGGTTGATTTCCTTTAGGATTAACTGGTTGGATCTGCTTGGAGTCCACAGTTCAAAAGCATCAGTTCTTTGGTGCTCAGCCTTTTTTATGGTCCAGCTCTTAGATCTGTACATGACTATTGGAAAAACCATAGCTTTGACTGTATGGCCCTTTGTTGGCAAAGTAATGTCTCTGCTTTTTAATACACTGTCTATGTTCCATCATGGCTTTTCTTCCAAGGAGCAAGCGATTCTACAAAATGTTTAAAAAAAATAAAAGATGGAGAGAGACTAAGAAAACCTCCAAATTCTGTCAGACTCCTCTTTGAAATCTTGGTTTCTGTTTTGTTTCCTGTGCTTTCCACTGTGGAATTTGAGAGATTTGGGTGACAGAGGGGTAAGGTGGGAATTGACATCTTTTCAGGTGAAAGAACATGGATGAAGAGGACTCATCTAAACTTGGGAGGAAAGTCTGTCAGCTTGCAAGAAATATCATCAGCCTCTCTTTCTCATTAGAACCACTGCTTCTGTTTTTCTGGACAATCTCTTCACATATGAGACTCCTAAAATGCAATGGTAAACTTGTAGACCAATGGGCCGCATTCTCTCCCTAAACTCCTCTTCCGCTTCTTATCCTCAACCTCCGTTCCACACCACCTTACCAACATCCAGTGAGCAGTAGGAATGAAAGTTAACTAACTTTTCAAATGATCAGGTAACATACAACTTTTACATTCAAATGAGTGTTTTGACCTTCACAGTGACTTCCCATGGTGCTCCAAAAATTATAGTGATGTTGTTGGTGCTGAAATCATTTTAAACCCTCCACTTTATGAACCTCTTTCTGTTCCTACAGAGGGTTTTGTATAATCCTTTCAAGGGGTAAAAGTTGACTGAACAGACACATCTACAGGGAACCTACAATGAGATCGCACTTACCTGGAATACGAGTGTCGTCACCACTGCCTGCAACCCTGAAGGCCGAGGTCAGAATTTTGCAGGGCACTCAGAACTCATTACTCATGCACACATACTGAAAATATGATGTTACCACCTTCAATACCTTTTGTGTTACTTTATGGCGAAAATCATGTTTTCTATTCTTTGGCCAAAAAGTTGTTTACCAAACCAATACTTCTGACACCTTCCAGTTCACTTTGATTTTTTAATCGCTTGCCTTTTTTTGGAAAGATAATTCAAATACAGCAGGACTTGATTTAAGCAGACCTGTTGCTCTGGGGTCACCTACAGCTCTGCAGTCCTTGTGCCGTTTGGCCTTTGTTGCTGTTGTCGTTGGTGATGGAATGATTCAAAGGAAGGGACAATAGGATCAGGGATAATTAAATCTCTGCTTTTGGACATTTTGCAAATTGGAGTGATTTACCCGGTACATGATTGTTCTCTCCCTCACATTTTTTTAGACAGAGATGAAGAACATGTAAGAGAGCATGCTGGCAGCCATAGAAATTAGACTGGTTCTTTTCACTCTCTGCTACCTGGAAGGGTGTTATTTAATTGGTTACTGGAGTTCAGACCTGCGTCAGTCTGGTTTCTCTGAGAAGCAGACTCTGAGTGATGAGCATAGGAGGTTCACTGGGGGAAAGGGAACCAGATGGTACTGGCAAGCCCCAGACTGTTGGGCAGATGTGACCGAGATTCAGTCAAGCGTCAGCCTGGTGAGGGTACCACAGCAAAGGTCATCCTTAGGAGCAGTCCCGTTTGGGGAGGAAACAGCCAAGCCCTTGAAAGCCACTATGATCAGTCATTGGCTAGAGGGTCTCCAAGAAGACCACGACCTCGGTTCCAGCTCCTGCTGGCACCACAGCTGGAGTCCGTCAGCCAAAATCCCTCCTTATGACTGGACGGTAAGGTCTTTCTTGAAGGAGATCCAAGCAGCACACCTCCCTGGCTGCCCTGGTCCCCGAGTATGTCCTTCAGCTGTGGTCCATTCTCCTCTGGGGCCACAAGGCCTTGGACGTCCCTCACCTTAGGGAGAGAGGTCACACAGAAATACAGAGAGGAAGGAAGAGTCCAGTGATGGCTTTGGAGTTCCCAAAGAATTGGAATTTTTTTGGCAAATTTTTTTTGGGAGCCATGCCATGAGGCTTGTGGGGATCTTAGTTCCCAGACCAGGGATCACACCTGTGCCCCCTGCAGTGGAAGTACAGAGTGCTAACCGCTGGACTGCCAGTGAAGTCTCCCAAAGAATCTTTTGATATGCATGGCTGTGACAGTTCCTGAAAGAAAAGCCACTGTTTACCAAACGCCTATCATATCCAGTGGAAAGGAGAATAGGACAATTCTGTGAGCAGAGAAGGTTGTTGCCTACTTCAAGATGGGGAGGAAGGAAAGTGCGAGTGAAGAGGAACAGAAGAGGTTAAAGTGCACGGGCTGAATCTTGGTCAGGAGGGGGACAGGGTGGGAGAATCCAGGGAGGAGCGGCTGAGAGCCCGGCCTAGGATGGCACCACACAGGCCCTCGGTCTCTCGCCAATGGACTGAGAGTCCAGCTGGCTCACTGCCCACAAGCCTGCAGAGCAACAAGTCTTCTGATTGGTCTGCCCAGAAGAGGTGCACCTGGGCAACTCATTCACAAAAAAGGGACATTATTTCTCTAATTTACACAGAGTTCCTTGGACACCAGCAGGGGCCAATGCTTTGCCTTCTGGATGGAGTCTGAGAAAATCACAAGGTCTCAGAAGACCCTCCATCCAA
Source organism: Okapia johnstoni (assembly GCA_024291935.2). Lineage (NCBI taxonomy): Eukaryota > Metazoa > Chordata > Mammalia > Artiodactyla > Giraffidae > Okapia > Okapia johnstoni. The sequence goes on along the minus strand of CM044327.1, from coordinate 34,214,514 downwards.
GCAGGCGCAGAGGGAGTGAATGCCAGCTGGCCTGCTTATGATCCGGAGCCTAGAGCATCCGGACCAGGTCCTGGAGCGCAGTGCTGGGAAGTCTAGAATTTCTCCCTTCCAGGCCCAGTGCGGCGCTAAGGGGGGCCTGAAACCAGAAGACCTGGAGAGGTTTTAAAGCAGAAAAAGGAACTTCTGGAGGAGTAAGGACCTGAGACCCAAAGAGCATATGACAATTAGTGGACCTCAAGTGAAGGAGCACAGCTGGTTGATATCCATTCCCCTCCACATAGTACATGAACCCTGGGGACTCAGCAATAGCTCTGGGGACAAATGGGAAGGATTCTATAGGGAAAGAAGGCGATTCCTTAAAAGCAATGAGTTTAAATGTCTGCCATCCAAAAGACTAGGAACCCAGAATAGTCGAGTGGTAGAAATATTAAGGGTATATGTTTGTTTTCACACCTGAGCTTGTGCCCTGAAACAATCAGGACCTCTTATTAACTCAAAACTGAGGTTCTAAGACAAAGTGAATTGCCAAAGATCTTCAAAATAGTTACGTGCAAAAGCAGTACTCACACTCAGGCTTTTGGACATCAACCCTAGTGTTCTTTAACTTAACATTTTCTCCCTGCACCCTGTTAGGAAACTCAGCTAACACGGTGCAGTGTTTGGCACACAGCAGGTGCTAGATAAATGCATGCTAGTGAATGCTAATTGACTCATTTATTGCATCCCTGAAGGTCCAATTAGCTGCACACACAAGGCTGAAAGGCTTTAGTGCTGGGTTTTAATTAGCAAGCCAGGATGCCCCTAAGTGCCTTAGAGAAAGGGAGAGAGGCAGCTGATACCAGGATTTTAAATGATCAGAACCACTGATTTGTTTACATACATGATGCCAGAATCTCACTGGTGAGTGTTTACAGAAACATTGCTAACAGCCAAAGTACTAGGCATAGAGCTGGAACCTTCAAACGACAGCACTGAATGCCCATCTCTTTCCTATGAGGACACCCCCACCACTGAGCTCAGACACTGGACTGCTCAGTTGCGAGGCTATTTTGACATTAGCATCCCTCCAACTGTTTACCTCCCAGCCTTGAAGTCTGGGAACCAGACCAACTTATTTTATATTTCAAATGCGAAGTGTTTAGCATAACTATATTGATTCCCAAAGTCAATTCTACTTTAACTCACACACAGAAACACACACAAAGGAAAATGTGCAGATTTCTTAATTAATGGACTCATTTTAAGAGCCAAACATTTAGTGTTTAAAATGAAGCTGTTTAGAAACAGAAACAACCCAAATGTCCATCAACAGAGGAATGGATAAAGAAATAGTGGTGCCTTCAGATGTGGAATGCTACACAGTAGTATAAAAGAACAAACCACTTATCTGTACATTGTAAGTACATCACAGTATATAAGTATGTCATAGTACAGTATAGCATGGATGACTCTCAATTATGTTGAGCAAAAGAGGCCAAGTTGCAAAAACAAAAATTTTACATCTATATAAAGTTCTAGAACAGGCAAAACAAGTACTTGGCAAAAAAGAAGAGAAAAGTCTAGGATGAAGACGGCCTGGTGAAAGACGTGAGGGAACTTTCTGAGTGTTAGAACTGTCTGTCTAGGATCTTTGGGTTTTACTGTGTCCAAATTATACCTCAATAAAAATAAATCAATTGAATTAAAAAAATTGAAGCCCTACTCAAACCGGTGCTCTGTGACAACCTAGAGGGATAGGATGGGGTGGGAGGTGGGAGGTAGGTTCAAGAAGGGGGACATATATATGTATGCCTATGGCTGATTCTTGCTGATGTATGGCAGAAACCAACACAATAGTGTAAAGCAATTACCCTCCAATTAAAAAAAATAAATTTTAAAAAAACTCAAAAAAAGCTGAAGCTCTAATAAAAGATTGGAGAAATGGTTTTAAATATATATTATTTATATTATATATAAGTTTTAGGTGAATCACATAAATTCACAATTTTTAAAGATTATATTCTATTCATAGTTATTATAAAATATTGGCTATATTCTCCATGATGTGCAGTATATCTTTGTAGCTTATTTATTTTATACATAGTAGTTTGTTCTCACCCCCTCTTTTTAAAAGAAACTTGGAGTCGAGCATTGCAGCTGCAGTTATGGTATTGTAGAGTCTGGAGTTGACTCCTGGTTTGTTATTGAACTTTCTGATCTTCTATATTACTAGGACTTAGTCTGGGGTTATTATAAGGATCAAATCAAGTTCCACATAGATAACAGACAAATCATGAAGCACTATATGAATGTATAGCATTATGGCTATTACTACCACTTGATGTGAAAGTCTCAATTAGAGTTTTTACAGTTGAGTTAGAAGGCTAGGCTTACCTCAGTTATGACATGTGGAATAGATAATACTGTACTCTTACAATGACTTCGACAGATTTTATGGGAAAGTTGTAACTTGTTTACATTTGACCAAGTGTATTTCCTCATCCTTACCCCACACGCTAGCACATTTCCCATTTACTCCAATCTGTAGCACTAACCCACAGAAAAGTGCCGTTGTATCTTCATTGAAACTGTATTTGGACAAGCATCAGGGCAGGAGGGGTGGAACCAGCATGAAAAGAAAAGGTGCATCGTCCTCTTTCAATCACTGCCTTGGCTTGTTTCAATGTGAAATACTCAGGATTTTCATTTTTGCTAAGTCAGCTCATTTGCCTACCCCCCCCCCCACGCAGCCCCCCATTTATCTTTTGATAGCTGCATTTGCTGAACGAATTTTACTTTAGCTTCATAAAAAAAGGAGCACCAGCTAAATAGACTTTGAAACCATCTGTTTGGAACTTAGTCATGATGTATCGGTGCCTTTTTCTAGATGATAAACACTTGGAAATGCTAAGTGCAGATTGAAAGCAATATCGCACTAATTTAATGCACAGGTGTCTAAGGCACTGCTGGCAAGATGGACAAGGGAATTTAAAGGCTGCATGTCACTGCCTTAGGCTTTAGAAAATTAAAGAACTCCAGCGAGACAAGGAGAGAAGAACATTCCTCTAGGTTTCTGGCTTTTTGTTTGTAATCCATGTGAAGTATCTGAGTACATTTAGCACGCATTATTTGTCAAATACTTCTAGGAATTGTAGAATTAATTAAAAAGAACAGATTTTTGTAATGCCTATGTAAGCTTAGTGGTTCTCTTTATAGGAGAAAATGCTATCCAAATTCAAATGTTGCAGAAACGTATGGCTGATAACTTGGTTTTAAGATGAGAGACAAGCTGGCATAGTGTTTTCAACTGTGGACTCTGTAATTTGGTAGAACTCTGTTCAGATATCTATTCCACCATTTCCGTGATATGTGATCTACAATTAAATTCTCATAAGCTTCAGTTTCTAGATCTGTAAAATGGGTATATTTGCAGTAACTATTTCAGTTATTGATTGCTGTGAAACAAACCACCCCACAAATTGGTGGCTTAAAACTGTAATTTATTACGTCACAATGTAGGATAACTGAGTGGTTGTTTTGCTTTACATGGTATCAGATGTGACATTGGATTAGGTCCTAGGAGGCTCGAGTCATCTGGCAGCTGGACTGGGAACTCAGAGTCCAGTGACTGGGGGGCCCTGGTTCTTCTCCGGGGGCATGTCATCTGACTTCCAACAAAGAACATTCCAAGAAGAAAGTGGAAGCTTTCAGGCCAGTGAAGGGCTGAGTTCAAAATTGGCACAGCACCATTTCCACTGTATTCTACTGATCAATGGTGAAGAGTAAATAAAATTTGAACATTTTCTGAAAGAAAGTTGAAAAGTGAAAGTTAGTCACTCAGCCATGTCCGACTCTTTGAGACCCCATGAACTATAGCCCACCAGGCTCCTCTGTCCATGGAATTCTCCAGGCAAGAATACTGAAGTGGGTTGCCATTTCCTCCTCCAGGAGATCTTCCTGACCCAGGGATTGAACTTGAGTTTCCTGCAGTGCAGGCAGATTCTTTACCATCTGAGCCACTAGAGATGCCTTGCAACATTTTATATCAAGCATTTATTCAGCTGTTATTAATGTTGATATTATGCCAGTCCTATTGTAGTTTAGATGATAGGAAATAGCATTAGGGCATCTAAAATTCAGGCTTGGAGGACTGAAAAGTTTATAGTGATGACATATTTAAGATCATTTAAAAAATCAAAATGGAGTAACTGCTGTTCAGACTCCCTAAAGGGAGCCAGGTGGCCATTGTGGATTTGCTTTCAGACACTATTCCTCCATCATTTAGAACTTGTATTTTCTGAACTGTATCAGATTTGAGGCCATATCAGCTGTTTTCACAGTATCTGCCAGCACCTGCTACCTGCAACCTGTAGCTTCCAAGTCCCGCCCTACCCACCCCATCCCCACGTTCACAACTATGTAATGAATTTGAACCTCAACTCAGCCTTGCCATGCAAGCACCTTTACTTCTTGCCAGCTCCAATCTAACTTTGGACCAAAAATGCATGTGACCTTGTGAGGTATTGTTGCCTTTCTAAGTTTTCCCCATTTTGTGGTCCAGCAAAACACAAATCAATTGCTTTTGAATCTGCGTCTCCTGGGCTACAGTCCTAACAAACCTCAAATAAATGCCTCTTTATTTCAATCAGGTCTTCATTTCTCAAATTCTGGTTAACAGTAGGCACCATGAACATAGGTCTTTGGTATCTGGTTAACCACTCTCACTTGATAATTAGAGAAATTGAGTCCCAAAGAGAAGCATACCTTCCTGAAGGTCACACAGCTCATGACAGAGTTCAGTTTAAAAACAAATCTCCTACCTAGTCCATTCTTCTTCACAGCAGGCATTTTCTTTGCTTCCCTGGGGCCTCAGTTCCTCTATTTGTAAACTGGGGCTAACAATGAAATGCTTCCTTAAAATGCCATTGTAAGGATTCAGTGAATTAGTGGGTGTAAACTGCTCATTACAATGTCTAACAGTAAGTACATTCTCAATAATTGCTAGACACTACTTCTACATTTTTCAATGGCTATGAGACAGTGGCTGGAATTCAGTGGATAACTTCAGACTTCCATAAACCAAGAAAGCACCCTTATCTCTTTAAAACTAGTCACTTTCCAATATCTGTTAATTTCTCTCCAATAATCTTTAGGATCCATTTACTTTTCCCCAAGCCCTGTGTGTATGTGTGTGTCAGTCGCTTAGTCATGCCCACTCTGTGACCCCATGGACTGTAGCCCGCCAGGCACCTCTGTCTGTGGAATTCTCCGGGCAAGAATACTGGAGTGGGTTGCCTTTCACTTCTCCAGGGAATCTTTCTGACCCAGGGATTGAACCCAGGTCTTTTGCATTGCAGGAAGATGCTTTACTGTCTGAGCCACCAGGGAAGCCCCATGCCCTGTGCCGCTATCTTAATATTCAAGTCATTTCAAACTGAGGTCATGGCAACAGCCTCTTAGTTGATCTTCTAAGCCTCTAAGAGTTCTCAGACAATTTTTAAAATATGAAATAATTCAATACAATAATAAGTAAATAAATGACATTTATTTCGGGATCAGATGGTGGTAATATAACATAGTGAACACTGCTGCTGCTGCTGCTGCTGCTAAGTTGCTTCAGTCATGGCCGACTCTGTGGTACCCCATAGATGGAAGCCCACCGGGCTCCCCTGTCCCTGGGATTCTCCAGGCAAGAACACTGGAGTGGGTTGCCATTTCCTTCTCCAATGCATGAAAGTGAAAAGTGAAAGTGAAGTCGCTCAGTCGTGTCCAACTATCAGCGACCCCATGGACTGCAGCCTACCAGGCTCCTCTGTCCATGGGATTTTCCAGGCAAGAGCACTGGTACTGGATGTCTAACCCAGCACCGATTGCCAACTACGTTCTTCTTAACAGGAAAATGCTTTTTTTAATTTTGTTCAGATATTCACCCTTCCTTCTTACAGTCAAAGGCCTAAGGGAAAGCTGAACCACTTCCTTGTCCAAAGAATGTTTGATTACATTAAGGGCAATTTTCTCAAAAAGGGTCTTGACATTTTAGGTGGTACCATTCTTCCTTGTGAAAAACTGTCCATTTATCACTGGACGTTTAGCAGTCTAGGTATTTTCTGCTATCTATTAAGAGCCATCTAGTCATTGTGACCACCAAAAATGCCAAATAGTTTGACTGTCTAATTTGTGAACCACTAGTCTAAAGGTTCAGAGTAGGCATGTGATCCAATTCTGATGATTAAGAGATAAAGACAATTCTAGGTTCACCCATATCTCTGGGCTTCCCTGGTGGCTCAGATGGTAAAGAATCCGCCTGCAATGTGGGAGATTTGGGTTCGATCCCTGGGTTAGGAAGATCCCCTAGGAGGAGGGCATGGCAACCCACTCCAGTATTCTTGCCTGGAGAATCCCTATGGACAGAGGAGCCTGGCGGGCTACAGTCCATGGGATCACAAAGAGTTGGACCGGACTGATCAACTAAGAACACATCACCCGTATCTCTAGAAAAGAACCACTTTTGTTCCTCTTTATGGCTGAGTAATATTCCATTGTGTGTGTGTGTGTGTGTGTGTGTGTGTGTGTGTGTGTGTGTGTGTGTGTGTGTGTGTATGACATCTTCTTTATCCATTCATCTGTTGATGGGCGCCAAGGTTGCTTCCATGTCCTGGCTGTTGTAGACAGTGCTGCTTTGAACACTGGGATGCATATGTCTTTTGGAAGCATGGTTTTCTCTGGATATATACCCAGGAGTGGGATTGCTGGATCATATGCTAGTTCTACTTTTAGTTTTTTAAAGAAACCTCCACAAAGGTCCCAAGAAGAGGTGCTCTTTTCCTCTCAGTTATATCTTGTCTGTGCTGATCACCTTGAAGTGCCACCTTGCTACCATCCTGAAAATGAAACTATCCCCAAGCCTGGTGGACTGGAAGAAATGCCAAACTCTGGATTGCTAACTATCTAAATTAAATAACTCAAAGGCTTACACCCTCTTGGGACTTCTTTTGATGTTAGAGCACAAATTTTTAACACTTAAACCAGTTTGAAATGGCATTTCTGTTACTTGCTGCTGACAGCACCCTAAATAATCTATATAATATATTTGGTCCTTAAACCCACCTAGAAGTAAGGGGAAGTTTCATCTAGATAGGTCATTGTTTTTGAGAGGTAAAACCAGATCTGTATTACAAAGCACTTCTCTCTCTTTTTCCTCCTAATCCATTCAGATAATTGATTTTAAAACTGAGAAAAATCATTTGGAAAAAAATAGCATACAACTTTGTTGACTCAACCAAATATATATTGATTTTTTTTGCTAGAGGGAAGGAGAAATATTATTCTATCTCCTACAGCTTACTGGTTGGATTAGCTCTTTGCTATTTCTAGATTTATCCATTATCTTCCTGATTCCTCTCTCCCATTTCCTCTTTTGTTTTAATGGAAGGTAACTACTTTTGGGGACAGCTGGACTGAAGGTCAGTCTCAACTTTTAGGGGTCATATGCAACAGAAAAAGTTGAACAGACCTTTTGGCTACCATTGGAAGGAAAACTTCTATCCAAAGAAAGAGCTATCAGCATCTATAAGCAAAAGAAAGTACTAGGTACTCTTTATAACCAATTTCACGGTTTAGCTTTGTCTTTGAATCCCTGGCCACGGGAAGAGATGGTCTGTACATCAGAAACAGAAAAAGACAAGCAGAGAAATTCAGCTTAAAGTAAAAGACTTCTGCAAAGTTCGTTTTTTCCTGTGTGTAATTCAAGGTGGAAGTTACATGAAAGCACGAATTATAAGGCTGACTCGTTGTTTCAGAACTTAGGCAGAACTAGGAAATGCATACTTTGATGTGTTTCTTTTAGACAGGCTTTTGTCTAGGAGATCACAGGGGACAGGGGTTTCAGTTCTCCAGGTCTTGAGTCTGTTCCTTGAAGAAGATAGGAAATGGGGCTGTAAACTTTTTCCTGGCACATGTAGAGGAGAGAAAAATCTACATTCCTTTGAAGACTGTTTGGCTATTCGCAGTGCATTCCTGAAATGCCATCGCTCAGTTCTAACTGCACTTAGGTAATTGAAATTTCCTGGCCGCGAGAGAAGCAGGTGGAGGGGAGGATGAGGCTGGCTTGGGGCAGGAATGAGGGCCGGGGCAGGGATGGGAGGGTCTGACAGTGTCCTCCGGAGTCTCCGCCACCAGCACGCTCCCTCCATCCTCTTCCACAGAGAGCATCCTTGTGAGCCCGCTCTGCACAGGGCATCTCCCCCATCTCAAGCACGCGCCGTGGCTACCTGCATAGCATGACCACCACGATACACTAGCATTCCAAGATTTCTCGGCTTGCTCCAACATTGATCTGAGTAGGAATTAGAAGGTCTCTATGCTGCTCTTCGTAGAACGGATTTATCACTTCCTCCCGTTCTTCAAAGGATTAATATTGTCTATTGTTTCTGTTAAAAGTCTGTTGTGGGCATTTTTCGTTTTCTCTTCTTTTCCCCTCCTCCCTCCCTTCCTTCCTTTCACTCTTCCTCCCTCCCCTCTTCTTTCTTCTTCCTTCCTTTTTTTTTCTTTTTTAAATATTGTGACTGCCTTGCGTCTCATCCCCATTCCTATCATTGAAAGATTCCAGAACCCACTTCTCACTCCAGAAACATCAAATCGGTGCCCGTTAGTAACAATCTTTTAGGAAGGGCTCAGACATGCGAAGTGAGTTTGACACTCAGACTGGACTTTGGGTCCAGAGCTGGTGATAAACGAGGGGCGAGTCCTTTCTGTTGGTCCATCAGGACCTTTTCCTGGTACAGCCCCGCCAGCAGCAACCTGCCATGTCCCCCTCCAGCAGGGAGCAGGCTTGTGTCCCACGGGTATTCAGGGTCTGACCGAGGTCACTGCCGTGGTCCCGGGACTGATTCTGTAGCAGGGCTTACAATGAGCCTGGCTACCTAGCGACTCTACAGGCTGCTGTGTTCAGTTATTAATGTAACATAGCTTTTTCTATCTTTTAATATGTGCTTCATGATCCATCAAAGTTTTCTCCTGTCTTCTAAATTCCTGTTCTGTCTTGTGAAGAATCGTTAAATCAATAGTTTTCAACTGGGGAGGATTTTATCCTGTGGAGAATACTTGACTTAATTCTCCCTGTCTTTTGAATGTTTTAGGTAGCTTGCTTATCTTTCATGATCTTGGTATTGTGGCGTTATGGGGTCCAGCAGCATCCTCCCCTCTGCTGGGCTATATGATCTAGGGGTGCCCCCTGTGTGGGTAGAGTGGAACCCCTGATGTGGCAAGCTCCTAGGCAGGGCTGGCCCTGCCTGGTTGGCTGCCCGGTCCTGCCTTGCACAGAGGCCGCAGCTACTGGTGGACAGAACCAGGTTCTAGCTCTCCTGGCTGTGGGCCTGGGGACCCCGGGGCAGCTGGCTGCAGGGCCTGAGGTGTTCCAGGACTGGGGCTTACTAGCTGGTGGGCAGGTAAGCTGTCAGCACTGATGAGACAGAGGGAGTACTCCAAAATGGTACCTGCCGTTTGGTAGAATCAGCTCCCTGTTTTGACAGCTATGTTGCTAGAGGGAGTCCCCTTTGCTTCCTGCCTCTCTGGGAGGCTCTTGGAGACCAGCAAGAGGGTCTCACCCAGGCTCCTTCCCAGGGACTGTCTGCCCTGGGACCCAGACCGTGTGCCATTCAGCACGTACCCTCGAGGAGCAGAGTCTCTATTTCCTACAGCCCTCTGGCTCCCCAAAGCCACGTCTACAAAGCCAGGCATCCTGGGGGCTGGCCTTCCCAATGCAGGACCCACAGGCTGGGAAGCCTGACATGGGACTCAGACCCCTCCCTCCTTGGGCAGAACTTCTGCAGTTGTAAATATCCTCCAGTTTGTGGGTTATCCACCCCGATGTGTGGGTCCTGACTATACCGTGTCTCTGCCCCTCTCACTCATCTCGTGTGGCCCCTTTGTAATATTTTTAGTTGTGGAAGATATTTTCTAATAGTTTTGTCTATGGTCAATGGTATTTGGAGAGAGAAAAAGAGAAATGGAATCTTGGATGGTGTACATATCAGAGGGGTATAGGGAATGGCATCACTGACTCGATGGACAAGTTTCAGCAAGCTTTGGGAGTTGGTGATGGACAGGGAAGCCTCGTGTGCTGCAGTCCATGGGGTCACAAAGAGTCAGACACGATTGAGTAACTGAACTGAACTGATGGAGAATTTGGGGTCAGTTTTCAGAACACTTCCCATGGAACAGTACTATGCTAGATCTTAGGGTAGAGAGATATGAGTAAACAGTTACCTGGAATATTCTATGTAATTATGGGAAAATTCATGGCATGTCTGTCAAAAATATTTAGGCTCCTTTGGCTTAAATTTTGGTACAAAAGATGAATAGTGATATGGTAGAGTGTGCTCAGATGATAAAAAAGTTTTGACTGAACCCAAGGAGCTGAGTGCTATTTTATAGAAGCATTAATAATTGAGCATTTTGGAGAATGGAAGTGAGATATTTTTGTTTAAATTGCATGGTATTGTTAAGGTTGTTTGAAATCATTTCTTGAAAACTAGTTACTCATTTAAATGTGTACTAAAGTGTCATTGAGTTGTCTTCTATGAATCTTTTCATAATTCCAACATTGACTGGACCAAAGTTTACTTTTGCATTATCTATGAGGATGTACTTGCTCACTAACTTGCTCAGTCGTGTCTGACTCTTTGTGACCCCAGGGACTGTAGCCCACCAGGCTCCTCTGTCCATGGGATTCTCCAGGCAAGAAGACTGGAGTGGGTTGCCATTTGGTAGAATCATCTCCCCATTTTGGCAACTATGTTTCAGGGGAGCTTCCTGACCCAGGGATTGAACCGCATCTCTTACATCTCCTGCATTGCAGGTGGATTTTTTGCCACTAACGCTGCCTGGGAAGCCTTGTTTTTCCATTATCTATGAGGAAAGGATTTAATTTTCTAAATGAACAAACAGCATGATTGAGAAGGAATGTTTTCATTTCAAACGGGATTTAATTTTTAAAAGAGGTGTTTATATGCCCATAGTATATGTACTTATGAATAGGGTTTCATTAATGCCGAGTTAACTGAAGATTACTGTAAATTATGTATTCTATCATCCAGGTTCATCTTAATTTTTTAAAATACCACCATTCATCAAAAGATTAACCTGATTAGTGGGGGGTTTATTTTTACAATGTCTTTTAAGATAAGACTATTATGGCAATTATGTCCAGTTTGGAGCTAGGGGTCTAAAGAAAATTTCTCATTCTTTCATGGGAAAGCTTTTCCTAAAGAGGATGAGTGCATTTTACCTCAATATTTTCCTACATCCCTCCCATCTGTGAGATTTCTCGACTGTTTTTGACAGTCGTGGTCATCCACACTGGGCTCAGGGCTCAAAGCAATCAATATCACATCCTGAAATTAAAGCCCTTTACACTTCCCTGATAGCTCAGTTGGTAAAGAATCTGCCTGCAATGCGGGAGACCCCGGTCAATTCCTGGGTTGGGAAGATCCGCTGGAGAAGGGATAGGCTACCCACTCCAGTGTTCTTGGGCTTCCCTTGTGGTTCAGCTGGTAAAGAATCCTCCTGCAATGCGGGAGACCTGGGTTCGATCCCTGGGTTGGGAAGATCCCTTGAAGTTGGAAAAGGCTACCCACTCCAGTATGCTTGCCTGGAGAATTTCATGGACGGTATAGTCCATGGGGTCGCAAAGAGTCAGACATGACTGAGCGACTTAAAAAAAAAATCAAAAAGGTATTATTCCACACTAAAATTTCAAGAACCAAACATACTAGTATTGTATATGAAATTAGCATCTTCCAATGATCCAATGACAATATTCACACTTTTCCTAAAATGTGAGCACCTTGAGGACAGGAGTTATGTTGAGCTCGTCTTTGTTAACCCCAGCCACTTGGAATAACACAGATGTTTAAAGAGCAACTATCCGGACTGAATTCGTGGAAGGGTTAGAATGTTTGATGAACTCAGAGTAGCTTTCACCGACCAATGCATAGAATCAAAAACAACTCTCTAGTGAACTCCCAGCTGAATGCCAGAGGAATTATGGTATTATTTTTGTTGTTTTCTATGTACAAACCACCAGACTAGATATAGAATCTTGGAAAATATTTACATGAGGTTTCTTTTTCTTGATTAGTGTGTGAATTTCCAAAAATCTTCCCCAAGATAAGAAATCCACTTTCTAATTTTATCTCATTGGTCAACACTTTAGTAATTGGAAAGATGCTAAGAAATGCCACTCCGTACAAAATTATGGCTCTCAGTGGTTGTTGTAAAAGTGACATTAACTGGAAATAATAATGACTGTTAACCTGTGAATAAATGGTAGCAGTAAGCACACCAGACAAAATGCATCCTCTGAGGTTTGGGTTCATGGCAGTTAGACCCGATCCCAGTCATTCTCCAAAGAAATGTGCAGAGCTCCTGAACTGTAAAATATCTGACATACTATAGGAAGCTCAACCATTAATTGAAAGACATTGGACACCTACCCTATTCTCTACCATTACAGGCTTACAAATGTCAGCTGATCGGTCATATCCAACTCTCTGCAACCCCATAGAACCCGCCAGTCTCCTCTGTCCATGGGATTCTCCGGGCAAGAATACTGGAGTGGGTTGCCATTCCCTTCTCCAGGGGATCTTCATGACCCTGGGATCGAACCTAGATCTCCTGCATTGCAGGCAGATTCTTTACCATCAGAGCCACCAGGGAATCACAGGCTTATAAGAGGAATTCATAAAGAGTATTGAGATGAGAAGCCTCATAAAAAATTGTTGTGGTGACTCAATGGTAAAGAATCTACCTGCCAACATAGAAGATGCAGGTTCTGCTTGTTCGTTCTGCATTCTTCTCACTTTTACCCCCTAGGAAGCATTTATATTCTGACTTATGCTTTGGAGGACCCTCTGATGAATAGTTATGGTGACATCCTCTTTCTTTTATAATTTTATTTTGGGGTTTTGATCATTTTAAGTGGAGTAGGAATTGTTCATCTTCCTATGTTTGCTGTGAGGGATGCACATAACTTTGAGGCATGGATACTGTCAGGACATTAATTGTAGCCTGCCTGGCACCAAGCCACATGGTGCTGTAATGCACACAGGCTCTGAGGACTGGCTTCCTGGAGCTGCATGTGTGGTGTCTCAAGGATGCAGAGGAGGAAGATGGGGATCACCATGTTTAAAAACCCCAAACACAAGCCCTAGTGCTTACCACCAGTCCCAGGATTCAATTAAAACTATTAGTAAAGCTTCAAGTCATAGAAACTTAATATAAAAGCAGAATTGAGCAAACTCTTTGGGCAAATGGAAGAACTAGCTTTCTTCCTCCAGTGACCTGCCAAGGATTTAATGTTATCTTGCAACAGAATTAGACTATGTGTCCGGGTTTCAGAATGGAGGCTTTGTTTCCTTCTCATTTTTTCCCCCTGTGCATCCATCTAAATAGCTTTAAAGATTATCCTTGCTAATTCCCCATATCCTGTTCGCTTCTAGCCTTTTAGAGTGCCTGATCAGAACTAATAGTGTTCCCTTGGTATATGAAGCTGAGGCATACTAGAATCATTAAAAGAATTACTGACCTTGATTCTAATAAGACGTTCAGAAATTGCTGAAGGTACAGTGTATTTGTGTGTCATACAAGATGCATGGTTTCAGAAAAGATACGCGTCAGATGCCCGCTCCTCCCTCAGCCCTGCCACCACACAGGTGGGAGGAGAGGTTTCTGTGATTTAGGTAAACTGGATGTAAGTATATTCTGCTGAGATGAGCTTGAAATGTTACACTGATCTTTCTCCTAATGAGTTTCAAAGGGGTAACGGAGCTGTACAGCATTTTACATGCTGATGGAAGTTCCCTGAAATGGGAAGATTGCAAATGCTCCAGTTCTTAGGGTGCTTTGACCCTTCCTGTTTACATTGGAAAAACCCTGATGCTGGGAAAGATTAAGGGCAAGAGGAGAAAGGGGTGGCAGAGGATGAGACGGTTGGATGGCATTGCTGACTCAATGGACATGAATTTGAGCAAACTCAAGGAGATAGTGAAGGACAGGGAAGCCTGGGATGCTGCCGTCCATGAGGTCACAAACAATCAGATAGGACTGAGCGACTGAACCACAGCACAAACCCTTCCCCACCTGAAGAGAGGGGGAGAGAGCCTCTACTCCGTTACTGACTACTTTTCATAGAAGGTGGAGCCGCTGATGTGATTGGCAAACTTGGTGCATTCCACGGGGCCACCTTTTCCTAGGGGGCCAGATCAAGTCTCAGCAGTGGAGTCTGCTTTCAGCACATAGATTTGGGAGAAAGGAAAGCCTCACTGAGCTTTACAAACCTCAGTTTAGCACTCCAGCAATGCATACTGTAGAGCACCCACAGGCTGTGGGCAGGGGCTGTTTCTTGTGTATTTGCCCATAAGAAACAAGTGCTGGGCTTCCCTGGTGACTCAGTGGCAAAGAATCCGTCTGCTAACGCAGGAGACTTGGATTCGATCCCTGGTCCAGGAAGATCCCACGTGCCTTGAAGCAACTAAGCCCAGGCTTCACAACTATTGAAACCCATGCACGCTAGAGCCTGTGGTCCGCAAAAGAAGCCCGTGCGCCGCAGCTAGAGCGTGGCCCCCGCTCGCTGTAACTAGAGAAAAACCCACGCAGGAACGAAGGCCCAGCACAGCAATAAATAAATCAACAATAAAGTTTTTTTAAAACGAGAAGAGACCAGTGCTGTGTCCTAGCATTGACCATCTTGAGTAGAGGTAGAGGAGAACGAACAACAGATGGCTTCCAAGGCAGCGGCAGCTCCAGCCCAGGGCAGCCCTGTAGCCTTTGACTTCCGGTCTTGCTTCCAGTCTCCTGCTTTCTCTCCACTCGGTATCACGTGGCCAATCCCATTTCCCTTTCTGCTGTGATTTCCCAGGGAGTCCGTGTCTATCGTCCGTGATGGGTAACAGATCCCCTGGGTGAGCCGGGGCTGATGGCACGGAGCAGTTAAGGGGTCAAAGCCTGAATAACAGCTCTTGGATTCCACGTAGAAGACGTCAGTGCAATTCAGGCTTTGGTTTGTATTCCAGGGGCAGGCCATTGGGGGGATAGGTGAGTGAAAGCTGCTCACACCCCCCCGCCAACCCCCGCCTCGTGGTTCCTTCTCTGTTAATGAGGGCATTAAATAAGGGGATAAAGAATTCCAAAGAGCTGATTTCTTCACAGACTGAATGGACCTGTTGGTAACTGTCCAAGGTTACTAGTACATGTGTCTTTTTTACAGATGGGAACAACCTGGAGTCAGCAACCTCACTTTTCAGAAAATTTTATTTTGGGGTATAGGTGATTTATAAAGTTATGTTGTTTTCACGTGTATAGCAAATTATTCAGTTACACATACATATGTATCCATTCTTTTTCAGATTATTTTCCCATATAGGTTAAATAGAACATTGAGTAGAGTTTCCTGTGCTCTACAATAAGTCCCTGTTGATTATCTATTTTATATACAATAGTGTGTATATATACATCTGAAACATCTATCAACAGAGAACTTGATAAAAAAGATGTGGTACATATACACAATGGAATATTACTCAGCCATGAAAAGGAACAGATGGCAGATGGCTTTGTTTTATCTAGGCAAGAATACTAGAGTGGGTAGCCATTCCCTTCTCCACAGGATCTTCCTGACTCAGGGATTGAACCTGGGTCTCCCACATTGCAGGCGGGTTCTTTACCATCTGAGGCACCAGGAAAGCCCAAACTGGTGTTCACATCTCTGTCTCTGCTATGACAATGCTGTATGACCTTGGACAACTTCTTCACCTTTCTGAATCTCTATTTTGTCCTCTGCAAATTGGGTGTAATAACCAGCTCACAGTGTTTATTTTGAAGACTAAATAAGAAGATAGATGTTAAAGGCCCACTGTCAGTTGGTCATATAACAATTTTGTTACTAATGATTGTTTATGATGATTATTATTCGTGTGCTCATTGTCATTAATGTTATTAGTGCTTTACTATATAAAGTTTACCTAAATCTGTAATATTCTTGCTTATTTTTTCTCCTCCAGGAAAATATTAGAAGCTTTATTCTTGTGTATTTTGTTTGTCATTGTATCCTGAATATCCAACCTAGAGTAGGGCTAATATTTGTCGAACAAGCTTGTGCAACTGCTGTTATTCTATGATTCTGCCTCCTGTCAGTGCTGTTCTAGACCATGAGGCCAGCACTATTTATATACACAGCCGAGAACCTAGCATGGTGTTTGGAAGAATGTATAAACGCAACATCTATTATTAAATAAATGAATGAAGAAACTAAAGCTGCATCTGTCCCAGTTATCCTTCTAAATAGAAACTTTCTTGATGACAGAGACTATGGCTTATCTTTGTATCCATGGAACCTAATAGGTGTCCAGTAAACATTTGCTGAATTTATTCTGTGAAAATTGAGAAGAAGGATTTGTGACTACGTTACAGAATTACAATGAGCTGAGTTCATTTCTGCTTGTCCTTCTATTTTCTGTCTGACTTGGTATATTTCTAGGCTCTATTGTGGAAACTGGCATGAGAATCTATCAACAGGAAGACAAGAGGGATTAACTCAATAAGTACTGAGTTATTGTTCCCAGTAAAACCAAACCACAACGCTTCCTCATTCCTACTCAGACCCCATGACTGCCTCCTGACATGGGGAGAAGCAAACCACAGTCTCCTCCTGCTCCCTCACCCATCCTGAATTTGCTTATGCAGGTGAAAATGAGTATTGAGAATAGGCCAGGAGTGATACTGACCAGGGTGCTTGATCAATAGAAATTGACAAGAGGCCAGACTAGGCAGGTCTTTATTGGGGTCTGCTGTGCAGTGGGGAGCAAGAACAAGTAACAGGATCCCTTGCTCACTTGCTCCCCAAGTGGGGGGCGAGCTGTTCCTTATAAGGGGTGAGGGTAGGGGTGGGTTCAGGAGTCGGGCTGGAGGGTGGCTTAGGCGGTCTGCCCACCCCGTAGGTGGTGCTGAGTGCAGGGGGCATATGCAGTACCTGCTTTTGCTCTCTACACCCTGCTTTTGTTCCTGACTCCTCAGAAGTGGCAGTTGGGTTCTTTGAGGGGCCTTCTTGTATCTTTTTGTCCACAATTTGCCCCAACTGCACATGCATGCAGCTAGTTTTAGTTACTTATTTTCAGGAGGGGAAAATAACTCATTTGATAGTAATAGGCAGTTCGGGTGCCTGGAAGGAAGGATTGGCTTTCATCAGGAGTGGTGGTGCTGTAATGGGCTGATTATGTAAACACAGGAGTCTTGGGCTCTTTTCAACACCAGCTACCATAGGTACCCATGCCCCTGCAAAGCCTGCTCTCTGATTCACGGTATTTGCTGTGCAATGTGGATAGGAAAGGAGAACTCTGACTTGGAAGGGAGTTGACTGCCTCCTTCAGCATCCAGGACAATTCCTTAATGGCTTTACTCACAAAATGGTCTAACACAGCTGAGCAACTAAACAATGAGCAACAGCTAAAGTGTTTACATGGGTGGAATATCATCCAGCTGTTACTTAAGATTTGTACACAAAATGTATGTTGTATCCTAATAAATGTGTATGTACATAGAATTATTTGGCCATTTGGGATATATTAATATATGTACAGTGCATGTAATACACTCTCTTGTATTCTTGTCGTTGTTGGGTTGCTAAGTCGCGTCCAGCTCTTTTGTGACCCCATGGACTGTAGCCCGCCAGGCTCCTCTGTCCGTGGGATTCTCCAGGCAAGACTACTGGAGTGGGTGCCATTTCCTCCTCCAGGGAATCTTCCTGACCCAGGGATCAAACCTGCATCTCCTGCCTTGGCAGGTGGGTTCTTTACCGCTGAGCCACCAGGGAAACCCATATATCTGTATACACACACATATATACATATGTGATGTCTTTTTCCACAAGGGAAACGTAAAGGGAAGAAATAAAAAGGTCTGTTCAGTGAGCAAATCCCACAGCAGTGTTACTGTTGATGAAATGGCATTTGGGTTTCGAGGCCTAGAGGCTAGATTATATTTATGGTTATGAGGAAATTATTTCTGAGGAAGGTAAACCCCTACTAAATTACTAATCAGTCTTTGAATGGTGATTCTGAAGGTAGAAGATGAGTCAAATATAATTTATTTTGACAAGATCAAATTGTATTGACATCTCAGTAATGGTCTCTGACCTCATTAGTTAGTTATCACAGGAAAGACTACAGTAAACTGTCAATCACTAAAGCTCAGTCAGAGCCACCTTTTAAAATGTGGAATCCTTGTGCTAAAATCACTGTGATGTCCATTAATTAGAAAGAAGTGAATACCTCTCTTTTTAAAGTTATATAATTAAATTTATTTTTGGACGTACAAATGGCCAATAGACCCTTGAAAAGGGTCTATGTACGTCTATGAAAAATGTCTATTTAGATCTTCTGCCTATTATAAAATCAGGTTGCATGGATTTTTTTTTTCTTGCTACTGAGTTGTCTGAGTTCCTTTTATATTTTGGATATTAAGACCGTATTAGATATATGATTTGTAACTATTTTCTCCCATTCAATAGATTGCCTTTTCATTTTTTTGATCATAAATGGATATTGAATTTTGTCAAATGCTTTTTCTGTCTTTACTGAGATGATCATATGAGTTTTATCCCTTATTTTACTAATGCAGTGTATCATGCTGATTTGCAAATATTGAACCATCCGTATACTCCTGTAATAAATCCCACTTAAACATGGTGCTCGATAAAAAAAAAATTATTTTTGGACTCATACATTAAAACCAAAGATAAAGAAAATTACTATTACTAGAAATAAATTTTTTTCAATCTTTTAAAATGTGTGTAGCTCTAGAACTTTCCCAGGCTCCTCTACTTTCTAAAAAGCACAGAGTGAAAGACAATGAGGATGCATTTTCTCAAGAAAGATATTTTCTAGAAATGCTGAGAAAACAGCATTGTATTTTCCCAATAAAGAGCCTTTTGCCATTCAAACCTCAGGTTAATGTTAAACTCATCAAAAGTCTACAAGGAAAGAAACCACAGTTATACTGGGTTATGATGCAAGAAAATAAAATGGATTTTAGTCTATTTCTTCATTGTCCTTTGATGGGAAAAAAAAAAAAATTCAGAGGGGATTAAATTCTACCCATGTTTTCCAAATGAGGAAGCTGAAGCCAGATGGCAGTTACTTGCCCAAGGTTATCCTGTGACACTGCTTCTCAGTCATCTGGGCCACAGCATCATACTACCCTGGAGTTTCTTAGGAATGCAAATCGCAGTTTCCACTCCAGACCACCCGAGTCAGAAGCTCTGAAGATGGAACTCAACAGTCTGTGTCTTCAGCCCCACAGATTGAGTCTGAAACAGCAAAAATTTCTCCTTGCTGGAAGTCGTATTTTCCAAAGTTCCTGGCGACAAGACCAAGAACAGAGCCAAATAGGAAAGTGAAACTTATTTCTGATCACTACTTACACAGTCTCAGAAAATTTCCATTATTTGTATTACATTACAGTGGCCGGAAACCAGAGATCAAATTGCCAACATTCATTGGATCATAGAAAAAAGCATGGGGATTCCAAAGACATCTACTTCTGCTTCATTGGCTATGCTAAAGTCTTTGACTGTGTGGATCACAACAAATTGTGGAAAATTCTTAAAACAGATGGAAGTACCAGACCACCTTACCTGTCTCCTGAGAAACCTGTATGCAGGTCAAGAAGCAACAGTTAGAATTGGACATGAAACAATGGACTGGTTCAAAATTGGGAAAGGATTATGTCAAGGCTGTATATTGTCACCCTGCTTATTTAACTTCTATGAAGAGAATATCTGCGACATGCTGGGCTGGATGAAGCACAAGCAGGAATGAAGATTGCTGGGAGAAATATCAATAACCTCAGGTATGCAGATGATATCACCCTAATGGCAGAAAACAAAGAGGAACTAAAGAGACCCTTGATGAGGGTGAAAGAGGAGAGTGAAAAAGCTGGCTTAAAACTCAACATTCAAAAAGCTAAGAGCCGACTCATTGGAAAAGACTCTGATGCTGGGAAAGACTAAGGACAGGAGAAGGTGGCAACAGAGGATGAGATGGTTGGATGGCATCACTGACTCAGCGGACTTGAGTTTGAGCAAACTTTGGGAGATAGTAAAGGACAGGGAAGCCTGGAGTGCTGCAGTTCATGAGGTCATAAATAGTCGGACACAACTTAGCAACTGAATAACAATATCACTTCCTGGTAAATAGATGGGGAAACAATGGAAACAGTGACAGACTTTATTTTGGGTTCCAAAATCACTGCAGATGGTGACTGCAGCCATGAAATTAAAAGATGCTTGCTCCTTGGCAGAAAAGCTATGACAAACCTAGACAGCCTATTAAAAAGCAGAGACATCACTTTGCCAACAAAGGTCCGTAGTCAAAGCTATGGTTTTTCCAGTAGTCATGTATGGATGTGAGAAAGAAAGCTGGGCACTGAAGAGTTGATGCTTTTGAACTATGGTGTTTGAGAAGACTCTTGAGAGTCCCTTGGACTGCAAAGAGATCAAACCAGTCAATTCTAAAGGAAATCAGTCCTGAATATGCATTGGAAGGACTGATGCTGAAGCTGAAACTCCAATATTTTGGCCACCTGATGTGAAGAACTGACTCATTGGAAAAGACCCGGATGCTGGGAAAGATTGAAGGCAGGAGGAGAAGAGGACGACAGAGAATGAGATGGTTGATGGCATCACCAACTCAATGGACATGAGTTTGAGTAAGCTCGGGGAGTTGGTGATGAACAGGGAAGTCTGGTGTGCTGCAGTCCATGGGGTCGCAAAGAGTCAGACACGACTGAATGACTGAACTGAACTGAACAGCAGTGGCCTTTGGGAGAAGCTGAGCTCTCCATACTGATAACAGCAGAATTGTAGGCAAAAGCAAAATGAGTCCGTTTAGCAAACTCTTTTTAGATCTGAGAGATGCACCTTTATTATAGTGGTTTTTAACTAGAGAACTCAGTATTCTGGAGTATTTCTTATATGATTTAGGTCAGCTGCTTTGGAGATCTGAGATGTTTACTCCCAGAATAATTCATGAATCACTGATTTTATACCCAGGCATGATCTTTGGAAGGCTGCCAGTGAAATCTTTGTCTTCCTTTGGGCCTCTCTCGGAGCTCACAGATGGGGCCCAGGCAGGTGCTCAGAATGAGTGGAAGACAGACAGCAAAGCTGTTGATAACCAGGGACACAGGCCCCACCGCAGAGCAGGCAGCTCTTTCTCACCTCTGGCCAGTTGGCGCTGCCTTGGAATAAAGACCCAGCAGTTGTCTCATCTTTCAGGCTTTCATAGAAACCAGAAATCTGACTTTTTGAGGGAAAGGTCCTGGTTTTTAAACATTAGCAATAAGCCTGTATGTTTAAATGCTATGGAAGCCAAATACAATGGGTGCATGAGCCTTCGGTTCCTGCCCTCTGTCATGGAACACATAATGCCTTGTAAGTGCATGATGGCCAGGCATGCCTGGGGAGCAAGTCTGCCTGGGGTTGTCAACCTTGAGAGCAGGGCCTCAGTTTACTCAAAATTTCCAGAAGAAATGCCCTAGCCCTGGAGAGCATGGAGATGTAATGGTATAAGTTTTAGGTAGGTCAGGTATTACCTTTCTCTGTGAGTGAGTGAAAGTCACTCAGTTGTGTCCAACTCTTTGCAACCCCATGGACTATACAGTCCATGGGATTCTCCAGGTCAGAATACTGGAGTGGGTAGCCTTTCCCTTCTCCAGGGGATCTTCCCAATCCAGGGATCAAACCCAGGTCTCCCGCATTGCAGGCAGGTTCTTTACCAGCTGAGCCACCAGGGAAGCCCCAGGGAACCTTTCTCTGTGACCCTCACTGTTTGGTAGTTTCCTCTTTCCCTGACTTTTCATATTGGCCTTTGACTGATGGGATGCTCTCTCTAACACCATTTCTAATGTCTTTGTCACAAACCCTTAGAGGAGTTGGCGCTAACAGGCACTTTAAGGGTATGTATTCTGGCCTCACCTCTAAGTGAGGACACAGGTGAGGGGAGATCCAGTGATGACCAGGGTCAACAACTAGTTATGGGGCAGCAGTTGGTGTGGAAACTGGGACCCACATCTAATTCCTGGCTCTTTATATCTGCCCATGAAACACCATCTGCACTGAAGGAATTGTTGAACCTTTGCCAACACAGGAAGCCTACGGCCCTGATTCTGAACACCTCCAAGTCATTTAGTGTCAATTTCTGAGGCACAAAGCGACAAACAACAACAGCAATCCAGTAACCCTCTCCTGACTGAGGTGAGGAAATACCTAAGAATATAATGCCAGCTCTCCAAAAAGGAAATTCAGTATTTCCATTGCCATCAATTTCCAGGCTATTATCTTCTATGCCATAATTTTGTTCTCTAAAACACATAAAAATGTTATGCCTTGGTAGATGCTGAAATGTAGCTATCGCAGCAGTGCAATCAGTACTGATGATGTGGGAATATTTTGGATCGTGTTCGTTTCCTTATGGACTCATTTATAGAGTTAAGAGCCATGGGTCTCACGTACTGCATTTTCTAACAGCTATGTTGTTATTTTTATTATAAAAATTAGCCTTTGAATCATAAAATCTTATTTCTCAAAGGAGTATAAATTATCACCCACTTCAATGTTTTCTAAAATTTTAGCTGGAGAACCTGTTCTTCAAATAAATGTCATGCGGTTGCCCTGTATATAAACAGACCTAATGCAACATAGAGGGTTCTGGAGTCCCTCCAGCAATATTTTTTTCCTGAATGCTTGTTTTCAGTGTTTGCTTGCTGCATAAACTCCAGAATCTCAGCAGCTTACACCAGCAAGCATCTGTCCTAATGAGATTCTGCGATTGTGACCTGGATGGCTCTTCTTTCGACTGTCACCCGGGGGCGGGGGGTAAGGGGAGGTGGTGGTGGAGTGCACGCTCCCAAATGGGATCACGCTCAGTTCTCCCCTTGATCGGATTTAAAGGGACATGAAACTCCAGGGAGAAACTGTACTTGTGGTAGATTATGAAGTGTAGGAGAGCAGACTCTGTCCCCAGGGAGCACTGCAAGCCTCTTAGCACATTATGTCTGCTAACATCTCATCAGCCCAAACAATTCACACGTATTCAAGCCCAGACTCAAAAATGCAGAGAATACCCTACTGACCATGCGAGCAAAGGTTTATGTATAGGGCTCTCTTCCAGAGGGGTGAAAAATTCAGGCTACACATTCAGTCAACCACATGCTCCTACTCCACAGAGACCTCTGAGTCAGCTCTATGTAGCTCATTAAACAACATCTAAAACCATGCTTGGAATCTGGTCATCTCATTTTACAAATGGGAGTCAATGAGATTTCTAGAGATTGGTGGCTCCTCAAGGCCGTCCTGAGAGACAGGTCTAGAGGCTTGGTGAGCTGACTCAGAGTTCAGGGACGGCCCCACCATACGGTAGTGGATCTACTCCCGAAGAATGGCCTGAGTTCCTTGCATCAAGCGGCAACATTGCAAATATAATTCTGAAGATACTAAGCTGTCTGTATTCAGCTGGTGAGTTTAGAAGTCTGTTAATTAATTTTTAATCTTTTGGCCTCACCCATGGCATGCGGGATCTTAGTTCCCTGATCAGTGATTGAACCCAAGCGCCCTGCTTTGCAAGTAGAGTCTCAATCCCTAGAAGCCCCTAGAAGTCTAATACAGAGACAGGAAGGTGGCCTGCGCACCGTGCAAGTCATGGAGCCAAGTTCCTCCAAGGTCTGGCATTCAGTGATTGTGCAAACTTGCATATTGTTCACTTTTAAGCATCTTCCTTACAGTTGTCAGGTAGGAAAATAATGCTGTCCTCAGAAGGTTGCTGTGGGAATTAGGTGCCTGACACAGAGTAACCATGAGCTCTTTTTCACCAGTTTATCCTCTGTAAAGCAGAGCTATGCCTTCCTTCTCTTGTGTGCGGTGGGGAAGCTGCTACTCTGTTTCCAGGAGCGATCCCCCTCACTGAGGACATAAATATTACAGACAGAAGACTGACTAATCAGTTCATGCAGCAAAGAGCAGAAAGGTCTGTCTTTTTTGCCCAATCCTCCAGGTTTTTCTAATATACAGTTTCCTAACATACAAGCAGAATCAAAATGACTGCTTTGAAGTCAAAATCCAAGATACCATGCGTATTTAGTAATCATGGTAATGGACAGCAAACTCCAAAGGCTTAAATAATTTATTCTTCAGCGAAATGTTTAAAGACCATTCGGTCAGCAGGGGGCTTATTTGAGATGTAACTGGTGTGTTTTCTCCATTTTTTCTTGATGGCCAGATGGCATAATAAGGAGCTCTGTGACATGTTTGCATTACTTGAAGGTTTTATCACTTGGCCTTGCTCTTTTATCTGGAAGCTAGTCCTTGCACTGCCATGAAAATGTATCTATCTATCATTAGTCTGTCAAAATGTCTATACATGCTGGACTGCTTTTTGAGAAGCAAAGGCCTAATTCGAGAAAAGAAGATCTATTCTTAAAAACTTTGCCCATAGCATCTTTCCACAAAATTTTGATAAATGTAATTGTGTTCATAAAGTATATTCATACTAGTGAAATATAGTGCCTTAAATTATCTGGTGATTAAAATATTTTGTGAAAATCACTCTATTGACTGAAACAGAAGTCATGATAGGAGTTCCTATAAACACATTTCCTCAAATACAAATGTATGTCTCAACATTTTGCAAACAGTCATGTACCTGGCTGTTTTTCGCATCTGCTACTCCTGAGTTTTGTAGTTCAAATATAGTTCTTCTTCCACCTGGGAATTTCCAGAGATCCCTTTCTTTTCATTCATTTCAGTAATAAAACTTCACAGAATGTTGGGCAGAAGGCTATCCAGACAGTTGTTGAGTTGAATATAGGTAATACTTATAACTATAAAGACACTCTCTTCCATTGCTTATGTTATATTGAAAGTGCAGGTTTGTTAAGAAATTTGAGTTAGTTTTCTCAGTTCTGGCACTTTCTCCCCCACCATACTCACACTAACTCTTTGTTTCCGTTCATTTATTTTATGTCTTTTCTTAGCCCCACAGGGCCCATTTATATCCCCCTGGTATTCTATGATTATGAGTAACAGAGGGGCTTCTGCCTTCTAAGCTGATGTTTTACGTTAAAATTTTATTGAAGTTTAACCTACCTATAGAAAGTTGTACAGTTCTTAGGTGTATAGTTTAATGAATATTCACCAAGTGAACACAGGCAACCATTGCACAGATCAGGAATAGAAAAGCAAGAATAGTCCAAAAGCCACCTTCATGCTCTTTTTGGCTACTAACTGCTATAGGTAACATGCTTGACCAAAACACTCTTTGATTATCCATTCTATTCATTTTTCCCTTTTTAAATTGAATATTAGTTTCAAGTGTACAACATACTGACTGAATATTTTTATATAATATACTTCATTTAAAGTTATTATAAATTATTGGCTCTATTCCTTAGGCTGTACAATATATCCCTATAGCTTGTTTATTTTATACATAATAGTTTATGTCTCTCAACCTCCCTAACTTACCCCTCTCTGCTTTCCTCTCCTCACTGGTAACCACTAGTTTGTTCTCTATATCTGAATCTATTCCTGCTTTGTTATAGTCATCATTTGCTTTATTTTTCAAATTCCACATATAAGTGATAACATACAGTATTTATTACTGTCTATCTGACTTCATTCACCAACCATAATACCCTCCAGGTTGCCCATGTTGTTGCAAATCACAAAATTTCTTTCTGTGGCTGAGTAGTGTTCCACTGTATATATGCCATATTTTTATCCATTCATCTGTTGATGAACACCTAGGCTGCTTCCATATCTGGACTATTGTAAATAATGCTGCTTTGGGCCCTGGCGAGTATGTATCTCTTTTCTAATTTTTCTTTTTTCTCTGGAGGTATATATATATATATATATATACACATACACCCAGGAGGGGAATTGCTGGACCATATGGTAGTTCTGTTTTTAGTCATTTGAGTAATCTCCATAATGTTTTCCATAGTTGTTGTACCAATTTGCATTCCTACCAACAGTGTAAAGAGTTTCCTTTTCTCCGCATCTTTACCAACATTTGTTACTTGAGGTGTGTTTGGTGATAGCGTTCTGACAGGTGTGAGGTGCTATCTCATTGTTTCAGTGTGTTTTTCTCTGATGATTCATGATTTTGAACATCTCTTCGTGTGTATGTTGGCCATCTGTATGTCTTCTTTGGAAACATGTCTGTTCAGGTCTTTTGCCCACTGATAATTGGGTTCTTTGTTCTTTTGATATTGAATTTAATGAGTTGTTTATATATTTTGGCTTTCAACCCTTAAACAATCATATCATTTGCAAATATTTTCTCCAGTTCAGTCTTTTTGTTTCACTGATGGTTTCCTTCACTGTGCAAAAGCTTTTAGATTTAATTAGATCCCATTTGTGAACTTTTGCTTTAGTTTCCTTTGCCTGAGAAGGTACTAATATATATATATACATACATATAAATATATATAGATGCAAAAATTCTCAACAAAATATTAGCAAATTGAATTCAATGATATATAAAAAAGAACATATGTCATGACTAAGTGGGATTTATTCCAGGGTTGTAAGGATGTTTCAGTATCTATAAACCACTCAATGTGATACACCACATTAACAAAATAGAGGATAAAAATCACATGGCTATTTCAATAGATGCAGAAAAACTTTGGACAAAATTCAACATCCATTTATGATTAAAAATTCTCATCAAAATTGATATAGAGAGAATATCTCAGCTCAATAAAGTCCACTTATCACAAAACCATAGCTATCATCATACTCAATGGCGAAAAGCAGAAAACTTTTCCTCTAAAATCAGGAACAAGACAAAGTACCCACTCTAGCAACTTCTATTTAATGTAGAATTGAAAGTCTTAGCCACAGCAATCAGACAAGAAAAATAAACAAAAGGAAGGGAAGAAATAAAACTCACTACTTGCAGATGGCAGGATACTTTATTTATAAAACCCTAAAGTCTCTAGCGAAAAACTATTAGAACTAATAAATTAATTCATCAAATTTGCAGGATGTAAGACGATTATACAGAAATCTGTTGCTTTTCTATATACTAATAATGGACTATCATAAATAGAAAGCAAGAAAACTACTCTTTAAAATCAAAACAAAATGAATAAAATACCTGGGAATAAACTTAACCAATTTATTAATAAACTTTAAGTTAATAAATGTAATAAACAAAATAATTTAAAAGTTAAGTTAACTCGACTTTTAACTTAAGTTAAAAAACTTAAATAACTTAAAAGTTAATAAACTTAAACCAAGGAGGTGAAAGATCTATACTCTGAAAACTATAAAACATTGATGAAGAAAATTGAAGATGATACAAAGAAAATGGAATGATATCCTGTATTTCTGGTTTGGAAGAATTAATATTGTTATAATGTCAAACAATCTGTAGATTTAACGCAACTTAAAATAGTCCTTAAAAAATAAATGGTTTGGTGGTTTAGTCATTAAGTCGTGTCCGACTCTTGTGACCCCATTGACTGTAGCCTGCCAGGCTCCTCTGTCCATGGATTCTCCAAGCAAGAATACTGGAGTGGGTTGTCATGCCCTCCTCCAGGGGATCTTCCCAACCCAAGAATCAAACCCAGGTCTCCTGCCTTGCAGGCAGATTCTTTACCAACTGAGCTATAAGGGAAGCCCCTAAATAAATAAATAAATTAATAAATAACTCTTGATAAAACTTCGTGTGAGTCCGTTAGCTTTGTTTTCCTTCTTTAAGATTGTCTTGGCTATTTGGGGGTTTGTTTGTTTATTTTTGCATTTCCGTGTATGAATTTGGGATCATATGTTGCGGAACTACAGGAAAAAGAGGAAGAAATCTGGTAGGATTTTGACTGGGATTGTCCTACGTCTACAGCTCAATCTAGAGAGAGGTGATATCTTTAAAATACTGAAATCCGAATTGAAATTTGATTGTATTGAGAATGCGTCCCTCCTACCATCTCATTGGTGAGAGATGAGAGCGGCAGGTCTTTGTCTTCGGAAGTAGGTTCCAGTTTCTTAGTAGGTTCCAGTCTTTGTCGATCGTTGTTCAGCAGTTAGTTGTGATTCTGGCACCTCCTCTCACACAGTGTGAGAGGAGGGGAGCTCAGATCCTCCTTTTTCTACCATCTTGTTCTTGCTCCCAACGAACCACCCCCTCCCCTACACACACACACACACTCTGCCCTGTGAAAAAGGCCGGGTTTTGAAATCAGTCTGACCTGGGTTCAAATTCCAGCTACACCAGTGTGATCCGGGGCAGGTTATTCACCCACTCTGAGCATCAGTCTCATTTTCTCTTTCCCCTTGGTGCTTAGTCTAGTTTCACTTACTTACAGGGGCCTATGTGCGGAGGCCTTGCCCTTGGCACTTCAGACCAAAGTTTCTAGTGCAAAATGGCTATGCCAACATCACCTACTATTTTAGCAATTATTATGAGCAGTTAAAGATCTTGACTCCAGATTCTTGAATTTAGATACTCTTTCCTGAACTCAGGAAGATAGCTTAAGCCTAAAGTCCTAAAATGTAGAGATAGTCCAGCCCCTCAAAACTGTTGTTTCAGACAAAACTTGAATTGACCATGTATAACATTCCCATTGTAACTCCACAACATAACCATTAGGCAACCGTGTAAGCGTCTGATTGTGAAATCCACCTGTTAGTGTGAGGGTCTTAGGTAATCAAAACCATAAGGACTTGAGAGCTGAGCTCAAGTGTAGGGAGCTACTTTAATCATCAGGAAAGGGCTTTCTTCTTTCCTCCTTCCTTCCTTCCTTCCTTTCTTTTCAAGGTTAGACTGAGTACAGTCTCACTGGCAAATAACCATGCTGGGCAGGCAATGTAAAAAGAGTGTATACTTCTGTTTGAAGTAAGCTATAGGAAGTGAGAGAGGCAATTAAATACAAATCCTGGCATCCAGCTTGTTTCAACACTTTTCGTATTTTGCATAGAAGCTGCTACATGTTGAGAATTTATGAAATGTGAAGGCTTAGCAGCCCTTTTATGCACAACATTTCTTTAGCTGAGGTTCAGGTTACCATCTGACCGTTCCCTCTGACAAAAATCTGCCTCTGTAGCCAAACCATTCATGATTACATAGAAGTGAGGGCTGGTCATCTACCCCATCTCATCATATCAGAAACTATTGCTCAGGCCTTCCAGCTGGCTTTCAGGATTTGTTTACCTATTGGTCCTTGTGTTAAAAATTGTTGAGCTTTCCCCTGAAAAAAGAATTTGCCATTTTTTACCCTAGAATCACACATCTTTCCGAATGAATGAGATCTGAAAATGCATACTTTCCAGAAAGATCCTGAACACATGGTTTCAGCATCTTATTTTATGATCTCACAACCTATTAATCATTATATGTTATTTGTAACCAAAATATATATTAATGGAATCATTATATATTATTTGTAATGAAGGATATTTCTTACTCCTTCTGAACATATGTTTATATCTCCCCTACAGTTGTTCACCTACTCTTTCCCTTCTACAGGAGAAGGGAAAGAGTTGGTGAACAATTGGATTACCATCAACTTACTGGTTAGAACTAATTACCTGGACCTGCCTACTGCAAAGAGGGGCGGGAAAGTGTACAGAAAAATGTGTACAGGAAAAGGGGGGACGGGAGCCATCAGTGAGCCAGTATCTGCTACTGTTCCTCCGCTTTCACTGAGAAGGTGGGCAGAAACAAGCCAGTGAGAGACAGGACCTTTTCTGCTACTATACTCTTAGGTGGAGGGACACATATGTGAAAGTCACTCGGTTGTGTCTGACTCTTTGCGACCCCATGGACTATATCCTACCAGATTGTATCCATGGGATTCTCCAGGCAAGAATACTGGAGTGGGTAGCCTGTTCCCTTCTTCAGGGGATCTTCCCAACTCAGGGATCGAACCCAGGTCTCCTGCATCGCAAGGGATTCTTTACCATCTGAGACACCAGGGAAGCCCAGAGGGACCAACAGAAGGCTCTGAGACACGGAAGTGGGGAAAGAACAGAAGTAGGCATGAGCTCAGCTCACAGAAGAAAAAGCTGTTATCAGTCAGCTTCACAGCCATCATGCTAGGAGAACATTCTGAGACTGGCCTTGCTTGTCTGACCCCTTTGGACCTAGGAAGGAAGGGAATATCATTGGGTTAGCTCCCAGGTGGCTTCTGGAGACCAGAGGATCGTCCACACTGGGCCAGAGGTAGGGTATCAGGAGGAGGGGTGACTGGCGTTTTTTCTATTTTCACACCTTTGCCCACAAACTCACTAAGTAAGCTTCTTGCTGATGCACGTTTGGTATGAAAGAAAGCTGAATTTAGTTGAAACGAACAGATTGGCTGGGAAATGCCAAAGTTGTACATGATTAGAATTAGCTCACAAAAGTCAGTCTTGGCCTTAGTCCTATTTGGATTTCCAAAGAATACTAAAAGGCATAAATCTTTTACCCTTTACTTACAACTCCCCAGTATTAATGGGGATGTCAAGATGAACTCGACAGAGTCTGTTCCCTCAATGAGCCCATTGGATAAGGTGGAGCTTGGCACACTCAGCAGGATCACTAGTGTAAACAGAGGGACAAGTCCAAGATGCTGAGGTAGAGAGGAAGAGTGAATGGCTGACTTTATCGGGTGGAGGTGGAATCAAGGGAAGACCCCTCGTGACAAGGAAAGGCTGAGCCTGAGCACTGAAGGGTGAGCAGGATTTTTGAGTCTGGAAGCCTGAGCACTGGGCCGGGCAACCCTGAGAGGCGATTCTCTCCAGGCTCACAACCAGCAACTCATTAGTTTTTATCTTACAGATGTGATGAAGCTTGTAACTGATTAGATTTATTTGTGTTGGAAGTGCACATCCAAATTTGGGGTCCTAACAAGCAATTCTATATGTCTTTATGACGTGTATCTTTATCTTTGATTTGATCTTTTTTATCCACAACTTTTTTCTCTTTGCCTGTTTTTATAGTCCTATTGTATATTTCTTTGTCTTTTTAAAATTGGGGTATAATTGCTTCATAATGTTGTGCTAATTTGTTCTGTACGGTAAAGTGAATCAGCTATAGGTATACATATATCCCCTCCCTCTTGAGCTTCCCTCGCACCCCTCTAGGGCATCACAGAGCACCAAGCTGAGCTCCTTGTGCTATACAGCAGCTTCCCACTGGCTATTTGTCTCACACAGGGTAGTGTATACATGTCAGTGTTGCTCTTTGAATTCATCCCACCCTCCCCTGTGTCCACATCTGTGTCTCTACTCCTGCCCTACATAAAGATTCATCTGTACCACTTTCTTTAGATTCCACAAATGTGTGTTAATATACAATATTTGTTTTTCTCTTTCTGACTTTACTATATATGACAGTCTCTCCGTCCATCCATGTATTTGCAAACGTCATTTCCAATTCCTTTTTGAAACCAATTACAAAGCAAAAAAGATTTTTGCAGAATCCTGCCTGGTTGGGTGTTTGTGGAAGGGAAGATGAGGGAGGCATGATGCGTTCATCATTAGCATAACATGGGGAGAGATGTTACAGGATGCGGGGAGAGACTGCGAAACAAACGAGGACCCTAAATCCCTGTGCAGGCAGTAGCTCTGCAACATGGAGAGAGAATGAGACTCAAGAGACCGCTTGAAGAGGTGGCATGCAAGATGCAAGGACTGCTTGGAGACTAAGAATGGCTTCCGGATTTCTGGTTTGAGCTATGGGTAGGGATCCCCCTGAAGTAGGGAAAAAGAAGAAAGGGGAAAAATAGCAGACCAGAAAGGAAAATTCCAAGCATAAGTTCAGAAGATAATGGATCATCAGTTTCAGGTAGAGAAAGGAAGGGTGTGAGGTCAGAAGTCACTGAGAGGCCAAGCGGAAATGGTAGAATCTGGTGATTACTGTGATATCTGGTGGAAATGCAGTACTTATGGAGGAAGAAAGATGGGAAGTTGCGGGCAAGACTATGGGGCTGTGAGATTTAAGGACTCGCAGGAAGAACCATGTGGTTGGTAGCCAGGATGTGGTCCTTGTAAGGAGCTGCTCCTGGCGGCAGTAGGGGGTGGCCATTATGGTAAAGGAGGTCAAGAATAAGAATGAGCTGTGGTTACTTCCATGAACAGGAAGATTCCTTTGTGTGCATTGGCCGTGTGAGCATGATCTGCAGATTGCTGGCAGGGAGGGATATGGGTGGGTAATGTGCTTTATTCCAGGTGTTAAGAGATTCACGTGAGGAGACTTTGTAAGTGTTACAACAGCAAATGGCATGGAATCAGAACTGGGAGCTATAATACGGAAACCCCTCCTTCAATTTAGGGCCCAAGGAAAATAAGAGGCATTTCAGCATTCCAGATGAAGCAGACAATAGAAATAATTCCCACTGCTTGATCCTTCACAAGGCTGGTAGGTATCTGGACAAACAGGATCAGATGTATGAAAGTATTTACATGGTTGGAGCACAAACTTAGGCAGTATTAGTGATATCATATCAAAGTTAAATCCCTCATATTGATCATTCTCTATACTCACAGGAGTTGGCTTATCTTGGCCTGAGCCTGTTTTCACAAGTCTAATCCTGACCAAAGCACAGACTCTGTTGCCATATAACCCTAGGAGTCATAGCACTGGAGTCATGGTACATGATTCATTGGTTCATGATGCATTGGTACCAACATAGCACCAGCTAAACATGAAGATATTGGGTAAAAAAAAATAGTATTAATATTGACTTGGATACATGAAACACTAGAATTAAAATTTCACTTACATGTATAAAATAAAAGAAGACTTTATAGAAATTTTTAGGTTTGTGTGGATACTTTTGGGCTACTCTACTATATTTTGTGGATTGTGTTTTCCCTTCTCCCTGATTGCCAATGTGCGTAATATTGGAAAAGTGTGAACATTCATCATCACATGCAGCAGATTCTGGAGGCAATGCTGAAAGGCAGTGTTAAAATGTGTTCACTGAAAGCATGGACAGTACAAACACACAGCTCCTGAAGTGCTGATGTTGAAATGTCCAGCAATCCTGTGGAATGGTGGACTCTGGTAAGTTTGTGGAAGGCATCAGGACCATTTCTGCATATGTTCACTAGAAAGAACCCAAAGGCGTGGTAACAGGGTAATTAACACATTGCAGTTCATCTTTATAATGGGCCATTATTAAGGTGATGATACATACGCATCTGGGGCTTCCTAGGTGGTGCAATGGTAAAGAATCCACCTGCCAATGGAAGAGAGTCAAGAGATGTGAGTTTGATCCCTGGGTCAGGAAGATCCCCTGGACAAGGAAATGGCAACCCACTCCAGTATTCTTGCCTGGGAAATCCCATGGACAGAGGAGCCTGGTGGGCTACAGTCCATGGGGTTACAAATAGTCAGACACAACAGAACACACACATACATATTTGGTTGTATGGAAGTATGTTACATTAATTTTTTAAAAGATACTATGAAAGTGTTTCACATAAAATTTAGTTGTCATGGTCATAAGATAAAGTTTAGGAAATCTATAAAGATATTAACAGTGGGTGTTTGAGAACAGCAGAATTTGTGTGTGTGATTTAATTACATTTCCTTTTGTTCAGCAGTATTTTCTAATCGGTCTACAATCAACACAAATTGGTTGTGTGATATACAAAATAATAAGAAAAAATAAATCAAATATCTATGGGGAATTCACCATAGTGTAGAGACCCAGAAAGTCTTTTCAGGAAGAACAGAAATTTATTTACAATGAATGAGTTAGATCAGCATCTTTCTGTTCCTGCCTCCTCTGAATCCTGGAACCCAGCAGAACCCTGCATCTTCCCTCCACCCCCAAGTGCCAAGGCCCCTGCACATCCCCTGCCTCTTCCTTGTAGAAAAGTCGAAGTCTCCCGAGTCTCCCTGAGTTACAAAAGGGCAGTCTTGAGTGGTTAATGATCCGGACAACCGAGTCACAGACTCAGCAGCTGATGCCTGCTCCTGAGTTGTTTTACAGATACTGTAGCTGTCACCACACAGAAAAAGCCAGAGTTTCTGAGGACCAGACTGCAGCCATGACATCAGCTGCTCCACCTTGAGCAGTACTGAATCTAGGACCAGCACCAATCCAAGAACTGGCCTCAAGAGAAGGAGATTCACACTGCTGCTCAGAATAATCTATGTCTTTGTGAGCACCAAAATAATTGTAGCTTGTTTTGCCCCTAAGTGGGCAACTAAAAACAAAGAGATACTGCAGATCCATGTCGACATCATCCACTCTAAGACTATGGTGCCCTATGTCGGCAGGAAGAAGTTATAGAAGATGACTCTTTGCCCCTAATCCCATAGAAATGGAACGATATTCTGATAAGTAAGGATTTGTAAGGAGTTTTTGGCAGAAAAGAACTCTTTTTAAGAAAGAACTCTCTGCAGGAAGCCCCTTTTCTTGTCAATTTAGCAAAGCTTTATTGTATTAGTAGCTAACCTTAAATTAGGCACCCCTCATCTCTGGCCCAGACACAACTTTCAGCTCTTTTGATCACACCTTGCCTCACCTATTGGTTCTTTCTGCAGATCAAAGAAAAAGAAATGAAGAATTAGTAGTTAACAGATGACAGATCTCTTCCCCAGCTTCCCCTTCAGTAATCTTGTGAACAAACTGTGTGAACAAGATGGAATCTAAAGAAAGATCACAAACCTGCAGGCGGTAGAGGGTGGCGATGACTCTGACCACCCCCACCCCATCTCAGCAATTAAATGAGATTACTTCCCTTTTTCCTTTGAAAACTTTCACGGCTGAACAGAATCTTCAGAGTTGGTTTTGGAGGACACTGAGTCTGCCTTCTTCCCAGTGGCTGGTTTTCTATTTAAAAGCAACATTTTCCTTTCTACCAACACTTGCCTCTTGGTGTTGATTTTTGAGAGGAGAGCAGCTAGACCTGAGTTTGGTTAAACAGTCCTTTCTGGGAATCTGGCAGGATCACGGTGATCATGGGCTCTGTGGGTTGTCTACACTCTCACCATGATCTGCCAAATACACCAGACAACAATACCTGCTAAACTTTGAAGGTCTTGGGTAGCTTTCTGGCATCTGGTGTGAACTAGCTCTATGCTCACATGTTATTATTATCATTTGAGTCTTGAGGGAAAATCTTCAAGCCAGCTTTAGAAAGAGAAGCTGCTGTCATTTGTGAATGCAGTTAATTATAATAACATTTGCTCTTAAGCATTCAATATTTGGCATGATTATCAGACCTAAAGGTTATGTTGTTCTATCAGATAAGCTGGGCTCCAAGTGTTGTCTGTTGTCTCCCCAGACTGGTGCTGGCTAAATATGGAAACCGAGAGGCATAGGAATACCTGCCTTTGATATTAGATCTGCACGTTATAGTGATGAAGCTCATCGAGGATTTTCATGGCACTATTGACAAGCGGATTTCCTCTGTGTGGACAAGTCCTGGCCCATGGAAAGACTGTTCTTGGGAAGAGTTGGAGGGAAAGGTTGGTCCCACTGGGATCTTAACCAGTCAAGGTGGCTGCTTCAGAGGGGAAGCTGATAGGGGCAAAAGCTATTTGATAACTGACAGGGCTTGGCATGCATTTCTAAGTGGCTGGCAATTAAACTGCCCAATTAAGAGAAACACCCCCACAGAGACATAAACCCCAGCCCAGCCCTGATTTCAACAATCAGCTGCCACTGTCTAAGTGAGAAGTAAAAGCAAAAGTGAAAGGCGCTCAGTTGTGTCCGACTCTTTGTGACCCCATGGACTATACTGCCCATGGAATTCTCCAGGCCAGAATATTGGAGTGGGCAGCCTTTCCCTTCTCCAGGGGATCTTCCCAATCCAGGGGTCGAACCCAGGTCTCCTGGATTGCAGGTGGATTCTTTACCAGCTGAGCCACAAGGGAAGCCACTGTCTAAGGGAACCACTCAAGGCATAAGACGTGTCCATCCTGAGAAATAACTCCTTCTCTCTCACCAGCGATTTGCTGATGAAAATACCTAATGGAACAGAGACCAGAGTTCTGTCCCAGGCCATGCCATGCATCAAGTAGAAATGGGGATGAGCTGGTAGGTCACTCTCTAACAGACTCACCTACTTTGGAGGGAAAAAAAGGAAGGTGTGTTTTTGGGAGGGGGGTGTGTGGGGGGGTGACAGAGGAAGCCTGGCAGTGCCTACTGCCTCAGGCTGTGTTTCTAAGTTATTTTTGCCCCAGAGGAACTAACACATATTGACAATTTCACTCTGAAACTGCAGTTCATTGTAAGAGATGAAAGATACATGAATACCATTAACGATAATGGTCAGTGGGGCCCGGGCTCATGAATAGTTTAAAAAGGAAACCCTGGTTGCTTTGATGGCTTCATTCATCATATCCTGAAGGGAGACTTCTGGTGGTATGGGTACTTCTATGCTTCAAATCTTTGGTTTAAATGCAATGTTTGCTTCTCACTAATTCAATTTCCTCTACCTTTTCTTCAGTTTCTAGCCTGGTTAGGGCTGAGAGAAAGCTTTAAAGCAAGCAAGTTACTGCCTGGTAATTTGTTTTCTGTTCCTTTAAATAATGCCATACCTTTTTGAGACCACTAGTGCCAAGTTTTGATACTCTTCAACATGGTCAGTCACACATTTGTTAAGCTGGGCTTCTGCTCTTTCCTGTAGGTCCTTCCATCCAGTTGGAAGCTTAAACATGTTAAAATAGAAGTGAAGGGGGCAGGACACAATCTTTAAAACAATGACATAGTTGTTGAGGATATGATAAAAACTAGTTAGAACCAATTAGGTCCAAGATGTTGGAAGATTTGATTTCTAGTGGGCCTTGAGCCTCATTCTACACTCATTGTAACACGGTAGCTAAATGACACACCCTGGGCTCTGGCTGGGTTCAAGTCCCAGCCCATGGGTTCAAGTCTCAATCTGAGTTGTATGTTTCAGTTTGATATCTGTGTCTCTTCAGCAAAATTTTATTGCCCCATAAAATTTTGGTAGATGGTAGAAAGTTATCCCACTCATGTCACACACTAGAAAAGTAATGCTCAAAATTCTCCAAGCCAGGCTTCAACAGTGTATGAACTGTGAACTTCCAGATGCTCAAGGTGGATTTAGAAAAGGCAGAGGAACCATAGATCAAATTACCAACATCTGTTGGATCATTGGAAAACCAAGAGAGAACCAGGAAAATGTCTACTTATGCTTTATTGACTATGCCAAAGCCTTTGACTGTGTTGATCACAACAAATTGTGGGAAATGCTTCAAGTGATGGGAATACGAGACCACCTTACCTGCTTCCTGAGAAATCTGTATGCAGATCAAGACATGGAACGACAGACTGGTTCCATATTGGGAGAGGAGTATGTCAAGGCTGTATATTGTCACTCTGTTTATTTAATTTATATGCAGAATACATCATGCAAAATGCCGAGCTAGATGAAGCACAAGCTGGAATCAAGATTGCCAGGAGAAATATCAATTACTTCAGATATGCAGATGAGATCACCCTTATGGCAGAAAGTGAAGAACTAAAGAGCCTCTTGATGAAAGTGAAAGAGGAGAGTGAAAAACTTGGCTTAAAACTCAACATTGAAAAACCTAACATCATGACATCCAGTCCCATCACTTCATGGCAAATAGATGGGGAAACAGTGGAAACAGTGACAGATTTTATTTCTGGGGCTTCAAAATCACTGCAAATGGTGACTGCAGCCATGAAATTAAAAGACACTTGCTCCTTGGAAGAAAAGCTATAAGCAACCTAGACAGCATATTATAAAGCAGTGACATTGCTTTGCCAACAAAGGTCTGCCTAGTCAAGGCTATGGTCTTTCCAGTAGTCAAGTATGGATGTGAGAGTTGGACTATAAAGAAAACTGAGCACCGAAGAATTGATGCTTTTGAACTGTGGTGTTGGAGAAGACTCTTGATAGTCCCTTGGATAGCAAGGAGATCCAATCAGTCCATCCTAAAGGAAATCAGTCCTGAATATTCATTGGAAGGACTGATGCTGAAGCTGAAACTCCAATACTTTGGCCACCTGATGTGAAGAACTGACTCATTTGAAAAGACCCTGATGCTGGGAAAGATAGAAGGCAGGAGGAGAAGGGGACAACAGAGGATGAGATGGTTGGATGGCATCACCAACTCGACACACATGAGTTTGAGTAAGCTCTGGGAGTTGGTGATGGCCAGGGAAGTCTGGCATGCTGCAGCCCATGGGGTCGCAAAGTGTCGGACATGACTGAGTAACTGAACTGAACAGAGAAAGTTATCCAAACTTTGGTCTCCCCACTTAAGAAGTTAGTACAACGTGATTAGAGAGTCAAAGTTTCCATTCTCACAAGGGTAGACAAACAGCGTCACTGGCCGTTTCAGTGGACAAAGGATGCTGTGGCCATCAAGCTGGTGCAGGATGCAGGAATCACAGAGCTCAGAACCTCAGGGCTGGCTTCAGCTTCTGATTAGCCCTGGTGGAGAGCAGGAATGCTGCTGAGCACTAGGGTCCTTCCCAAGGTGTGTTTTCACCAATATTCCCTGCCACCTACCAATGGACACTTGTCATCTGTCTCTACCAGGATTGAATTATGAGCCACTGTAGTCGCTGACCTTTAACACCCCTGAAAGGAGATCAAGGTAGAGAGCAGAAACGAGGCATCTGTGTTCTGGGAAGAACTGGCAGGAAAGGTCTTTAGATACATGTTTTCAGGAGAACATTTTATGAGCCTAAATTATTGCATCTTCTCATATCTGGGAAAGCATCAGGATAATTAATGGACATATCTGCTCCTTGTAGCCATCAGTAACCTTCATGAGATGGGCCTCAATCTTCTCCTAAAAATATGTGCTTGATTGCATATACTCCCCCTTCACCAAAATCATGTTGTATACTGACCTTTCCCCTACGTCTTTAGGAAAGTTTCTTAGAAGCTCTCTGAAATGCTGTCTCCTGGGCTATAGGCGTCGGTTTGCCCCAAGTAAAACTTAACTCACAATTCTAGCATTGTGCATTTTTTTCAGTGTGTACATCTGTCTGCTACTGAAATCCCTTTATCTTCTCTTCTCTGTCTCTGATGTTCAGGAAATACATGCTTTCTTCTGACTTGTGGGTTTTGCTGTCTGCCTTCTCTTTTCCCCATTGCAAGGGAGTCAATGGGTGATTCTTTGGTTCTCTATGACTGAGTATCATCCTATCTGTCAAACCGCAACTATTTCATCTGCTCCTGACTGTGAGGGTCAGAGCATCACACGGGTGAGCAGAGATGGCTCTCATGTCTCCCAGACAAGTGGGGCTTTTTCACCTACAAGTGGCCCTTGCCCAGGACAGCTCCACCCAGGGCGCTGGCACAACCTGGCAAGGTCGTGTGTACAGGAATCTCCCTCCCTTCCTGGCTTGCTTCCTCCTTCCTCCCCAAGCAGGATCTCTCAGGATCCCTCCCTTCCTGCAGGGTATCTGGACTTCTTCTGTGGGAGCTCAGTGCTACAAACAGAACAAAAGCAGATGCTGTTTTCACAGATGCCAAAGCCAGACATTAGTTACAGTGGTAAGAATGGATTAGTTCAGGAATAACTACTCCAAGAGGGACGAGTCCAGCATGAATTGAACTGAACTTCACTGAAAGAAAAGGTAGGCTACTTTAAAGCCTGGGATGCTAGGAGGAAAGCACTGAGGGGTAAAAGGTCTAAGTGACTGAGCCTCTGGGTTTGCAATTTGGCGCTTACCCAGAAGAGAAACAGGCTTCTCTTCTCGTACCTTTAAGACAAGAGGCAGTGCTGGAACCTAACACAGTCCAGTTCAGTTCAGTCACTCAGTCGTGTCCGACTCTTTGCGACTCCATGGACTGCAGCACGCCAGGCCTCCCTGTCCGTCACCAACCCCCGGAGCTTGCTCAAACACTCATGTCCATTGAGTCAGTGATGCCATCCAACCATCTCATCCTTTGTCATCCCCTTCTCCTCCCGCCTTCAATCCTTCCCAGCATCAGGGTCTTTTCCAATGAGTCAGTTCTTTGCATCAGGTGGCCAAAGTATTGAAGCTTCAGCTTCAGCATCCGTCCTTCCAATGAATATTCAGGACTGATCTCCTTTAGGTTGGACTGGTTTGATCTCCTTGCTGTCCAAGGGACTCTCAAGAGTCTTCTCCAACACCACAGTTCACTGAAATTAGGCCCTTATCTTACTCCAGAAACTAGCTAGAGCAAAAGTTATCTCCCTGAACATTTGCATTCCAAAGAGAAGTTTCTCAAGTCCTTGGAGAAATAGTTTAGGTAGCACATTTACATCTCAAAAGGATTTTATAATTGCAAGGTTTCTAAAGTAACTGCTCTAGAGAGCATTGAGGTTTAGGGTGGAACAAACAATAAATTCTCCTGGTGGTGTTTGAGCTTCCTCAGCCAGGTGTTTTAAGCAGAGGCTAGGATCATCTCAGACACAGCTCTTGTTGCTAAAAGCCTTGCTAGTGTTTGGTCTCATAGTGCAAATGAAACCCAGCAGGCCCTGTGGCCCTCCTGGGCGCGGAAGCCTTTCTGTGTCTCCTGTTTCTTATTTGTAGGGAATAGACTCCAGCCTCCTTGACCTTCCCTGAGTTCCAAAGGGCAGATTCAAGCAGTTGCTAATCAGGGCAGGAAGGGGATATGGAGATAAGGGAGGAGCAGCCAAGAAACAGTATTGCAACCTTGGGGCAGGGTCCTGGTTCCACCTCAAGGGATACACATAACAATATCTTTGAGCTCTTCAATAAAACTAAGACCCCCAACAAATGGAAGATGTTAACTTCTTGATGAAGCACTCTTCATTCCAGAGAGAAGGTCAAAGTTTGGTAACCTTGAGAACCACAAAAGCTCATCAGGAGACCACTAGACACCAGATTAAAGAAATGCAGGCCCTGCACACACTCTGACTCTTATCGGCAACCTTGCCCTTGAGCCATTGCTATAAAACTCCTCATCAAATCAGCTTAAGGTTGGGACATAGTTTTGAGGGCATTAGTCCACTGTGACCCCCCTTTGCCTGACAGAGTGATAAAGCTATCCTTTTCTACTTCACCTCAAAATTTGTTTCCAAGATTTAATTCAGCCCCTGAGCACAGAAGTCAAGTTTCGGCATCACAAGGGTTTTGGATGGAGCCATTATTTGCTGACAGTTTTGTAGCTCTCACTGGCAGGCATTCTTAAGTCCTAAGTCCCCAAGTCCAGAGCTTAAATTCTGTGGCAGTCCTTTGATTAAATCAAGTCAATAGGCCCAGCTAGATTATTCAAAGGGAAAGAAGTGCCCAAGAGTGAATACTAAGAAAACTTGTTTATTGGGTCCACAATTGTCATTAAGCCACGGTTGCTTTTGTCACTATGAAACATGGGACATTTTTATGGGGTAGAATACTCATGCTAAGGCCACCAACCAACTCATAGGCAAAAGCTTCTTTTCTAAGCAGCAGTCTGCTCCAGCTTCACTCAACTGTGCCAAAGGTGGTCGGAATCATCACCATTAAATATAAATCAAGCAAGAAAAGCTACACTTATGACAGTCCTCTTGGGAACTTTTTTGATATAGGTGTTCTGACATACCAGGTTTTCAGTATTTCAGGAGACTCCTTAGTAGTGACAATGAGCCTGGAAGTCAGCTCTGATTTAGACCTCTGAGAACACTTAGGTGTTGTGTGCTAGGTATTCAGACATAATGACTGCTGCAAATTATTATAGTCTAAATGTGGTCAGAATTTTTGCTCTGGATTTAGTTACTGTTGATTTTTACTGCTTCCCGAAGTCAGCAGGGAAGGACTACTAATGCAAAGACTCAGAATCCTGTTTCTCTGGCTTCTTACTCAGGTCAGTTTTACTGGCACATATGGTAGAAGAGATGTTTAATTAATAACCAATTAAAGTTGCCCAATTTAATTTGGGGGTAACTTGAGATCAGGTTTATATATACTCTGGAGCCATGAAACTGAGCAGAACCCTTCGGGAGTTCTGGGCACAAAAGTCTCTCTGTGTCCCCCGATTCTTGCAGGAAATAAGCCTCAGTGGGCCTCTCTGACCTTCCCTGAGTTCCAAGGGGCAGGTTCAAACAGCTGCTGATCAGGGGAGGGAGGGGATGCGGAAACAAGGGAGGAGCAGCCAAGGAAACCAGTGCAGCCTTGGGCCAGGGTCCCGGTTCCCCCTCAAGGGTCACACGTGACAATATCTTAGTTTTTCTGCAGAACGAAGCCACCACCCAGGCGGAGGATGGTAACTTCAGTCTGACCGCAGATTCCTGGACCATAACCCTGTTACCTCACCACCAATCAATCAGAAGAGAGTCACGTGCCCTGCAGCCCGCCCCCCACATTTAGTCGATAAAAACTTTTCTACCAGAATCACTGAGGAGCTCAGGGTTTTTGAGCGTGAGCCACCACTTCTCCTTTCTTGGTCCCTCTATAAAACTTACTCTGCTCCAAACTACAACCTTTTGGTTTGTTTGACTTCAGTATGTATTGGGCCAAAAGTGAAAATTTACCAAAAGTTTAGAGAAAAGATGTCCTACATAATCAACTTATTTGGGTTTATATCAATAGTAGCAACAAGGTAGAATGCCTTAAGAAAATTTAGACATTTTAATTTTTCCATTTATGTTTTATTTGAAATATCCACAGGGTTCTAACCTGTACTTTTCAAAATAAAGTTTTGGACAGAACGCCTACTGTATAATATATCTCACTGGTCAGATACTTTTTTGTTCTTTATTATTAATCCATGAGAAGAAAATTGTGGACATAATTGAAAAATATATCACTGACTTTTGTTCTTATCAATTATTAATAACAGTGTGGCAGAGTGGTGGAAGAGACATAGGCAAGAATAGAGGTGCAGATGAATTTTTGAGATAGTTCAAAACCTAATATAAATGTATATATATTTTGGCCATTTGTTTTCAAGGAGTCTTAAGAGTTAATCAGTCCTTCATTAAAGATGTGTTGGTGGTGGTCTGCGGACATTGACTCTAGAACACGTCTCTATCACCTCCGTCCACCTGAGAGCTCTGGGGACAAGACCACTCTCACGAGAATGACACGTAGACCAAGAAATCCCACAGCAGTTGCTGCCCGTCCTGCCAATTTCCAGGACATCTGGAAGTATAATTATTTCTCTCTACCTGTTGTTCTGTTCTCCAATTAGCTCTTTCTTTCACCATTAAATTTTCTTCCTCTCAAATTCCCAGCAGAAAGCAGTTTAATAAACTCACCCACAGGAAGGTGCTTATAATTGAAACAAGAACAGTAAATATCATTTATTGAGATTGAACAATGGTCCAAAAATTATCACAAAACATCACAGAAAAGATAGTATTTCTTATCCTTAAGCTACAGATGAAGAAATGG
Source organism: Okapia johnstoni (assembly GCA_024291935.2). Classification (NCBI taxonomy): domain Eukaryota; kingdom Metazoa; phylum Chordata; class Mammalia; order Artiodactyla; family Giraffidae; genus Okapia; species Okapia johnstoni. The sequence goes on along the minus strand of CM044327.1, from coordinate 34,171,170 downwards.
AAGTTTAGAGAGACTTCATAACATCTTTAAAATTATAGTTAGAAAATGACAAAGTTAGAATTTGAACCAAGTCATGTCACTCCGAAGGCCAAATTCCCATGACTGCCATTCTAGGATTTTTCAAGAGGAAGAAAATATCTGAAGCATGAAGAGTTAAACTAATTGAGATTATCTCTAATGATGGAATTTCAAAAAATTCTGGGAAAGTGGTACTTTAGAGTATTTAAAAATTGCTGTGTCTTTAAACGTCATTTTGGAAATACACAATAGAAGGGAGAACCCAAGCTTCACGCCTTCTACTCTCCTTTTCCCACTTCATTCTGGCCTGTAATCATGGGCCAACACAGAGGTTACACCTGCGCCCATCATCACTTTTCTTTAGCTAAATGATACTTCTCTTTTTTACAACTGAACCAGTTGTCAAGATTTTCAAATATGTTCATTATGACTAAAAAATTCTTATTACCAGTTTCTTTAAAAAAAAGAGAGAAAAATGGGCTTGCAGTCCCTCGTGGCAAAAAGAAGCCAGAGCTGAATAATGTCGGCTCCTGTGGGTGGGTCAATGGTCTTCCCAGGTCCTCACGGTCCTTGCCTGGCACCCTGCCCACAGTCATGCTACCCGCCTTGGCTCTGAGTGCCACTGGCACAGCTGTACACAGCTTCCTATCTGCAGTAGGCATTTGAGATCCCTGATCATTCCATCCCTGTTGTACATCCAGTGTGAGTTAGATCCACAACACATAAAGTCTTGGCAGGCAAGGACTTGTCTCAGATGACAGTTTTCTCTTTTCGTGGTCATTTCCTGCATGCCTGGAGCCATGGTTCTCAGACTATACCGTCCAGCAGAATCACCTGGTGGGTGTTTTAACATATGGGTTGCTGGGACCCAGCCTTGGTGCTTCTGATTCACATGGTCTGGAGTAGAAACTAGAAATTTGTGTTCCTAGAAAATCCCTGGGTGATGCTGAGGCTACTGATTTGGGAACCACATTCTGTGAACTACTGCTTTAGGAAGACATTTTGTATGCCTGTGGACTGGATCATGGTAAAACCAGTATTCTTTCTTCTACCACTTTTTATTCTTTCTTACATAACTTCCTGACTTTTGAAAAATTGTGTGTTTTATTTGCCACTCAAATAAGACCTTTCTCTTTTATTCTCCTGGAATTTCTCTGAGGCCAAGGCTGACAGTCATTCACCTGACATGGCTTAGAGACAGGAGGATGATGTTGGTGTGACACACAGACTTCTCTTGCCTTGACTTTATAGTTTTTCTTTGTTTTCGATATCTTTCCATGTTCTCTATCATGGTGACAGCCAACCTGTGGTCACTGTCCAGATGCCCCCTGCACTGCCACAGTCTCAGCCAGACTTGAAAACTAGGGGCATTTCCACCCCCAGCATTTCACAGACCAAATCCTTATCTTCTTGCAAATCTATTTCTACTACACAGATGGCTGGAATCCTCCAGCTGAGTCACACCTAAAAATTCAGAAAAGAAAAAACAATTTGGCAATGGTTTTTTCTCTTGGCTATTTTCCACTGTGTGTATTTTTCCCTAAATATTGTTTCTTATATTCTTAATGATCACATTCAAACTACTTTTCCCAAATATATGGTTCATTTCTCAAGCTTCCCTTTAAATACATTGCTACATGTATTCAGATCTTTCTCGGTTCAGTTCAAATGAACTCCTAAGAGATATCAAGAATGGGGGGAGGTGGCTAAGGGAAAGTGAGCCTGGTGTGCAGTGGTTTCCAGCTTAAGCAGAGGACAGAAATCTGTGCAGCCTGAATCATTAGAGCTAATTTCCTGTTTTCCTGCCTTGCACAGCCACTGTAAGCACTTGCTTCCAAACACTGACCTTTCACGAAGAAGAAGACCACAGGGATATATTTGATCAGAGCTTCATTTAACAGGAATGCTCCAGGTGAATACGTTCAGTGACCAGTATGAGGAAGCTATGCCCACATTAGAATTTTTTTTTTTATTTTTGAGGTAGCAGCTATTCTCAATAAACAGTCCCTCCAGTTGCAGCTGTGTACAAGGCCCAGCAGAGCACCTGGTCTAGAAAAGGGAGAAACCAAGTGTCGAAATGCATGAAACGAACAGGGACATGGAAAGGAGGTGATGCTGTTTATTAGGCACCAGTTTTGTAGCAGGTTCCGGATGAATCATAGACCATCAAAATGACTTCGCTTTCTATTTCATTAGAAAGGTGTGTGTTCTTGCAAGAAAACCTGTTTTGTAGCCTTTAAATGTTATGGTGCAGAGGATCTAGGTTTTAATTGTCAGTTCTGAAAAATAAGTCCGAGGCAAAAATAATCCAATAAATAGAGAGTCATTCTAGTGCATTTAAACTTTTATTTACAGACCATCAACTATTTGACTAAGAGGTGGGACTGGACAGACTTGAAATTAAATCATTAGGATTTCAAATTGGAGATGAACAATGTCTGAAATCACAGAGCAGGTTTTTGATAACTTATGATTTAGGTGACAATGGCTGATTAATGCACAGCTTTTCAGACATACCTTTATCATCAGGAAAGGACAAGTATAACTTGAATTTGAAAGAAATAAACTATTAATGTTTAATGTAGCCAGAGATCAAGATAGTGGAGAAGAAGGAGGCTGAGCTCACATCCCCCAGCAAACTCATCAAAAATATAGCTACACGTGGAGCAGCGCTTATTGGCAATAAGCTGGCAGAAGGGCTCTTCTACAACCAGGGCTATAAAGAAAGATCCACATGGACTTGGCTTCCCTGGTAGCTCAGCTGGTAAAGAGTCTGCCTTCAATGTGGGAGACCTTGGTTGGATCCCTGGGTTGGGAAGATCCCTTGGAGAAGGGAAATTCTACCCACTCCAGTAGTCTTGCCTGGAGAATTCCATGGACAGAGGAACGTGGTGGGCTACGGTCCATGGATGAGGTTGCAGAGTCGGACATGACTGAGCCACTTTCGCATAGAGTTGGGTAGGAAGGGAGGAGAAGTGATCCTGCTGCACCCCTAGCAGGGGCCCAGGAAAGGAGGGGATCTCCCTGGGATTCTGGGGGGGACACCACAGGCTTGGGGATCCTCCCTGGGGAGCTAGGGGCTTGAGCCACATACTGGGCACCTCATCCCTGGGGTCTTCCAAAGAAGACATAAGATGACCAACAGGCATATGAAAAGCTGCTCAACATTGTGAATAATAAGAGAAATGCTAATCCAGACTACAATGAGATATCACCTCATACCTATTAGAATGGTTATCACCAAAAAGTCTACAAATAACAAATGTTAGTGAGGATGTGAAGATAAGGAAACCTTCCTGCACTATTGGTGGGAATGTAAATTGGTGCAGTCACTATGGAGAACAGTATGAAGGTTCCTTTAAAAACCAAAAATAGAATTACCATATGATTCAGCAATCCCACTCCTAGAGCTGTATGTGAAGATAATGAAAACACTAATTTGAAAAGATACATGTGCCCCAATGTTCATAGCAGCACTATTTACAGCAGCCGAGATATGGAAGCATCCTAAATGTCCATCAACAGATGAATGGATAAAGAAGAAGGGCTGTTTATATTTGGTTGTCTAAAAAGTTTGTTTGGGTTTTCCTTATGATGTTACAGAAGGACCTGTGTATGGAATACACACACACACACACACACACACACACACACAATGGTATATGACCAGCCATAAAACAGAGTAGAATTTTGCTATTTGGAAGAACCATGGATGGACCTGCTTAGTAAAATAAGTCAGAGAAAGACAAATACTGTGTATTATCACTTTTATATGGAATCTAAAAGATGAATGATATAACAGAAACAGAAACAGATTTGCAGATATACAGAAGGGAATGGCAACCCCCTCCAGTATTCTTGCCTGGAGAATTCCATGGACAGAGGAACCTGGTGAGCTACAGTGCACAGGTTTGCAAAGAGTCAGACACGACTGAGCAACTGACACACACACACATAACAAACTAGAGGGTAGATGAAAGGGGAAGGGGCAAGATTAGGGAGGGGAATTAAGAGACAAACAACTGTGTGTAGCACAAATAAGCAATAAGGATACTTTGTACAGTGTAGGGAGTATAGTCAAAATTGAATAATAATTTTAAATGGAGTATAGTCTTTAAAAATAATGAATCACTATGTAGTACACCTGAAACTAATATCATATCGTAAATCAACTCTATTTTTTTTAATATTTACCTTTTTATTTTATTTATTATTATTTATTTTGCCGTGCCGAGTCTTAGTTCTGGCTTGCTTAGTTGTGGCATACGGGATCTAGGTCCCTGACCAGGGATTGAAATCAGGCCCCCAGCATTGGGAGCATGGCGTCTTAGCCACTGGACCACCAGGCAAGTCCCTCAACTATGCTTTAATAGAAAAAAAATTTTAAAGAAGAAACTATTTAATGCGGTGATATTTTTCAGTGGGCAACAGACGAATGACGCTTTTCTCCAAGTTTTCTCTTTATAATGTTGTTCCACCACATGGTAAGCATAGGATTTACTTTCAGTCATATGCACTTCAATTTCAAACATTCTTAGCTTAACTTTACTTAGGTTAGAAAAAGGCCTGGAATGTCTGCTCCTTCTTTCTCACAGTTTGTATTTGAAAAATCAGCGAGAATACCTCAAAGTGTTAATGTCCAAATAGGATATGTGTTCTAGTGTGAACTGAATGATCCTGGCTGCGTCTTAACAAGATCCCAGTAATGAGAAGTTAGGACGAGGAGGAAGATGCAGGAACAAATGATTTCTCCCCCAAAAGCTTCTTTCTTTTGTGTCACACAAGGAAGCAATTACTGAAGAAAACGCTAGAAGGCCTCTAAAGATCGTCTCAGCCCTCAATCTTTTAAATCATCTCCTAGCAACTATGGTTCTGCCAAGATGGAAACGTGGACATGAAAGTCTGGAAGAGAGGAAAGTGACCTGGCGACCCACATCCTTCTGGTGCCAAGATAGCAGTGCTACTTCAAAGTCACTTCTCTCCTCACTTGAAAATGTTTCTTTTTCTTCTTTTTTCCCTCTCTCTCTCTCTTTTTAAATAAAACTCTGTGAAGAAATACAAAGGGCCCTTGAGAATCCAGCCTTCTTGCTGAACTTTTGATCATGAGTACACTTGGTGCTGTGATGAACCAAACAAGATTTTCTTATCGCTCTTTCCACAAGGTAAGAAAAATGAATTTTCATCCAGGAGACCCTCTGTGTGTGAAGCAATTTGTTAAATGATATCCCGGAAGTCTTTATCTTCTGATAAAGGTGAGTGATTTGTTTAATTTAGGAATGTCTTATCAGGAGATATTAACTGCAACAGATCAAGGGTCCTTTGCTTTTTGCAAAGATAGAGCAGTCAGAAGATTCTCGTACCTTTTATTCTATAGGCTCAGGATTACCACCTATCCCTACACATCAGCCCAAATCTGCCTGGATAAATGACAGTTTATATTTCATTTTCTGACATTCTCCTGTGCCCAAAAAAGTCGTTACTTTGAACTTGGTTAACTTGCCTTTGAGGCAGTAAATAGAAGCTGTGCTTCCTTCAGTGGATGATGAACTTACAGAGTCATTATATTGAAGAGCTAATGAATGAAGACATACATAGATTCAAAAAGGGTTAAGAAAAAAGAAAGGGTGAAAGCCTTCACAAAGATAGACCGAGAATAGACAATATAGGGAGCTGTTTTAGGCTTAAACAACCTGAAGAATGACAAACGCAGTGGCCCACGAGCCTGCTCCTTTGGTATTGGTGTCTCGGTCCTGTTTCACATCCTGAATATGACAGTGTGATATTTATTTGAGGTTGACGTTCTGATTGTTTCCGCAGAATTTGTCGACAGGACATAAAGCGATATTGACTAGAGTAGAAGCGATAACAAAAGTGAAGTGCGCCTATCAGCGGGGTGATGTTATTTATAGACGCAACGGGCTCCACATCCTAAATTCAGAACACTTAGTGGAATTCAGGTGACCTGCTCTCCTTGTTGTGCACAAAGGTATACCCTTCAACCTGCAAACAGAGAAGGCTCCGCAGCTGTGACACTAGGTTCATTTAACACAGATGGGCAAAGACTTCTTTTCACAGTAAAAGCTTTCTGGGTGGTCTCTTGTACAGTTATCATTACCAGAATCCAGCTGAATCACAGATGCAAATCTCATTACTGGAAATTTTACTAACTGATGACACAGACTCTCTCCTTGCCCTGCCTTTAGCCAGGCTCCTCTGAGCGCTCTTCTTGGCCAGGACTAGTTTCTAACAGCTCAAAACAGCAACCCCATTTCTAACAGCTCAAAACATCAATTTAGTTTCTAACAGCCTAAGTCTACACCCATCTCCCCTCTAAAGGGCATGCCTAGAAAACTCAAGTTTTCTGTCCTAAAATTTACTATTTATTTCAGCCAGTCTCTGAGGATAGGACTGGCAGTGCCCAGCTCTGCGGGAGGACAGAATCCTAACTTTGGTCTCTGCTAGCAGGCACAGCAGAGCAGTGTCCCATTTTCACTGATTAACCCCTTGTCATTTTTCACTTCTCTAACTCTACCGAGCCCCCGCTGGGGCCCCTCTTTATGCCCCCATTTCCCTTTTAAAATGACGATTCACTTCTGAACACCTGGAGGATGAGTTCCATTCCTGCCAGACTCATTCCTGTTACATAATTATTACTGGTGGAGATCTGTCCTTCCCGCATCAGCGAGTGTGTGGTTTTGTTCACCTTTGACGGGCGTTTACCGCAAGTCATGTCATCTCCCAAGACCTCCGTTCCTTTCATATCGAAATGGTTGTCAGATAAAGGCAAAGTGGCTGCCCCTTCCAATGAGAGATGTTTTTTCAGATTTCACTCCAAAAGACTGGACTGCTTCTAGGCTCATACCAGATTTACGTGTGTGTGTGTGTGTGTGCAGGCATGTGTCTATTGCAAATTAGCAAAGGAGCACCTTCAATCTCTACTATTCTCCATTTTCTTTCTTTTTTTTTCCCTCTTATCTCCCCAGAAACCTGATAGAAAGAGATGTATATGGACTGAGAGGTAGACATACAGAGACATACACACACATACAAACACATGCCCACAAAGAAGTCTTCTGTTAGTAATAATAGCCAATAACTACTGAACGTGCATGCAGGAGCAGGTGATGCATCGTCCTAAGTCCCTTTTTTTTTTTTTTTTTTGTCCCAAGTCCTTTAAAGGAGCACCTATCCCAGAGCTTAGTACATAAGCATTCAATAAATGTGCTGAAGAAATTTCAAACATTTGAAATTCATTAAAAAAAAATGTCTTCTTCCTTCAAACTTCCCAATGAATTGTCAGTTAGGGTTCTTTTTGTTGGCAGAAGTGCTTAAGTTTACAAATATCTATTTGTGGTTAGTTTTCTTTAATGTGCAGCTAAACAACTAATATAGTTAATTTCAAATCTTAGTTTTTCCTTAGCCTTTAGTGTCACCTTAAAAGCTTCGATTAAAAAAATCCAAGTGGTTTTATGTAAAGATAAGAATACTTCCACTTTTATTTTTATTAACGATCAACTTATCTACAAAATTTAAAGATACAGATCTTATAAGGCATCCTATTTAGGAACAATTAACCCTATTTATAGGGCTTCCCTGGTGGTTCAGACAGTAAAGAACCTGCCTGTAAGGCAAGAGACTTGGCTTTGATCCCTGGGTTGGGAAGATCCCCTAGAGGAGGAAATGGCAACACACTCCAGTATTCTTGCCTGGGAAATCCCATGGACAGAGGAGCCTGGCAGGCTATAGTTAGTTCATGAGGTCACAAAGAATCAGACACGACTGAGCAACTAACACTAAACTTAAACCCCATTTATACATTCAATTGAACAGAGTCCCTTAAACATCTCAAACTACACCTATAGCCTACTGTAGCCTATTATTCTCTCAAACATCTCAAATATTAATATCTGAAAAGAAAAACATGACTTTAACAAGCAAAATCTAAGCCTTTAAAAAATTAGAATCTGTTAATCCCAACTTCCTATTTTATTTATATTAATATATACATACCACCATACATAAAATAGAGAACCAACACGGACCTACTGTATAGCACAGGGAACTCTACTCAATCCTCTGTAATAACCAATAAGGGAAAAGAATCTGAAAAAGAACATATTTATCACTGAATTGAATCACTGTGCTGTACATCTGAAACCAACACAGCATTGTAAGCCGACTGAAAATACGTACATATATGTCTAGACCAAAGGAGCGTGTGCCCTTAGACTTAGTTCAGTTGTTTCCTTTGACTTAGTAAATCCCCATCCACATTCTTCTGGACCAAACTGGAGTCACAAAATATAAGGTAACATTCACAGAATTTAAATCACCCCCTTAGAAGTGCCTTTAGTATTTCTTTTTAAGCCACGTTGTTTTCATTCTGGAGGAATGCTTGGAGAAGTGTGAAGCTCTTTCATCCTTGTAATTTTGGCTCAGTGTGTCAGAGCACTGAATAAGATGCATGAAGGTGAACACGCATTTTAAAAATTGTTTCTTCTCTTTTTAAACATACAGTCTGCCTCTGCTGTCATTCGGGCAATTTTCACGCGTTGGATAACAGCAGTTCATGTAAACGTTTGTTCTGGTCTAACCATGCATTGCTTCCTTCTTTTTATTTTTTTTTAGTTTTTTTTTAGTTTTATATCCTTACTGCTCTTTTGCCCTTATTTTTCTTTTCCTTGATTCCAGTAAAATGTAAATGTCATCACTATCTTGTATTTTCTCAGTATTTTTATGACTTTCAAGCCACTTGGCCTATTTTCTAATCCACGAGTTTAGTGAGATGGTGGGTGAGATGATCTGGGGAAAGAACTAGACAATTATAATTAATAGCCCCTTTCTGTTTAAGAGTTCTGTAAAACTTTATCAGTTCTTCTTGTACCAAAACAGCAACTCTTGTGTTAACTCAGAAGTAATGTTATTATTATTAATTTTATAAGACTTAAAAATTTGATGAGTCACTGGGAGTTTGGGGTTAGTAGATACAAATTATTATATATAGGATGGATAAACAACGAGGTCCTACTGTAGCACACAGTTCAGTTCAGTTCAGTTGCTCAGTCGTGTCCGACTCTTTGCGATCCCATGAATCGCAGCACGCCAGGCCTCCCAGTCCGTCACCAACTCCCAGAATTTACCCAAACCCATGTCCATCGAGTCGGTGATGCCATCCAACCATCTCATCCTCTGTCATCCCCTTCTCCTCCTGCACCCAATCCTTCCCAGCATCAGGGTCTTTTCCAATGAGTCAACTCTTCCCATGAGGTGGCCAAAGTATCGGGAACTATATTTAATATCCTAGGATAAACCATATGGAAAAGAATATGAAAAAGAATGTGTATATGTGTATAACTGAATCACGTTGCTGTACAGAAGAATTTAGCACAGCATCATAAATAAACTATGCCTCAATAAAATTTTTTAAATTTGATGAATCAAATGTGTTTGGGTAGGAATATGAACTATATGTACTGTAATAGCAGAGTGTCTATTAAGGAAAACATAAAGGGCAATTGGCGTTCCCTTTCTAAGGAAAAGCTGACACTGGCCATTTAGGATTTAAACCTGATAGACATTAATATTACCTATAAAAACTGCTGAACTCAATTCAGTGATGGAAAAATAGAAATGAGATGTGAGACATTCAAGAGCCCCTTTACAGCGTCCCACGGAGAGAGAGAATGAAATAGAGGGCTCCTTCTATAAGATCCACAAGCTGCAATCTACGTACCTTTGTTTTAAAATATGTGTTCTCCAAAATGCTTCATGACTACTATGAGCCAGGACTTACACAGAAAATAGGTGATGGATATATTTACACATTCTCTACAAATTAGAATTGCAAAAGTTGGCTTCAGAAGACAAAGTGTTGAAATTTAGGGAACTGGTCAAGTGGGGAAAAGAAAACCTCTGCTGGTGAAGAAGTAGAGAAAAATGATGCTGGCAAAACTCAGAGGGATTGTTGCCATAATATATGTCTTCTTCCTGCTCTGGGCCATGGAAGGAAATTGATACAAGATGCTGAATACAGAGTAACATTCCCAAGGAATAGTTTACAAGTTGTCATAAGGAATACTATCTAATGAGATATTATTGGCCCTTACTATGCTAAGGCATTTTGTTACATATCCAGGCCAGCTTGGGATTACTTTGTAGTTTACAATCTATCATCACATACTTTATCTCACTGGAATCTTACACTAGCCCTGAAATCAGAGGGAACAGCTGCCATGTGACAAATAAAAAAGTTGCAACCCATAGAGCTTATGTGACTTCACTTAGTCATAGAGTAGATATGAGTCAGTGCTTTTATTAAAATCTGTGACTCTGATTCCTTATCCAGCTGGCTTTCTACCAGCATCCTTTTCTTTTCTTTCTTTCTCTTTTTTTGCCACACCAGGTTGTCATATGAGATCTTACTTCCCTGAGCAGGGATCAAACCTGTGCCCCCTGCATTGGAAGCTCAGAGTCTTAACTATTGGACCACCAGGGAAGTCCTAGCATCTTTTCCTTAAAGTAGTAGTACCAGTGGAAAAACTTAAACTGAAGGACAAAAACATGAAAAACAAGAGCCACACTTCATGATTATGAGGTTCCTAAATAAAGGGTATATTTGGCAAGTGACCTGTGGACCCCACAGTGGACCAAATATACCCCACCACCTACTTTTGTAAATAAAGTTTTATTAGAACACAGCTACTCTGATTTGTTTATGACTTGTCCATGGTATTTTAGCTGCAACAGTAGAGATGAGTAGTTGCTGTAGGGACAATATGGCCTTCGTATCTGAAGTATCTGCTATCTGGAGCAAGTATGTGAACTAACAGGGCTTCCCAGGTGGCTCAGTGGGTAAAGAATCCGCCTGCCAAAGCAGGAGACGCAAGAGACACAGGTTCGATCCCTGGGACGGGAAGATCCCCTAGAGGAGGAAACAGCAACCCTCTCCAGTATTCTTACCTGGGAAATTCCAGGGACAGAGGAGCCTGGCGGGTCACATTCTATGAGGTTGCAAGAGTCAGACATGACTTAGCGACTGAGCATGAACGCAAAGGGTTAGTATTTGCAAGAAGAGCACAAAAGAGAAGTACTTTTGCGGTGACCAGAAGGAAAAGCGTCCACCTCCTGTGGGAGACGGGAAGGGCTGGACGTCTCTCCCTCCCTTTAACTGCTGCCTGAACAGTTACGTGTGAGAGTGTAGAGGTTTGGACAGGCAGTGTGTGTGTGTGGGCTCCATCCCTCCTGGGCTCTATTTCTTCAGGAAACAAGTAATTCAACTTTTCAGGAAGAAATCTGTCAAAACGTGAGAAAAGGAGACGGGCAGATTGATTCTGAGGAAAACGAGTTTGATGCGTGCTTGGCACTTCGCCATATTCTGAGATGAAACTACATCCGTGTCTAAACAGTTCTTCAAATCACAAAGCGGTTGAAGGTCAGAAGACTGGAAATGGCATCCTAGGAAGCGAAAAATGTGCTCAGAAACTGGATTTTCAAAGGGCTTTAGACAAGGTTGAATGATGGCTGTATAAAACAATTATCTCCGTGGGATGAAAAGAGAAGCCCGCATGTCCTAAGCATGTGCTGATGACCGGGCACTGTATACTTTTACACCCAACACTTCTTTCAATATTGAAATGACTGTGTGAAGTCTGTATTTTTAAACCCTTTTAGAAGTAAATTGCATTTCAGAGACGTTAAGCAACTTGTCCAAGCTCACACAGCTAGTAAGTACAGAGCTCAGGGTTTGACCGTCTGTCTGCCTCTAATTCATCTTGCATCTCTTCTCCCCTCTGCCTCCCTGGGGAAGAGGAGCGAAGGCCTATTTTAGGGACATGGAGAGCTGAGACACAGGTTCGATCCCTGGGTGGGGAAGATTGGCTGGAGGAGGAAATGGCAACCCACTCCAGTATTCTTGCCTGGGAAGTCCCATGGGCAGAGGAGCCCGACGGGCTCAGTTCAGGGGATCACAAAGAGCTGTTCACCACCGACGCGCACAGAGCCAAGCACATCAGGGGCCACTCATCTGTGCAGGGAAGTTCAGGGCCTGTTTAGAGCTGAGGCTGCTTGTTGGCCTAAGATCTTAACTGATGATCCATTTAGATGGATGTGGCGGATCTGGGAGACTGCAAAGAGGAACAAGTCCAGGTGAGACCTCCCCAAATACACTGGAGTTGTGGGACTGGAAGAGAGAGGGTGTCAGAGGGTAAATAATTGTTTTTGTCTTGAGCCCTCTGGTGTCTAAGATAGCTGCTTCTTCTGGGGCTCATCCCACCACTCCAGGTCATTTTCAGAGAACTTGAGGACTGAGGTGTGAGCCAGATCCTGGGATGCAAGTCGTTTGGGAGCACCTTTATCACTAACTACACCTTCGTAAGGCTAGCTTGCGCTCTCTCTCCCTCTCCTTCTTTCCATATATATATGGAATCATTACCATATATATTCTTCAGAAGAAGAATATATGTGATGTACATATATAACCCATATATAAACCCATAAAGTTATGTATATTCACATATGCATACATATGCATGTACAGTTTTATGGGTGGAATTGCACCCCTGCAAAATTTTTAGTTGAAGTTTTAAATCCCAGCACTCAGAATATATGACCACCTTTGAAAATAAGATCATTGCAGATATAATTAGTTAAATTAAGATGAGGCCATTAGTGTGGACCCTAATCCCAATATAACTAATATCCTTATTAAAAAAAAAAAGAGAAATTTAGACACAAGAGACAAGCACAGAGGAAGAACTCCTTTTTGAGACAAAGGTAGAGATGCTTCTATGAGTCAAAGATTGCCAACAAACGTGTGTGTGTGTGTGTGTGTGTGTGTGTGTGTGTGTGTATCTATTCCCAATAGAGAGCCCAAATTTTTAGGGAAACCATCTCATCTTACACCCTGATTAGTATGATTTTTAAAATTCTCTTTGGGTATATGTTTCTTAACATTGTGTCAGCTTCCCCAGATCTCAATGAAATGGTCAGCAAATACAATGTGAACTATAACAAATTAAGGTGAGCTGCCCGACTTCCATCTGAAGTACACCTTTTATTTCGTGGCTGTCATCAAAGTATGTACGAGAGTTGAGTGATAAGTGTTAGACAAGAGTGAAAGCGGGCAAGTGACAGAGAGAGAAAGTGGGGAAGGGGTGTGTGCGGCCCAGGAAGAGGACGTATCTGATTTCTCAGTGTCTGGTCAATGCTTCACAAAGAGCACCACGCTGTGTGTGAGAGCACACTCACCGCCTGCATCTGCAGGAAGACTGGCTTTTCTCTGGTGACGGAAATAATAAATCACCTTCGACAGAGTACACTGTTTATTGTTATTACAATGGTGCATCCACTGAGGGCTTGGTCAGCTCTCCTGGAACAAAACGGACCACCTGTCCATTCCGGTCTTCAGAAGTTTAGTTTAGTTTTTTTTTTTTTTTTAAGAGGAAGGCGTTCTATTGGCAGAGTCACGAGAGACATAATTCATATCACAGTCTAACATTTGGAACCAGACTATGGGTCTCCTGGTGAATGTGCTCCTTTCCTGTTGCTTCTCGGACCCTCAGATAAGTATAAAAAATCACATTTTGTAGAACAGAAATGTCTAACCTCTTTAGGGGCCTATAGATGGACTTCAGATGGAAGTCTGTACATCCACATGAAAGTGAAAGTGAAAGTGGCTCAGTCGTGTCTGACTCTGCAACCCCATGGACAGGCCAGAATACAAGAGTGGGTAGCCTTTCCCTTCTCCAGGGGATCTTCCTAAGCCAGGGATTGAACCCAGGTCTCCTGCACTGCAGGTGATTCTTTACCATCTGAGCCACCAGGGAAGCCCATACCTATATGAGTGATGTGCTAAATACTTCTTCTTTATGCACGTGTACATTTGAATAGTGAGACCACATGGATGCCCTAAAGGTTCTATGATCACTTTTGCCCCCACGAAAATAAACCTAAGCCAGTACCAGTGTGACTCTGAGTGTGTGTCCATTGGCCCCATTTTTCTTTCCTCTGAGGGTAGTCAAGAGGAGGTGACTGGGGTGTAGATTTTTGTCAACATCATGCTGAAGAGCGGCAGAGCCCCGGACGTTGTGTGTGCGGCGCGCCACTCCAGGAGAGAAGATTGCTCCATGTTACGTGCACGGCGGGGCCTGAGAGAGACTGGGCCGCACAGTGAGCGCCGCTCTCTTGGGGCCAAGTGACACTGCATCAAGAATTCCAAGCCTGTTAGAAGACGCCACGTTTACATTGCATCTTGTTTATACCTACGCTCAAGAGCTTCTGTTTTTAACAGAAAGGAGACACGATTCTAAGCCATTGTCATCAGCCAAATGTCGGCAAATCAATGTCTTGTCAGAATTATTCTTGCTTTTACACTGGAGGCTGGATTTAAAACTGCTACCATGAATCTCACATGTTGGCTGGATTCATCAAAACTGCAAGTATCATTTGAAGAAATCTGAGACAAAATACAGTTTGGAGAAATCTTCTTGTCTTACTGATAACAGAGCTTGAATTACAGGGTCAAACTCTATGATTGTTGCTATTCTATTATTTTTTGAAGTTGTAAAGGAAAAGACCCGATATAAATCTTTCAGGGTGGTGGTAGAGTTTTTCCACTTTAGGAGAAAAAGGTCAAGTTAGACTTTGGGATTATCCAGCTTAGTACTTATAGGAATAACCTTATTTTAACAACTTTTTCAGTTAGTTTGGTGTTTAAGAACTTTAAAAAAGTGATATGTAAAGACACTAATAAGATTCAACATAGATGAAAATTTGGAAAAGCACTAGTTCCATTTACGGCAAGAAAGGTATTCATATCCTAAGTATATACTAGCGATTGTTGTTGTTTAGTCGCTAGGTTGTGTGCGACTCTTTTGTGACCTCGTGGACTGTAGTCCGCCAGGCTCCTCTGTCCATGGGATTCACCAGGCAAGAATGCTGGAGTAAATTCACATTTCCTTCTCCAGGGGATTTTCCTGACTCAGGGATCAAACCCGCATCTCCTGCATTGGCCGGTGGATCCTTCACCACTGAGCCATCTGGTAAGCCCCAAATACATAACTAGTTCAAAATGAATATGAATAAAGTTGCCACAATTAAAAAATAACAGTAAGAAAGTCAGTTGACAAAATAATACATACAATTTAATTATAAATAAATGAAAAAATTTCAACTTTACTAATACTTAAAGAAATTTACAATACTTAGTTGTTATTTTTATACTATGATATGTAAATGTTAAGAGTGATAATACTAAGTGTTGCAGAAGGTTTAGAGAAATTGCTCTCGGAGTAAACAGTGTTGAGAAAAAAATAGTGTTATTCTTTTGAATAGTAACCTGGCAATAAATCACAAAAGTTTTAAAACGTGTACACCTTTTGAGCAAGAAATCATATTTATAAACAGCTAACCAAAGGAAATGATTGGAAATTTAGTGAAAAGATCTTCATCACTATTAGTCATTATAATAATAATAAATAGTTGAAAATATTTTCAATCTCCAAAAAATAAGGGATTATTTAGTTGTGCTACTATCAAATAATGGAATATTAAACAGACTTTAAGGATAAAAATGTAGAATTGCATTTATAATATAGATGATTTTTCTGTGTTGCAGAGAAATAAAAAGCAAATTGTAGCATAAAATTATTTTTGCATAATCTATCTACAAAATGGGGAAAAAATCTAAAAGAGTATATACACCAAATGGTAACAGTGGTAAGTTCAATATAGTGAAAATATGAGACACTTTTATATCCAATTTTGCTTCTGTTTGTTCAACTTTTCCTACAATGAACATCCATTATTTGTATAATGAAGTAAAAATGAATTTTAAAAATATCGTGTAAGTTTTCCTTCATTCTTTTAGCATTAGCAAACTATTTGCAGAATCTTTAGATTCTACTAGTCAGATGTATTTATGTTGAAGATAAAAATACCAAGGCACTTTCTATTCTTCAACTCCATTGAAAAGGAGAATTTTGACAATTTATGATCAAGTTAGAATAAATAAATAAAATTATAGGAATCTTGGTGGTGATGTAAAAATTAAATAAAGCTTAATCAGTAGATTTGGAATAACAAAAGTTCAATCTGATAAAGTTAGATTCACCAAGTATCTGTGGTTTAATCTAGGCAGTATATACCTGGCTAGTCTCACCAAATAGAAAATTGTTCTATGACAAATTGGTTTCATCTTTCAGGTTATATTCCTCCTGTAAATGTCATCTTATCCATTGTTAATTATATGGACAGTTGAAATCTTTTATGAATTAGCTAAAAGATTTCATCTTTTGTGAAATCTTTTATGAAACTTTCCTCGTAACTCAGTCAGTAAAGAATCTGCCTGCAATACAAGAGACCCGGGTTTGATTCCTGGGCCAGGAAGGTCGTCTGGAGAAGGAAATGGCAACCCACTCCAGTATTCTTGCCTGGAGAATCCCCATGGACAGAGGAGCCTGGGGGGCTACAGTCCCTGGGGTCACAAGAGTCAGACATGACTGAGCGACTAAACCACCACCATGAGGTAACTAGCAAAGGGCTGCTGCTGCCATAAAGAAGGAAGAGTAAGTTTTACTTGACTATAGGAACAAGACAGAAAGCTCTTCTAATTTCTATGGGTTCAAAACCTGCTTCAGAATTTGCTGTTTCGGCATCAGCTGACTCTTAAATAGCTCTGCACAGACTTTAGCTGATCTCTGTTAGAAAAGTTTTCTTCATGGCAGCCACGTAGCTTTGAAGGGCAGGAAACTCTTTGATCAATAAGAACCCTGACAAGGATGGTTTGAAAGAATCCTGACTTCTCCAAGTTGTTCAGAGTAAGGTTATTTTGAGTAACTCCAATTCATGAAGCCAGAATTTTATAGTGTGCCTTAGGAGAGTATAGGTGTCCAAGAAAGCTTCTTTTCTTGCCTTAGCCCTGGCCTAGTATCACTTAGAAAGATTCTATATGTGGATTGCCAAAGAGTTCTAATATTTCCAAACCTTAGATTTGGAGTCGAGTTGTGGAATATGTCTTTGTGAAAGACAGCAATGGGAGAAATCCTGGCAATATTTGCTCAGCTTTTAATCAGTGAAACTGAGATTTTTCAAAGGATGAACTACCCACTTAGAAATTTTTATGAAATACTTATTGCTTGTCAGTTTTTTTTCTTTCTACTTATTCTGCTTGCTAGTCAATATTCAGCAAAAGTAATTGAACAAAACCATGATTATAGTCAGGCTTCCCAGGTGGCTCAGTGGTGAAGAATCCTCCTGCCAATGCTGGAGACACAAGAGATGAAGGTTCAATCCCTGGATCAGGAAGATCCCCTGGAGAAGGGAATGGCAACCTGCTTCAGTATTCTTGCCTGGAGAATTCCACGAACAAAGGAGCCTGGTGGGTTGTGGTTCATGGGATCTCAGTGAGTCAGACATGACTGAGTGACTAAGTACGCGTGTACAAAATTATATTCAAATCAATAAGTCTTTTAACAGTTGACAATTATTATAGCCTTGTAACATTTTGTTTCAGAAAACAGGCAGGCAGAAAAGATTATTAATCATCTTCCCTCCCAGAGATGATCCCTGTTAATGTGGTTATATATTCTGATCTATTTCTTCTTTATATGTATATGTATGTATATATATATATAACATTTTTACAAATTGCTATCAAAGTTACATACTGTTTTATAAACAGAGATTCCAAATTTTCATCAAAAAGCAAAGAATATTGAAAACTAATCCTGAAATAGTATTTGAGAGAAAAAAAAAAGCTACATAATATTTCTTTATTGAGGCTTCCCTGGTGGCTCAGGAGGTAAAGAATCTGCGTGCAATTCAGAAGACCCAGGTTTGATCCCTGGGTAGGGAAGATCCCCTGGAGAAGAGAGTGGCTACCCACTCCAGTATTCTTTCCTGGAGAATCCCATGGACAGAGGAGCTTGGCGGGCTACAGTCACAAAGGGTCAGACAGAGTTGAGTGACTAACACTTTCACATCTTAATTTACTCAGCTCCTATTCTACAAGTATATGAAGGGGGAATCATCACAAGCGATCTAGGCAGTATGATGAAGGACTCAGTCAGCCTGTGTTCTCCTACTGAGGGAGCCAGAGAAGCGTGAGCTGAAGAGGATGCTCACAGATGAAATGGCGTTACAGGAGAGGGCCCGTGTCGTGTCAGGGGACGAGTAAGCACCTCTGATTTGGGGATCAGAAGGGAGTGTTATCACGGTCAGAATGATACCAGAATGCTTCTTACCACATGATGCAGAACTTCTGGTCAAGTTCAAATGAGTTAAAACCTATGAACTACCTGCAATAATGCCTGACGTGTACTAAGTATTCAGTAAGACTCCACTAGTATTACTGTTGTTGCTATTGTCAGTATGGTACTCTATCCACACGGCAGTTTCAGGGAAACATTGTCTCTGATGCCATCTGTTTGAACTTCAGCACTTCCCCAAACTCAATAGGCCATGCATTTTCTATAGCAAATGGGCCTTGAGACTCAGAAGCCATGTCCACTGATGTCAAGAAGTCAAGTTGTTTGTCATGCATTAGACCTATTTGACATTTCTTTTCCAATTTTCAATTGCCTAAAATGATCCAAGGTCCCCAAAACTTAATAAGAGTATTTAATTACTTCAATAAAATAGGTCCATGATCCTCCATGCTGGTGTAATAACCATTTCCATGCATTTAGAATCACTCACAATATGCACCCTAAACCAGGACAATTATTTGCTTTTATTATTGCTCCTACTCTGTTAATATGTGTTTATCTTAATTTCAGTCTCTGTGGCCTTGAAAGAAGTACTTACTAGCCGGAAGCCATTTAAATGCTGAGACAATGCACTCCACATTAAGAAAACTAGAAGAACACCAATCAGCCAAGCATACATAGGCTCTTTTCCTCTTAATTAAAAGCTGGTTTGTACTTATAACTCTTCTCTGGCATATTACGTGGAAGTATTCAAACTAGCTTCAATTAGGATGGGGTAAGTATAGGCATCACTTATGAAGTTTTTGCTTCACAAGAACCTTGTTTTAGGGACTTTACTCAGTTCTCCCTACAAGGTAGTATGCTGTGACTAGGTGTTCACGAATGGACTTGTGCAGATTTGTAGAATGAAACCTCCACATGTAGCAAAGATAGTCCCCCCACCTTGACTTAGAGTACAAGGATCCTAAAGACAGTCACTGCCCTGCAGAACATCTCCATGTCTGTGTCCTGATTGGCTTCCAGCCTTTCTATAGGCCCCATGTGTATCTTGGAGATGTCTTGTTCATGATTTAAATCATACTACATGAAGAAGTTAGTAATTAGGGGGAAGGGGCAGAGGACATCCCTATATGAACAGAAATGTAGGAAACAGAGCCAGATCTTATAAATAGTCAGTCATGTGCATTTGCCTGAATTTCTACATGTAGGATTTTTGACTATAAAACTCTTGGTTTTGAGGGAAGAAGGTGTCTAAACATTCTATACCTTAAGACCCTCAAAGCCAAATACTTTTATTCTTGTAGGTAATTTATTTTATGGAGCAGCCCAAAAGATGTGGGGAGTATTTGGGGACATATATGCTGGGTGTTTAGCAAGGACTCTAAGAGATAGGAGATAGGCCCTATACAAGTCTTAGAAATAGCTTCTGTGAATGTGTGGTTTTGAATCCCCTCCCGCCTTATACATACATACACACACAGAGGTGCGCACGCACACACACAGCGCTCTGGGCATTTTGCTAGGTTCTTTGCTGGGCTTGATAGGGACAGAGTAAAGGGACAAAGTAGGAGGTTAAATAGTTAAACCCGCTAGAGGATTTAAGTAGAGAAAAAAGCATGGGAGACCCTATAAGTTAATAATCACTCAAGAAAGTAGGTTTGCTCAACCACAAAGCCAAGCAAGCTTGCTTAGCAACAAAACCATGCAACCGAAGCATGAAGCATGTCCCCAAACAATAAAACTATGACGGGATGAGACCCGCATCCTGCCACGCGAGCTCAGTAAGTTAGCGATCCCTAGGACATGCTCTCTGCACAGTAACAACAAAAATATAAGAAAAGAGTAATATTGTGCTGAAACTCGAGATGATTTACTGCATTTTAGCATGTGAAAGTGAAAGTCACCCAGTCACGTCTGGTGCTTTGTGACCCCATGGACTGTAGCCTGCCAGGCTCCTCTGTCCGTGGGATCCTCCAGGCAAGAATACTGGAGAGGGTTGCCATTTCCTTCTCCAGGGGATCTGCCCAACCCAGGGATTGAAACCAAGTCTCCATATGTTACTGCCTTTTTGCTCATTTCCATTGCCCCATGACAGTCCTGTCTTGACCGTTTAGGGACAAGAAAACTCCTCCCCATGACTTGGACAAAGAGCTGGTGATGAAAGAGTGACATCTACTTAAGAAGGAGGAAGAAGGTGGTCTTCTCCTTCTCCCCACTTTTCCATTGATTATAAAATGGTAGCTTACTAAATGCTGGTGGTGCCACCATCTTGCCTGCCTATAAACCTCACAAGCATCCTGTTCTAATAAATCATTTCTTAGCTATCACTTTGCCTCTCATTGGATTCTTTCTGTGCTGAGACAGAAAGAACTGGAGCTCCTCGGAGTCCCCTGAGATACATTTCTAGTGGCTTCAGCTTGAAGCAGATTGAGGGGGAGTGTGGCCAAGCCATATTTTTTCCTCCAAATTTGGAGAGTTGTGGTATGGCGGTAGGCCCTCTGAGATAGCACACCTCCCTCAACATTTCACCAGCAGAGATTTATGGTCATGAACATGGAAGCAGCAGAAAGTTGTTTTCTATCACATTCCCGAATCATAGCAACAAATAAATTCTCCTCTTTCATCTTATCAAATCCCAGGCACCTGCTTGTGGAACTGGCAACAGAAAGATTTTCTGTGCTGCCATGACAGGTTTCTCATTCAGCTTGCCAATTTGCTTTGTCTTCACAGCCTGGCAAAATATAGCTATTGGCAGGAAAGTGAGTATTTGAAAATAATTACAGTATATGGGGATTTTGGTTCCATAATATGTAATTAAGTAATTTAAATACTGTTTTAGCACTAGGGATAGATTTGCTTTCTGCTTTATAATATGCAACATGTTCAGTAATTTGAGCTCTTTAGCCACCAGTCCCTCAAAGAAAGAATTAGAATGAGGATCTCAATGAACACGATCCATTACAAGGGAAATTTAGCAAAAATATTAATGACCTCCGTACTTTGTAGTTCCATGGCCATACCCTTCCCCACCTGCTGCTGTGGAGAAGTGGGTTCAGAAAGCAGAGAGGTGGGTTGTTACATCAGGAGTGCAAACGGAAAGTTCATTTTGACCTTCTGAAAGACAGAGTTCATCTTTCGTTGGACCAAGATATGATACTTCAGAAAGACAATTATCTTTGAAACTAGGCTTTCATTAGAAAAACAGAATTTTCCAAATACCTTGAGCATTTTTCCATCGAGGCTCCCTGTACTGGCACACATGTGCATGCATGTGTATGTGTGGCTGAGTCCCTTTACTGTTCACCTGAAACTATCACAACATTGTCAACTGGCTATACCCCAATACAAAATAAAAAGTTAAAAAAAAATAATATGTAAATAAAACACCCTGCCTCCTTATAGCAAATGTACTATTTGGCTTGTTGCTGAGGGTGGGAGAGTGTTACATACGAGAGGAGATGAGTGAGAAATAAAACACTGCCTGCCGTATCAGCAAACAAGGGCACCTCGGTCATCAGCTGTTGTAGCCACCGCCACCAGTGAGGTGGTGACCCCCAGGGAACTCAGGAAGGGAAAACTACCTGCCCTCCAGTAGCCATCAGGGCCTTTCCCGGCTGCTCAGTGGTAAAGAAACTGCCCACCGACGCAGGAGACAAGGTTTTGACCCCTGTGTCATCCCCTGGAGAAGGAAATGGCAACCCACTCCAGTATTTTTGCTGGGAAATCCCATGGACAGAAGAGCCACGCTAGAGCCCATGGGGTCACAAAAAGAGTCGGACACGACTTAGCAACTAAACAACAGTAAAACAAAGCATCCCTCAGACTGATAAAGAAAATGTAGTATAAATACAATGCACTGTTACTCAGTCATAAAAAAAAAAAAAAGAAAGAATGCCGTCTGCAGCAACATGAATGGTCCTAGAGATGATCATATTAAGTGAAGTAAGTATAAGTGTGAAGTCGCTCAGTAGTGTCTCTTTTCGACCCCATGGACTGCAGTCCACCAGGCTCCTCTGTCCATGGGATGCTCCAGGAAAGAACACTGGAGTGGGTGCCATTTCCTTCTCTAGGGATCTTCCCGACCCAGGGATTGAACCTGGGTCTCCTGCACTGCAGGCAGATGCTTTACCCTCTGAGCCACCAGGGAAGCCAGGTGAAGTGAATAATGTGAAGTAAGCCAGGCAAAAACAAATATCATATGATATCACTTATATGTGGAATCAAAAAAAAATGACACAAAGGAGCTTATTTACAAAACAGAAACAGACTCACCGATTTCAAAGGCGAACTTATGGTTCCAAAGGGGGAAATGTTGGGGGGGGATAAATTAGGAGCTAGGGATTAACATACACAGACTGTTTTATATAAAACAGATAACAAATAAGGACCTACTATATAGCATGGGGAACTCTACTCAATATTCTGTAATAATCTATATGGGAAGAAAATCTGAAAAAGAGAATGGACAAGTATATATGTATAACTGAACTTCTATACTGTACGCATGAAACGGATACCACATTGTGAATCAACTATATGCATGCATGCACGCTTAGTCACTCAGTTGTGTCTGACTCTTTGCAACCCCATGGACTAGCCCGCCAGGCTCCTCTGTACATGGGATTCTCCAGGCAAGAATACTGTAGTGGGTTGCCATGCCCTCCTCCAGAGGATCTTCCCAACCCAGGGATCGAACCCAGATCTCCCGCCTTGCAGGTGAATTCTTTACCTACTAAGCCAGCAGGGAAGCCTTCGAACCAACAATACTTAAATAAAATTTTTTAAAAAGAACAGAAGAGAGGTTGAGACCACCAGGAAACACTGAGCCTTGACCCAGATGGGAGAGATCTACCCATCAACTTTAGGTGTAAATGGCACCTGAACATCCATCACACAAGCCACCAGTGAGGGGCTGTCTGCTCAGAAAGAAACCCGAGGAAGCAGCAGATGCACAGCACTGCAGGGACCACTCCCCTCTCGGGATGTTGTACCGGCGACCCCTCTCAGCTCGCTCCCCAGATACCAAATACCGTCCTGGAGAAGGAGATGGAAGGGAGAGGAAAGATGAAAGCATCGCCGTCTTACCTGAACAGTCATGGGCTCCCCCACATCCCGCGAAACAAATAAGACCATTTACGGGTCTCAGTGACCTGATAAAGGGTTCAACTTTGAATGGCCTCAAGTTTATGCTGAGAGGAAGGTATTGAATCAGAAGACTCTGGCCCTTCATTAATGAGCAGGTCTGAGTTGTCCCCATCCCTCAAGGGAGCAGGGCTCTTTCGGAAGCTCGAGGCAGTGTTAGATAAAAATAAACTATAGCCATAAAAGCAAAATGCAGGACCTTGTAACTATGCTATGCACTTTGGCAACTTTATAGTACAGAGCTTGCATTTTTTGCCACCCAGAAGACTCTCTGGAAAGCAAAATATTTCAGTAGAGAAATGATAGAATGAAATAATTTGAAAGGTTCTTCAAATTGTGAGAACCGATCGTGACATTTTTTTACAGTTTGCCCTTGGCAAATTCTTTTCCTCCTCCTCTAACAGATAAGACATCAAGCCAATTTGTCAGCAGAGGCCTGACTCAGAGCCCTCAGGTGGAGAGGGTTTGGCAAGATTAGAATGGTAGGCACATCGAAGAGTCCGGCAGGAATTCCGTGTTTGGAGCTCGTTTAAGCGAAAAGAATATGATGGGCCTAAAATAAAGGAATATCAAATAAGACAAAAGGCCAAAAGCAATGGATTTCTTTGTTACTAAGATTAGTTAACCTGCACTGAATTTTTCAATTGCTTCAATGTCCAGAGCATGAGCTCAGAAAAGCACAGCAGAGGACCTCTATCGGGAAGTATTAAAAGCTCTCTAGAAATGTATCCAGACAGTATGTTTAAAAATTTATGAACAATTTCTATAAGTGACTCCTGGTCAGTTGTAATCATTAGATGTACTCAGATGATACGATAATCTTCCCACTGCCTGAAAATGTGCTGACTATGTAAAACCCCGAAACAGGCTTCACTTAGTGTGCTGACCTGATATTTTTCTTCCTGGAAAGATTACCTTTTTATTAAGTTACTTAGAAAAGCAAACTTTTTAATTGAGGTGTAATTTTATACAAACCAATGCACAAATATTTATCTATAGCTCAGTGGTGGTGGTGTGTACCCAGTCGTGTCCGACTCTTTGTGACCCCGTGGACTGTAGCCCACCAAGCTCCTCTGTCCATGGGATTTTCCAGGCAAGAGGACTGGAGTGGGTTGCTGTTTCCTCCTCCAGAGGCTCTCCCCAACGCAAGGATCAAAACTGCGTCTCCTGCATTTCCTGCATTACAGGCAGATGCTTTACCACTGAGCCACCAACTTTTTACGTATGTACATACCCACATGATCCCCACCCAGATCAAGATATTTCTTGAAAATAAGTTCATCCGTAAACCAAATATTATTTTGACTTCTGTTACTGTTGATTGCTTTTTCCTGTTTTTGGACTAATGGAAATGGAGCTAAATATTAATGATGTTTCAGTGACTGGTTTCTTTCACTCAAAATTACAGAAGGTTCATCTACTTTGTTGCGTTTGGCAGTATGTAGTTCCTCTCCAGTGTGCAGTGCTCTGCTGTATAAATATATCACTGTTTCCTTTTGATGGACTTTGTGGTGGTTCCCAGTTCTTTCCTCTTACCATGACGCAGCCATGACCATTTTTGTACTGGTCTTTGGATGAATATGTTAACATTTATTTCTATTGGGCATAAATCTAGGAGTGAAATCACTGAGTCAAAGGATATGTGTTTATTTAGCTTTAATAAGCGATGCCAGATTCCCCAAATGACTGTGCCAACTTATGTTCTCAACCTGGTCTTTTAAACAAAAGAGGGTCTATTGTGTGCTTTCCAGGTGGGCCAGCTTCACCCCTAGCTGCCTAAGGATGTCTTGTTTACAGTTGTGCAGGCAGAGCATACATGCTCTAGAGAGAAAAGCTTGGCATTGAATTTATTTATTTTTAAATTCGACCATGTATATGCTCATCAAGGATATATGACTTATGCAGAAAACAATTTTAACTGCTCTAGAACCAAAACGCTTCTGAGGTGTCCACTCCTGGACAGCTTTCTCTCTACAGTGAGCCATGTATGCAGTCATATCACCTCCTCAGCACTCCCCTGGCCCCTACACATAACACATTTCTTCTTAAGCCTTTATTTTTTTCCATATTAAAAAAAATATATGGAAAATGGAATAGGCTTTGCATGTGTTGGAATAGGGAATACATGGGAAACCTCTGCACCTTTCCCTCAATTCTTCTGTGAACCTAAAGCTGCTCTAAAAATACAAGCTTAAAAATAGCATATATGCTCAGTGTAGGAAATTCAGCAAATAAGGAAGACATATAGAAGAGGCTAAAGACTCACCATCTGACTAAGAATATTCTGACTATATCCTTCCAGAACTTACTTTTACATGAAAGTGTTTCAGTTATATAGAAATTGTTTCTTTACAAAGATTTTGTGACTTGTGTTTTCAATTTTCTTTAGTCCTTTTGCTTTAACTCTATTCATAGACATCTTTTCATTTCAATAACTATAAATATGCATCATCATGTTTAATAGCAGCAGAGAATTTCATTGTACATAAATACTATAACTGATTCCTTTATTGATGGATATTTATATTAAAATTTTGTTTCTCTTTTAAAAACAGTGATGGAATCACAAAAGGCCAGATACTCTCCAAAGCCAAAGAAGTGCTGAGGAAAAAGAACAAAGCAGGAGGCACCACATTTCCTGATTTTTGAGCTAACCTATAAAGCCATAGTAATTAAAACAGTATGGTCCTGGCATAAAAACAAATAGATCAATGGAACAGAATCAAGAGCCCAGAAATAAATTCAAATATACCTGAGGAACTCATATTTGACAAGGAAAAGCCAAGAAAACTCAGTGGAGAAAAGACAGTCTCTTCAATACACAGTGCAGGGAAAGCGTGTAAAACAGTGAAACAGCCACTGTCTTCCTTCACTCACAAAAACTAACTCAAAGTGGGTTAGAGACTTAAATGTATGATTTGAAGACATGAAAATCCTAGAAAGAGAGCTTCTAAACATGGGTCTTGGTAATTATATTTTTGGAAATCATACCTAAAGCATAAGCAACAAAATAAAAAATAAATAAGTAGGGTGGCATCAAGCTAAAAAGCCTCTGCACAGCAAAAAGAAATCATCAACAAAGTGAAAAGACAACCTATGAATTGGGAAAACAATTTCAAGCCATATATCTGAAAAGTAGTTAATACTTAAAATATGTTAAGAACTCATAAAACTCAACAGCAAAAGTCCCCTTAATTTAACTTTTAAAATAATGGCAAAGAACCTGAATAGACATTTTTCAAGGAAGATACACAAATGCCCAACAGGCACATGAAAAGACGCTCAGTATACTGGTAATTAGGGAGATGGAAATTAAAACCACGAGGAGATGTCACCTCACACCTGTTAGAATGGCCATCATCAAAAAGACAAGAAGTAACAAATGCTTGAAGGATGTGGAGGAAAAAAAGATCCTCATCCTCTGTTGTGGAATTAGGGAAAACAGTATGGAGGTTTCTCAAAAAATTAAAAAATACAATTACTGTAATGCGACCCCATGGACTGTAGCCTGCCAGTCTCCTTTGCCCATGGGATTTTTCCGGCAAGAATACTGGAGTGGGTTGCCGTATCCTCCTCCGGGGGATCCTCCCAACCCAGGGATCAAACCAGTGTCTCCTACATCTCCTGCATTGCAGGCAGATTCTTTACTGCTGAGCCACCAGGGAAGCCCCTTAGAATTACCATATGATCCAGCAATTCCACTTGTGGGGGTATATTTAAAGGAAATGAAATCACTGTCTTGAAGACATTTGCATCACAATGTTCATGCAGCATTATTCACAAAAGCCAAGAAATCAAAGTATACTGTGTCCATCAACATATAAATGGATAAAAAGGATGTGGTTTGTTTTCTTTAGGATATACTCCCAGATTTTAATTTCTAGGTTAAAGTTGATGTATATATTCAGTTTTAAAGTGTGTTTTAAAAGTGCCTCTCCAAAGGCTGTGCCAATATATATTCTCAGGTATAAATGAAAATTCATAATCCCCAAACTCCCAAATGATTAATTGCAGTGTTATTTTTAATCAGTAATAACTTATTGACCTATAAAAATAGTATCCATTTTATTAACATTTCTTTAATTGCAAGTAAAACTAAATTTTTTTCAATAGTTTTGTTGGCTACTTGCAATTATCACCTTATAAATTACTTTTTACTTGCCTCCTTAGTCTGATTTCTTTTGCTGTGTAAAAATTATTACATGTAGAAAATCTATTAAAACATGTTTCCAGGCTTCCTCAGTGGTAAAGAATCCACCTACTGATGCAGGAGACACTGGTTTGATCCCTGGTCCAGGAAGATCCCCCATGACTCAGATCAATTAAGCCACAAAAACCGAGTCTGTGCTCTAGATCCTGTGAGCTGCAACTACTGAAGCCCTTGCGCCCTGGAGCCTGTGTTCCACACTCAGAGAAGCCAGTGCAATGAGAAGACCGTGCACCACGCCTAGAGGGTAGCCCCTGCCCACCACAACCAGAGAGAGGCCCACACAGCAGCAAAGATCCAGCACAGCCAAAGCTAACACATAAATAAATACATGAAATTATTTTTAAAAATTAGAAAAAGAAAATGTCTCCCACATTTGTTTTCAATATTTTACTTTTAGCAAATTAGGATTTCCAGTATTTAAGTCATCATCTATATTCTTCAGTGGAATGTTGTGTTATTTTCATACACATAGTTATTCTTCCCAAACCTTATGAAATTCAGTCCTGATGTATTTTGCACCATTGCTGGTAACTGAATTGAATTATTTTGATGATGTTACTTTATTTATTATGGTATATGGTAATTATTTACCAAAATAATTGGTTAAGGGACTTCCCTGGTGGTCCAGTGGTTAAGAATCCACCTGCCAATGTGGGGACAAGGGTTCGATCCCTGGCTGGGGAACTAAGATCCCACCTGCTGCACCACCACTAAGCCCATGCTCCACAAGAGAAGCCTGTGTGCTGCAACTAGAAAAAGCCCACATGCTGCAATGAAGACCCATTGCAGCCTAAAAAGAAAAAAAAAATCACATAAAGGTAACAAAAGAAGTATATGTCAAATTTTTAAAAATGATTAGCTGATTTTTTACCTAGTTTTGTTAGGTTATTAGTTGAGTTGATTATTGATATATATTCATCTATTGATATCGGTTTATTTCTGTGATCCACACTTTACCAAATACTTGTTTTTAATTTGTAAACATTTTTTATTCATTATCTTGTTTTTCCCAACTAAATAATCAAATCATAAGCAAATAATGATACTTTCCTCATTTTCAATATTAATAGTTTTCATTTTGTCCTGCCAGATCACAATGGGGGTTTCTAGGATAGTGTTAGATGATAAAAATTAAAAATACCCATCCTCATTCTAATTTAATTTATTTTAATTCACTATGGGGCTTCCCTAGTAGCTCAGCTGGTAAAGAATCTACTTGCAAGGCAGGAGACACTGGTTCGATTCCTGGGTCAGGAAGATCCCCTGGAGAAGGGATTGGCTACCCACTCCAGTATTCTTGGGCTTCCCTGGTGGCTCAGATGGTAAAGAATCTGCCTGAAATGCCTTAATGCTGGCATCAGACTTGAGATAGAATGTTTTTCTAAAAAAAAATCACATTAAAATGTGATTTTAATCACATTAGTTTTCCTTATATTTTGAAGAGTTTTTGCCAGATATGGATAACACTCGTTATCAAAAACATTAACATGTTGAAATGATCATAGGAGGCTTTAAGTCATTTGTAAGTTCATTTGTGTAAATAAAGCTCCTAATACTGAACTAGTCTTTCACTGAAAATATAGACTCTACTTTGTCATGGAACATTTTCCTTTTCATAGACCCTGGGATTGATTTGCTCATGTTTGATCGAAAACATTAGGCTTTATATTGATAAGTAAGATAGTAAGTCAACAGTTTTCTTGCTTGCTAATCCTCTTAGGTTTTTCTATCAGAGTTATACTAGCTTTTCTTTTTTCTGTGAAATATTTTCAATAGCAAATGCTGTTTCTAATTTCTTCTGATCACACCTAGATTAAACCTCAATATATGCCAGGTGCTGTGCTGGGGATTAGGCAACAGAGACACTGTGTCTCTTTGAGGACTCAGTGCAAACCAGTCTTTGGAATTTTGAAAGAATTAGCCTGGCCGCATTTTGGAAGCGGAGGGAGAGCGGACGCCGTTTTGACAGCCTTTCTCACGCCTTCCGTTTTGGTGGGTGTATTTTAGTTCTCTCCTTTTGTCATTCATATTTTCTTAGAAAATTATTCCTCTCAAGGAGAATTTGATTTTATCTTTCAATAGACGAATCTTCTTCTCTGTGGTTGTTCCCATTTCCTAATTTGTGTGTTTCAGCTTCTTCTCTTTTTCTGCCCTTTGTAGTGATTGTTACAGTATTTTTTCCTTCTCTAAAGCAAAAAGTTACCCTCCTGTTACCACATAGTCTGTTTTTGTCACATTATTGATAGTACCTCAAGAAGATTTGCCAACTTTGAGAGAGCCTCACAAATACACTGAAGATGATGTTTTTTAAAGATCACTGTGCTATGTGACCTTGAGCAAAGAACTAAATTGCCTGGGATTCTGTTCCTAATCTACCACTTGAGAGGAATGTGAATTTCTCAAGACCAGGGGCCATGTTTTCTGAATCTGCCCCAGGATTTAGGGCAGTTACTCTTATGTGGCAGGATTTCAGTAAAAATTTGTTGAATTGGGCTTTTGCTGAAAGGCAAATAACTGGTTAGACAATTGAGAATTTTCCTTTTTATGAACCACCCAGCAGCAGCATCACTCACTATTTAATCACTTACTAGCCACATTGTTGGAAAGACATTGAATTATTTTATTCTGAACCTAATAAGACTGATTCTTTTACCATTTTTAAAGGGAAAATGACATAGTTTAACCATACGACAGAAAAATGAATAATAAGTTGTTTCACACTCATGCTGAATCTCTGAATTTTCTGGTGTCAGTAATTTTTGTTAGCTGGTTTTTCTAAAGCCCAGTCTATAGTGTGTGTCAAGTGAGTAATTCACATGATTTTGAAAAAGAGATAAAGGAAAAAAATATCTCACACTTCAATACATCCCCAGTTCCCTATTAAGCATTAACTTGAGAGGGGATTTAACAAGTTACATATTTTAAAAAAAGGATATTTCTGTACTAGTCTCTCTTACCAGCACCTTAATCCATGGATATTACTGTGCTTTTTATTTGCTTTCCCTCATGGAACATTTTCTTCCACACTGAGGGTTCTATTCTGAAAGCAATGCCTAATGGCTTTATTTTACAATTTCCATTTATTTTAGCTATCAGTGGTAAATGTCGTCTCTCAAACTCACCTAAAGTAAATAACTGTGGATCATCATTAACCAGACATTTGGGGCAAGACGTGCCGTATCAGACTCTCCTCCCAACTCACTGGAACTTCCATGCAGATATAATCATATTGAAAAACTCAGTGCTGTTACCATCTTGTAAGCACTATCGGTCACGTTAATGTTTTGTTTTTTAAAACTGGAGTGTAGTGGCTTTATTCTGTTGTGTTAGTTTCTGCTGTACAGCGAAGTGAATCAGCCATATGCATGCATATGTCCCCTTCTTCTTGAGCCACCCTCCTTCCCCACGACCCCCCCATCCCGGCCCTCTATTGACCCCCAAGCTGAGCTCCCTGTGCTATACAGCAGCTTCCCACCAGCTATCTAGTTTATAATGGGAAGGTATGCATGTCAACCCCAGTCTCTTCAGTTCATCCCACCCCTCCCTTTCCCAATACCCCGCGGTATCCACAAGTCTGTTCTCTGTGTCTGTATCCCTATTCTTGCCCTGCAAACAGGCTCATCTGTACCGTTTTTCTAGGTTCCATGTATGTGTTAATATGCAATATTTGTATTTCTCCTCTGACTCACTTCATTCTATATGACTTAGAGGATTGCGTTTAGAAGTGAGTCAGAAAAACAAGATCATCCGATTGAACTCATTGGAGAATCATGTTTAATTTTTAAACCATTACTTTGACTAATTCTATTAATGTTGTTTTAGTCACTCAGTCGTGTCTGACTCTTTGTGACCCCATAGACCATAGCCCGCCAGGTTCTCTGTCCATGGGATTCTCCAGGCAAGAAGACTAGAGTGGGTTGCCATTTCCTTAATAGAGGCTGTAATACTGAAAGGACTCTTACTTTGGACCCAAGCCCACTCTGCCTTTTAAGATAGCAGAGCAGCCAAAGAGCAACCTATTACCGTTGTCATTCAGTTGTCTCCCTCTCCAAAACTGTCAGTTCTCCCTTTGAAATAAAATAAGTACATGTGATCCTCTGTAAATCTTATTTGATTAAACACAATAAGGACATTCTATAGCCCCTTTTCTAGAGTTTCCTCCTGCAAAAAGATGAAGAGCATACACTGGCTTATCTCTCGGCAATCATGATCACAGTGTTTTGGAGAGCAATGACTTGAGATAAAGGACCTATCTGAGAAACCAGCGCGGAGCTTACCTCTAATGGGTTGGATCCACAACAGCATGATGGCAAAATCCACTTCAGTTCTCCATATCCCACGCTGTAAAGTGAGATGTAGGTTAATTCCTGAGGTTTCTTCTAGTTTCCGATCGTTGGTGATCCACGAATTTGTTTCTATGAGCTCTCATAACTGACGTTCTTAATTGGACCAATTATTGGGCAAAGAAAGATAAACTGTGACCTGAAGAGCTAGACCTGAAGTGCAGTACGTGTGTATCCTTTCCTGAGGTATCTGTCTTCTGGCTTTTGTTCAGAATTCGTGAGAAATATTTATGCATGGTAGGAAACTGAAGGGGCACAAGTCAGAAGGTGCTGGTGGACTGTGAGTTCTTGATTTGCATGATGGAGAGAAGCATGAAGGGCATTTTAAAACTGATTTCCTCCACTCACCTTCTTTGAATGACAAACGCTCATTGATTGGCATCAGAGATTTTACTGACTACTGGGGCAAGCAGAAGTTTCGAGTGGAATGTTACCTGCAGAATCCTCCTGCTGGAGCCCGGACACTTCCCTTCTTGTCTCAGAGTAACCCATGTTATGATGGCACTTCAGCATGAAAGTGAGTTTTCCATTTCCTTGCTTGCTAAATTGAAGCTATTTGATAAATGGAATACATGTCACCCATTCCTACAACAGTGTATACTAAAGCTATGAAGTCTGACAGAAAGCAATTGTAAAGCTTTTGCTTTTGCATTACATATATATATGTGTGTGTATATATATATATATACACATACACATATATATATGTGTATGTATGTATGTATATATACTTGGTTCTAGTCCATGTTACCTTGAGAAGTAGCCAGGATATCAAATCATATGCATTCCAACATAGGCTTGAAGATACATTTCAGATTGGAGGAAAGTTTGCAGTTGTGTTCTAGGTGATACAGTGGGAAAGACCCAGTCTGCCAAAGCAGGAGACACAGGATCAATCCCTGGGTTGGGAAGATCCCCTGGAGGAGGAAATGGCAACCCAGCCGATATTCTTGCCTGGAAAATTCCATGGACAGAGGAACCTGGTGGGCTACAGTCCACGGGGTCACAAAGAGTCAGACATGACTGAGCACACACATGAGGTTGTGTTTTAGTTGCAAATAAACAAGCAAATAAAACAATTATGTATTTATTCATTCATTACATTATATCAAACTTCATTTTCACTTTGGAGTTAGAATCATTTTATTAGAAATTAATCATGTGTACTTTTTAGAAATAGAATGGGTTTTGAGCGTAACATGGTTACCTCTCATAAACTAACAGTAAATTAAATAATGAGATAATTTATGCTTTGCTGTTGCTTGGCTGCCATTCTTCAAAAATGTAGTTCTGAAGATCATCAGCTCAAAAAAAACTGTTGACAGTGTACAGGAGTTTTCATCTTCTGCTATCATATTCTTCTCTTACGGTTTTGGTGTTTTGTTGTCAAATTTAACCTCCTCTAGTACCTTAGTGGGGCTTTCCTGTGGTTCAGACAATAAAGAATCTGTCTGCAATGCAGGAGATCTGGGTTCAATCCCTGGGTTAGAAAGAGCCCCTCGAGAAGGTAATGGCTCCCCACTCCAGTATTCTTGCCTGGAGAATCCCATGGACAGAGGAGCCTGGTGGGCTACAGTCCATGGGGTGGCAAAGATTGGACATGACTGAGTGACTAACACTTTCTTTCACTTTCAGTACCTTAGTAAGAGAAAAATGCTTAGTCATTCTTGAGAAAAAATGGATTAAATAAAAGACCCATGATATCTGACTTAACTTCACTTAGCATAATCCTCTCTAGGTCCAATAATGTTGCTGCAAATGGCATTATTTCATTCATTTTCATGGCTGAGTAATATTCCATTGTATATATGCACATGTTTATATATAAACCACACTTCTCTATATATGTGCCGTTCTTCAGTCAATGGACGTTTAGGTTGCTCCCACGTCTTCATTATTGTAAATAGTGCTGCAGTGAACACTGAGGTGCACGCGTCTTCTCAAATCACGGTTTTCTCCAGATACATGCCCAGGAGCAGGACTGCTGGATCAAATGGAGCTCTGTTTTTAGTTTTTTAGAGAAAGACAAATGTCACCGGATGCCACTTATATGTGGTATCTTAAAAAAAACTGATACAAGTGAACTTATTTACAACATAGAAATAGACTCAGAGACTAAGAAAACAAACTTATGGTTACCAAAGGGAAAAGGGTTGGGGGGAGGAGGTTGGGATTAACATGTGGACATTACTACACATAAAATAGATAACTAACAAGGGCCAGTATAGCAAGGGAACTATACTCCATATTCTGTAATAACCCATATGGGAAAAGAATCTGACAAAGAATAGCTATATGAATAACTAAATCACTAGCTGTACACCTGAAACTACCAGGACATGGTAAATCAATTATATGCCAACGTAAGATTTAAAAAGCAGTTTTAAAAAGATTGGTGATGGAAGTTCATAAATGACAGTTACTCGTCAGAATTGGTTGCAAGTCAGTTGCTTCCCCCTGTCAATCAGAAGAATCCCCGTGAGCTGATCACGCCCTCTTGGAACCATCACCGCCCCACCCCCCACCCCCCACCCAGGTCAGCACACGCAGCCTCGAGGGCATCGGCTCACTGTGTCCCCCTTGCCTGGCAAAGCGAGGAAGCGATTCTTTTCACTTCACCCCAAACTCTGTTTCCGAGGTTTAATTCAGCGTCAGAGGCCAGAGGCCAGAGTCAGCATCATTTGGGCATTCTTCATGTAAAATGCCATTGTTTAGATTTCTCTGCCTTTACATTTTCTTGGCAATTAATTTTCTCCTTTGTAAGTGAGCTCCAAATCAAAATAAGATTATTTCCTTTGGCATACAGGACTTCGATTAGAACAGATTCTGGGCTGAATAATGAAGTGTAACCTCATTGTTCTCTTTTGTGATCCAAATGCTTCTGTTTAAGAGACACAGAACTACTGTCTCTTATAAGAGACACAGAACTACTGAAAACTTGAATTGCATCATTAACTTAAGTGCGGGTCCTTCCAGTCACCGTGTGTTAGCAGATAATCAAACTCTCGTGGTGAGGAAAGCTAGCTCTGTTATCAGTAAAGGACCTGCGAATCTTTACTTCTGTGTGGGCTTCCCTGGTGCTTCAGAGAGAGAAGAATCTGCCTGCGATGCAGGAAACCAGGATTCATTCCCTGGGTCGGGGATCCCTTGGAGAAGGGAAAGGCAACCCACTCCCGTGGGTTCTGGAGAATTCCATTGACAAAGGAGCTTGGTGGGCTATACAGACCATGGGGTCCCAAAGAGTCAGACACAACTGAGCGCCTTTCACTTTCACACAGATTTTAGATAGTTTACAAGGTGATTATGATGATACATTAAACACCAAGCCAAATTTTAGAATGAAGGTTTATAATTGTTAACGCCATTAAGGATTAATTTTGAATTTGAATCAAAATGGTTTATTTAGCCTAACTGAGATTAAAAGTACATTCATTAAACATGAGTCTTCACATGGTGGTTTTGAGGAAAACTATGATTCCAGACATAAATTACTTCCCGACCTTCCTACGGAACTAGAACACAAGAGGGAACGATGTTGATCGTGTCTTCGCCGTCGCTTTGGTCTCTAAAGAAGAGTTGCCTCAGATGATTTTGATGAACTGTCCACTCTCAAAGTGGATCATAGCATTTCTTGTTTCATATTTTTATTAATAATATTTGAGTTTTACATGAAAATGTGATGTGTATAGCTTGCTTACTTTCTCTGATAGAAAGGGCATGTTTGTAAAATGCATAGGAAATACAGAAACTTATAAAGAGGAAGATAAAAATCTCATCACAAGGTAGTAGCTACTGTTATGTTAAAACATTTTCAGTTTTTGATTGTTTATTTTTTACACAGTCAAGTTCACATTAATATACAACTTTATAATAAGATATTGTGACTTTGGTCTTTGACGTATGTATTTCTCTAGAGACATAGACATAGAGAACAATCGTATGGACACCAAGCTGGTAATGGAGGGGAGGGATGAACTGCATATATTGGCATGTATACACTGCTGTGTATAAAATAGGTAGCTAACGAGGACCTGCCGTACAGCACAAGAAAACCTACTTAGTGCTCCGCGGTGACCTAAACGGGGCGGAAATGCCCCAAAGAGGGGATGTGTGTGTAAGCGTAACGGATTCGCTCTGCTGAAGAGGGGAGACCAACACAAGATTGTGAAGCAACTATACTCAAAATTAACAAAAACAGGTGAGCAAAAGGGTATATTGTACAGCACAGGGAACTACAGCCACTATAGTGACTTTGAATGGAGAATAATCTGTAAAAATACTGAATCCCAGTGCGCTACAAATGAACCTAGGATAATATTGTAAGGAAACTATGCTTCAGTAAAAAAAAGTCTGGTGAAAACAAAAAACATATATATTTCGCCATCTACTGAAACTGTCTTGAAAATATGACTTTAATTAGTGCATATCATTGTGTCTTTATCTCACCATTCTTTTACTTTTAAAATAGACTATTTAATCCTCATTTTTTTAATATTATAAGTAGTGCAGCAATCAATGTCTATTAAATAAATATTTTTTCTGAATTTCAAATTTTTTCTTTTCAGTGTATTTCTGAAAATATAGAAATGGACATAATCCTTCTAAGGTAAATTGGATTTCAAAAGGACTATGCCCATTCACTCTCCTGTGAGTCCTATGCGATCAACTGTTGCCCGCTGCTTAGCTGGCTTTGAGACCTGTGACATTCATTTACTCCTTTCTAAGTTAAAAAGTCCTTGAATGGACTGAAGAATCTCCATGTCAGCTTTTCTTTGTTCTCAATATGGGGACAGTGAAGCCCCACATGAGGCAAATACTTCTTAACTAGTGTCCCCAATTCAACGCAAGTTTTTTTTCTAAATTCTACTCTTCACAGAGCAACCATTAAAAGAATCAAGTCATGTTATTCATTTGCTCAAAATCTCAGAGTAAATTCCTGGGTTGTAACAGTGATTCCCAAGACCTTACCCAGTCTTGCCCACAACAAGTTAATGAGCCGGGTGGTTTTTCACTCTGTTGGAACCTGCCTTAGACACAGAGAGGGAGTATAGCTGTGCTCACCAAGTGCTGACAGGTATGGAGAAAATTGACAAGAGCATGATTAAAATGGCTAACTCGAGAAGATAAATTGGATTGGGAGAAAGCACAGAGGGTAA
This sequence comes from Okapia johnstoni, assembly GCA_024291935.2. Classification (NCBI taxonomy): domain Eukaryota; kingdom Metazoa; phylum Chordata; class Mammalia; order Artiodactyla; family Giraffidae; genus Okapia; species Okapia johnstoni. The sequence goes on along the minus strand of CM044327.1, from coordinate 34,134,098 downwards.
TGGACTGAAGTGATATGGGAGTTTCCCAGAATGGTGACATGAGTTGGCATGAGCTATCTCAGCATTGATTAAACAGGGAGTCGTGGGGAATGGCGGTGATGAGGAGCTAGGTACAGTCGTGGCAGGAGGGTGCTGAGTTCCCACAGCGGAGGTCTGTCCCGGGCGTAATTAGTATGGGTCTGGAAGCATCCCTGTGGAACACAGATTGAATGGAGTAAGCAAATCCAGCACCATTGGTCTGTGAGGTTGGGGAGGAGAGCTGGCTTGAGAAAAAGGAGCAGAAAACAGTCTTCAAGGCTCACACCTCATTCCCTTTAAGTTAATGCATTGGAGAGGCTGTTCTAGAAAGACAGTGAAGAAACAGAGGATATTATTGTGGAGTAAGAATTGTAGCAAGTTAAATGAAAGGATTGTGGAGAAAAGGAAGAAATCTATTTTTTAAATTTTATTTTATTTTTAATTGGAGGGTAATTACTTTACAAGTTTGTGTTGGTTTCTGCCATACATCAACATGAATCAGCCATAGGTATATGTTTCCCCTTCCTCTTGAACCTCCCATCCCTTCCCATCCCTCTGAGTTGTCATAGAGCACTGGATTTGTGTTTCCTGTTTCATACAGCAAATTCCTGCTGGCTATTTTACACATGGTTCCCACTGTGTCCAAAAGTCTGTTCTTTATGTCTGTGTCTCTGTTGCTGCCCTGCAAATAAGATCCTCAGTACCAGGAAGAGCTCTATTAAGTGAAAAAGCAAGTTTCAGAAAAGTGTGTATGATACAATTTGATTTTAATTAAACATATATCAAACCTCTGATCTATATGTAGAAGGATGTAAACACCTGCTGCTGCTAAGTCACTTCAGTCGTGTCCGACTCTGTGTGACCCCATAGATGGCAGCCCACCAGGCTCCCCCGTCCCTGGGATTCTCCAGGCAAGAACACTGGAGTGGGCTGCCATTTCCTTCTCCAATGCACGAGAGTGAAAAGTGAAAGTGAAGTCGCTCAGTCGTGTCCGACTCTTCGCGACCCCATGGACTGCAGCCTACCAACTCCTCTGTCCATGGGATTTTCCAGGCAAGAGTACTGGAGTGGGGTGCCATTGCCTTCTCCAATGTAAACACCAAGTCCTGACGATAGATTTCAGAGAGTTTAAACTGCCAGCAATATGTGTTGACATTTCTGTCTTAGTTTTAGTTTTCACAGCTATCATGTGTACTTCTGTGTTCAGAGTAAATAAAACACAACTTAAGAAATTACCTGAAGCGAATCAGAGTGAATGTGATCGTGCCTCTACAAGGATGGAGAATGTTATGGATTTGTCACAGCATTTTAAGAGGCAAGTGATAAGAGCTTTATACTTCAATGGGGAGGTTCATCTTTTGACATAGAGGTTTATGGATAAAGTTATTCTGTTGGATACAGCAGAGGTAAGTACAATGATCTTTTAAGAAATTTTATGTTCATTTAAAGAAGGGTTAGGACATCACTCAACTTTCTGGAATGTCAGCTTATTAGTTAAAATACAGGTTGTTGTGTGATTTGGGGGAGTTTGTGTGTGTGTGTGTTTTTGTAATTAGAGTTCTATACGCAAATCTTGATTCCACCTGTGGCTGGCTTTGTGATCATGGGTAAGTCACTCAATATTTCTGAACTATAGTCTTCTTATCTGTGAGATGGAGCTAGTAATTCTGACCTATAGGTTTGTTGTAAGAATTAAGTGAGACAAGAATATAAAACTTTTCAGTACGATGCCTGGCTATGTAAGCCCTCAAAATATTAAGCACATTATTAGCTATTGCCATATGAATTAACTCTGAAAATATCGTTAATATGTTGGTTCTTCATTAATTGTATTATATTATCAAAAATTTGATGAAAATATAAGCAGGATAAAGCTGTATCATTCAGACATCTGTGCAATTTGTCAAAGAAAAACATTGGTCTGTTAATACGTCATTCATCATTATTACTTGGAATTAGAGAAATCTGGAATTTTAAACTTAACCTTTTTTATAACCTTTCTTTATCGCATACTAACGGCCATGGGATTTCTTTCTAAAGAGATATTTTCAAATGCGTCATTTGTACTCGAGTGATTTTCTTTGAAACCAGAAGACACAATCTATTGTTTGTCATCCGAGAGAAATTGTGAATATTTTAAAACTTTCAGGGATATAACAGTGAAATGTTAAACTCCCAAGTCTTCAAATATTTTGAGGGCAAAAATGTGCTTTTCAGATGAGAAAAACAATTATTGAAAAATCATGGCAGCTTCTCATTATATTTGGCATTTAAACACTGAATGCATTGCAGTTTTCCCATGCTCTGTTTTCTTAACTCTTAAATTCTAATTTAAGGAAATTTTAAAATAGGATGTATTTTATCAGAATTTGACAGTTGTGCCTTCTGGAAAAGTGTGATGTTTTAGGCTGATAGCCATTTTATAAATTCAAAACAAAGGATACACTGCTGCTGCTGCTGCTGCTAAGTCGCTTCAGTCATGTCCGACTCTGTGCGACCCCATAGACAGCAGCCCACCAGGCTCCCCTGTCCCTGGGATTCTCCAGGCAAGAACACTGGAGTGGGTTGCCATTTCCTTCTCCAATGCATGAAAGTGAAAAGTGAAAGTGAAATCGCTCAGTCGTGTCCGACTCTTAGCGACCCTACGAGGCTCCTCCGTCCATGGGATTTTCCAGGCAAGAGTACTGGAGTGGGGTGCCATTGCCTTCTCCACGTATAAAATAGACAGCTAGTGGGAAGCTGCTGTAAAGCACAGGGAGCTCTGTGATGACCTAGAGGGGAGGGATGTGGGGGGAGGGAGGGGAGCACAAGAGGGAGGGGATATATGTATACATATAGCTGCTTCACCTCGTTGTAGCACAGAAACTAACACAACGTTGTAAGCAACTATATCCCAATAAAACAAAAACCAAAGATAGTGTTACAAAAACCAAGGATAGTGTTAAAAAAAAGTGGAAACTACATAAATTATCTGGAGGCAGGGAATCCTAAAAACAAATTCCCGAGTTTAGGAAAACTATATCAGTAGAAACAGGTTTCATAGCATGCCCAGAAAGTGGTTCAGGAAACCATCATATCCCATGGTTACCTATCACTGAATAATGAACAACCCCAAACTTAAATGCCTTGCACAGCAACAATTTCGCATGCTCATGATTCTACGGGACAAAAATTGGGCCCAGCCACAACAAAAATGGTTTATCCTTGCTGGGGCTGGAAGATCCAACTTTGTTCACGTAGCTGGACCACCAGCCAAGGCAGCTTAAAGAGCTGGGACCTCTCCAAGGGAATGGATAAATTTTGTAATTATGGGTGTATCAGTGTGTTGCTGAAATCCACCCTCTGTACTCATGGGACAGATTAAATCTGAGACAGAGTTTTGGGTGAAGTCGACAGAAAGAACCCTATGGATTTGCCAACAAAGGGGGTCACAGCTTACTGCCCTCAAGACTGTGTGTCCTGCCCTGGAGGGGGTAGTGAGTTGTCTTATCATGGTTAAGGAGCAGGGTGTGATCAGCCCGGGGATGTTCTTCTGATTGACTGGTGGTGAGGCAATAGGAGTCAGCATCATCAACCTTCTGGTTCCAGCGGGCTTGGGGTCTACGCGCTTGTGGGCGGTGTGCAGCGCACTTCTCCACCTAGTGGGGTTTCAGTGTTTGCAAAGTAGCTCACAGGCCAGGGCTCAGAATATTATCTATAGCCCTTAAGGAAGAACTAAAGGTCCTTGACTTTTTTAATGACTAAAGTACCTTTATTTTGTCCTGCTTGACTGTTTTCCTTTCTTTCTGTATTTCTCACTTCTCTGATTAAAGTTACTCTTTGACTAACGTTTTTCTATGGACAAAAGGCAGGCGGAGGACATGGTGGGGAGGGGGTCTATTCTGTGAAGGCCTCCCAGGGTCCGGCTCAGTTACAAGTGTGGGCTGGGTTACGCAGGTGAAACAAATAACTCCCAAACCCTACACGCTGTCTCAGATGAGCTGAAGCTCTGCTCTAACGTGTCATCATTCTGGAACCCAGACGGGAGGAGCAGGCCCTCTGTGAGACGCTGCTAGCTTTGCAGAAGAGGGAAAAGAGAAAATGACAGCAGCTCAAATGGCTCTTAAAGTTTCACCTGGAAAGTGCACGTGTCGCTCCTGTCCATGTTCATGGGCCTCCTTTATTCCCTTGGCTGAAAAGTTAGCATATTCTGCAGCCTCTTCCTTGTTTTTCTTAGCACTTGTTTTTGCAGAGCAATACACTCACATTTGTGTTGCAGAATGTGGGGAGTAACAAGATGCTGTATCTTGGGTATTTGTGTCCTAGGTTTCTTACCTTCTTCGTTGAGGGGTCTTCTCACAACGTACTGGCGGACATAATCTTCTTTGATGAAAAACTGAAAAGTCTGAGGATTCTGCTAGATCTTTTGGGACCTAGGTGATGAGACCCAGTAGTATCAGCGAATCCAGGAATATTGCAAACCTGCTAGCAACAAGGCAAGGATATATAATCCTCTACAGGGAAAAATAATGGATATATGGAATAATTACAGAACCCATCATATCAAGATATTGGTAACAGTACTTTATTATTGGGTTTATTTTTTCTGAACAAAGCAGATTGTAGAAACATTACCTTTCATAAGGGTTGTTAGCATATGATTTTCTCAGGGTATTGTTCCAGATGCTCTTTAAAAACAATCACTGAGATGTGACTCCTTCCTTGAAAGAAGATGCTCACACATGATCACAGCAGAACAAGTCTATTATAAACTAGAGCTTTGATGGATGTAACACATTGCCACATTGCAACTAAAGGTAATCTTTTCATTGAAGTTAATAGAAAATAGATGTTCATCCAATTCAATAACATGGTTTGCATGGGCAGCTGCTTCCTGAAATTGAACTGTCATGAAGGGACAGGTCTGCAGCCAAGTTGGGCCAATTAGCATAAATAAGTTTGTTTAAAATTTGCTGTTCCTGCTTGTGCATGCTCAGTCGCTAAGTCATGTCTGATGCTTTGTGACCCCATGGACTTTGTGACCCCACCAGGCTCCTCTGTCCATGGGATTTCCCAGGCAACAATATTGGAGTGGGTTGCCATTTCCTCCTCCAGGGGATCTTCCTGACACAGGCATTGATCCAGAGTCTCCTGCATTGGCAGGCAGATTTTTTTTTTATCCCTGAGCTACCTGGGATGCGCAATTTTTCAGTTGCCTTTGTGCAATTCTGGTTTCTATGAATTCCCCTTTTAGTTCCACTAAAGGCCTGAAGATGTGCATGTCAGTTGGTAGCTCCCAGAAGAATGAGGACTTAGTTACATGCAATTGATGAAATTCCGTGTGGCACACTGTGCTCTGTTTTTAAATACATGTAGTGGCCATAATGTTGGTATTTACCTACGTAGGCTATTTCTCTCCCACAGGTAAAAACTCAGACTGGCTTCAGAAATATTTTCAAAGGATTAGCTGAAAAATGCTGCATGTGACCTGGAAACATGGGAGATCACTAGTAAATTTCATCCCTTGCAAGAGCAGATTCCATTCTTTTTCACTTTCTGCCTTTGGACCAAAAGCCACAGGCATGAGAAGTAAATGACCTCTCTTAATTGTAGGTGCCTGTCCCATCACTTCCTTGCCTTTGTTGTTTTCAAAACAGAGGAACAGCAGTTCTGCTGGCCAGAGAACCAGTTCTGCTCTGAAGCTGGTTGGCAGGTTAGTTTACAGATTAACCATTTGTGGATGCATATTTATGGTTTGGAATCCCAAGTATGCACTTTATAATAGAATATGAGAGAGAGATGATAAAGTGTCATTCCCATGGCAACAGTATCACAATGAAAAGTTCCTGCTGGTGTAAAGGCAAGAGGCTTTCCTCCTTGACGCAAAATACTATGCTGATGGATGGGCAGGTTGGTCCTGAGGAATGAACCTAGGTCCCCAGCGCAGATAGATCTGTGTTCAAATCCCAGCTTTACCACTTGTGAGTCTGATGAATTAGGAAGATCATTTGGCCTGAGTGATGGTGATTCTCTCGAATACAGATGTAACCCTAACTGCTGCCTTGGGTTGAGTTTCCCTGAGAGCAGAGTCCAAGATAAGGACGTGGGTGAGAGTGTTTCCTTTGGTCGAGAATCCCAGGAAGCGACAATGAGGCATGAGGTGATCGAATAAGGAAGGAGGGGAAGGCAGCAGGCGGCGTGATGTTAACTAAGGTTGGACTGTGAGCCGTGAAGCCCAGGGGTTCCATGGCCTCCTGAGAAGAGTGCAGATGCCTCTCAGAATCGCTCATCTGGAAGACAGGAGCCTGAAGCCTTTGTCCACGGGTCCCCAGTCCACTTTGCGGAAGGTCGCCATGGAGTGTTGCCTCCTCACTTCCAGGCTGCACTTGCGATGCTGCGTAGACAGGATGCTGTGGCATCAGCGAGACGGGATGCAGAGTGCTGAGGTGGGAGGTGGCTCAGATGGCCACGGCAGCCGTGACTTAGATAGGAGAGAGCTCAGGGAGGTGCTCTAACCTGCTGTACCTATTTTCCTGATGGGGTTAAGATTAAATACGACACCTCCAAAGCATGTCAGACTAGTGGAGAAGAGCAATCTCCCATTCTTCAAGGAGACCAATGGTCACTGGCCTGAGATCTCAGTTACTTATTCTTCTGCCACTGTTCTATTCTTACATTGTCATGGTGGGAAAATGAGCTTTGAGTCATAAATTGTATCACATTAAAAAAATTCAAAATTCATCATATACCTAAATATAAGACCCCAAACTACACGATGCTAGTAAAGGATATATAAGAAAAACTTTGTGATCTAGGGTTAGGCATAGGCAGAGTATGAATTCATTAAAGAAAAAATAGAACTTCATCAAATTTTAGAAATTTGCAGAAGTCACTACTTTACAGATGAAAGGACAAAACATAGCTGGGGAGAAAACATTTGAAAAGACGATACTTATAAAGAGCTTGTATGCAGAATATAAAAAGAACTCTCAAAACCCAATATAATAAGAAAACACAGGCTACAAAACAATAAGCAAAAGTTCCGAACACTTCACCGGAGAAGATACATAGAAGGCAATGAAAGTACACTCAGCATTCTTTGTCCTCAGGGAAAGGCAGATTAAAATTACAAAGAGATGTCACTACACACCCACTTGCAGTAAAAACTCTGAGCACACCAAGTGTTGGCAATGACGTCAAGCATCTGGAGTGCTCATACACGGCTGGTGAGAATGTAAAATGATGCGACTGGGGACAACAGTCCGGCATTTTCTTAAGAAGCATACCATGTGATCCAGCCATTTCTCTCTTACCCACGAGAAATGAGATCATATGTTCATACAAAGTATTGAATATTAATGTTTAGAGCATCTTTACTTGCAGTTGCCATAAACTGAAACTCCCATCAATAGATGAATCAATAACAGATTGTACTAGATCAATGCAATGGAAAATATCCAGCCCTCAAAACAAGAAAAATTATTGATACAAAAAAACAACATGAATTAATCTCGAAATAATTATGCCATGTTTTAAAAAGCCAGACAAAAGTACATACTGAATAAATCTATTTATATACATTTGTCTAAAATGCAAACTAATCTACAATGATAGAAAATGATAGATCAGTCGTTGCCTGGGAAGAAAAAGGGGTGGAAAAAGATTTATGAAAGAGTATAATGATATTGAGGGGCTGATCAATCTGTTTACTGTTTTGATCATGGCGACAGTTTTCATGGATGTCTTCATATGTTAAAATTGATCAAACCGTACAGTCTAAGCATATGCAGTTTATTGTGTATTAATTAAAGCCATTAAAACAAAATGATGAAATTTCCCCTAATTTAAGCATGGAGGAATTTCTAGTACAGCTTCTTGTACCCAGGTATGGCAGTTCTCAAAATGTAGGTTGTAAATGGCATTTATTTTATCTGCTCACAAGGTCATATTTAACACAGTCCCTCCAGATTTCTCATAAAAGAAATTTAGCCCCTGAATGTGTACACATGTTTATACTTTTGCATTTCCAATTACATTGGGATTAGTGCTCCAAAGGTCTTATCTTTATGGTCATTAATCCCAAGTCCAGATGGCACTGTGTCCAGAGAGAGATGAAATTTCATCCTCATCTGTCTTTAGAAAATGGAAAAGTCCTTCTACTCAGAGATGCTCCGTCTCACTGGAAAGAAACACACTCATCAGGAGGAAGCTCACTCTTAACGAGGAATCCTGCATTTTAAAAATAGCTCAAACACCCAATTTATGGCAGCTGTTTCAATATAGCCCATGTCATCGCCACCACTGAGCTGAGGAGCGGTGGACTCATGCACTGGCCGCTGACACTATCCCCTGCTTTGCTGTCTCTGGGCTTTCTTAGATGCGAGGAAGCCCTCTCAGCTAGGGATCCAGGCCAGCATTAATGGGATTTACTGCCCTGTGGTCAACCCTCAATTAATGGAGCAAAAGAGTTGACAGAAAATGCTACCTACATTTGGTAGTCCTTCAGACCGGAAAATCTAAGGCACGCAACATGGGAGGCTGAAACTGAGCAGGACCCTGTGGGGTTCCTGGGCAGGGCCCCCAGTTCTTGATTACAGAAAACAGGCTTCCTTTAGCCTCCATGGCCTTCCCTGAGCTCCAAGGGACAGGCTCAAATCAGGGAAGGAACAGGATGCAGAGACAAGGAAGGGTCAGGTGAGAAACAGAGGGGCCGGGCCCTGGTCCCCCTCAAAGGACACTCAACAATACCTTCGTGCTCTTTTGCAGAACAAAACTGCCACCAGGAGGTGACGTTAACGGCATGCTGCCCACAAGCAGGTAGACCCCAGACCTGCAGGAACCAGAAGGCAGATGATGCTGACGTCTGATTACCTCTCCACCTATCAGTCAGAAGAATATCCATGAGCCGATCACATCCTCTTTGAACCCTTACTCTAAAACTCACTACCTCCGCCAGGGCGGGACACAGAGTCTCACGGGCATTAGCCTGCTGAGGCCCCCTATGCTTGGCAAAGCAGTAAAGTTTTTTCTACTTCACCCAAAACTCTGTCTCTGAGATTGATCACAGGGTTGGGGTACAGAGCCTGGATTTGCCTTCAGTGCTTCAGAGGTAACCTGGCGAGACTGAACCCCAGGGCACAGGGCTAGACAAGCACATTACACGCTCCGATTGCCTTTGGTAACTTCTCTGTCTCCCTCTTCCCAACTCCTCATTCTTGCTTCCAGGAATCACCTCCCAGATGAACTTAGATACATCTCAGTCCTCCTTGCAGATTCCAGGTCTCATCTTCATCACATCAGAGGCTGCACCTTCAAACCACGAAGAAGACCAACACTGAGGTGGTGGTTGGTCTGTAAGATAAGTTGAGCTCAGAGCAGGAGTGGAGTGGAGGGCACTGTCAAAACCCTAATGCCCGAGAGAAATTTTGACATCTTTTTTTCTTTTAACTTAATCCTTACTGACTAAAATTTTGACCTTCTAGTCACAGTTAAATAAAAAATTACTTGAGCAAGAGGAATGTGGGATAAATATTTGTATTTAAAATCAGAATAAACGGAGCTCCAACCAGAGAGGGCCCTTTCCACTCATATTCAGGTGACAATCAATGACACAGATACACATGAAAACACTGTCTGCTTAGACATTGCATGGCAGCGGCCCAGCCTGGCATGTTGACATTAGCATTCTCACTACAAACTGCTAGGTCTGTTTCTGCCTCATATACTGACTTTCTTTTGCTTAAAAGATACTTGCTATCATTGGATACAACTGTGGATGGAATTAGCACACGGGAAGATTAGGTATTTATTACAAATATGCTCAAAAAGTTAGAGGAATTACGATCATATTGAAAAGAGAAATAGAAATATAAAAAGGAGCCAAATGAAGCTTCTAGAGCTGAATATTACAATTTCTGAAATGAAAGGTTCACTGTGTGGGCTTAACTGCAGACTGGATGCTGACGATCAATGTCAACGGAACGTAAGAACGTTGCAGCACAAATGATCCAAACTGAAATCCAGAGATGGGGAGATACTTTAAACAAACGGACAGAACCGCATAGGTCTTTGTGACATCATCAAGTGGTTTAACGCATCAGTAACTAAGTCCCAGAAAGACAGAAGAAAGAAACACCAAAAATATTTGAAGAAAGAATGACCAAAGCTAACAAGTTTTCAAATGTGTTGAAAAGCAAACCCCACAGATCCATGACCTCAATAAACACCAACCGGAATAAACACACAGTAAGTTAGACCAAAGCACATCATAACCGAATCGCTGAGATAAATGATAAAGAGAAAATCTTAAAAGCACAGCTAGGAGAGAAAGAGCACATTATCTACAAAGGGGAAAAAAAGGTAAAAATAAATGCTTATTTTTCATCATAAATAATGCAAGAGCCAAGATAATGAGACAACCTCTTTACTCTGTTTAAAGGAAGGAAAAAAAAGCTGTCAACCTAGGATTCTGTGTTAAGGGAAAATATACTTCAAAAATAAAGCCAAAATAAATATTTTTTCAGGTCAAAGTAAACTGAGTTAATTTATCAGTAAACCTTCACTAAAAGAAATACTAAAAGGTTTTTGGCTGAAGATAAAATGATGTTAGATAGAAACTCAAATCAATAAAAGGATATGATAAAATAGCAAATATGTGGTTAAACCCAAAGATGGTGACCTAATTGTTACTATCTTCAAGATGTTTGGTTACAAGTTATGAATGATCCTGGTCATTTTCCTAGAGGCTAGTAGTTTTTATCCACACAGATCTTCAATAAGTTGAAGTTCTCCCTAAAAAAAACTTTGGTTAAATCAAAAATAGTAGCAATTAATAGCAACATGTTGTTGTTGTTGAGTTGCTAAGTTGTTTTCAACTCTTTTTGACCCCATGAACTGTAGTCCTCCAGGGTCCTCTGTCCGTGGAATTTCCCGACCAAGAATACTGGAGTAGATTGCCGTTTCCTTCTCCAGGGGATCTTCCCGATCCAGGGATTGAACCTGCATCTCCTGCCTTGGCAGGTGGGTTCTTTACCACTGAGCAGCCACCAGGGAAGCCCATTAGCAGCATGTATGATAACATGTATCATACAATATGTATACGAGTAAAACTATGAAAATTATTGAACAAAGTACTGGAGAGGCGACAGGACTGGGTTCACTGAAGTATGGGTCTCGTAAGTGAGATAACACACTATTATATGTAGGTAGCTCTATTAGCAAAAGAAATGCATTCTACATTTTAAACTCTTAGCAACAATTAAATCATTTTTTAAAATGAAATGTAGCTAATAAACCAACAGAAATGGACTACTAAATATAAGCATTAATTCAAAAAAACGCAAGAAAGACCGGGAAGAAACAGATGGAACAAACAGAAAATACAGTAAAATGCTGGGTGTAAACTCAACTTTTGACCCTTTAGTCTACATTTTAATGTAGATAACAGTGTAGTCACCTAACAGTTCAGATAAAAACAGAGATTATCAGATTAAACTTAAAAGCAAAACTCAGCTGTGTATTTTCTATATAAAATGTATTTAAGATATACTCATTCACACAGCTAAAAATTGAGAATAGAAAGCATATATTGTACAAAACACAAATTATAAGAATGGCTATATTAGTGCCAGGGACAGTAGACTCCTCAACAAGGAAAATTATCAAAGTAAGAGAAACATTTTGAAATAATATCTAGTTTGGTTGATAGTATTGTATTGAAGGTAACTTCTTATTTTTGATAAATGCATCACAAATGCAAGATGTCAACTTTATAAGAACACCAAGTAAAACTTTATATAGTCTCTGAAACTCTTCTATAAATCTAAAATTACTATTTTTAAAATTTAAAGGCATCCTGATTGAAAGGGAAGATGAAAAACAATCTTTATATACAGATAAGGTGGCTCAGGTGGTAAAAATCTGCCTGCCATTCAAGAGACCCAGGTTCAATCCCTGGATTGGGAAGATCCCCTGGAGAAGGGAATGGCAACCCACTCTAGTATTCTTGCCTGGAGAATTCCATGCACAGAGGAGCCTGGTGAGCTACAGTCCATGGGGGTCACAAAGACAGGACACGACTTAGTGACTAACACTTTCACTTTCAACATAATTAACTCTGAAGAAAATCTCAAAGAATCTACAAAAAAGTTCCTAGACCCAATGAATGAATTTAGCAAACTGCTGGATCATAGATCAACATAATAAAACAAAGATCAGTGTACTATCTATTTAATATATATTAGTGGTAAACAATCTGGAGTTGCAGTTTGATAATGCCATTTGCAATGCCATCACTACATAAAATAAGCATAAGTGTGATGTAAAGTATGTGAGACCCATACACAGAAAGCTGAAAATATTGCTGCAAGAAAATAAAGAAGACGGATTAAGCAAGTGGAGAGATGAACCTTGATTGAGGATTGGAAGATTTAACATGTGTAAGATGTCATTTCCCCTCAAATTTATCTATCCACTCAGTGTTATAGCAAATAAAATTCCCGTGTGTGTGCTCAGTCACTCAGTCATCCAGTAGACACTTAATAGGAATTGGCAAGCTGATTCAAATCATTGCTTGAAAATGCAAAGGACCTAGATTAGCTAAAACAACTTTGGAAAAATTAGACAAATTTAGCAAGGTTGTACTACCTGATTTCAAGACAGTATGATATTGGCATAAACTTAGACAAATAGATGGGTGGGACGAAATACAGTGTCCTGAAGTAGACCTGCACATATAGGATGTACTGATTTTTGACAAAGGTGCAAAGGCAATACAGTGGGGAGAGGATACGTTCTTCAATAAAAGGACCTGAAAATTTTAACGTTCAAAAATGCAAAACAAAATTGATGTCCAAAAAACAACAACAACCCTGATTTCTATTTTAAACCGTACACAAAAATAACTCAAGGGGGTGATAGACTAAAAGTTAGACTAAATGTAAAACCTGAAACTGTAGAACTAATAAAAGAAACACTGAAAAATTCTCTGGGGCTTTGGGTTGGGCAAAGAGTTCTTACATGCACCAACATCACAATCCATAAGAGAAATGTATAAACTGGATTTCATTGAAAGTAAGGATTGTCTCTCTGGATGACATTCTTAAGGATAAAAAGATATGTTTTTACAAATCATAAATCTATTAAAGGACTTTTAAGCAGGATATGTAATGGACTGTCTAAAAATAACAAAACAAGACAGTCAAAAAATGGGCAAAAATTTAAAGATATACAGATGACAAAAAAAATCACACAGAATGGTTCATGATCACTAGTTATTAGCATGTGTGTATGTCCTCAGTTGCTCAGTTGTGTCCGATTCTTCGCAACCCCATGGACTCTAGCCTACCAGGCTTCTCTGTCCATGAGATTTCCTGGGCAAGAATACTGGAGTGGGTTGCCATTTCCTTCTCCAAGGAACCTTTCCTATCTAGGGATTGAATCCCTGTCTCCTGCATTGTAGGCAGATTGTTTACCACTGAGCCACCTGCGAAGGCCCAGTGCAGGACGCTTGAGCTCAGTTCTAGTATTACACTCCCTGAAGTGGGAAACAAAAGAAGTATATGAGTTGAAAAAAGAAGAGACTAGACAGATTGGTGTTGTTATGGCTTCACCATTAACACTGTTTTTGAAAAGAACAAATTCTTCTGGGAAAGATAGCATCAGAGCCTCTGGATTCGCATATTGGACTGTGCTCTGGATCCTCAGCCAAATAAAAGGCACTAAGTTCTTATTTGTGTGGAGTAGACTCTGAACAGAGAGCATGTTGGGTACTGCACACAATTACCTCCATCCACTAGGGAGCTACTGTTTCTGAGAACATGTACAAAGTCAAAACTGAACAGCCTTGTCAAAAAGGAAAAAATAAAGTCCTCGACACTGGATACATGGCAGCGACTTATCTTTTCCCTGGTGCCGTCAGGTCAGTGTGGGGGCATCGTGTTTGAGACACAGTCACTGGTTTTTGGCAGAATCGTGTGTTTAAGTGTATTTGGTTAGAGAGCCTGCCTTCATTTTAACATTTTTCATTCTTGCTCAGGCTTTTAGCTACATGTGCAAATAGCTTTTCCAATCAGCTTTGTATTCTCCATGAATACTGAGAGCAGAAGCTGATAAACCCGAGGCAAACCCAAGGATTTTTAGGAAATCTGCAGGCTACAGATGAAGCTCCGAGAGAGCTGGGACAATGCCTTCAGGTGCCTAGCTCATTTCCTGGCCCACGATGAAGGAAAGAGAGGGAGGGAGGAAGGGAGAGAAGAAGGAAGGAAGGAAGAGATAAGGGAAGGTATTCATGCTTCAAAACAGTAGATTTCCACTTGGGAGATATATATATATGGAAAGGACAAATTCTTCTGGGAATTATATACATATGTAGGTGGTTTACCTTGTATATTAGTTATCTATTGCTCCTTAAAAATGGACCCCCTAATTTAGCAGCTTAAAACACATTTATTGTCTTATACAGCTTCTGTGGAACAGAACTTCCAAAGTGGCATAGCTGAGCTGTCTGGCCGTCCTGTGGCTGAAATCTAGCAGGACCCTGTGGGGCTATTGGGCAAAAAAGCCTTCCTATGTCCCCCATTTCCTTCAGCAGTTATTATTTTATTCTATTTTTTTGGCTGTGCCAGGTCTTAGTTGCAGTGTGTAGGATCTTTGATCTTCACTGTGGCACGTGGGATCTTTAGTCATGGCAAGTGGGACCCAATTCCCTGACCAGAGATCAGACCCAGACCCCCTTCATTGGGAGTGTGGAGTCTTAACCACTGGACCCCCAGGGAAGTCCTGCCCATTTCTTGGTTATAGAAAATAGGCTTCATCCAGCCTCCATGACCTTTCCTGAGATCCAAAGGGCAGGCTCAGACTCCTGCTAATCAGGGGAGGGAGGGGGTGCAGAGAAAAGGGAGGAGCGGGGAAGAAACAAGGCTGCAGCCTTGGGGCGGGGTCCCAGTTCCCCCTCGAGGGACACACGTAACATTGTCTTCAAGCTGTTTTGCAGATACTGAAACCCCCATCAGGAGGAGAAGTTTTACCTGTTTGCTGCCCACAAGCATGGAGACCCAAATCAGTTGGAACCAGAAGGTTGGTGATGCTGACTCCCGATGACCTCATCACCAACCAGTCAGAAGAAGGTGTGTGAGCTGATCGAGCCCTGCTCCTTGAACACTGTGACTCCTCCCTACACCCTCCAAGGCAGTTTTGAGGGAATTAGCCCACTGTGGCCCTCTTGGCCTGTCAAAGAGGTAAAGCTATTTTCTACTTCACCCAAAACTCTGCCTCTGAGGTTGACCTTGGTGTTGGGGTACAGAGGCCTTATTTGGCTTCAGGGTCTCTTATCAAATACTATAGTCAAGATGTCAGCCAGAACTGCTCAGAGGAACGCTCTGGCTGGTACTGGAAGATCCACTCCCCAGGTAGCTCCCTGCTCACAGAAATGTGAGTGCTTCTGGCCCTTGGAAAGGCCGCGGTTCCTTACCACGTGGGTCACCTGCTCAGCTGCTCAACTGCGTGTGTTCCTCCCATGACACCGTATCTGGTTTCCCCAAGAGTGAGTTGTCCCCAAGAACAAGATGGAAGCTACAGTGATTTTTGTGACCTAATCTCATAAGCGATAGCCCATCCTTTCTGCAGGATGTTCTTGGATTCACAGGCCAACTCTTTTCAGTGGAACAGCCTAAGTAAGGGAGCAAACGAGCAGAAGAGGGGTCACTGGGGACCGTGTGGGAGTCTGGCCATCACACGGCGCTTTCAGTTCTTTGGAGCATTTTGCTAGCTATGGTAGCACTGACGTGTGAGTACTGCTTGAGCTTTGCAGAAAGCACCAAGCTCATGATCACCCTGGTCTTATGCCCTCAGTTTTCCTGTCTGCATCAACTACAGATTCTTTTGGTAGTTCAGTTCAGTTCAGTTCAGTTGCTCAGTCGTGTCCGACTCTTTGCGACCCCATGGACTGCAGCACGCCAGGCCTCTCTGTCCATCACCAACTCCCGGAGTCTACCCAAACTCATGTTCATCAAGTCGGTGATGCCATCCAACGATCTCATCCTTTGTTGTCCCCTTCTCCTTCCGCCTTCAGTCTTTCCCAGAATCAATGTCTTTTCAAATGAGTCAGTTCTTCCCATCAGGTGGCCACAGTAATCAAGTTTCAGCTTCAACATCAGTCCTTCCAATGAACACCCAGGACTGATCTCCTTTAGGATGGACTGGTTGGATCTCCTTGCAGTCCAAGGGACTCTCAAGAGTCTTCTCCAACACCACAGTTCAAAAGCATCAATTCTTTGGCACTCAGCTTTCTTTATAGTCCAACTCTCACATCCATACATGACCACTGGAAAAACCATAGCCTTGACTAGACGGACCTTTGTTGGCAAAGTAATGTCTCTGCTTTTTAATATGCTGTCTAGGTGGTCACAACTTTCCTTCCAAGGAGTAAGCGTCTTTTAATTTCATGGCTGCAATCACCATCTGCAGTGATTTGGGAGCCCCCCAAAGTCAGCCACTGTTTCCACTGTTTGCCCATCTATTTGCCATCAAGTGATGGGACCAGATGCCATGATCTTTGTTTTCTGAATGTTGAGCTTTAAGCCAACTTTTTCAGTCTCCTCTTTCACTTTCATCAAGAAGCTCTTTAGTTTTCACTTTTTGCCATAAGGGTGGTGTCATCTGCATATCTGAGGTTATTGATATTTCTCCCAGCAATCTTGATTCCAGCTTGTGCTTCCTCCAGCCCAGCGTTTCTCATGATGTACTCTGCATATAAGTTAAATAAGCAGGGTGACAATATACAGCCTTGATGTACTCCTTTTCCTATTTGGAACCAGTCTGTTTTTCCATGTCCAGTTCTAACCGTTGCTTCCTGACCTGCATACAGATTTCTCAGGATGCAGGTCAAGTGGTCTGGTATTCCCGTCTCTTTCAGAATTTTCCACAGTTTGTTGTGATCCACATAGTCAAAGGCTTTGGCATAGTCAATAAAGCAGAAATAGATGTTTTTCTGGAACTCTCTTGCTTTTTCGATGATCCAAGGAATGTTGGCAATTTGATCCCTGGTTCATCTGCCTTTACTAAATCCAGCTTGAACATGTGGAAGTTCACAGTTCACATACTGTTGAAGCCTGGCTTGGAGAATTTTGAGCATTAGTTTGCTAGTGTGTGAGATGAGTGCAATTGTGCAGTAGTTTGAGCATTCTTTGGCATTGTGTTTCTTTGGGATTGGAATGAAAACTGACCTTTTCCAGTCCTGTGGTCACTGCTGAGTTTTCCAAATTTCTTGGCATATTGAGTACAGCTCTTTAGGATTTGAAATAGCTCAACTGAAATTCCATCGCCTCCACTAGCTTGTTTGTAGTGATGCTTTCTAAGGTCCATTTGACTTTACATTCCAGGATGTCTGGCTCTAGGTAAGTGGTCACACCATCTTGGTTATCTGGGTCATGAAGATCTTTTTTGTACAGTTTTTCTGTATATTCTTGCCACCTCTTCTTAATATCTTCTGCTTCTGTTAGGTCCCTACCATTTCTGTCCTTTATTGTGCCCCTCTTTGCATGAAATGTTCCCTTGGTATTTCTAATTTTCTCGAAAAGATCTCTAGTCTTTCCCATTCTATTGTTTTCCTCTATTTCTTTGCACTGATCACTGAGGAAAGGCTTTCTTATCTCTCTTTGCTATTCTTTGGAACTTTGCATTCAAATGGAGTTAGATTTGAATGGTCTCAGAGTTTGATTTTGGAAAACTTGAACTCAGGCAAACTAGGTTTCTGTAGTTACAAAAAATTAAAAATTTGACTTAAACAGGTTTAAACAATAAAAACTGTTTATTGGTTCAGATAACTAGATATCCTTGCAATAGGGATAGTTTCAATGATCGGTGATGATGTGAAGAACACAGTTTCTTCACGTCTCTCTGTTCTTTGTTATGTTTCATTCTCAAGCTCCTTTTCCTCATGGTGGAAAAGTGGCTGCAGTAGTCTTAGCCTTCACATCCACACATAATCATCCATTAAGAGAAGAGGCAGAATTTTATGACAATTACTTTGAAAAAGGAAGAATTACTTTTTTTCCAACTTTTCTCCCAGAAAACATCCCCTTGTATCTTTTTTGGCCTAAATTGGGTGATATGCCCAACAATTAAGAGATCCCTGTGGCCCAGGGAATGAACTGATCTGTATTACCTGAAGCAGTCACTACAACAAAGAAACGGGGCTAACTGGTTGGGTTGGTCCCACCAGTGTCCACACTGGATTGAGGATGGATCAACTTATCTACAAAACAGACACCTGCATGTCAGCCAGTGCCTTGTTAGAAAGTGGGAATCGGGGCATAGACAAATGGAAGCCCACCATACTCACCTGGGAGTTGTAAGAGCTGTTGGAGGATCTTGTCTTTGGAAAGGATAGAAAGAATCAGGACTTAACCCCAGAAGAGCACATGGACTCTCAAATTTCTACCACCTTAAAGTTACCCAGAACCAGTCACTAAAGCTTGGTTTTTCTTCATTCCAAACTTTAAATTCCTCAGACAGCAAATCTGATTGACACAACTTGATCAGATGTCCAATCACCACGGTCTAAAGGGCAGAATTAGCCAGTAAAGGCATTGCTACTACAATTTCACTCCTCCACACTGACACCATCCCTAAAAAGAAGGCAGCTGCTTGGCTGCTGGGAAGGCAACTCCAGTGCCCTTAGGGATAGAACGTTAAGTAGGTTCTGATTGGACTCATCTTCATCCTCAGGACTGTGTTCACACTGTTAGAAGCCCTGAGCCCTGCTTACCAAGCTTCCCCAATCACCAAGAATAGTTCAAATGAAAACAATTCTAACATGGAAGGAAGGTTGATAAAATTGTGCTATCTGCCATGATCACAGTTTCAATGCTTTTTCTCTTAAAATCTTTTTTAAAAAGTATTGTTACTACCCTAAGCCCCCCTGGGTGTTCTTGAGTGATGTAACATGGATCAATCTCATAAAGTTGAGTGTGGAAATCAGGATCAAAATCAATGATCACAGTGAATAAGTAGGGCAGCAGCAGAAGGCAGATGCTTGGAAAGCAAGAGCACAGTCTCCAGACTTCCCCGGTAATCCAGCGGTTAATCTGCCTTGCAATGCAGGAGACCCAGGTTCAATCCTTGGTCACGGAACTAAGATTCTACATGCTGAGCAACTAAGCTTGTGCTTTGTAACTACTGAGTCTGAGCCACAACTAGAGAGTCTGTGTGCTGCAAGAAAGATCCCTTGTGCCACAACTAAGACCCATGACAAATAATTTTTTTAAAAAGAAGAGTGCAGTTTCTATGCAGGTATCACTGAAGTTTTCTACAGCCAATGCCCACCCCCAAATCTTGTCAGAGGTCACTATTCCCATGCACCCCAAGAGCTTCCCCTGCCAGTATCAGTAACTCTGTGCCTGCAAGCTTTCTTTGGCCAAAGAAATTCACTCAGCCCGAACCATGTCCTCTGCAGTCAATCCCCTGGGGGCAATCTTCAGCCACCCAGGGAAGTAATGAGAATACGGACTGTTCTAGGGAACAGCTCCAAGGCAACCCCACTAGGTCTTTGAGAGCCTTCCAAGGGGATTGAAGCTCAACTGACCACAGAGGCCTCCTCCCTTCTCTGACTTACTCCACTTCTTCCCTCTGGTGCTCCTAAGGGTCAACTCCAAAGTAAACTAGCTACAGTCAGAACGTTATCTCAGGATGCCGTGGAAATCCAGCCAAAGACAGACCAAGGGAAGGGTATGGTCTAGCCACTGCAAAGCCTCCGAGGGTACCATTTTCCAAATGAATTGATAAACAAAGACTGGGATTCAACCACAGACACAGAGAAACTAGACATCTTCAGCTCATTGCCAGGATCAGTGTTTAGTGTTAAACATCTTTTACCTAAGTACACATGACTATATTTAATCTATATTCAATGCCAAAAATTCAGTGAATAACTATGGTGTTCCCAGTGAAAGTGAGATTTGTGTCTTGTTTCAGATTTTTACTCCTAGAGAACAACTTCTTTCCAAGTACTGAGTGGACCCCCCATACACACACATATGGCCCACAAACAATTTTTTAAACTTTTAAAAATATCTCACTCTCTTCTAAAAATAACTTAACTCACAATAATGCATAAAATGCCACAAGAGAATATAAATCAGGAAAAGTGAGGGGAAAGGTAGGTAAACTCTAGGAAAGTACCCCAAAACGAAGCTAGGAATAATGTTAAAATCAATACAACAGGCCATTTTAACTCTCAGCTTTTTTCATACCGATAAGGGATGAAAGCTACACATATCAAGCCACCAATGGGAATTCCAGTGTCCACAGCTTCTGGATCCTGACTGTGCTCTCTCTTGGACACAGGCCTTTTGCTGGTCCACACGGAGCCTCCATCAGATGAAACGGAGCACAGTTCAAAGAGCTTACAAGCCTTCCTGCCCCTTGGGGTCAAGGCAGCAGTAAGAAAAGGCGGAGTTCTCTCTCCTCCTCCAGTCCTCTCCTGCCAACAAGAAACAGAGTCGGAGAAGGCCGGGAGAATAAACAGACAGCGCTCTGTGCAGACAGCTGCTGGAGCTCTCCGACATCTGAAAAGGAGCAAGCTGAAAATGTGAATGGCTTTGCTGCCGCTCAAACTGACGCAGACGCTGCCCCCTCCTCCCTTCACCACTCCTTTCCCCATTTATTTTCCTGGTGACAATTTCCAGAGCTTTTCTCTTTGATTTTCTTATAATGAAATTCACGAAGGGGCAAACAGAGAGGTTTTCGAGGAGAATTATAAGCTTGACAGACAATGGCTATTTAGACTATTTTAATTAAGTCCTAAACGCTTCAAGAGAACACAGGACAGCAACAACCACAAAGAGACAGGGAGGGGTGTCAGCTTTACTGCCAGAGAAACAGATAAAATGGGGTAACGCCACCCCGCCCAGCACGTCTTCTCTCCTTTACTCCTCCGGCTGTGCTCATCTTGGGTCCTGTTTTGTTGGTGTTGCCATGTGGCCCGAGGCAGAGCTGCCTAAGAAGCAGCCTCTGATTCTGTTCTCATCCCTGGGATCTGAGGTCTTTGCAGGCTGATAGGCATCTCTGGCTTTCCTTTGTTCAAACAGATAACTGCATATCCAAGATGCAGAGAAATCTGACTTTGCAGACCACGCTGAAAGCTTCCTGGGCCCCTCTGATTTCCCCCACAGGGTCTGCTGACAGAGGACTGCTCTTTGACATCAAATTTAACCATCGTTTCGCTGAAGAAGCCGTTATTAAAATGATGTTCCCTTTCTGAAATTAAAAAGTAAAAGAAGGAATTGGATTTTATTCTCAGTGACTTGCCACATCTCTACAATTATGGTATGGCCAGTACCTACCACAGGAGACTAGTATGAAAATTAAAAGAAAAAAAAAAAGTAAAGTGCTATGTGTCATGTCCGAAACATAGTTAAGTACTCACTAATGTTTAATAACATTTTTTTGGTTTTTATTTATCTATTTTTAGGCAATTCTACCCAGCCTGAAAGTGAAAATTAGTCACTCAGTTGGGTCCCACTCTTTGCAACCCCATGGACTGTAGCCCACCAGGCTCCTCTGTCCATGGGATTCTCCAGGCAAGGATGCTAGAGTAGGTAGCCATTCCCTTCCCAGGGGATCTTGCTGACCCAGGGATCGAATTTGAGCCTCCTGCATTGCAGGCAGATTCTTTACCATCTGAGCCACCAGGGAAGGCACGTAGCATGTGGGATCTTAACTCTCCAACCGGGGATCAAAACCTTTCTCCTGTGCTTTGAAAGCGCAGAGCCTTAACCACTGGACTACCATGAAAGTCCCTAACGTTTTCTTGGTTTTTAAATGATCATATGGGCTTCCCTTGTAGCTCAGCTGGTAAAGAATCTGCCTTCTATGCAGGAAACACGGGTTCGATCCCTGGGTCGGGAAGATCCCCTGGAGAAGGAAATGGCAACTCACTCCAGTGTTCTTGCCTGGAGAATCCCATGGACAGAGGATCCTGGCGGGCTACAGTCCATGGGGTTGCAAGAGTCTGACACGACTCAGCGACTGAGCCACCACCAAACGATCATATATTGAGCACATATTTTGTGTCATGCACTCTAACAGACACTTTCTTTTGGTACAATTATCTTTTACCCTCACAAGAGCCCTGAAAAATGGGCTTTATAAAATTTGCCTTTTTCCTGTTTATCGTGCTGTAGGAAAAGAGCAAATTAGCCAAGACGGCGGGGTCAGGCTCTCTCGCCCCTCGGCCTCTCCCTCTTGCTTTGTGGACAATGATTAGGTAGCAGCGGAGCGCGCGTGTAGCACTGCGCGTGCGCCTCACAAGGTACTCGCTTGGCCACGCGCTGCTTTTGCTCTGGAGGTCTGTGGATACAGGCTTCACCTGGAAAAGCCCTGAAGGCTGTGTGCCCTTACGTTGTGTTATGTTACGTCTGCTGCTCCGGCTGCTGTACCAGCCAGGAGAGAAGAAACACGTCTGCAGTTTCTACGGCTCCTCGCATCTTCTTCCAGCCTCTTAGCTCCTGCCTTGCCTGCCACAGGTTCAGGGAACAGTGCCCGCCGTGAGACACAGGAAGACAAGCGGCGCTGTGAGCAGGGTCAGTGATACTAGTGTACTGCATGCTCTTTGCAGAAAACTTTAAAAAAGAGGAAATGACAGATAGAAGTGATGTATTGTCTCATCACTTAGAAATGATCACGATCTTTTAAGTATGATTTGTCCTGATGATTGCCCTTGTGCATAAAATATATGTATGTTACAAAATTGGACTCATATTGCAGATAAATGTGGCTTCCTATGTTCACTTAACTCTATAGCTTGAGCCTTTTCCCAAGACCTTTCATATTTTTGAATAACATTGGTTATTGTATATGCCATCAGAAAGGTACATAATAATTTATGATACTTAATATTCTGCCAGGTAGCTATTGCTGTCCCAATTTCCAGCTGGGAAAATTGACGACGGGACAGCTGAGCCATGTGCAGAACCAAGCTAATTATTATTTTGTACAATTTCCTGTTGAATGCCATCACACATAGATACTCTGTTAACCATTCCTGGATTGCTCCATATTTTACAGCCTAAAATAAAAAGGAGCTATGGAAAAAATTTTTAATTGGTCAATTAAAAATTAAATAAGATGCTTAAAATCCTTAAGACTACTAAGTTTCAAAGTCTTTCCCGTGAATTGAATGAATTAGTAATACAGTTTAAATAACAATGCGTTTAATCTTCTCTGCTAAAACAGATGAATAAAATATGAAAAATGAAAGGTCACAGTTTTCAAAGGTGTCTCTCCTTGTTATATATACATTTTCTTTTCTGTCTGACAAAACGTCTGGTTAGAGCTAATTGGTCAACATCAGGAAAGTGTATAGATGGCATTTCATTCTAAATGGAAGATTTTGAACTGATTGCATGAAGCGGAGTTGCTCTGGGTGAAAGGCTGAGATTTCAGGCTCAATAAAACCAGGCAGGAAGCAGCTCACTGCTATGGCTCCCTCTGTTGAGCCTGAGGCTCTTGGCTCCTCTTTTCTTGGGGTCTCCGTCTTAGAGAATCCATCACCCCCATCACTATGATATTCTTCAGATGTTTTCTTAATCCAAATCTCAAGCTCTCTTTCATTCAGACTCCAATCTCTTCAGCTACCAACTGGGAGTTTTTACTGAGATAGCCTAGAATGGCTTCGAACTCAAAGCTTTAGAAGCAAACGTTGGTGTATCTTTCCAACATCACTGTCTAAGTCTACACCTTCCTTTGCCTGGAAATGGTGCGCCTTCTCTGACTCATTCTTCTTCATTGTTCTCCATCCCCAAAGACTGATTTTTATACTTTGCCCCATCTAGTCTAGAGATTGTAATACTGAGTGAAGTAAGGCAGACAGAGAAAGACAAATATTGTATGATATTGCTTATATATGAAATCTTAAAAAAAAATGGTACAGACTAACTTATTTACAAAGCAGAAGCAGATTAACAGATCTATAAATTATGGCCACCAAATGGGGATGTGGGGAAAAGTGATAAATTGGGAGATTGGGATTGACATATACACACTACTATATATAAAACAGTTAACTAACAAGGACCTGCTGTATAGCACAGGGAATTCTACTCAATACTCTGTAATGACCTATATGGAAAAAAAAATCTAGAAAAGAGTGGACATGTGTATATGTGTAGATGATTCACTTTGCCATACACCTGAAACTAACACAACATTTTGGATCAACTATAATAAAATTTTTTTTAATTAAATAAAAAAAATTTCCCATCCAAAATGGGATCTCATTGCCAGAAAGTCCTGTAATGATATCTGTTCCAATTATCTCTGCAGCCCTCTCGGCACACTCAGCCCACCTTTTGCTCCAGGTGCCATCAAGGCATCCCTCTGAACGAACTCCAACAGTGCCTCCCTCTACCAAGTGTAATTTTCTTTGTTGGATTCTCACAACATTTCCTACTATGTCTCCATTTCGGGCCAACCCTATTCTTTTTTTCATTCTTCCCTGTGTACTTTCTCTGTTCAGTGTCCAAAGACCCAGGGGTTTCCCTGGTAGCTCAGACAGTAAAGAACATGCCTGCAATGCAGGAGATACAGGTTTGATCCCTGGGTTGGGAAAACCCCCTGGAGAAGGGAATGGCAACCCACCCCAGTATTCTTGCCTGGAGAATCCCCATGGACAGAGGAGCCTGGCGGGCTACAGTCCATCCAGCCAATGACAAAATTGTGAGTTGAAAGAGCAGGGCTCAGTGACTATAATTTGTATACAGTGAAACTTATTCTATGGCCTAGGATATTGGTATGATAGACCTGTTTTTTGGCATCTGCAGTATGTACTCCTTTCTCTCAAAAATGAGGATTTAGCCTTTAAACTTAATGAGTCAATGAGTGATTGTGGAGTTTCTACTGTGCTTCACACTGTACCAGGCACTTTAGTGAACAGAACATTGGAACGAAACCTCCTGCCTTCAGAGAACACCTGTTTCGTGCACCTGTGTAAGCTAATGACAAAATTGTGAGTTGAAAGAGCAGGGCTCTCTGGATCTTTGAGAGTGTGTTAGTCGCTCAGTCGTGTCCGACTCTTTGCGACCCAGTGGACCATAGCCCGCCGTGCTCCTCTGTCCATGGAATTTTCCTGGCAAGAATACTGGAGTGAGTTGCCATTTCCTCCTCCAGGGTATCTTGCTGACCCAGGGATTGAACCTGGGTCTCCTGCATTGCAGGTGGATTCTTTACCCTCTGAGCCACCTGAGAAGCCCTGCCATGGGGTAGATATATGTGTAAGCTCCTTTTTGTCTTAGGAGTCTATGATTTGACTGAAAAAAAAAAACAAGTTCTATGTCAAAGAAGGTAATTCTGAGCCAGAAAAACATAACTTGGTGGGGAAAAAATGTGTTCTTTAGCCTGTATCATTAAATTGTATTCTTCCATATAGTGGATTATAACACAGCTATATGTTTAAGCTACTCCCCTTCAAAAAGTTAAAATAAACAGGTCTACTGGTTGACCTATTGGGTTCTGAATAGCTACAATTTTCAACACCTAATGGTCTTCCATTTCAGAACTAAGAAGTATTTTAAACCTAATTAGAAACACTCTGTGCAATCTTTTCAAGTAGGAAAGGTTCAAAATTGAATCAACAAGTAGGAAATGTTCAAGCAGGAACTTTATCAACAGGGACAAACTCAAAGGAAATTGACATATTTTAAACTGAGAGACAGAAAAACCACTGTTTTCTCAGAATAGTGAACTCCCTAAGTCCCCTCTCAGTCCTGAAAGGTTTGTCACTTTCTCCAGCTCCCTTCCATTTTCCTATTCAGATAACACGTTTGGATTTCCATATAAAATGTCAGATTACATCACTAGTCCGCCACTAACAAAGTTACATGAAAATATTTTGCTCTTTCACAGAGCTTTCATTTATTTTTGCTGCTCTCTGTAGTGTGCATTCAATGTAAAACATCACCAAATGAGAAGTTTTCTTTCTGATATGGATGTGATCATTCTCTGAAATAGGAGAAGGTTTCATCTCAGAACTTAGTTGGCCTGATGGTTGGTCTTGAAAATGTACTGCCTGTGACCCTCTTGGGAATATCTTATATAGACCACCTCTTAGCCAATCAATGGAACTTGATGCCTTGGTTTCTGTTGATTTAGAGTAGCCTTGCAGAAAGGAGGGCTTTCCAGGAGGTGCTCCTGGTAAAGAACCCTCCTGCCAATGCAGGAAACATAAGAGACACAGGTTTGATCCCTGGGTCTGGAAGATCCCCTGGAGGAGCGGATAGAACCCATTCCAGTATTCTTGCCTGGGAAAATCCTATGGACAGAGGAGCCTGGCAGGCTGAAGTCCCTAGGGTTGCACAGAGTCGGACACGACTGAAGTGACTTAGCACACACAAACAGAAAGGAAGGGCTTCCCAGGTGACTCAGTGGTAAAGAATCCAACAGCAATGCAGTAGACTCAGAAGACATGGGTTTGATCCCTGGGTCAGGAAGATCACCTGGGGGAGGAAATGGCAACCGACTCCAGTATTCTTGCCTGGGAAATCGCATAGACAGAGGAGCCTGATGGGCTACAACCCACGGGGTCGAAGAATTGAACATGACTGAAGCAACTGAGCACACACACAGACACAGAAAAGAAAAGATGTATTTTCCATTTCAAAATAAAGTCCTGTGGATCTGAAACTCCGCATAATGTATTCATTTCTTCGGATTAATTTTTTGCTTCGTGCGAGACAGCTAAACCTATTCAGAGACGTTTACACCGTGCTGTGAGCCAGTTCGTTAGCCACTGTCTGCCGTGGCTGCCAGCTGTGATTTTCATTTGGATCAGAGAGAGTAAGACGGATAGCATCGCTTCTAGGATAGCAAGTTGCTGTGAAGACCACCAACCCCTTGGGATGAGGGCAGGGATTCTTCTGTAGCAATTAAAGACTTGTGTCTGAAGCAGCAATGGAGTACAGCCTGAGGCCAAGGAAAATGCTCCTCCAACGGCACTAAGAAACAGCCCGAGGCCTTCTCTGATGGCTCAGCGGTAAAGAATCCGCCTGCCAACACAAGGGACATGGGTTTGATCCCTAGTCCAGGAAGATCCCACATGCCGTGGAGCAGCTAAGCCCGGGGATCTCAACAACTACTGAGCCTGTGCTCCAGAGCCTGGGAGCCGTAAGTACTGGAGCCTGTGGACCCTAGAGCCCACGCTCTGCAACGATGAGAAGCCCGTGAGCCACAACTAGAGAGTGGCCCCCACTGGCCTCAGCTAGAGAAAGCCCCAGCAATGAAGCCCCAGCACAGCTGAAAATAAATAAATAATTTTAAAAAGAGAAATGATTTGAGATGGAAACGTATGCCCTTAGCTTCTCTGTCTACACCCTTTAGCTACCAGCTGGAAAAAGAGAATCGGTGAGCTCCTAAAAGCCCTGCCTGGATTCCTGGGATTCTCTGGATGAATTCTGAAAGTCCTTTCCTCCTGGGTTGGTTTCCCTCTGGCCGGTTCTCAGCTGTTCAGCAGCAGTGAAGTGGGGAGAGAGCAGTCCAGTGATGGTGCGGGACCCTCCCGGGCAGGGTGAGGGGTTTGGATCATGAACTCTTCCCCGGGCTTGTGGGGACATCCCAAAGGTCAGAAAAACCCGAACAGCAGAGGAGGAGCCCGGGAGAGGAGCCTCGACACGCTCAGAGGAGAGAACTGGAAACGTCGCCTGGAGATTTCTGTCTCTGTGGTGCCATCGTTTTTCCTCTTACTCAAGTTGAACCTTTCTTTTTTAGTGCATTGTTTTTTGACCCCGATGTATGGCATGCAGAATCTTAGTTACCCAACCAAGGATCGAACCCACACCGCCTGCATTGGAAGTGTGAGTCTAACCACAGGACCACCAGGGAAATCCCCAATTTGAAGCTTTGGAAGGCATTTTAGATTCTTTTTTGAGCCAGTCCCAAGTATGATCTGTATTCCCTGAATATTTCATCAATGATGTCTCTCCTCCATGTCTCCACAGTGGGTCACAGTCAGACCTGCGTCACCCGTCACCTGGACAGTGTCACCTAGACTGCGTCACCCATCACCTGGGCTGCATCACCCGTCACCTGGGCAGTGTCACCCGTCACCTGGGCTGCGTCACCCGTCACCTGGGCAGTGTCACCCGTCACCTGGGCTGCGTCACCCGTCACCTGGGCTGGGTCACCCGTCACCTGGGCTGCGTCACCCGTCACCTGGGCTGGGTCACCCGTCACCTGGGCTGTGGCGGTCTTCTTCCTGATCTCCCTGCCAGCAGCCCCAGTCCCCATCAGTTTTCCCCTCACAATATAGTCAGAAAGATGTCCTCCAAGGGTAACTTTTCTTCCCCCAAACCTTTAAGAGACCTTCCTCTCACTCCTAAAGGGTTCCCCTAGTTGGGGCAGCTTTACCACTGGCAGCTCTGAGGACCCCTTTGGAGACCTGTGGTGACGGCCTCACCTCACAAGATCCCACGTCACCAAGCCCGCTCCCTGCCCACCTTCATCTCCACCCTCCTAAGTGAAAAGCCTGCCATATGCGCTTGATGGCTTTCAGACTCCTCAGAAACCTACTGGTTTCCCTTTATAGCCCAGAGACCGTAGGCTCAGAGCCTTTGCAGACGAACGTGTATTGCCATTATGGTTCATTTCTCCCTTTCCTTCGCCATCATATTTTCTTAGTTCCTGAGCTGGATTATGCCCTCCCTGTTATGAGAAAAACTTCACAAAATCTGATGGTGAGTCTGTGTCCAGGGAATCTGGAAAAGCAAGCTCTCTGTCTCTTTCTGTCTCCTGTCAAAATGGGTGAGTGACACAAATGAACTTACTTAAAAGACAGAAACAGACTCACAGATTAAAAAAATATATATGGTTACCAAAGGGGAAACGTGGTGGGGAGAGGAATAAGTTAGGAGTCTGAGATTAACAGATACACACCCGCTATATGTAAGACAGAAAATCAACAAGGACCTACTGTATGACACAGGGAATCCAACTCAATATTCTGTAATAAACTACATGGGGAAAGAATCTGTGAAAGAGTGGATGTATGTTTATATAACTGAGTTGCTCTGCTTTACACCTGAGACTAACACAACATTGTACACAAATTATACTCCAATAAAAACAAAGTAATACAGCTGGAGAGAGATTGAAAGTGTCTGAGGGTCAAAAACATTATGCTGAGTAAAAAGAGTCAGGTGGGAAGGAATATATGTTACATGACTCCATCTATTGGTGTGTTGCATGTGTGCTAGTCGCTCAGTCACGTCCAAATCTTTGCAACCCCATGGACTGTAGCCCACCAGGCTCCTCTGTCCGTGGGGATTCTCCAGGCAAGAACACTGGAGTGGGTTGCCGTGCCCTCCTCCAGGGGATCTTCCTGACCCAGGGTTCAAACCCGCGGCTCCTGCACTGCAGGTGGATTCTGAACCATTTGAGTTAGGAAAAGGCAACTCCAGCAACAGAAAGCAGATCACCCTGGGTTGAGCACAGGAACAGTACTGACCACAAACGGGTGCTTCTGGAGCTGGGGTGGGCATGGAGTTTTCTAAAACTGAACTGTAGTGCCTGTGACAAAACTCTGTAAGTTAATGAACTGCAAAAGAAACATTGAATTATTCATGTAAATGAGTGAGTTTTATGATATGTAAATTATAACTCATCAAGGATCTCAGTAAAAAAAAAAAGAAGCATGTGTGTCCTAAGAAGAGTTAGCTGCCATCAGTGTATCACATGTTACATGAGGCTCTCTGAATGATGTTAAAAGAGGATTTTAGATAGCATGCCTCCTTCCCTGTTTCCTGGAACCACGGGAGCTACCGGGTCCCTTTCAGGTGCTGACATCAAACAGTGGTGGGTGATGAAGTCCCACAGGCTTCCCTATGGCTCAGCAGTAAAGAGCCCACCTGCAATGCAGGTGACAAGGCAGGAGCCTCAGGTCAACAATGAGCATCCGTTGCTTCCCCCAAGCTCACAGTTTCCCCCCCCCCCCCCCCCCCCCCCCCAGTTCCCCAGGGGCTGATCTCCGAGGCCAATAACGTCTTAATGGAAGAAGTGCCTGTCACTTCAGAGTCAACCAGACACGCCCCAGAGGTTTCATCCCCGCCAACTTCTAACTCAGACGGTTCACTCAGAGGAAGCCAGGTGTCACCTTGTCAGCATCCCCGCGGGCAGGCCCACGTGTTGAGGAAGAGAAATTTCCACCAGGATCGAGGGAGTGGGTTGGGATCTTCCAATCCAGGGAGGGAGCGGGTGACCGCAGCCCCAGGAAACCTCCTAACCGCAGCGTCTAGGGAGACCCCATCCACCAGAACCACCCAGCTGAGTCTCCCTGGCTCCTAGCCCTGAGAAGCTGAATGAGATCATCAAGGTGTGGTCTCTTAAACTGCTGAGTCTGGGGGCAATGTGCATGCGGAGATAGTTAACTAGTACAGCTTTGCAGCTAGATGATCAGGTGGGGCTGGCGTGGCTCCTTTGTGGCTGTGTGACCTCCGTGGACTTCTTACCTCTCGGAGCCCCAGGTTTCTCATTGAAAATACCCCCTTTATCTCATAGTTCTGACCTCACAGAGATATGATTAAATGGAGAAAAAGGTACGCTCACACTTAGTACTGGGATTGCCTAGCGTCAGTGACGCTTCGGTGCTCAGTAATTCATAACTAACTTAGAGAAGCACTGGGTATTCATGTAAATATTTTTTTAGTTTTAAAAATTTTAAAACACCTCCTTAATCTACCCTTGGCATGAAAATAGTTTCTAGATTGGAGAAAACAGATTGACTAGCAAGAATCCAGTGAGCAGTACAGATGACGTGGACAGAAGGCCGGTAAAAATAAGGACGGTGTGGTGACCCGGAAGGGGCCTCCAGGGCCTGATTCATTTAGGCAGGAAACATAAACCTCCACGGAGAGATTTCTAGCTTGCCGGCAGGACCTGGAAGGTTTCTGCTTGATGGCCCCTGTCCCAGCGGGAGGTCTGGCTCAGGGAGATGTGAACAACATCTTCTTCTTAATAAGGATGTTGTGTTGTAAATTGTTAAGGAAATTGCTCCTATTTTCCCGGCACTTCCACACGTCCACAACCAGGCTGTGAGCACCTCTCCCAGGCCAGCAGGTACACAGGAGTCAGAAGGCGGGTCCCTGCCACGAGTTCGCCTTCTTGCCTTCCCCTGCTGTGACCTGGTGACATTCAGATGCATCAGGGACACCCCCTCCTGTCCTGTCTCTTGCTCTCCTCTCTGAGCCCCCGGACAGGCACTTGATCCAGGTCCTCACTCTCTCTCGGCTTCCCGCCTGTTTGGTGGAGTCGGCTCCCCGGTCCTGAGCCAGGAGAGAGACGGGCTCCGGCGTAGACAGTTACAATCAGCCTCCTGTTTATGCTCTGAAGTAGAAATAACAACAGGAACAGGATAAATCATGGGCTTTGTCTCCTGTGGATGCTTTAAGATAACAGAAAGGGCTGGGACGGGCTTCCCTGGTGGCACAGTTTTAAAGAATCCACTTGCCAATGCAGGACACATGAGACGTAGGTTGGATCCCTGGGTCAGGAAGATCCCCCGGAGGAGGGCATGGCACCCCACTTCAGTATTCTTGCCTGGAGAATCCCAGGGACAGAGGGGCCTGGCGGGCTACAGTCCATGGGGTCACACACAAGGAGTCAAGCACGACTTGGTGACTAAACAGCAACAACAACGGCAAGGACATAGAGGGGCTAAGCTCTGTGTGGGTAAAAACTCAAGAGGTCACATATTTCCCATCCTTGGGGTCAGGGGGACCTCAACTCCACCTGCACAGGAAGGCTCCTTGGGGGGTCAAAAAGGGAGCGGACGCCAGATCACGATAAGTTTTGCTATTAATAACTTCCCAAAGGCCCTTGGACAGAAATCCATCTTGCTAAAGGATTCATGTGCACATAGAGGAGGGTCCTGAGTCAAACAAAAAGTAAGATTGTTGGTCAGAAGGAAACAAAGACCAGCCCGTATAAAGGACTTAAACTTCCCAAAGGCATACCTGTCTATCTGAGCTCACCCATGCATCCGTCCACATTCTTTTCTGATAAACACCTTACTTTCCTGTCTACTTGCTGTCTCCTTGACAATTTTTCTTTTTTTTCAAGGCAGACAAGAGCTGGGGCTGAGACTCTAGACTCTGGCCCTCGTGGTCTAGTGGTTAGGGTTTGGTGTTCTCACTGCTGTGACCAGGTTTGATCCCTGCTTAAGGAACCAAGATTGGGTTTCAGGCTGCTGCTCACTGAAGTGAAGTGAAAGTTACTCAGTCATGCCTGACTCTCTGTGACCCCCTGGACTGTAGCCCACCAGGCTCCTCTGTCCATTAGATTTCCCGGGCAAGAATACTAGAGTGGGCTGCCATGCCCTCCTCCAGGGGATCCTCCTGACCCAGGTCTCCTGCATTGCAGGCAGACTCTTTACTGTCTGAGCCTCCAGGGAAGCTGCTCACCGGTGCTGCCCCAAGACCCTCCTTCGTCCCACGTGGCCCCTGGGTGGTGAGCTGTGCCTCCCTCTCTAAGATCCGAGAGCGTAATAAACGTCTCTCCCCTTCTTACAGCTCTTGAGTTATTTTGTGTCTGCACCTAACTGATTAGGAAAAGTATCCATTTTAAGTAACATAATGATTACTTACAACACAAATGGTTTATCCTGATGAAAAATTTTCATCAGAGATGAGGATATGATTCCCCAGGGTACAGAGAGAAACCCTGACGCCTTCTGGCTGGAGGTTTCTGGAGAGACATGCGTGGGGTGAGGAGCCAGGTCCTGCTCTCAGCCTGTGAGTCTCTTATCTCATCTCTGAACTCCAAGGACACACACCAGAGCAGCTGAAGCCCTTCCAACCTCCTCTTCTCACTTCAAAAGAAAGCTGAGCATAGCAACGTGTGCCCAACACTGAAAGTAAAACTCAGGCTGAAAGCTTCACCCGGGACTTCTGCTCAAGACTCTGCCTCTTTTCTTTTCTGTTTTTAATTTCCACTTTTTATTTTGTCCTGGAGTATAACCGATTAACGCGTTGTGATAGTTTCAGGTGAACAGCAAAGGGACTCAGCCATCCATATACCTGCACCCTTTCTCCCCCAAACTCCCCTCCCATCCAGGCTGCCACAAAACATTGGCAAAGCTCTGCTTCCTGATGTCCACGTGCAAAATGCAGCCCAGCAGAGCTCCTGCAGATGAAGACTCTGCATCAAAGTGACCCTCAGGAGTCCAAGATGAGGTCTGGACCAGCTTCACCATCAGAAGTCGCTACTGACACCCTGATGCTCTGACACCCTGACACCCTGTGGACACGCTGCCTTCCTTGTGTCTCTGTGATGCCATGGGAGGCTACAGAGCTGGTCACAGTTCCAAGGCACTGGGGACGCTGTCCATTTTCTCGTGGTCATGGGAGCTTGCTGGAAAGCACACGGCTTCCCTGTGCAGACAGTACTAGGGAGATTCGCCAGCTCCACGAGCCCCTCTCCTCCATGTGGTGATCTCAGTCCTAACAGAAGTTCAAGAGGCTGTAATGGTAGCCAGTTTTGCAGAAGGGGTCTCTCAGGCTGACAGTTTCATGCCATGGTCATTTTCTCAAGTTTCTCAAACTGGGGTTCCAGATACGTGAATGGCTTATGTAAGGGAGGAGATCGTTTTGCTTCCTTCTCTTAGGGTCCCTGGCTGGGTCTGAAAACTAAACTCACAAAGACAGATTAGGAGAAAAGCATGCACATTTGCTTGAATGTCTACATGTACGCAGGAGCCTTCACAGGCAAGGGAGACCCAGAGGAATAACTAGAACAGGAAGACAAAGAAACAATGAATTTGTAAAGAGCTGCAAGAAAGATCTGGCTGGAAATAGTAAGCGAAGAGGGAACTAGGAGGAAAAGGGTGAGTTTTATAAGGTTTATTTGTACAGATGTCTCTGCCCCAGATCCCCTGTCTCAGGTGATGAGAATGCCTGCCTCCTTTCTGGTTCGGGGGGCACCTTCCACAGGGCAGATTTATCTCCTGCTTTCTGAGAAGAAGGGTGAGGTGTGGGGTCATAGTGATAGTTTGGCTTCTGCCGCTAAAAAAAGTCCTTCAGCTGAAGATATTAATATGCTGGAGATATAATATTTGGGGGAGTGGGTCCTGAACCCCGGGCTTACCTGGTGGCTCAGCAGTAAAAAATCCACCTGCAATGCAATCCCTGGGTTGGGAAGATCCCCTGGAGGAGGACATGGCAACCCACTCCAGTTGTCTTGCTGGGAGAATTCCATGGACAGAGGAGCCTGGCAGGCTACAGTCCATGGGGTTACACGGAGTTGGACACGACAGAAGCGACTTAGCATGCACACACATCCTAGACCCCCATAAGTTACAATAGCGTTCTCAGAATCAGGGCCAGCTGAGCTCACTTTTCTACCTGCTGAACCAGACTCTGCTTGTTGCCAAGGTGAGCTTGGCTGGTCACCAGTTAGCATTTTTGAAACCCCAGACTGCCTGACCACTTTGAGTTATCCCTTCAAGGTCTGAACTCTCAGCTCCTCAAGTTTTTACCCAAATGACGCCTTCTCAGGGAGGCCCTTCCTGGCCACTCTGTCTAAGAGTGGAACTGTCCCTCCATACTGCTCCTTTTCTTTACTTTTCCCCTCAGGACTTATCACCTCTAACAAAGTAAATTTTTGCTTTTTTTGTCCATACTAGGAGTGTGGTAAGAAATTGTTTTTATTTACTCCCTGTCCTCAGAGCCTAGAACATTGTTTGGCACTTCATATGTACTCCCTGAATATTTATTACGTTAATTAATACTGGTAGAACCTGAGTCTCCTGCACTGTAGGCAGATTCTTTGCCCTCTGGGCCACTAGGGAAGCCAGAATTAAGAGAAGATATATACAACATGCTTTGCAATGTTGCAATTCCCTAATATCTTAGTATTTGCAACATCTTTTGTAGGTTTTGCCCCGTCGTGATCCCACCTTAGGCTGGCATAGCCAGCACTGTTGTAACACAACCACATTTGGGTCTGCTCACCCACATGCAGGGAAGCCAACCTACTGACATGGGGGTGTGAAGAAGAAAAGGGCGGTGTTTACTACAGGAGTCAAGAAAGGAGCATGGGCGGCTTCTCAAGATCCCCTCTCCCACCCCATGGGCTTCAGGCAAGGTTTTTTAAAGGCTGGAGGGAGGGAGGAAAGTCACAGGGTATGTGATCAATACTCTGATTGGTTGATGGTGAGACTGCAGGGCAGTGTCATATGGGATTAAATTATCATCAACTTCAGGCTCCAGTAGGTCTAGGGGCTATGTGCTCATAGCTATCATGTAGTCAGCTTCTTCCATCTGGTGTGGGTTTTCATGTCTGTGAAACAACTCAGGAGTGTGCATCAGACACTGTTATCCATGTCCTTCAGGGAGGAACTAACGATTCTGTGACTTCTATATGTCTGATCTATAGTTTAAACCGTCATCAATCCCCCTGGTCCAAGTGCTGTTTTTTATTACCACCTGATCATTCACTAATTCTTGAGCCAGGCTTTTGTGACTCAGCAGAGGTCTGGGAGACGGCAGCTTTTCTGCAAACAAGAGGCAGGCAGAAGATATGAGGGTCTGTCCTGGGAAGGCCCCATAGGGTCTGCGTCCATTTCACTCTTATGACTCTCATTTTGTGAAAAGTCAGGCTCCGAGTGGTGAAGTGGTTGCCTAAATTCACACAGCTGAGCAGCGCCCTCACACCCCACGCCAGTGTGTTATGACTCCCACATGCTTTCTGCTTACAGACACGGTCAGTGATTTAAGGGAGTCACAGAGAAGGATGCCGAAGCCCTTTGATGTTTTTCAAAGAAGGCTTTGATGTTTTCTTAAAGCCCAAACCTTAGTCTGTCTCCCCGCTCTTCTGAAGAACAATAAATTCATCAAACAGCATTTTTGCTGGTAGGATCAAGGATCAGAAACTTTAAAAGCAAAATCTTTCCTTTTTTTCTTGTTAAGGAATTTCACATTTTGAAAAACATCCAGGTGGGAGCACAGACAGGGTTGGGCTACACGGTGGCTTGGAGGTTCCTCCTGTTCTACCCTATAGGTTTGTTTCCTTCTCAGCACGGGATTGTGGGGTGGAGTGATGCTGACCACCTCTGAATGGGGCTCCAGGTGACATGTCCAGCCTTGACCCTTCAGAGAGAACCAGGCTGAATGCATTAAGAGACCTCCAGGGGAATTTTGTTAATTATAGCAGGCAACGTGCAATAGCTGCAGATAGACGTGGGTTCTGATCTCCGCCTTGTCGCTTACCATCTGTGTGACCTTTGGCAAGTTAATCAACTTCTCTGAACCTTGATTCCTTGTATGAAAATTAGCACTGATTCTTGTGCCCAGGCCCGTTTGCCTAAAATCCTGGTTCCTCTGTAACCAGGTGGGTGACCAAGGATAAGAGTGTTTCTGGCTTGCTTTCCTCATCTCTGATGTGATAGAGATAATAACACTCATATCGTTATGGTAACCTGAGAATGAGGTGAGCTCACACACATAAAACCCTTGGAAGAGTAAGTGATCATTATCATCACTCCATTACTGGACTCAGCTGTCCCCTGCTGGCATCCAATGAAATGCATACGTGGTCCTGTGCCGGCCTTCCCCAGAAGCAGATCCTGTGGCAAGAATTTGGATGTGGACCGTGTGTGGTCTCAGGAGGCACTGGCAGGGGTCCAGAGGCTCCAGGGTGGGGAAGAGAAGGCAGCGCCCAGGTGTGCCCTGAGGTCAGGTTACCACTGCGTGCACAGGAGACCCTGATCTGGGGGAACCTTTGGGAAACTGGGCCAGATGCACCTGAAAGCTGTGTCTCTGAAGGGCGAAGGGTTCACTTGCCCGCTGGCTGCCACCCATGTGGTTGGGAATTGCTTCACGAACATTCGATCTGAGCAGGGCTGGAGCTGCCTCACCGCAGGGGTGAGCGTTGCCATGCAGGCAGACAGGGCAAGCGCCAGGCAGAGAACCTGCCTCTGG
Organism: Okapia johnstoni; assembly: GCA_024291935.2. Lineage (NCBI taxonomy): Eukaryota > Metazoa > Chordata > Mammalia > Artiodactyla > Giraffidae > Okapia > Okapia johnstoni. Next base: position 34,097,145 of record CM044327.1, on the reverse strand, counting down.
TGAAGACGCCAATAAATGTCTGAAACGCCCCCTCTGCCTCTTAAAAAACTTTCCACTGGGACCTCTCTGGTGGTCCAGTGGTTAAGAATCTGCCTTCCAATGCAGGGGATGTGGGTTCAACCCCTGATGTGGGGACTAAGATCCCACATGCTGTGGGACAATGGCAACGAGAGACCTCAAGTGCCCTGGAGCCTGTGCTCCAGACAAGAGAAGGCTAAGAACCGCAAAGGAGATGCAGCAAACCCAAAACTTAAGAAAAAAAGTTTTCGTGGCCAGATTCCATCCTCCAGGTCTGCGGAGCGAGAGAGACGGAGTTCGGATGGTTTATTGGAGAGGTGACGGCAGGAAGTAAGGTAGGGGTAGGGAGAGGAGAGCAGCCTGCAGAGGCTGTGCCATCATCTACCGGGGTCCTGGGCGGACTCCTGGGGCTTAACCCCCCAGCGGCTCTGGAGTACACAGTGCAGAAACATCTCAGCCAGGGCAGCGATGCTGGGTGGGTGTAGCTACACAGCCCCTGTCTGTCGCAGGATGACGACCACATTCTGTGTCCAGAGTGAGGGGGAAATGTGGCCCAGGCCTCTCTCCCCGTCACATTCCAGGGCCTGGTTACTCAGTCTAAGCACTGGTTTACCCAGGTTAGCAACCAGCTGTTGCTGTGTTGTTCCGTTGCTTCGTCGCGTTCATGGACTGCAGCATGCCAGGCTCCTCTGTCCCCCACTGTCTCTCGGAGTCTGCTCAAGTTCATGTCCACTGAGTCTAGTTCCTCCAGGAACCAGAGGTTGGTGACTTTTGCCAGCTCTCAGCCACATAGCTTCTGTTGTATCGGGAAGCAGTGTGAGCAAGTTCTGGGCGAGGACACTGCCCTTGGGCCCTGACCACCCTGTCCCTGGCCTCCGCATCCTTGTTAAGGCCACCCTGACCTGGATCCATCTCTCCGTGGTCTGGAGACAGGATAGCCTGACCCTGCCTGACCTCCGTGACCCAGACAGAGCATCCCCCAGTTTCTCGGGATAAACAGTCTGTCTTGAGTTGGTCTCTCCTGCGTGCTGTTTGCAAGTTACATCCGTGTGGCAAGCACATCCCAGAGACCGGAATTTCAGTTGCTGATGCCAAATGCATTTTCAGAAACACGCTGAGGTTGAGTCAGGCTGGGAGTGATTTCACTGAACGAAACACGGTGCTGACGTTTCTGGTGGCTCAGCTCCTCCAGGCTGGGTTTCCTTTGCTTCACGATAGTGTAAGATGGGAGGACACAGGACCAATGAGAGCCAGCTCTGCCAGCTCCAGCTCGGGCTGCTCCCACGCTGGAGGCTCACTCGGATGGGATCAGGTAGCCCGCTAGGTCAATTTAACACCATTACCCCCGGGGACTCGTTACTGCTAGGCGGTCCTGGTTGCAACTGGCCTGGAAAACATGGAAACACCTCAAACCCGCAAGAGACATGCTAAGAGCCACAGGACATGGATCGTACCTAGAGTTCTTCAAGGAGCTAGAAGTCTATCTGAGATGATAAACACCGACAGACCGACAAATACTCAGCAATTCTCTACAGCACGCAATTGTGCCCAAAAAAGACTTAAATAATAAAAGTGACCTCAGGATGCAGAGGAGAAGGAGGAGAGAGTCCATCAGCGGATGTGACCAAGGTTCATCACCATGACAAGGTGGAGTCCAAGCCGAGCCTTGAAATTTAGGTCTGTGGGACTTATCAGGTAGGTGGAGAAGAAGCTGAGAAGGAAGATAAAATACACCTACTCAGAAAGCCCCCACCATCACAGGGCAAAGCCTGGACGTCTCAGTCCATTAGGTAGGGCCTCTCCTACCTGTCTGGCTAGCCCGTCCTGACCCACAGTTGTGTGTCTGTTCAACCAGAACCTCTTAGCACTTAGTCTCCCCCCAGCATCCCCAGGGCATTCGGTCCAGGACCTCCACAGGGTCCAAAATCCTTGGATGTTCAAGTCCCTTATATTAACCTAGGCACACCCTCCTGGACACTTTAAATCATCTCTATACTACTTATATCAGCCAACAGTACAGTGAAAACCTCTGTAAATAGTTTCCTGCATGTGGCAAATTCAAGTTTTGCTTTTTTGCAACTTTCTGGAATTTTTTTTCTGAATATGTTTGACCTGCGCTTGGTTGAATCCACAGATGCAGAACTGGTGGATTTGAAGGGGTGACTGTATTCTTCGTGGGTGGTATCTTGGGCACTGCAGATACAACAGGCAACTGGACGAGGGGAGCTTGTGTCCAGATGGCATAGAAAATCATGGGTCCGTGGACAGGTTAGCCAAGGTGACATGCGAGATTGTGGTTAGGGTGGTGTCTTTTCAATAGGTTTGTTGGGAACAGTTCCTCCGAAAAAGAGTCATTGTGTTGAGTCTTTTTTATATACAATTTTACGTATGTATTTATTGACCGGTATTTGATTGTGCTGGGTCTTCCTTGCCGTGTGGGCTTTCCTCTGGGTGCAGCGAGCTGGGGCTACTCTTTGCTGCCATGGCGTGCGGGCTTCTCAGTGTGGTGCTTCTCTTGTTGTGGAGCACAGGCCTGAGGCGCTCGGGCTTCAGTAGCTGGGGCTCCCGGGCCCTAGAGCACAGGCTCAGGAGTTGTGGTGCATGGGCTCAGCTGCCCCTCGGCATGTGGGATCTTCCTGAATCAGAAATCGAACCCATGTCTCCTGCACTGACAGGTGGATTCTCTACCACTGAGCTACCTAGGAAACACTGTGTTGAGTTTTGAATGATGAGGAAGTAACCATCCAAAGAAAGAGGGAAGAACTTTAGCCAAAAGAAAAGCAAAGGTAAAGCTCAGAGGAGGTGACAAACTTCTCCTGTTCCAGGGACACGGTCATAGAGCTGGGACGGGAGGTGTGGTTAAGGTAGGTGTGTTACAGTGAAGGCAAGATGGAGGGAAGTTGTGCAGGCCAGAGAAAGGGGTTTAAGTTTATTATAAGAGCAATGAGGGAAGAGACAGCATGATTTCTACTTTGACCAACACAGAAAAGCACGTGAGCTGGGAGCTAAGGGCAAACGCAGAAGCAGGAAGGGTCCACAGGAAGCCTTTGCAGTGCCCCATGTGAGCGATGTGTCCTGGGCTGGATGGTGGATGTGGAGACAAATGAATGGACATGAACTTCCTTTTAAAGTAAAGTGGACAGGACCCTAGACTGCTCAACCCTCACCAACCCATCAGTGATCCAGGTCTCACCCCAACTCCTCACCCCCCTACACACGTTTCATTGCAACAGACAAAGCTGTCTTCCTTCAGCCACATCCAACCCCCCCTTGGCTCTAAAATAGACCGTATTCATCATAACTGCTTCTCAAGGCATCTCCCATTCTTCAGGGACCAGTCAAATCCGATCTTCTCTCCAAAGACATCCCAAATCCTCTGCTAGAATTTTCCTCTTTTAATACTCCCTTTGCACTTTATTCATAGTCATCTTGACAATCACTTTAAAGTGGAGGTATTAATATGATATATTGTTGGCTTTGGAGGTACTACTCAGGTTTCACTGAGATCTCCCTTGATACTGCTTTGGGTGAGGAAGGCCCTCCAAGAGCGTTACACTGCACTGAATTAAAGTGAATGACTTGAAGAGTCCAAGTCCAGGGTTTCAGTGTGGGGAAACTCCCCAGCCATGATGATGTCCTGATGATGATGCTATTGACAACTATAATGATGTCATTGATCAGAACAACCATTCGCTGAGCACCTGCAATATACTGGACACTTGGTGAAGCACTTTAGACATTTTCTTCTCATCACAATCCTGTGATTGTTTTCTAGATGAGGAATCTGAGGGCTAGACAGTTTAGGTAAGTTACCCAAGTTCATACAGATGAGGGGACAGTGCCTTCAATCTCAGAAATCCCTGCTCTAGGGAAGATCCCTGTGACACAGAAGGTCAGATGTAGGGAGATGGGAACCGAGGCAGGAAAACCAGGTGGGAGACTCTCGTGAGAGTCCTGGCAAGAGGTGGTGAGCGTGCACGTGAGCTGTTCCCACAGTGAAGAGAGGGTGACTCCGAGGCACAGCGGCTGATGACTAATTTGATATAGCGTGTGAGAGAGAAGGAGATGGACATCCTCTCAAGGCTTCTGTTGAGGCAGTTGAGTAGCTGTTGGTGGCAACAACAGACTCTACTGAGAAAGCAAGACTTTGCAAAGAAAAATAGTTGGACATTCTATAGTGTGATATGTTGACACTGCAACATCTGTGAGGCGTCAGTTCTGCTCTGACACTTATTTTGAAACTTGAGTTGTTTCCAATGTTATCAATACATTAAGGAACAGTTTGAGCATAGCAAGAATTTTGTGTTTGTGGATGTGTGATTTCATCCACAAGAAGTGTTAGGTGAATGCTGAAAATGGCACCTAGCTGGACCAGGCCACACAGGAGTATCAGAACTCACACACACGCACACACACTTCACACATGTACCAGCCGCCTCAGGTCACATGTGTTACGAGCCACAGCCATCACATCTAGTGCTGCACATTTCCTTCTTCTTCTTTTTTTTTTCTGTTAAGCCTTTGACTATACGGAGGCTACTCTCCAATACTTTGAATTTTCACCAAAGCAGTGATAATTATTATTAATAATCATACAATAATAATCATGTGTAACTACAAGCTCAGAAGTATTCCCCAAGTTATCAGTGACAATATGATCTGATATTTATTCATTAAAATTTCACTAGTAAATGCATTTATCGGTTTTTGGATCTTTTGAAAATGGGTACATGTAGTATCAGTTCAGTTCAGTTCAGTCGCTCAGTCGTGTCCGACTCTTTGCGACCCCATGAATTGCAGCACGCCAGGCCTCTCTGTCCATCACCAACTCCCGGAGTCTACCCAAACCCATGTCCATCGAGTCGGTGATGCCATCCAATCATCTCATCCTCTGTCGTCCCCTTCTCCTCCCGCCCCCAATCCTACCGAGCATTAGGGTCTTTTCCAATGAGTCAACCCTTTGCATGAGGTGGCCAAAGTATTGGAGTTTCAGCTTCAACATCAGACCTTCCAATGAACACCCAGGATTGATCTCTCTTAGGATGGATTGATTGGATCTCCTTGCAGTCCAAGGGACTCTCAAGAGTCTTCTCCAACACCGCAGTTCAAAAGCATCAATTCTTTGGCGCTCAGCTTTCTTCACCGTCCAACTCTCACATCCATACATGACCACTGGAAAAACCATAGCCTTGACTAGACGGACTTTTGTTGGCAAAGTAATGTCTCTGCTTTTAAATATGCTATCTAGGTTGGCCATAACCTTCCTTCCAAGGAGTAAGCGTCTTTTAATTTCATGGCTGCAATCACCATCTGCAGTGATTCTGGAGCCCCCCAAAATAAAGTCTGACACTGTTTCCACTGTTTCCCCATCTATTTCCCATGAAGTGATGGGACCAGATGCCATGATCTTAGTTTTCTGAACGTTGAGCTTTAAGCCAACTTTTTCACTCTCTTCTTTCACCTTCATCAAGAGGCTCTTTAGTTCTTCACTTTCTGCCATAAGGGTGGTGTCATCCGCATATCTGAGGTTATTGATATTTCTCCCGGCAATCTTGATTCCAGCTTGTTTCTTCCAGCCCAGCGTTTCTCATGATGCATATAAGTTAAATAAGCAGGGTGACAATATACAGCCTTGACGTACTTCTTTTCCTGTTTGGAACCAGTCTGTTGTTCTATGTCCAGTTCTAACTGTTGTTTCCTGACCTGCATACAGGTTTCTCAAGAGATAGGTCAAGCGAGGCGGCTGTGACGGCTCGGCGCAGAAGCGAGGCGGCTCGGCGCAGAAGCGTGGACGAGAGGAGGTAGGCCAGGCAGGGGGCCGGGGGCGGCGGCCGAGAGGGGCTAGACGGGGCCGGGGGCCGGGGGCAGCGGCCGAGAGGGGCTAGACGGGGCCGGGGGCCAGGGGCGGAGGCCGAGAGGGGCTAGACGGGGCCGGGGGCCGGGGGCCGGGGGCGACAGGGGCTAGGCGGGGCCGGGGGCCGGGGGCCGGGGGCGGAGGCCGACAGGGCCTAGCACGGGCCGGGGGCTGGGGGGGGCGGGCGGCGGCGGCGAGAGGAATTACCCACAGCCCAAGGAGCAGGGGCTGCGTGGGCACAGGAGGGCCGAGAGGAGTTACTCCACATTCAAGGTCAGGAGGGGCCGTCGTGAGTAGAAACCCGTTATCCAAGGTAAGGAGCAACGGCTGCACTTTGCTGGAGCAGCCGTGAAGAAATACCCCACGTCCAAGGTAAGAGAAACCCAAGGAAGACATGTAGTATACATGAAATTAATTAATTAATTAGAATATAATTAAATATAATCAACCCATTCGGGACATGTTTTATCCAACCATATTATATAGTGATGTGTTTGATATAAATAGAAGAAAGTACTAGGACTAATGTTTTGTATCTACAATTTGTACCTAGTTAACTGGAAATTGCAACATAATACTCTGTTTCATGCCCTATTAATGCAGTAGATATCTGACTGTGATAAGAGTCCGTTTCTCTGAATGTCCACAGGAAAATTATATTCAGCGAATCTGTCACTTATGTGTGGGTGAAACCATGATGAATGATAATGTTTTGTGTGCTATGTTAGTCGCTCAGCTGTGCCCGACTCTTTACGACCCCATGGACTGTAGCCCACCAGGCTCCTCTGGCCATGGAATTCTTCAGGCAAGAATACAGGAGTGGGTAGCCATTCCCTTCTCCCAGGGGGTTTGTGTGCTACACCTTTCTGAATGACCTCACAAAAACCCTCTTTCTACCACTTTACAGTAACTCACAAAGTATTATGATTCCAAAGCACATTTCCACAGGCAAACTTCAGGTTTCGTTCAAGGTAAAGTGCTGTATTTATTGTAGTATTGTGAACTTCTTTACCATTTAAAATGTGTAAATCACTTCCCAGGTGGCTCAGTGGTAAAGAATCTGCCTGCCAATGCAGGAGATGCGCAAGACATGGGTTTGATCCCTGGCTTGGGAAGATCCTCTGGAGAAGGAAACGGCACCCCACTCCAGTATTCTTGTCTGGGAAATCCCATGGACAGAGGAGCCTGGTGGGCTACAGACCATGGTCACAAAGAGATGCAACTGAGTGACTGGGCGCACATAAGCTCTTAATTCAAGGAAGAATTGTGCATTCGGGACTAGACTTTACAGGCAGGCCAACAAACGGCTGTCAACTCTTTGTGGCTATTTCTCTTAGGGTATTTCTCTTCCCAAGCCACCAACTATCTTTTTAGAAACTGACCTGACTCTCCTACTTTCCAATACCATAGATTGCTTCAGTAAAAATTCCAGCCCCATCATTTTCTGCTATTTTGGGGAAATTAGTTAACCACTCTCTGCTTCTGAACTGTCATCTATACATTGAGGATAGATGGTCAATAATCTGTATAAAGTTCTTAGAACAGTGTCTGATGCATGTTTTAAGTGTTCAGAAAATGTTATTTTAAATGCCTATTTAACTTTCTAGTATACTTTCCCCAGAGGATATTTAGTAAAAGCTGAAAGAGGAGAACTAAGAGTGACATCTTTTCCAGTTAGAAGCAACTAGTTTTTTCTCTATCATTCTTAGATCTTTGAAGTTAAATTGTGCTTCCCGTCCTAATTGGTATTAAATGGCCCTTCAATCACTCCTTTACCCATAAGAATGCTGTTGAAAATACTTTAGTCCAGAAAGAAAACGAGAGTGGTGACCCATAGGGATGGACATGCCAGGTTCTCTGCTTAAATCATCACAACTGTTCTGTAGGAGGTGTACTATCATCACTGCACATACGATTAAGCCAAGGTTTAGAATCACTTGTTAACTTTCTCAAGATGCAGAGTTAGCCACGGGTGCTACCAGGACTCCAAAGGCCATCTGGGTTTCTTCAGCCTTATTAATGGTTCTCATCCAGGAGCAATTTTGCTGTCTAGGGGACATTTGGCCACGTGAGGGGATGGTGGTGGGGCAGGGGTGCCACTAACCTCTAGTAGGCCGAGGGAAGGGATGCTGGGAAACATCCTACAATGCCCAGAACGTTATCTGTCCCTCCAGTCACCTGTCCCAAATGTAAAGAGTGCTAAGGTTGAGAACCCTGGGCAAGATTGTGTTGCTTCAGAGATATTTTTGTTTTGTTTAAAGAAAATAAGTGAAAAGAACAGACATGCATGTAATGAGACAGACCGGGACCTGTGACCCTCTGCTGCAGTGCTTGTACCCTGGACAAATATCTCCTGGAGCAACAAAATATTGATATAAAGAAACTAGAAGGGATTAAAAATAACTGCATGCATGTGCAGCTGGGCCAAATTATGGACAAGAAGATTCAAAAAGACTGAACACCCAAATGCCACTTGTCTAGAGCCGGGAGCAAAAGAAGGGGGTGGGAGGCAAAAGCAGAATACTATCCGTGTCCCCTGCACTCAACACCACCAAAGGGGTGAGCAGACCACCTAAGCCTCCCCTCCAGCCCAGCCCCTTGACATACCCTTACCCTCCCCCATGTGAGGAACCAGCTCCCCACCCCTGGGGAGCAAGCAAGGAAACCTGTTCCTTGTTCTCACTCCCTGGTGTGCAGCAGGGGCCCCAGTAAAGCTTTGCCTGAATTTCTTGTCTGGCCTCTGATCAATTTCTAGTGATTGGGCAAGGCCAAGGGCCCTCGTTGGTAGCAATAATATTTCTAAAGACCTTGCTGAAATGGTTTTAATTGATTATTATTCAAAGTTGCTGATGAAATGGGACTCTGTTTTAAAAAATCTTTAAGTTAGATGATTTAACATCTATTTTTATAACCTCTTCCACTGCTCTCTGAGACTTGTTAATATGGCTTTTCTATAAGATGTGTGGAGCATTTCAAGGAGAGAAGGAGATGTTATTCGACATTGCAAATACCATGTGGACCCTGCCCTACATCAGCAGACCACCCTGAGAAGAAACTCAAGGGACCCGACATGATTCTTAGGGCCACTGTGAATAATGCTGTGGCCAGCAAGGCTGCTTAGAGGAAAGGCTCTGGGGAATTCTGTTAAAAGCTCTGATTCATGTCCCTCTGGGACTCAGGCAGACAAGAAGCAAACGCTGCTGGCACCTCATCCCAGTCCCCTCACAGGACGGCACATCCAGTGTCTGTGATCAGTGGCTGCTGCGGGTCACGGCTGACCCCATGGAGGTCATGTTTCATCCTGCTGAGCAGAGGCCCAAGATAGACTGGTTACGGACCAGGGTCCTTGGTCTTCAGCAATCACTAGAAATTGATCAGAGGCCAGACAAGAGATGCAGACAAGGCTTTGCTGGGGTCTCTGCTGCAGCAGGAGGAAGCAAGAACAAGTAACAGGGTCCCTTGCTCACTCCCTGAAGGGGAGGGGTTGGGAGGGTTCCTTATATTAGGCGTGGGTGAGGGGTGGCTTAGGTGGCCTGCCCACCTCTTTGGTGGTATTGAGTACAGAGGGCGTGCGCACTACTCTGCCTTTGCTCCTGGCTCTTCACAACTGGCAGTTGTGGTTTTGTTCTTTTTGTATCTTATTTTTCATAATCTGGCCCAACTGCAGCATGCTGGCAGTTACTTTTAGTCCCTTAGGCTTTCTTAGTATTTTGTTGCTGGAGGCGATGTCTCTCCAGTTGCAGGCCCTGCAGCAACGGGTCCCCGGTCCCAGGTCCCAGGTCTCAGCCTGGCTCTGACTGACAGAGAGCCATGAGAGGATGGCGCTCTTGCCTGAAGGAAGACCACCCGGGGACGCACTCCAGAGATCTCCCCCCCACCCCGAGATCTGCTGGAGGCCAGACTCCAGCTCTGATTCCTGCCCCTGTCTCCTGAGAGCAGCCCCCAATACACTACGTTCACAAAAGTACTCGCTGGGACTCTGGGTCAATAGGATCTGGCCCCAAAACACACGAGGTCCGCAAATCCAAGGGATGAGGGGGGCGCCAGAGTGTCCTCCGCAATACACTCTCCTCCCTCCGTGAGGCTCCTCAGCCCCGGCCGGAAGTAGATGCAGGGGCCGGAAGTAGGTGTGGGGGCCGGAAGCAGGTGTAGGCGGCCATCTGTAGCTCAGGCAGGTTGGCGGGAGAGGATGCCAGGCTCTGCCTGGGTAGCAAAGGCCTGTTGGAAGGCTGTCTCTCCAAACTCACACTTTTCCCTGAGAGAGCAGTTTGTTTCTTTGGCCCGAAACCAGGCCCAAGGCAATCGAAGTTTTGCCAGACACCCAGGTCCCATCCAAGTTAATGGGGAGGAATTTTTCTTATTTTCTTATTCAGTTTACTCATTTAAGATTATCCACACAAAATAGTCCATGAGACTGTATCCCTTTAACAATACTGTTAGTTATATCTTACGAATAGATCTAACTGAATGTTATTCTTTTGTTCCGTGATTCCTGAAGTTCTAGAGAAATAAACTAGAGAAATTGAGAAGCAGCTTTGACCTGTTTTACTACTCAGTTCACAAAGACAGATTATGGTCACCGAATAACTAAAATAGCAGTTAGGACTATTTTCTAATCATAATTCTGCAAACAGTCCTTGATGAATGATTTTTTTTTTTTTTAGCTATGTCGTGTTTTTAGCATACACAGCCATAAAGCCCAAAGGAAATTTATGCTTTTTTTCCTCTTTATCCTTACCACACTCACATTTCCGGATGGATTTTTTTCTAAGTGAACACATGCCACAAATGTATTTATCTATTTCTCACCAGTCAGTTGGCCAGGCACTGTTCTATGTACTGAAGATACAGAGATGAGTAAAACAGACAAAACCATGCCCTCTCCAAGCCCAGTTTCTATTGGAGAGACAGGAGACACAGTACACTGACAAATATATACTTTACTATGCAGGTCAGGAAGCAACAGTTAGAACTGGACATGGAACAACAGACTGGTTCCAAATAGGAAAAGGAGTACGTCAAGGCTGTATATTGTCACCCTGCTTATTTAACTTATATGCAGAGTACATCATGAGAAACGCTGGGCTGGATGAAGTACAAGCTGGAATTAAGATGGTTGGGAGAAATATCAATAACCTCAGATATGCAGATGACACCACCCTTATGGCAGAAAGTGAAGCAGAACTAAAGAGCCTCTTGATGAATATAAAAGAAGAGAGTGAAAAAGTTGGCTTAAAGCTCAACATTCAGAAAACTAAGATCATGGCATCTGGTCCCATCACTTCATGGCAAATAGATGGGGAAACAGTGGAAACAGTGAGAGACTTTATTTTCGGGGGCTCCAAAATCACTGCAGATGGTGACTGCAGCCATGAAATTAAAAGATGCTTACTCCTTGGCAGGAAAGCTATGACCAACCTAGACAGCATATTAAAAAGCAGAGACATTACTTTGCCAACAAAAGTCCGTCTAGTCAAGGATATGGTTTTTCCAGTAGTCATGTATGGATGTGAGAGTTGGGCTATAAAGAAAGCTGACCACTTAAGAATTGATGCTTGTGAACTGTGGTGTTGGAGAAGACTCTTGAGGGTCCCTTGGACTGCAAGGAGATCCAACCAGTCCATCCTAAAGGAGATCAGTCCTAGGTGTTCATTGGAAGGACTTGATGTTGAAGCTGAAACTCCAGTACTTTGGCCACCTGATTCGAAGAGCTGACTCATTTGAAAAGACCCTGATACTGGGAAAGATTGAGGGCAGGAGGAGAAGGGGACGACAGAGGATGAGATGTTTGGATGGCATCACCGACTCAATGGACATGAGTTTGGGTAAACTCTGGGAGTTGGTGATGGACAGGGAAGCCTGGCGTGTTGCAGTCCATGGGGTCGCAAAGAGTCAGACACGACTGAGCGACTGAACTGAACTGAACTGATGGTGTCAGAGGTCGATAAAGGAAAAGGAGAAACATTCAGCAAAATAACATCTCACCTGAACAAAGGGGATGCTAATTTAGATAAGACTGTGACACTGTTTCTCATCAGATGACAAATTAGCTAAAGCCTGGATGAAGTGAGAGAGGGAGGCTTATGGGTTTTGGGGGAAGAGTTTTGCGGCCAGGAATGACTGGTGCCAAACCTTTGAGATGCCAATAAGATTGGCAGATTCAAGGAGCATCGGTGTTGCTGACTGCAGCGCAGACGGCCAGATGGAGAATGAGGTTGACAGGGAGGCTTCTCTGCTTTACCAGAGATGATAAAGAGTATGGGCAAGTCAGTGCTTTTTTAAAATTATTTCTGTTTTATTATTTTTATCGAAGTAGAGTTGATTTACAGTGTTGTCTTATTACTGCTGCACTGCAGAGTGATTCAGTTACACACACCCATACATTCTTTTTTCCATTCTTTTCCATTACAGTTTATCGTAGGATATTGCACATAGTTCTCCGTGTGGACCTTGTTTATCCATCCTATATCCATCCTTTATCTAACATCTGCTGACCCCAACCTCCCACTCCAATCAAGTCAGTTCTTCATCATCTCTCCTATTAGAGAACATTTGGCTTCCTCTGTCCCCATTACTAAAGGCTAGCAGTGCCTCACTTGTCATGACTATCAAAAATATGCCCACTCATTTCCAAAGGCACACTGGGATGTGGGATTAGTCCCAGTGGAGACTAAGCTTTCCAGCAAGGAAGTGACAGGATCAGTTTCACACGATTAAGGTCACTGTGCATAGAAAAGAGATTGAACAGCTGGAGAGTTGAAGAAGAGAAACCTTTAGGTGATTATTGCAGTGGTCCAGGTGAAAGACAATGATGGCCAGGCTAGGAGGTATCAGTGGAACTGGTGAGAAGCAGCCCATTTGGGAGTAGAATTTGAAAGTGGAGCTAGCAGGATATGCTGATGTTGGGAGTGAAATAAGTGAGAGAGAAATGCCATGGAAAGCATCAGGGTGGGCTGTTGCTATGACCGTTTTTGTTTTGCTCATCATGTTAAAATTAATGCACATGGCTATTTTATCCTCTTCTGAATGCTCTCTGTGTGTGTGTGTGTGTGTGTGTGTGTGTGTGTGTGTCTGCAAGTCTTTACACTTGAATGTCACTTCTATCCCTGGGTTCCTAACCTCAACCCTACCAGGTTGGAGAGCTGTTCTGTGAATTGTAGGATGTTTGACAACATTCTTGGCCTTTACACACTAAATGCAAGAAGGCAGTGTGTACATGGAGTACCTTCCTCCTGGCTTGACAACCAAAAATGTCTTCAGACACTGTGCAATTTTTCTTAGCAAAACAGCCACCAGGAGAGAATCACTGCTCTAAGCAAAAATCTCACTGAGGCTGTGATCCTGGTTCTACCTCTAATGGGGTGACCTTGGGCAAGTCACCCAACCTCTTAGGGCTCTGTGTGTTCATCGTAAGTGTGAATTAGATGCTGGCCCAGGTTGGAAACCATATACTTTAGTGAACCAACTCTGTCTTTCTGAAAAATTAACTTCCACTGAATTTCAGATGCGCAGTGTCTCGAAAGTATCTTAGTAAAAACATAGCATTAGTTTTTCTTCTGGGAGTGAACAGAATGCCCTCACCAATTATAGCACTGATTTTCTCAATGTAGACCAAAATTTGAGCAGGCAAAATTTGCTAATTGGCATCCCCAGATTCTGAAGAATCATCTGCAGTTTCCCTGTTTGCCAAGGACAATAGAGGACTTGTAACCTCAGCTGTCCATATGTGGTTTCTTGTGATTCTTACTGGGTAATTTGGTCCAACAAAGTTTAGCTTTCAGCTGACAATATTGAATTATGGCAGGTGCTGCTGGGGGTTCTTTTGCTACATCACATCTATTTCTTTGCCCAATTAGAGCTCTGGGTAATAATTGTATATTTGCCCTTATCCACCCTGAAATTTGTGGCTGAGAGGTGTTCATCCTCAAAAGGATGGTACTTGTTTGAGTAAACAGAGACTGAGATGGGCTTGTGTCTCCCTCTAAGCATTAAGGGGTTGGAACCACAGGCTGGCTCTCTTCCTCCGAGGCCTGAGCCTTGCTCAGTACACCTGCAGGCTCTGCTCTTTCTCCAGAGGTTGAGGAAGCAGGTCAGCACACAGATCCACTGCTGGCTCTGAAGGTGTATTTGCAAAACCTTGGCTCCAACAGGAAGTCAAATCACATTATTATATATTTGTGTATGTGTTGTAAGATGGCTGAAGGCTAGTCTCGTATGTGTATATGTGTGTGTGTGTGTGTGTGTGTGTTCTCTATTTGGATGACCTATATGCAGGGTTTCTACTTTATGAAATCTATGGATGCTTTTTATTAAATGAAAAAGAGAAATCAATTTTCTATATTTAATCCCTGCATTTGAGCTTCCCTCAGCTTGGCCACTGCCAGAAACTTTTAAGGAAAGCAAAGTCAGCTGAATGTGCCTGCCCTTTTTGGCTTTTCCTGAATTCTAGATGGCCAGGGATTTCCTTCCTGGCTGTAGTTGGTGGTCAAGGCTTGATGCTAAATGGTGGATTGATTTTTGGCATTGATTACTTTTAATTAAGCAGCATACGTACAGAGTGGTCCCAAGGGACTGAATCTGGTGACTTTGACGAGAGTAACCTTGAGATGACTTTCGTTCTTCCAACAACTAAGCTCTGCAGAGATGGCAGTGATATGGTCTAATATGAGGAAGAACCAATATTATTTGAGCATCTGGAACCCTGAAGAGCTCTGTCAATCAGGGTTCTACCTGGAAAAGTGGTTGCATAAGAAAACAGAATACATTATAGCCCAAGGCAGGTCATCAGCATACCTGAGAAGCCACTAGGTCTACTTGTTGGAGGTTCTAAAATTTTTGTTGGCTAGAGGAATTGCAAAGAAATTATTACTTCCTTTATTCTTTCATTCAACAAATACTTTAACATTCACGGAGCTTAATACTAGGCAAAGACAAAGGTCAGTAGGACACAGGGCCTTCTATTAAGGAGTTCATGAAGTTGTATGGATCAGACTGTCATGGATAGTTCTAAATGGATTACATACATGTGACAAAATAAAATGCATCCTGTGACAGAGGGATGAGCACATATGTAGAATAACAGAAAAAGAGTGCAATTGATTATGGTTATGAAAGGAGCTGTATTTAGTATCTTAATTTAGGTTCTTCAACCACAAGTAACAGAACACAGTTTGCAATTAAAAGTGACTTAAACTGGTGCTGGGCATCTTATTAACATGCAGATTCTGATTTAGCATTTCTGGGGTATTGCCCAAGATTCTGCTGTTTTAACAAATTCAGGATTTTGTTGATATGGTTGGTCCACTGGCCACCATTTGAGCTGAAAGAACTTTCAAAACAAGATTTTCTATTCTCATATAACAAACGTTTGAAGGTACTTAGGTGATGACAGGGCTGATTCAAAAGCTCGAACAACATCAGGATGGACCCAGGCACTTTTCAACCTGTTCTCAGCCTTCTGGCTTTGTCTTCAGGCTTCTCCCTCAAGGTCTCAAAATGGCTGCCAGGATTCCAGGCATCACACACAGGCATGAAAAAGTGCACGAAAAGTAGAAGACAAATTTATCCCTCCTTTTATTCTTTTCATACAAAGAAAGGCTTTTACTAAAGCAATTCTTGGCAACAAGCGTCCATTTAGTTTCCATTGACTGAAATCATGACTGATGTCATCCTTCACTGCAAAGGCTTCTTGGAAAGCAAATATTCAGCCTCTACAGTGAGATGTAGGTTCTGTTAGAAGAATGGTGGAAGGAGAATGATCATTTTGTTGGACAGCCAACCACATTCGTCAGTGTGGTTAGAGTTTTTTTGGCCAAGGAAATCTTACAGGGCTAGGAACACCCTGCTGAGTTGGCACAGGGCGGGGAAGGTTGGAAACCATCTTGTCAAGTGTCACTTAGATGATGTCAGAGCCATCTTCCTCTCCAGGTGCCCACCTCACCGCCTTCCATTGTCTGGATTCAGAGCCCTAACATTTCTCACTTACAGGATTTAATAGAGTCCTAAATGATCTCACTACCCCATCCCTCCATTTACACCTCTCATCCACTCTGCATAGAGAGTCAGAGACTTCTAGCCTGCAAATATGACTGTGATATACCTTGTTCAAAATTTTTAAAGGTTCCTCATATCATTCACGATAGCTATTAATATTAAAATGTTAACTCCGTAGTATTGTACCGTCTTCAGATCTCATTATAATTTCCTCTCTACCGCTTATCCTGTCTCCCCTCCCAACACTCCCCATTAAAAATCCATGTTTTCAGGGAGTTCCCTGGTGTCCTAATGGTTAGGATTCTGGGCTTTACTGCCATGGCCTGGGCTCAATCCCTGCTTAGGGAACTGAGATCCCAGGGGACAGAGATCCCACAAGCTGTACAGGGCAGCCAAAAAAATTTTTTTTAAAAGTCAACACCTTCTATGTTAAAGACAATACTAATTTTGCTAGAACCAACTCTGGGTATAAAATCATCTGCTTAAGAATTTTTTTCAATACGTCTGCAGATCATGAAAAGTGATTACTGGGATTCCTCTGATTTGGAACATCAGCATTTTTCTGATCTACCCCATAGGCTAGATGCTTAATTACCAAGGTCATCTTCAAATATGCTAGGAGGCTTTAAGGTCAGCACTCCAGGGCCCTTTCACTCCCTGAGGGAGTTGAAGTCATTTGGAGTGCATGGAGCCCACCAGGCTCCTCTGACCATGGGATCCTCCAGGCAAGAATACTGGAGCGGGTTGCCATCTCCTCCTCCAGGGAGGATGTTTCCGACTCAGGGCTCAAAGCCACGTCTCCTGCATTGCAGGCAGATCCTTTACCTGCTGAGCCATCCTAAAAGTCTTGGAGCCAATATTCTTGCTTCTTTAATGTTCCCCTTAATATTTTCTCCGTTTCATGAGTAAGTGCTGCCCAAAACTGGAGGACGTTCCAGCTTACTGATTTTCAGTTGGCATGGTTTTTCATTATTGTCTCTGCCCATCCTCTGGTCACTATTTTTATTCTATCAGGTGTGGGTCATAGACTGCTTCCTTCTCTTCCTGTCCCTCCCCACGTTCCCCACCGCACCAAACCCAGCATGGAGCCAGTCACGTCTTAGGTGCCTAGCAAATGCTCTTTCCATTTTCTTTTTTTCCCCAAGCTCAAAATTTAATTTAAAAACGTACAATGGGAGTTACTCAGTTTTCCTGGGTCTCTCCCACATATATTTTATTGAATTTTTGCGTGTGTGTGTGATTTTATCCTGTTAAAATAATAAAAAACAAACACACACCATGGTCATACTTTATCAACAGTGAAGTAATGTACTTTCTAGACAGAACAAAGGAGATCAGTCCTGAGTGTTCATTGGAAGGACTGATGTTGAAGCTGAAACTCCAATACTTTGGCCACCTGATGCGAAGAGCTGACTCATTGGAAAAGACCCTGATGCTGGGAAAGATTGAAGGTGGGAGGAGAAGGGGACGACAGAGGATGAGATGGTGGGGTGGTATCACTGACTCAATGGACATGAGTTTGAGTAAATTCCAGGAGTTGGCGATGACCAGGGAGGCCTGGCGTGCTGCAGTCCATGAGGTCGCAAAGAGTCGGACACGACTGAGTGAATGAACTGGACTGAACCGAGACAGAACAAAGTTTACATAAAGAAAATAATACTGTAATTCAATAGTCATAAAACTTTTCTTTTGTAAGCTAATTTCCTAATAAAAGAAGCAGAGAGCTTTTATTTATCTTTTTACTAATTACAGCCTTATTTGCGTGGACACCTCTTATCTGTTTGACTCCGGGGACTTAAACATCTGACACATGGCTCCAGCCTTGAGATGATCACGTGTGTGTTCTCCATGACCTGGCTAGTTTGATGATCGCCACCTTGAAGGAGTTTCCACAGAGCACTGACAATGAGGGGGTGGAAATAGCCCTTAGGTCTTCCGGGAAGTTAGGAAAGACAGTCTGGGGAGGGTGTTGGTGACAGAAACCTACAAGCAAGGAGAACCTGGCTACAGAGGTGGAGATGCTGGGCAGGACCTCACTGAGGGGCACCAGCGGGTGAGGAATTTGACAGAACCGTAAGCAGCTAAGCGTGACCAAACTAGAAGACGGGGGTGTGGCAGGGGGTGAGACTAATGACACAGGCAGCAGAAATGATAATGAACATGGAGGCTGTACAGGGAAGTCAAGATTTTTATCCTGAACCACTGAAGAATTCTGAGCACGTATGTCACATTTGCAGGTTCGAGGGTCGTTCCAGCTGCTGTGCTGAGAAGAATCAGGGAGTGAGCCTTTCAGCAGGAAGTTCAGGGTTCAGGTGAGAAATGACCATGTTCCGAAATCAAGACGGCAGTGGAGGGGGGCCTGATAGTGTGGTGGGGACCATCAGAGAGCTGGCATCAGAGAGCCAAGGTACACTTGGTTCAATCAGGTGAGTCATATGCAAGAGAAGAATATGCCTTTCAGGTTCTTTCATTTTGAAAAGATCTCCCTCAATGGAATTGCTGCTCAGCTTCTCGTGTACAAAGGTGTGTGCCAGGCACGCCCTGCAGCCCGCAGGTGTAACTCAGGCTTGATTGCTGGTCAAACTCACTAGCAAATGCCTCTCCACATTTGACTCTTAAGGAATTGAATCCCATCACTCACAGAAGCAGAACATTGGCCACGTGTGAATATTGCACTTTTCCTCCTGGGTATGATCTCTATTTTTATTGAACAACTGTCAGTAGACCATGCAGCATTGCCAACAACACACTGAAAATAGAATGAAGGCAATTACCTCAGCAAAGATTAACGCAGAAAGTGAAATTGCACTTATGTAACGCTCGTCTTCCAGGCACGGAGACCAGCCTGCCTCTGCTCTCTCTGTGTCTGTCTCAGCATCGTAACCACCCCTGACCACAGCGGAAGGACCAACTGTCTCCGCCATTCCCTCTTCCTGTGCTCTCTGAGCCTTTTCTCAGAGCGGACACCAGAACACCGGGCTGCTCTCGGGGATGTTCCCCTCAAGACGCCGCCAGCAGATGAGAGATAATATTAGCTAACAACATCTCAGCACTCTTCTGCTGCTTGGCGATTACTCGTCAGTGAACTTCAGGAAAATACTTCTGTTTTGGAGAATGTCAGTTCTGAGAGGAACTTTGCAGATGACTTAGGCCCATCCTCTCAATGTACAGAGGGAAACACTGAAGCCCGGAGGATTAAATAACTTGACTGTGACTTCCTTTCTCACTTAAGTTTAGAAGAGAGGCCTGAAACCTGAGCTGCACTCCAACAAGGGCATTTCCCCCACGCCCTTGGCTTCTTGTAAAGAAACAGGGATGGTAGGAAAAGCTTCCTTGTCAAATCCCCAACACCCCCCAGTGGGTGGAGGAGACTTGAATACAAAAGAAGAAAATCACCCCCATAATTAGATACAGCACTGACTCCAGACCAACGAGCGGAAATACTGTGTTGGCTTCCATAAAAACTACAGAAGGAAGAAAACAAAGCAACTTGAGACCCACGTGTAGGTCTGACTGAATGATACCATTTTCATAAAACCCAAATATAACAAAAATAGCTCTTATGGGATTCAAGAGAAACAAGAACAACTGATTCCGAAGGATGGCTACTTGGGTATCAATTGTCAATATCACCCTGCTTTTTCCCCCTAAATCTCTGACATTGCAAAGTAAGCTGGCTCATTGCATCTATTGAACTGCAGTCATATTATAAAAATATTAGCCTTGACCTCCCTGGTGGTCCAGCAGCTAAGACTCTGTGCTCTCAATGCAGGGGGCCTGGGTTTGATCTTGGGTTAGGGAACTAGATCTCACATGCTGCAACTAAAAATCCTACGTGCTACAACTCAGACTTGGCACAGACAAATAAATAAATAAAATGCTAAAACAATATTAAGCTCACAGTTGGAACTCTGGCCACATCTTAAAAAGGTCAAATCTTATATCAGAAAATTAACAAGGGGACATGGAGGAAAATGGAAAAACCTTGGGGAGAAATGGGGCACCTGAGACACAATGGTGATTCTGTCCTCTGGATCCAAGTTTCTATTATTTCACTCAGAGAGAGGATGTTTGCCAAATACATTGATGTCACGTACACTATCTCAATTAACTCCTACAGCCACCTGATGAGATGACCGTTAGAATACTGTTGCTTTTTATAAGTAGAAAAGGCTTCCCTGGTGGCTCAGGTGGTAAAGAAATCTGCTCACAATGCGGGAGACCTGTGTTCGATCCCTGGGTTGGGAAGATCCCCTGGAGAAAGGAAAGGCTACCCACTCCAGTATTCTGGCCTGGAGAATTCCATGGACTGTGTAGTCCACGGGGTTGCAAAGAGTCGGACACGACTGCGTGACTTTCACTTTGCTTCATAAGTAGAAAAACTGAGTCAGAAAGGTTTCGAACCTTCTCGGGTTTGGACCTTCTTAAGTTTGTGTGTATGTGTGCTCAATTGCTCAGGTGTGTCCAACTCTCTGTGACCTGATGGACTGTTGCCCGCCAGGCTCCTCTGTTCATGGGATTCTCCAGCTAGGGATACTGGAATGGGTTGCCATTTCCTCCTGCATGGGATCCTCCCAACCCAGGGATCAAACCCACATCTCCTCTGCATCTCCTGTGTTGGCATGCAAATTCTTTACCACTGAGCCAACTGGGAAGCCCTCTTCTCAAATTTAGACCCACTTAAAAATTATTTTGCCATAGTTTCACCTTTATACAAGAGTTGCCTGTTTAGTACAGAGTACTCTCATAGACCTTTTACCAGCTTCCCCTAATCTTAGCATTTAGCATCACCAGGTAGTCCTAACTGTGACAGGTTTCTTGAGATGTGATTCACATACGATATAATTCACCTCTTTAAAGTGTACTTTCAATGGTATTAGCACATATGGGCAACCAGGGCGTCCCTGGTTGCTCAGACAGTAAAGAATCTGCCTGCAATGCAAGAGACCTGGGTTCAATCACTGGGTTGGGAAGATCCCCTGAAAGAGGGCATGGCAACCCACGCCAGTATTCTTGCCTGGAGAATCCCCATGGACAGAGGAGACTAGTGGGCTATATAGTCCATGGGGTCACAAAGAGTAGGACATGACTGAGTGAGTAAGCACAGCACACACATGGGCAACCAACACTCTAGTTAACTAGGACATTTTCAGGACCTCAAATAGAAACCTCATACTCTTTACCCATCACTTTCTCTTCCCCTCCTCCATCTTAAAGAATCCTCCTGCAATGCAGGAGACCTGGGTTTGATCCCTGGGTTGGGAAGATGCCCTGGAGAATGGAAAAGCTACCCACTCCAGTATTCTGGCCTAGAGAATTCCATGGATCGTATAGTCCACGGGGTCACAAAGAGTTGGACACGACTGAGTGACTTTCACTTTTCCCCATCCTAACCTTAAGAAACCATTAATCTATTTTATATCTCCATAGCTCTCCTGGACATTGCATATGAAAGTGATCATATAATATGCCGTCTTCTGTGACTAGATGCTTTCACTTACCATAAGTTTTTCAAGGTCCATGCATGTTGTAGCATGTACTACTGCTTCATCTCTTTTAATGGCCAAATAATATTTCATTGCATGGATATAACATATTTGCTGTATTTTTCACTCGATGCATATTTGGGTTGCTTGCACCTTTTGGCTTTAATGAATCATGTGGACCTATTCTAGACAGAATCCAAATGTTCACTATATTTCTAGCAAAGCTGATTAGAGTACATGATTTTAGATCTGTAAGGACCTAGAGGGTGTCCTCATACATCACTCTTGAATTAAACTGACTTATCCATCCAGTTGCTAATTGAAGACCTTCCATTCGGGGCAAGACCTCACACATGGCAGGAGGCAGGACAAATAGGCATGGCCTCTGGACTTGCTATCACCAAAAGAGAGGATGTAAAGGGTAATGCTGTTTCTTCCTTTAAATTCATCAGTCAAGTAATTTGACTTTCTCCTTCAGGGACTTATTGTCCCAGAAGCAGTCTTGAGATAGAGATGAGAGTTCAGTTTCTCTGGAAACTTTTATTAGAGATCTGGGAAAGTGAAACAAGGAAGCCAGTAAAAGCTTCCCCTTGGAGCGAGTTAGTGTTGTCGGTAATTGGGGCACAGTGATGTTAAGGGCCTCTGGGAGACGGTGTGGAACATGCCTTAGCGTCAAATCAGCAGAGGAGTCATGTAGACTTTCTACCCATCACCTGGCATGAGTCACTGGGGGAGGGGCAGTCGGTCCCCAGCACTCCCAGGCTGCCACCCATGGACCAGGCACAGAGTAGCAGGTGCTTGCAGTTAGGAGAAGAGGGGTTGAGGATGAGGATGCCCCCAGAAGGTGGTGGAGGGCCAGCAGTGACCAGGGACTGAGAGTTTTATGACATCCCTTCACGGAAAAGCAGGGGGAGGAAGGGGAGGGCTTCCATCCTGATGATGAGATTTTCCACGGAGACGTTGATTAGTGAATATGGGAGGCAGGATCTCAGACCTGCATTAACTTGTCTGTAGATGAGGACTCATTCTGTGGTCACTACACCCTTGATAATTAGGGCTGAAATCATATATGAAGCAGTATTTCAGTCCAATATTCCTACCCTCTTTCAGTCTACCGCAGATGTTTCTGCCTATAGATAAATATGTTGATACATGATTGGGGAATGGTAGAGAGAGCATATATTTCAGAGATCGATGTTCCTGGGTTCAGATCTTGACCCCAACACATATCATCTGTGTGTAAACTGAGCAAACAATTTAATCTCTGAGCATGAAAGACCTCAGTGCGAAATTGCCCCCCACCCCACTCCAAAGCCAGGTAACAAATTACATCTGACGTCTGATGACACTTAGCTCCATGGCTGGTTTATAAAGTAAGTTCAATACGTGGTTGTTTTTCTTATTTCTTCCTGGGAGCCAGGAAGAAATACAACAAAGAAATATATTGTCACTCAACAAATATTTATTAAACCCCTATGTATGTGCAGAATTCTATTGTCATCACTGCGGAAAATGGCAAAGAATCCAAACCTCTGCCCTTATGAAGCCACAATTCTAATAAATCACAGACAATCGGATCCCGTTTCTACCTGTCAGGTTCTATCTTTATTGCCTACAAAAATAGGATTCAATTTATGTTACTCAACGGGGCTTTTAACTTCTCAAAACAGAAGCTTCATGTCAAAGTATCCCCAACTGTTCTCTCTCCAGCTCTAATCAAGTGTATTTGGGGAAGCATTTCTCAGATCTCCCTTTGATGTTGCACTGGTTGGAATCCTTTCGGTCCCAAGTGACAGAAACCAAATTTGAACTCGTTGAAGCCAAGAGGCACATTGATTGAAGAGAGGATGAATAAAAAGCTGTAGCTGGACCTCCAAACAGCTGGAACCAGGAACTCAATTGCTCTTCCTCTCAAATCTGTTCCTGGGTGGCAGCTTTATGTCACGCGGAAGTGTGACTTTCTCCACGTGGCAGACAGCATTCCCACCCATGGCTTCTAGATTCACTAACCCAATCCTTGCAGTTTTCCTGTCCAATGTTCTGATAATTCCAGCTTGGAGCAGGGGTTTCCTACTGGGTCATTGAGCTTTGTAGTCACATGACATTTCCCATGGTAACTACATGGCTTGGGGACTAAGAGGGCATATCACTCACACTTGGAATCTCATTGTAAAGTGTGATACAAATGAACTTATTCACAAAACAGAAACAGATTTACAGATGTTGTTACCTAAGGGAAAAGGGGAAAGATGGGGGCGGGAGGGGTCAATCAGGAGCTTGGGATAATCAAACACACACTACTATACATAAGATATTGAATGGATAAACAATAAGGGCCTACTTACTGTATAGCACAGCGAACTCGGCCCAACCTTCTGGGATAATATATATGTGACAAAAGAATCTGGAAAAGAATAGATGCGTGTAAAACTGAATCACTTCGCTGCACACCTGAAACCCAACACTAGTTGGTTTTGTTGCAGTTGATTGTAAATCACTAGTTGTAGTTGATTGTAAATCAGCTACACTCCAAGACAACTTTTTAAAAAAGAGGGCACTCTTAGAACTCCATAGGGACCCACACTACCTGTCAAGACATAGACTCCCCAGGAGGCTGGTTCTCACATGCCAGTCACCTTCCTGGCAGCAGGTGTGTATAAACAGAGACTCTGAAAGCTGGAGAGATGAACAAACCACAGAGCTGGAAGAAGCCACAACTTACTCAGTCCACACGAGATGCCCATCAATAGAAGTGAACCAACAATCCATTACCACCTGTAAAGTCATCTAGCATGTTCAAAACACACTAAAAAGGGATTACTCACTATTTATGTGTCAGGGAAGTGATAATAATGTCTTTACTGCACATATTAGTGTTCTTGAGTGCTTCCAAAGTGTTGTGGAACTTGAAAACATTTTCCAGTTTCAGAGAATTAATTAGCTCCCCTGTGGAGCAACTCACGAGCAGTACTGCCATGCTGGAGATAGACTGATTGAGTCAGAAAGGGGAGTGATACTGAATTATTCACCTTTGCAGTAAGTGTACATCAAGCATCCACACCATGTGTGGCTCTGGGCTGAGGGCTGTGAGGACATAAACGGATTGAAATAAAGTCCTTGCTCTCAAGGAACTTGCAGCCTACTTGGTGGGTGGGGGCGAGTGGGGGGGGAGGGTGGTGAATTTGTCAACAGCTGGCTCTAATCAAAACAAAGGGCCCAGATAACAAGGATAAACATTGAGAAGCTGGAAGAGGCTATGAAATAGTGTGTAAGATAGGTCTGGGAAGAAAGTTAAATTGCAGAGGCTTATGAAAACCGTGATTAGGAATTTGGTCTTTTACTGTATGGAGCCATTACTAATGATTATGTATATATACTTACATAAATATTTGCTGTTTCTCAGTCACCAAGTCATGTCACCAAGTCATGTCCGACTCTTTGCAACCCCATGGACTGCAGCACTTCAGACTTCCCTATCCTTCACTGTCTCCCAGGGCTTGCTCAGACTCATGTCCATTGAGTTGGTGATGCCATCCAAGCATCTCATCCTCTGTCGTCCCCCTCTCCTCCTGCCTTCAATCTTTCCCAGCATCAGGGTCTTTTCCAGTGAGTCAGCTCTTTGCATCAGGTGGCCCGATTATCGGAGCTTCAGCTACAGCCTCATTCCTTCCAATAAATATTCAGGATTGATTTCCTTTAGGATTGACTGGTTTGATCTCCTTGCTGTCTAAGAGACTCTCAAGAGTGTGTGTGTGTGTGTGTGTGTGTGTGTGTGTGTATGTATAATTACTTTGAATTCATTTAAATGGATAATCTTAAAATTATTGTTATTTTTTTAGTGTGAAACAATAAACTCATTTCTCCCACCCATCAACCCCTACCTTTGGCAACCACGGATCTCTTCTCTGTGTCTATGAGTCTTGTTTTGTTTTGTGGATTCCACAAACGTTGAACTCATACAGTGTTTGTCTTTAACTTATTTCACTCAGCATAATACTCTCAAGATACTCCATGTTGTCACAAACGGCAGGATTTTTTTCTTTTCCACAGCTGAGCACTATTCCATTACACATATATATTCTACATTTACTTTATCCTTCTATTCATTGATAAACACAGGTCGTTTCCATATCTTGGCTATTGCAAATAATATTGCAATGAACATGGGGGTATAAATATCTTTCCAAGAGAATGATTTTTGTTTCCTTCAAATAAACACCCAGAAGTGGGACTTCTGGGTCATATGGGAGTTCTCTTTTGAATTTTTTGAGGAACCTCTATACTGTTTTCCATAGTGGCTGCACCAGTTTACATATCTAGCTCGTCCTCCAATTCTTAATGAAAAATCTCCATAAATGGAAGAAAAATGGATCCACTTGCCTAAATTATTCAAATGATTATCTTTTTAAATAGTTTGCCTGGTGAGTTTCAGATCAAAACGTATAATATTGTGTGAAGACTGGACTGTTTGCAGAATGGGCAATACTTAGTTTAGATTTTCCACATTCACAGAAGATCTGATTTCTATTGTGTTTTTGGAGCTAATTGTAGGATGAAAATTGGTTTTGACTGTTCAATTTGTGTTGGGCTGACAATTTCACAGTCAGAAATTTTTGGAGAAAGCTTTTGCTTTCCTTGGCCTACATTTCCCCTTCTTCCTGGGAAAGGGAGTTCAGTTCAGTCGCTCAGTCATGTCTGACTCTTTGCGACCCCATGAATCACAGCATGCCAGGCCTCCTTGTCCATCACCAACTCCCGGAGTCTACCCAAACTCATGTCCATTGAGTCAGTGATGCCATCTAACCATCTCTATTGACGTTCCTTTTTTTGTGAAACAGACTGCTATAAAATGAGGAAATCTGTGAGAAGCTGTGGAGAGATACACATGGAGAGGTCAACGTGGAAGGGAAGTGAGGACCCCGCCCTCAGCTCCCCGTGACCGCTGAGAGCCCGTAGCCCGCCAGGCAGCGGGGTGAGCCATCTGGGAGGCAGAGAAAGTGTCCATTCTGAGTTCACATAGCGCAGGCCAGAACTCAGCCCTCCTCTCTGAGCTTCGTCCAGATTTCAGATTCAGCACAAGGAAGGATTGTTATTTTAAGCCAAGAAGTTCTAGGGTGGTTCCCTATCAAGAGCAGTTAACCAGTACACCTTCCACAAAGAATTCATGACAGTAACAACTTTTCACCTTGATTCCATTCATTCCTTAGACACCAGAGTTTTAGACACCCCAAATCTTCAGATTGCAGAAATTCAACTCAAGGGCTCAGAGAAATGCATTTCTCTTTCTGTTGAGAGTTTCAAAGGGCGACAATTCAAAATTCAAAGAATTTCCTTTACATGCAAAATTACTGAAATATATTCCTTTTAAAACAATTGACCCCTATTTTAAAAAAAAAGTTGCACTAAAAACACCAGTAAATGTTGTTGGCCTTTATATTTCTGTAACATTTGTAATATACTCAGAAAAGTTTTACAAAAGCTTCACCTCCAACCCACAGGGACCACAGCTGTACATGTGAAGGTCACAGACACTCATGGCCCTTCAATGCCAGGCTTTCTTCCCTAATTCACTAATCAGAAGTTACAAATATAACTTCTCTTTCCTCTTCCTTTTTTGTGTTGGCTCTTAAGACAAGGTGGGAACAGCAAGCAGTCAGCTCTTCATATAAAGCAGCATATTTTGCTGAGCTGGACTTGACTCCTGGTTGCTACAAAACAAATCCAAGTTTATATGGAAGGTGACAATCTCCACGCGCTGTCATTTATCCTTTTTATAGCTTGGGTGACACCAATAGTCAGCAAGTCTTGTTGATTATGTGAATCGACTAGAGCAGAAAGCATCCTAGTCTAGAGATTTCCTGTGTCAATAGTTAGAAATTGTTTGTTTTAATTAAGAGAAAACTAATTCCACTGCTTTTGATTACTACATAAATTTTTAAAAAGAAACCCATAATCCCAGTATTAAGAGGGATAAACAATGCTTATCGTTTAAACTGCATATTTATTGTCTAGAGTGCCTATTACTCTACACAGGAGTCTAAATGCATATATACGTAACAAAACATGTGTTAAACTCATCTTTAACAATTAATAATTCCCAAAAGGAAAACATATTGAGATTTTACTGTGCCTTAGGCATTGCACTAAGTTTTTCATAAATACTATTTAATTTAAAGCACAAAAAGCACTATGAGGTAAATAACATCAACCCAATCATACAGCTAAGTATTAGAGAGGAATAGCACAGCCGGCAGGTAAAACTGTCTGAGTCCAAACCGAGATCTGTCTGTTTCCGATTTTTCACAATTTTCTCATCTTCTGCATCTGATATTTTCAACTAAAATTGTATTATAACCATCATTCCTGACCATATTCACATATCCACTTACAACAACAGTTTAATGTCTGACTAATATTGAAATAGTTTTTCAAACTATTTCACCATTTCTTTCTTGTGAGATATGAGTTTGGTTTTAATTTTCTACTAGTAATAGCAACACAGCAATAATAATCCTTGTAGATAAATCTTGTTGTACATCCCCAATTACTTCCTGAGGATGAATTTGTAAAAATAGAGTCATCAGGACAATGACATGCAAATACTTTATGTTTTCAATAGTAATGCCAAATTTCCCTTCAGAAAAAAACTATACCAAATTACACACCTGCCATCCATATTTACCTGTGACTTTATGTAAAAAACAAAGCAAAATAAATAAACAAAACTTCAAACTACAGCCTTTCCAATCACAGTATCATCTTAGAAAACATCTTAGGAGTCATTTTTTTCCCCAATCTCCTACACATTTATGGACCCTTTTCATAGTGCAGCCCTGATCTGGGGTATCTGTCCTATAGTTGATAGAAAGTGAGGGCAGAAAATAAAGGATTATTTAATATATCCCTAAGCCACAAAGCACCCAGACTCTCAGCAATGAAATGCTGCTCAAACAGTTTGAAAATGCATCCAGAATTGAGAGCCACACTGGAAGTGAGGAAATTTTGGCAGGCTTCCAACAGGCTTGACACAGGTCAGGAACCGATCAAAATTGTCTGGTCTTTCTCACCTGGAATGGGTTTGCTCTAGGTGTTAGCGCTGAGCATGTACCTCTCACCCTATGCAGCTGTGCAAGAGCTTGGTTTTCTTTGCCTTTGGGAATTCTGCAGACAGAGATGGGGTAGTCAGCGAGAGAAGATTGTTTAGAAATAAGAATGAAGTACACAGTTTTACATTTCTAGCTCACAGAGGTGTGAGTTTAACTGTCTGTGTCTTCTGTTCCACCCAAACTCGTACAGATTTCATTACTGAGTCCTTGTGATTCTAGAGACACTGGGATTTAGCTGCTTGAAGGAGAAATCGACCTTCCACTGGTTAAGCTTTCCTTGAGAACCCTACAGGTTAGATACAACACATTGCTGTATGTTGCAGTGGAGAAAAAAATTAACAATACTCACAGGTGAGTGAAGCAATAGCAATCTATAAACAAATCTATAAATATGTAAATCCTGCAAGTGATTGGCAAATACAACGGTGACAGCAAAGAGAAGGGAAGATTAATTCTGCCTGGAGTGAGAGTGAGGATGGACTGTAAAAGAAGGTGGTATCTGTAAACCCTGGGGAGGCCAGGTCCTCTGGCTCAGCTGGTTTTTTTTTTTGCCTTTTCTTTTGGTATAGATCTGATAAATAATTTACATCATGAAACAATACCGTTATGAAAATCAGTAATTCGCTTTAATCTTACACACACTTTCTTAAGGGACTTACAGACTCCATTTCGGCTGCACACACATGCACAGTCGTCCCAGGGAGAGGAAGGAAAAAATTAATTTTCTAACACCTTCTGCTTTGGGAAACTGATTGGACTGGCTGAGGGGAAGGGCTCTGAGCCCAAAACTTTGGGCTTCCGGAACTGCAGGGGGCCTTTCCAGGGTCTGATCTTGGAGTCTTGGGCGGGAGGGTGGGGGGAGGCGGGAGTAGTATCCCACTTAATCATCCTCTGGCAAAATAGCCAAGCGCAATACTCGGCACCCAGGGGACCATCATCTGTCGAAAGGATTTCAGGCATCCTCCTTTCTTCCCATTAGAGGTTCATCCACCCATATCCGCACTGTTGTGCTGCTCCGGCCAGCTAAATTCGGTTCTGATCTCCAGAGTTAGAAAAACAGGAGCAAGGATCCGGCCGTAGCATGCTGAGAGTGGAGCTATGCCAGGAGGTGTGAGCGAGGGGGGCGAGGGCGGCGCGCCGAGCGAGCGCTCGCGCCCCAGCTCCGCGGCTCCTGCGGCGATCGCTCAGCCCCCGCCCCCTCGCTCCCTCGCCGACCCCCGCCCGGGAGGCGGGAGGGCAGCGCCCGCGCCGCCGAGGCTGGGCTCGGGCTGTCGCGCTCGTCCCCTGCTGCTCCTGCCGTCCCCAGCCACCTCCTCCTCCCTCCTCCTCCCCGGCCCGGCTTTGGAGGCGATTCCCCTCTAGCGACCGAGCCGATCGCTTCTGGGCGGGCGGCGCTTTGTCTGCTCCCTCCAGCGAGGCTCCAGGCCCGGCGCCGGGTCTGCAGCGGCCGCCGCTGCAGCGGGAGCCCGGCGGCGCCTCCTCGCGCCCCCGGGGGCCGCGCCCTCTCCCCGCCGAGGCGCCGGGGGACGGCGGCCCAGCCACTCACCGCCCGCGTCCCGCGCACCAACGCCGCCGCCGCCGCCGCGGGAGAACCGGCCCACCCGGCCGGCGCGGTCCGAGGCAGGCAGCCCGGCAGGCAGTCGGGCGGGGACGGCGGCTGCTGCGGGTCTGGCAGCGCGCGCACGCCGCCCCGCAGACGCACCCAACGCGTCCTCCGAGCGCTGCGAGGATGGAGCAGCCGCCCCGGCCGCGGACTGGCGCAAGGTAAGGTGCAGCCGCCTGTTGCTTTTCGCCCAGCGCCGCGTTGGCCCCTCTGCCCGGGTACCTAGGCCGTCCCTCCCCGGAACCCGTAGAGAAGAACCATCACTCTATTTCTGAGCCGTGTCCAACCCCCAGCTCCCTGGCGCAGATCCTTGGAGAGACCCCCTCCTGGCGAGTGGCGGGAGAGGTGGTGGTGGTGGGAGGGGTTGTCGACCCTCTTTGCTCACGTAGCGCTGGCTGCAGTGCTACAGTCTGCAAACTTTTGTGCCCCCTCGCTGCGCGGCGCTCAGCCAGTGCGTGCAAGTTGCACGTCTAGTTCTCGCTTGCGCCCTTCCCCCCATCCTCCCCCCCCGCCCCCCCCTCCCCGCCTCGCCGGAGGCATCTGTCTATTTCTCCGTGTGTTCTTGCCAGTCGACTTTTCGCTCCCTGCAGAGGGGCGAGGGTCTGGGACCCCGCGGTGCTCATCCTGCCTGTAGGGGTTGAGTAGGAGCCAAGAGGGTGAAATAGAATTAATGGGACGTGGGGGAGAGGCTGCCCCCCTCCCCCCGCCCCGGGGTTCCATCCGGCTCGGCGGGAGTCGGTCGGTTCTCCCGTGTGCCACCCCCAACTCGGTCTTGAAACCCTCGGAGTGGTTTGCGGCTGTGCGCCGTGGGAAGGCAAGTGCAGATCCGGGTGGGTGAAGTAAGTGGTTTGGTGGGGGGTGGCAAAGGTGGCCGGCGGGGTGTGGGGGGGGCGGCGGGAGGAAGCTGAAGGCGGAGACGGATCGGGTTGAGGGGAGACCCAAAAGCTCGGCTCAAGTGGGCGAGGGGCCGGCTCTCCAGCCGTCTTCTGGGAATCTGAGTGTGGAGGGCACCGACTGGGTGTGTAAATACGGCTGGGGGAGGGGGCGGGTATCCGGGGAAGCGCCGGGGGGCAGACCCCGGCCGCCGAATGCCGGGCCCGGGGGTGGGGGGCGTGGGAAGGCCGGCTTCTGGATGCCTGGACTGGGGTGATCTCCGTCTCCGGGTGGAACAGACCGTGTCCGCTGGGGTCTTGGGCAGTGACTGAGTGGTCGGGGGTCGCTTTCCCAGCTCCAAGGGGACCCGGATCCCCCTCTCCCCCAGCACCCGCGGCTGCACCTTTCCCCTTCCGCAGCCCGGCCGGCCAGCCCACGCCCACCCTCCAGCCCGGCGCCTGGGAGTTCGGGGTGTTTCCGCAGCCGTGGGGTGGGAAGGGGATTCCGGGACTCCGGGGGGAGGCTTGTGTGCTGCTTGGGGAGTGTCCCCCGCGCCTGGGCGTAGAGACCTGAGTCCCAGGCGGTGGGAGGACGACGCAGGGGCCGCGGCTGCAGCGCCAGCCCCTTCCCCCGCCTCCTGAGCCTCCCCCCTGGGCGGAGTGAGCAACCCGGGGAGCCCCGAGCCCCCCGGCGGCTCCGGAGCCCTGATCCCGGAGGGGATGCGGCGAAAGGCGGGGCGCGGGGCGAGGGGGTTCGGGCCTCGGGGGAGGGGAGGGGAGGCCTGGCTCCCAGACCCGGGGCCCCGGGCAGAGGGGACTCTTCACCTCTCTGCCCCCAGGTAGACCCTCTGGGCTGTTCCAGACGTCTTGGCGGATGCGGGAAGGCGAGCCCCTTTCCTTCTTGGCACACCAGCAGTCTGGTGGGGAAAGCCATTGGGAGGGGGTCCCTAGAGCGCTGTGGAGAAGAGAGGGAAGCCCCCCTCACCCCGCGGCCCCGCGGAGGCCGGCGGGGAACTTGCTAGGCTATCAAAGGCCTGGCAGCTCCTGGTTTAACCCTTCCTCTCTCTGAGGAAGTGCACGCCCCTCTCCAAGTGGCGCCTTCGGCTGAGGCTCCGATCCCGGGTCGTTTCCTCCCGGCTCCAGAGAAGAGGGGTTTGAACGTTGCCTGGGTCTGGAGCGCCCGAAACCCTCGGATCCTCCCTGCGCAGCTCTCCCACGTGCAGGCGCGGAGAGGGACCCCTGTCTCTTCCCTGCGGTTCCCCTGCAGACATCTCCGGATCCCAGCTGGGAGAAAGGAGAGCTCCGCGCAGACCCCTCTTTTGGGCCTCAGGCTTCGGCCAGACCCTTCTGGAAGAGACTTCGACTGGCCCGCACTCAGGGAGGAGTCCTGAGTTGGGTCATTCGCTTCCATCCAGGGTCCCCCTGCGGCCGCGCGCTCCCTGCCTCCCGAAGGCAAGCTCCAGAGCCCCAAGCAGCTGTCGGGGGTGCCCTGGGACGAGGCTAGGGTGCAGCTTCTGAGCGCGAAGGCCACACCCCACAGGCCAAATTTGGTCTCTTCCGAATTCCCCTGCTCTCGAGGTAGGATCCTAGAATTAAGTCCCTCACTCAAGCTCACTGCTGAGCTTTTGACTTCCAGAACCTGCTTCTCTCTGGATGCTTCTGGCCTGTTTTTGTTCTGCTCACTTGCTTTGCTTGTAGAAAGAGACTGAACGTGTCTTTTGGCAACTCTTTTTAAATCATTCGTTTGGTTGCGGTGGGTCTTGCCGCGGGCAGGCTTTTTCTAGTTGCGGGAGAGTGGGGCTTCCTCCCTGGGAGAGTGGGGCTCGCTCCCTAGGTGCCAGGTCCCCTCAGGCTTCCGTAGGGGTCCCTGGAGCCTCAGACTTCCATAGTTGTGGCGCCGGGCTTAGTTGTTCCCTGGCATGTGGAATCCTCCTGGACCAGGGAGAGAACCTGTGTCCCCTACGTTGGCAGCCAAATTCTCAACCCCTGGACCACCAGGAAGGTCCCCTTGGCAACTGCTGAAGGAGGACTTAAAATCCGCACCAAGGTGCTTGTGCAGGTTGCTGGGGAGATCTTCTGAGGGGCCAGGTAGCCAGGACAATCGCCCACACTGGCCTTTACCCTGTGCCAAGCTCTCATGATTTCCTGGGCACAAAGCCTCACAACCTTGGAGGAGAGTTATTTTGAAAACTAAGCCATAGAGAAAGTAATCGGTTTGCTCATTGTCACCCAGCCAGTAAGTGGTGGGACGGGTTAGTTTTTGGGTGGAGGACAACTCCTGTGTCCCTGGTTTGAACCCTACTTGCTATCAAAGACCCTTTGTCCGCAGGATGTGGGTTCCAGTCTTCTACTCCAACTCGGGGCCGTGTTGGCAGCACCATGCTGGCCTGTGAGACTCCTGGGGCTGTGACACTGATGGGTCCCTTGGGGCGTACCTTGGCAGGGTGGGATCCTGGCACTGGAAGAAGATTTAGGGAATTGGCCACCAGGACTGGACTTCTTTTCTAATTCTTTTGGAGAGTGTGCATGGTAAGTCACTTCAGTCATGTCTGACTTTGTGACCCCATGGACTGTAGCCCGCCAGGCTCCTCTGCCCATGGGATTCTCCAGGCAAGAATACTGGAGTGGGTGGCCATGCCCTGCTCCATTGAATCTTCCAGACCCAGGGATTGAACCCGTGTAAATTATGTCTCCTGCACTGGCAGGAAGGTTCTTTACCACTAGCGCCACCTGGGAAGCCACTTTGTAAATGTGAGGAGATGTGTAATGGGGGTATGAGTGTGAGCAGGGTCTGCTCTAGAAACACAAATTGTAGACACTGGATTCTGCAAGAGTCTATTTCTCGTGACTGAATCCCAGAATATCAGAGCGAGAGCCTTCTCAGTTCTGTCCCTCCCAGCCCAGAGGTGGGAAGGAGATTCCCTGACGAAGGTCATTTTTGTGTGTTTCTAGCACCGCTAGTACTAGAACCACTGTCTTCTGACCCTTGGTTGAAATAGCCCATGTTGATGCACACATGCATTGGGTTCACTGCATTTGTTTCTCAGCATCTTAAAATTAATTTGTGAAAAATTGATTAGGGAAAAACTTTATTAAAAAAGTAGAGCTCTTCACTAACTTGGCATAAATGCCTCTATCTGCATAACCAGAAAAAAGCCACCATTGTCGAGTGGTTAAACCACCACAAATGTGTGTCTTTTGCCAAAAATTGCTGTAGACCATTTATAAGTCTTCTGATAAAAGACTAACTGTGCAGCCTTTTCAATAATTCTAAAGACAATTCAAGGCATTCTCAACCACTTGAGCCACATCCTCTGTCCAGTGGAGTGGCTCTGTCTTCCCACACCCCCAGGTATTTGTGAAAATAAAAGAAAATGTTGGACCTTAGAGGGAAAAATCCTTTTGGGTCCAATGAAGCAATTTGGTGTTATTTCTCCTGGATTTCTGATCATTGGTTTCTGATTTCTGATCCTAAACTTTAGGCTGCTGTCTTGAGGCAAAACCACCTCTTTCTGGTGGACATACTTGGGACTCAGAAACGGGAAATTATTCTTTGCCGCATCTCACTCACTGAGCCCCTTTAACGAAGGGGACTTTCTCTAGCAGTGTGGGCATTCCGTATGCCCCTGGGCGTTCTTGTAGGACAGAATTCTGATTCCTAAGAACATCCCCTGTCTTCTCCCCTGCAGCTACAGTATCAAGATGCTCTTCCTCTGGAGCTGAATCAACAAAAAGTAAACAGAGAGGAAATTGGGAAAGCCTGTTTCTCAGAGTCACACTAAGGCGGGGGAGGTAAGAGTTGGAGGCAGATGGTGGAGAATTTGGTGCCTTTTATGTCCCCTGGAACAAGCTTTTCACCCCTGTTGCTGTGACATGCCAGGATGGAGGCCCTTAGACAGCAAGGACACCCATGTGGGGCTGAGGCAGGGGTGGGGGAGATGGAAAGAGGCTTGGGTGACAGAGGGCTCTGGTGTGCCCTGCGGGATGCTGTCCTTCCCCCCACCTCCTCAGTCCGCTCTTAGGGCTGGGCTGACTGATCTGAATCCCAGAGTCTGCGGTTATCTCAAGGGAAGCATTCGCTTTCTAGAGAGTTCATTAGAAACACATACTGTTTTTACTATACCTAGGGAAAAGTATGTACCGAAGCCCGAAGCCCCAGTCCGCAGGGAGAGCCCTGAACCTCAAATCATCCCAGAAGGGTGATCTTCTGAAGGAGGGGTTGCTGCTTTAGCTGGATTCCCGCAGTGTTGGAGCAGAAACCATGTGGCATTGAAACCAGGCGTGACAGCATCCCCGAGAAGGGGTCACTCTCTCAGGAACCATGGGAGGAAGACACTGTTCGCCCTGGGCGGACACCCTGGTTTCCAGTTCCTAGCTTTTCAGGGGTGCCAGAGGGCTTCCTTGTCTCCTTGTCCCTTGTGTGGTCCACATCCCCTCTGCTGACTCACACACTCACTCCCCGTGGCCCGCATAGCGCTTCTACGGGGACAATTCATTGGGGGTATATTTATCTTAAACCATATAAACACAAGCTGGTTGCTGCTGCTAAGCTGCTAAGTCACTTCAGTCGTGTCCGACTCTGTGCGACCCCATAGACGGCAGCCCACCAGGCGCCGCCATCCCTGAGATTCTCCAGGCAAGAACACTGAAGTGGGTTGCCATTTCCTTCTCCAATGCATGAAAGTGAAAAGTGAAAGTGAAGTCGCTCAGTTGTGTCCGACTCTTCGAGGCCCCATGGACTGCAGCCTACCAGGCTCCTCTGTCCATGGGATTTTCCAGGCAAGAGTACTGGAGTCGGGTGCCATTGCCTTCTCCGAAAGTTTGTTGACAGAATAACAATTATTATTGAGCAACATGCTCTAGGAAAAGGTTATGAAACACATGAAACCTTTTTATTCGGAACACAATGAATAACTATTTTTACACAATACATAGTAAGAATTAACTGTCTCAGTTTTGGTGAGATAGTTAAAAATAAGAGAATCAAGAACCAGAGCATCTGACTTTGACCTGTTTTTATTAACAAGAGAATCCAAATAATAAGGATCTGTGGAATTTGAAGGTGATGACAGAGGGAAGATAAGGAAAAGAAAATATAGCCAAGTAGAACCTGAGAAGCTATTTCTTCATTGGCTTTATTGTAAATAAAAATATAATATCTTAATCTAGATTTGAAAAATCCACAGGATTTATCTTCAGATTGTGGCTATGATGAGCTTTATTCTATAAGTGGTTGGGAACCATAATGGCAGCTCTTAGATCTGACATACTGGTATATACCTATCTGTGCTTTGTAAAAACTTGGTGAATTAATACATCACAACATGACATATAAAATGGCCATTTCATGTAAGAATGAAGTCTGCAACCTTCTCAAGACCTGATATGTTTGGACCATATTTTCCCAAAATGAGTAAGTTAAGAGTAAGGACTGTATAATATTTAAAATTTCTTTAAAAATATGAATTAAGTATTGAAAAGGGCTTCCCAGGTGGTGCCAGTAGTAAAGAACCCGCCTGCCAGTGCAGGAGACTTAAGAGATGCAGGTTCGACCCCTGGGTTAGGAAGATACCCTAGAGGAGGGCATGGCAACCCACTCCAGTATTCTTGCCTGGAGAATCCCATGGACAGAGGAGCCTGGTGGGCTCCAGTCCATAGGATTGCATAGAGTTGGACACAACTGAAGTGACTTGGCATGCATGCACGCATGTACTGAAAAAGAACCACTCTGATAAAGACTTTTTTCTCTCGGAGGATAAATTAACAGATATTATAAAGTTTATGGTTTCAATTTCTCCTAAACTCTCTGAGCTGCTTTTTATGTTAATACTTGTCCAGGGACAGGTTTTGAGACAGTGTTTGAAAAAGGATTTGTGCCTTTTAGTAGAAGTAAAATGGAAACAAATATAAAAAATAAAAATATATAATATTGTGAGTCACTCTTAAGCAGGGAGTAACACAAATTTAGATCGGTTCCTTCTTTCTTTCTTTCTTTTTTCCTGCCTTCTTTCCCTCTTCTTCTTTTCTTTAGATCACTGATAGACTTTTCAGTCTGCGTATAAGTCAGTCCCTTGCTGCGGGAGATGGCTGTTTCAGGATGCATATTTCCCCTGGTGGGAGGAGGGAGAAGGCACAGGGCACTTGTATATTTGTCCAGAGCTAAAGCACAAAGGTCCTTAAGTCACACTGACTTCTCCTCGAGTCTGCCCTCAGTTTTGATCTAGAAAAGCAGTGCTTGTATAGGCCTGCATACAGAGGGCTCACCCGAGTAGCAGTGACTAAGCAGGATCCTTTCTGTGGCTACACTGGGAATTTATGCTCTGCGAGGAATCCTGGCCCCAGCTTGCTGACCTTCCCTAGACATCTGGTCATGAGGGATTAACAAGCAGGAATGTTTGCCATCCTTTCTACAGATTATATTTAAGCTTGGGTTGTCAGAGTTATAGCATCTCCTGCCATGGAGCGTATCAGAGTCATTTATTTGGGTGGAAAGTCTGTTTTTTAGGTGCTTCTCAAAAGCACTTCCTATCAACAGAATGAATACCCTGCCCCAGTGAAAGATAGTATGCAGACCCTTGGTGTGCAAAGCACTTGATACAAAACTTATGAAAAAGGGATGGCTGAGAGCCCACCAGGTCAGGAGAGAGGCCATGGAGAAGCAGTGGAGGTGGGGGTAGGAGAAAAAGGGGGGGTGGTGGCAAGCATCAGGGGAAATGGACCACCCAAAGGAAGAGGGCCCAACAGTCAGCACAGGAAGACAAAGAGACACCTGGCTTAAGCCCAACCCAGAGGATAAAGAAAGGCATAAAAATAAGAGAAGATGAAGAAAGCTGATTGGACTGATATAGGCCTGGAGAAGAGGTGTGCAAGCTGTCAGTAGTGCCCCTGAATAATTCCTCAAGGTTCGGATCAACTCAGTGGCAGGCTGAGACCTCACCCAGAGGGCAGGATTTCTTTCCCATGTGGTGGCTTCTGCAACACCAGGCCAAAGTCTCTTAATCTTATTTATGCCATGGTACCCTTTGGCGGTCTGACAAGTTTAGGGACCCTAGAATGATGTGTTTCAATGTATACATTGCAATACATAAGGTTATAGCACAAATCTTATTGAGACCATTTTACATGCTACATAAACCACTGTGACCTACTAGCGTCAGTGTAACAAGATCAGATATAGACCAATAATTGGGTGAGGGTGATGCTGCCTTGGGTACCTGCAGGCCTGAACCTCGATAGGAAAACATCCCATTTGTACATTTGGGTGACAGCGTCGCTGGTACGCGTACTCCATCTAAAGTTTGTGGCCTGCGTTTATAATAGAATGAGACGCTAAATTGTAGCTCATTGTCGGGAAGCACATTCGTGACTGTTGTATTCAAGTTCATGGATTCTTGGAATTCTGTTGATAGATGCCTTGGAGAGGTCTGTGGCTAGGGTGACCGCAGATGATCAGGGTACTTTTGAGAATGAAAGGGAGCCTAGTTGTTGCCATACAAAGGGGGTGTCAATCAGGATGGGCCTGGGCAAATGGTAACATAAGGTCCCTCAGCTGCTATCCACCACTTCCCTAGTGCTTCAGATGGTAAAGCGTCTGCCCGCAATGCAGGAGACCCGGGTTCGTTCCCTGGGTCGGGAAGATCCCTTGGAGAAGGAAATGGCAACCTACTCCAGTATTCTTGCCTGGAATATTCCATGGGCGGAGGAGCCTGGTAGGCTGCAGTCCATGGGGTCGCAAAGAGTCAGACGCGACTGAGCGACTTCACTTTCTTTTCTTTCTTTCAGCTGCTATCACTTCCCCAGGGGTCTCTCTCTCCAGATCAGTTTTCACTTCTCTGGCCCAAGGGATTGTCATTATCTGCCCTGTTCCCAGGAGTCATGGTGGTGGCTACTGATGGGTGTTGGGAAGTGGAGAACAACTCTAGCTGAAAGAAGCCACATGGCAGGCCACAGCCAGGCTGGAGGAAGCCTTTGTAAGGACTGGACAATGGGCTTCCTTGGAATAGCTGCAGCCTTTGGGTCCTGGCTGGGTGAACGCTGGCCTGCATTTCAGTTCCCGATTGCTGCCTTGGCCGTATATCCTGAAGCCTTGGCCAATTTCACCTGAAGTGAGGCTGAATTATTAGACCATGGTGCATTTCAGCTGGAAGTTTCACCTTCTCCAACAGTCTTTTTGTTTTTTTTCCAAAGCAGAGCGGCCACAGTGGCTTTGCAAGGTTCACTTCCTGTCCCTGCCCATCCTACTTACCAGGAAATGGCCTCAGTGCAGGCAGGTGGAGGGAGGCCCCGTGGGAAGAGGCCAGGACCTGGAGAGTTCTTAGACTGGATCATAAGACCTCAAGTGAGGGAGGTGGACCGAGGTCACAGCGTGTTCCCTGAGCAGATGGCTCGTGTTGTCCTGTGCTGGGGGAAATGACAGCAGGTCCCTGCTTCTAGAGATTGCCTTGTGTCTGTCTGTTCCAGCTGGTGAAGTGTAACCAGCTCGGTAGGAAAAAAAGACTCTTCTAAGAAAGCCTTTGGCTCTGCAGGGGGTACACGGCATCTCAGAAACATTGTCTTTATGTGCATGTAGAGTATTCGACTGGGAGCCGGGCAGCCTGGTTCTCGGCCCAGCTTTGGACCTTACCAGCTCGGGGTCTTTGGGCTGGCTAAGACGATTGCCTTCCGCTCTCCTTCCTTGGTGAGAAGGTGTCTGGAAGCCAGATGGTTTCTAAAGCCCCTTCCAGCACTGTGGTCTGCAGCGGCATTGTTTCATTTATACTCCCGAGACGGGGCTCCCCCTGTAAGATGGTTCAGGCTCACCGCTTTGCGCCGCCTTCCTTAGGTAGCACAGATCCAACAGTGACAGGTGGAGATGTCCCACCACCCTGAGGGGCTGCGACTTGAGTGAGGGGGTGGAGGAGAGGATGCCGGCAGGCACAGGGGTGGAGTCGGGATAACTCTCCTCGCAACAAGGGTCATCGCTTGGGAGAGACAGAGGAGGAGCTCTTGAAGTGTGGACTGTGTGCTCATCTCTGTTTAAGCCTTTATAACCGTGGAAGCATGTCCCTCCCTGCTGAAAATGGCTCAGTTACTCCTGGTTGCCTCTAGAAGACTTAGATCCTTATAATGGTTCAGTAGGTCCTTCATCACCTGCCTGTGTCTTCAGCTGGCATTTTCCTTGGTGCCTCTGCACCCTGAGGCATTCAGGCTGGTGTGTTTGTACTAGTTAGCATGGACAAGGCTTCACACCTCTCAAACTCTGCACTGGGTGGGGTTATACGGTAGCTTGACATCAGCTGTGGCGGGCCTTCTACACCCCAGAAACTGACTGACATTCTAAAGCAGGGCAGTCTTCCCGGAGAGTCTACTGTTAAAAATGAGTAGCTCACACCACAGCCCCTGCCCCCACCTGAAGATGGCACTTCCTGCCATGAAAACTCCTCCATCTGCTGTTACCAACTCCTGACAGCTCATCTGTCTTTCTTTCCTTCTCTCTTGCTTTCCCTTCTTCTTTCCCTCCCTTCCTTCTGTCTAAGGGTCTGTCCAATCCACCTTCTCATCCAGAGGTCACCCTCCATTCTCATGCCTCTTCTGCCGCTGAAGTTGTGTCAGGGAATCTGGGAGGCTGTCCTAACTTTTAACATTTAACACGCCTCTGTTTTTTCTACATCAGATGGGTATAATAATTGGTCGTCATGAGGCTTAAGTGAGTTAGCATGCATAAGGCACTTTGAATAGTCTCTGATGCATGGTGAGTACTACTGAAGTATTTGATTTTAGTATTGATCACCACATTGGGGATTGCTTACTCTGTGCCCAGCACTGGATATTGCATATATGGTCCAATAAAACAAGCACAAGAAAATGTCAAAGAGACTTAAACAAAGCCTGGTTAGTTCTTCCAAGCATATCAGAATGGACTTTACGGAGCCAGGGGCATTTGAAAGGAATCCAAAAAGATAGATGATAAAAACCTGTGTAACTGGGAAGACAGGTGGCGGCCTCTCAGGAGGAGGGTCCCGGGACCAGAGGCACCAAAGAGAACAGCCTGATATGCGAAGGCTTTGTGCGGCTGAGTGTGAGCCGGTGGAGGG
Source organism: Okapia johnstoni (assembly GCA_024291935.2). Taxonomy (NCBI): domain Eukaryota; kingdom Metazoa; phylum Chordata; class Mammalia; order Artiodactyla; family Giraffidae; genus Okapia; species Okapia johnstoni. The sequence continues at coordinate 34,056,140 of CM044327.1, read as the reverse complement.
AGTGCGGCTTCGATCATATCTGGGTTGTGGGCGAAGTGCCGCGTGGTCCCCTCTTAGCCCTGCCTTCCTGTTGCTCGCAGCAGCACAGGTCTAAGCTTTGGATTTTCCACAAAAAAAAGTCAGACATCTGGATTTGCATGCAAAAGCTCCTGATGTTTAATGGTAGAACTAATTCAATTAAAAAAATAAGCAAAATAAACAAAGCACATCCGGAGGCTGCGTCCAATCTCCTGTAAGAGACAGGGACTCTAGATCCCCAAACTGTCCCCATAAGGTTGCAATTGAACACTGGACTCAATTTTGAATGCGGTTCTGACAGTCACATCCCTGGTGGCTCAGATGGTAAAGAGTCTGCCGTCAATGCAGGAGACCCTGGAGAAGGGAATGGCGATTCACTCCAGTATTCATGCCTGGAAAGTTCCATGGACAGAGGAGCCTGGAGGGCTACAGTCCATGGGGTCGCAAGGAGTCCGACACGACTGAGTGACTAACACTGATAGTCGCTGTGTGGCCACAGGTGAGAGGCCCCTTGAGGTCTCGGAGCTCTGGTTTTCTGCCACGTGGCTCTGCTGTTTCTTGTCCTGCCGGCCTGGCAGTGAGGACCCTTATGGACTATGGAGATACAAGCCTTTGCAAAGTACCAGACACAGGTTAGAATTGTGCCCAGGGCCCCGTGGGCTGTGGGCAGAGCCTTGTGCTCAGTGCAGCCCAAGCTTGATCCCATCTCATTCATCCAGAGGTGCCTGGGTATCCTCACCTGCCTTTTTAATTTTAATGATCGATGGGGGAAGAGAAATGTAGGAGTGTTTTTTCTCCTTCATTCTGTTAAAAACATCGCAAGGAGCTTGACATGCCATTTTGAAAGGCTGGATGTCACAGATCCAGCTGAGAGCTATTCATTGCTTCTGCCTGGATTGGAGATTGTGGGGAAGAGGGGGCCGTGTGTGGTGACTGTTCCCGGGGTGCAGTCAGCCCTGCGAGGTGTTAGGTAGGGTCATGTCAGGATCTGCACTTACGGTTATGCAGTTTCCCCTCTTTCGAGTCCTTTCCATTCCAGGTTGGCTTTGATCACGTAGGCTTTTACGGAAATGATCATACCTGAAGAGGAGAGTGGAATTATTTTCAGTTGAGGGAGCTTGGTGGATGCTGGCTTTTGTACAGAAGAGAAGTGGACAGGCTCCCAACCTACTTCATCAGGCCTGGTGAAAAGCACTCTGTCACTGCAGCTTTGTGAAAACTGGCTTCCCTGATGGTCCCAGATGGTAAAGAATCTGCCTGCAATGCAGAAGCCCCAGGTTCTATTCCTGGGTCAGGAAGATCCCCTGGAGGAGGGCATGGCAGAACACTCCAGTATTCTTACCTGGAGAATTCCATGGACAGAGGAGCCTGGTGGGCTACAGTCTATGGGGTTGCAAAGAGTTGGACATGACTGAGCGACTAACACTTTCTTTTCAGGCTGATTATAATGCCTTGAATCCTGTTGTTACTCTGATTTTGTGTTATCTGTATTTGTTTTGTGGTATTTCCTAATTGAACTTGATCATGAGACACTTCAGAGCTGCAGGCAGGCCGTGAAGTCAGGACACCTGTCTTTGAAAATCGCATCAGAGCTGGATTCTGGCCCCACTGCAGAACACTGCCGCCTCTGCTTCAGGAGCTGACCTGAGCCTTGGTCTGCCTCAATCTCCTGCAAGCTCTAAGCCACCTGGGCCCTCAGGACTGAGGTGTCTGATGCTGCTGCGGCTCTCACCCCCTGTTGGTGCCTGTTCCTCACCAACCTCTGCGGGAGACAAGCAGCAGAGAAGCCAAGGGCTTACTCTTCTGAGGTGGATATGAAACACTTGCATATGTGCGTGCATGCTAAGTCGCTTCAGTCGTGTCCGACTCTTTGCAACCCCATGGACTGTAGCCCACCAGGCTCTTCTGTCCATGGGATTTTCCAGGCAGGAATATTGGGAGTGGGTTGCCATTTCTTCCTCCAGGGTATCTCCCCCACCCAGGGGTTAAACCCACATCTCTTACATCTCCTGCATTGGCAGGCAGGTTCTTTACCACTAGCGCCACCTGGGAAGCCCTATGAAACTTAAGTCTATAGAATTAATATTATGGGTCAAATAGCATATTTACTGTGAAGGAGGTGTTGGAGCCCCAACCCCTAATGCGATGGTGTTTGGAGATGGGACCTCTGGGCGGTGATTAGGGTTGCGAGAGGTCAGGAGGGTGGGGCCAGACAGTGAGAATTTGCTTTCTCTCTTTCCATGGACACACCCAGGAAGGGCCACGCGGGGATACAGGAAGAACAGGATCGTCTGTGACCCAAGGAGAGGGCCCTCACCAGACACTGCCCATGCTGACACCTAATCTTGGACTTCCAGTCGCTAAAACTGGGAGAAACAAAATTCCTGTTGCACCCAGTCTATGGTATTCTGTTATGGCAGCCTGAGATGGCTAATGCCGGAGGTTGCTATAGATTAGCCTGGTACCTAGCCACCTTATGAACATCTCTGGGGAAAGATGTGCCTTTTTCATAGCATAATATCTGATGCTCACTGCCAGCTTGGCACTTAGTAGGCACTCAGTAACTTCTTGTCGAATGAAAGAACTAATCAACACTAATGAATGAAGTGGGAACCATTCAGTTGATAAACGAACATTTGGAAAACAGTTCATTTGAGTGTTGGAAATTTCCTGCAATTGTGGTTTTGGAGACGAAGGAAAAATAATTCTTGTAGAGAAGAAGCTATGAGTAGTCTGAGTTTTTCACGCGTTCACCCCACCTAAGGTCTCCTGGAGCGATTCTCCGTAAGAAAATGCTGAGTTAAGCTGCTGACCTACCAAAACATCATTACCTTTAGTTTAGTAAAGTAACAAAGAAAAATCATTTCTTTATGAGAGAATTTTAGGACCTCAAAATTGGAAAGGACTTCCAAGGTCCTTTTTCACTTTAAATACCCAGTGGACAGGTTGTCATAGAAGGATGTGAATTTTTTCTGACAACATGGTGGCTCTCGAGGTCTTTCTTATTCCTCCGAGAGATCCCGTTCCTCCAAGAGATCCCTCAGACACTAGGAGGACTTTGCTCCATGGCTTTTGCCATTTGAGAATGGGGTTGCTATTTCCTCAAGATGCTCTTCATCTTTATTCATTTCTGGGTGCAGATGAGTTCAGGATGTGTGGGTGTGGGATTTGAAGAGTCTGACGTGCTTAGGTAACAGTTGGCGTGTCAGTTGTGTAATGAAGAATATGTATTGACAATGTTAAATTGTGGGCTGAATCTTGTTTTTGGTGCTTTTTTTTTAAAAAAAAGAATAAAATTTCTAAAAGCAACAGCGTTGTTTTTAAGCCAGGGGTGTTTCTAAATGTTGGGACAACAGCGCTGAGGAATGTGGGCTTCCAACATCACGACCCTCTTCTGCCCAGCCTGGTTGTACTGTGTGAGCCCCACTTAACTTTCTTTTTGATTGGAAGGCGCTGTACTGTTTTTAAACACACATTCATGTTGTACTCAACCGATGAAGGGAAGTGATGTCAGAAATAACCAGTGATATTTTAATTCACTTTTCATATTGAGGGTGGAAGAGCCAACTGGTTTCTAAGAAAAATTAATGGCTGTTTATTGAATTGCTCCCCAGGCTCCAAACTCTCTCAGCCATCGTCAGCTTCCAGGGCTTTCTCAGGTGAAGCTACGCACCATCACTTCTGTAAACAGCCCTGTTGCCTTTTATGCCTTTGCTGTGTGCTGACAACAGCTGAGACAGAAATACAGAGAGACTTTCTGCTCCTCATTTGTGGGCGGAGAAGGCAGTGTGGGGGTGACCCTGACGGGCGCTAGGTGACACTGTGGATCCTACTAGAAGCAGGTGCCCTGAGTTAAAAACACATGGATATTTGGAGTCCCGTAAAGGCTTGGGTAAGGGGGTTTTAACTTTTTATCCTGCAATGTGTTATTTTGGCAGTCTAGTGAAATCTATGTATCACTTACTATTTTTTTACATTTTATTTTGTTTAAATAAAATTTAAAATATTAATAAATATTAATGTTAAAATTAATCTTTTTATTTGTTTAAATAAAATGTAAAAAAAAGTTAAAATGTAAAAGGTATGTAGAATTACAAAGAACAAAAAAATACAGAAACACACTGATTTTCACAGAACTTACAACCTTATGCATGGCCTATATCACTGCCCAATCTGTCACCATATTTTAAAAGTTACTTTAAATAACACACTTTAATAGTTAGCTTAACCATCAGATGTGTTTGAATTTGCCTGATAAAGACTTATAGTTCATTCACCTATCATATTTCAAAAAACCATGCTAACTTACAAAGAGTTACAAATTCTCATTTTTGTAAAACTCTAACAAATAAAGCTGCTTTCTTCCGATGTATCCATGAAGGACAAACAAGTGTAGACAGGTAAGACCATAAAGCATGTTCCGTGTCTGGATCGCCAGGTGGAGAATCCACCTTACCCACAATGACCAGAGTTGAAATTGACCAAGAGTTACTCCGTGTTATGAGGTGCTCTGCATGTGTGCATGCTGAGTTGCTTCAGTCGTGTCCGACTCTTTGTAGCCCTACGGAGTGTTGCCCGCCAGGCTCCTCTGTCCATGGCATTCTCCAGGCGAGAAAACTGGAATGTGCTATCATGCTCTCCTCCAGGGGATCTTTCCGACCCAGGAATCTAACCCACATCTCTTAAGTCTCCTGCACTGGCAAGTGGGTTCTTCACCACTCGCGCCACGTGGGAAGCCTATGAGGTGCTATAGTCAGGAAGAATTGACTACCATAAAGTTATGATGTGCATAAATGATATTTCAGGATTTCTGAAATAACTGTGTTGTTATGAGAAAAAAAAAAGCTGTGATTTTTACTGCTGATATATGTCCTGATAATAGTAATGTAGTTTGTTGCTTGCCTTGAAATTTGAAGTGAAGTGAAGTGAAAGTCACTCAGTCGTATCCAACTCTTTGTGACCCATGAACTGTACACTCCATGGAATTCTCCAGGCCAGAATACTGGAGTGGGTAGCTATTCCCTTCTCCAGGGGATCTTCCCAACCCAGGGATCGAACCCAGGTCTCCCACATTGCAGGCAGATTCTTTACCAGATGAGCTATTAGGGAAGCCCTGAAATTTGAAGGACATGCTAAATTTCAGCTGGAAAATCAGTGGAGAAAAAAAAAAATCAGAAAAGACCTTCCATGATTGAGGATCTCTTTTATTCTAGCCACAGCCGTGATATTGAGGAGTGGTGGATGGACCCTGAGTGAAAAACCTCTGTCTCAAGGTGTGAGTAAACGCCTGATAACAAACAGAGCAGTTTTCGGATGGATGCAACCTGTTAGAAGGAATTTTAAAAGAATGTCGTTTTCCGTTTGGTAGTTTATTTAGCAAACATTCGAGAACTTAACCTAAGGAGCAGTTGGCTTCGTAACTGGTCCCTCTGGAGAGAGATGCCATTGATTTTATTTAAAATAGTGTTGGGTCTTTGAGAGCCAGTAGTATAAGATTTGGAATATTCTTATCAATGCTAGTCCTTGAACTGTTTGGGCTGGTTTGAAATAAGCCAAAGTCATTTGAAAGGAACGCTGCTGGAGGTAGAGGGTGCTCAGGGTGTGTAGACACCAGACTGGGATTTGAAAATCCCGAGGCTTCTTTTCAGAAGGGACTTGTCAGCTACCCTGAAGGCTGTTCTATCATGGGTGGAGGTGGGGTAGAGGTGAGATCCAGGAGAAATTGAGTGTCCAAAATGGGAGCATCTTTGGAGTCAATCTGTGGTCCTCTAGAATGACAACTTTATGCACACATTTCTATCTATAGAGTAATGTTACAAGATGGTTTAAAAATATTCAGTGACAATGTTCAGTGTCACGGTTTACCGTCTTGACCGCACTGCACTGTCCAATAGGAACATAATGCTAGCTACTTACTTAATTTCAGCTTTTCAGTAGCTACACTCCACATGTAAAAAGAGAAAGGTGAAATTAGTTTTAACATATATTTTACTTAACCCAATATCTCCAAATTATTATTTAAGCATAAAACCAATTTAAAATGTATTAAATATTTTTCACACCGAGTCTTTGAAATTTCATGTGTATTTTATACCCCGCAGCCCATTGCATTTTGGACACTGAATTTTCATCAGGATTATTTGACCTATATTTACATTTCATAAAATGTGCTGTTGAAAATCAGATTTGCATATCCAAGTTGTTTCAAATATACCTAAACATCTTCCAATAACTGAATGAGTATTAGTTTTTGAGTTTTAAATTCTCGGTCTTGCCATTTTAAGTGCTGGAAGCTGGTTACCGTACTAGATGGTGCAGGTCCAAATTATATGGGGCACCATTGGAGAGGGGTCCCTGGACACAGAACCCGCAGGGAAAACTCGGTGGGAAAATGACAGAGAGAGGCTTGTCCTTCCAATTCTTTGTTCTTTCTGTGAACCCGTTCTATTCGTCTTTTTCTTAATCCAGTATTTTTCCAAAAGCTCCTAATCTCTTTTCTAGGATCTCTCTTGCAACCAAAGGAGACTACTGGTCACCTACATCCAGGGGCAACCCGGCCCTGTACCCTCTGCTTCCTGGGAGGAAGGTTCAGGGGTGGGGCAGGTGGCAGGAAGCTCACACTGCTGCCCCAGGGTCTCAAGACTGAGAGTCTAGTTCCTGACTCTACCCCGCATGCCTGTGTCTGTCGAGATACCTCTGATTCTGAGAAACTGGGCAAGGCCCAGGAAACTGCATTTTTATCAAGTCTTCCTCGCTCTCCCTACCTTCGCCCACCAAATGATTCAGGACAGCTTCATCTAAGAACTGCTGACCTTGGCATCCTTCCCACCACTGTATTCTTTTTGCTGGTGGTTCATAGGCGTGTTCTGAGGACCCTCTTCCTCAGGAGCCCTTGTGTCTCCTTGAACTGAAGAGTTGTAGGCTCTGCTCCAAACCAGCTAAATCAGAATATTTGAAAGTGGCACTAGGAATCTGCATTTTTAACAAGCTCCCTATGTCATTCTTATGCCTACGAAACCTTATACAGACCCTCCTGCTTAGAAATATGGAATTCTTCAATTCCAGCTTTTCTCATTCAGCCTTCCCCCTCATGTCTGACCTTTAGAAATACATATGCCATTTTCATTCCACCTTCCCTGTGTTAGGGTTATTTCACAAATATGCGTTTGCTCCAGGGACTGAGGAAAGAAAACTACAGACCATGAGATCCTGTCTGACTGTAGAGAGCTTGCAGACATCGGGGAAGAGAGAGATCTATGGAAAACTGAGGTCACAGAAAATTGCAGGTAGAGTGCTACAGAAATGTGCAGGATGCCAGGAGGGCACCAGGGAGAAAAGGGTCATGTATATGCACCTGGGCTGTGAGTTGATGAGGATGGCTTCAAAGGGGCTTCAGAGACCTGTTACCAACCAGGGTTCTTGGCCTCCTCAATCAATAAAAATTGATCAGAGGCCAGACAAGAAATTCAGACAAGGCTTTATGGGGGTCCCTGCTGCATAGTGGGGAATGAAAACAAGTAACAGGTTCATTTGCTCACTCCCCGACGAGGCTGAGCCGGTTCCTTACAGAGGGTGAGAGCAGGGGTGGATCCAAGGGTCGGGCTGGAGGGGTGACTTAGGTGGTTTGACCATCCTTTGGGTGGTATTGAGGGCAGGGGGCAATGCGCAGTACCCTGCTTTCATTCCTGTCCCCAGCTCTTCACAAGTGGTGCTTGGGTTTTTGGTCTTTGTGTATCTGTTGTCCATAATTTGCCCCAACTGCTCATGCGGGCAGTTGTTTTTAGTCCCTGATAGTTTCTTTGTATTTTGTTGCTGGAGGAGACGTTTGTCCAGGTGTGAGCCTCGCAGCAAAGGGTCCCAGGTCCCAGGTACCAGCCTGGCTCAGACTCAGAGTTAATTGAGGAAAGTGACCATTGCAGGGGTTTCCATCAGACAGAGGAGGGGGGCACCCTGATGGCTTAGTATGAATTATAAAGTGGGAAGGGGAGCAGGGCCATCACAAATGACATGGCCTAATGGATTCATCGTAGGAATCAGACCTCATGGAGTCCTGAGAGAAGCTCAGGATGCAGGTGTCCACAGGGCACAGGAGGGAGCAGAGGAAAACCGCTGCAGGGCCCAGGGAGGGAGCCGGCGAGAGCTCCAGAAAGTACAGCGTCTCCTAGTGATGGGCCTGAAGTTGCTCTAGGTCAGCAGGGCTCGGAGAGGGAACCGCGAGGTGAGGGAAGCAAGGGCCACCAGAGCCTGGGAGAATGAACTGGAGCCCCTGCCTGTGGGAGAAGCTGGAGGAGCTGAACACACAAACTCAGAACCACAGGCCACCTCCACACTCAGCACCGGGGGAGCCACCGCCTGGGAGCTGCCACGGGGCCACCCAGTGATGCTGTGGCTTCACTTCCATTGCCGGGGTTTACATGAATTTCTGCTGTGGGCAGTCTTCGTTTGCATCCCCCAGGCTAGGGAACTCTGGAAAACATGGGCAAATGAAGCAAAGTCAACACAACAGAAAACCACTGCAGCTGGCTTAGGACACCTGTGTGGGGTGGCTCCATGGAGGAAGGGAGTGGGCGGTGGGTGGGATGACCAGCCTCAGTCAGTAAGTTCAGCCGCTCAGTCATGTCCGACTCTGCGACCCCATGGACTGCAGCACGCCAGGCCTCCCTGTCCATCACCAACTCCTGGAGCTTGCTCAAACTCATGTCCATTGAGTTGGTGATGCCATCCAACCATCTCATCCTTTGTTGTCCCCTTCTCCTGCCCTCAATCTTTCCCAGCATCAGGGTCTTTTCTAATGAGTCAGTTCTTTGCATCAGGTGGCCAAAGTATTGTGTTTCAGCTTCAGCATCAGTCCTTCCAATGAATATTCAGGACTGATTTATTTTAGGATTGACTGGTTGGATCTTCTTGCAGTCCAGGGGACTCTCAAGAGTCTTCTCCAACACCACAGTTCAAAAGCATTGATTCTTTGGTGCTCAGCTTTCTTTATAAAGAAACTCCAACTCTCACATCCATACATGACTACTGGAAAAACCATAGCTTTGACTATATGGACCTTTGTTGGCAAAGTAATGTCTCTACTTTTTAATATGCTGTCTAGGTTGCTCATAGCTTTTCTTCCAAGGAGCAAGTGTGTTTTAATTTCATGGCTGCAGTCACCATCTGCAGTGATTCTGGAGCCCAAGAAAATAGAGTCAGTCACCGTTTCTATTGTTTTCCCATCTATTTGCCATGAAGTGATGGGACTGGATACCATGATCTTAGTTTTCAAGGCCCTGCTGAATTCATAAGGACTTTACTTCTGGGTAGCAACAGCTTATACGTTGCAGGAGTAACATGATAAACGAACGTTCTTTAAGAAAATAGCTCAGGCAGTGGTTCTCAAACTTTTTGGCATCAGAAAGCTTTTGGGCTCTCAACTCTGATGGAGGATCTCAAAGAGGTTTTGTTTACACGGGTTATGTTGTCCATATTTACTGAATACCGTAAATTAGAAATTAAAACTGGGAAATTTTAGAAATGGTTACTAATGCATTGAAACTAACAATAATATACACATTATATATTGGCGTAAAAACATTTTTTTATGAAAAAGGCGTAAAAACAGTGGTTTCATTTTTTTGCACACCATGAAAAAAGCTCCTGATTCACTGCTGTGAGAGCCCAACAACCCAAAAATTCAGATGAAGAGGAGAAAAGATGGATCATGTGTGTAGTGTCCTGTCTGTGGTATTATGGAAACTGAGTGTGTCCTGGATCAGTGGGGATTACACATGACTTAACGGGTAAACAACAACAAATATTAATAGTATAATTACACACTGGCAGGAATAGTAGATGGGCAGAGATCCTGAAAGTGTTCCAGGTTGGTTGTGGGGTTCATGGAAACAGAGTTACAGGAGAGATGGTTGTTTGGTGAGTGGCAAACACAGTGGGCAGGAGGGGAGCTTTGGAGAATGCCCTTCTCTCTGGGACGCATTTGTGGTGAAAGAGTGTTCAGGAAGCATGCAGGAAGCAGGGACGTGGTTTTACATAATGTAAGTATGCATGTGTATACGTGTGTTGTATACATGTATATAAATATGGTTTTATGTGTGTATGTGTGTGTGTAGGTGGTTTTACATATAAATAGCTATGTAGGCTTAGCATGGGGAATTCCAGAGGGGTGGAATGAACTGGCCCGGGCATCTGAATTTGTGGATGAAGGTCCTGATTCACCAGCAACTCCCAGCGTGGCACTGGACAGCCCACCAAGCATCTCTGGCTCTCAGTCTCCTTGTCTGGGAAAGGTAGAGGGTGAAACGGCAAAAGTCGTGTGATCCAGTCCAGGTATTTTGCAGACCACGAAGAGTCACCTCCCGGAGGACACAGCGGCTCCATCAGTGTCAGCGTTTGCTCTAGCAGCATTGTCCTGGCCCCGGTTTCAGCCTTACCTGCTGAGGGGTTGGGTAATGAATGGAGAGCCCATCCACCCGGTGTCCAGGGACAGCAGCTGTGTCTCAGGAGTGGCAGGTCTTGTCATGTTTGAATGTGACCCCCGGCTTGGCCTGGCAACTTGGCGTCTTCCTATTTCCTTGGTACTTGAGAGAGCTTTTTGTGCTGTGCCCACACATACCCACACGTGCCCACGAGTGCACACACTGTTGGACCCACTCTGGTCAGTGTTTCCCCAGGGTACAGTGGAAGTTGTAGATGTGCACAATTTTTTTTTTGTTTTTATGTATACTTCGATAGTATAGAAAGATAGAGCAAGAATGGCAAAACTATTTATATTGGTATCATTTCTTAGGATAAGAAAGAGTTTAAATAAATAAACTGAATTTTTTAGAAGATAGCATAAATGCTAGCACAGGTAAAACTGGGTGTATTAATAGCAAAATTCTTGATGGTATGATGTGAGTGACTAACGTATGGGGAACACTAAATTGCCTTAACTAGACTTAACAAATTCGGACAAGGAGACAGTCTTATCAGGTGATCCTTGACTCTGATACTTATGTTGGAAGTGTTATTCATCATAGATTTGGTATTTCAGCCTAAAAATTCCTTTTGGGGAACCTCCTTTTTTTTTTTTTTTTGGCCATCCTACGAATCTTGTGGGATCTTAGTTTCCTGACTGGGGGTTGAACCCAGGCACTCGGTAGTAAAAGCATGGAGTCCTAACCACTGAACAGCCAGGGAATTCTTCTGGGGACCTGAGTTTTTCTATCTACTTTATACTGGTCATGTTAGATACTTAAAACATTAGACTTTAACCTGGATTTAACTAGAGGAGAAAAATCAGGCAACTTAAAATGAAGGGAAATTTTATAAAACAACTGGCCCTACAGTGTACAAAAGTGTCTTGTCATAAAACAACAGCCACTCCCAAACACACACACACATACACACACACACACACACAAAGCATGGCTGGGTAGCCATTCTGGAGTAAGGAGACTAAAGAGGTATGACAACTAAACATAATGTGTGGTTCTTGGTTGGACCCTGATTCAAAAATGAGAAGTTATAAAGAACGTTAGGACACTTGGGGAAATTTGAAAACCAATTGCTCTTTAGATAATAATAGAGTTATCAATTTTAAATTTCCTGAGTGTGATAATCATCGCATAGGGGACTATTCTTGGTCTTAGGAGATTCATGCTAAAGTATGCAGGGATGAAGTACATTAATAATTAACTCCCAAACAGCTCAAGCCAAAATACACATACATTCACATATACTCACTTGTGCACATAATGCCCGTATACACACACACACACAGATACATACACACACATTCACATATACTCACTTGTGCACATAATGCCCGTATACACACACACACACAGATACATACACACACAAAACACATAGGGGCACACATAGATATAGACATGCACACATACATGCCCATATATACACACAGAGACAGAAACACAAACACACATATGCACATATATGCACATAGACATGCACACATACATGCCCATATATACACACAGAAACAGAAACACACACATGCACATACATGCACATAGACATGTACACATATATGCCCATATGCACATAGATACATATGCACATAGACACTGACATGTACACATACTTGCCCATACGTAGACACACATGCATACCTTCACACACACTCAAGTACAAGGAGAGGGAAAGCAAATGTGACAGAAAATTGTCAGTTCATCCAGAATGCCCAGGGTAGCAATTCTTGTACTCCTTGGTACATTTAGACTTAAATATTTTTCGAAATACAAAGTTGGAGAAACTATTAGACTTTGTGACATAGGGAAATCTCAGCGATAAGGTAAGTCTTTCAGGAAGCAGATCAAACAGTAAGTGCTGAGAATTTGGATAACATTTTCTCAGTCTTATTAATGTTACCAAACCAGACTTGCATGCACTCTCCCACACACAGTACAGCTGGTCTGTTGACACTGGGTTGTGGTGAAGGAAAGTGCAGCCTTTATTGCAGGGCACTCGCAAGGAGAATGGGCAGCTCACGCTCAGAAGACCTGAATTCCCTGATAACTCTCAGGGAAGGCGTTTGAAAGGCAGTGTGAGAGAAGGGCTGTAGGGTGGGCCATCAGCTCAAGCATGATTCCCAGACTAGTTGGCATTAAGGTGAAGTTTCAAGCATCATCAACCTTCTGGTTTCAACCAGTCTAGGGTCTATGTTCTTATGGCCAGCAGTTTTCATCTGGAGGGAGTCTGCTTCCTGTAGAAACAATTTAGGGACCTGTGCCATACCTTTTTCTGTATCTTTCAGGGAACTGGGGCAGATTTATAGTCCAAGCTGCAGCCAGTGCCCAACAGCTACCCTTGGTCTCTACCTGTTTGCATTTCCCAATCATTAACTCTTGAGTCAGCTTTTTACTTGAAAAGACAGGGACACAGGGGCTTATACACAGTTTCAGGAAGGAGTGGACTTACATTGTGCAGAAAACTGCAGCTGCTCCACAGCTAAGATTCCTTCCTCCAAGTAACCGTTAGTCATAGTCGGTCTCTGGTCAGCAGAGCCAAGGATGGTTCATGGTGACAGCCCAGATTCTAGTTTGCACAGGCTTTGCTATGACAGCTGATCAAACAACACTGTTAATACAGAATAGCCTCTGGTATAATAAGAATTTTGTGAATTCAAAAGTCCTTCAGCAAACGCTCACTGAGGGCCTACATGCTCTGGACATCATTCCTAGGGGCTCCTGGAAGACTGTGGAGTCCTGTTCCTCGTGGAGACTGTGCTCTCGGTGGGGAAACAGAAGTATCTAGGTAAGGAATGAGATGAACTGAGTAATTTTAAAAAATCGCTAAGTCTTGGAAAGAAAAAGAAAATCACGAGGGAACATGACAGAGTGATGAGGCACGTGAGACAGGATGGTGGTGGCCTGAAGGCGTCTCTGGGGAGGCGACCCATCGCTAAGATCACTGGGAAGAATATTCCATTTTACATGTCTCCGTGATGGATTATTCCTCGATTCTTCATTCTCCCAGCCTTCGAGTTTTCCCCTGATGTCAAGGTCAAGGATCTTCTGGAACCCACATGTCTGCTGGGCTGCGTGGGGTCTCCTGGTTCATCCAGGCCCAGTGGCCGCAGGGTGGGGCCAACACCGGCTGTGCCCACGTCCGCGTTCTTGTGTTGATGCCGGCAGATGTTCTCTGTGCGCTTTCCATCTTTATGATGGACTTTTAAGAAAGTTAAATCTAAAAACCACAGAAAGCCCATCATTTGCTCACAGTGACACTTGGTGATCAAAGTGAGTTATTGTCCCCGAATAATGCTGCAGGAAGCCTTCCAACCAGCAATGTTCAGTAACGCCACACTGGCACCCCTCTGAATTACTATCTGCTTTTGCTAATTCACTGTGACAGGTTTCTAAAGCAATTTGAGTTCATGTAAAAGCAGTGACAGGGAGATTATTCAAACTTGCGTAAAGGAGGGTGGGGGACAGAACTGATATCATATTCTCCTTATAGCACGGAGCATGATCCATTTGGTTTCATTTCCTGGAGGCATTAAACCTGTTTTCTTTTTTTTTCTTTTTCAGTCATCTTTTCAGTTTCATCTGATAATTATATTCTATCTGCAGTGCTTGAATTTATCCCAGAGTGTAGATCCAGTCAGCTGATTCTCCAGCCCAGAGGCCGCCAAGGACAGGAAGTGAAGACGATATTCCTTAGCATTAGAGAAATTCCGATTTTTAAAATCCAGGCCCAAATGATGTCCTTCATATGAAATCACTCCGAGGATGGGCCGGCAGGTAAAAAGGATTCAAAATGTCCATGTTCCTTTATGTGCCCTGTTTCCACCTGGGTGAACTGAAGCTGGCCTCCCAGATGGCAGAGTGTGGGCTGGGCAGGATGGCATGGTCTGGAGCCCTGGGACGAGGCACAGCCTCCCTACTCACAACCGTGAACTTGGCTCAAGGCCTGGCTCAGAGTACACACCCGACAGACACAAACCCGGTCTCCTCCCCTCCCCGGTCTCGCTTCCTTACTCCTGGAGGCTCACACTCCAGCCCACCTCCCACCATCCTCCTGCTCAGCCCGGTTAGCCCGCTGGCTTTGGTTCTGTGTGCAGAAGACGCTGCTGGGCGTGTTTCTGCTCGGAAGCTGCCAAGCCTGCACTTACTGCGGCCCCATGTCCCTCCCTCAGGTCCCCGGGGGCTCCTCCTCACGCTCGCCTCTGAGCTCAGGCATCACCACTCTGAGCAGCTCCCATCCTTGGTTGCTGCAACATGGTCCCCTGATGGGTTTCCTTCATGCCTTCTCTCCGTCTCCTAAGTCACCCTGATGCTTCCTTTGCTGATTCTGATGCTCTGTCCTGTGCACCCTGAACTTGGTGGGAGCAGCGGCCTTGACTACCTTGATTGCCCAGTGCCTGGTTATATACAGTTCAGTTCAGTCACTCAGTCGTGTCTGACTCTCTGTGACCCCTTGGACTGCAGCACGCCAGGCCTCCCTGTCCATCACCAGTTCCCGGAGTTTACTCAAATGCATGTCCATGGAGTCGGTGATGCCATCCAACCATCTCATCCTCTGTCGTCCCCTTCTCCTCCCGCCTTCAATCTCAACAAGTTGCTCACTAGATATTAATTGCACAGGAGTTACGGGGGACTCTGCTAGGGATGGAGGGGCCTTGTGGAGCCGGTCTGTAGGTCAGACGGTATGAGGTTTCCTTTTCTGAAATTGTTATTTATTTATTTATTTTTAGCTGTACTGTGTCTCGGTTGCTCTGTGGGTTTTTCCCCAGTTGCAGCAAGTGGGCGCTATTCTCTAGCTCTCCACGCTGTGGCCTCTCTTGTTGCGGAGAACGGGCTCTGGAGTGTGGGCTTCGGTACTTGGGGCCCCGGACTCTGGAGCGCAGCCTCAGCGGTTGTGGCGCACGTGGGCTTAGTTGCTCCATGGCATGTGGGATCTCCCCGGACCAGGGATCAAACCCATGTCTCCTGCATTGGCAGGCAGATTCTTAACCGCCTAGCCACCTGGGAAGCCCGGGTGAGAGATTTCTGAGAGGACTTTAGAAGTTCTAAAACTCCATGCAAACAACACATCGGTCAGTCTTCCCTCCCTTGGGAGCACCCCTTCCCCGGGGGAAGCTCGCAGACCGAGGCATCCTCTTCGCATTCTCGCAGCACTTTCTGTAAAGATCCTGGCAGTTCTGACATCAGCCTTAACCCCTGATACATCTCATTAGCACCAGTTTCCAATGAAACTCGGAGGGATTTGAAGCAAGAGGAAAAAATCCTCCGGATTGGAAATTGGTCGTCAGCAGGCCGTTCCCAGGTGTAGCCAGAATGCAGGGGACCACGCAGAGCCGGCGCCGTTTTGATCACGGCCGGCACAGCTTCCTGAGCCACGGTTCGCTTCAAGAAACGGGCGTCCTGACCCCTAGTCTGGAAAGTGGAGACAAACACAGGGGCTCAGCTCGGAGGCGAGCGCAGCCCTCCTTGCCTGCGTTCCTTCAGGACGGCAGTGCGGTGGTCCTCAAGGGCGATGCTGATGAGAAACCTCGGGGCACCTCCCCCTGGGTTCAGTGTAAGCATTTTTTCTTTTTTTCCCCATCTACCTACCTTTGTGGAAAATTTTCAACCTTTCCTACTGATAACCTTTTCAGGCTTCCATCAAGATGTAGTATGCTGACTTTGAAAGCTCGATTTAAATTGCAGAGGGAGAAGAAGGGCTTTCAGGAATCTTAGTCCATGATTCATGGCTAGAAAGGTGTGTGTTTTTTTTCTTGAAAGTGTGACGATCATCCTGAGAGGCTGATTGGCCAGATTTCAGACGGCCAGAGCCCTGCCTTGAGGCCACCTGGCTGTAGACACAGTATGCAAGGGTCCTGTGCCCTTTCCCCTCCCCACACTCAGTTTTCCCAGGAAATGAACAAGAGCTCAGGTTCCCGGGGAAATTGAAATATCCAGTTTAGGAAAATGAAAATAAATCTTGAATTTGGGGGAAAAATTACTTTACCTGTGGGTCTCAAAATGGATAGTCTCCCTCTGTATTGGAATGTAAAGATTTTGGTAAACTGAGTCAGGAAAGGAAATTGCACGTTGAATCCGTTTCTCTCCTCTCTCCAGAAAACCAGATCCTGCCCTCTTCCTGGAAAGTGCAGTTTCTTTGTCAAACTCTAAAGAGAACCCTCATATAAAGGCACCTGCCTACCAAAAAAAGAAATAGGATTTTGAAGCTTGATGCAAAAATATTTTCATTATACTATTTTTAATTTTTAATTTGAATGACTTGAAGAATGAACAGTTGCAACACCCAGTTTCTTTTTTTTTTAAGCAAACATTTCCCTAGCTTTAGCTGACATGTAACACTGTGTAGTTTAAGGTGTACAATGTAATGATTCAATATATGTACATATTGGGAAATGATTATCTCAGTAAGATTAGTTAATAGATTCACCACACAGTTAAAAAATTTTTTTGAGAACTTTTAAGATCTACTCTCTTAATGACTTTTGAATAGAAATACAGTATTAACTCTCGTCACCAGCTGTACATTACCTCCCCAAAATGTTTTCATGTTACAACTGGACGTGCGTACCCTTTGAATACATTCACCAATTTTCCCCATACAATGAGTAAACTTGAAGAAGGCACAGTATCTGTTCTTATAAAGTTCTTATGATTGAACTTTGCTTCAACTACAGCATCTTGATTCTAAGTTATCCTACTAAATAACTGAGCACAGGAGAAGTGATTACATTTATTATCAGTATCCTACTAAGTGGAGACTTAGATATTACAGCTTACAGACTTTCTCTTACGAACGTTATACCATTAGACAGACTGTTGGTGTTCATAAGAAGCCAAGAGAATCCAGGGGTATTGCGGGTCATGGCCATGGAAACACCAAATTTCTAACATGGACTCTGACTTAAAATTAGCAAATTATCTGTAATAAATATACTGACTCTACAGACTCTCTTAAGGGCTTCCCTGGTGGCTCAGTTGTAAAGAATCTGCCTGCAATGGAGGAGACCAGGGTTCGATCCTTGGATCAGAAAGATCCCCTGGAGTAGGGATAGGCTACCCACTCCAGTATTCTTGCCTGGGAAATCCTGTCGGGCTATAGCCTGCAGAGTCACAAAAGAGTCAGACACGACTTAGCTACTAAACAACAACAAAATTCTTTTATAGTTTCATTCCTCCCTTAAGTCAACTCATAAAGAAGAACAGGGCACTTTTCTGGAGAATTTTAAGGGTTCTTGAAGGGAGCTTTAAAGAGGAGAGGTGATTCATTCCCAGCATTTCCACCAAAAGAAAAGAAAAAAAAAAGTAAAAGAGGAGAGGTGAATTAATTAGCATGGGAGAAATCACAAATTAATCACAACTCTGAAATACCACTCATTCAGACCAAGGATTAAAGCATACCTCTTTTTCAAATTGAAGTTACTCATGTTTTCAGGGAAACTTCCCAGGTGGCACAGTGGTAAAGAATCTGCCTGCCAGAGAAGGAGATGCAAGAGACGAGGTTTCAATCCCTGGGTGGGGAAGATCTCCTGGAGGAGGAAATGGCCACTCGCTCCAGTATTCCTGCATGGAAAATTCCGTGGACGGAGGAGCCTGGCAGGCTACCATCCATGGGGTCACAAAGAGTCAGACAGGACTGAGGGACTGAGCACACACTCGTTTTTCAAGGAAAGAAATAGAAATAGAAGGTAGATGCTAAATTCCCAAGGGGCCCAGGGTTTCCTATGATGTCATTTGAGCCCAGACCAGTTGTCTCGGGTGGGACCAACCACCAGACAGAATGTTCTTGAACACCATGCGAGTGATTCTTCTGGGGGATGGAAAGTTTTAGTGGCTTTTGTGGAAAAACTGA
The DNA here is from genome assembly GCA_024291935.2 of Okapia johnstoni. NCBI lineage: Eukaryota > Metazoa > Chordata > Mammalia > Artiodactyla > Giraffidae > Okapia > Okapia johnstoni. The sequence continues at coordinate 34,037,804 of CM044327.1, read as the reverse complement.
ACATTTGAGCTCTAACATTCAAAGGGAATCCTTTGTTCCTCTGGCCTCTCTGTGCCGCTTCTTCGGGAACATTTATGTCAGAACATTTCATCTTCAGTTCAGAATCTGACATCCACGAACTGCAGAGAAATTTCCTAGATGACGCTTGTGGGACTATTTTCCCCACACCCTTGTCTTCATATTCTGTGAATTAAAAATAAATGCAAACTCTATGAGTTTTAATTTTGTGGTGTTTGATCCCTGGTCTAATATCACATGTGTGTGCATGCGTGCTAAGTCACTGCAGTCGTGTCCGACTCTTTGCGACCCTATGGACTGTAGCCCACCAGGCTCCTCTGTCCATGGGATTCTCCAGGCAAGAGAAAGAAATACCACTGGAGTGGGTAGTCATGCCCTGCTCCAGGCAATCTTCCGGATCCAGGATGGAACCCTTGTCTCAAGCATCTCCTGCATTGGCAGGCTGGTTCCTCATCACTAATGTCACCTGAGAAGCCCCTAAAGTCATACATTTCCATTCAGTTTGGGGGAGAATCACCTCAGTTGGGGCCTTGATTGCTTTTCACCTTTATGCATCCAAATTTGCACCTACTTCAGCCTCTTCCTCCAGTTCAGTTCTTGCGTTATATTTCCACCAGATTCATGTCTCAAAAATTCCACTTTGAGTTGGTTACTTATTTGCTTAAAATGGTTGGCGACCCTTGGTTGTCTAACTCAGGGGTCGGGAAGATCCCCTGGAGGAGGACATGGCAACCCACTCCAGTATTCTTGGGCTTCCCTGGTGGCTCAGCTGGTAAAGAATCCACCTGCAGTGTGGTAGACCTGGGTTCGATCCCTAGGTTGAGAAGATCCCCTGGAGAAGGGAATGGCAACCCACTGCAGTATTCTTGCCTGGAGAATTCCATGGACAAAGGAGACTGTGGGCTACAGTCCACGGGGTTGCAAAGAGTCAGACACGACAGAGCGAGTAACCACAGCACAACACAGTTGTCTAAAGTCAGATTCCTGAACCTGGTGCACGAGGCCCTCCCATGGCCCCACTCTGCTCCCCCGGATGTAATTCAGGGTGCATCTCGGTGTTCCTGCTGGACCATCATCCACATTGCTTGACTCTGACACGCTCCGCATTTTCTCTCTCCTCTTCCTCTTCTTACGCAAAGCCAATGCATCCTTTTCAGAGCTGGGTCAAGTACGGATGCAGAAGTTTTCCTTCACCACCCCTCGTTAAAGTGATCTCTTTTTTTTGGTAAACTTCTGTCTCTTGAACTTGTTTCCTCTGTGTTTTTTTGCTTTTCATAAGCTGTGTCCAAGACCATATGTCCTAAGGTCCCAGACCACACTTCCTAACTTGTGTGCCCCCGTTCACTGCCTGGCTTTCAAACTTACATGTGTTGGTATTCAGTAATACCTGTCACCTGCTCTCAGAGGTGAACTGATGCACTTTCTAATCGACAGGAAGGCTGGGTGGCTCCCATTTCTAAGGATCAGATGAGCTTTTCTGCTGAACCTCAGCAAACACATCTGACCACCTGACTTTCACTATACGGGTGGTGCATTCCAGGTTCTGAAAGGGCCACAAAGGAAAGTGTGAAACATATTTGAGAGAAGGGATCTGGCTAGATCTGGAAATGAGGGAGGGGCACCCATCTCAGCCCATCGGTGACATGTCTGTGGGGGGTGCAGGCAGTGGGAGTAGCGGGCAGGGAGTGAGTTTAAAATTGTTGTGGATGGGCTTAGACTGGTTCTGTTTCTCATCATCAGCAACACTAGCATTTCTAAATAATGTCAGTGATAAAACACTCTTTCCTCTCCAAAATATGCATTGCTGTGGCTACCGTTCAACTTTAATAATACGCGTGAGCTCCAGATTAGCAGACTCTTCTTTTAAAAATGTGTTTGTTTGGGGCTGTGCTGGGTCTTCGTTGCTGCCTGCGGGCTACGCTCTAGTTGCAATGTGTGGTCACTGCGGTGGCTTCTCTTGTCGTGGAGCACAGGCTCTGGAGCACGTGGGCTTCAGTAATTGCAGCTCCTGGATGCTAAGTTGCAGGCCCCTTAGTGGTAATGTACAGGCTTAGGTGCTCCCCTGCGTGTGAAATCTTCCCAGGATTGGGATCAAACCTGGGTCCCCTGCATTGGCAGGCGGATTCTTTACCACTGGATCACCACAGAGGTCCCAGCACATTCTTCTTGTTATGTAATAAAGGCTGTATTCTACATGAAAGTTGATTCCAAGGGAGAAGTCCCAGTTATGCAGACTGCTCACATGATTTCAGCCATCCAGTCAACAAGGACACAGTTGTTCTGGGACCCTTCTCCTGCTTCATGCACAGCTCGGGTCTCCAGCACCTCTGGTAGTCTCACATTTGTTTCTTTATTTGGCCACCTCACGGCATGCAGGGATCTGAGTCCTCTGACCAGGGACTGACCGTGCGGTGGAAGCAAGGAGTCAGTCTCTGGATCACCAGGGAAGCCCCTGTTCTCGCACTGAATCTGTAGCTTTGGAATAAACCACAAGAACACAGTGATCGTAAAAAGAAATAGACTTCGAGTTGCACGAATTCTGTCGTTCCCTGAGACCATTTGTGGCTTTTATTTGTGTTTAACATTTGGCTCCTTCATGTGCGTGATTTCATCTGGTGAGCGCACATTTCATGATTATCGCTGAAAATCACTTTTTTCAGATAGAGGAGGGACATGTTGAAAACGAATTACTCTGTGAGTAGTATAGACTAAGAATTTCTGTGCATCAGTTGGGTCCGTCTTACTGAAGAATGGTTTCCAAGGAGGTGTCCAGAGAAGACTCCACACAGATGTCAGAGGGTCTTGTTCTGTCCATCACCTGTGACACGACGTGATCACTCCGTACCCTCTCACAGCCCGTTCTAGACTCCTTACCCGGTGAGTTTTCTCCATACATCCATCACCTGCTGATACATTCTGCGTGAGCGCGTGTGTGTCCCTTACCAGCTGGTGTTCGTCATTTCTTCCATGGGGTCAGTAAGCTTGTTTTATTGACACTGTATCCCAGGCACCTATCAGATAGTCTGGCCTATGGTTGATGCTCAGTAAGCATTTGCTGAGGGAACGAATAAATGAATGAAAGAGAAGTGTCAGAACAAATCCCACAGAGAACTTATATTCATTTTCTTCTCTCTGGAGCCCCTCTGAAGTGGGGAGAATGAACAGGCCTTCAAATGAATTACGAAAGCATCTTTTGCCGATCTTAAAGAATATAGTTTTCTTTTTTTTCTATGAATGAAAGTGCAAGTGAAAGTCGCTCTCATGTCTGACTCTTTGCGACCCCATGGACTCTACAGTCCATGGGATTCTCCAGGCCAGAATACTGGAGTGGGTAGCCTTTTCCCTTCTCCAGGGGATCTTCCCCACCCAGGGATCGAACCCAGGTCTCCCACATTGCAAGCAGATTCTTTACCAGCTGAGCCACAAGGGAAGCCCAAGAATACTGGAGTGGGTAGCCTAGCCCTTCTCCAGCAGATCTTCCCGCTCCCGGAATCGAACTGGGGTCTCCTGCCTTGCAGGTGGATCCTTTACCAACTGAGCTATCAGAGAAGCCCTTTCTATAAATACTTCAAACAAACTTTAAAATTAATTTCTATAGTTGCTTTACAATGTTGTGTTAAGAACATGGTTGTCCTGAAGTAGATGGACAATTACTCCAACTTGCCCTCCCCATCCATGGAACCTGTGCATCTAACTGAGAAGGTGCTGGTGTAACAAAAATGACCACATACTGAGAATTTACTGCAGTTAGGCCCTTGACTTTGTCTTCTCTCCTCAACCGGTTCTCAGAAAGCCATGGTATAGATGAGAACAGGACGCTATCAGCGTGATCACCTGGACTGGCCGGGTCCCTGGGCCCGGGCGGGAAGAGCGGCCGGCCTGCAGGGCGGAGCCGGCCCTTGGCTGCCCCAGCGTCTCTCTCGGTCTCGTCTGCTCGCCCAGCGTATGTTGCCGCCACGTGTTAGGTGTCACCGCACCGCTGGCAGGTGGGACTGAAGAGGGAATCCAAAGGTAGAGCACGGGGGAGCCCGGCAGACTAACACAAGGCTTCAGAGGTTGAGAGCCCGGTCAGCTCCAGGGCCGCAAGAAAAGGAGCACCGCCTCGGGAAAGGATGCGCAGGAAGCCTTCAGTCCAGAGCGCGCTGTGCTCCGGAAGGACCGGACGTGTCAAACCCCGCGCACCAAGCCCTCCTCCGCAAAGGCCCTCATTACTGTCTGCCTCACTCTTTGAATTACTCACTCTATGAGCCCACTTTTTAAAAGGCAATCCGCAGATATTTTAGAGATAAATCACTTTGTTCGTGGGCTCCAAAATCACTGCAGAAGGTGAAATGAAAAGATGCTTCTCCTTGGACGGAAAGCTGTGACCAACCTAGACAGCGTGTTAAAAGCGGAGACATCACTTTGCCAACCAAGGCCCATCCGTATAGTCAAAGCTATGGTTTTTTCCAGTAGTCTTGTATGCATGTGAGAGTTGGACCATACAGAAGGCTGAGTGCCGAAGAACTGATGCTTTCGAACTGTGGTTTTAGAGAAGACTCTTGAGAGTCCCTTGGACGGCAAGGAGATCCAACCAGTTAATCCTAAAGGAAATCAACCCTGAATGTTCACTGGAATGACTGATGCTGAAGCTGAAGCTCCAATACTTTGGCCACCTGATGCGAAGAGCCGATTCATTGGAAAAGACCCTGATGCTGGGAAAGATTGAAGGCAGGAGGAGAAGAGGGTGGCAGTGGATGAGATGGTTAGAGAGCATCACTGACTCAGTGGACATGAATCTGAGCAAACTCTGGGAGATAGTGAACAGAGGAGCCTGGCTTGCTGCAGTCCCCGGGGTCACAAAGAGGCAGACATGATTTAGTGACTAAACAACAACAATACTTTTTTAAAAATCCTGCTTTTTATTCAAAAGTTTAAAATTCTGTTAACAAAGGAATAACAACACTAGCGAAAGTAAAACAAAGCATATCTCTAAATTTCATAGCCCTACAAAATATTTTCAATTTTTCCTGTGTTCTCTCCTTTCCTGGTCCTTATACACACCCATTTTTATTGCGGTGTACACCTGTATCGTTAATGTGTTTCCAGATGGAATTGTTTCCACTACCACCAGTGTGGGCAAGGCATTGCCAGGGCCGAGGAGGAGATGAAGGGGTGACGGCATCCCCAGTAGATTCACATTTAGGGAGGAGTCACCCCAAAACCAAAGGCTGAGCTTGTGAGATAAAAGAATGGAAGAGACAGCAGAGATGATGCCGAGGAAGAGAGAACAAAAAATGCCTAAAACACTAGATGAAAAGCATAGACCGTAGTGGGGGACAGAGAGTAATGAAGGTAGAGAAAACGTTAGTGGGGATTAATGACAGGAAATGAGGAGCGTCCCCCTGACGTTTAGCCCGCCTGCCAGCCCCTGTCTGGACAGCTTCCCTGGGGAATCTGGAATGCCTGCCATTTTTCTGCAGGCAGAGTGACAAGATGGCAAAAGGACTGATGGGAAATATCCTCCGAGATGGGCTTGGCTACACATGTGAGTTCAGATGTGACAGACACTGCTCTGCCATTAATAATGTTTTAGGAGAAGCTGACATGTCACTTCTCACTGATTTCAGAACCCGGGAGGCTGAGAGGGATGGTGAATAACACAAAACATGTCGGAAGAACTCAGAGAGGAGAGAGCTCACAGTGTCTTTTAAACAACAGTAAGATAACCTGGAGGAGCCTGGTGGGCTACAGTCCAGGGGGTCGCAAAGAGTAGGACATGACTTAGCGACTGAACAACAAGATACCCTAAAATCTAGCAGAGATTCTGAGAGCTCTTGTTTGTGGTGAGTGTTCTAGGCTCTTAAATCATACCTCCAATTACAGCTCATGGTCAGGTGTTAGATTTTGCTTTGAATTATGGCATGCTCAGATGGTGAAGAATCTGCCTGCAATGCAGGAGACCCGGGTTCAATCCCTGAGTCGGGAAGATCCCCTGTAGAAGGGAATGGCAACCCACTCGAGTATTCTTGCCTGGATAATCCCATGGACAGAGGAGCCTGGTGGGCTACACTGCATGGGGTCACAAAGAGTCAGACATGACCAAGCGACTAACACTTTCACTTTTTTCTTTCATAATGACATGCATGCTCAGTTGCTTAGTTGTGTTTGTGACCCCATGGACTGTAGCCCACCAGGTTCCTCTGTCCATGTGTTTCTCCAGGCAAGAGTACTGGAGTAGGTTGCCATTTCCTCCTCCAGGGGATCTTCCTGACTCGGATCGAACCCATGTCTCCTGCATTGCAGGTGGAGCTTTATACTTGAGCCACCTGGGAAGTAACGGCACACGCATTTAAACTCACTCTGAACTGTTTCTTCTGGAGCACAGCCTCTCCCACGTGTGTGCCATAGTGTAGCCAGGCACAGCCGTGCTGAAAGACACCAGACTGAAAACAGTGGCTCCTCTAATTGATAGGATTTAGTTTACAGAGTTGAATTATATCACGTGCATATTGGAGGAAAAGTTTTTAGTGTCCTTACTCAGTGGCACTGAATGGATATTTCTTTCTAGGTTTACTTAGCAACCTAAAATGGCCTGTGTGATACTTTTCCTAGATGTGGAAGCAGTCCAGTGCCTGGCTGAATCATTGTCATGCCTTCCTGTTCCTGGTGGTCTATTTCTAACAACCTGTGCAATCATATAATAGAGTCATGACTGAAAAGCCATCAGAGATTTGGGTGTCTTAGCCAGCCTAGGCCCAGATGGATTCAGACACTGAATTGGATGCTTGAGGCTTTCTAGGCCATTCCATCTATGCCAAGGTGAGCACGAGTAGAGACTGATCTTTCGGTAGCAGGGGCCTGGAGGAGATCCCAAGTGTCTACAGCAGTGGTTCTCAGACTTCGCTGCAGACCGGAGTCTGCTGCACAGCTTCTGTGATTCTCTGAGGTCTGGGTTGTCCCCTGCGCACAGCAAACCGGGATTTCTAAGGCTGGGGCTAAGGCATTGGTCTTCCCAGGTGGCGGAGTGGTAAAGCATCCCCGTGCCAATGCAGAAGACTCAAGAGACACGAGTTCAAACCCTGGGTCTGGAATATCCTCTGGGGTAGGAAATGCAATCCACAGTGTTCTTGCCTGGAAAATCCCATGGACAAAGGAGCATGGCAGGCTGCAGTCCATGGGGTCACAAAAAGAGTCAGACACAGCTGAGCATGCCCGCACATATGCAAGGCATCAGTAATTTGAAAAATCTCCCAGGTGGTTCTGATACATGGCTATAAAATAAGGTAAGGTATAATCATCCTCATGAGACATGCAGATTGCTCTCGGAGTCCTTCACAGAAAAGAGAAATAGCAAAGACTTCTTTGGCAGGGAGTAAGGAGGGTGCTAGGTGGACGGAACTACCTTGGCAAAAAACAAAAATAAGAAAGCAGGTAGTGGCCCAGTGCAGAGTTCTTTTTGGCTGGAATGAACGTGGCAGCATAAAGGAAAAGCAGAAGAGAAAGCCAGGGAGTGTTAGAATGTGCTAGAAAGAAGGGGCTCGGTTGCCAGGCTTAGTGGAAAACTGGTATCAATTTTCATAAATAGAAGTTTAACCTTGGGAACCAGTGCCATAAAAATAACACAAAGTCGTTTCTTGTTAGATACCCTCCCCTGCCAGTGATTCTTTAACACCTTTAACTCTTTGCACAAGCGAAGATTTGCAAGGGGTGTTACAGACAGAGTAACGCTGAGCGGAGTGGAGTGGTGAAGATGGGGGCGTGGGACTGGGGTGAGACAGCTCAGGGACAGACACAGGCAGCCTTTGGTCAGTGGCCCTCATGGCCTCTGCATAGGGTGACGGGCATTTTGTCAGTGTTGTCCCAGAGGATGCAGTCAGAGTCTGCCATGTGTCAGCTTGGATGCTGAAATACCTGCACGGGGTTGGCTGAGAAACACAGTTAAAATCACACCAGCATATCTTTGAAAGTGCTTTTAGATCTGATCCTCACTTATATTCTGCCCACAGGAAAGTCAGCTCCTGGTGGTTTGATAATCCTAGGAAGAATGGTTTGTTCTCACTGTGAATGAACTGAACTGGTAACATATAATTTCACTAAACATACCTGGATTTAGATAATGTAGATAATGTCGATTTTAAAAATGCAATATTGAATAACAGGAGAATTTGAAATGTCATGGAATTTGAAAATAATGTACCGCATGGCTGTGGTTTTATGGGGGGACATTTTATTTTGGTGATCGTTGGATGAGGTTTGAAGCAATGGAAAAACTGTGGTGTCCCTATGTGTGTGTGTTTCGCTTATAGCTCAGTTGGTAAAGAATCCGCCTGCGATGCAGGAGACCCCGGTTCGATTCCTGGGTATGGAAGATCCACTGGAGAAGGGATAGGCTGCCTACCCACTCCAGTATTCTTGGGCTTCCTGTGTGGCTCGGTTGGTAAAGAATCTGCCTGCAATGTGGAAGACCTGGGTTCGATCCCTGGGTGGGGAAGATCCCCTGGAGAAGGGAAAGGCTACCCACTCCAGTATTCTGGCCTGGAAATCCCATGGACTGTATAGTCCATGGGGTTGCAAAGAGTCAGACACGACTGAGCGACTTTCACTTTCACTTTATGTGTGTGTGTATGTGTGTGTGTGTGTGTGATGTTCACTAGGCACTAGGATAAATGGGAACTTTCCAAAGTAAAGTTCTGAACTTACTAGGCAAAGAATGTAGTGAAAGAAGTAAGCCCAAAGTTATAGAACAAATATTATGACCCTATCTTTAAAGTCCGTGGCCAATGGATAAAGAAATGTAATTTTCTCTAACACTCTGATGTTCTCTTAAGGACTATGAGAGGCGTAATAATGTCTGTATTTGGGTTACATGCTGCTTTGATTATGTAGACTTAGTGAAATCCAATCCATAGCCTCCTACGAGATCGCATGACTAAGGCATTTTGCTGATGAGTAGATCTTACTTGACAGGTTGACCTAGGATTATTAGTAAAGCCAGAAGGATTGGAGACAAATACTCTTCTGCTCTAGTCACTAACTCCTTGGCCCATTTGTGTCAACAGCACTTAAACCTTCATCTTTTTAATTGTCTTAACTGTCCTCCTAGCTGTGCCCTCTTTAGAGTAACGGATGGAGAGCTGCAGTCTCTGCTTCTCCATTATTAAGCACCAATATCACCCTCAGCTACAACAGGGTTTGTGTTGTGGTGACGGGAAGCTCAGCAGTGCATCACCTGAAGATGAAAAATTCCTACTGGTGACCAAATATCCTTCACGCCCTGGTCTGTGCCAAGCATGTCACCTAAGTCGTGATATAGCTTAAAATTGACCATAACATTCTTGCTGTTTATTATCACCATGGACATGTATGTATTATGCAGAGAACATCATGAGAAAAACTGGGCTGGACAAAGCACAACCTGGAATCAAGATTGCTGGGAGAAATATCAATAACCTCAGATATGTAGATGACACCACCCTTATGGCAGAAAGTGAAGAAGAACTAAAGAGCCTCTTGAGGAAAGTGAAAGAGGAGAGTGAGAAAGTTGGCTTAAAGCTCAACGTTCAGAAAACTAAGATCATGGCATCTGGTCCCATCACTTCATGGCAAAAAGATGGGGAAACAGTGGCGAACTTTATTTTTTTGGGCTCCAAAATCACTGCAGATGGTGATTGCAGTCGTGAAATTAAAAGATGCTTGCTCCTTGGAAGAAAAGTTATGACCAACCTAGACAGCATATTAAGAAGCAGAGGCATTACTTTACCAACAAATGTTCGTCTAGTCAAGGCTATGGTTTTTCCAGTGGTCATGTATGGACGTGAAAGTTGGGCTCTAAAGAAAGCTGAGCACCAAAGAATCGATGCTTTTGAACTGTGGTGTTGTAGGAGACTCTTGAGAGTCTCTTGGATTGTAAGGAGATCCAGCCAATCCATCCTAAAGGAAATCAGTCCTGAGTATTCATTGGAAGGACTGATGTTGAAGCTGAAACTCCAATACTTTGGCCACCTGATGCGAAGAACTGACTCATGGGAAAAGACCCTGATGCTGGGAAATTTTGAAGGTGGGAGGCGAAGGGGATGACAGAGGATGACATGGTTGAATGGCATCACTGACTCAATGGACATGAGTTTGAGTAAGCTCTGGGACTTGGTGATGGACAGGGAGGCCTGGCATGCTGTAGTCCATGGGGTCACAGAGAGTCGGACATGACTGAGTAACTGAACTGAACTGAACTGACCACCATTTTACACATGGGGAAACCAAGGCTCAGATGCTCAGGGACCAGCCAGAGTTTGCATAGCTCATAAATGATAGAGCGGGGCTTCAGACTCAGGTATGTTCACACAGTCTGGTCTCATCTGCTCCTCTGCCCTGCCTTCAATGGCTCTGCCTGCTGGCCTGGCTCCCCTACTGCCCTGGGAACCACTGTGGAGATGAATTTGATAGTCTGTGTGAAGTAGAGCCAGAGACAGGGTGCTGCCCCAGGCGAGCCGGTGTGCAGGACAGCTAGTGTATCACAGCCAAGAAAATCCACCAACTCACCCGCCCAAATGTGACATGACTCAGTACAATGAAAGTTTATTTCTTAACCATGTGATTGTCCAATCTGAGGGTGGTTGAGGTCAGTGGTGAGGTGGAAAGCAGACTTTGCTCCACACAGTCATTCAGGGACCCAGGCTGACAGTGGCTCTGTTATCATCAATACGTGGTTTCCAAGTTTGTCATTGTCATCTCCATTCCAGCCCAGCCAGGAGCAGAGCAGGCTTAGAGGTGTGTACCTAGGAGACTTTGTGGTCCAAGTGTTAGAAGAGGCATGCATGTCTTGCATTCCCATTTCACTGGCTAGAAATCATAGTGTGACTATGGCTAATTGCAAGGAACACTGTGGAAGGTAGTCAAGGTGGGTGTCCAAGAAGAGGGGATAGATGTTAGAGAGTATTCATACAGGAAAACAGGGGAAAGATCCCTGGGCTTAAAATCCAAAGACTGAGGTTTTGGTCTGATGACTCATTGTAGGGGCCACTTGACAAGTTTCTCGTCTGAAAATCAGAATCACCACCACCTACTGATTTCTGCTCTGTGTGTGTGCATGTGCAGTCAGTTGTGTCTGACTCTTTGCGACCCCACGGACTGTAGCCCACCAGGATCCTCTGCCCGTGGAATTTTCCAGGCAAGAATACTGGAGTGAGCTGCAATTTCCTCCTCCAGGGAATCTTCCCAACCCAGGGATTGAACCATGTCACTTATGCCTCCTGTGCTGGCAGGTGGATTCTTTACCAGTGTGGCACCTGGGAAGGCCTTTACACTTCATAGGATAACTTAAGATCAAAATTAGAATTAAATAAGATATCTGGGCATGCAGCTTAGGACTAGCATGGGAGAGCAGGAAAAATTCTAGATTAAGACATGGAGTTCAAATTCTTATTTCTCGTTCTTTGTGGCTGTGCAAACATGTCTCTCTCATCCAGACTTTCTGAGCTGGGAAGTTTTTTTGTTAATTTAGGAGGAAAATCACTTGCCTTATCTTCTTTATAGGGATCCAGAACATGTACAAATCAGTAACCTATGTGAAAGTATCTGAAAGCCATTAATGTCAGATTTCTGTTTTGGGTATCACTGGGAACTATTTTACCTGGAGACGTCTTTCTTTTAAAAAAAATAATTAATTAATTTCTATGTATTATTATTATCATTTGGCTCTGCTGGGTCTTTGTTGCTGTGAGGGATTTTCTCTAGTTGTGGCTCCCAGGCTCCAGAGCTTGGGCTCAATAGCTGTGGTACAGGCTTAGTTGCTGCATGGCATGTGGGATTTTCCTGGGCCAGAGATCAAACCTGTGTCGCCTGCGTTGACAAGCAGATTCGTTACCACTGAGCCACCAGGGAAGTCTTAAAGTTTCTTTCTGAACTCAAACTCCCTCCTTTGTCCTTTCCTCCTGCCTAAATGAAGTAGAATATTTATGCGTAAAATACTATTTTTTTTCAGAAAATTGAAATAGATGTCTCAGCACACATCATGAGTGACTATAAACTCCTAAGGGAACAGCCTGAGTCATCTCCATGTTTGAAATTCATACTCACTGAATTACATTCAAGTTTCTTTCTATTTTCTTTTTTTCATATAAACAAGTCAAATGGAAATAGGGTATCTTTTTTTTTTTTGGAGTATAGTTGATTTGTAATGTTGTGTTAGTTTCAGATGTACGGCGAAATGATTCCATTATATATACATGCATATCTGTTCTCTTTCAAATTCTTTTCCCATTTAGGTTATTACAGAATATTGAGTAGAATTCCCTGTGCTATACAGTAGGTCCTTATTGGTTGTCCATTTTATATATAGCAGTGAGAATCTAAATAACAAAACACTGAATTGGCCAAAAAAGTTCACTTGGGTTTTTTTCATGGGATGTGAATGAACTTTTGGGGAGCCCAATCTTAAAAATGGTACAAATGAACTTATTTACAAAACAGACTCACAGACTTAGAAAACAAACTTGTGCTCACCAAAGGGGAGAGTTGTGGGGAGAAGAGTGGATAGACGGGGAGATTGGGATTGATACACTGACGTTTCAAAGAGACTGTCTGGCTAAAGACAAGGAAACCAAGTGGCTGGCACAGCAATGGTTAGTGACTCTGGCCCATAGCATGCAGCTCTCCTCACTACTGTTTGTTCTGTCTTTGAACCGAGGGTTTATCCTGACTGATCACATTCCCACTTTCTGACTTGCAAAGTCACCGCTCTGAATTGTTGGTGTGAGTCACCCAAACAGACTCACCGTTTCTTTCTTCATTCAGTTCCACAATTAGAGTGATTCGTTAGGCTGTCTTCCTTTCTCTCTTATTTTTCCTGTTGTCTCCTGAAACTTCTTAATTCCAGCCAAGACGCTGATTACCTTCCAGGTTGCCTTCGAGGCCAAGTCATGCAGAAGGGGGATCGTCTGTCTGACCTGGCTTTTCATTCATTTCTGGGCTCAGTCAGCTATGAATCGACGGGCTTGCTCTGCTAATCGCAGTGTGGGATGAGTCACTCTTCCATTTTTCTGGCTCGTTGCAGGTGAGGTTGCATCTGCTTTTTCAAACTCTAATAAGTAACAAGAGACAGTAGAGAAAATCCAGGAGGGACTGGCTCGCCTTTCCTTCTAGAATGGTTGCCAGAGTGTAGCATCAGCAGTCCAATCTAGGCTCCTCTTGACTCTATCCACCCACTGAACAGCTAGCAGCATGTCCTTCTTCAAACGGCCCCTCCAAGAAAAGAGACACCGTAGGTGAAGCCCTTGCAGGGCGGCCCCTCTGCCTCTCAGAACTTCACCTGCAGAGGGACCACCTGGGAGCTTCTTGCCGTGAAGATTCTGACACGTTCGGTCAGAAGTGAGACCCAGGATTTGGCATTTCCAACGAGCCCCCCAGGGACGCTGCTGGTCCAGCAACCATACTTGAGGAGGGGGAGGAGTTGTTGAGGTGGGCCTGTTCTTACTGAGGTCTCCTTCTTCACACATTTTCAGATGATGGGCTTTCTGGAATAAGGAGAAATACCTGGGATGCGCTTGTCAAAATAGATGAGAAATTGTAACCAGGAGGAAAGTGGGATCCTTGATGTCTTTTCAATTGTGAATTTGCATAAGTTGAACAGCTCCAATTCTCTTTGCATTTACGTTGACAATGAGCAGGAGGGTGGCAGATCCCACTCCATTCGAGGGATGACATGGGTGTCACTACCACCAATTAATTACCCGATAGAGGGACCGTTAGCTGTAAGAGCAAGGATGTATCAGGATCACAGGAAACTGAGGATCTCAGTTGTAATCAGAGGCTAACTTACTCATGATTTTGCACAGAACATTGGGAGTTTGGGGATATCCAAATATAAATATTGGGAACATGACTTGACAAATACGTTTGTATGTTTTAAAGGGGAGGTAGAATCAGCTAGCTGTACTTATGTTAATAACAGACTCATGTATGGTGCCTACTGGGTGCCGAGCACATTACAAATATCAACTCATTTTATCCTGACAGCAACCTTAAGAAGTAGGTACTATTATTATCTCTACTTTTATAGATAAATTGAGTTACAGAAAGGTGACGTTCTCCAAAGCAGCAGTGTTCAGGTTTTGAATCGGGGTAAGCTGGCTATTGGACTTCCCTGGTTGCTTAGCTGTAAAGAATCCATCTGCCAATTCAGGAGACACGGGTTGATCCTTGGGTTGGGAAGATCCCCTGGAGGAGGGCATGGCAGCCCACTCCAGGATTCTTGCCTGGAGCAAGAATAGACATGGACAGAGGAGCCTGACGGGCTGCAGTCTGTGGGGTCGCAAGGGGTCGGACAGGACTTAGCGATTGAGCACATGTGTGAGGCTGGCTATTTCTGGGCTTTTCCTGGACTCATATACAGCAAGAACATACGAGTTCAAGGTCAGATTCTGCCATTTGCACTTGCCCTTGATTAAATCTTCTGGCCTCTCTGTCCTCATGATGCCCTGGGAACCTCTCAAAATCGTTGGGAAATTGAAATAAGATAATGCATGTGAAACTTAATAAATTATATGCCACTGTACAGACAGATTCAAAAATTAGATGGATGCATTTGATTACTATTGTATTTTGAATAGTATTGTGTAAATAGCCAAATTCTGTTTCTTTCATCTCTGTTTATATTTCTGCTGCTTCCTCAGGAAGAACTCGTTTTGCCTGAAATCCTGAAATGAAAAACAAGAACATCTTTTTGGATTTGTTTTCTTAGGTTTTCTGAAAATAGGATATTCTGTAGAGGCTAAACACCAGTAGATGGCCAATCTGCTGATTTCATCCATTCCTATTGTGTGATATCGTGCCCTGGAGGTTCTTCTTGGAAGTGTTAGCCCATCTGAATTGAAATGATTTTCCAACGCCTCTTGCATTTTGCTATTCATTTGGTAAAGCATCGTATGATGAAATCAATTTCATCTTAGAACTTTGTGCCCGGATGTAAACCATGATTTTTCTTGTTACCTTGCCTCATCGTGGCATAGTTATCCTTCTCTGAAAGCCCTCACTTTTCTTAGAGTTTTAATATTGCAGCTGCACACATTTTTCCTCCTCTGAATTTTAGCAGGAGTTAATGTGAGATTCCCCCCATTATTACATTATTACATTCTTCCTCAGCCGGAGAACTCAGGGAGTCGAGATTATGGAATTATGATAAAGGAGGATTATAGGGATTTAGTTTGTGTTGCGGGGGCCAGGATATCTATGTCTCTGGTTCCTGGATGCAGCTGATGAAAGTGCCTTCTAATTAAATTATGAAAATTATGATTAGAGATTAATTTCCTTTTCTTTTTGTCAGAAATACATGGAAGTAAAGCAAGGAAATTTTATTTATTTTAAATTTTTATTTTATTCTGGAGCAGAGTTGATTTACAGCATTATGTTGGTTTCGGGTGTACAGCAAAGTGATTCAGTTGTACATATACATATAGTAATTCTTCAAATTCTTTCCCCATGTAGTTTATTACAGAATACCAAGCAGAGTTCCCTGTGCTATATAGTAAATCCTCCTTGGTTATCTATCTTATATATAGTAGTGTGAATATGTCAGTCTCAAACTCCCAGTTTATCCCTCCCCCCGGAAAGCAAGTCAATTTTAAACCAGAACTTAATTCTTTTTCATTTAATTTAGCCAGATGAGAATCTGTTTCCTTTCAGCAATAGATCATGGTAAGTCTTTCAGAGTAAATGTTAGAGTTGGATACAGTTATTAGCTCTCTCCTAAGTCAAGTAGCAAATTCAAACCAGACCAAAGATGCAGTGAATTTTATGTATGCAAACAGGTAACATTTTAAAGCTGATTTAATCAAAGGCAAACCACAGAAAATGGCATCATCATTTTCTTTTAACTGTGGCTTCCAAGATAGGGTTCATTTAGGTTTCTGGAGTGGCTGGTATAAGCATCTCCCGTAGTTGTTACGTGTGTGTCTTCCAGAACATTCCTTGCCTTCTGTGGCATTGTTCTAGAGCAAACGTGGTTAAGAGAAGGATGTTCTGTGAGAACCACTTTATTCCAAGAAATCTGGGTGTGTATTTCTGGTGTCAAAATAGGCAGACAATACAGAGTAGTGGTCTCAGAGGCAGACCTGAGGTCAGAGAATCTGCAGCTCCATTTCTTACCTGTGTGACCCGGAGTGAGTTGCTGTCTTGCCTAAGCACTTCTTTCTTCATCTGTACAACTGGGATGTTACTAGTGCTGACCTCAGGCCTTTGTGCTGTGTGGCATATCATACACAGGTATTTCTTTAAAAATATGTAATTGTTAGGAAGAGTTAATCTTGGAAAAATCTAAATAAGAATGAATGATATATGAATATGTATAACTGAGTTTGAGCAAACTCCGGGAGATGGTGAAGGACAGGGAAGCCTGGTGTGCTGCAGTTCATGGGATTGCAAAGAGTCCAACTCGACTGAATGACTTAACAACAAATATATAACTGAACCACTTTGCTGTACACCCGAAACCAATGCAACATTGTAAATCAACTAAAACCAAGTTTTAAGAAATGCTTTATACCCCAGGGAGCCTGTTCTTCTTTCCCACACAAAAAAGTTAATTTTGATATAATTTTATCCTTGACCTACCATTAATCCATGTGAAATCCTAACAGCTCCTATAAATCTTCTTAGACATTTGAACAATTTCAAAACCACCCTGAATGGATGATTAAGTGTCTTATGGTGGTGGTGGTGGTCATTTAGTCGCTAAGTTGTGTCTAACTCTTGCAACCCCTAGACTGTAGCCCGCCAGGCTCCTCTGTCCTTAGGATTTTCCAGGCAAGAATATGGAGTGAGTTGCCATGTCCTTCTCCAGGGGATCTTCCTGACCCAGCGATTGAACCTGGGTCTCCTGTCCTGCAGGCAGTTTCTTTACCGGCTGAGCTACCAGGGAAGCCATAGTGTCTTATGAGTGTCTTTCAAATTATCCCATGGAAATGCTGACCCCGGAGCTTCGTGCATCTTTTAACTGAAATCCCCTGACTACTACAACACACACACACACACACACACACACACACATGCATTGGCTTTTACTTGTGGGAAGGTCTTGTGCAAAGAACATGTAAAGATGTAAAGTGTCATAGCTTTGAATATGGAGCCAAAAGGGTAATTTCTCTCTGAAGACCACACTTACAACTGCAGAATAAGTGGAAGTGCCTGCACTTCATCCAAAGCAGACTCCTGCTTTCAATTCGTTACTGCATGGTTATTTAAAGTAAACTGACAAAATACTAATAGATAAGAGGAGGAAGAAATGACACTCAAAATCTCAATCCTCACCCCTAAATACTGTTATTATAATATGTTGGTGATTTTTATGACTTTAGGTGGTTTTTGTTGTTAGCGGTGATCGTGCTATACAGGTAATTATATCTCCTCCCTTTTACATATATACGTATGTACATGTATTTTAATGGCTATGTGGTATCACACCGAATGGATGTGTTGTTGAATATCTGCTCACATTTGTAGAGTAAACATTGATGCTTTCCCCGTTCCTGGCTGTCACACACACTGCTGCCTTGAACGCCTGCTCCTACTGATGCTGCAGCATTTATGGCAGCCACCCGCCCCCGCCCCGCAGCCCTGCAATGCACCAGACCTGTGAAAGTCATTAGAGTTGGAACTCATGAAGCCGAATCTGGGCCTCTGCACCCCAGTTCAGTTCAGTTCAGTTCAGTTGTTCAGTCGTGTCCGACTCTTTGCGACTCCATGGACTGCAGCAGGCCAGGCCTCCCTGTCCATCACCAACTCCTGGGGCTTACTCAAACTCATGTCCATTGAGTCAGTGATGCCATCCAACCATCTCATCCTCTGCTGTCCCCTTCTCCCCCCGCCTTCAATCTTTCCCAGCATCAGGGTCTTTTCCAATGGGTCGCTTCTTCGTATCAGGTGGCCAAAATATTGGAGCTTCAGCTCCAGCATCAGTCTTTCCAATGAATATCCAGGACCGATTTCCTTTAGGATGGACTGGTTGGTTCTTCTTGCAGTCCAAGGGACTCTCAAGAGTCTTCTCTAACACCACACTTCAAAAGCATCAGTTCTTTGACGCTCAGCTTTCTTTATAGTCCAACTCTCACATCCATAGATGACTACTGGAAAAACCATAGCTTTGCTAGACAGACCTTTGTTGGCAAAGTAATGTCTCTGTACCCCAACACCGAATTAAATCTTAGACAGAGTTTTGGATAGAGTATTGCTTTGCAAGGCAAAGAAGGCCACAGCAGGTTCATGCCCTCAAACCTGTGTCCCCAATATGGGAGGATTTGATGAGACATTTTATAGTAATGGTTCAAAGAGGCTGTGATAAGCTTGTGGAAATCCTTCTGATTGGTTGATGGTGAGTTATTCGGGAGTCAGCATCATCAACCTTTTTGTTCTAACCAGTTTGGAGTCTACTTGCTTGTGGGCATCGAACAGTTAACTTCTCCTACCTGGTAGGGATTTCGGTATCTGCAAAACAGCTCAAAGATAGAGCTATGTGTATCCCTTGATGGGGAAGCAGGATCCAGCCCCAAGGTTGCACTATTGTTTCTTGGTGTGCTCATTTGCTCAGTCGTGTCTGACTCTTTGTGACATTATGGACTGTAGCCCACCAGGCTCCTCTGTCCATGGGATTCTGGAGTGGGTTGCCATTTCTTCCTCCAGGGCATCTTCCCGACCCAGGGATTGAACCCGCATCTCTTGTGTCTCCTGCACTGGTAGACAGATTCTTTACCACTGCATCACCTTGGAAGGCCGCTTATCTCTGTATGCCCTCTCTTTCTCGAGTAGGAACTGTTTAAACCTGCCCTTTGGAGCTCAGGGAGGGTCATGGAGGCTGAATTAAGCCTGTTTCCTGTAATCAAGAAATGGGGGACTCAGAGAGGCTTTTGTGCCCTGGAGCCCCACGGGTCCTGCTCCATATCCCTTGGTTGATGCAGCTGCCGTCAAGTTCACAGTTACACTGCATTTCCTGAGGTTCTTACATTCCTCAGGCTCAGGATCAAAGTCCAGAGTTGCTGTCTGACATTTTGCCTGTTCTGAAAGGCTGGAAGGTCAGGAAAGTGCAAAAAGGTTCAGAATGGAGAGGGGGCCTCCATCCTGCTGATCGCTATGATCCTGGCTGGGGTTACACGTCGCATCTCCAGGACCCCTCAGGAACTTCTAGTAATTATCTGAGGATCCGGAGTCTCCTTTGAGAAGTGCTATTGTCCTTAACGTCTCCTGAGCATTTCCTTATCTGTCCCAGAAACCCAGTCACATTCACCTCACCGTGAAAGAAAGAAACATCTCAGTTCTTTTCGTAAAAGCCTTCCTTTATCCATCTCTTGAGTTAGATAATTAAGTACTTTCTTCTAGCTATTAAAGTTAGCCTGTTCTAACTTTTTTGACACATCGTTATTGTCAGTTTAATTCATCACTCTTAGACTCTCTACCATGCCCTACTCATACTCAATACTCTGGGATTTGTGGAGTTTAACATGAGAAAAATATTCTTGTTTTCTAGGACTGATAGCCGTCTGATAGGTATGGCACCAGCCATTCAAGTATGGAAACCCATTAGTACTGATTAACAGTTTCTGCCCCTGAGTCCCTTTGAAGGGCCCCCTGGTAGACCAGCCCCTCCTCTGAAGTTCTCTACCATCCAGTTCTTTAACTCTGTGGTAGCTATGGCATTGTCTAGGCTGATTGGCTTCTGTTTGTGTATAAAGATAAACAGGCATGTGTGTGTTTGTTAACACCACACTTTGCTTTATTCTAATTGGAATTAGAATCTATAATTGCTAAGTTCATGGAGAGAATGTACCTACTTCGGTGGTAGTGCCATCGCTTGATTCCTACCACTGCCCGGTGCTCTTGATGGATCTGTTAGCGGAAGCCTTAGGTTGATGCTAGGATGAAGAAGCCAGCTAGCGTCTCCATTACTTTTAGGAAAGCCTGAAACCAGTCCTTTCTGCTGCCCTTTCCCTCATTTAGGATCCTGAGTAGCTGAAGTCAGATAGAGTGGAAAGGAGGAAAGGTGTGCATCCTTGCTGCTCAAGGAGCCTTTCTAAGAATGAAGAGACGGAGCACTTGGGCAGAAGGGGAACTCAGTTCTCACGCTGGCTCCGCTGGTCTGGCCCCTTTTGCTCCCAGTGCATGAGGTACGAGAGGAGGGGGCTGGGTTGGATTGGACCGTAGGCCCCCAGACCCAGCGACATCAGTGAACAACCTCTTCCAAGCCATTTCCCCAAGCTTCTCCCTTTTGGCAGGCACCTTCTGGCTCGATCGGGTTCTGTCTCTGACAAAAAGGGCATGTTTAATGGTTAGTCTTTATGAACCAGAGGTCGGGTTAGGGTTGGGGCTGTGCTTTGCTTGTCCAAATAGTAATCTATGGGTCTCATTTTGCAGTTTGCTTGTTGACAGGTCACACTGATTATGTTTTTACTCCCTGAACACGATTGTTCATTTACCATTTCTTCTCCTAGTAAATGTCTGCATGTCTCTACGTCTACTTTTATCAAGACTTTGAATTTTATTAATTACTTAAAGACTGGAGCCTTTCATAAACTTCCCATTTAGAGTAATCATGCCTAAACTGTGTTGAACTGAAAGGACTTGCATATTAATTGTACCTGGTGTTTCTGTTGATTAGGCAATTCTGTACCAGCGCCAATCAGAGCTGCCTTGTGTCTTTCAGCACTGATGAAGTTTTAAATTGACTGCGTTAATTTAAAATGTTAGTCATATTTAACTTTCCCAAGGTTAGGAGCAGGCTTCCCTGGTGGCTCAGATGGTAAAGAATCTGCCTGCAATACAGGAGACCTGGGTTCAGTCACTGGGTCTGGGAGATCCCCTGGAGAAGGCAATGGCAACCCACTCCAGCACTCTTGCCTGGAAAATCCCATGCACGGAGGAGCCTGGTGGGCTGCGGTCCATGGGGTCACTCTGAATTGGGCACAACTGAGCGACTTCACTTTCACTTTTCACTTTCCTGCATTGGAGAAGGAAGTGGCAACCCACTCCAGTGTTCTTGCCTGGAGAATCCCAGGGATGGGGGAGTCTGGGGGGCTACAGTCCCTGGGGTCACAAAGAGTTGGACACGACTGCACGACTAACACACACACGAGGTTAGACACAAGTCTCAGCATGATTCTTTTCGCGCGACTCTGAAGTGGCAAGATGGAAATGACTACGGCTCTATGTTAATTGCACCACTCAAGCCAGAAACCTGGCTTTGTCCTTGCCACACCCTCCCTCTCAGTCACAACTGCATCTATTCAGTGGAAGTCTTACCAATTTCACCTGCTAAGTCCTTCCTGGTTTCCACATTATCCTCAAGTTCAGGCCTTTATTATATCCTGCCTAGACTGTCACTATAGTCATTCACTTGGTCCCCTTGCTTAAAGAATTGCCTACGTAATTCAGCCAGGAGAATTCTCATGCTGAAGACCCATCACCCCATGCCCATCACCCACAGAATGAAGGCCACACTACTTAGGGGGACTGAGAAGTCTTTCTGTGCTTTAGAACATCTCTGTTTTTTTCAACTTCATCACCTACCCCTCTTCAGTCTGAATTTAGTACCAAAGGACTGTCACGTGATGCAGCATTTTCTCTGTTCCTCACTTCCATGTTTTGGTCCATGACTTTGGCTGGAATATTTTGTTCGCTTTCCATATCCTGACACTGTAAACCCCAACCACACTTCAGCAGTTAGCTCGGCCAATTGCCTTGTATGGGAGTTTTAGGGAAAATGTTTTCCCAGCACTGTTGAGAATTTCAGCTTTGTTACATCGGCGAGGTCCATTCACAGGTCTGCTCCCCCCACGACTCCACTACCCCCCAGTGCTCTGAGGTCACAGGGAGTCCTGACCTTGTCATCCTCAGGCTCTAGTTAGTACCTGGAGTCTAGAAGCAATTGATAATGTGACTCCAGGCTGCGGGGCTATCACCAGTGAAGCTGAAGTTTCCACAGAAGGAGATAGTTTTGGCTCAGTTCTCTAGGAGCAGACTCTGAGCTGAAGATTCGGTGAGGCTGATTGATTAGGAGGTGGTCCTAGGAAAGACTGGGGTGGGGGTGGGAAGGTGAGACAGGGAGGTGAAAGGAAGGAGGCTAAGTGTATTTTCAGAGGAGTCCCGCAGAGGGTAAGTGTGGCTGAATTCTACAGGGGGTTCTGGAAACAGTGAGGTTCCCACCTGCAGTGAGGCAGGGCAGGTGTTGAAACACCTACTGTGTCAGTATTGGCTCAGGGCTGCCTCTTCCCAAAATATAAACTCCAAGTCACTCAGCTGTCTGCATGGAGAGGTCCGTAGGTCAGCATTGAGCGTGTGTCAGAACAGCCTGGGGGCTATTAAAATACGGATGCAGAACCTGCTCCTAGAGTTTCTGATTCAGCATGTCAGGGTGGGACACAAGTTTGCATTTCTAACAAGTTCCCACGAGATGCTGCTGCTGTCCTAACCCTAACCCTAACTGTGGTTCATAAAAACTAACCGTGCTAAGGACTAACCAGCAGAGGCTGCTGGTCTGTGGCTCACATCTTGAGGAACACTGATTTAAGCAAAAGCATTTACAGCAGCCCAGAGGTCATCCTACAATAAAGGCACGGCCCTGACTAGCTCTTCCCATCTGACCCTTTGTGCATTCTGTTATTATCGACCAAACTTTCAAAAAGCTGTTATTAGTCAAGAGTAGAAGTCAGTCCCACTAGTTTAGGAAAGGGAGCTGGGGCAGTAAATCATAAAAATATGTACAGTGAAAGAGATAAATAACCAGATACCAATGGCTAGATGAGCAAGGGAGAACCTAGAGGGAAAAAAAAATGTTGACTTGCCAGACGTTCTTTGGAAACAGGGAGAGTTTTTTGGCAGCTGTGGGAATTATAGTCAAACCTTAAGGTATGTTTTTATTTTGCTAAGAGTTTCCTTCCTTGGTTGATTGAAGGAGTCCACACAACTCCCAGAGGCACGTAATGTTCACAAGAGGAGCTTATGTACTAGAAAACCTGTCTAACCGGGTGCTTTGAAATACATATGAAAGAGCTAAAAGTTCAGTGTCATAATGAAATCTGGCATCAGGCTGGAAGGCTTGCGAAGTTAATAAATCATTCAAAAATCATGAAAGGGTCCTTTCACTGTACATGGTGTTCAGTAATTTAAATCAAGTTCACAGGAACCTCTGAGAACCTCCTCTGTGTAAAAACTCTCCTGTCATCCCTGGAATGTGGCCACCACCTCATGGTCCAGAAGGAGGGAGACCAGAGAGAAGTGGGACGGAGCCCCACGGAGAACAGGGGAGCTCTGTCCTGAGGGCGCGTCCTGTGGGATGCACTTCTCCTGACGTGGCTCCTAAAGCTAGTCGTGGGTGTGGAAGTTTGAAAGTCTACGGAGAGGAGCCTTCAAGAAAGTGTGTGAGGAAAAGCTGACGACACATACCTTAGTCATGGTGCAGAAGGAAAGGGCAGGAAAACATACAGCCATCTTCATCCACGAAAGTTTATGACAAGAGGGTAAGTTACTCAGCCAAGACAGAAGTATGTGCCAAAGAATACCTTTTGATTCAACCTATAGGAGGTAACTTGGAGAAGGAAATGGCAACCCACTCCAGTCTTCTTGCCTGGAGAATCCCATGGACAGAGGAGCCTGGCGGGCTACAGTCCATGGGGGTCACAAAGAGTCAGACACAACTGAAGTGACTTAGCACACAGCACGCCTACGAGATACCTAGAATAGTCAAATTCATCGAGTCAGAAAGTACATTGGTAGATGCTGGGGCCAAGGGTTGGGGAATGGGGAATGGAGTGAGGAGTTAGTATTTAATGGGGACAGAGTTTCCACTGAGGAAGATGGAAAATTCGGGAGACAGATGGTAGTGAGAGACACACAACCATGTGAGTGTCCTTAATGTCTCTGAACTGTGGAGCTCAGAATGATGAAAATAGTATGTTTTATATTATGCGACTTTTACCACAATAAAAAACATTAAAAAAGTTTTAAAAAGAAGTACATGTGAAAGAGCCTGTTTGATCAGTTGAGCTCAGTAATGAAATAAGTTGTTCATCTTGCATCAGTTAGATTCACTTACTTTACAACTGACCCAGTATTCTCCCCCTGAGGGAAACAAATGAAGTTCCTTCTGTGGGATCGGAGGGAGGGGGCGGTGAGGACCGACTGGCTTTGTCTCAGGGTGGCTGTTGCATGATTGTCCCCTGGGCTGGGAGGAAGCTAACCGGTTCTGAGTCTTACCATGAGCCAAGAGTGGAGCTAAGGAAAATGTTCGAGTAGGTATACATGTATGCATAATTTCATGTACTGCTGGACAGATAATGAACCATTAATCCCATTTAGTCATGCGTGCGTGCGTGTGTGTGCTCAGTCATGTCTGACTTTTTGCGACCCCATAGACTGTAGCGCACTGGGCTCCTCTGTCCATGCGATTTCTCAGGCAAGGATACTGGAGTGGGTTGCCATTTCCTTCTCCAGGGGATCTTCCTGACCCAGGGATCAAACCCTTGTCTCCTGAACTGGTAGGTAGATTCTTTACCACTGAGCCCCCTGGGAATCCTCATTTAGTCATAGTGAACCATATACTTGAATGGCACATGAGAAAGATAACTATTTCCTTTTTGGAAATAACATCTCAGACTAACTTATTTTAACACAAAAAGTTTGGTTTGAGGGAGCATGAGACTGTCTTGGGAGCATATGCTCTTTTACTAAAACAGACCCAGTTTTAAAAAAAAACACCCCAAAAAGGACTTATAACAAAAGTGTTGGTGGGATTTTAAGGGTTTACTTGAGAGGAAGCACATGAACACTTGCTGGATTCCTTCTGCAAGCTTTTACACTGATTATCTCAACCGATCCTTCTGACTACTTAGCAATACATAATGAAATTTTTTAATCTAAAAATTTGAAGTTTTTTTCGACGTACACAAAGTTGTAAAGGTAGAACAGAGAGTTTCTGTGTAGCATCACCCAGTTTCCTCCCTTGCTCACTTCTGACGTCAGCTTGTCACAATTAGAAATATTGATGCATCGCTGTCAAACACATTCCAGACTTTATTTGGGTGCTGCCTGTTTCCCACTCCTGTGCTTTTCTTTTTCAGAGTCCAATCTGGGATCCAGGTTACCTTTCACCATCCTGCCTCCTCTTCTCTGATCTGGGGCAATATCTCAGTCCTTCCTTGCTCGTCATGAGCTTGACAGTTTTGAGGATTACCATGAGCTATCTCACTGGGTGAAAATTATACAGAGCGAAGTAAGTTGGAAAGAGAAAAGTATCATATATTAGCGCCTATATGTGGAATCTAGAAAAATAATACAGATGAACCTATTTGCAGGGCAGGAATAAAGACAGACATAGAGAACAGACTTGTGGACACGTGGAGGGGGACTGGAAGGGAGACGGACTGAGAGAGGAGCACTGACGTGTCTACACTGCCGTATGTGAAACAGCTAGTGGGAACCTGTTGTGGAGCACAGGGGCTCCCCCCGGTGCTCTGTGATGGCCTAGAGGAGCGGGATGGGCGGTGGGAGGCTCAAGAAAGAGGGGATATATGTCTATTCATGGCTGATTCACACTGTTGTACAGCAGAAGCCAACACAACATTGTAAAGCAATTACCACCAATTAAAAAAATTTTTTTAAATACAACGACTGTAACATTTTCATCAAAGATAGGAATTTCAGCTGAAAAGAGGTATCATTATGGTGGAGAGGAAATGACAAGGCAGTTGTTCTTGCCCGAAACTGTTTTTGTGGAATATGTTGTCATGGGAGAATGAATGTTTAGTTTTCCATAATTTCCTATGACACTTTGCAGGAATGGGTCCCCAGGACAGACTGGGAGCAGATATTAGGGACATTTGCCAAGAATCTGAGTTCGTTTTTTTTAAACAAAAATGTACTGGAGTATAGTTGACTTACAATGTTGTGTTAGTTTCAAGTGTACAGCAAAGTGAATCAGTTACACATGAAGTGAAAGTCGCTCAGTTGTGTCCACCTCTTTGCGACCCCATGGACTGTAGCCCGCCAGGCTCCTCTGTCCATGGGATTCTCCAGGCAAGAATACTGGAGTGGGTAGCAATTCCCTTCTCCAGGGGATCTTCCCGACCCAGGGATCAAACCCAGGTCTCCCGCACTGCAGGTGGCTTCTTGACCATCGGAGCCACCAGTTATACATATACATGTATTAGTATCTATTCTTTTTTAGATCCTTTTCCCTTATGCATCATTACAGAGTACTTACTAGAGTTCCCTGTGCTGTCCAGTAGGTACTTATTGTTATCTGTTTTGTACATGGTAGTGTGTACATGTCAATCCCAATCTCCCAGTTTTCCTTTCCCAACTTTTCCCTTGATTAACCATAACTTTGTTTTCTACATCTGTGTCTCTATTTCTGTTTTAAGTTTGCAGACAAATGCTGGGGCCTTCCTGATGAAGTGGCATGGAGATCTTTTGTTAATTTTTTCTTTTAACTACAACCGGGATGAATAATTTTTGCTGAGAATTTGGAAAATACAGAAAAGCAAACAAACCTCCCTAAGGTCTTCTAGTCGGCAGTGAATACTGTTCATTTCAGTGTGTGATACTCTGGTTCTTTATCAATGCATATGGGATGCAGACTTCTGCAGGGTAACATGCTGAAATGCTTTCCAAAGTCTATTTTTAGACCATGGAGTCTTTGGCAGAAGAGAAAGGGTTTAGTAGTTCCCATTTGGCAGCTGAAGTATCCCAGGGAGCAGTGGATTACTTATAAGGGTCTTCAAATCCACATGTTTATCAAACGTCTGTAGACTGAACAACTTACTGTTTCACACACACACACACATTCAACCTTTGGGTAA
The DNA here is from genome assembly GCA_024291935.2 of Okapia johnstoni. Taxonomy (NCBI): domain Eukaryota; kingdom Metazoa; phylum Chordata; class Mammalia; order Artiodactyla; family Giraffidae; genus Okapia; species Okapia johnstoni. The sequence continues at coordinate 34,010,970 of CM044327.1, read as the reverse complement.
ACATACAAGTATGCTCTTCATTGAGATTAATACATGCAAATGCATTCAAAAGCCCTACTGAATTTAGAGTAGCTTGCTGCCATTAGTTACTTTTTTCAGTCAATGAATATTAAATAAGTTCAGCTCTTTAATGGAAGGTCCACAGATGTGCTGATGTTCAGAGGGCTCTTGTGCTTATAAAGGTGAAAACAAAAATGTGATGAGGAGCTGAGTGACTGGCAGAATCCTTGCTGTTTCTACCACATCATGTTTCAGCCCACGTCTGTCACACGTGTCCAGAACACCTCTTTTGCTTTTGGTTTTACAATTTAGCTCCTTTCATCAAAAGTGAGCAAATCACATCATTGGGTGGTCCTTCTTCCACCTCTGGATTAACAACCTTCAACTGGCTTAGCTAAACCCAGAAAATGAAAGACTTAATTATCAAAGCAAAAATATTATGTCAATATGCTAGTATTTGTAAAGTATGGAGATGGTGAATTTTACATTTTTACCCCATGGTGACCCCAAGAGTCCTATAGCTGAGCCCCAAGCTTTTCTACTTGCTTGAAATTTATTTGTTAAAATTTAGTCTCTTAGTAAAATCTGTCCTATTGGAAGAGAACAAATCAGTAACTTGGAAAATATTTAAAAGAGGTTTCTTGTTCGCCATCCTAAAGAAAAAACAATTTCACACTTCATTACTTTTCTCACCCCAAAGTTGAATCTTACTTAAAGTCATATGGTTGCTGATGAAAGATGATTTCTTGGCTTTTCCATAATCAGGATGTGTTCAAAGATACCCCTTCCCAGCCAGTTATTTTAGCTTGTTTTAGTTTGCTTTGGTTCAGTCTGTTTCTTTGGGGTGGAAACTGGCTCCCAGGTGAAAGATTAAACCCTTCTCTTCCATGCCAGGAAATTCCAACTTTAAGCCCATTTCTTGATCTTAGGAAACTTCTCTTCCCCCACTACATACCCTAATTAGCTTTCTCTTGGTAAGTGACTTGACTTAATATTCCCATCCCTCCCTTGCCTGATTGAGCTTGCTAACAGTTTAGTGCCTCATTCTGATCATTTCTCTCCATCCCATTTACTTTTATCCTGTGTGCCGTTCACTACTTTCATCACAGGAGTACTGAGGGTCGTTAGGAAAGGATGGACGTTTCCTATTAGGATGCCCAACTCCGAGGAGGAGACATTCCATCTCTTTCCCTTTCAGCGATGAGACACAGGGAAGCAGTCTCCTAGAACGTGGAGACACAGGAGTGTGCTTCCCAAAATAACTAACAGGACTTCGTTTTGATGCCCAGCCCCCCCTTCCTGTTTGCTAGAAGGACATGGTGGGCGATAGAAGGCAGTGTCCTTTGAGTGATTATTCTGAAGGTGTGAATTCTTCTTCACTCTGCCACTAGATTCTTGGGCCAATTGTTTTTTGTTTCTCAACTTTTTAACCTATAAAATGGAGCTAAGGCTATTCCCAAGTCGTTAGGGTCATGGAATATCACATATGCTATGAAAATATCAGGGATTATTACTGCATCAAGGACTTTATGAACAAGCTGAAGGCAAAAGCCATTTCTTTCTTTTGTTTTTTGAGTGGTTTTTGAATTTTTTATTTTATATTGGACTATAGTTGATTAACAATGCTGTGTTAGTTTCAGGCATGCTACAGAATGGTTCATTTATACATGAACATGTATCTAGTCTTTTTCAAATTCTTTTCCCGCTTAGGTTATTACAGAATATTGAGCCGAGTTCTCTGTGTCATATAGTAGGTCCTTGTTGGTCTACAGTAGTATGTATATGTCAGTCCCAAACTTCCAGTTTATCCCTCCCCTCCATGCTTTCCCTTTGGTAACCATCAGTTTGTTTTCTAAGGCTGTGAGTCTGTTTCTGTTTGGTAAATAAGGTTATTCATACCTTCTTTTTAGATTCACATTTAAGCATATCGTATGTTTACATCATGTGATATAAGCATCATCTCACATGATACCTGCTTTTCTCTGTCTGGCAGTTCACCTCGTGTGATCATGTCTAGGTCCATCCGTGTTGCTGCACACAGTGTCATTTCATTCCTGTTTATGGGTGAGTAAGACTCCACTGCACACATGAACCACATCTTCCTTACCCAATTCATCACGGACATTTAGGTTGCTTCCATGTCTTGGCTATTGTAAATAGTGCTGCAGTGAACATTGGGGTGCATGTAGCCTTTCGAACCATAGTTTTCTCCAGATATACCCCCACGAATGGGATTGCTGGATCGTATGGTAGCCCTGTTCTTAGTCTTTTATTTTATGTTCTTAGTTTCTTTATTGTAGAAGGAGATCGTGAGTCCAGGTATGGATTCCCAGTCCTGCAAGCTAACTCTGCTTCCTTGGGCAGTTGTTTGACCTCTGTGTCTCAGTTTCTCCAAGCATGAAATAGAGATTATCCTAGACTATTTCATTAGGGGAGTGGAAAGCAACAGTCTCCCTAAAGAGTTCAGTGTAATGTTGGGAGAGCAGCAAGCCGCACGTGAGATGAAGTGAGGTGAGGGTGCCGAGTGGGAGGTGGGCCAGCGCAACTGGCTGCTCACAAGTTCCACTTGTCACGGCTCACAGCACTCGGGAGTCCACTTCTAGCCTCAGCCTCTATCGATGTTTCCCTGTGAAATAAACCTTAGCGATCACTCCTGAACTGTCCAGACAAAGGTCTGTTGTAGTGCTGAGCCATCTTTTTGTACAAATGTCAGGTCAAAAAAAAAAAAAATCAGTGTTTGTAAGTTGCCTTCATTTCTTCCTAGAAATCATAACTTAAAAAAAAAAAACCCAGAACATAAAGTGTCTAAAACTGAGCTTATACCTTCTTTTATTTCTCTTAGGCTAAGGTTTTCATTTCAAGCAGTACCTGCAGTGCTGTGTCTTTAGATGTACCCTGTGTGAGACGAAAGACCACCTACGTGGAAGGGGGTATTGTGGAATTTGTAGATGGGGAGAAAAACTTGGCCCTGGAGTTGAGCCACAGTGTGATGAAAATGTCCTTTTCTTAAGGTTTTCTCAGCTTCCTGGGGTGGTTCTGAGGCGCAGGCTTAGGAAACAGGGCTGCCCCAGGAGGTGGGGTGGATGCACAGACCTACTCATGAGCGTGTGCCTGTTTTGTACCCACTGCCAGGCTGGATGTAACTCAGTGGAGAAGAAGCCAGTGGCCCCAGCCCCCTGGTGATGGGGAGACCCCGGAAGCACTGCCCTCAGTCTCCTTGGTGGCTTGTGTCTCTCTGGCTGCTCTCCCTTCTGTGGGGTCACAGGCCCTGTGAGGTCCCGGTCACCATCTCCCTGAGAATGTCTGCATCCCGGCTTCAGTGCTGGGACAAGGTCCTTCTCAGCCTTCCCAGTGAAGAGTCACACCGCCTGACAGCTGGGTGTCTGCCTAGACCAAGTCCTACCCATGGTCCCTCCTGACTACTCATTAGAGAGAATACACGCCTACAATCCAGGATGGATTCAGAGTAGTTTATACTGGCTCTAGTGTTGATGTCCCATGACTCGCCTTGAGACCCTTGCAAACAGCCTGGGATTTCCCAGCAGAAAGAACAAGAACCCCCTGCTCATCATTCTCTAGTTTGGATGTGTGTTTTCTGTGTCCTGCATGGGGTGCCTTCCTTATGGGCTGCTTACCCACCTGGTTTCAGACATGAGGTCTGGGTGAGATCTGCTAGTTCTAAGTTCATTTTCTAAATGCAGCCGCTGGACTTGTGAGTGACACTTACCCTTCTCCACTTGGTTGTTTTGAGTTCCTTGTTTATGGGTTGTACCCTGCATTAGAGAGCTGGACAGGCTGCAGGAGGCACCATCTCATCTCCTGGCCTAGTGTAGATGGTGTGTGTGTGTGTGTGTGTGTATGTGTGTGTGTGTGTGTATGTGTGCAAGCGTGTGCCCAGTCACTTTGGTCATATCCAACTCTTTGTGACCCTATGGACGTAGCCTGCCAGGCTCCTCTGTCCATAACAAATAATAAATAACACACAAAAAAATCTGCTAACGAGAAGGTTTTGAACTAAGTTTACTCTGTGATTTGAGAGAAAGTCATTTAACCCACTTGAATTTTTTAGAGTGAGCATACTCTGCATTTTACAGGGGAAGGTAAGTTGAGTTAGACTTTGGATTAATGGTGCAACACCATCAGAAATGTGGCTGTGAGGTTTACCATCTCCCAAGGTTAATAGAGATTTCTCTGAGTCTGTGGGAAAACTATGTCCAATTCAGTAGGTTAATTACTCACATTTGGTCAATATATTTTATCCTGCTGTCACAGGACAAAAGCAAAGACACTAACAGATGAGTGAGAACTATTAAGATGAAATTAAATGGACTAAAATAAAATGTAAGCTCTGGATTAATGTAGCCAGATGAACAGAAGAAAAGTAAAATATGGGATTATGCAAATTATAGCACTTGGCTTCTATTTCTGTTTTCTCGTAAGAAAGAATGAAGGATGCTCTTTAAAATTTCCAAATGAATCATATATTTTAAAACAAGCTTTCTCAGAGAATAAAAGCGCTCTATCAGTTACCTCAGAAATTATTGCTGTGAAAGTCCAGGTTCCCTGTGGAAGCAACGCCATGTTCTTTCTTACCCATAACACCTCCCACAGAGGTTGACATTCAGATGATGTACATAAGTAAATGTTTTTAGATAAGTAAGTGGATGTATAAATACATACCAGACCTCACAACCTGCAAGTCCCACGAATACTTCAAACTGAGCATTTATAAAAATGAGCTCAAATTTGCCCCTTTCTTATCTGCTTCTTCCATATTTTCTTTCTCAGTGGAGAGTCCCCAGGTTTGACCTGAGTGTCAGCATGGACTGAGTCCTCTTCACTGGCCCTCCTGACTGTTTCTCCAATAGCATGTGCTTAAATATGATGTCAAATGTCTTCAGAATAGTTTATATCACCTGTTTTGTTGGTGTTCCATGACTTGACTTGAAATAGCTGGAAATACCCTCAGGTACCTACCATAAGCAGAAAGGACAGGACTCCTTCTCACTAATGGTGTTTCACGGGTATTTCCTGTGGACTGTAGGAGAATGTCTTCTCTCCAGGGTTTTCCCTGACTTTTGTTGCAGATAAGTAGATGTCTATATAGGTTGGTAGGTACCGTTTGGGTCATTTTTTTTTTTAATAAACAGAGACTTTCAGATACAGTGTGAAAACAACGCCAGTGATGCTCGCTCTCAGGTCTGCAGTGTGATGCTGTGGTCCAGAACTTGCAGCTGAACTACCCACCACCTCCGTGGCACTCCAGAGAGAGACAGCTAGGGGCACAGAAGAAATTAATCCTCCACTTTTTTGTTTGCCCAGAATATTCCAAGCCAGGTGAAGAACTCAGTGCCGCTTCCATATTTGCCAAGCAGAAATAAAACTGGAGGTTTGATAACAATGTGGATGAAAATGAGGTTAACTGGAATGACTGTGTTTTTCTTACGCTGTTGAATGAATACGTATATGCGTGTGTGTGTATATTTGTACACAATCACATGTACCAAGATTGACAAACTTGTGTCAATGAAAAAAAAGGTACACAGCATGCAGAAAAGTTATTTTAATTTTTCTGCATGTAAATTCAAAAATATAATTTAAAAGAGTGATGTAAAATGCTTTCACGGTTGTTTCCTAGAGAAGACTAACTCTTAATCACAAATGTTTCCCACCCTATTTTTATGGTGAACACGCCACTTCTATTATGATAAAACAGTGGTAGCTGGCAGAACCAAATGTGACAACCCTGTGCCAGACCTCCGTCTGTTTCATTTTGAAATTGTACGTGGCCAGGAACACGGGGCTGGAAGCCTGGTTTTGGAGGGTGGGGTTCTAGACTTCATTGCTGGCACTGCCCTCCATAGACATGGTTGCGGTTCAGAACCACAGAGTAAAGTCAGAGCCGGGTGAGATGTCAGAGTTGGACTGGGGAGGCCACCAGTCTGGGAGTCAGAGAACACAGCTGCTCACCCTCCTTCCATCACTGATCAGTCACAGAGCTGAGTCGTCCATCTCCCCGCCTGCAAAATGGAGACATGGACCACGTCTCCTTTACTCACCGGGATGTTGAACAATCCAAGGAGATCATGTGCGGGAAGCACTTTGAAAGCTGCATGGGACTGTACAAAAATAAGGCATCAATCACACAAGGAGGCCATGTTTTCCTCCGGGGAAGAGGGAACGTGTGTGGGTTGTTGTGGAAAATACTTACCCACCGGTGGCGTGTGCGGCAGAGACTGCGTTCCCCTTGTGGTCCACACGGGGGCGGAGCTGAGGGAGGCCCTGCCAGGCCGGTGGCTGGCGGGCGGGCACCGGGCTGTCTTGGAGGTCGCCCTGCCCGTCTTGGAGGTCACACTGTCCATCTTGGAGGTCGCACTGCCCAGGGCAGTTTCCTCCACCTCCTCTGGAGGGGGTGGCAGTCTTGTGTGTGCAGAGGGGTAGCTTGTGTGAGTCAAAGTAGATTGGCCAGTTGGTTGAGGGACCCTGGGAGAACCCTTGTGCCAACGCCATGGATCCTTGAAGGCGCTTCAGGGTGTTATCAAGACCATAATTCCATAACGTCAAAGAAACATACTGCACACGTGAAACACATTCTCATTGTTAGCCAACATTGAGCCGCCAGCACGACGAGCAGCCAATTCGCATTTTAAAATTGTTTTAGGTGCATATGAAAGCTCCAGAGAGGCCTTCCTGATGAAACTCAGATCATCTGGAGAAGCAGTGGGGTTGCTGGCTAGTGCTGGTAGCTGAGGAATCAGACTTTGCACCTGGGATCCTGGGGACCCTCTCCGCCACGTGCTAATGGCAAGGGTGAAGCTGGTTCCTGACTCTTCCTCTGGAAGAAGGGTTGGGAAAGCACCGCAATTGGAGGACGTAAAATTGTAGATTCCTAGAACCGGAGATCAAAACGACCTTGGAGGTCATCTAATACCCAGATTACATTCTGCTGAAGCTCAGCATGAAAGCCTTTCAGAGTTAAGAGGAAAGAAGAGCTTTCTGGGGGGAAGGGTATTTAATTTCTTAAATTCTAACTATGAGAAAAAAAATGTATATTTTTCTGATCTCCCATTAGAAACTAAGTAAAAACTAGAATTCCTCTTCCATAAATATTTGGGTGGACTTTCTGTTGACGACATGTTCACTGGCTTATAACGAGTCCAGATAGATTCGATGGAAAGAATTGTGATGAATATGGGATAGCACAGGATTCTTTGCCTTGGTCAGCCAGAATGTAGACAACCAGAACCTTTCATTGAAATATTCATTCAGTTATTCATTCAGCCATCAAAGATTTGAACAGGAAGGCACGAAGTCCTCAAGGATGGACATTCTGTGTATTGTAGGTATTTGTAGGAGAGCTGACAGCAGGTGGTGGCCTTCTTGCAATCACAACAGAAAATTAGTGATTTTTCTAATGTATAAATCAGATCATCTTGCTTCTCTGCTTACAATCCTCCAGTGGCTTATCATGCTTAAATAAACTCCAGCCCCCACCATGTTCTTTGAGGACCTCCCTAAACATTTCTCCACCATTCCGCCCTGCCCCTGTGTCTTCAGCCACAATGGACTTCTCACTGTTCCTCAAAAAGCTGAGGGTTTCTCAGGGTTTTGACACATGCTGTTCCTTCTGCCTTGGAGCACTGTTCCCCCCACTAGCTTTGAAAATCACTTCTCTGCTCAAAAGATACCTCCTTGGGTAGGCTTCTACCAACTAAGCACCATCACATCACAGAACACTTCTTTTATTCTGCTTTATTATTTTGTGGAAGAAAGGTCAAATATGCTTAACTAGCCCATTTGTTTTCTTTTTTATGGAAAGGCTGCTGTTGCTGCTGCTGCTAAGTCGCTTCAGTCATGTCCAACTATGTGCGACCCCATAGATGGCAGCCCACCAGGCTCCCCCATCCCTGGGATTCTCCAGGCAAGAATACTGGAGTGGGTTTCCAGCTCCTTCTCCAATGCATGAAGTGAAAAGTGAAAGTGAGGTCACTCAGTCGTGTCCGACTCTTAGCGACCCCAGGGACTGCAGCCTACCAGGGTCCATGGGATTTTCCAGGCAAGAGTACTGGAGTGGGCTGCCATTGCCTTCTCCATTATGGAAAGGCATTTTATTTCAAATATAGCAATGTGTACATGTCAGTCCCAAACTCCTAATCTCTCCCTTTCCCTACTCTTCGCCACTGGTAACCATGAGTTTGTTCTCTAAGTCTGTGAGTCTGTTTCCGTTTTGTCAATAAGTTCATTTGCATCATTTTTAAAAATTATGCATATGAGTGACATCATACTGTGTTTATCTTTCTCTGTCTGATTTACATCACTTAGAATAAGCAGCATCTCTAGGTCCCTCCGTGTTGCGGTAAATGGCTTTATTTCATTCTTTTTAATGACTGAATAGTATTCCGTTGTACATGTACCACCTCTTCTTTATCCTTTCCTCTGTCCATTTCTCTGTTGATGGGCATTTATGTTTCTTCCATGTCAATGGCTACTGCAAACAGTGCTGCAGTGAACATTGGGGTCCATGTATCCTTTCAGACCATGTTTTTTTCTGAATACACACCCAAGAGTGGGATTGCTGGATCATGTGGTAGTTCTATTTTTAGCTTTTCTTGAAACCTCCATTCTGTTCTCCATAGTGATTGCACCAATTTAGATTCCCACCAACAGTGTAGGAGGGTTCCCTTTTCTCCACGCTCTCCACAGCATTTATTGTTTGTAGATTTTTTTATGATGGCCATTCTGTTTGATGTAAAGTGATTCCTCATCGTAGTTTTTATTTTAAATGGCCCATTTCTTTTTAACTGACAAAGGAATGTACAGAGCTTTAGTGTTAACTGAAATTTATGGGAGAACCTCAGGACATTTCCATAAGAATGTGAATCTCCTGGTTCTTGCCCTGTCAAGATGTTTTTCTTCTTATACATATCCAAAGGTATCAATAAATTGTGATTATTGTCCCAAAGCTTCAAGAGCATTCTCAGTAAAGAAATTCACAGAGGGAGAAAAAAAAATGGCATGCATACATGCTCTTTTTATTAAAGTTTCAGTGTTTAGGAATCCTACTACATTGCATTTTGACGTATGCGTCTCCTTAATCTATTTGGGGATAGATTATGTCTTTATTTTCCAAATGAAGTTCTGATGGTATTTCTTCTGGACGAGGTCTAATGCCACAGAGACTGTAAATTTCCCAATGGGCGTGAGAACTAGGACTTTACATTTTATCCATTTGCTGGAAGGTTATGTGTTTTTCTTTTGTGATAATTTTATGGAAGTTCTTTCCCGCAGGTAACCTGGGATGACAGCAAACTGTGTAGATGAACATAATTACAGGTGTTGATCTGATGCTTGAAACAGCTTGTAATATTGAACCAGGTAACCTGGGATGACAGCAAACTGTGTAGATGAACATAATTACAGGTGTTGATCTGATGGTTGAAACAGCTTGTAATATTGAACCTGTAGTTGTAACAGGGAAAAGCATTTTGAAAACAAAGGCTGAACGAAACATGTTTATGGGAACATACAGGGCTTCCCAGATGGTGCTAGTGGTAAAGGACCCACCTGCCAATGCGAGAGACGCAAGAGATTCTGGTTTGAACCCTGCGTTGGGAAGATCCCCTGGAGGAGGGCATGGCAATCCACTCCAGTATTCTTGCCTGGAAAATCCCATGGACAGAGGAGCCTGGCGGGCTACAGTTCATAGGGTCGCAAAGAGTCTGACACGACTGAAGTGACTCAGCATGCACGCACACACGATAGGAACATAGGGGTAGCGCGTGAAACTTCCCTTCGCCACAGTCTAATAAGAGGCAAGAATAAAGCCAAGCTGCGTTAGTTCTACCCAGCAAGAGATGATATTCTGTAATGTTGATGGACCCAAGATTTTGAATTGGCAGACTTAGATCAGTCTGTGCCATGGACTGAGGCGAGTTTTTCTGAGCTCTCGTACTTTCATCTGTGAAAGGGAAGACCATGGTTCGCACCTCTCTGGGTAGCTCTGAGGGTGGGATAGGATGACGCGATGTGTACAGAGCATCTGGTCCAAAGGCAGGGCTACATAGCTCTCAGCCACCACAATTATAGTCATCACTTTCATCACTAGATTATCATTAATGTCAATCACTGCCTGGTGCGAGAGTAACAACCAGATGGCTGATGAACCTGCTATAAACAAAAGTATTTCTGAAGTGGGCCAAGGCCCTGGAATAGAAAACGTAAACAAAATGATTCGTTTAATAACCCGGTCGATGCAAGGTGTTTACCAGATTGAGCAGGGTCTAACCAGACCCGTTTTACACCACAGCCAAGTTACACCATTAACCTGCAGTGAGACTGCAGTAACCAAGTGTCACTTGGGACTTGGCAAGAGTTAGGTGCTGTTTTTTTGTTTTTTTGCCCTGCTGGGTCTTCACTGCTGTGCGTGGGCTTTTTCGTAGTTGCAGACAGCGGGAGCAACACCTCACTGCATTGCCCAGGCTTCCCGTTGAGGGGGCTTCTTGTGTTGCGGAGCACCAGCTCTAGTGCAGAGGCTTCAGGAACTGAAACACGCGGGCTCTCACTTGGGATCTTAGCTCTCCGACCAGGGACTGAACCTGAGTCCCCCTCATTGGCAGGCGGATTCCTAGCCCCTGGACCACCAGGGAAGCCCATTGGCAGGAGTTTGGTAGCCACTCCTTCTTCTTTGTCCAGCACATATATATCCCATGCTCATTTGTTTCTCCCGTGCTGCCTAGAATTTAGAGCCCTCTGGGCACTGACTGTGCCTGGTCATCGCCCTCTCTCCCTCGCAGACTCTCTTTCTCCTTTGCTCTCCCCTCCCAGGTACACACGCGTGTCACCTGCAGGAGAGGGTGTCTTTGTTGCTCTCTCATCACCTGGTTTACTGCGTGACTACATTTCATTTTGCTTCTGTTCCTGGTGGGAAGAGCTATTTACTTTCCCCCAGGAAGCCCTGTCATTGAGATGGGAAAATACGCTTCTTGGCCGAGTGCCTCCAGAAAGACCGTCCCCAGCCTGGAGAAAAACCAGACGCTCCCTTTGGTGGGGCGTTGTTTGCTCCCTGGGCCCCGTCAACACCCCCCTCAGGGTGCTCATACCAGGCGCGTCACTGGCCCCCTTGGGTGGGTCTACTCCTTTCCACTGCAGTTGCACGTGGTGTCCACCCACAGAACATCAGCGTCAAAAGATTACTATTTTTCCTCCTTCTATATCAATTATTACCTGTTTCACTTTTCCTTTGTGTTTACCCCAAACAATGCAAGATTCAGGTTACCTAATTGGCCCCCTGTGTTTCTCTACACGAGCATTCTGCCACATGCATTAAAAATGGCAGACTAAAACAATTCCGATTGCATTTATATATACATATAATATATATATATATACATACACACCAGTTAAATCTGGGCAGGCAATTCTGAGATCTTTTATATTCTAGTCATGCTGAGTTCCAAGACGTGTGAGGAGTCAGCTACCCCTTTGGAGAATGGGAGGAGGTTCAGAAAGGTCAAGATCTGGGAGAAGGAAACTCACGAGGTTATGAGGCTTCCCTTGACCCATCCACGAAGGAGACAGCAGGTCAGGTCACACCTATAATAGGGGCATGGCAAACACTGGCTTTCCACATCAGGTGGCCAAAGTTTGGAGATTTAGCATCAGGCCTTCCAATGAATATTCAGGATTGATTTCCTTTAGAACTGACTGGTTAGATCTCGCAGTCCAAGGGACTCGTTGGAAAGATTCCTGGTCACTTCTACCACTCTGTCCAGCCAAGTGGTCATCATCATCAGTTTTTCTGGGCCAAGACAGAAATCACTCAGGATTCCTTTTGTGCTTCTGCTGCTGTTTAGCCACTAAGTCGTGTCCGACTCTTTTGCGACCCCATGGACTGTAGCCCACCAGGCTCCTCTGTCCATGGGATTTCCCAGGCAAGAATACTGGAGTGGGTTGCCATTTCCTTCTCCAGAGGATCTTCCCGAACCCAGGGATTGAATCCACGTCTCCTGTTTGGCAGGCACTTTCTTTTCCACTTTTTTGCTTATTTTACAGAGCTGGGATGCCCACTTTTCCTGAAATACCTGCAAACAGAATTCCTGAGGAATAAGCCTCTGTTCTTATCTTAAGGACAGCTTGCCAGCTGAGTCTCGGCGCTGGCTGTTTGGGCTCTGAGTCGTGGTGAGGTCTGACGGCTGATCCTCCGACTACATGGCTTCAGCCTCTCAGTGTTTTCCCAGGCTCCTTCTAGCTGATGTATCTCATCCCATTTCTGCTGGTGAATCAGCCAGTTTAGACAGTTTGCCTGTTATTCAGTAGGATCATGGATGAACAATTCCTTTGGAAGCCTCCCTCTTCCCACCCTTTAAAAAATAAAGTTTTAATACATGTATACCTATGGCTGATTCATGTTGAGGTTTAACAGAAAACAACAAATTTCTCTAAAGCAATTATCCTTCAATTAAAAAATAAATAAATTTTAAAAATAAAATATAAAAAATAAAGTCCCAGCCCTCTCTGAAGCTTTGCATTTTGTGATAGTGGCCAAGGAGCCAAAGGTGAAAGCAGATTGTATGGAACTGGTCAGTAGAGCTGGTTGCCATGGCATCAAGTCAGAGAGTCAATCTACGCGGCATTTAAAGGACCAGCCAAGGTCAGAAATTGGGCCCTGGTGGTGGAAAATCTTGATGCTGTCTTGGCCTCGAGCATGACGTGAGCTGTGTCTCTGTTTACACTTCTGTGTCTCTTTTCTGACAATTTCCAGTCCTTTGCTCCAGCTTTCGTACTGACCTTCTGTAAACATATGTAATAGTTCAGAGTGAACTTGATATTCCTGTGGAATTCAGGACCCAGATTTTGCCCTGTTAGCATCAATCCATTCCCCCCCCAACCCTGGAATATTTGCAGTGGCTCCAGTGTTCTCTCTGGCCTTCTTGACTTTGCTGGGGCTTGTGTGTGTGTGTGTGTGTGTGTGTGTGTGTGTGTGTGTGTGTGTGTGTGTGTGTTTGCTTCCTAAAACGATCTCGCTCCTCAATCTCTGCTTGTAAGAAGGCTTCCCATCTTACTACTGTGTGTCCATGGACAAATCATTAAACCTCTCTGAACCTTAGTTTCTTTATCTGTAGACAAAGGATAAGTACTTCAGAATGGCGAAGATGGGCTTGGTAATGCTACAGCAATAAATGATCCCCAGATCTCAGTGGCTTCAAAGTACAAAAATTGGGGAGTTTCCTCGCAGTCCAGTTAGTTAGGACTCCAAGCTTTCACTGCCGAGAATGTAGGTTCAACCCCTGGTTAATTCTCATTCCTGCTGTGTGTCCAGTGTGTTAGTGATGGGATCTGCTTTTTCTGAGTTACTTACAGACCCAGGAAGATGGAGGAAGAGATTAAAAGGGTCCTTAAAACTCACCTAAGTTCTGCTCAGAATTCATTAGCCAAAGTGATCACATGGTGACAGCTAACTTCAAAGAGGGTGGGGAAGTACAGCCCTCCCCCTCCGCCAGGGAGCACTGAAGATTTTCCAAAGCACCATAATGACAACCACACCTCCATCAAAGCAGCTGGTAAACCTGAGCGTCTCATACAGACGTAGGTGGTGTCACTATACTTCCTCTTTGCAGGGCCAGCTCAGTGTGGTTGGTGGTGAGGGAGACAGAGCACACACACATCCCCACAGACTAAGAGAGAGGGAAGGACGGAGAGAAAGAAGTGACCGGCAGGGACTCTCCACCAGTTCAAATCCTACCTTAGCTAGTTACTAACTCTGTGACCTTGGACAGATTAGTTACCATCTCTGGGGCTCGATTTCTTCACCTGGAAAATGGGGGTGCAATCGGCAATTGTAAATTCCTCCAGAGGTGTTTATGCATGGTAAATGTGAGTGACTGTAAGTTTATCAGATGTAGCAACTGATGCCACAGATGTGTTTGCTTATTGCATGAATTAGACAACTGGCTTTTTTCTTCTAATATTAAGATGTGGTGGACTTTATATATATGTGTGTGTGTGTGTGTGTGTGTGTGTGTGTGTGTGTGTGTGTGTGTGTGTGTGTGTGTGTGTGTTTATGAAAGTCACTCAGTCACGTCTGACTCTTTGTGACCCCATGGACTATACAGTCCATGGAATTCTCCAGGCCAGAATACTGAAGTGGGTAGCCTTTCCCTTCTTCAGGGAATCTTCCCAACCCAGGGATCAAACCCAAGTCTCCTGCATTACAGTCGGATTCTTTACCAGCTGAGCCACAAGGGAAGCCCATGTGTGTACATATATATATTTCTGCGTGTATATTGGTGAATGTTTGTGTGTATTCTTCTTGTTTTTTTTAAAATAGCTACATACTATCCTGTTTTTTGCCATATCTTAGTTGCAGTTCAGTTGCTTAAAGCATCCTATAGTAGAATTCAAGAAGACCTTGGTTTCATGAATCTCCATTCATCAAGCTGTTTCCTGCTTTATTCCCCTCAGACATAGGGTCTAAAGGCTGTGTGTGATGCCATTCAGTGGCAATGATAATTTAGTCCAGTCTCTATGTCATGACACCTTTTTCTGGTGGCAAACATTCTCTTCAGATTGTATTGCCAAAAGTTCCCCCAAGTGGAAAGTGCCCTGTCCTTAGATTTAGCCCCAAATGGTCATTTGCCCACTAGTGGACTCAGCTGTGGTGTAGGAGTCATCCGAACTCCACCCCTCATCTCACCAGCTGAGCACCATTCTGGACCCCTTCACTGCCCTCCTCCCACAAGCTTGGACCTGATCTGAGTGACGTAATGTTTGCTGAGTGATGGACCTGATCTGGGTGCCATAACGTTTGCTGAGTGGCGTGCTTCTGACTTCTTGGTGTCCCCTATTCCTTAGGTTCAATTTGAAGCCCAGTCTCCTTATCCTATTCCCGCTTGGCTCACGCACACCCTTTCTGTCTCTTGCATCTCCCACCTCCTCAGCTCACATTTCTTCTTGGATGTGTTTTGTAGCTTCTCTTATATATACCGATATCACAACCAAGAGTGAATCTTTAGCTCAGGAAAAAAAAAAAAAAAAAAGATCAACTGTATATCCCAGGCAGGATGATCGCTTGTCAAGCTTTCAGGGGAGAAGACTGGGAATGGGACTCTACAAGCAAGAGGTTTATTAAGAAGTGGTACACTTGGGATCAGCATCTGTGGATGGGACGGGATGGACTGGAGAGAGGAAGAAGTTACCCTGTGATGCAGAGCCTGAGACGGCCTCAGCCCACCCCGTGGCAGCTTGGAGCTGTCCTAGAATGGGCCGGCGCGCCCGGGACTTTCTCCCCTTTGCTGGTCCATCATTGGATGTAGGTTCTTCCTGGGAGGCAAAGTGATTCTGCTTTGGAGACAGTCCCTGAAAGTGGTTCTCCCCACCAGCATCCCAGTAGCCTGAACAAGCCCTTCCTATTACATAAGCTCTTCCTTGCAGGGCCATGTGGGTGGCACATCGCAGGGTCCGCTCCAGAGCAGGACAGGACATTGGGAACCAGGGTCCAGTCCCTTCCCATCACATGAGCTCGGAGAGAAGAGGACATGCCAGGCCACTCCAGCTTCCTGCCCTCTCCTGCAGCCCACCTGTGTGAATGACGGTGGGGTTAAAGATACCACCTGGGAAAACTTAACATGAAAGTTTTATGATAAATTAAGAGAAAAGAGACCTTTATGAATATGTCCACAACCGGACAGCCAGGTGACAACCCTTCTCAGGTCAGCAGATATCAGACATGCTCCCCTGTGGAGGATAACAGACATACACTTAATGTTTTTTTTTTTTTTTTTTATTGAAGCATAGTAGACTTACATTGTGTTAATTTCTGCTGTACAGCAAAGTGATTCAGTTATATATATATTCTTTTCCATTATGGTTTATCATAGGATATTGCATATAGTTCTCTGTGCTATAGTAGGACCTTGTTGTTTATCCATTCTCTGTATAACAGCTAACATGTGCTAACCCCAACCTCCCACTCCACACCTCCTCCAACTCCCTTCCCCCTTGGCAACCACCAGTCTGTTCTCTGTGTCCATGATTCTGTTTCTGTTCCACAGATAGGTTCCTTTGTGTCCTATTTTAGAGTCTACGTATAAGTGGTATGATATGATATTGTCTTTCTCTATCTGACTTATTTCACTTAATATGATCATCTCTAGATTCATCCATGTTGCTGCAAATGGTATTATTTCATTTTTTTTTTTAAATTTTGTTCTTTTTGATGGCTGATTAGTATTCCATTGTATATACATACCACATATTCTGTATCCATTCTTCTGCCAATGGATATTTAGGTTGTTTCCACAGACATATCTTGTAAATAAAGGGCCACAAGGGGAGGAGTGCTTGCTGTTTCTTTGTTCAGATGGAAAGTCCAGCCTTATCAGAGCGTATTTGCCTGCACCAGAAGAGAATAATGACCTTTTCCAAACCACCCATCATCCCTGCTTAGAGCAGACTTTCAGCCACTCTCTCCTAGTTCTGCCTGCAGAAAGGCAAGCATGGTCCCCATCATAGATAATTGTTAATCAATTGGAACAGACCTACCTGGATGCCCAAAGAGATAAGAGTCTACTACCTGGATCATAAAAGAGTCAGCTCTTCGTGTGGTCAAGGCCTTGGCTTCCCCATCATGAGATGAGTGCCATCTGCTTCCTCCACTGAAGAGAACTCGGCGTCGGAGTCTGGCCAGGACGGCCTCGCCTCCAGAGAGCTCCCTGCAGCTAAGCACCAGGAGGCCTTATAGACTCGCAGATGCTCCCTCCCCTCAGGGTCGATGATGAGCTGAGATAGAGGACAGGCAAAGAGGGAAATGCCACACAATTAAAGTGAAAAGTCCAATTGCTACAGATTCAGTCTGTCTCTGCCACGTGTAGTGGTGTTATTTAGTCGCTAAGTCATGTCTGACTCTTTTGGGACCTCTTGGACTGTAGCCCACCAAGCTTCTCTGCCCATGGGATTTGCGAGGCAAGAATACTGGAGTGGGTTGCCATTTCCTTCTACAAGGGATCTTCCTGACCCAGGGGTCAAACCCAAATATCCTGCATTGGCAGGTGGATTCTTTACCACCAAGCCACCAGAGAGGCCCCTCTCTGCCTCTGGTTCTCTGTAAATATTTTACCTTCATGTTTTGACTGTATGTTTCTGAAACTCATAGGCCAGGCCAGTGTCACTGGCTTGATGACGCAGCATCTGAGAGACTGGGACCCATCTCTGCATCTTAAACACAGTGAACCCACCTGCCCATGCCCAGGCATCATCCTACTGATCTCGCTGGATTTTGGTTTTCTTAAACGGGATGCTGCCTTCTTCATTTTCTCAATGTGAAAGGCTACCTGCGTTGACTTGGGTCCCGACTGCGTGAGAAGCAGGTCACCATCAGTGGTGCTCTCTCTCCCTTGGTTTCTCAGCTACCATCTAGATGAAAGAGAGGGGGCACGTCTGCACCCTGTCAGCCTCTTTGGTTCTTGAGAAACGTCTGCTTTATTTTCAGCCATTCAGCCCTTATTGAGCAAGCAGGTCCTGAGCACCTCCTGAGTCCCTGACCCCGAGTCAGCCTGGGGCTGCTCACGACCACCCTGTCCACCCCTCCTACCTGTTACTTTAGGAACTGCTGAGGTGGAAAGAAGTGCGTGGGATGCGGGGCCATGGAGGGGCAGCAGGGAGAATGATGTCTTCATACTTAAATCAAGTGTCACTATGTCAGGGAGTTGGGAGGCCAGCCCAGACTCACGTTTCTCCTGTTCTCACATCCTGAGACAAAGCAAAGCACCAAGGTGGCATTGAAAACAACACGCTTTCACCTGACCAGTCATTACTGGAGCTGACTGTGTATAAGACTTGCTTTAATACATAGGCAACTTGGTCATGGGAGAAAAGGGGCAGCAGAGGATAAGATGGTTAGATAGCATCATTGACTCAATGGGCTTGAATTTGAGCCAACTCTGGGAGATAGTGAAGGACAGAGGGGTCTGGTGCCCTGCAGTCCGTGGGGTCACAAAGAGTCACACACGACTGAGCGACTGAACAAGAACAACAGTTTGGTCACAGCTTCTGAAACTGTCCTATGGGCAATTGAGCTTGTGACTGCTTCTTAATATTCTGATGATTTACGTTTTAAAAACTGTGCAAGCCTTCAGAGGAGACAGAAATGGGAATTTGTTATCTTTTTCTGGGAGTGGCTCTCTCCACTGCCTGACTTTCTTACCTTCACCTGGACCGATTCTTACCTTTTTTACTTATCTTACCTGGCTGGTTTCTTCCCCAAGATAGAGTACATGCTGGGATGGGGAATCCACATTGGGTTTTATTTCAATTGGCATCTTACGTCTGTGCGAGGAGTTGAGGAAGTCTTATTGCATCCTGAAGACAATTAAGTGAGTTTGGAAAGTTTTATTTGGTTTGTTGTTGACAAAAGCTAAGTCCCTGGATAGCTGTTAATTTTTCCGGGTGATTCCCAGAGGAAAATCAAGCCAACACAGGGCCCCACATTTCCCTATGGACCTTCAGTGAACTACGTAGTATGGAAACCTCAGTTCTGATTTCCTTGTTTTGTTGAGTTTCCTTACGTAAAAGGAAGTTTTGGGGGAAGAAGCCTATGTTTCACCAAGAAGATAAAGGACTTGGGTGGAGAACAGGAAGAGGTGAGAACAGCTCTAGACTAGACCCAAGCCATTAATCTAAAAGCACGGCCTCGTTCACCCAAGGGCATAATTTCACGAACAGGAGACTGCCTGTCTGAGGATCCTTCGGCTTGAATTAAATTGTCATCAATAGTATCCAAGGAAGCTTTCTGTGTGACTTTATAATTCTGCAGATATTGCCTGTTTTTCCATCTTATCTTCTTCTCTAAGGAAGACTTAGGTTTGGTTTTTTTTTAATGTATATTAGCATATTTGTTTATTAGCATACTTAATTAGTGCCTATTAGCATGCTAGCATATTTATTTGTTTAATTTTTTTAAAATGGGAGTGTAGTGTCACTTACAATGTTGTGTCAGCTTCAGATGCACAGCAAAGTGATTCAGCTATTCATATACATGCATCCTTTCTTTTTCAGATACCTTTCCCATATAGGTTATTACAGAGTATGGAGCAGTGTTCCCTGTGCTATACAGTAGAGGCCATAGCTTTTTGAAAAACGTGTATCACAGGATAAAATCAGTGAGGAAATGTTTGATCTTACATGATCCCCCATGTGGTCACCGAGAAGATGAAAGTGACAGTGTACATTAGGGGCCTTAGTGGAATGAAGAATCAGTCTGAAATTGAAGGCAAATCACATGAGGGTTCAGGATAATTTATCCACTACTTGTTTTCTGCTAGCAGGTTGGAGGGGTAGCAATTCTACTTGGTTTGACACACAGGCATTCTGGAAAGGAAACATTGTGAGATTCTAGAAGGAAGGATAATTTGAATGCAAATGAAATTAGGGTCCAGATGTCAGCCTCAGGTTATCAGCCTGGATTACTCGGTGACACTTTGTGTGAAGTCACAGGTCTAGGCAGGAGTGTTGGTGGGTGAGTGGCCAAAATGAAATTGGAGAAAGCCATCCTTTGGGGTTCTACCTTTAGGTGCCTGCAATGGAGAGCTGGCTTCATTTGATGGACACCTTTTGCAGACAAAGCAACAGGTGAGCACCTCAGAGCAACTGCCTGCTGGCAATAGCACCTGAATTAATAAAATATTGTTTATTTCAGTTCTGTGTCATCACAATTGCTAAGGCATGACCTTTAAATTCTTCACTGAGATTGGGATTGACATATATACACTACTGTGTATACAATAGATGACTAATGAGAACCTGCTGCATAGCACAGGGGGAAAAAAGAAGGCACAATCTGTCTGTAGGATATATGTTAAGTTAACTTAAAAATGCATCCCAATATTCATCAGGTACAGACAAATCCTGTTTGATTCCACTTATACGAGTTACCTAGAATAGTCAAATCGAGAGTCAGAAAGTACGTTGGTAGATTCCAGGGACGGGGTGGGGGTTTGCTGTTTAATGAGGACAGAGTTTCAGTTTAGCAAGGTGAAAAATTCAGGAGACGGATAATGTTAGAATTGCACAACAGTGTGAATGTACCCAGTGCCACTGAACTGCATGGTTAAATGTAGTTAAAATAGTATGTTTCATATTGTGTGACTTTTACCACAATAAAAATATTAACAAATAAAAATGATGGATTAAAAGATTATGTAATAACATGGGAAACTATTGATCAAGTGAAAAATTCAGCCAGTGGTATGAGCCAGTGGTATGAAACAGTATGAGTTTCATATCTGTATGTGACACTCTTAGTATATTTTTTTCAAGTTTTTCAAAACTTATTTGGAAATAATTTCAAACTTTTAAAAAGTTGCAAAAATAAAAGTAGTACAAGGAACACTCAAAAAAACCTTCTTCATTGACTCTCTAGAAACTTGGTTTTCCCTGTAGTTGTCTCTTCGATATTTGTCTCTGTTTGCATGATGGCTTCTGAAGCCCTGTCTCCAGGAATATGTGTCAAGCAGAAATCGCTCAACAAACAGAAATAACTAACATTTACTGACTTAGTGCCACATACTGTTTCAAGTGTTTCACCTAAATGATCTCCTTTAATCCTTACTACAAATAGAAGAGGTGGCTCGGTGGTAAAAAAAAAAAAAAAAAAATCTGCCTGCCAATGCAGGAGACCCGGGTTTGATCCCTTAGTTGGGAAGATACTATGGAGAAGAGCCTGGTAACCCACTCCAGTATTCTTGCCTGGAGAATCCCATGGACAGAGGATCCCGGCGGACTACAGTCCATGGGGTCTCAAAGAGTCGGACATGACTGAAGCCACTTAGCACACACCCACAAATAGAAGAAGTAGGCTACTGCTGTGATCTTTGTTTATACAGGAGGAAACTGAGGCAAGGCCAGGTCAGGGATGGAGCTGGGACTCAATGTCAGACACAGTCTGACTCCCGAGCCCCTGCTCCTGGCTACACAGATGGAGCTCTGACCCCACTCTGGGGGCTGAGCCATAGGCACCAGGGATATGGGAGCAAACAGTGTTTCAAATGTATTATCCAGATTTGATCTTGGTCTTGAATGAATGTCTTTCATCTGTGTATTGGCTTTCCTGAGCTACTTGGGGGATGCCATAGCAGTTTGGAACATTATTGACGCTCACGGTCAGTAGATAGAGTTAAATGATTCGATTTCTACTGATGATGTAACTGCTAATGCCCTTCAGCATTGAGCCATTACAACCTTCTTGAATGAGGTTTCTGTTAGACTTTAAGAAGTACTTTTTTCTAATAGCTGTTGGTATGAATCTGTCAAATGTCAATCGGGCCTTGTGGTAATTAACATAAATATATTAACTTTTTAAACTGTGTATCAGCTAGCATTTTAGAGATAATAGTGTCCCCAAACCTGGTGGCGTTTGCATACAAGTTCATGAGTAACTGGATGGCCCTCTGGTCTAAGGTGGGCTCACTCATGAGTCTGTGGTCACCCACGGATCCAATAGTTGGCTCTGATGCTCTGAGCATGCTCTGGGCATGACATTTGGGTTTCCCACATGTCAGGAGTGTGGCTGGTTCTAGGCTGGGACAGTGGGCCTTTCCTGCACAGGATCACTCACTCCCCTGCGCGCTGGTCATGGTGGCTGGGGAGATTCCCAGAGCAAAGGCGCGAGCACATGCCGACTCTTGAAAAGGCCGAGGCTTAAAACAGGCAAAGTGTAACTTCTGCTTCTTCTGTGATCAAAGCAAATCCTAAAGCCAGTTCTTTTTTTTTTTCCAGGAGTTCAGATTTATTAATTTTAAATAATAAAAATACAACTTTCAAGAATTTGATACAATTATAAGAAATTACTCTGAAAATTTAGTTTCCTTAATTTAAAAAGTTCCAATTTAATTACAGCTTCCAGTAGAAATATGCATAAAGTTGTCAGTTTGTGTCAGTAAGTTGCGTGAGAAAGAGGATATACATTTTGAGAAGGCAAATGTAATATACCATTTATAACAACTTTTCTTAAAACCATAGTCTAAACATTCTATTTCTCATATTCACATTTCTTAAAATCCAATCCGGTTGAGATACGGGTTAATAAGAGTTGTAACTGTATGTTTAATAACTATTTGCCACTCCAGCATCCTTACCTGGAGAATCCCATGGACAGAGGAGCCTGACAGGCTACAGTCCACGGGGTCACACAGAGTCGGACACAGCTGAGCACACATGTGCAAGGTTTTCAAAGCCCTCAAGGATCATGTTATTAATGATTTTTTCAAAAATAAAAGTGGTGCCTGAGGGAGGGTGAGGAAATTGGAGAGTCTGAAATTGAAACATGGTAATATCCCATTTGTTGCAATTTATTTATGGGCATGTAAGTTTTAATCAAGAGGTATTTCATTAAACAAAATGATCCTTTGTGATAGCTATAGATTAGTCATTTTTTCATCTCTACCTTCAGTGAATGTAATTAATAGTTGGTGGTGACTATTTCTGTATGGTAATATTATTTGGCCTGAGAAGGATCAAGTGGCAAATTGAATTCTCATTTGCAAAACATGTCACCTCGTATTCCTTCAGAATATTGGATGAAAAGGAGAAATGGTAGAGATAATATTAAATGTTCTTTAGTTAGATCTGAATTTACCAATTGTCATATTCCGAGGATGGTTATGCTATAAAAGGCACCAGAGGCCTTTGGCAGGGGGACCAAGTATGTTTGGATAATTCTGAGTTAATAGGTTCCTCTGCTGTAATTTCTCAGAACCTTAAATAGGCTGATGACCATTGTAACTCTCAAAGAGGGCGTTTCTCAGACTTACGTGACTGCAACTCGCAGACGGTATTCCACAGAACCCTTAGGAAATCTGAACTTGACTATGATGCCTTTGAAAGTGTGTTCAGAGTCTGTAATATTTTCTCAGGCATCTGCTATGAGAGTGGCACAATTACAACCATACATGAAACCTGTGAAATAGGTGTTACTCTGATTTATAGCTGAGAAACCTTGGACTCCGAACAGCCACTTTGTTTGCCCAAGATCCCCCAGCTGGTACCCAAACTGAGAGTTGACCCTGCTTTTATCTAACCTCAGGCTTACGGTGTGCTGTACCCTTATCTAAGACTCGGAAAGTTTAAGCGACTTTTTAGGATGACTCAGCTGGCCAGAAGAGACACATGTCTTACATACTTTTGTACTTCCTGCAACCCCTAACAGAAAACAGCTTATCAGTCGGTACCTACAGACCAACTCCTTTTTCTTACCTATTAATATTATGATCATACTCACAGCCAAGATTGTAATAGTAGAGAAGAATATAAGAGAAAAAGTCAAAATTCTCCATACCATCTGCTCTAGAACCAGACTCTAAATATTATCTATTTTTATATGTTCTTCCATAACATTTTAATTACACAGTTGTGTGTGTGTGTGTGTGTAGATTGTTCTCTTTTGTTTTACGTAGAGGGGAGCATATATGTACATTTTCACTTAATAATTATTTGACATCTTTTATTAAATATAATTGATACATAACGTTATATTAGTTTCAAGTGTACAACATTGACTCAGCATTTGTATATATTGCAAAAAATTTTGCTACAGTAAGTCTAGTTAACTTCCATCATCCCTTGTAGTTACATTTAGTTGATTTACAGTATTATATTAGTTTCAGGTAGAGATTGTAATGATTCTATATTTTTATAGATTATATGCCATTAAAGTTATAAAACATTGGCTGTGTTCCCTGTGCTGCGCCTTTCATCCTTGTATCTTTTTTTCTAATCCTTAGTAGTTTGTTACCTCTTGATCCTCTTTCCCTATTTTCCTTCTTCCATGCCTCTCCCCTCTGTTAACCACTAGTTTGTCTTCTGTATCTGTGACACTGTTTCTGTTTTACTGTACACATTTGCTTGTTTTAATTTTTGGATTCCACATACAGGTGAAAATATACAGTATTTGTCTTTCTCTGACTTACTTCACTCAGCATAATATCTTCCTAGCCCATCTATGTTGTTGGAAAAGGCAAGATTTCTTTTTTTTTTTTTTATGCCTAATAGTATTTCGTTGTCTATACATATGCCGCATTTTCTTTATCCATTCTTTATCCAAGTGGTAATGGACATTTGGGGTGTTTCCATATCTTGGCAACTGTAAATAATGTGGCTGTGAGCACGGAGGTGCCTGTGTCTATTTAAATTAGTGTTTTAATTTCCTCGAGTTTAGATCTGAATCCTGTACTTTCCCCACCAAGTCACTGACTATGATAAGTTGTGTTTTTTTTTTTAATGGTTACAGTCATCCATCCCAGTCAGAGATGCAACTGAATTCGGCATGGATAGTGCCTTCTAAAAGCAGTTTTCAAGTTGCCTCTGGACCTTGGAGTACCTTTAAGTGAAGTCTCTCAGTCGTGCCCGACTCTTTGCGACCCCATGGACAATAGCCTGCACTAGGCTCCTCCGTCCGTGGGATTTTCTAGGCAAGAGTACTGGAGTGGGAGTATCTTTGGGAGCCTACATTTGTGTGGATTGTATGTTAAGAGTTTGCAAAGCCCTCACTGTTGTAAATGCCCTAGGCACTTAGTGGGAAATAATAATAACAGAGAAGCAGAAAGAAACTGAGACAGATGGGTCCTCACTCAGCCTTCCTATAACCTTGCAGCATGATGAATAATAAATACAGATGTCAGGGAAGACAGAACCTTATCTTTATTCTTTATTTAGCACCCAGAGAGAGAGAGAGAGAGAGATGCTGGGTTCAAAAAAAAAAAAAGTTGTTTATTTGTTAGTGCTGACTGAAAAATAAAACCATCTAAAAGCATCCAGATAAGTTTTGTTCTGGGGCCTTAGTGAGGACTACAGCCCTAGAGACACGGCCTCTTAGTAGCTCCAAGGAAGTGCTCTGAAGAGGAAATGGAGGGGCCAGGATATACAGTAAGTCCCTTGCAAATGAACAGGTTCCTTTCCAAGAGCATGTTCATAAGTCCAATTCGTTCATAAGCCCATCAAAGTTAGCCTAGGCACCCAACTAACACAATCAACTATATATTACTATTCTGCAATAGGCTTATCATACTTTTTGCACAAATAATACATTAACAGAGTACAAAAAAAAATCAAGAAACATTTCCAATCTTACAGGAGAGTACCTTGTAAAGTACGCCAGTACCAGCTACATCACCACTGCTTTTTCACTTGCTTCCTAACATTCTGGGCTTGAAATAAACATACTGCACTAATGTATTCTACACAGTGCTATACAGTAAAGTACACAAAAGCCCAACCGCTTACAGAGGATCCACATACATAACAATGTACGCCAGACATGTGATTGGGCATTAGACTGAGCAACAACTTAGTTGACAGAAAACTTGAGCAAATAAAGAAATCAGTATGTAATTTCCTAACCCCTGGACCACCAGAAAAGTCCCCTATTATGCCAGATTTTTAGACAAAGAATTTAAATGCACAGAAAGGTTTGACCAAGGTCACAAATAAGTGATAGTCAGTATTTCAACTTAGATAATTAAGTTACACCAAAGCAGAGCTACATTTTTGTCTAAGTTGGGGTGCTTCAGAGAGTTAAAGAAAAGCAAACGTGAACTGGTAACGTCTAGGTTATACAGTCCCCTGGGTTTTTTGGTTTTTTGGTTTTTTTTAGATTTGTATTTTATATGGGGGGTTAGCCGATTATCAATATTGTGGTAGTTCCAGGCGAACAGCGAAGGGACTCTGGCATATATATACACGTATCCATTCTCCCCCAAACTCCCCTCCCATCCAGGCTGCCATATTGAGATATAGCCAATTAACAATATTATGATAGCTCCAGATGAGCAGTGAAGGAACTCAACCATACATATACATGTATCTATTCTCCTCCAACCAGTCCAGTATCCTTGCCTGGAAAATCCCATGGACAGCCTGGTTTCACTGGGGCAGGGGCCGCAAGTGTTGATCTATTCCCTGTTGTCCGGGGGCTTCTGCATGCCGAGAGCTGTGGCCAAAGGGGAATAAAAGGAAACTTGTGTGACAGGGACATGGGAGCAAGGCTCGGGTCTAGGGGCAAAGTGATCCTCTTTGGGAGGATGCAGCTCAGACCTGACCGCACACCCGGAAATCCTGTAGCTTCCTCGTGGCCCCAGACATATTGGGAGGGAATGAGGGGGTGAGGATAAGGCAGAAGTAATGAGTCGAGGAATGCGAAGGGGAATTTAGGAGGTAGAAGAGATGCTGTTTCATTTGGGCTGTCCCCACGCTGGGTTGTCTTCCTTCTCAAGAGGGCAGGCGGAGTACTGCTGTGCCCTGCCACCTCACCAACATGACCCCAGGGCTCCTTTATGTTCCACTTGCTCATTCTGAAGTTAGCAAGGAGGCATTTCCCTCCCCCCACCCCGCAGAAGGATGGCTTGTTTGCTACCCTGGTTAGACCTGACAGGGTCAGAACAGAAGGGCATTTAGGTGCCTCCTTAGCTCTGCCCTCTACTGGAGAAGCACTGGTGTCTGCAGAATGCCTGGTTTTTACTCTGAGAGACACATCTCCCCACGGCTTCCCTTCCTGGGAATCGCTCTTTATCTAGCCAGTACTTGCAGGCGATGCCAAGCTGATAATCCCTTTGGAAAACAGTCAGTCAGCACAACAGAGTGGAGAGACAGTTCTTCTGTCCTCCCTGCTGGAGGTAACCTTGATGCGATGTCTTTGGACATCTCGACGTGCTGCGTCTTTTGTCACTTTAAAATCCTGGGTGAGGGTGAAGGCTCTAGAGGCTGTTGCAGCAACACAGCGATTTAGCCAACCTCAGAAGATTCCATTCCCTTTTTGTGAATCACAGAGAGAAAATGAAATGATTTTGAGTCCAACCTCTTTGAATGCAAGGAATATGCAGGATTTATACTCCCAACAGGCATTCCATCCTGTGTATAGGTGGACCATTTAGGGCATGAAGGATTTCATCTCAAGACAAATTGCACTCTGATGTTGAGAAGATGCATCCTAACCATCTCTTGTCTGTGATCATGACCACTTGACTGACTATTCTGGAGAAACAATGACTTAAGTCTAGAGATGTGTGCTGAGAAAAAGTTCTATTCTTCAAGTAGGAGTCTGCCGCCGCTGCTGCTGCTAAGTTGCATCAGTCGTGTCCGACACTGTGCGACCCCATAGATAGCAACCTACCAGGCTCCGTCGTCCCTGGGATTCTCTAGGCATGAACACTGGAGTGGGTTGCCATTTCCTTCCCGAATGCATGAAAGTGAAAAGTGAAAGTGAAGTTGCTCAGTTGTGTCCAACTCTTCACAACCCCATGGACTGCAGCCTACCAGGCTCCTCCGTCCATGGGATTTTCCAGGCAAGCGTACTGGAGTGGGCTGCCATTGCCTTCTCTGCAAGTAGGAGTCTACACTTGTGATTTTGCCAGAGGCTACTTTTTTGACATTTAAAACCAACAGTCATTTGACAAGCCGATGTTTATGTGCCAAAATAGTGAAAATAATTACCATAGGGAAGAAAAAGCACAGCTAGATTGCTGAATATTTCAGATTCATTCATATAATGATAGGTATTTATGTAGCACTATGCTAGAAGTTGGAAATGCTTCTGGAATAATAATAATAATAATAACTATAGCTAACAACTGTTGAGCACTTGCTACCTACTATGGATTCTGCTAGATGCTTGGCATGGATTATCTAATACAATTCTTACATCAACATTGTCATCAGATGCTTTTATAATCTCTATATGAGGAGAAGGGGAGTGAGATTTAGAGAGGTTAATAACTTGCCCACTAGCACAGTGCTTATAAGGATGAAAGCTGAAATACAAACTCAGTGCACTGTTTACTTCTTAATTGCTTGTGATTATTTCTACGTGAGGCAGAAACAAGTCCCTGCCCTCACAGAGCTTACAGTCTAAATTGTTGTTGTTGTTTAGTCACCCAAGTCATGTCTGACTCTTTTGTAGCCACCTGGACTGTAGCCCAGGCAAGAATATTGGAGTGGGTTGCCATTTCCTTCTCCAGGAGATCTTCCCGACCCAGGGATCAAACCCGAGTCTCCTGCCTTGGCAGGCGGGTTCTTTACTGCTGAGCCACCTGGGAAGCCCATAATCTATATTAGAGAACACTTTTCTCCAGATGGACTCGGGCTCTGGAGAGATGTGAGTCTCCTCCAGAGGAGGCTTCACACTGTTTCACAGGATTTAGGCAGGTGGAGGGGCACATACTCAGTTGGTGGGAGTTGCTTGATGGCAGGCAGCTCTAATTTCTCTATTCACGCTCATTTCTCCATCTCCTCTCCTCCGCCCAGCGGCCTGTGCCTTGTCCTCTGCCTTGTCCTCTGCCGCCCTCCTTCTTCTCTGATGTAGCCTCCAGTACCTTCCATTTATGTCCTTTCTCCCCCATCTAAGCAATTCCTACAGTCCCCAAACGCCACGCGCTGTTAGGTTTTGCAGGACAGGAATCTTCATGGGAGGGAGGTGAGTCATTTCCCTCTCTATTTATCCATCTGGGATTCATGGGGTCCTCCGTGTGGGACTGAGTCGCCACGTAACAGCATCAGACGCTGAAGCAGTCTCTGGATTTTGTTTGTCCCCATGGAGCAGATGGAATCAGGAAAGAGCTGTAGGGGTAGTGAGAAGAACTGTGAGATTAACCAGTCAGAACAGAGGCCTTGGCTCAATTGCCGTCTGTACCACTTATGAGCTCTGTGACCATGGGCAAGGCACAGAGTCTGTCTGAGAGCCATTCCCCAGTCTGCGAGAATGCCTGTCCTCTTTGCACGAGAGAGCGGTTTCAAGTGTAAACTCGTATTCACATCTCTATTTGGGGGTAAGTTCATAACCTTGCTCATATCGCTAAAGTTTTGCAATTTCTTAGGACTTTTTCCAACAACAGCTCAAGAGGAAATATATGTGAAAGGTGAAAGGCACTCAGTCATGTCCAACTCTTTGTTACCCCATGGACTATACAGTCCACAGAATTCTCTAGGCCAGAATACTGGAGTGGGTAGCCTTTCCCTTCTCCAGGGGATATATACATGTATTATATATATATTTATATATAATATATATATATAATGCTTCCCCAGTACCTCAGCAATGAAGAATCTGCCTGCCAGGGCAGGAGACATGGGTTCAACCCCTGGGTCAGGAAGATCCCCTGGAGAAGAAAATGGCAACCCACTCCAGTATTCTTGCTGGGAAATCCCATGGGCAGAGCAGCCTGGTGGGCTACAGTCCATGGGGTCACAAAGAGTCAGACAGGACTGAGGGACAAAGCACATAAATATGATTTCATATGTATAAATGATTACACACACACACACACACACACACACACAATTGGAAAGGAAAGAATAGGGGATTGAGGAGACTTAGAGGCTAGTATTTCTTTGGGGGAGGGTGACGTTAGATTTTTGTTTCATCTTGGAACATTTCCCTAGAATAGATTACTCGAAAGAAAATTACAATGTCAAAAGATATATATATACACACATATACATATGTAAAATTTAATGTTCTCAATAGATATTGCCAAATTCCTTTCCAAAACATATTCTCAAAATATGTGTTAATGAGGATCCGTATTATTCTGTTCTTATAAGCATACAGATGGTATTTTTAAAAATTATACTGATCGAAGAAAAACATTCAAGCTCATTTTACAGTTGCATTTCTTTGGCTGCTAATTATGTCATTCCCCACCCCCCCCCAGCTTCACTGACAGAACTTCATACAGCACTGTATAAGTTTAAGATGCACAGCTTAATGATTTGACTTACATATAAGAGGCTAGTATTTCTCAAAACTTTTTACACTAAAAAAAAAAGACTTGGAGCTGTGTTTCATATTCAAAGGTCTATTGGAGAGGGGCTACATTGTTTAGAAAACAGAATCCTTTGGAAATTCAGGTAAGGACATCCTTCTGGGTGAGGTGTAGTCCCCAGAGGTCCTGAGGGAGGCAGCTCCTTTGGAGATTCCAGGCTGGAGGTCTCTGGCAACACTGTGCTGTAAAGGTTGGGATGTACCCATTCATCCCATTCATAATTCAAGTAAGGGGTTTCTTTAGGGAAAATATTCCAAATTGGACAGCCGTTCAAAAGCCACGGAAGTCGTTGTTATCTACGGTCATCAACTGTAAAATATCAGGGTGATTTCTCGTTGCCGCCCACGTGAAGGGCTCAGTCACATTGATGCCTCTTGCAGGAGGAGGGAGAGGGGTGACTCCATCTCATTGCTGTCGACTTTAGGAAGGGCGCAGGATGTGGCAAAGGCCAGTGGAGAGGAGAGGAATCTGGACTGTTTGCTCACATTCCGCACCAGGAACAAGGCGACGTCACTCGGAAATGTTGTCGTTTATTGACCTTCCACTCCCCCAGCGCCTGGGATTTGAGCCGAGACCTTGATTACACAGATAACCCCCAGGGGTGCTGACGGAAATGACCCACGTAACCAACTCTCCTGCCCACATAAAATGCCAGCTGCCTGTTTCATTGCGGTCCCCCCCCCCCCCCCCGCCACCGTTTGCAAAAGAGCTCACTGCGTCTGCTTTCTTCCCTTCAGGTGCCCACGCGAGGATCAGCATGATGAAGAGATGCGTGTGTGAGTAGCAGCCCTTTGGACCACGCCGGAAGGAGACCGACAGTGTGGACAGGGCGGGGACCGTGAGCACACGTGCTTGTCGGAGTAGATGAGGCTTGGGCTTGTGATTATGCTGACATTCCAGCATGAATCTGGTGGACCTGTGGTTAACTCGCTCCCTCTCCATGTGTCTCCTCCTCCAAAGTTTCGTTCTTATGATACTGTGCTTTCATTCCGCCAGTATGTGTCCCAAGGGCTGTCTCTGTTCTTCCTCTGGGGGTTTAAATGTCACCTGTAGCAATGCGAATCTCAAGGAAATACCTAGAGATCTTCCGCCTGAAACGGTCCTATTGTACCTGGACTCCAATCAGATCACATCCATCCCCAATGAGATTTTTAAGGACCTCCATCAACTAAGAGTTCTCAACCTCTCCAAGAATGGCATCGAGTTTATCGACGAGCACGCCTTCAAGGGAGTCGCTGAGACTCTGCAGACTCTGGACTTGTCTGACAACCGGATTCAGAGCGTGCACAAAAACGCCTTCAATAACCTGAAGGCCAGAGCCAGAATTGCCAACAACCCCTGGCACTGTGACTGTACGCTCCAGCAAGTCCTGCGGAGCATGGTATCCAATCACGAGACAGCCCACAATGTGATCTGCAAGACCTCCGTGCTGGACGAACACGCTGGGAGGCCGTTCCTCAACGCTGCCAATGATGCCGACCTTTGTAACCTCCCTAAAAAAACGACTGATTACGCCATGCTGGTCACCATGTTTGGCTGGTTCACCATGGTGATCTCCTACGTGGTGTATTACGTGAGGCAGAATCAGGAGGACGCGCGAAGACACCTTGAATACTTGAAGTCCCTGCCGAGCAGGCAAAAGAAAGCTGACGAACCCGACGACATTAGCACCGTGGTGTAGTGTCCGAGCTGCCTGGCATCGAAAAAGAAATCCGTTTGGGATTGCAGTAGAATAAGCTGGTTTACTTCTCTCATCCATTGTAAACATTTGAAACTTTGTATCTCGGTTTCCTTTGAATTATGCCACTGTTGAACTTTGAACAAACGTGACAACCTACTTATTTTCCTTTAGGCAATCCACCCCTGAATTGTACCCCTGGCGTCTGTTCCTGAGTCGGCTACTTCTCTGAACCTCAGTTAGATCCATCTCACTATTTAATAATGAAATTTATTTTTTTAATTTGAAACCAAATAAAAGCCTAACTTTGAATCATGAAAAACAGAGTGACTTATTGGTCCAGAAAACTCTACAGTCATTCCATTGCTTTAGACAGAAAAACAGACAACCCGTGTGAACCTAAAGAGCGATCCCAATGAGAGATGTGTTATTAAGTTCTACTGTACACTGGGGAGCCATAGCTGAGTTACCAGCCAAGTAAAGTGTCTGTCAGACTTCGAAAGAGGCAGGCTTAGCAAACCCAGGTGATAATATGTAGCATGATATCCTGCAGAGCCTTAAGTTCTGATGCTTCTAAATGTTTGGTACCTAAAAGTCAGTGTGTTTAGCTAAACACACCCATGCCTACTCTCTGCTAGACACATGGGAAAGAAAAAACCACACATATTCTGTCCTCAAGATTACCTTGTGGTAGACAGAGGTCTGTGACCAACATAGAAATGCCTATGCCAAAAATGAAGGTCCTAATAATCATTAAACCTCAGCTTGCAAGCCCGGTGCAAGGCATTTGCCTACTATTACTATGGCTCTAGGGCTTCCCTGGTGGCTTAGTGGTAAAGAATCCACCTGTAATACAGGACACCCAGGAGATGCGGGTTTGATCCCTGGGTGGGGAAGATCCCCTGGAGGAGGGCATGGCGACCCACTCCAGTACTCTTGCCTGCAGAATCCCATGGACTGAGGAGCCTGGCAGGTTACAGTCCATGGGGTCGCAAAGAGTTGGACACGACTGAAGCAGATGAGCATGCCTGTACACTATACCTTTAAACACTCACTCCTAGAGGAGAAAGGGACAGCCACCCCATGTACAGAGGAGGAAGCTGTTTGTGAAAGAGGTCCAGTGTCCTGCCAAGGAGAAAGTATCAGAACTTGAACCAAGTCTCCCTATCCCCAGAGACTGAGGTCTTCTCATTATATTCTGACTGGGTTGGTTGATGGAGGTACAACTTATGTGTTAAAAAAACGCACCCGTGTTAGGCATCCAGTTCCATACATTTGACAGACGCATACACCTCTATATCAAGATGTTGTGCCCCTGATATTGTTCAGAGATAGGAGAAACCTTGTCTGGTTCGTGGAGGAGGGAATTGTGTCTCTTTGGTCTCAGCTGCACTTAAACGTCAGAGACCTGGGTGAGATCTCATCAGATGGTGAGGCAGGTGAAGAAGCAGAGGGAACACTGGGGATAAGGTTGTAGGGGGTGGGCAGGATGAAGGGGTCTGTGTAGGGGGAGGAGAGAGACTGGCTGAGGCCACATCAGGAGGACTGGACCCAGACTGCAGAATAAAAGCAACTAATAGTGTTTATGGGACACTTCTGGTACACCAGGCACTTCCTCTGGGTTGTCTTGGTTAATCCTCCCATAACCCTATGATGTAGTCTTTTGTGAATGAGGAATCAGAGATGTGGGAGCTCAAGAAATTAATTCAGGGTCCTAGAGCTTGTCAGTATTGCAGATGTTGACACCCGGTCACCTGTGGATCACACAGCTGTCCTGCTGTATGCTTTGCAGTCGTGGACTTTACTACTTCGAGTTGCTGGCTCCCGAGGCCTAGACATCAGCAGACTCCCAAGCAATGGTTTAATTAAGAAAGAACAGCAAAAATAGCCCTTTGTGGGTTTAAGTAGGAAGGAGGGATCCTTTGCCGTTTTGACTCACATGGCCTTTTCCAACTCATATGAGAGTATTTGGGGGCCTTCAAGAATCACATCTCTGCCCATGGAAAGCCCTATGGGTCCTGTCCTGTCCATACAGTTCCTGAGATGTGAAATTCAGGATATGGGCCCTAGAACGCCTGCCTCTCAGAGAAGGAAGCCAGACTGTCTGCCTGTCTGTGCTAACTGGATTCGAATGCCTTTCAGCAGCACTGGAGCTTTGCTGAAGACTTAACACCCCCTGGAGGACATCCTTATAATATATCTCTGTAAGTATTACCATAGAAAGATGCCTAACTGAATACACTTTCTTCCCCTGAAGAGTAAGATCATTGCTAAGATTATCTTTTAAAATATTCAGTTAATTCATTGTATTTATTTGTGTGTGTGAGTCACATTCATTTTAGAGAAGCTTTCACAAATCACGTAAGCCATTTCAGGTTGCTTTTTCCAGATAATCTTTAGTTCCTGTTGTTGTTCCTTTTGATGATGTTCAGTCGCTAAGTCATGTCCCATTCTTTGTGACCCCATAGATTGCAGCACAACAGGCTCCTCTGTCCTGCACTGTCTCTCAGAGTTTGCTCAAATTCATGTCCATTGAGTCAGTGATGCCATCTAACCATCTCATCCTCTGTCGTCCCCTTCTCCTCTTGCCTTCAATCTTCCCAGCACCAGGGTCTTTTCCAATGATTCGGCTCTTTGCCGCAGGTGGCCAAAATATTGGAGCTTCAGCATCAGTCCTTCTAATGAATATTCAGTGTTGATTTCCTTTAGGACGGACTGGTTTGATCTCCTTGAAGTCCAAGGGACTCTCAAGAGTCTCCTCCAGCATCACAGTCTGAAAGCATCAGTTATAAAAGATTCTAAAGCACTGACATCAGTGTGTAAAGAATTGATACAATTTAATCATCAGGTCCTTACAAATCGGAGCCTGTTTTTCTTCTGATCAATTACATTAGTCTGGTGAAAGCATCTGTCCAGGCCAGATGTCTGCAGAGTCTTGAGTTGTAGTCCTGGTCTCGTCCAGATGTGGCCAAGTTTCACCCCCACATTTCAGTGTGTAACTCTCCACGTCCATGGAATTAAGAGAGCATCCTAGGTTAATCCCATTCCCTGCCTGTACGTTTCCAGTGAACATTGTAAGCACAAGTGCTTTAAAAAAAATATCACCTTTTAAAACTGTCGTGCGTTGGAGGATATAAGCCATTGGAGGAGAAAATTAATTCTTTTTTTTCAAACACTAACAGGCTACTGGGCTCCTTTGGGGCCTGAATGGAAAAGAAATACCCTTCCCATCAGCTTATAGGGATGTTTGACCCACCAGCTGGACAGGGCATGATGCTAGGGAGTGGACAGAGCTGCCTGAAGCTAACAGCTGGCTGTACAGGAAAAGGCCCTTGGTACACACTCAGGGTTGAGCCCAGCAATCTCCATAATTTCTGAACCCTCACACACGTTTATGTGTGTGAGAGCGACCTATTTTAGGGCTGTATGGTTTGGGAGACGAACTGTTATCTGAGGCACGTACCACCTTCCCTTCTGAACGTTCTACCTAAACAGCTTCTTTGCTCAGCACCTTGTTCAGCATCACTTCTAGCCTCCGCCTTTATATGTATTTCATTTTTTAATTCTTATTTCATTCTGGAGTAAGCTGATTGACTATGTTGTGTTGGTTTCTGGTCTACAGCAAAGTGACTCCGTTATACATCACAAGCATCCATTATTTTTCAAATTCTGTGCCCATATGGGTCATTGGAGAATAGTGAGTAGAGTCCACTGTGCTATGCAGTGGGTTCTCGTTAGTTACCTGTTTTATACCTAGTAGTGTTATATAGGTCAATCCCAGTCTCCTAATTCATCCCTCCCTAACCACAACCTTTCCAGTGAGAAAAACACCTGAGAACTTTAGTCATTTGCAAAGTGCTTAACTCTGAAGCAAGGCAAATCATAAAACATGCCAATGCGACTGGAACATTTTTAAGAAAGGGGTAGAAGGTTATGTAATGGGAGATTTAACTTTCGGGCACACGTCGCCAAATTGTAAGGCTCTGATATACAAAGCGTGCTGTGTGCACTTTGTTCTTTTTTATGTCCTTCCCTGATTGCCCACAGTAATTCTTGCTCTGACATCCTCTGGCGGAAGGCAGTCTGGGGTAGGTTTTCTTATTGACTCATACAGTGAGTCCTCTAATTTGTCTGGCACAGCTGGCAAGTGGAAAATTCTGCTTAATTAAACGTTCAGGTTTCTAGAGATAAGTGAACTCCTAGAACGTCAGGAATGGAAATGTCCACGAGCTGAGCTCACCTATTGATTTCTCGGGTGTTGAAATCCTTGCAGGCTTGGGGACTCGCACTCGCATCTGCATATAGCCATCTGTGTCCCTAATAGAACACCAATAAACTGCCCCCCATCTTCAAAGAAGCAGAGCCACATAAACACCCCCCGTGAAAGCACCCATGGCTCCAGGCAAGTTTCTCTGAGGATTCGGAAGGCACTTAAGGTTCCTGCACTGCCACAGAGTTGTAATCAAGAATACCTATGATTCGAAAAAGCTTCTTGTCCCCTCAACATATGACGAGGAGATTCATTCCCCTTTCACAAATGGGCTCTGGATAACGTGCTCTGTGCCGTGTG
Organism: Okapia johnstoni; assembly: GCA_024291935.2. Classification (NCBI taxonomy): domain Eukaryota; kingdom Metazoa; phylum Chordata; class Mammalia; order Artiodactyla; family Giraffidae; genus Okapia; species Okapia johnstoni. Next base: position 33,974,921 of record CM044327.1, on the reverse strand, counting down.
TGACCTGGCTTCCCGGTGGAGAAATGAGACAGTGATGTCGATGCACCTTCCTGGGTCGGGAGAGGGGTCGGTACTTCTTTCTTTGAGGAGCAGCATAAAGGCAGCATGGTCACCGACCACCCTGCAGGCAAGAGGCAGGTGAACACCTCTGCAGGATGTTCTGCCCTGGCAACCCACTCCAGTATTCTTGCCTGGAGAGTTCCATGGACAGAGGAGCCTGGCAGGCTACAGTCCACAGGGTCGCAAAGAGTCAGACACGACTGCGTAGCTAACACCCACCCACACACGCTGGTCTGTTTTCAGAGCTCTTGTCAGCCTGGCATCCCAAAGTGACACTACTGATGGATCAAGCTGGCTGGCTCTGACCCAAAGTGACCTAGAGGCAAACTCATGTACTGCACATTTGCCAGGGCCTTCCCTGACCCTTTGCTGAAGTCAGGCAAGTAAATCAGAGCTTAGGGAAAAGGGAGACTTGAGTTCTATATCTCACATTGGCCCAAATTCATTACATGGAAGGTCCCAAATGCACCAGATGAATGAGTGGGTCACAGAGGCCCAGCAAGGGGCACTCCTCAAGGTCCAAGACCTTCTCCTTCCAACCCAGGGAAATGATGATCTTGAGGATGGAAGACCTCACGGAGTCCTCATGGGGCCACACAGAGCCCTGTGTTTCACAAGTTTCTTGGGTGAGAGACAGTGAAAGAAAATCTATCTGTCTTCATGACTCTAACCTCTTCAACTTGAAAAGGACCAGAAGTTAGTGTGAATCCCTTAAGAAGTGTGTGTGTGTGTGTGTGTATTTACATGCACACTGGGGTAACATGGGGAATTGGGTCCCCAAAGCACCAGGAAACAAGATGATGGGAATAATGAAAACAAAATCTGTCAGTCATTTGGTCTAGAGAGAGCGCAGACTTGGGTTTTCCCGGGAAATGATTAGATGTATTTTCAAGACTGTCCCCAAGTTCGCTGAAAATCATTACACTTGTCACTAATGGCAACTGAGTCGATCAAGCTTGTGAACTGTGCTCTTTCTTTGGCTGACAGATCTGCACTTTGCTCACTATTTTCAAAAAAGAATCGGCTCATTTGCTTTATTTGCCTGTGGCCATATGAGCTTCCAACTGATGAGAAGTTTCTAGACATGACCTTGAAAGCTAAGCCTGAAATGAATACATCGTGGGTTTCTCTGGAGTTGAGACCAAAAATATATTTCTTTTTATATTTCATTTATCGTTTTTCTCTCAGAGGAGTGTTTGCAAAATGAAAGGCAATCTAAAGTCTGGTTGTTGGTCTAAAGAAGAACAAGCCAGCTATTGAGCTAATGACATTGCTTGTTGAATAGATGTTAAAATAAAGTAGTTCGTGCTTTGTCGCTCAATCATGTCCAACTCTTTTCAACCCCATGGACTGTAACCCGCCAGGCTCCTCTGTCCATGGGATTTTTTCCAGGCAAGAATACTGGAGTGGGTTGCCATTTCCTCCTCCAAGGAAAATGGCTCATAGGTAACCAACAAGGACTTACTGCATAGCACAGGGAAATCTACTCAGGGTTCTGTGATAATCCATATGGGAAAGAATCTGAAAATTAATGGTGGATGCGTATGTATAGCTGATTCACTTTGCTGTACCTGAAACTAACACAACACTGTAAACCAACATGTTGTTGTTTAGTCCCTAAGTCGTGCCTGACTCTTTTGTGACCCCATGGACTGTAGCCCACCAGACTCCTCTGTCCATGGGATCTCCCAGGCAAGAAGACTGGAGTGGGTTGCCATTTCCTTCTCCAGGGGATCTCCCCAACCCAGGGATCAAATCTTCATGTCCTGCAAGTCTCCAGCATCGCAGGTGGATCCCTTAACACTGAGCCACCAGGGAAGCCCAACTATACAAAACCAACTGTAACCAAGTATATTATAAATCAACTTTACTCATATAAAATTAAAAAAAATAAAGTAGCTCATAGGGAGAAGAATGGTGCTAATTGATACAAATCCAGCTTCCTTAGGGTTGTCCCCATTTCTTCTGGAGGAAAGATACAGGAAAGACGTCAGTCTGCTCTCAGAGTCTTTCATCCTCACTGACAGTCGTCCTGATTCTCTGACTCTCTGGGGAGCAAGCTGCAGTGACAAGAAGAGAATGACACATGAAGAAAATCTCGGGGAAGTGCTGCCTGGAAGCGAAGCTTTGGGGGGACAAACAGGACTGACTGAAACTGACATTGACAAGAACTTTCATCTTCATATTAAAACATAGGCCAAGGAATCCCTGTGTACAAGTCACAGATAAAGAACCTTATATAAAATAGAAGCCCCAATTTATCCCTCTCTCCACCTTATCCCCTAGTAACCATAAGTTTGCTTTCTACATTCACGAGTCTACTTCTGTTTTGTAAATAAGTTCGTCTGTATTGTTTTTTAGATTCCACATGGAAGTGATATCATTTGGTATTTGTTTTTCTCTGTCTGACTTCACTTAGTATGACAATCTCTAGGTCCATCCATGTTGCTGCAAACAGCATTATTTTGTTCTCTTTTTTTATGGCTGAGTGACATTACATTGTATATATGAACCACATCTACGGTTTTAGGTTTGCCTAAACCAAATGCCATTTTGAAATGGTCTTTCTTATGTATATTGGGAGCTAAGTTGCTTCAGTCATGTCGGACTCTTTGTGATCCTATGGACTGTAGCCCTCCAGACTCCTCTGTCCGTGGGGATTCTCTCAGCAGGAATACTGGAGAGAGTTGCCATGCCCTCCTTCAGGGGATCTTCCCAACCCAGGGATCGAACCTGTGTCTCTTATGTCTCCTGCATTGGCAGGCAGGTTCTTTATCACTAGCGCCACCTGGGAAGTCCCACAAAGGCACAATTTTAAAAATCCAATCAGAGGAAAATAAATACTCCTGTGGTACATTGGACCATGCTACCATCACGTCTTACCCAGGGCCATGTGACCAGCACTGCTTCTTTCTGGAAAGAAGTAACAATGTGCCGATTTAGGGTCTGGGCCTTAAAAGGCACCAGGTGTTTGCACTCACACTGCTGTGCTCCTGCTATTCATCACGAGAACACAGACCTCAGGTAGCCCCTGGTCCAAAGAAGATGCGAGACCATGAAGTGGACATCCTCAACTTCCTGAAACAGATCAGTTGCTAGCTAGAAGCAGAGTCTGCTGACTGTCAGAATTGGGAGCAAGAGAAATAAACATTCCCTCCTTGTCTTACTCTGTCCAGGCTTCTGTAACAGAGCAGCATGCATAAGGTGCCTTAAACATTTGTTGTGTCTACTGTTCTGGAGTCTGGGAAGTCCAAGGTCAAAGTGCTGGTGGAGTCAGTGTTTGGTGGGAGCCCATGTCTTGGTCCGTAGATGACCATCCTCTTGTGGTCAGAGAGTAGAGGGCAGCAGGGTCTTTCAGGATTCTCACAACAGCACTATGCCCATTCATGAGGGATGGGCCCTTGGGACCTCATCTGATCTTAATTATGTCCCAAAGACCCTTCCTCCTAATGCCATCACACTGGGGGTTAGGGTTTCTACATATGGATTTTAAGGGTACACAGTTCAGACCATAACACTCCTCTAAGGCACTGAGATTGTTAGGTTGTTTGTTAAGTGGTGTTATGGCACAACAGCTGACTACTACAATCCATGAGAAATAATACTAAAAGTGTACCAATAGGGATGAGCAAAAAGATTCCCTCAAGGACTCTGCCTATTGCCTTAGTGAGCGGTTCCCCAAGATGAATGGGAAGAACTAGATCACTGCTACTGCCTTCCTAGCCAGAAGGGCACACTTTATTTCAAGGGGAAATAATTTATGTGTGTGCTGTGTGTAGAGACAAGTCACACCTCTACTTGGTAAAATTCTGTGAGCAAACCTTTCATCAATACCAAAATGCCACTCTCCTGTGTTCAGTCTGATTCTCACGGAAAGGCAAATAACTGTAGGTGCAGATGAGATGACAATAAATGTTTAGCTCTTTTCCAAAACTCACCACAGATGAGGTTGATTAGAACCATGGCAAGCCATGTGTTTGCATTTTAGTCTAAAGCATCTTCCTAAGACTGGCCTTGAAAAGTTCTTAAAACTCAAAGGACAGAACCCAAGGGAATGGAAGGAAGGTTTTTACAAGATAATTAGCACCTTGTACTGTGACTCTTTTGCACTGAACTTTGCATATTTCTGGGAAGAGATGAATTTGTCAGAGGAAAAAAATATTCCATAGTTTACAGGAAAAGTAGTTGTCTGTAGTATTGATGTAATGTCACTTTCTCATATGATCATGGCTTAAAGCATTATCTTGGTTAAATATATATTGGTTAGATGTGTAAGTGCTCATATCATTAGCACACTTTAAGTGATTTTATACATAGTTTCCAGGGGTGGCTTAAGAGTGGCTTGTGAAGCAACTGGAAGTGAATGGTGGCACAGAGACTCTCCAGGGAAGACTTGGTGATAAGGGTCTCTCATAAAAAGAGTGAAGGAGAAAGACTGTGTAAGTTATTGTTATAGATTCACTGCATGGAAAACTATTTTCCAGAATTATGAATTAATTAACAGCCTAGAATTCTTTTTTTTCATGCTTCTGAACTATATAAGGAAGGACTACAATGCATTTTGCATAGCTTTCATTTCTTTAAAATTGCTACTTTCTAAAATTCTCTTAGTCTCACATTTTGTTGGGGAACCCAACTACTGATCAGTAGAGTTTCAGCAAAGAAATAATAATAGTTGTACATTTCTGAATTTTTCCATATTTCTTTTTTTCTTGTTATATTTATACTTGATTTTGAAGGATTGCTTACGTTTGTGTCACTGCAAGCAATCAGTACCCAGTCATTGTGTAATACATAATGATACTTATTGTACAACATGAGTTTTTACCAACTAGAAACCCCTGGAGTTAAGTGTCTTCCTCCTGATCCATTCATCTATACCATGGCCTTTTCTCTTCACACTCAGCAGATTCATAAGGTTATTTGCCCTTAATGACTTCACTTTCTTACAGTATGAAATGATGAAGGCTGATAAAAGGAGATTACATTAAAAAAATAATAATAAAGAACAGGAAAGCAAAGCTAAAAGAAACAGCGGCTCTAATATATTTCTCTGTGAGAGTCTCAGGGCTCCTTAAGTGTTTTCCTGTTTCAGCTCTTCAAATCCAGCCTAAGCTGAAATGAAGAGGCATGGTGCATTGCTGTCACACACACACACAGATCCCAAAGACCCCAGTAGGGTAAAGACCAAAAGGAAGCAAAGCTAAAAGAAGATAAAACAGGAGAGCTGGGTTCGATCCCTGGCTTGGGAAGATCCCCTGGAGAAGGGAACGGCTTCCCACTCCAGTATTCTTGCCATGAAGAATCCCAGGGACAGAGGAGCCTGGTGGGCTCTAGTCCAAGGGGTCACAAAGAGTCAGACACGACTGAGTGACTGCCACTCACTCACACTCTCTTAGGGACCAGCGTATGCACTGTACCCAAAGGCTTCCTATCAGTGCGGCTGCAGCTCCAGCTCTGTATGTGGGTGGGAAAAGTATCAGGAATCTCCCCTTCACCTTCTCATTCACATCACGGTGTCCAAGTGCATTGTTTGTTACTTGGAAGCACGGCCTGGAATTATTTGCAGAGAATCCCTCAAAGCTGTATCACTGCATAGATCACAGATATGGTATGATATCCAGCTTTGAATCTTGGATTTTTCCATTTCCTGAGAAGTCACCCAAGATGACTGAACTTCAGTTCTTTACTATGAAGTAACAAATAATGACTGCAGGGCTTATTATGAACACTAAATAAGATACTATGTGTCAAGTGTGTGCTGTAATACTTAGACATAAGACCTAAGTCCAAGTGAGGCTCAATGCTATGTGCCACTTTGACAGCTTGTGAAATTGGGAAGGGCATGAGAGGCTTACCTACTTTTCCCCTTTCTACCCCTCTGCTCCCAAGGATAAGTTCCCTGGACCAAACAACCCTCCTTATCATGGGAGCCAGTCACAGCCCTTGCTTACCCCCGAATAGCAGGCTTCAGTTTCCCGCCAGTCCACAGAATTATTCCAATAAGCCCATCACTTTCTCCTGTGGAAAGTGGGAGTACTTCACCTTCTTGGTGTTACCAACCAGGATTTTTGGCCTTCCCCAATCAATAGAAATTGATCAGGCGCCAGACAAGAAATTCAGGCAAGGCTTTATGGGGGCTCCTACTGCCCCAGATGGGAGAAAGAACAAGGAACATTTCCCCTTGCCCATCTGCTCCCCAAGGTGGGGGCGAGCTGGTTCCTTATATAAAGTGAGGGTATGGGGCGCTCAGGGGTTGGGCAGAGGGGTGCCCACCCCTTTGGGGGTGTTGAATGCCGGCGGCGTGCATAGTGCCCTGCTACTGCTCTTGACCTCCTAGTCTTGCACCTGGCTCTTCAGAAGTGGTGACTGGGTTTTTGGTCTTTGTGTATTTTCTGCACATGCACACAGTTATTTTTAGTCCCTGATAGATTCTTTGTATTTTGTCGCTGGAGGAGACATTTGTCCAGGTGCAAGCACTGCAGCAGAGGGTCCCAGGTCCCAGCCTGTCTCACTGGTACTAAAAAGCCTGCCCCCACTGCCCGTTCACTCTGCTCTTCAGCACAGCCCCTGTGTAACTCTGCAGTAGCCTCCTCCTCTGGGCTGTGAGTGCACGTGACTAATAGTAATGTCCACCCACCTGATCCACCGGGGGTTGGATGTCTTCTGCTTGGCCATCTATTCAAGGCAGGGATGTCCCTGCACAGTGTGGTAAAGAGGAGACAGTGAAAACAAATACCTAGCACATTGCAAATAATAAGGGGTAAATGATGTCATAATTTTCGAGAAGAAGAAACCCCAAACTGCTCTCAGCCTCTTAGAAACCTCTTTAATAAAGTTGTCTCTCCCTAAGGCATGGAGAGGCTCACCTCCCGTCTTCTGTTACTCAGAGCTGACATTTGAATACTGGGACCAAGGGCGGGGAGTGAGGGCAGAGCTGGGGAGAAACCGAGGGGCCTATGCAACTGATTCCTCCCTCCAAGTGACCCAGAATGTGAAGGGAGTAGGAGGGAAAGTCAGATTCCATAGCCACTGCAACTATCTCAATATTCCTAGGGTGTCCTACCCCACCGAGACCTGATACAGCCGCCCCAGGCACATGCCACGCTGTGCCTGCATCCCAGGCGTTTCCTGGTCCGTGAGCCTGGACTTATACCCCCAGCGAAGCTTGCATTTGAAGAGCTCTTAGCAGGACAGAAGCAGAGATGGTGCATCCTCTGTCACTGATCACTGCTGCTCCCTAAGGGGTACTTCTTCCTGGAGTTTCAATCATGCTACTAAGTAAGGTACAGTGACCATGCTGTCTCCTGTTGCCTTCACTGTACTTGGAGGAATGCCCCATATTCAGAGGGCTCTCCACAGACACGTGTTGAATGAATTATTGATTGAATGATCAATCATTCAATTCAAAAGTCAGCTGAACTTACCACGCACCTAACACACTGTAAGTGGGTAAGATTCATGAGACAAGATCCCTAAACCTCAGGAGACTGCAGTCTGTTTGAAGAGGCAGTACTGGGAAGGAAGAGTTGCTGATGGCTCCTTAAAGAGGGTGGAGGATTCGACTGAATCTGAAAGGAGAGGAGGAGGAAAGCAAGGAGTCAGCCGGAAGGGGGCAGGGTGAACCGATGCCTGTGCTGTCATTGGAGGCTGACCTCCATGCTTCTTGCCTCCTATTTCCAGAAGAAGGAAGCAGAGACGAGGCTGAATGGGCCTACGCTGTGGGGCAGGAAATGCTGGTGCACCTTTAAAACAAATCGCCACTCTCCAAATATGCAAATTAAATCAAAGGATTTCTTGTGACAAGGAGACAGCAATTTTGTTCCATTTTGCTTTCTTTTGAACAGCAACATTATCACTTTTGATTGTTCTTATCTGTGAAATTTACTGTACTCGTTGGACTACTAAAATATTATTCACATGATGTAAATGAATTCCAACCGCAGGATAAACCCATGGAAAGTGTCAGTTTTCCTTTGATTTTTTTTCTCATTGAGTACAGAATAAAATAGGAGCTATGGTATAACAAAGACTTGACAAAGCAATGTTGTTGTGACAAATATCTGAAGCAAATATATGCGACATAAAATATGACCACTAAAGGGAAATAATGGTACCTTTCAAATTCCCCCGCCCAAATCCCATTATAGAAATAGGAAGCCAGGAGTTATGTTTTTAGGAAAAGACATGAAGCCTATTTCTTTCTCTCCTTCTCTAGAGGGTATGGTTCTATGTCAAAATATTAGAATTAGAAATTGAGACAGAGTCTTAAAAGCCTGGATTAATGGACAAAATTATATTACCAGCCTGAAAAGAGCTACTAAACTTCAAAAGGAAATAGTTACATTTTGCGATATTATCCCAAATCCACTGTAAATAGGAAAGATATAGGCCATTTACTGATATTTTTAGAATATTTTTTGGCTGATATAAATAGCTTCTGAGTATCAACGTGCACATATATACACACAGAGTTCCTCAGTTATTATTTTGGAACAGAGATTTCATTTTTAAGCCAAACAGACCATGCTTTCTGTTCACATCTGATGCATTTATGACTCGATATCTCACAATTTCCAAATAATCTAATTCCTCCCTTTAGTTAGAATCTCTAGAAGACTAACATTTTGAGGTGTTGACTGAGCATTTTCCAGGGCTTAGGCGTTTGTGATCTGGGTTTAGAGAGTGTCATTGTCATGGTAATGTGGGATGCTTTTCAATAGAACTCAGGGAAAGCGGTGAATGGTGAATGGTTTCTTAGTCATTATAAGGCTAAGCTCTTAGTTCATAAGAAAGAAAGTCAAATTAATATGAGGAACAGGGTTTTCTTTGTCAAGTTGTTCAGATTTGAGAGTCCAGGAAGAAAATTAAACTTTGCAGTAGTATGATGTGTTTGAATTTAGATATTCCTAGAGAGAACCAGCCATTCCTTAGAGCAGAACATCCTTCTCCTTCTTTCCCTCCCCACCTTGCTACACTGAATGGGTGGGAGCCAAGATCAACTTCTTTGCTCTGTAAGTCTTGGACACAAGACCAGATCAATAGCAACTAGCAGAGGAGAAAAAGGGCTGCCAACCAGTGTGCAAGATCACAAAACTTCTAGGCCATTAGAAGAGAGAGGTGGGTGAAGGGATAAATTGGGAGCTTGGGATTAACATACATCCACTACTATGTGTAAAATAGATCATGAACAAGGGCCTGCTGTATAGCACAGGGAACTTCACTCAATATTCAGCAGTAACCTATATAGGAGAGGAATCTGAAAAATAATGAATGCATGTATGATTGATTCACTTTGTTTTACACCTGAAAATACACAACACTGTCGTTCAACTATACTCCAAAAATTTTTTTAAAAATGAAGAGAGAGTTGGAGACTAAGATCTGCTTGTGTTCTTGGTAAATCTTGTGGTTCCCCAAAGAAAAGCTAGATAACCAGGACACGAATGAAAAAGGGTGGCAATTTTTATGAAGTAGGAACTAAAAGGCAAAGAAGTAAAAGGGAGGTCATGGTTGACCCTCTGTTCAGAGGCTTGCAGGGCACGAGCTGTCCTGTGTGCATTTCCCAAAAGTGGGTACAGGATGGGCAGCCCTCCCCTCCACCCTCCTCCGTGGGGGCAGTCCCCCAGACTCCGTTAGGGACTTCTAAGCCCTCTTCGGGATCCACTGAGTGCCGAAGACACTCCTTTCTTCCCTGGTCACTGCTGGGCAGATGTAGCTTCCCAGACACAACACGGGAAAGGAAGGAGCTTCTATCTGAGACCAAGTAGCTGGTGCAAAACCCTGGAAGGTTGAGTCCCTACAACCCACCAACTTCTCCTCCCACAGATCACAGCTAGAAAGGCAACTGAGAGCCGAAAAATGGGAGCAGGGAGGGGCTTCTTCGCTTAGTATTTCAGTTACTTTTTGTGGTTACAGAACTATGTGCACCTGAGAGAATAAATAAAGAAAACGCCATCTGGGCATGATGGGGAGGGTGACGGCTAAGTCAAATGGCCAGGGGCACACACCAGGCAGCCAGGGCCTGACATCGGCCCCAGGAACTGAGTGCCAGCTCACTCCAGATGGAGACAAAGCCTCCGCAGGAGTTTCCTCATTCACGTCTGTCACCTGTCACGTCAGCACCTGTGAAAATTTAGCAGGGGATGGAGACAGGGGCGTTCCCAATGGCTCAGCGGGTAAAGAATCCACATGCAATGCAGAAGACACAGGAGATGCAGGTTCAATGCCTGGGCAAAGAAGATCCCCTGGAGAAGAAAATGGCAATGCACTTCAATATTCTTGCCTGAAAAATCCCTTGGATAGAGGAGCCTGATGGGCTACACTCCATGAGGTTACACAGAGTGCGACATGACTGAGCAAGTAAGCACGCACAGAAGTGGGTAAGAGAGAGGCAGGGGAGAGTGACTAGGGCAAATGATGTGAACTCTGTGGCCTTTAGGGAGTCACAGTCTTTGCTGCACCTTGGAATCACTTGGGAGGATGTTAAAAGTTCTGGTGTTCATGTCTGGGCCAAGTAGGTCAGCATCTTCATGAGTGAGACCCAGGCATCAGGATGTTTTAAGATCCTCGGGTGATTCCAATGTGCAGCCAAGATCGTGAATCACAGCACTGGCACATTTTCATGGCAGGAAGCACAGATTCAGTCCCTTAGCAGCTTAGGAGTTTTGAGAGCCCCTGTGGTAATGTGTAGGTCTACAGGGGCAGACGGGAAGGGTTGTGGCTGTGGGTAGAAGCACAGGATGACAGACTTGGGAGACCTTCCAAATCTGAACACTCGTGACCGCATTAAAGGCTGTATGGTCATTGTATTACCTATGATTAAAAGAACAACTTTAAGATGCCTCCAAATTTCTCAGACCCTCTTTTAGTTATAAAGCCAGACGTCTAAAAGGAGGCAGGGGTGGGGGTGCGATGAATTGGGAAATTGGGATTGACGTATATACACTAACTATGCATAAAATACATAACTAATGCAAACCAACTGTATAGGACAAGGAATTCTACTCCACGTTCTGTGGTGACCTAAATGGGAAGGAAATCCAAAAAAGAGGGGATGTATGTATCTGTAGAGCTGATTCACTTTGCTGTACAGCAGAAACTAAGACCACATTGTAAAGCAACTATACTCCAATAAAACTTAATTAAAAATAGATCAATAAAAGGAGGCAGGGATCTGAATGTGTCCAACTAGAGACTGGGGTATGACTGATTGACAGGAGCCACTCAGAGCCTTGGAGGCAAAATGTCCCAAAGGGACACTGAGCGGGAAAGGATTGCAATCAGGACCAAGGAATGAAAAGTAAGGCTGAAGAAAGAAGCGGGTGCTGAAAAATAAAGTGCAAGAGGCAAAAATGCAGCCTTGAAAACCTGATCAGCACCCCCTCCCCAGTAGACTGGAAGAGGAGGATGTGTGAAGATGGGTCCGGGTAAATGACTTTGGACCCGACTGGGTCTCTTTCCTTGCAGCCAGCCATGTGACTAAAGATGCCACTGGTTCTGGAAAACCAGACACGCTGCCTTAGCCCAGACCCTGGGACCATCGGCTTTGGCCTTGTGTCCATGAGGAGGTGACCAGGGTGAACCAGTTTCCCTGTGCTCCTTCCAGGGCGTGGACTGTGACCAGTGGCAGCGATTCCCTCCTTTGGTTACTCACAGACTTGGTGACTCTCAACCAGAGAGCCAGGGCTGATAACTAGAGCACCCAGCCCCCGCTGGGCTCCAGCGTGGACAGTAGTTGGCGCTGGCCTGGTTGGGAAAGAAGAATCAAGTTTTCTCATGTTTCTAAAAATAGCATCTTTGAACGGATTCTACACTTTAACATCCTTTGTGTTATGTTCACATCTCACTCATTCTGCTCAAGTGAAGCTCAGGTTGAATTTCCTAGCAATATCCTGTTCCACTTTGTGCTGACGTGCTCAGCCGTGGCTGACTCTTTGTGACCCCATGGACTGTAGCCCGCCAGGTTCCTCCGTCCGTGGGATTTTCCAGACAAGAATACTGGAGTGGGTTGCCATTTCCTTCTCCAGGGGACCTTCCTGACCCAGGGATTGGACCCGAGTCTCCTGTGCCCCCTGCATTGCAGGCATATTCTTTACCACTGTGCCACCTAGGAAGCCAAAAGTGAGTGAAAGTCGCTCAGTCGTGTCTGATTCTTTGCGACCCCATGGACTATACAGTCCATGGAATTCTCCAGGCCAGAATACTGGAGTGGGTAGCTGTTCCCTTCTCCAGGGGATCTTCCCAACCCAGGGATCGAACCCAGATCCCCTGCACTGCAGGCGGATTCTTAACCACTGTGCCACCTGGGAAGCCCAGGAGAGATGTAGATCGCTCTCCCCTGGGCTGCCCACCAACTCCTGTCACAGTATAGCCCACAGATGGAGAGGGGGCCGGCTGGCTGAGTCAGAGCAGAGCAGGCAGCTCCAGTGTCTACAGCAAGTTCAGTTTCACTTGCCACATCAAGGGTGAATCAGGACTCCGCTGGGGTAATGAGAGTGGATCAAGTGGGATCCATAGCCAGGCAGGCCCTCGGGCCCCATCATTCGGTGTGTGGGCGCTCTCACCCAACTTATACACAAAGAGCTGGGGCTGGTCTGGGTCTCCCCTTGGGTGTCCCCCAGAAAGGTGCTCAGGACATTCCACTTCAGTTCTCATTATTATTACATGCGGGTTTCTGGTGATGCTATAAACAATCTGCAAAAAGTCCTTGAAATTACTGTAAAGCTATTCTAGAAACAGTACTATTTTCGCTAGAATTAACAACAAACCCCTCACCCAACTCGTCAAGCCTTAAAATTTTTTTCTTTTTCTTTATTTAATATGTGTATATATACATATGTGTATCTTTTTTCTATATTGGAGGATAAGTGCTTTACAATATTGTGTTGGTTTCTGCAATACAACAGCGTGAATCAGCCATAAGTATGCAAACGTCCCCTCCCTCTTGAGCTTCCCTCCCTTCTAACCCACCCCCATCCCACCCCTCTAGGTATCATGAGCACTGAGATGAGCTCCCTGAGCTACACAGCAGCTTCCCATTAGCTATCATTTTTATACATGGAAGTGAATATAAGTCAATGCTACTCTCTCACACAGAGAAACTGAGAGAAGCAGTCTTTTTTTAAAAATTCTTACTGGAGCCCAGTTTTGAGTCTCACTCATTGAATTCTTCTCGTTAAATCACTAGTCAACAAACTTTATTTGAACATTCTAGGACTGGGGTTTAAACATTAGGTTTAACAAAAAAAACAATCAGGATGAAATAAGAAGCCATTCCTTGGCTCAGCGAGTTGATCTGGATAATCCGATTGCAAATCCTTCTGTTAGGAGCAGATTTGCAAAACCTCAATCAACACAAAGGGGACCTTTCATAAAAGCTTTTCTCTGCCACAATGTTTCACCACTTATTCTCAAAAAAAAGAATGCCTTCTGGGAAGATGCCTAGCACACTACATGATTTAAAGTGTTTTTTAACCTGTTTAAAACATTGCCTCATTAAAAAATTAGGTCAAGGAATAGTAGGTGTCATGGTAATAATAGGTACTTATAATACAATTTGAAAAATTGTCTTATGCCTGTAATTACCAATTCACCCCTTTACTTTCCTTCTTTATGCTCGTCATTATCTTTTTATTTTTTTAGTTCTTATTCTTTGCTCCCTGTTTCATCAGCCTGTCGTTTCTTCACCCCTTTTGCTTCCCAGGGCAGAGCCACACTAGCATATATTCTGCATGAAATTTCTAGAGAAATAGATTTTTCATGAGTTTTCAAAGAAACAGGTTCTTTTTCCACACTCATACCTCATTTGCAATGGGATGTGCATTGGGGTTACAGAACACCTCTAGACTTCTCAGCCTCTTTGGAACTGGAGATGAAGAGGGAGAAAAGTTCTCTATTTTTATCTGTGAAACTCGCACTTGACAGCTCTGCTCGTGGATGACTTTTTTTTATCACTTTAAAAGTTTAAGGAGGACAAAGACTGATCTACCTCTTTCCTAAAGAAAAAAATCTCCAACAATTGTGATAATCTTGTAGAAATAATGATCTCTCAAGGACAAACTCATTTTATTTGAGAGGTTTCTGGAATTCTACAGCATTTTCTGGAAGAATGAGCAGATGTCCATAGGATGGAGATTGTTATAACTTGACAAGAGTTCATCCACCAGGAAAGATAAATGATCAGCTCCAGAAAGATCCATCATGTTGGAACTTGGCATTTGTTCTCAGGTTAGCCAAGGGCTGTGGCTCAATTCAGAGCCGAGATACAGCCGATACTAGCGAATTCCTGCTAATTTTACAAACTCTACTTTTATTCTAATTTCTCCAGTGCTTAACTTAGAGCCTGCCTCAATCTGGACTCTGAATAAATATTTGTTTTGTTTTGCTTTGTTTTAAAGTAACAAATACTTTTTTTGAGGGAAGACTTACTGGGACTCTTTTTATTGTAAAGGAATAAAGGGAAAACCATTCATATAGATCCAAACCTGAGTGGTTCCCCACAGCAGTGACACCAGCGATGATGGTCTTAGGTCCATCTTACAAGCAACTCTGTGAAGACACCCAAAGCCTTGTAAAGGGGGAGCCCCAGGACCCTGTAAAACCTGTCACTGACACAGATCCCACGGCCGCCTTCCGTGACTGAGCAGTCACCTTCTGATGGCTTTCTTTCCTTTTTATTGGAATGTAATTGCTTTACGATGTTGTGTTGGTTTCTGCTGTAAAACAAAGTGAATTCACTATATGCACACGTACACCCGCTCCCTCTTGAGTCTCCCCCCCCACCCCCCATCCCACCCTTCTAGGTCAACTCAGAGCACGGGCTAGGCTCCCTGTTACACAGCCCCTTCCCGCTAGCGGTCTGCTTTACACAAGGCAGCGTATGCGTGTCGCGGCCACTCTCTCAGTTCACCTCACTCTCCCCTCCCTGTGTCTACAGGTCTGTTCTCTGCGTCTGCACCTCTGCTCCGGCCCTGCAAATAAGCTCATCGGTACTCTTTTTTCTAGATTCTATATACACGTGTTTTTCTTTGATTTTCTTTGTTCATGTTTGGCTGTGCTGGTCTTCGTTTCTGTAGGCTTTTCCTTAGTTGCAGGGGGCTGCTCTTGGTCGTGGTGCGGGGGCTTCCCACTGCGGGGGCTTTTCCAGCTGCGGAGCACGGTTCTGGGAAGCGTGGGCTTCAGTAGCTACGGCGCACGGACAAATGCCACGTGAGTTGCTCTGTGGCAGGTGGGATCTTCCCAGACCAGGGAATGGACCTGTGTCCCCTGTACTAAGCCACCAGCGAAGCCCTATATGTGTTTTAAAGTAGAAAGTTATTTAACATTTGAATTGTATAAAGCACCTGAAGGATTTAAAATACCAAGGAAAAAACCTTTTTTTTTGTACCCTGAAGTGGGGATAAAGTGCCAGTAAAGCTCTCAAACCACATAGAGAAAAAAAATATACAATGACCCCAGATAGACAAAAATATTAATTAGGAGACTTGTTGAGATTGACTTCTCCTATCGAGCATACTTATCATTCACGTCACGGTACTTTTGAAAGCAGGAAGGAAAAAGACAGTAGAAAGAAACAAATATATGTGACCCAACCAAGATGGTGGAGTAGAAGGGTGCTGAGCTCACTTCTGCTCATGAACTCATCAAAAATACCATACACGTGGAACAATCCTCATTGAAAACAGTTTGGAAACTGGCAGAAATTCTCCTGCACAACTGAGACTGTAAAGAAAGATCCTCATGGAGTCAAGGGGGAGTGAAGAACGTGATCCAGTCAGCAAGTACGCAGAAGAGGTGATCGTCCCTGTGATGGGTTTAAATGGAGCATAATTTATAAAAACATTGAACCATCACTACGTTCGACACTTGAAACTAATGTAATACTTAAAGCATCTCTACTTCAATACAAATAAACAAACAAAATTCCTGAAACAAAACTGACCTCACTTTTAAAAGATTTCTTAAATAATACACTGAATATTTAATTACAAATCCATGTGGGAGATAAGGGTGGAAGGATGAGGTGGTAAGTTTTTGGCTTTATGCCATTTATTCATTCTTTTATTCATTTATAACATCTGTCATTCCCTAAATGATTTTAAGGAAGTTTGGAAACATCTAAACAATACCAAAGGTAATGTTTTATAATATATATAATATATTATATATAACAATATATTATCTAATGTTTACTAATTTACTCTTGGGGTAAGTTCAGTTCAGTTCAGTCGCTCAGTCGTGTCCAACTCTTTGCGACCCCATGAACCGCAGCACGCCAGGCCTCCCTGTCCATCACCAACTCCCGGAGTCCACCCAAACCCATGTCCATCGAGTCGGTGATGCCATCCAACCATCTCACCCTCTGTCGTCCCCTTCCCCTCCCGCCCCCAATCCTACCCAGCATTAGGGTCTTTTCCTATGAGTCAACTCTTTGCATGAGAAGGCCAAAGTATTGGAGTTTCAGCTTCAACATCAGACCTACCAATGAACACCCCGGATTGATCTCTTTTAGGATGGATTGATTGGATCTCCTTGCAGTCCAAGGGACTCTCAAGAGTCTTCTCCAACACCATAGCTCAAAAGCATCAATTCTTCAGCGCTCAGCCTTCTTCACCATCCAACTCTCACATCCATACATGACCACTGGAAAAACCATAGCCTTGACTAGACAGACTTTTGTTGGCAAAGTAATGTCTCTGTTTTTAAATATGCTATCTAGGTTGGCCATAACCTTCCTTCCAAGGAGTAAGCGTCTTTTAATTTCATGGCTGCAGTCACCATAAGCAGTGATTCTGGAGCCCAAAAAAATAAAGTCTGACACTGTTTCCACTGTTTCCCCATCTATTTCCCATGAAGTGATGGGACCAGATGCCATGATCTTAGTTTTCTGAACGTTGAGCTTTAAGCCAACTTTTTCACTCTCCTCTTTCACCTTCATCAAGAGGCTCTTTAGTTCTTCTTTAGTTTCTGCCATAAGGTATTGGACAGGAATAGCTGAGAGAAGTTACTGTCACCAAACGGGGGTCTTTCCTGAAAAGAGGTAGGAGGAACAGTGTAAACACTGTACATCAAAGAAAATGAATGTGCCTCCTTTACTGAAAAGGAAATTTCCTTGGCTTTCTTTCATCCTCTCCGTGGGTTCCCTCGTCTCCGAGGCAGGGCAGCTCTTTGGAGACAGGATGATAGATGGCATGAGAGGAGGTGGCATGGGCCACGCAATCAGGAGAGGAGGTCACGAGATGGTGCGTGTGGAACGGGTCCTCTTCCTCCTGTGACCCTGCAAAATTCGAACAAATGTAAGCTGGCTCTCTTGAGAAGCTGTCAGGATGGGCAGAAGGTAGAGTTCAGCAGCAAAGCTCGAAGTAAGCAGGGTCTGAATTGAACATCAAAAACGCAGGTTCAGCATGGAGGGTGTTTGACTAGAAGTCTTCAGAGATCTCAGGAGAGTCACACTTTTCAAAATCTCTGGTGAAGTAAGGGCCCCAATGACGGTTTCCATATGGCTGCAGGGGCAACAGCAAGCCACCCTCTGCTTGCCTTCCCTCCACTTCATCATTGCCCCATTCATTCTATCATCCTGGCATCTTTGGGCCGCTGATAGGTCTTCTAAAAGCTTACTATGTGATCCTTTCCCTCTGGACTTCATTCAGGGTCTTCCTACCCTGTATTCACTGAAGCTAACTCCTACTTAGTTCCCAATGTATACATCAGAATTCTTCTACTGCTTTAAAAAGTAATTGACTCTTCTCTTCCAAGGGAGGAAAATATTAATCGTGTTACATTGTGTTAACTAGATGCTTGTGTCTCATTGCTATTTCTCAATTTTGCCTAGAAGGTCTCAGGTTGGGATTTCACTAAGTTCTATTTTAATTCACTCTTTTTGAAGGAAATGCACTGCTGGATGGGGTGACTCATGGGGCCAGAGCCCTGGGGGAGATGGAAGAACCTAACATTCTACAGGCACAGAAATCTCCCTTCAAACCTGCTTCCAGAACTGCCTTGGGAATTACCTGGCAGTCCAGTGGTTAGGACTCTTCACTTCCACTGCAGGACATGTGGGTTCGACCCCTGGTCAGGGAACTGTATGCTGTGAGGTGTGGCAAACACATACACACACACAGGAATAACAAGTGTACTTTTAAAACTTGCCAGGTGTTGAAGCTATTATGCATCATAGACTATAACTGTTACTAAGTTTTGGGAAAATCATGATAAATCATTTTTAAAAGTTTAATAAATTGCACAGTGGCCAGATAAAAGTCAGTCTGCTTAAAGCTTTGTAGTGAAGTTGCTTGGTCATATACTCCAAAAAAAGCATTTTTTTTTTTTTAAGAGAGGGGAGAGATGAGTGTGGTCATCCTGAGGTTCACAAATCCTGTGACATCTGTTGACCCCACCCCAAGTCCCTCGCGGGAGTTAAGCTTTTTTTCCCCTTCACTGGGTACCCAAGCTAGACCAGAGCTTGGCACTTTCTAAGTGCTCAATAAATACTTGTAAGATGAGAGAATTCGAAGTGTTGCTTTCCCCAAGGTTGTTTATCAAGTGGAGATGCACAAAGGCTAAAATTGCTGTAAAATTTTCAAACACCAGTAACTAGCAGGCACTTTTCTAAAAAATAGGGAAGTCTACTGATACCCTTGAAGGCTCGTATCCTGGGTGCCTATATACCCTAAGGATAAAGATTCTTCCTTTACTCTCAGTTCTTTTTGGTTTTCATGCATTTTGTGGGCCTGTTTCTCTCTGTCTCTCTTTTTTCCAAGCCCTGTACCATCCCTGAAGGCTTCTCAACCTCCAGGCCTGTATTTGTCTTTCCTCTCCTAAAGTCATATATTGCTACCACCCAGGATTTATTTATTAATATTTAAACACTTCATAGGGAAAAGCACAGAGATCAGGAGACTCAGATTCCTGTCCTAAGTCAGTACTATCCAGCTCTGAAATTATGAATAAGTGTCTTTACTTCACTGAATCTAACAAGGGGATTAGATGAACCTGGACCCCAAAGAAGTTTCAACTTTTGTGCTTAGTGATTGTGAAGATCCATCTGGAGCAGGATTCTGTACAGATTTTTGAAACAGTCCTTGGGATTAGTGGGAAGGACTTTAGTTGGCAACTTTCGCTGTGGCCAGAGGAGGAATCACATCCGAGCACCAGACCCAGGACTAAACTTCAGGAGCATCTGGGCACGTGTTATCTTTCTCGTGAGCTCTAACATTTTCTTTGCCTTGTTTTTCTCTGAAAGGGCTCTTCTCTGACAAGGGCTCTTCTCTGACAAGGGCTCTCCTGCAGGCCTTTTCTCTGTATTCCACACGTAGTAGCTACTCTATTAAGATATTTTGAATGAATAAATGTGTCATTGATCTGCACAGTTACACATAGATAAAACAGTATGTTCTGTATTATATGACTTTTAAACATTTAAAAAAGACTTAAATTTTGAAAAGTTATGCAGACAGTCATTTAAATGAAATCAACATACATTGAAAGAAACACACAAATTTATTTTTCCACAGTGAATTTTTTCAAGAGTTTATTTTTACTTCAGTCTCTAAGACTTAAATGTGGGTTTCTCTAGAAAGAATTCTGTATATCCAATGTGATGATGAAAAGCTCTTAAATGCTACTAGAAGGTTATAGCCACATGCTTGATGAATTCTGTATGATTAAGTGACTGAGACTGGATGTTTTTGCATGCAGCATTTATTTTTAATTTTTTAAATAACAGCTTTATTGAGATATAATCACATACCATAAAGTTTATCCTTTTAAAGGGTTGAATGCAGTGACTTTTAATATACTCACAGAATTGCATATTTATCATCACTCTCTGTCTAATTCCAGAGCATTTATATCACCCCCCAAATAAGCTCCATATCCACTTGCAGTTCTTCTGCATTCCATCTCTCCCTAACATCGGCAACTCCTTAACTGCATCCTGTCTCTGTGGGTTTGCCTGCTTTGGACGTTTCATGGTAATAGCATCGAACACAACGTGGCCTTCTGTGGCTGGCTTCTTTCACATGTTTTTAGGTTTCATCCATTTGTACCGTGGATCAGCACTTCATTGCTTTTTACGACTGAATGGCATTCCATTATGTGGATGGACATTTTGTTTGTCTGTTCATCAGTTGATGGACATTTCAGTTGTTTCCACTTTTTGGCTATTTTGAATAATACCCAAATTGCTGCTGTGAACATCTTTAGGTTTTGTGTAGCCGGGGGATTGGGTCAGATGGTTAATTGTTAACTTGGTGAGTGACTCCCCAAAACTGAGATATTTGGGGAATATTAACCATATTTTAATGATGCTGCTCCCAAATGATAAGTTCTGGTTTATCCCTCCACTGTTACAACCAAGCAGCTTAGTGACACACTTGATCGCTAGCAGGACCCTGGGGGGAGCCCTGGGCCTGAGCTGTGAGTAGAATGATGGGGAAGCCTCACTATAACTGGTCCCCACTCACCTTGAGATAATGATGCCAGCAAGGCAGGAAATTTCAGCAGAGGCAGGAGTCATCTAGGAGTCCTCTTCGAGGGACTGGGTCCTGAGTCTGATATACATCACATTCCCACTGCCTCACCCCTAGTCCACCTCCACAGTCCCCAGAATTTATCACCAGCACGATGCAGTTCTGAACCTGTGTCCTTACCTGTAATAACACCTCCCCCAGGGAACTGTTAGGAAGAAATGTGGGATAACAAATGAAGTGTGTGAGACGGGGTCCAGCACACAGAACAGAAGCAGTACTTCAGGTTCTAACCCTTCTCTTCAATATAATGCAAATATGAGTGGTCCGAAAAGTGGTGCGCTTGTAATTAGAAGATACGGATTCGAGTTTTAGGTTAGCTTTTTGCTAGTTTTATGAAGCTGGACAACTCAGTTTAAGTTGAACTTCCTCTGCCTTTAAAATGAAGATAACCATGCGTCCTGCCTTACAATTACTTGACTTCCAAGACTTTTAAGACTGTATGAAGAAGTGCTTTGTGAAGGTATGAGTGTTCAATGAATATGGATTAATACAATTTTGGGCCTCCACTCTTCCTGACAGGTTTCATGCTTGATTCATGTCCTCACTGGCCATAAGAGATCAGAGGGAAAAAAGATCACACCCAGACTCCAAGTATGCACTGCCATGGGCTGCTATAATCAATCACCATATGACACACGTGCATGTGCTAAGTCGCTTTAGTCAGGTCCGACTCTGTGTGACCCCATGGACTGCAGCCCACCAGGTTCCTCTGTCCACAGGAGTCTCCAGGCAAGAACACTGGAGTGGGTGGCCATGCCCTCCTGCAGGGGATCTTCCTGACTAAGGGATCAAACCCATGTCTTTTACGTCTCCTGCATTGGCAGGCAGATTCTTTGCCACTAGTGCCACCTGGGAAGCCCATCCTATGACACATAGATTCTGTAACATTTGGGGTCAAAACTCCTCTCCTCCTGATTTCTGAAACTCAGGCCTGAGATAAGCATAATACTGCACTGAACTGAAAGTAGAATCATCCAGCCTGGAGGAGCAGTAAGTCAGTCTCTAAGCTTCACAGCCTAGGATCACTGAGTCTGGCAGAGGTCAAGGGTACCTAGGGTCCAAGTAATTTTAAATACTGACCTCCCGTCTTAGCAAAAGTGCACAGTGCTGCATACATGCCCCTACATTTCTATGTAGGGGAAAAAAAAAACTCCAAAGAAGAAAGTCTAATGCTTATGGTTGATACTATAGTTGCTTGACTCAACAAATTCTAGCTTGCCTTCCAGAGCTATAGATACTGTCACACTAAAAATGATATTTCGAAACTATTGAGAAATTCCCTGGTGGTCCAGCGGTTACGTCTCTGGGTTTTCACTGGGGTCCTGCATTCGCCCCCTGGTCATGGGACTAAGATCCTGGGCATCTCGTGGTGCTGCCCAAAACAGAACTCTGTGAAGGTAGAAATCTACAAGGAAACGGAATTGCACACACAGACACGATCCTGCATGTCTTGGGGGGAAGGGAAAACATTGAAGCAGAGCCCCACATCGAGAAGATCCAGTTTTCGGCAATCACGGTTAGTTATTCTGGACCATAGGGAATGTTCTAAGGTCTAGGCATATGGCATATACAAAAGGGTAGATCTGCCTTGGCATCTGGTAGGCAGTGTCAGCAGTGATGTTTCTAGTGGAGAGCTTCATTCCATCTGGCTGCATTGTTCTTCACTGAGCAGCATCTAGGACTGAATCCCCATGAACGTCTTGTACCAAATCACATCCTTGTCTGATTAATAGCTAGAGTGGATTCTGTTGTCAGTGACTAACAACCTCAACCAAGACTACTCCATCATAACACCCTAATGAGAATGAAAAAGAACCATGGAATTCAGATTTGAAAAAACATATTTGGAAAAGGTGAAAAAGAGGTTTTATTTTTTAAAATTAGTTTTATGTAATATCTCTAATATTATGAAGTTGAGTAGAGCTCTTTTTTCTGTGATTATAATCAATTCTATGCTATGTATGTGACGTTTTTACAGTGATAAAGTCTGTTGTTATTTTTGATAAAGTCTGTTTTTATTTAATACTTCCAAACTTTTCTTCCAAATGTGCTTTCTTCAAGTTAAGAATAGCAGTTTCATGCCAAAAGTTAATTAAAATATTTTAATTAATGTTTGGAAAGTTTCATAATTTTCAAACACAAATATTTTTAAATTATGATTTATAAAATTAGCACAGTATTTTAACCATAGTTTGCCCTTCTGGGGACCTTCTGCTGGAGGACTTTCAGCTTTTCAGTCTACGATCTTGAGGCTCTAGATACAAATCACTGTTTGAGTCTCAGAAGAAATTTGAGAGGCAGAGACATATTATTTTAGACAAGAGTCAGACAAGGGTTATTCTAGCAAAAAAAAAGAAAAAAAAGAAGAAGGAATAAAAGATAGAAAGAAAATTTCGTATTACCTTCTACTTTTAGGAGTTGGGCATTTGTCCCATTTCTTCTAAATTGGAACCCTATTTTATTTTTGTTTGAATTCTCCAGACTGCAGTTCTTTAAGCCTTAATTGCTTTGCTGGGGAGCTGTACTCTGTCAAATACTCTGTTGAAGAAAGTCAAAGATGGTCTCCCTTTCTACCCAATGTAACATATGTCCTCTTCTCATAGTTAATTAATTCATTCATCTTCCATATATTCACCACAAACTGTTTCCCCTTTGTGATTGAAAGAATAAGCCCCCTAAAGATGCCCAAGATGTCTATATCCTAATTCCTAGAACCTGTGAATATGTGAGCTTGCATAGAAAAAGAGAGGAAATCTCCAGATGGGATTATCTTGAGAAGGGAAGATTATCTTACATTATCTGTGCCGGCAAATGTAATCACAAAGGTCCCTATGTGATAAAAGCAGTAGGTTCAGAGTAAGAGAAGGTGGTGTTACAGCAGGAACTGAGAGCAGAGAGAGCTGACAGAGGTTGGAGATGCTATACCGCCGACTTTGAAAATGAAGGAAGCACAGCCTGTAATTTAATCTTCCACCACAACCTTTACCATGTCTATGCTCTCCCTTGGAATTTTAAACATGGGGAAGTTTCTACACCAAAAAATAAAAATCCATGCAGGTGTGAGCAGCAACTTAACCTTCTGTCTTCCCCTCCAGGCCCCCCACAGCAGTGTCGGAGGGCGCATGGCTTCCCATGGGATTGCCCTGGAGGAGAAGCCAAACTTTGCTTTTGATTGACTACACTGGGTGATTAACTCAGCTCTTGCCTTTGACCCAAGGAAAACTGGATGCAATTCTGTGATGCTCAGGGTTGAACTGCAGAGAAAGGGAGGCATTTTCTTCCCCAGAATGGCTCCCCTCCGGGAAGCCTTCAGCAGAGATCACTGTAGCTACTGCTTGTCTCTGACGGCTCTCTTTGTGTCTGCCAGGGTCCTCAGCTCCACTGGGCAGGCAGGACCGGGCTGCCTAGGAGTGATTTTATATTCGGGCTTATTGTATACAGTAGCTCCTGGTACATAAAGGTAACAGTATTTCCTGCTTCCTCCTCTATAACAACCATCTATACTGACTACAGCAACAGTTAGAATTGGACATGGAACAACAGACTGGTTCCAGATAGGAAAAGGAGTATGTCAAGGCTGTATATTGTCACTGTGCTTATTTAACTTATATGCAGAGTACATCATGAGAAACGCTGGGCTGGAGGGAGCACAAGCTGGAATCAAGATTGCTGGGAGAAATATCAATAACCTCAGATATGTAGATGACACCATCCTTATGGCAGAAAACGAAGAAGAACTAAAGAGCCTCTTGATGAAACTGAAAGAGGAGAGTGAAAAAGTTGACTTAAAGCTCAACATTCAGAACACTAAGTCATGGCATCTGGTCCCATCACTTCATGGCAGATAGGTGGGGAAACAGTGGCTGACTTTATTTCTTGGGCTCCAAAATCACTGCGGATGGTGATTGCAGCCATGAAATTAAAAGATGCTTACTCCTTGGAAGGAAAGTTATGACCAACCTAGACAGCATATTTAAAAGCAGAGACATTACTTTTCACCAAAGGTTTGTCTAGTCAAGGCTATGGTTTTTCCAGTAGTCACGTATGGATGTGAGAGTTGGAGTATAAAGAAAGCCGAGTGGGGAAGAACTGATGCTTTTGAACTGTGGTGTTGGAGAAGACTCTTGAGAGTCCCTTGGACTGCAAGGAGATCCATCCAGTCCATCCTGAAGGAGATCAGTCCTGGGTGTTCATTGGAAGGACTGATGTTGAGGCTGAAACTCCAATACTTTGGCCACCTCATGCGAAGAGCTGACTCATTTGAAAAGACCCTGATGCTGGGAAAAATTGAAGGTGGGAGGAGAGGGGGACGACAGAGGATGAGATGGTTGGATAGCATCACCGACTCAATGGACATGGGTTTGGGTAGGCTCAGGGAGTTGGTGGTGGACAGGGAGGCCTGGCGTGCTGCGGTTCATGAGGTCTCAAAGAGTCAGACACAACTGAGCGACTGAACTGGATACTGACTATACTGTGTGGTCATTGTAGTGAGAAGAGCAAGAAAAAATGTCCAGTTTAAAAGCTGATAAAGAGAAGGGGGCCAAGGCAGAAGAGTAGAAGGAGAAAGCCTGTCCTATTTAGAAAAGCTATGTGAAAAGGGGAATAAAAAGTTTTCTAAGTGATTTACCGGAAGGGTTCGCTCTGTGGGAAAGAAGGGTTGTTTTGAGGCTCAGTAAGTTTATATTTTTCTAAAAGTGTTCCAAACATTAACCAAAGGATTAAGCTGAGAAATAGAAACCCATAAAAAAAATTATATTATTATTATTCTTACCATTACATGTGAGGTTCTTCTTTAATATATTTTTTAATGCTTTTAACTATATACTTTTCTATTGCCTTCTCATATGACAAAGGTCTTGTAATTTATCTCTAGAGAAATTAGAGTTATTTCAAAATTTCCTCTGGCATGAATACATGAAATTTGCTCTTCAACTATTGAACAAAAAGTTCTATACAAGCTTCTAATGCTACTGATAGACGGGACACCCTTACTCAGACAATCAAGCATACTCTCTCTGATTCTGGCCATAAATATGAGCTTTTCTTTAAAATTATTCAATCTCAGTCAGACCAATGAGCTACATTTCAATATAAAGTTGTAACTTCTCGATTGTTACATGGACCCTTCCTGAGTTATGGGATGGATTTATATGGCTAACACCAGGGTATGGTTAAGTTTAAAGACCCTGCTATGTTGGGAACAATTAAATTGCACCATCCCAGGTAAGAGCTAGTGGTAAAGAACTGGCCTACCAAAGCAGGAGATGCAAGAGACACAGGTTCGATCCCTAGGTCAGGAAGATCCCTTGGAGGAGGAAATGGCAACTTACTCCAGTATTCTTGCCTGGAGAATCCCATGGAAAGAGGAGCCTGGCAGTCTACAGTCCATGGGTTGCAAAGAGTCAGACATGACTGAGAACAGCACCCAGAAAAACTAATGAGTCTAATAACACTAGAAAATTGGCCTGGGTGCCTTATGAAAAATGCCAAAATCTCATTTCCCTTAAAGATAGTGATTGGTGTGGAACAAATTGGGTCAGGCAACCAGAAATATACAGGGTCACACTTAATGAAACTCAATAGCTCTGAAGCACCTATCTACAGCCCTGGCTTCCACCAGGATGGATAGGAATGTGTACTTTAGGATTCTCTTGTTCTCAAGGCCACTTGAGTGCTAATTTAGATGTGACTCTAGCAAATTTGCCATTAACACAAGCCTAATGGACTCAGAGATCTGTGTTCCACTGGTATGACCATTTAGCAGCTATTTCTGTGCCTTCAGTAGAATTAGAAGATGTAATTGCCCACATTGAAGCCTTAACAGAAACAAACCCTTAAATGATAGTAACCAGGCTATTAGCCTACTGAATTCTGAAGTCTCTTTGATGAAGAAAGTTGTGTTACAAAGTCACACAGCCGTCTGTAACCTTACGACATCTCAAGGAGGCACTTGAATTTGAATTAAAATTCAAACTGAATGCTGCATTTTCACACCAGAAGAATCCTCTAATATACATTTAATGACACATTAAAAATTAGATTTCTGCCTAAAGTGTTTCACTTTCTAGTCTTGGTGATCATTTGGGGAGTCGACTTGGTTCCAGAAACTCATGGCTTAAATCCCTCTGAAAGCTTTATTAATGTTACTAGCTGTATTACTTACATGCTATTTCATGAGATTGCTGTCTCTTACATCACCTGATAGGTAACCAGGCCTCCAATAAAATTAGCGATGGTTAAATGTCTTGAGGCAGTTGATCATATATATATACATGAAGTGAAGTGAAGTGAAAGTCGCTCAGTATCAACAAAGCCTACTAGCACATTGAGTGGCCTATCACAGCTGAGCCATTTTTTTTTTCCATGGCACCCTTTGTACTCATATGTGTATTGTCAGATTTGCATCTCTACTTCCTAAACTGAAATTAAAATCTCATGCCACCTAGCCGTTTCACTGAAATGTGTGAATATTTACTGCCAGCAACTAATTGCCCAAGACATTAAAATAACCATCAAAATGCCAAGCTTGGCAGACACAGCCTATTGTCTGCAGATGACATTTTCACCAGTTACTTTAAAGGGCTGAGCAGCCATCATCCCCTGGGCAAGAACTGGCATATTGTTTTGCAAAATATCAACTTTTCTCGAAATAGAAACACATTCTGCTGACTATTAGTGCTTCTCTTTGAAAGAGTAATTGCAGTACTTTACTCATAGATGGTTCTTCATACCTTGCAAACCATTCTATTATCACATCTTTTTTTTTTTTAAAGCAATCGCTGTTTATTAACTGATCAGATTGTAAAAATAATCATGGTAGATACCTCAGTTCATCCTTCAGATAAGCCTGTTGATCTGCTCTTCCCTGTTTCCAGCATCTCCACCTTCTACAAAATGGGTGGTCTTTTTCTTCATTCCACTTTATGGAGAAGACAGTTTAAGGGGCCACGGGAAGCTGTTTGCTTCTTTGAACTGCTTTCCGACAACATAGATCTCATGAATCTAATCCTCCATGCAGATAATGCCATATTTCCCATGAGACTGAACAATCAACATGTTATCTGTCAGGACAATTGACTTCTTTTAGTTTTGCCATAACCACACTTGTGGAACAATTCATTTACAGACTTCAGATTTGGGTACCCTTAATGGCAGAAAGTGAAGAGAATCTAAAGAGTTTCTTGATAAAGGTGAAAGAAGAGAGTGAAAAAGCTGGTTTAAAGCTCAACATTAAAAAAACTAAGATTATGGCATCCAGTCCCATCACTTTGTGGCAAATAAATGGGGAAAAAATGGAAATAGTGACAGACTTTATTTTCTTGGGCTCCAAAATCACTGCAGGTGGTGACTGCAGCCATGAAATTAAAAGACGCTTGCTCCTTGGAAGAAAAGCTATGACAAACTTAGACAGCATATTAAAAAGCAGAGATACTACTTTTCCAACAAAGGTCTGTATAGTGAAAGCTATGGTTTTTCCAGTAGTCATGTACAGATGTGACAGTTGGAGCATCATGAGGGCTGAGCATCAAAGAATTGATGCCTTCAAACTGTGGTGTTGGAGAAGACTCTTCAGAGTCCCTTTGACAGCAAGAAGATCAAACCAGTCAATCCTAAAGGAAATCAACCCTGAATACTCATTGGAAGGACTGATTCTGAAGCTGAAGCTCCAATACTTTGGCCACCTGATGTGAAATGCCGACTCATTAGAAAAGCCCCTGATGCTGGGAAAGATTGAAGGCAGAAGGAGAAGGAGACAGCAGAGGATGAGATGATTGGATGGCATCATTGACTCAATGGACATGAGTTTGAGCAAACTCTGGGAGATAGTGAAGGACAGGGAAGCTTGGCATGCTGCAACCCATGGGGTTGCCAAGAGTCAGACACAACTGAGTGATTAAATAACAACAACAAATGCAATGTATGTTCCACAATTCTCAGTGTGTTAATTGAAGCCTTGTTGAGCTTCACGAAGGTGACTTGTTGGCAATTCACAAAGGTGGCATTGCAGATCTGACAGAGGCAAAGAAGTTGAAACACATTTCAAACCTTTGGGCTCACATAACTGATACCTATGATCCTGATGACAAATGCCAATTTGGGTTCTGCAGGTACATAGAAGTTGCTGGCTTTTTGTGTCATCCTAGTCATTTAAATTTCAGTTCTGTACATCTGCCTTTATTCCTTGTGAAAGTGCTTAGCTTTCTCATAGATAAGCTTTCTCTTTGCCTTTTGAAGCATCTTTTGGGCAAACTTCTTTCTCAGGGACTTGAGCTTAAGCTCTGTGAAATTCTTTTGCTTTTTCTTAATGGTTTCTGGCATAGCAGGAACCTTCTTTTTCTTCTCTTCTGCACCCTCCATGGTTCCATCTGGGAAGGAGCTTCATTTCTTAAAATTAATGCTTATTCCCATTTTATGTAAAAGGAAATCATGAGAGTCAAATATTTAAATCCCCCTTGTATGTTGCTCATCTCTGTTGATGTTGGGGTCAGTCATGTGACTTAGTTTGGCCAGTGGAATTCTCAGTGTCTATGATGCAACTAAAGGCATGGATCTGGTTTTGCACATGTCTTCTTGTGCCGATTCCATTGTGAAGAACTTCCCCTAGATGTCTCAGTGCCTTCATTCTAGACCCCAGGATTGACACATGTAGAGAAATTCTGAGTTAAACTCACAATGAGGAGGCGATCCCAGCTCACCCACCACTTGAAACAGAGACTCTCCAAATCAGCCAACCTGCGGTGGACCTGCAAACTATGAACACAAGAATAAATGCCCATTGTTGTAACTGGGTTTTGTTATAAGGCTTTATAGTAGATACAGAATCTGAAGCTTACAGAGGTTAAAAAAATTTTCCCAGCATGATACAACTGATAAGTGCTTACAGTGAGTTTCACATCCTGATCTGTTATACTCTCAGTAGGTTGCTTTCCCTACTGTACAGCTCAGTGGGGTGTGAACAAGAGGAAATACTCTTTATGCACTTACTCTTTCACTGCCCTTTACAGGCACCCATCCGTAGCCCAACCAGTTGAATGGTTTTGTGGAGGCATCGCAAAGAAACATACTTTTCTCTTATGGTTCTATATGTTAGAGCAGTTTCTAAATGAGACAGGGAGTCATTTCCCTCCTGTCTTGTTGATGTCTTTCAAGTTAATGGAAGACTTGAAATAGAAACTTCAAAGGTCTAGAGATTAAGCAAGGGATCTATCATTGTGATCAAGAGCACTGACTTTGGAATCAGACAGACTTAGGCTTCAATACATATTCAACACTGTGTGTGTGTGTGTGTGTGTGTGTGTGTGTGTTAGTTGCTCAGTCATGTCCAACTCTTTGAAACCCCATGGACTATAGCCTGCCAGGCTCCTCTGTCCATGAAATTCTCCAGGCAGGAATACTGGAGTGTGTTACCATTCCCTTCAGCACCGTATATGTGTGTATATATATATAGGTGTATGCTGCTGCTGCTGCTGCTAAGTCGCTTCAGTCGTGTCCGACTCTGTGCGACCCCATAGACGGCAGCCCACCAGGCTCCACCGTCCCTGGGATTCTCCAGGCAAGAATACTGGAGTGGGTTGCCGTTTCCTTCTCCAGTGCATGAAAGGGAAAAGTGAAAGTGAAGTCGCTCAGTCGTCCGACTCTTAGCGACCCCATGGACTGTAGCCCACCAGGCTCCTTCGTCCATGGGATTTTCCAGGCAAGAGTACTGGAATGGGGTGCCATTGCCTTCTCCAATATAGGTGTATATATATACCTATATATATACACACACATTGGATACATTAATTTTCCCAAGCTTTAGTTTCCTCACATGAATGCAGTAATATGAACCTTACAGAATTATCCTGAAGATAAATGGGATGATATAAAAATAAGGTGCTTATTAGTATTAAGAATATGGATTCTAGAATTAAGCTAATTAGTCTGTTTGAACCTTCATTTAATGTGTGAACTTAGGTAAACTAATAAATTCTCTGTTCACTAGATTCCTTTCACATAGAATGGGGACATGATTGTATTTATATGATTATTTCATAGATTAAATATAATAATAAAGGATGTGACATACAGTATGTACTCAATACATATTAGTATTATTTTTCTTCCTTAAAAGTACAGAGTAAAGAGTAGCTTCATAAAAATTTCATTATGATTATTCTCTACTCTGATGCTATAGGGGATTGGAAAATCCCATAAATTCTAAACCTCTTTGCAGGGAGACTTTTTGAGTATAAATCCAGTGCTAAATATGAAAAGAAAATTTCCAAAGGACATTTTGATGAAAGTGTAGACTTTTAAAACTAGAACCTTGTTCAAAATGTTATATGAACATTCTTATTTTATAGAATGTTATAGTGCAACCAAAGACCACATAGACCTAGTACTTTAATGTGTGTCTACTTGTCACCAGCCGATGCCGCTCTTCGGGTGGCAGGGGAGGGCATTTGCTTCATAGCCCTTGCTAGCAGTGGGGGGTAGGGAACATTTCTGTGTCTGTTGACGCACTGAGGATGTCAGAGGACCTGGAGCATCTACTTGCACAGACTAGTTTCTACTCAGAAAGTGTGTCTGGGCAAGTACCCTGGAAAGGAGAGGGGAGCTTGCTGTCCATCTGGGCAGGAGCATCCGGCAGAGGTGGGCGGGTTGATGCGTGAATGGCACCCCTAGGACTCTGCATTAACTTGCATGTGTGTGTAGTGGCCTTGCAGCACCAGGGACCACAGATCTATGTCAGAGTCTTGTGTAGGGTTGGCTGTTTTCTGAGAAGCTCTGTGATCCAAGCAGCACTATATGAGGTGCTAACAGCATGTAATCAGTTCAGTTCAGTTCAGTCGCTCAGTCGTGTCCGACTCTTTGTGACCCCATGGACCACAGCACGCCAGGCTTCCCTGTCCATCACCAACTCCCGGAGTTTACTCAAACTCATGTCCATCGAGTCGGTGATGTCATCCAACCACCTCATCCTCTGTCGTCTGCTTCTCCTCCCGCCTTCAATCTTTTCCAGCGTCGGGGTCTTTTCCAATGAGTCAGTTTACCATAGAACAAACACGCCTTCCCCTCCTCCCATAGAACAGACACGCCTTCCCCTCCGGCCATAGAACAGACACGCCTTCCCCTCCTCCCATAGAACAGACACGCCTTCCCCTCCTCCCATAGAACAGACACGCCTTCCCCTCCTCCCATAGAACAGACACGCCTTCCCCTCCTCCCATAGAACAGACACGCCTTCCCCTCCTCCCATAGAACAGACACGCCTTCCCCTCCGGCCATAGAACAGACACGCCTTCCCCTCCGGCCATACAACAGACACGCCTTCCCCTCCTCCCATAGAACAGACACGCCTTCCCCTCCGGCCATAGAACAGACACAACCTTCCCCTCCTCCCATAGAACGGACACGCCTTCCCCTCCTCCCATACAACGGACACGCCTTCCCTCCTCCCATAGAACACAGACACGCCTTCCCCTCCTCCCATAGAACGGACACGCCTTCCCCTCCTCCCATAGAACAGACACGCCTTCCCCTCCTCCCATAGAACGGACACGCCTTCCCCTCCGGGCATAGAACAGACACGCCTTCCCCTCCTCCCATAGAACGGACACGCCTTCCCCTCCGGCCATAGAACAGACACGCCTTCCCCTCCGGCCATAGAACAGACACGCCTTCCCCTCCTCCCATAGAACAGACACGCCTTCCCCTCCTCCCATAGAACAGACACGCCTTCCCCTCCTCCCATAGAACGGACACGCCTTCCCCTCCTCCCATAGAACAGACACGCCTTCCCCTCCTCCCATAGAACAGACACGCCTTCCCCTCCGGCCATAGAACAGACACGCCTTCCCCTCCTCCCATAGAACAGACATGCCTTCCCCTCCTCCCATAGAACAGACACGCCTTCCCCTCCGGCCATAGAACAGACACGCCTTCCCCTCCTCCCATAGAACGGACACGCCTTCCCCTCCTCCCATAGAACGGACACGCCTTCCCCTCCTCCCATACAACAGACACGCCTTCCCCTCCTCCCATAGAACAGACACGCCTTCCCCTCCTCCCATAGAACAGACACGCCTTCCCCTCCTCCCATAGAACGGACACGCCTTCCCCTCCGGGCATAGAACAGACACGCCTTTCCCTCCTCCCATAGAACGGACACGCCTTCCCCTCCTCCCATAGAACAGACACGCCTTCCCCTCCGGCCATAGAACAGACACGCCTTCCCCTCCTCCCATAGAACAGACACGCCTTCCCCTCCTCCCATAGAACAGACACGCCTTCCCCCTCCTCCCATAGAACAGACACGCCTTCCCCTCCTCCCATAGAACAGACACGCCTTCCCCTCCTCCCATAGAACGGACACGCCTTCCCCCTCCTCCCATAGAACAGACACGCCTTCCCCTCCTCCCATAGAACGGACACGCCTTCCCCTCCTCCCATAGAACAGACACGCCTTCCCCTCCTCCCATAGAACAGACACGCCTTCCCCTCCTCCCATAGAACAGACACGCCTTCCCCTCCGGCCATAGAACAGACACGCCTTCCCCTCCTCCCATAGAACAGACACGCCTTCCCCTCCGGCCATAGAACAGACACGCCTTCCCCTCCTCCCATAGAACAGACACGCCTTCCCCTCCTCCCATAACAGACACGCCTTCCCCTCCTCCCATAGAACAGACACGCCTTCCCCTCCTCCCATAGAACAGACACGCCTTCCCCTCCTCCCATAGAACAGACACTTCCCCTCCTCCCATAGAACCCACCCTTCCCCCTCCTCCCATAGAACAGACACGCCTTCCCCTCCTCCCATAGAACGGACACGCCTTCCCCTCCTCCCATAGAACAGACACGCCTTCCCCTCCTCCCATAGAACAGACACGCCTTCCCCTCCTCCCATAGAACAGACACGCCTTCCCCTCCGGCCATACAACAGACACGCCTTCCCCTCCTCCCATAGAACGGACACGCCTTCCCCTCCGGCCATAGAACAGACACGCCTTCCCCTCCGGCCATAGAACAGATACGCCTTCCCCTCCTCCCATAGAACAGACACGCCTTCCCCTCCTCCCATAGAACAGACAGGCCGACTGTTTTGTTGTTTTTTTGTTTTTAGTTTTTTTATTTTTTATTGGAGTATGGTTGATTTGTTTCCCTCGTGGCCCAGCGGTAAAGAATTCATCTGCAATGCAGGAGACTCAGATTCAATCCCTGGGTTGGGAAGATCCCCTGTAGGAAGAAATGGCAACCCTCTCCGGTGTTCTTGCCTGGGAAATCCCATGGACAGAGGAGCCTGGCGGGCTACAGTCCATGGGGTCACAAAGAGCTGGACACGACTTAGAGACTAAAGTAGCACTGCCATAGTTGATTTACAGAGTTGCATTGGTTTCAGGTGTACAGCAAAGTGAATCAGTTATACATACACATACGTCCATTCTTTTTGAGATTCTTTTCCAATATAGGTTATTACAGAAACTGGAGTAGCATTCCCTGGCTACTCAGGAGGTCCCTGCTGTTTATTTTGTTACTTTGTGCACAATAGCGTGTATATGTTAATCCCAAAGTCCTAATTTATCCCCTGCCCCCCTTTTCCCCTTTGGTAACCAAAAGTAGTTTTCGAAGTCTGTTTCTGTTCCGTGAATAAGATCATTTGCATCATCTTTTTAGATTCCACATATAAGTGATATAATTTGCCGTCTGACAGGGGGGTGATTCTAACCGGAGGCGATGTCACCCCTCGGGGGAGCATGGCAGATGAGAAAAGCAGTATCATTTTGCAAAACTACATTCCGAAATGATTCGACTGGTTATTTTTCATTGATTCAAGTGAGTTCGATGGGAAGTGCGATATTATTTTTATCCACGCGTTAGAGAAGGCTTGAGTCCTGTCATGTCCTGTCAGTCGTGGCATGCCAAGCACTCCTGAGTCTGGTGCACATGGCAGACGCCCCAGAACGCCCTGGGGCTGCAGGCTTCTTCCAGAGAATGCGCTCCCCAACCTCCCCGAGGGCTCGGAGAAATCTGCCCTCCTCAGCTCCTGAGAGAAAGCGGCAGGAGCTCAGGGATTTCGAATTTGAATGTCACGGCTACTTCCCTCTTCTGCCGCCACAGGCTGGAAAGTTCTGAGACTACAAGGAGATGAGACCCGGGTTTTGAATAAATGCCGGCGAATGTGGTACAGTTTTAATATAAGCCGCTCTTTTGCCTGGAAAATCCCATGGACGGCGGAGCCTGGCGGGCTTAAGTCCATGGGGTCGCGAAGAGTCGGACACGACTGAGCGACTTCCCTTTCACTTTTCACTTTCATGCACTGGAGAAGGAAATGGCAGCCCACTGCAGTATTCTTGCCTGGAGAATCCCAGGGACGGGGGAGCCTGGTGGGCTGCCGTCTATGGGGTCGCACAGAGTCGGACACGACTGAAGTGACTTAGAAGCAGCAGCAGCAGCAGCAGCAGCAGCATGCGTGCTAAGTCGCGTCAGTCGTGTCTGATTCTTTAAGACCCCACAGACTGTAGCCCGCCAGGCTCCTCTGTCCATGGGATTCTCCAGGCAAGAATACTGCAGTGGGCTGCCGTGCCCTCCTCCAGGGGATCTGCCCAGCGATCAAACCCACATTTCCTGTGTCTCCTGCACGGGCAAGCGAATTCTTTGCCACTGAGCCACCTGGGAAGCCCAATTTTTACTGCTTATCCATGTGGGTTATCAATTATCTCCTCAGCCTTCTGGTTCATGATCTGTGTGCACAGCATTTCTGAAACAGCCCATTAAATCTGACATTGAATATGCTTCACCAAGTCTCATGGTCGGTGGAAAACTGAGTCATCACTGGCCCAGTGAAGTGGTGCTATGGGATCATCCACTCACCCCTTCATCTGCATCTTCTTTATTTATATCTGCACCTGAGATGATTGTCAGTAGGAAGAAAACTCTTGCCCTGACTTCTCAAGTAAGAAACAGATTCATGTATGTACATATTTATCTTTGCAAGGAGCATTTCACCCTTCATACCTCAGAGGGACAGAAACATGTTGCATCTTTTTAATTGAAGAGAGGACTGCCTTTCCTTTTAACTGTGGGTCAATGTTTTGCCTCATGCTTTTTAGGTTCTTTTTTAAAAAATAATTTTATTAAGGTAAACTGATGTCTGGGCTTCCCTAGCGGCTCAGACAGTAAAGAATCTGCTCCACATATTTAGTGCATACAGTGTGATGTTAATGTATATTGGATGTTAATGTATATTGATATTATCCTACACAGTTTGGACATAAACATACACCCAGTTGTGCGAGCATGACCGAAATCAAGGTAATAGACACAACCATTCCCTTCAAAGTTTCCCTGTGTCCCTTTGCTTTTTGCTTTGTGTGTGTAGGGGGAGGTAAGAAAACTTGACACAAGGTGTACCCTCTTAAATTTTCAAGTGCACAGTATAGTATTCTACAGGCACTATTTTGTACAGCGGATCTCTAGAACTTATTCATCTTTGTAACTAAAACTTCATCCCCATTGAAACAAGGACTTCTCCATATGTTGGCCTTTGCAGATGATCCCATTTGGCACAGAATAATGACTTAGTGAGTCTGTTATGATGCTAAGGGCCTGTTTGTTGAGAAAAAAAATTCCGCAGGGAGCATTTTCTATTCCCCATGCTTCCTTGATTTCCAGAAAAAGATGGAAAACATATGTATAATTATCATATGAGTCTAATATTTAAAAGTACATTACCAAGAGCTTACTGTATGCGAAGGAAAAAAAAGTTTGCCTTTAAAATTTCCCAGAAGGAAAAGATTATGCAAGGGAAGCAGAGTGGGAGGATGTGATTGATTGGTTGTAGTACATCATCGAAAGAACAGAGAGCAAGGGGGTAGGTGTAAACTGACCGCTCTGGTGCCTTTCAGTTCTGATCCACTTGTCAGTACAGTGCAGAGGCTCTTGTTTCAGGAGCAAGGGCCCTGAGTGATGGTTTCAGTGTCTCAGAGAGTAGATTAATGAGAAATACTCCACCTCATGGCAGATATGTGTCTAAGCACAGGAGTCTTTTTTTAAAAAGAAGGAATATTTTTTAAAAATTATTTATTTGTTTTGCATTCCTCCACTCAGCAGCAGAAAATCCTGGAGTGGAGCCCTTAGCTACAATCGGCTTGAATGCCAGTTTCCAGTGTCTTAAAATGAACCTTTCAATGAATACTAATGTTCTCAAAAGAGAGCTGCCAGAGGTCAGAAAAACTATGTTGGTGGCTTCAGGATGATAAAATGAGGAAAGCACTAAACTGAAAGTGTATGAACCTAATTTCTAATCCCAGTTCTACTTTGCACCAACTCTGTGACTTAGACAACTCACTTTCCGTCTCTCTCGGCATTGACTTTCTCCTCTATAAAATAACTAGACTTCTAAGTCATCCAATATGACAAGCCATAAGGTGGCGCTAGTGGTAAAGAACCCACCTGCCAATGCAGGAGACATAAAGGACGTGGGTTCGATCCCTGGGTTGGAAAGATCCTCTGGAGGAGGACATGGCAACCCACTCCACTATTCTTTCCTGGAGAATCCCATGGACAGAGGAGCCTGGTGGCCTACAGTCCACGGGGTCACAGAGAGTCGGACACAGCTGAAGCAATTTAACATAACACAATACACAAAGCATGTGTAGATCAAATTAAAATTCCCTCTCTCAGTAACACTAGTTGACTTTAAAGTGGCACATGTGGTTAGTGGCTACGGTATTGATAGCACAGATTGTAAAGCATTTTCATCCTTACAGAAAGTTCTTTCGAATAGTTCTAGTAGAGATGATGTGTCTGTTCTATTCTGACTCAGAACTTTGGAATCCATTCCCACATGCCATCTGTGGAAATAGGATGATAAAGCATGGACTCCTGGCCCTGGAACAGTAGCCCTTGTCTGCTAAACATAATAAAGAGGGTGGCATTTGTAACAGGGTTGGAAAGTATTGGCTGGGATCATCGTTCACCCACCAAGCAGATGCAACATGAAACACAATGGAAAACTCACCAAAGGGGAATGAAAGAGAGAGGGGCTGGCAGATAGCACACCCGGATTCCCATCCCCAAACCTCCCTCATGATCAAACCTCCAAAAGGGACAGAAATATTAGACCCAGCCCTCAGAGAACAAGGGCTTTTTTGGTATGTGTGTGTGCATGCTAAGTCACTTCAGTCGTGTCCAACTCTTTGCGAACCTGTGGACCGTAGCCCACCAGGCTCCTCTGTCCATGGGTGTCTCCAGGCAAGAATACTGGAGTGAGTTGCCGTGCCCTCCTCCGGGGGATCTACCCAACCCAGGGATCAAACCCATGTCTCTTACATCTCTTGCGTTGGCAACAGGTTCTTTGCCAGTAGCGCCACCTGGGAAGCCCCTTTTCCTTGTATACCTACACTTAACCAGCTAATGCTGGATAATTCACAACTTAGAACCTGGTTAATGTTATCAGAACTAAATTCCAAAGGAACCTGAGTGCACAGAAGCTAGTATCATAGACTCAACTTCGCAGCCAACTAGGAAGAAAATGCAGCTTAGTATATCTCTGTGGGCCTCAGAATGTGGTGCTCAGAGAACCAGGTCACAGTATTTCTGGCCACTCGGGTCCTGTTCCTCCCTTTACCACCACTGACTTTTGGTTGCTCCAGGGGTTTGTTGTGGTTTTACTTTTTTGAGTCAGGAGAGCTCTGAGCATAGGAAAGGGGCACCGTTAGAAGGATGTGGGGATTCAGGCCAAATGCAAATAATCCTTGCACATTTTTCATCCTAATGGAGTGCAGCTGACGCCACAGCTGACTCATTTAATCACAGCCTCAGGGTCTAGAGAGTGGGGCCAATGGAAAATCCACTGCCTCGCCCTTTTGGCCCAAAGTTTACATTCTCGACTCAACTCATTTCAGCCCTTGCTCTAATAAAATAAGAATGATCACAAACATTTGTCTAGCACAAGCTATGCCATTGGAATGCTTCCAAAGGCTCTAGATAGATTTGCTCATTTAATCATCACAGTCAACTTAGGAGGTGGGTATTATGAGATGTTCCCTTCTGACAGTGTGAAAGGAAGACAGAGAGCTGAGATACTGTGGTTTCAGAATGTCTAGTTTAATCATGATGCTGTATAGCTTTCCTAAATAAAATAGATTTCAGCTGAAAACCAGCTTGTAAATAGCAGAACTTTTATAGTTCTGAGGTAGTTTCAAGGTTGACATATTAGAAAAGGAGACGGAGCAGACTGATCGGACAGGTGCAGGGGAGAGCCTAGCTGACCCTCTTTAAACCAAATCACTGACCACATCAGTCATGCAAATTAAAACCCAAAAGACATTCTAAGAACAGCGGCTCTTAGCTAATACAGCGCTAATGCATTAGACTTTCACCTTCGTCGCCTCACTGGGAAAGTGCAACAAACGGTGAAGAGGTCAGAAGGAAAGACATTACAAGGTCAATATAGTCATAAAAACATAAAAAGAAAGAAGTTGAGAGTACAAATTTGAAATGTAAGGGAGGAGCCCCCTTGGAACTGGGCTCGGATTGATGGTGTTTGTCATATTTTAAGAGCATTTACTCCACCAAATAGAGTAGAAAGGGCAAGGTTCTTTCCTGCAATCCAGGCGGGTGCTACCCCATGGTTAGAGAATTTCCTGTGATCATAGTCAGTGTTGGGCTGTTTCCTGACACACGCATCTGAGAACAGTCTAAGAGGTTAACGCAGGGTCGTATACCTTGTGCAATTCGTCAATAGAGGAACCCTCTCCTTTGAAGCAGTAATACGAAACAGTTAACGCTTTCCCTAAGACACTGAGGGTCATGAGTAGCAACTTTAAAAAATTAGTTTATCTCAGTGCTGTCTACCTCTTCCATACTCACTTTGTGTTGATCTTTGGTGGTAAACATTCTTAAATTCCTTTCAGAGACAGAGGCCTGCTTTAAAGAAGCTTTTTTCACTGTGCCCAGCCCTGCCATCTCCAACATCCTCATTTCAGCACTCACGCGCTCACACACACACACTTCTGTCTGAATCTCAGCCCCGGGTTCTATGAGCACTTCGCATTCCATCTTCCTGGCTCTGTTGTTTCTATTTTTCTCTTCCTTTTAGTTATTATTGGAGTATAATTGCTTTACAATACTGCGTTCGCTTGTGCTGTATGATTCAACAAAGTGATTCGGCCATAAGTATGTATATTTTTCCCTCCCTCTTGGACCTCCCCTCCCACCCCACCCCTCTAGGTCATCACAGAGTGCTGGGCTGGGCGCCCTGTCTATGCAGCAGCTTCCTGCTAGCCTGCTCGCTATTTTACACTCGGGAGAGTACATGTTAACGCGGCTCTCAGTTCATCCCACCCTTCCCTTCCCCCACTATGCCCACAAGGCCGTTCTCTACATCTGTGTCTCTGTTCCTGCCCTGCGAAAAGGTTCATCTGAACCGTTATTTTTATTCATTTCCTTTTGCTCCTCCACTCTCACTCCCTAAATGAGATGAACTGTTGCTCTGGAGACAAAGTCTGTACATTTTAGATTCAGCCATTACTAAGTTTGTAATTGGTTTTGGCCACTTACTAACTGTGCCCATGTGGGAAATGGAGATTTTTTTATACCCCCTGAGCCTTATTTTCCTCATCTTTGAAGTACAACTGATGCTTTCGACTTCACAGGGTTGTTGGGTACAGACCAAATGTCGGGGGCATAATAGATGTTTGAAGGATCAGTCTCTCTCACCAGTTTCTTTCTTAGCTCTAGAGGGTGGACAATGGTAGATATTCATGAGATAATTCAATGTCTGTATGAACGAAAGAGGATGGATGTTCAGTGTATAGCAATGATTCTGAGCTTGACACAGTAAAGACATTTCCTGAGTACACTAGTTAACTAGATTTGATCCCTTACTTTCCTAATTTCTTTCCTCTGTCTTTTTACTGAATGCACGTCTGATTCCCTTTTGTTCATGCCAATATAATGGCATGCCTGACTCTATAGACATGTGGACTCACTATGAGCTGTGTGGATCTAATAGCTAGGAAGATGATGAAAATAATTCAGAATAAAACCAAGCAATTCAATCCAATCAAGGTTAAGATAGCATGGACTGCAAATTTCCTTGAATAGACAAAAGAATAAGATATCAGTAGGACTCCCGCTCAAGATGGTAGGCACTCTGCCTTGTTAGACTTTTAAAGTCTCTGTCACAGAGATCATAAAAAGTCTTCAAATAAATTTAATATCTCTAGTTACTTAGTAACCTTAGTAACTTTCACTACTTCACTAGTTACTTCATTAGTAACCTTCACTAGTTGATAAGGTAACTCTTGTTATCAAATAAGAATGTTAGCATTGAGAAAATTTGGAAATAAATGTAGACATGCTTAAGAGAATTATGGTATTAGCATTTTGTATTAACTATGTGCTTGATATTTAAGGATTTGCAATATTTAAAACAAGTTTACCTTTGAGAGTGACAGATCAGCTTTATGATTCTAGTGTGAAATGTGTAATAGCAATTGATTTAAATGTGTGATCTGAGTTTGAAATCTCACTACATATATTTACAAAGCAAAACTTGTGTTGCACTAGTCACTCAGTCGTGTCCAACTCTTTGTGACCCCATGGACTGTGTGTAGCCTGCCAGGCTCCTCTGTCCATGGGATTCTCCAAGCAAGAATATTGGAGTGAGTAGCCATTCCCTTCTCCAAGGGATCTTCCTGACCCAGGGATTGAACCTGTGTTTCCTTCATTGCGGGTAGATTCTTTACTGTCTGAGCGGCCAAGTTTAAAATTTCTGTTTTTATAAGTTTAATTTCTAGATTTGAAAGTGATTTAGGTGCTTGAGAAGACTTTTCCCATGGCACTTAAAGTTCTTTAATGAAGAATCCATTTAATGAAATGAACAGCAGATTGGACATAGCACAAAAAAAGAGTCGGACACCTGAATATAGGTTAATAGTTTATTCAAACTGGAAAACACAAAGAGGAAAAAAACTGAAAAGAAAACACAACAGATCTGTGGAAATCTGTGGAAAATATCAGGTAATTTATCTACAAACAGTTGGAGAAGCAAGAGAGAAGAGAGAAAAGGAAGCAAAAGAAATATTTAAAGAGATAACAACTGAGGATTTATCAAACATTATCAAAGAAATTAACTCAGAGATCCAAGAAATAATCTCAGGTAAACCTCAGTCAAGACAAATTAAAAGTAAAATGTGCTGAATTGTATCATAGTCAAACCACAGAAACCCAAAGATAAAGAGAATATTATAAAAATAACCAGAGAAAAATGTCAGGTATTCATAGGGGCACAACAATAAAAGTGAGAAAACCTTACTTACAATGAGAAAGAGAATGGTCCAGAAAGAACATCACCTGAGATGCTCACAAGGAAAAACTGTTAACCCCCAAATTCTGCGTTCAGTGAAAACACTAGTGCTAAAGAAGGAAGATGCAATAAAGACATTTGACGACAGAGGATGAGATGGTTGGATGGCATCATCAACTCGATGGACATGGGTTTGGGTGGACTCCAGGAGTTGGTGATGGGACAGGGCGGCCTGGCGTGCTTCAGTTCATGGGGTCACAAAGAGTGGGACACGACTGAGCGACTGAGCTGAACTGAAAAATACATACGTTGTTGTTTAGTCGCTAAGTCGTGTCCGACTCTTTGTGACCCCATGGAGCCGCCAGGGATCTCCCAGGTGAGAATACTGGAGTGGGTGCCACTTCCTACTCCAGCGGATCTTCTGGATCCAGGGACTGAAACCACGTCTCCTGCATTGCAAGCAGATCCTTTACTGCTGAGCCACCAGGGAAGCCCCCAAAATACATATACACACTACAATATATGAAATAGATAACTAAAAGGACCTACTGTGTGGCACAGGGAACTCTAATCAATGCTCTATAATGGCCTACATGGAAAAAGCATCTAAAGAGGAGTGGATGTATGTATAGCTGATTCACTTTGCTGTACACCTGAAACGAACACAACATTGTAAGTCAAAGTGAAATCGAAAGTTGCTCAGTCTTGTCACACTCTTTACGACCCCACGAACCACACAGTCCATGGGATTCTCCAGGCCAGAATACTGGAGTGGGGAGCCTTGCCCTTCTCCAGGGGATCTTCCCAACCCAGGGATGGAACCCAGATCTCCTGCATTGTAGGCAGATTCTTTACCAACTGAGCTATCAGGGAAGCCCATTATAAGTCAACTCAACTCCAATAAAAGTTAAAAAAATTAAAAAAACAAAGTCCTACTGTGGAGTGCAGAGAACAATATCCAGTATTCTATGATAAACCATAATGGAAAAGAGTACTTTTAAAAGAACATATACAACTCAATCACTTTACTGTACATCAGAAATTATCACAACACTGTAAATCAACTACATTTCAATAATAAAAAGAAATAATGAGTAGGGAATTTGTCAACAAAGAACTGACACTATAAGAAATATTCAATTAATTTCTTCAGGCTGAAGGGAAATGAAAGTAGATGGATAGGCTTTTTTGTTTGTTTATCTTAGAGATAGTCTTCCATAGAATATGAAGTTAGATGAAAGAAATTTTTTAAAAGCATTATTCTTCAGCTTAAAAAGTACCTAGAATGTGCTGGAAAAAAGTTGTCATTTTTTTTATAGTAATAATTCCCCCAGTGCAAAACAGACAAGTAAACTCAGCAAACGGAAAAGCTTATGTAACAGCCTTTCAGTTATGAAGATGTGAATAATTCCAAACATTTGTAACACTTCCAAGAATTTCATGAAATAATGCTTTAACATCCTGACTCAAAAGATAGTAGCAAAAGTCACCAAACACCAACTAAGCCAAATGATAAATTTCATTTTGAGAAACATGGAAAAATCACAGGGCCATAATGAAAAATAATGACTTAATCAGACACTGTCTTGAAAAGATTCAGAGAAAGAATTCTATGGGAAAAAATGTTTTGGGAGAAATATTAATCTGAAGACACATACAAGCTGCTCCTTGCTCTTAAAATAGATCTTAATTCCAAGAAGAAAATAGCCTATTTTTCTAGTGTTGTATCTGAGATATTCAGGGCACACACTAGAAGGCTGAAAATATGAGAAAGGAGCATGTCTGGTGACCTTTTATACTTTCCCCAGGAAATGGTTTTTTTTTTTTTCCTGCTGGCAGAAAACAAAAATAAAAGCCACTTGTATACCAAGGATGCAATCAACGACAAGAAATAAATGTGTGCGTATGTGCTGAAAACAGTATCACTTTCAGCTAAAAATTAGGTATATCTTATGTATGTGTGGGCTTCCTGCATAGTTCAGTTGGTAAAGAATCCGCCTGCAATGCAGGAGACCCTGGTTCGATTTCCGGGTCGGGAAGATTCACTAGAGAAGGGAAAGGCTACCCATTCCAGTATTCTCATGCTTCCCTTGTAGCTCAGCTGGTAAACAATCTGCCTGCAATGTGGGAGACCTGGGTTCAGTTCCTGGGTTGGGAAGATCCCCTGGAGAAGGGAAAGGCTCCCCACTCCAGTGTTCTGGCCTGGAGAATCCCAGGAACTGTACAGTCCATGGACACGACTGAGCCACTATCACCTTCACTTTTAGG
Organism: Okapia johnstoni; assembly: GCA_024291935.2. Taxonomy (NCBI): domain Eukaryota; kingdom Metazoa; phylum Chordata; class Mammalia; order Artiodactyla; family Giraffidae; genus Okapia; species Okapia johnstoni. The sequence continues at coordinate 33,930,767 of CM044327.1, read as the reverse complement.
TATGTGTGGACCATAAGAAGTCAGTCTTTTTTCTGGATAGGTTGTTTGTCTCAGAGCCTCAAAAGCAGCAAAGATTTCTAACTAATTCTCCTTCTGTGTACTTTAGGGCCCAATATATATTCCTTCCTCCTCTAGTTTTATTTGACACTCAGAACCTGCCTCTATTGATAATAATTTCCAAGGTTTTCTTTTGAAAATAAATTCAATGTTAGATGTTAGGAGCAGCAGCATCTTTGATCTTAAAGATTATTTTCCAGGAAATAATGATGGGATCCAGTTAAAAGAAGAGAAAGTTTAACATCCGGTTCTTTAAAATATACTATCAAATATCCTTGCATAAAGTCTCATGGAAAATAATTGAAATCAGTCTCTTTCATGAAACTTGAGTCGATTCATTAGGATTCTTATGCAAAGATCATCTATTTGTCTAAAAACCAAACAAGACAAAGAAGTCAACTGTATGTTGTTAAGCTCTTTAGCCAGATGTAGTGTCTAAGTGTGCCATCATCCTTGTAGCAAATTTAAGGAAATCAGTAATTCATTGTGGGTCGTAGCTGCTACCTGTGCCCCATTGCAAATTCCCTGGCACTTCCCACTCAGTGCACACCTGCTAGACTTCCAGCTGCATTCCCACATGACCTGAAGCCTTTCCCCTTGGATCTTGGAGCTCACTTCGCTGCCTTCATGACAAGACGGAAGTGCCAGGGAGTACGTGCTCCCTTGGATCAGCTTCCATCATGCTAGGCTGGAGCTGTTGTGTGACTATCCCAGCTCGCTCCCACCTTAGGAGGGATCACTCTCTGGCGTGGTCCACACTGGTTCCTATGGTTCACTTGAATGATACTAAACCCTTTACTGGCTGCCTCCTCCTCCATCTCATTTCCTCAGTCCTCTCCTAGCCATCTCTGAAACCACCACCTACATAGGCTTTTGGTTCTCCAGTCCTGCGTTCAGGGTTTTCTTCTAGGGGACCCAAACAAAGACATTCTGATTGCTCATCTACTCTGCGATTGTTCAGAGGTTTAATTTTCTCTAGTGGAGTGAATCAGCACTTCTTGACTTCAGTTATAAAACTGACACTTTTAGTGGCTGAGTCAAAAAAGTCTAAACTGGTAAGACTACATTACAAAATTATATTATCAATAACAGAGCAGGTTTTATATAATTTTGCTATCAAAAGTGGGGGTCCAGCTGCTCGCCTCTCAAAAGCCAATAAAGAGGCAAGGTTGGTGGAAAGGAAAGTTTGCTTTATCTTGGTGGCCTGCAACTGAGGCGGGAAGCAGGAGGACTCCTGTTCAACAGCCAACTCTCCCCACTGACAATCACTGGGCATGAGCCTTTATAGGTGGAAGGAGGGGGCCACATGCAGAGACAGCACAGTCAGCTCTCACGGTCACCCTGAAGTTAGGCATGCGGGGGTCTAATCAGTATCATCCTGATTGTTTTAGGTATCGTTAGTCATGTCTTTGAGGCCGGTTGTCATAATTGTGGCAGCTCATGTCATCATGTAGTTAACTTCCTCCACCTGTGGGGGTTCCCGTCTCTGTAAGACAGTTCAGAATATCATCCCTAGTCCTTGAGAAGGAACTAAAGGTCCTTGACTTTGCTTAATGATTCAAACTACTATTATTTGGTCTCTTTAGATTATTTTCCTTTGCTTCTGTGTTTTCTCACTTGTTGGTTAAACTGATTGTTTGGCTAAAGTTTTTCCACAAACAAAAGGTAGGCTGAGGACACGGGAGACCAGGACTCAGTTTCAATTCAGCCTACCATACAAGACAGTGCTTTCACTATGGCGTTCCAAAGGTCACTAGCTACGAAGATTTACTGGGTGACCCATTATTTCCTAGACAAGAATTCTCTCATCTCCTCTTCAGGGAATTATAGGACTTGATGCTGGCATTCTGAGGACAAGACAGAAATGTTATTGAGAGTTTCTACGTGAGGCAGTCTCCCTGCTTTGATTTTGGTTTGCAGCCTTTAACTTTACCCAGGTTGTGTGTCTCAGAGCCTCAAGACTCTGTTTCCTTTTTCCTTAGCAATAAATCTCCACTTTTTCTCCTGGGTGGGGAGAGATATTTGCAGAAGGTGAGAACGGTAAATACCTTATACGTTGATTTAACCAAAATCCTTGTTTTCAGCCCCGGCTTTCACCCACGTTCTGCTGGTTCCCCAATTCCTGGGACTTTCCAGGAGGAGAAAGGGACACTGGTTTCCCCTTAGTATCTGTCTTATGGGCTCTCAGGTTTCCCTGCTACCTGTTACCGCTCCTCCAACTGAGACCATGGTTCCCTTCCTGCTGTTCTGCTCCCAGTTCTCTCTGTCCTTGTAGCCTTATTCCTTTTAAGTAATTTTAGTGAGATTTCAGTATGAAAAGAAGAAACATTGACATTAAAACCACTAGGTTCCACAGAAGCTATTTTTTTTTTTTGCAAAGAAATGTCAACTAAGGTTATCGTTGCCATCACGAGTCCCATAATCCTTCCAGTTTTGCAAACTGCATGATCTGAGCATGTGCTGTGAGTCCTGTTCAGCTTCTCTTTGTAGAAGTTTCATTTTTATAATAGGGAAGAATCAAGACCTGCAGGAAAGTATCCGATTTCTCTGCTGCAAAATCGTGTTCAAGACATAAAAGCCCTTCACATTTCCATGGACGCTGTGCTGTTTTTGAGCCAGTAGCATAACGTTTCATTTAATCTGCATGAATCGAGCATATTTGGTGCCAAATGGCATTTTTTTTTTGCAGTAAAAATAAACACGTTAAGAGTCTGACCATCCACTCACACGGGGCTCTCTGTGACAGTCACACGGTCAGTCAGTCTGTGGTGGCAGGTCAATGCTGTTGCTGTTTGTTATTTAGCCACTCAGTCATTGTCCGACTCTCTGCGACCCCATGGACTGTAGCCACCAGGCTCCTCTGTCCATGGGATTCTCCAGGCAAGAGTACTGAGGTGGGTTGCCATTTCCTATGGCAGAGGATCTTCCCAACCCAGGGATTGAATCCACATCTCTTGCATCTCCTCCACTGACAGGCAGAAACTTTTATCTAACTGTAGGTAACGCGTTATAAAAATAAAAACCTACTGAACATGGTTCAGTCTTGATGTGCTTATTTTCTTTTTGATTTCTAATTTCTTTCGGGTTTTAAAATACTTGTAGAGTATGATGGAAGTGACAAAATAAGGTAGGCATTGTATACATAAAGGCTCCAAATAATACATTCTTCATGTTTCATCAACAACACAGTTAAAGTATGCAAGAAAAATATTAGGATTGCCTTTCTCTAGCTTCTCTGTTATATTGTTCCTGCTAGAACTGCAAAATTAGAGGAGCAAAAGGAGCATGCTGTGTCTTGCATTTTATAGTTAGAGAGTCTTACAATAGGAACAAATGCCAATTATTTTCTACAATATTTAGTTAAAGAGTAAAATGAAGCATTTAATACCAGTGAAAAGATAGATTAAGAAACAGATATATAGGGGTCCCATCACTTCATGGCAAATAGATGGAGAAAGAATGGAAACACTGACAGATATTATTTTCTTGGGCTCCAAAACCACTGTAGATGGTGATTGCAGCCATGAAATTAAAAGATACTTGCTCTTTGGAGGAAAAGCTATGACAAACCTAGACAGCATATTAAAAAGCAGAGGCATTACTTTGCCTACAAAGGTCCATATAGTCAAAGCTATGATTTTTCCAGTAGTCATGTACGGGTAGAAGAGCTGGACAATAAAAAAGGCTGAGCGCCGAATTAATGCCTTTGAACTGTGGTGCTGGAGAAGACTCTTGAGAGTCCCTTGGACTGCAAAGAGATCAAACCAGTTACTCCAAAAGGAAATCACTCCTGAATATTCACTGGAAGGACTGATACTGAAGCTGAAGCTCCAATACTCTGGCCACCTGATGCGAAGAGCTGATTCATTAGAAAAGACCCTGATGCTGGGAAAGATTGAAGGCAGGAGGAGAAGGGGATGACAGAGGATGAGATGGTTGGATGGCATCACTGACTCAATGGACATCAATTTGAGCAAACTCCGGTAAATGTTGAAGGACAGGGATGCCTAGTGTGCTACAGTCTATGGGGTCGCAAAGAGTCGGACATGACTGAGCGACTGAACAACATACAGGGGAGCGAGGGAGAGAGAGAGAGAGAGAATGCCTCTTGCACTTTATAAACAAATGCTATTAATAAATCTGGGCTTTAAACAGAGAATTTGTTTAGGGAAAGTGTGAGCAAGAGGAGGCTCCTGTTGTGCCAAATTTGCCTAATTATTTAAAAATAAATGTTCAGTTCTGCCTGGGATTTAGTAATTTTTAAAAAATCATTGAAGTAGAGTTTATATACAATATTATAATCAACTCCAGGTGTACAGTACAGGGATTTATAATTTTTAAAAGCTATATTCCCTTTATAGTTATTATAAAATATAGGCTTAGGATTCAGTAACTTTACATGATAGAGCTTTATTAAGAAGTTTAGTGTCAGTGATAAGAATCTTTGAACTCTTTCATGAGCTTTTCTTTGAAAAGTGAGAGTTAACAACTATGGAAAAATGCCACCTGGTGCTTAAACAAGCCAATGGAAAGATCATACACCAGGGGAAGACAGTGACCATCACTGTCACCTGCTAGGAGCTAAGTCCACTCTAATAAGGCCATGTGGCAATATCAAGGGTCATGTAGCAGATGTGGGTACACTATGTAGCGTTAAGTCTTTCCCTATGACAGACTTCAAAGTTTACTCCTTAGGTACAATAATTTCATGCCACAAACACTAGACAACCATGAAAACCTATAGCAGGGAAGAAATTTAGCCATTTAAACTTAGCAAATGTAGCAGATTCATGAGCTTAAATACATAAATAAGCAGTTATTTTAAGCCACTACATTTTGGGCTGATTGGTTACAAAGCAATATAATGTTATATATATATATATATATATATATATATATAATATAGCAGATACTAATGATCAATCCATAACAATCAATTAGTTTAACATGCAGTGGTGTGAGATAAGAACTTGGGATCAGAAACTTATCTTGCAGAATTATTGAAAATATGTCAAAAGATAACCATAGGCTTACATCTCCATAAGTTATCCTTACTCACAACATTGATAAAACCATTGAAATTGTATCTTCAAATCTAACCCTACTGCATTTTCTTGGCAGTTACAATCCTCACACTTGCATTCAATATACAATCATGTGAACGTGACTCTAGGGTCTCAGTGCTGTTCAGTTATGATTCTAAATCTATTTTTCATGAGTCTAGGAATAAAAAATTAATAAATTATAAAATCAATGGACATCACTCCGTGGACCAATAACCAACTCGTTTCCTACGGGTCACAGAACGATTGGCCCATTGTAACCATCCTGCATTCCGGCTGCTCTGGGCTCAGTGTCCTCTCAGGAGAGTCGGGAAGAAACTCCAGCTATTTCATCTCAACCTCTTCTCCACCCCGAAGAAGGCTGGTTTGCTTAATGAACACAATTAAGACATCATTTCTTCTCTAAAACGTCTATTGCGGCTTTCATTTGTGACCAGTTTTGTCTTTTTTATTTATAGATTTTCATGAATATATTTAAAATGAAGCTTGCTTGCAATAGATACTAACTCAGAAAATTAGAAGTCAGAATTTTTAGGGTCAGTAAGATTTTTTCCAAGATGAGGTAAGATTTTAAGAAATTTTAAGAAATCTATAGGGTCAGTGCGATTATTTCCAAGATGAAGTCTCTGCAGCCTGAAGTGTCTGAGGACATGCAAGTACTCATAAGTGAACCCAGGCCTTACAGAATGCACCAGAAGTGTATCTTTCCACTGATCTATCTGCATAACAGAAGAGCAATCATTGGAAAAGGGGCACGGTTGCTTTTTTATCCACTAGTACTTTTGTCTACACCTTATGTAAGTAACAGCTGTAAGTTACAGTGTTATCTGTGTAGATGAAATATAAGTTGCGGATATTATCTGTGAACTCTGGCTGTCTCCTCCAGGTAGAAGATGGTAGGGGAATTTAAAGCTCCCAGTCCCCAGTTCTTATACTAAAAAAACTGCAAAAATTGTAAGAAACTCCTGTGGCAAAAACCTACAGTGACCTTCAGACTGCAACAGTAACTAACCTGTCCTTTAACTTCAAACTTATACAAACTTCTTTAACATATAAAAATCCAAGATATTTCAATTAAAGACCAGACTATATGATATTCACAGGTAACTTGCTTTTTTGAAATGTAATTAACATCATATTAGTTTCAAGTGTATAACATAATAATTCCCTATTATATATATTGTGAGATGATCACAACAGTAAATCTAATTAACATCTATGGTCATACAAATCTTTTCTTGTGATGAGAAGTGTTAAGGTTTACCCTTTAAACAATTTTAAAATGTGTGATACAGTATCATTGATTATAGTCACCATGCTGTACATTCCATTCACAAGAGTTATAACTGGAATTTTGTACCTTTTGAGCCCCTTAACACATTTTGCCAAACCCCCTACCCTCTGCCTATGACAATCACTAACCCGTTCTATGAGTTTGGGCTTTTGTTTGTTTGCTTTGTTTTAGATTCCACGCATAAGTGAGATCAAACAGTACTTGTCTTACTCTGTTTGGCATTTCATTTAGCACAGTCCCCTCAAGGTCCATCCACGTTGTCCTGCAAAATGTATAGAAACATCTACCATCATATGAGAATTTCCCAGGTGGCTCAGCGGTAAAGAATCCGCCTGCCAATGCAGGAGATGTGGGTTCAATTTCTGGGTTGGGAAGATCCCCCCGGAGAAGGAAGTGGCTATGGGAGGCTCCAGGACAGCTCAGTGTAGGTGTGGAGGCGAGGGGCCTGTGGCCAGAACAAGGCTGGTGAATAAGCCAGGAGGAGAGAAGTCAAAGTGGCTTCAGGGTGGTGACTGAAGGAGAGGTGGGAGGTGATGAGGTCAGAGAGAGGCAGGAGCCCATCTGACTGTGATAAGAAGCTCAGATCTTATCCCTAGTGTAAAAGGATCCATCCAAAGGCTTTCCACAGGGAAAGAGATCTCAACTGATCTTCAGCTTTTTAGAGTGCTGTGACCTCATTCGTGGAGAAAGACTGCTCTGATGCCCCTAAAATTTGGTCTACGTTTCACAACATGCAAAGGAGCGGAAAACAACCTAATCAAATAAACAAGGCAAAATATAACTGGAATTATTTGCACATGATTTTGACCGAACAACTGGGGAAAGAAAGTCACAGAAAAGGACAGCTGCAACGCAGTGCAGTCTAAGAACCCAGGAGCTTTGAAGAAGCTCATTAAAACTCATGATTAAAACTGTACGGTCAGAATCAGTTCCGTGAAAGTCACAGGAGTGAATCTTAATGTGAACATAAATGTATTCTGTCCTGAATCTAGCTCACTTTCACATTCTTTTCTCTTGACTTTGATCATTTATTCTACGTTTATGGGAACTGTCCTTGAGGGAGTGGAGATGCTTGATAAGCCATGTGCCTCATTCTCTGAGGACCAAAGCACTAAGCAGCTGAAGAGCCCTTATAATGTTTTATGTACCATCTCACATATCTTAACTGCAAAATTATGAGACAGATGTTAGGGTTTTTTTTTTCTATTTTCCAAATAAGAAAGTTGAGACTCAAAATGTTTGGCAAACTGTCCCAGGTCACACAGCCTATAAATATCAGAGTTGAGATTTTAATCCAGGAGCGTAAGGATCCAAAAACCAAAACCTTTTTCTTGGGGTATTCCAGAAGTACTTTTTCATGCTATAAGAGAAGCTCAGATAGAGTTCCGCTTTGCCTTTAGCAAACCTTGTCATATGCGTTAATTATTAGTAATTATTAACCACCTCCCCATCACTAATAGAAATATTCTTACACATTTTTAAAACCTAAAGTGATGAGTAATTGGATACTAATGGTGATCCAGGAAATTAGGACTAGTGTAGCATTGTAATAGCTTTAAAATTATCTTTATTTAAAAAAAATGTTTTTAAAAGTTTGGGTGTCATGTAATAGCCTCCCCACCATTATTTATTGAAGCAAATTGTTTTGTCTTTTTTTTTTTGGTAGTAATTTAATGCTCCTCTGAACTGACTCCTGTGATTTCAGAAGCTGGCCTCTGAACAGTCATGCACATTGATACAGCCTCTCATGATGAGAAATTCATTTTCTGCTTGACTTTAAGTGAAATTACACTCTGAAACCATTCTTTTCTGTTGTCACTAAAATGTATTAATGAAACATGGCACTAGAAATTTATTTGCAATATTGCCTTCTATTATATCCTTTGGTCTGAAAATATCTTTTTAGATTCTTGTAACAAGAGAAGGGGGAGAAAAGAAAACTGTCTATTAGTCCTGGAAATCAAACATATTGTCTGGTCTCCAGATTGAAGGGAAGTCAACATTTTCAGAGAGGTCTTAATGTCATACAAGAGAGCTATTCTCAAATGGAAACTATATCAGCGTTTATATTCTGCCACTGGATCCCATGCCTCAGGTTGCCTTTAAAGAGGATGTCCTACTTATCAAGAAGCTAGAAATCACTGGAAAGCCTGTTCTATCCTTCAGAAATGGGAGCTATCTAGACAATGAAACTCGTTGTTCGGCGTTTAGATGTTTAGCATCTAAGCAAGATGTTCAGCATCAAGATGAAGCTTTTTGGAGTGTTTCCCTGTTGACTGACTCCTTGTTCTCACCACTCAGAGAATAAAAACATTGATACGTAAACAGCAGCCTGTTCAGATGTTCTAATCCAAACACAATTCATCCAAGACTCTCACAACACCCTGTCTATCTCCTGGCTATTTCACCATGATTTATTCATTACGCTTCCCTAACCACCGTCAGCCAGTTTTCATCCACTCTGCACTCAAGGGTCATCTACACATGTCCCTGAGTTATTCTCCAGTGCCTTTCTCTACACCCAGCATAAGCAACTTACACCCACCTTCCTGTATAGCTATGTTTACACGGTAGAGTGAGTGGTTTGGTGACCTGGGTAACATTGGTCGGCTGCTGAGAATATCCTTCCTGACTTCTGCTATATTCCCAGCAGAAGCTCTTAGCACATAGTAGAAAAGCAAAGAATATTTGTTGAGTAGATAAATGAACAAGTAATTCTAAAGAAGTTGTTTGGCTTCCAAAGTTCTGCAAACCATGTTACTCTTATAGAATCAAAATTATGGACAGAACCAGACTTAGTTTTCATAAAATTTTCTGGGTACTCTCGGGCTTTGAATTAATCTGCTTTTCACTATCCTTGTACGCTTGATTTCGTTATCTGATGGTTGCAGTTTTTGCCACAAATTGTTTACTGCTTATTTTTAAAACTGTCTGAGCCTGAAGGTGGGCTAATATTTGATTTTTTGTTGATAAGATGCATTTTGATCTTTAATTTTTACCAGTGGCAACTGATATAGACCAACGGGACTATGATAGTTCATTAAAAATCATTTGTTTTTCTGGAATCTTGGAGGGCTCATTGTTCTCCCAGTAGCTCTAACCTGAAGGTGAAAGTGTTAGTCACTCAGTCATACCTGACTCTTTGCGACCATATGGACTGTAGCCCACCAGGCTCCTCCGTCCATGGGATTTTCCAGACAGCAATACTGGAGTGGGTTGCCATTTTCCTACTCCAGGGGATCTTCTCAACCCAGGCATGGAACCCACATCGCTTGCATCTCCTGCATTGGCAGATGGATTCTTTACTATTGTGCCACCTGGGAAGCATGTATGTGTGTATATATATATATATATATAATATTAATGTATTGTAAATATTAATTAATTATTTAAAATAATAAATAAATTATATAATATATAATTATATTAATTGTATTATCTAATATTTATATATATGAAATATGTAGAATTTCCACATTTAAATGATAAACCACAGGAATTTGAAATAATATTTATGCTTTGGTCACATGAGGATGTGCCACGTTTGCTGGAAAAGAATAATTGTTAGAATGAAAGTTACGCTTATTGAACACTACCTCAGTGCTTCATAGATATCATCTTTATTTTTCATGCAAAAAATTTTATGTGTCATAACCACGTTTAGCCCCACTCTGCAGATGAGGAAAAGGTAAGTAGCAGTGGAATTTAAATTCGAGGAGCCTGGATTCAGGCTCAATTAGTGCCTACCTCATTTTCCAGGGTTAGCCTTGAAGTATTGTGCACTTTGTAGTATATAACATTTATGAAACCTCCTCTTATGTGAAATGCACCTGCATTTTACACAGTATATTCTCATCTTTAAAGCTTCAAACTGGTAATGTAACATCTCTAAGGCCTCAAAGCCAATAGAAGCCAAACTCATCTGTCAGAAACATTAGCTGTTATGTCCAGATCAAGTCAGACACACCTGGCAGGCCGGTCTGAGAGCAAAGTCCTCCTGTGGTTCGCCTTCAGAGTCTCCCAGATTTTTGCTTAATGTTAGGTAAATTAAGCCCACACAACCTCTTATATTCAGTTTTTTAGCCTCTTTTCTTTCCCCAAGGCCATTCAGATATTAACATTGTCCTAAGAAAAATGCACATTTCCAAAATTCCTAACTACTCTGCCATGCCCTGCAATTAAATTCCAGACAAAAGAAACCCTCTGGGTATTTCTCTAAGTCCCACACTCCTAACAATGTCTGTTCTGCAACTGTAACACCATCTTGTCAAATAGCAACTAGAATCAATACATGTTCTACCAGGCAAGTGTCAGGGGAACTGGAGAGGGTTAACCACTAATAACCCCACCATACATCCTCATCAAATTCAGATAGGCTTTTGCAGTGCAGGTATTCTCTCCAGGTTGGACTCAGAATCAGCAAAAACTTGGTTGTAAGCGTGGAAGTTGAAAATTGAAGACATGTCCTTTTACTATTCTCCAAATATAGTGCCACAGCTGTTAAAGCAAAGCTTTTGTTTGAGAAGAAGTCCACAAAGATGTGTTATGCTGGAAAACAAGGGGCAATTTTTGCATAGGAAGTGCTGAAGTTTTCTGCCATTGGTGCTGGTGAAAGATTTACCATTAACTCAGGTTTGTGTGTGTGTGTCCATGTATGCATATGTGCAAAAGAACATGAAAAAGGAACAGTTTTCTCAACCAAGATGGCCACAGCCTACAAATTGTAAATCCTCTTTGTCACAAAATAAATCCCTTCCCATAAAACCGGAAGACACATAACATAGCAAAGTCCTTAGCAACACACAGCTCTGTGTCCTACCTCCTGAGTGGGTGTGTGCAGTTCATGGGGTCACAAAGAGTCAGACACAACTTAGCAACTGAACAACAATGACAAAACAGTTGATTAACAATGTTGTGTTAGTTTCAGGTATACAGTAAAGTGATTCAGCTCTACACATACATGTAACTATTCTTTTTCAAATTCTTTTCCCATTTAGGCTACTACAGAGTATTGAGCAGAGTTCCCTGCTGTATACAGCAGGTCCTTGTTGGTCATCTACTTTAAATATAGTAGGGGTGTATGTGTCTATCGCAAACTCCCAATTTCTGGACAACAGAGGGATTTTCTGGTCACCAAAGGGAGAAAAGCATATTGCAAAGCGATGTACCCAAAATGAATGGCCCTGAAAATCAGAGTGCTCTAGGAAAGCCTGGGAAGATGAGCATCAGAAGGAAGCACTGGTTATGCGCATCCATGCTCTTTTATGAGAATGACACTCTTGAGAAAGACTAAGGCAGCGGGGATATGCAAAGAAGAGAGAGCACACAAAAATAATTTTAATATTGGTTTAAGCAAAACAAAAACAAGAAGATGCATTTTTAGTCTAAGTGGAAAGGAAATTAATGTTTACCAAGAGCTACTATGCTAAACACTTTATATAAACCTCCTTGGATACCATTTGCCTTGGTTCACCACAAATAATGAGAACTCTTTTGCATTAATAATTACTTGTAGTTTTCAGTAATTAAACTCTAGTTTATTTATTTATTGAACTGGATTTAATGTACTCATTATGTTATGGGGAAAAGGTAAATGCATGGTTGCCTTGAAAATTGATCAGAAAGAAGGAACTAAAACCTGTACACAAACTTCAAGCTATTTATTCAGTGCAGCATATTCCTGTGGTCTTAGGTATTTGTGACAAACAGTGAGTGTTTTTCTATCATAAGTAATGAGAATTGTTTTTTCACATATTCCTTTAAGTATTACGGTGCTACTTACGGTCTTAAAAGTTAGACACACTCATATTTGAAATGGCATTTATCTCTAAACCATAGCTATTGCAGATACATCTTAAAGATATTACTATAACCTATCAAATTTCTATCTCCCCTTTTCCACTGAATAAAGACGAGAAACTCTCCACAGGCTTACAGATGACCCCAAGCTTTTCCTCTTCCGGTCTCTGCTACAAAGCCAGGAGGGCACTATTAATTCAGCAAACAGCTACCTCCTTCATCCTTTGTAGCTGGGATTCTGAGGGAATCTGAAGCTGTAGAAAAATTTCCCCTGTGGGATTTCCCAGAGATAAAAAGAGCTAGCCTGAAAGATGAAGGTCATCTTAGATTTCATTTTGGCTATCCAGAGATGGTCAGTAGCAGTCAGAGTCCAATAAGGAAAAGAGAAATGACTAAATATTTTAAGCAGAGACATTAAATTCATATTTGGTGGCTTAAGAGAGAGAACAGCTGTGAGAAAATAGGAGATGATGAGAAAATTGGAGATCAGGAAAATCAGGCTGCCATATGCACTGCTAGGATAGTGTGTGTGTGTGATAGTGTGTGTGTGTGTGTGTGGGGTGTGTGGGGGGGTGCTAACACTAGAACCCAAGGACTGGGTCACTTAAGGCAACTGGGGCCATAGTGGGCTTGTCCAGCCTGAGCTGGAGCCATGGAGAAGGTAAAGCCTAGGCAGAGAAGGTAGAAACTGTCTCTGTCTTCTTCCTCTTCCCATGCTCTGGTCTCTGGGAAACTCAGGAAGGGACCAGCAAAAGGACTGTTTCATCATCATGTCTTCCAATGCCTGGGAACTTCCGCTTATTCGTGCAGATGACTAAAACATTAACATCAAGCCGTCAGCGGGAGCGTCACGTCTGTATTTTCTGAAACTTATGCGATGAGTGTAATTTACTTTTATTATTTCTAAGGTTTCTAAAAATAAGGTAGCATAACCCGTTTTATTTAGAATACTTGCTGCTTTCTGCTTTCCTGGTTGGACCTTAACTCACAAAAGTCCTTTCTGGGTGGCTAGCAGCTGATTATCCTTCTTGAGGCAATTCAGCAAGGACCCATCTCCCAGGGTGCTGCTTGCTGTGAGCAGATTTAATTGGCCCGACTTGTCAAAACCAAGCATTCCGCTGTGATTCTTGATCTCTGAAAATCTCTGACTGAGGCAGCTTTAATGCTCCTGTTAGCATGACTAAACTTTGGGCAAGTTTCTTCCTGATTAGCGGCCCCTGCCTCCCTTATTTTAGACAATTTACTTTAGAAAACTAGTATTTGCAATTTTTTCTCTGTCTCCTTTGAAAAATATATTTAAATCTCCTTAGAAGTCTCTTGGGCTTCCCTTGTGGCTCAGCTACTGAAGAATCTGCCTGCAATGAAGGAGACCCTGGTTCATTTCCTGGGTCGGGAAGATCCCCTGGAGAAGGGAATGGCAACCCACTCCAGTATTCTTGGGTTTCCCTGGTGGCAAACGGTAAAGAATCTGCCTGTAATTCAGGAGACCTGGGTTCAACTCCTGGGTCAGGAAGATCCCCTGGAGAAGGGAACAGCTACCCACTCCAGTATTCTTGCCTGGAGAATCCCGTGGACAGAGGAGCCTGGTGGGCTACAGTCCATGGGGTCACAAAGAGTCAGACATGACTAAGTGACTGAGCGTGCACGCAAGGAGATAGCTCCCTACCTTCCAGTCTCTGGGGGAGGATAGGAGCCTAACTTCTGTGGGTGACTCACTCCATGTTGTAAAACCACCTCCTGTCAGCAAGATAGGAGAAAGTTCACTTCTCCTTTGGGTAAAGTCAGTTAGCAAACACAGACGGCTATGGTGTCCCCATCCCAGCTCTTATATCCCCCAGAGAAAACTCTGTGAACTCATGTTCAGCACCTGCAACATCCCTCTCTCCAGCTGGATAGTCTCTCTCCCCTGTTGCAACAGTCTTGCATAAAGTCTCCCTTTCCTGTTTAACTTTTTCTGGTGCAGTCCTTAGTTTGACACCTCCTTCCTCCCTCCTGGGCTCATCCTATATTTATGAATCATTAATATTTTTTAACAAAGATAAATATGATTCTTGATTGACTCTTTCATCTCCTTGGGAAGCTGAGGAAGATGAATTAGGTGCCTGCTCAAAAAGTGCTTGCCTAAAGCAAGTTGTGATCTGTAAAACAAGCTTCCTTTATCTCCAAAAGGCTTCTAATTAAGAAAACAGTGTTAGATTTCATTCTCTTCTATCTCCTCTTTTTTCTCTCTTCTTTCTCGCCCAACACACTATACCACACACACACACACACAGACACACACAGACACACACACACACACACACACACACACGCTTCTTTCTACCTCATTTGAAAGAAGTACTTGCTCTTCTCATTAATTTAGGAAACAAACTCTGAGCCAGGGGTGTGGGACAACAACCAGACATTCCTGTATGAAAGACTGTCACCCAGCAGTTGGAGGGCAGTTGGTGGAAGGCCTTCAGTTGCCATTTCCTTCAGCAATTGCCTCACTCATTTGCAGAGAGTGTCCATGCCTAAGATCCCTTGCCCATCAAACACAAAGCACCCTCACCCAGGGATGGACAGACCCCAGACCTCTTGGTTCAACTCAGGACAAATCTTCAGCATCCCCTTCCAGCTCCAAGAGTGCCCCTGGAATCTTCCAAAACTGCCATAGGGTGGGCATCACACTTCAGCTTCTCCCTCTGCCTCATCCTGCTTTCTTCTCCCTCTTCCCTGGGTGTTAATCTCAAGAATACTTCATAATAAATATCCTAACCACTAAACCATCACAGAATCTGCTTCCCAGCAAATGCAACCTGCAACAGGATTGCTATGAGAACCAAGTCAAATGTATATGAAATTCCTGCAGAATCTCTGAAGTGGAACCATCTGAAAGGTATAAATAATGATGACCACTGATTGAGTACTGTGCTAGGCACTTTAATAAGCCTTTTATAATTCTCACCAAAACTGCAAGATAGATATTTTCTCCTTATTTTCAAGCGAGAAAACTAATCTAACAGAGGTCCACATTTTGGCCCAGGTCACCCAGCTAGCTACTAAGTGTCCATAACCAGGACTGGCCCTGGGATCTTTGGGGCTACACTTCATTCTCCTGCCTCATCGCCTATGACAACCTCATCTTGATTGAGATAGCTTCTTGACTGCATGTCATCTATGAACTTGTGAGCCATGACTTTAAGAGACAAGAGTATTAAGATGGGACATAAAAGTGCCTCCAACTGGGGGTGGGGGAAGCCATGCATTTGATAACAACCAGTGAAAAGTTCAGCTTCCTCCTCCTAGCTGTGCCAGGAAGTGCTTCCTGCTAAGAACAGAGAAAGGTTATCAAGTCTATTAACCTCAGTGACTAAATGGGGACCCAGATGCTCTCCTTGAAAATGAAATCCTCCCCAACAGATGGTCAGGTTTAACAAGTCAGTATTGAGACTGAAGCTTCCAAGCAGCTCATCTGTACAAAAGCAGAATCAAAGAGAACCAAAAAACTGCTGCCATCCCAGTTGGGGCTTAGATATTGGTACCAGGAGTGGCCTGCAACTCAAAGGAGCACCTTTCACCAACGCCAGTGTCCATGAGGTACTATGCAAGTAGGCAAACAGAGCTACAGAAATGTGTGTTCAGGGGGCTCCAAGTAGCTCCAGTTCTTTACATCTTAGCCCAGAAAGAATTCAGTGGGAGGCAAAGTGATGGATAAGAAGTGATTTATTAGAATAGGACTCTTCATTGGAAAAGACCTTAATGCTGGGAAGGATTGAGGGCAGGAGGAGAAGGGGACGACAGAGGATGAGATGGTTGGATGGCGTCACCAACTTGATGAACATGGGTTTGGGTGGGCTCCGGGAGTTGGTGATGGACAGGGAGGCCTGGCGTGCTGCGATTCATGGGGTCGCAAAGAGTCGGACACGACTGAGAGACTGAACTGAACTGAACTTGTGAGGTTTATAAGCAGGCAGGCAGGAAGGTGATGCTCTGAGAACTTTGTGGCCTGCAGTTTTAAAATCAAAGGAAAAGTAGGGAGGGGAGGAAGACTACCTTCTTCCTCATGCTTGAATAGATGTCAAGCTTCCATCATCAGCTCCTCCTCCATGTCAGGCGGCACAGTTGCCTTGCACTTGTACAGTCAAACTGGGATTGTCATGGTTCGAGGATCAGCAAAAAGGCGGTCTATGCACTAAAGTATGGTAAATCATCTCAGGTTTCAGCATAAAGTCACCCTTTTTCTTATATTTTTGTTTTTAATGTTTACAGAGGAGTGTGCCCTAGGAATCATGAACTTGCTGAGCTCATTGGGCAGGTTGTGGGTCTCATCCCACCTTTGTTTTATTGTTTTGAGGACATGTCCCATGGTTCTTCTGTTGTATGACCTTGTTGCTAAGCAAGTCTGCTTGGCTTTGTTGTTAAGCAAATCTGCTTTCTTGAGTGATCATTAACTTACAGCCTCTCCCATACTTTTTCCTTTGCTTATGATCCCTTATGGGATTAGCTATTGAATTACCTACTTTGTCCCTTTACTCTGTCCTTATCACTAACATGGTGCTAATTGGCACCTAACAATTGGCCACCACTTGGGGCATGTGTGAGGCTTTATGTGGACTGTGGGAAAGTCACAGTAGAACCTTGAGATGAAATGCTATGACACCCAGGGGGAGGAGCAGCCAAGGAGGAAGAGGGCAAGTCGGCTGGGAAGTTGTGTCCCGTGGAGAATAACATCCTTCACAGGACTGGTGTGTTTTCGTGTGCATCTCACAGGTAAGGGCAGCTTTGCCTTGCATGAGACAATGAAGCGGAATTCATAAACTGATGTCCTACAGGCTAGACCAACCTCTCAAAATCATTCACTTTGGCCAAAACTGTGTTTTAAGAAACTTGAACCCACACGGAAAAATGAGATTTCATTTTAGAATATGGATCTCTAGTTTTGCTTGACAATAGGAAAATCTGACAGCATTGTGGGACTCCTGTGCACAAAAGCCTTTCTGTGTCCTTCACTGCTTTATTACCGGAAATAGGCTTCACTCAGTCTCCATGACCTTCCCTAAGTTCCAAAGGGCAGGTTCAAGCCGCTGTTAATCAGGGAAGGGAGGGGATGCAGAGACAAGGCAGGTGCAGCCAGGAAACAATGGTGCAGCCTGAGGGCAGGGCCCTGTTTCCCCCTCAACGGACACACATAACAATATCTGTGAGGCGTTTTGCAGATACTGAAACCCCCACTAAGTGAGAGAAGTTAACTGTCTGCTGCCCACAAGTACTAGACCCCAGAGGAGTTGGAAGCAGATCCTTGATGATGCTGACTCCTTATTACTTCCCCACCAGCCCATCAGAAAAATGTCCATGAGCTGTTCACACCCTCCTCTCTGAACCATTATTGTAAAACTCCTCATTACCCACTCCGCCTTGGGACACAGTTTTGAGGGCATGAGTTGGCTCTGGCCCCCTTTTCTTGGCAAAGCAATAAAGATATTCGTTTGTACTTCACCCAAAACTCTGTCTCTGAGATTTAAATTTGGTGTCAGGGTACAGAGGCCAGATTCAACATCAAAGTAGAATACCTTCCCGTGTGGCAATGAGCAACTGAAGCTGAATCCAAGGCGTTCCCTCTCTTGACCCGCCTAGTCATCCCAGCCACATAAATCACACTGAACTGTGCTTGTCTCTGTGTTCACCTATCTTTCCACTGGACTGTGAGGGGACGCTGGTTTGTTTGTTTTTCACACCTGTATTCCTACCACCCTGATTTACACAGCATCTACCAATTAAAACATTAATATGTTTTTATGACGTGAGTGAATGAATAAGTATAGGGAGTCATGTTATCTACTTTTACTTGTGTTAAAATAACATTTATTGAATTCCTCCTCTACCCCAGGCACTAGGAGCTTTTCATGCACCTGTCAATCTGGCAGTAAACCCCCTATAGCCACAGTCCAGAGCAGTCATGGAAATTAAAGTGACATGATGAGTCTCCTTCATAAATGATATGAGACTTCAGTGCCTGGGAAACAGACACTTAAATGAAGATTTATGAGCAGAAAGTGCATTTGTGTTGGGGGAGGTGCCCTCTGCATCGGTTCGCAGAGGAGGCAGAAGTTGAACTTCAGTGCACTTACAACAAAGGCCTCAGTGGATTCTGGAGATATGGATCTATAGAGTCCAGATGTCAGCTGATTTTTAAAAGAAGGGTAAGATTTCAATAGATAAGATAAGCATGGGACAGGGTCCTATTCTAGAAAGAATATAACCCCGGTATAAAGCATGTCTGAAGAATGAAGATCAGACTATTTTCTGTAACAGCCTGAAGGAGATGAAGCTAGAAAAGAAAATAAGGATTACCTGCTAGAATAAATAAAGACCTGAATCAAAACTTCAGACCTGATTCTATACACA
Organism: Okapia johnstoni; assembly: GCA_024291935.2. NCBI lineage: Eukaryota > Metazoa > Chordata > Mammalia > Artiodactyla > Giraffidae > Okapia > Okapia johnstoni. Next base: position 33,912,167 of record CM044327.1, on the reverse strand, counting down.
CTGGGTGCCATTTATGTAGATATAATCAAAGGCAGGATGGAAAGATTTAACTAAGCACAATTTGTAGAAAACATTATGGATGGAAAAACTGTAACTTGTAAAAGCAGGCAGCTTTCATGACATGTACGTATGTCAAAATTCATCAAGTTTTACACTTGAAGTGAGTGTGATGTTGTATTTCAATTATACATCAGGAAACCTGAGCAGAAAGGAGGTGGGCCTTCATAAATGCCTAATTTACATTCTCAAAGGGACCGAAATGAGCTAACATTTATTAAATCTTACTAAGAGAAAAGTAGAGTGCTAGAGATTTTTATCTAAGCCACCTCAATTAGTCGCACAGCAGCCATGCAAGAGAGACGATATTATCTCCATTTACAGAAATTGAAACTCAAATATCAGCTCTGTTGCTGAAATTCAGCCTCTGTACACTGGTGCTGGATTAAATCTCAGAGAAAGAGTTGGGGGTGAGTTAGAAAGAAATAGCTTCATTACTTTGCCAGGCAGAGGGGGCCACAGCCAACTAATGCCCTCAAGACTGTGTGTCCCATCCTGGAAGAGTAGTGAGGACTCTTAAAGCGTTAAGGAGCAGGGCGTGATCAACTCGTGGACATTCTTCTGATTGGTTGATAGTGAGGTAAGCGGGAGCCAGCATCATCAACCTACTGGTTCTAACCCTTCTAATGTCTATGTGCTGTGGGCAGAGTACAGTTAACTTCTCCATCTGGTCGGGGTTTCAGTGTCTGCAAAACAGCTCAAAAGACATGGCTCAGAATATTACTTACAGTTCTCGAGGAAGAGCTAAAAGTCCTTGACTCTGTTTAATGACTAAATTATTATTATTTTGTCTTGTTTGTGTTCTTTCTGCATTTTCTCACTTCTCGGATTAAATTTATTCTTTGACTAAGGTTATGTTTTGTTTTGTTTTACAGACAAAAGGCAGCCAGAGGAGGTGGGTTTGGTTCTATTCTGGGAAGGCCTTGTGGGCTCCTATTGGTCACAGCTCCAAAGATCACAGAATTAGTAAGCGATAGAGTTAAGGTTTGAACTCAGCTCTGTTTCCCTTCAAAGCCCTCGTATTCTAAGTGGTATCACACATGGTGACTCCTGATGTAGAATCTAGAAGTATTCACTCTCCGCTCTGGTGACAAGTACCGAGGTAAGGGGTGGGAGCACACACGTGATCCGAATTCAAGATTTTGATCGCTGTCCCTCAGGAGTACTGGCCTGGAATTTTCTGTCCCTGTGGCGGGGTTCTTGTCTGGCTCTGATAATCAGGGTAGTGCTGGCCTTGTAAACATGAGTTTGAAGTATTTCCTCTTGTTCAGTTTTTGAAAGAGTTTGAGAAGAATTGACATTAATCCTTTAAATATTTGAAAAAATTAACTGATGAAACCACCTGGTCCTGATCTTTTCATTCCAGGGAAATTTTCGATGACTCCTTCAGTCTGTGTACTCCCTGTTGGTCTGCTCGGATTTTTCTATTTCTTCATGTTCAACCTTTTTTAATAGAATGGATAGAATTTTGTTTTTATGATTTAGTCTTGGTAGGCGCTAGGAGGATGGGTGAATGGGGAGATATTGGTCAAAGGGTGTAAGTTTCAATTAGGTATGATAAGTTCTGGAGATCTAATATACAGAATAATATTATGATTCATGATATTTTATTATATATTTGAAACTTCCTAGGAAAGTAGATCTTAAATATTCTCACCACAAAAACCAACATTGTAACTATTGATGAAGTGTTGGATATGTTACTTGATTGTGGCAATCATTTCATAGAATATATATCACATTGTATACCTTAAACATATATAATTTTTGTTTATCATCTATACCTCAAAGAAACAGGAAAAAAATTAAAGACTTACAAAAATTTACTCCAAAAACCTGTTCTGTATTTTTAATAAATTTGTCACATTTTAAAACATTCTTAAACTGACTGGAAATGCAGTGAAAAAGAGCAGACGAGAAAAAGGGAGGGAGTGAGGGAGGAAGCAAGGGACAAAGTAAAAAGCATAGAAGCAGATGAAGGTTGCATCTGTACAATAGACAGGTTCTGTTAAATACCTGTCTTAGCCACCCTAAACCACCTATCCTGAACACCACCAACTCCACCTATGAAAGCCCATCCATTATACCAGTTAGTAAGCCAGTCATATCACCGGTGGAAACCCATATTGTTAGGTAACAATGCCTCTTGTGTTGATCAGAAATAACGACAGAGAAGTCCTGAGTGTGAACTTGCTGCTCACTCTGTCTTGAGCAGAATTCCTCTTTAGGGACCTGACAGTGATGATGATGTAATTAAAGTGTATACATGACATTTGGCTCAACCTGAAGTATTTTAAAACAATTGAAATGTTCAGTAAAATTTTTGGTTTAAATTACAAGGTGTTAAATAAAAAGCATAAAACCCACTAAACAGCTCTGACTATCAATGTATCATCTTTGAGTTACAGAAAATGGAGGCACAAAGTTGTTTTAATCATACAGCCTGGATGATCCAAAACCTAGATTCCGTTCCCTGTCATTTCTGAATTTTAGAAAACGTTTCCATTTATTCTACATCATTTGCCCTCAGATGGTGTATTGTGGTTGATTTGCCCATAAACTACTGCCTTTTGAGCGTTTGGGGGAATTTTTGTTGATTTTCAATTTGGCATTATCCCCTAGGCTTTTTCTCTACTAAGCTTCAACTTCATCGGAACCCTTGTGGCTTCCCTTTTGGCTCAGCTGGTAAAGAATCCGCCTGTGGTGCAAGAGACCTGGGTTTGATCCCTGGGTTGGGAAGATCCCCTGGAGAAGGGAAAGGCTACCCACTCCAGTATTCTGGCCTGGAGAATTCCATGGACTGGATAGTCCATGGGGTTGCAAAGAGTCGGACACAACTGAGCGACTTTCACTTTCATTGATGAGAAATGTGTAGTAGTGTTGAAAATACTTCTCAATCTGGCTATTCTCTTGCTATCATTAATCAAGTTTATGTGCTTCAAAAATCATTGTTTATCCTCAATTATCTCTTTTAAATCAGTATGAATTTGTTCCTGTAGTAGAGAAGACTGTCACTGCTGCCTTAGCTATATGTTAAGTGACTCTATTTTACCACTGAAAATGGAGACATGAACGTTTTGCTCTAGTCTGGACTGTCACATCAGGCATGTGGCTTAGTCAAACAATAGGGCAAAGACTGAAAAGATCCTCCTAGTAATTTTAGTACATATAACGGTAGAATCTTCTTCACTGTCTCCCACATTTAATGTTCTCCTCTACTTACAGGAGAGTGTCAAGGACATGTGTCAGAAAAGATCAAGATAATTAATATCAAAGAATTTCACATCTAAATTAGCTCTAAACAATGAGCTATAGCACTTTTTTGAGGGAAGGACACAAACTGCAAAACTGTGCGGACCAGAAAGTGGTGGTTATCTTGTTATGACTCTCAATCTAAAAAACATGCCTGTCACATGACTCTTAAACACAGGGGAAATGGAAATGTAACAAAGTTTCAAACTTTCACTTTATTGTTCACTGAAACTCTATTTCAGAGGCCCAAGGAGACCAAAAGATTGAAAAGACTTTGCAGGCTTTCCTCTAAGTTGGCCTCTTTTCAAAGAAAGAAGACATATCGGTTTCCATTGTCATCCTCAAAAATGAGATATTGAGAGGGAAGATGAGTGGTGGGAGAGCCGATAAAAGGGTTGAATGATGGTCTAATTCTGAAAGTGCTAAATAATTTATTGAGGTAAGTCCTTATTAGAGGCCAGTGTCAAAAATAGATTCCAGAAATGGGATGAGAATATTGTCGGAATTGAATTAATTTCCCAAAGAGAAAAGGACCCTATTTTGTCAATGTACAGTAATTTTATCTTTTCATAAAAATTTTACCTAAGTAAAAGCAAGTGTATCATTGCTAATGTTCAACTTTTGCCCACGAGTTAAATGGATATTTTCCATTTTATGCAATATTCCCTATGCAGGATGCCTGGGGCAGCTTGCAATGTACTGAAAATTTCCCTTCCCCTACATTTTACCACCATATAAATTATGTATTTTCTGGCTAATGTTCACTATTTGAGAACTACAGAAGTATTTCCCCAATTATGCAATTGTTCCATTTTAGAAGGTTACTTGTAACTCAAATTTCGCAAGATCAAAAAAATATATACTTTATGCATTCAAGGCACATAATGAGATTAAGGTGCAAAGTGGATGCTAAAAGTTAAGGAAATGGGGGTAAGTTCTTCAGACCTTGGGAAGCAGAGAATCTCAGGGAAGAGATTGTGATGGCCTGATCATCCCAGGGTTCCTTTAACAGGGAGGTTTTCTTTTTTATTTTTCAAGAACAAGAAAGAAGCCATGGGATTTGTATGCGATCCTATGTAGATTGGGGCTTCCCTGATGGTGCTACTGGTAAAGAATCCATCTGTCAATGCAGGAGCCATGGGTTCGATTCCTGGGTCAGGGAGATCACCTGGAGTAGGAAATGGCAACTCCAGTATTCTTGCCTGGAAAATTCCATGGACAAAGGAGCCTGGCAGGCTACAGTCCCTGGGGTCAAGAGTCAGACACGACTGAGCACACACATGCACTGCTTAAATTCCTCTTGACTTCTCTCCTAACGTGCAGTGTACCATCTCCACAGCCCTATGTTACAAAAATCATCAAGGATTGGGACTGGAATGCCCACTTGTGGTATCTGGTTCTCACTTGCCATCTCACTTTAAGGCCTTAATTCAAGTACCTGACAACTTTGACGTTCTATAGTACATAATACAGTATTGTCTGTCTCTAAAGAATAACAAGCCTTATGGAATCAATTGTGCAAGACTTAACTCCTACTTGTCAAGGAATTCATGACTAATAGAGCACCCATTTAGCTTCCAGAGTGATACGCATAGCTCAACACACACACAAACATATGTATAGTTCAACACACACACTTTACAATATGACATATGAGCCCACGTTCAGTTGTAGATTTGTGCCTGATAGAATTTTATACAGGAAGTCCCCTACATATGAACCTTCAAGTTGCAAACTTTCAAAGATGTGAACCCTCCAGGACAACTTCATGGACCACTTTGCTGTGCATCACAAGGAGCTTACTAATGAAGCCCTGATGGAACTGGAGGCCCAGAGAAAGGACGAAGAGAGACAAGAGGAAGCAGAAGAAACTGAGGAACAGGACAGATCACAGTGCAGGAGATGGCAGGGGGGTTTCCTTTATTTGAGGAGGCACCGTTGGTTTTTGAAACCCAGGACCTGAACCTAGAATGTCACATGAAGGTTGCAGCAGCTGTTCAGAATGCAATCCAATGCTATTGTGTCATCTATGATGAGGGAAAAAGAGCTACTACTCAGATGTCAAGGGATCATTTTTTCCAAGAGGGAAGATAGAACTGAAACCAGCAAGGAACCAGAAACTGTGCCATCAGCATCAGACATGAGTGACATTGCAGCGGGCCCTCTGTCTCCTATTGCTGATGACCCTTCAGCTCTACCATCTCTCACCCTGCTCCCTCCTCCAGTCAGTAACGCTTCTTGCTGTTCACTCGATGCCAGCCCCTGGATGCCAGCTGTTGTTCTGCACTACTGTACTTTTCAAGGTACTGCACATAAGACTAAAAATGCTTTCTTTAATTTTTGTTCATACTTGCTTTTTATGTATTATTTGTGTGAAAAGTACTTTAAACCTATTAGAGTACAGTACTATACAGCTGATTGTGTTGGGTACCTAGGCTAACTTTGTTGGACTTACGAACAAATTGGACTTATGAACACAGTCTTGGAATGGAACTCATTCATATGTAAGGGACTTACCATTATTTGGTGAATCTTTAAATCCATCTGTGCAAAACATGAAAGTGAAGTGAAGTGAAGTGAAGTCGCTCAGTCATGTCCGACTCTTTGCGACCCCGTGGACTGTAGCCTACCAGGCTCCTCTGTCCATGGGATTTTCCAGGCAAGAATATTGGAGTGGATTGCCATTTCCTTCTCCAGGGGATCTTCCCAACCCAGGGATCGAACCCGGGTCTTCCACATTGTAGACAGACGCTTTACCGTCTGAGCCACCAAGGAAGTCCAAAAACATGCAAAGGAGAACCTCTTTTGAAAACCCTATTGAGCATTAAAAATGTTGAATTTTATCATGTGATTATATTATTATGATGTTTAGCAACCAGCAAATATTTATCTAGAAAATATCTATTGAATGATAGACCAACTAAAATTAGATTTGTTCAAACTATTTTTACTTGCCAAGTTAATCAAGAAAGACATAGTCAATGAATTAAACATATGTTCATGTCTCAATTAGGCATTCTACTTTCTTTTCAATAGAAAATTATCCATTTCTTTCTAACTGTATTCCTATTACTGAAAATATAGCAATAACTGATAGCAAAAACCTTTCACTGTACTTCTAGATCTCTACAGTGACGATCTATGTCTATCAAAATTTGGTACCACTTTGACCACACACATATGGATTAATGATCAAAACCAGAATTGTTCACCTGCCATGTGTGTGAATCAGCATGTCTGTGTTCATACCTGGGTATGTAATTTGTCTGAGGCAACCCTGCTTGCATCTCCATTCTCCTAAACAGGTTTAGAAATGAGATTGAGAGAAGTGAACACCTACAATATGAACATCTATACCAGCTTTAGGTCCAGATTTAATACTAATGCTGATTCGACTACTCGTGCCAGTACTTACTGCACGTCAGGCAACTAGGTGCACTGACTATGTGAAGAATCTCCTTCTCTGTGGTGGAAATAGCTCTTGTTTATTTGATGTTTCAGATGAAGAAACAAAAGTAAAGGGACCACATTCCCATAACCAGTGGGAGTGGAAGCTCATTTTGAATCCATATTTGTTAGACAAAACTAAGCAATCTGTCACTTGTCATTTTCCACTACATACTACTGTAAATATCATCACTATTTTTGTTTTAACACATTTCCTGAAATTCTTGCTTCATCTTGCAGTATACTCTCCTTATATCAAGGATTTGTAGTTTAAAATAGTTCTGCCTTAAAAAAAGAAACGCCCACAATGTTTCATTATATTCTGTAAATGTTTGCTGGGTAATATTCACTGTGCTCATTTCCTGGTCTTTCATTCAAAATCTTCTTACTGTCACTTGGCCACCTTACTGTCTGCTCTTCGTCAGTCACTGACGGTCATAGTTCTGGTCATCCTCCTCATTGCCTTGACTCCAGTCCACCTTTAAATCATTACTGAAGCTCTCTCCATTTATGGCTTATCAAAAATACTGTTGCTATTTCTTTTTGCCCTGATCAGAACTATGCTGGGTTTCATCCCTAAGAGATCTCTAACATTGTTTTAAAAAAAAACTTTTGTCACATGCGTATGTGACCCTGAATGTTGTTATAATCTCTTCCCTCTTTCAGGGAGAAAATTCACTAACTACCCAGGTAATTAAATGTTTGGGAAAGGATGAATCAGGAGTTTGATTCATTTGTTTGCACTAGTGTGTGTTTGTACACACACTACTATATATCAGATAGATAACCAACAAGGGCCTACTGTATAGCACAGGGAGCTCTACTCAATATTCTGGGATAATCTATTTCAGAAAAGAATCTGAAAAAGAATGAATATATGTGTATGTATAACTGATTCCATTTGCTGTACACCTGAAATTAACACAACACTGTACATCAACTATACTCCAATAAAATCAAAACTAAAAAGAAAAAAGAAGTTTAGTCATGACCTATTTGCAAATTCCATTTCTGGGGACACTCTCTGACGTCATGGGTCTTGGCCTCCCCATCTCTGGCTGTTCTTTCAGAATGGCCAACTGCCATATGTTCAGTCTTAGAATTAGCTAGTGTCTTTAACTAGTAATCACCAAACAACACAGAAGGCTGCAAATAAGAAAAGAATTTATTTGGGGGCTTAGGAATCGCAGTTTGGGAGACACAATAGTTTCTATAAAATCCAGAGCATTACAGGCAAGAGAAGGAGTTAGAGGCTTATAAAGGCAAAAGCCAAAAGGTTAATAAAGTTGTCTGGCAAGAGTTATTATTGACTCTACTGCAAGAAAGGCAATATTTGTCCTTAAGGGATAAGTTCTCACAAGTTATTGAGGGCAAATGTCCAATAAGTAGCTAGGTTGTCATGAGCTATTTGAGAGGAAGGGTCTGATGAGTGTCCTGAGTTTCTGGAATTTGGCAGAGGTTCTGGATGCCTGTGTAAAGACAGTAAGTGTCAAAGTTCAGATTCCATCCAGGCTATGCCTAAGTGATGCTTCCTCAATGTCTTCCTGGCTCCATTTTAGAGAGCTCTTTTGGCAATACTGACTTTATTCTGATCTTAAACTAGAGACAAACCTAAAAGACCACTAGTAGCCTCCTTTTATCTAGAAGGTAGAATCCAGAAAGAGCTGACAACTTGCCTCATTGTCAGGCCACCTGGAGGTAAACAGACATGAATGTCCTTCACAGATGTCCCTTCCAACATTCCTCTTTCCCAGGATATGGCCACTTGATTTTCCAGTTAGTTCCATCCCCTCTCAGTGCAGAAATGATCTTTCTCTGCAAACACACCCCCTTTTTCATTTTCCTCCTTTTGCTAAATATGTTCCCACACTTCTAGACTCACATGGAAGTCTTTAACTCGCCCCCATGGCTGATGCTTAACTGAGTAACAGTTCATCAAGGACAATAAACATTTCTTGAGCACCTATTGTATACTCAGAACCTCCCACCACACAAGGCTTCCTGTTAGAAGATTGAGGTCACTTTTATCCACTCAGGAGATGTTGTTCAGTCCCTTTCACGACCTCTTGCATTCTTCAAACATATATTCATTTCCTCTGGGGCATCCTGTTGTACATGTGCACATACACACACACACATACACACACACAGAGGAGTGGACACAAATAGGTATCATCAGTGAGAAATACTGCAAGTGGAGACATATATCAGCATCTACTCACAGTCCTCAAGTGAGCATGGGTGAGCCCAGGTATACAGAGTAGAAGGAACCTTTTCTGTGACATCAATCCTGGATCAAGAGCAAGAGTGGCCACACACGAGGTGCTCCTGACAGGGGCGCTGAAACACAAGGTCATGGGTGGCTGACCACATGGAGGCTCAGGCTCAGCCACATGGTCTCTGACTTCATCCCTCTGTCTCTTTGTAATTCTCCATCTCTTCACACTATTACTGAACCCAGAAGTTACAAATTAAACTGGCAGCTCAGATGTTAGATCTAGCCAGCAGATGGCCAGAAGGGTGTAATCATAGGTTTTGGGTTAGTTGCTAAAAAGAGGAGGATTAAATACGAAACTCTGAAATTGCACATTCCCTCCCAGCCCTGGGCTGCACGGGACCTTGAAACCTCAGTGTCAGACCAGGCTGCTTCTTAAAGATTATTTTATATACCTTCCTTCTGGGCGTTGGGAATCCTTAAGCAAACACCCCTCCCAGCAGTCCTCTTGTTGGCAGAGCCTCTCTCCAGCTGCCAACTCCTCACAAAACATTTATCACACACAGTCCCCCACTTCCCTCACGTCCCACAGATCCAGCTGGCCCCTTTGTCTGAGCAGGACAAAGAGGATCGGAGGCAGGCACCCAGCTTTTACAGAAAGCAGGAGCCAGAGGGAGCCAGGTCCACTCGCTCCAAACTGCTTCATTAAATTATTCATTTGACAACTTCTGCCAAGACCTTATGGCTGCTTAATTACTTGCTTTCTTCTTTCTCTTTTCAACTTGCTTGTAATTGAAAATCCAAGCCAGCCCTGTCACAGCCTGGGATGTTGGATCACTTGGAGGCATCTTCTGATTCTGTCTCATTAGGTGTCCAGCCACTGAAAAATGCATGATGGTCGGAGAAAAGGATGTAGGAGCCAACAAATGCAAAAAAGCAGATTTACCAAGAACCTCTAATGAGGGAAACAATGCTTTGAAACACAGCCCAGTTTTCGGTTTAACAAGCAAAGCGATAAACTGCAGTCACACAAATGAACCAGGAGTCTAAGAGTGACTTCTAGTAGACGATGGGTTGGAGTCACGAATAGAGAAAACGAACAGCAGAGATGGACACAGCCAGTACCCCGCTGTGGTCTTAAAGGGATTTTAGACCAAATGAGAGATCTAAAATCCATCCTTGAGAACAGGGAGCCCATCTGAGCTATCAAACAGCAATAAGAACTCAGTGCTTGGTAGTAGAAAGAAGACTTTGCAATTTACCCGAGCTTATTAATTTCAGGCTGGGTTCTCAAGATGCTCAGAGCTGGTGGGAGGGCCAGAAAAGGCCAAACCCATACACTTAGATACACAAGAGATCCTGCTTTCGATACCAAGTGCCAGAAAAGATTTTCTTCAAAATGTTTCACTTACATCAATAGCATCTTATTATTAATAAATGTTAAATACTAGTACTTAAAAATTGTGTTTTACTACTGTTTATATATAAAATATTTTTTTCTAAAAGTAACCAGTATAAAAATATTACTGAACTATCCTACATTCCGTATTTTGTGCTAAGTCTTCAAAATCTGCTACGTATTTAATAATTCCAGCACTTTGGACTAGCCGCGTGGAGCTAGTGGCTACCATGTGTGAAAATGCAGGCCTAGAGCAGGTACTTTTCCTCTCCGATTTTCTCCCCGTCACAGCAGAGCACCTCAGCTTTATCTCCTAGCTCCCCTCCTGTTTTATTTCTGCGTCACTTGAATTTATCAGAATGGTTTTTATTCTCTTACCATTTTACATGAAAAAAGTAGCTGTCTGCAAGAGACTATCCAGTTCTTCATAAATCCAGTGTTGTCTCACATCTGTGTGCACTAGTAGATTTTGTTGTATTCTTTGACTTTAGGTCCCTTCTGTTCCAGGGCTCTTTCCTCTGCAGTCTTTTTTTGCCTTTGTTTGCTTTGGCCATCCTAGGCCTGGCGATAGGTATGTGCGCATGCGTGCTCAGCCTTGTCCGACTCTGAAAACCCATGGTCTGTAGCCCATCAGGCTGCTCTGTCCATGGGATTCTCCAGGCAAGAGTATGGGAGCGGGCTTCCATTTCCTCCTCCAAAGGATCTTCCTGACCCAGGGATCAAACTCAAATCTCCTGCATCTCCTGCATCGGCAGGCAGATTCATTACCACTGAGACACTTGGGAGGCCCTGATCTCTGTACAATCCTATTTAAAAGTCAAGAACTCTGTTGATGAACCAAGGGAGGGGATGTACCTTTTTCTGTTTGGCACAAATGGGCATGGGGCTGGCTGTGAGGCTAAGGAACAAGGGAGAATTTTGAGGTGAACCTAGTTTCCCACAGGATTTTTAGTTTATTTAGAGATGAGTCCTGTGGGTTTTGGCTGGGGCAAAATGCTATGTTGCTGAACTCTGTGATGGAGAATATGTGTCGGCGTAGCTTTCCTAAATTAAGATTTTCTAGTAACTCCTCTTTCCCATTATCATTTGTTCTTGACCGATGAGCAAACTGAGACTCAAGAAGTATCTCGCTCAAAATCTGTGACACATAATAGGGCTGGGATCATCCCCTTTCCCCTATTCGATGCTGTACCATCAGCCTCTCTGAAATGAGCACCTGCCTTGACTCAGTAACAAGCATATGAGCTGAAATTCCCATAGAGGAGAAGCTGTCTTTCCAACCAAGGAATTGTACCTCTCCATGATCCCATTTTATTTTAAAAGGAAAACAGGAAGGAATGCTCATCCTAGGTCACACATGGTTCGTTTACTTAGAAATCTTTCCCTGAATTGTCTAATCAATCTTATGAAATATTTATATTACAATATTTCAAATTCTGAAACATTAAGTATCTTTCTTAGAGTAAACCAGGTAGTGAACATTGTAGCTAGCATTTAAATCCTAGTCTTTCTAATCATAGATGGATGCTGCTTGCTATCAATCAAGAAGATACCAATTCAAGAGCCTGAAAAACCCCCTTGGTATTTGATGGGTCTAAAGAAGTCCAGATACGACACCAAAGTCAATCAGTTCATTAAATTTTTTTAAATTTCAAGCTTTGTATTTGACATAATAGTTCCTAATAACAAGCACTGAAATCTAAGCAGTTTAATGATTCGTATTTGTAAGGAGGTTACTGTTCTTGGAAGTTATCTAGACTGCTAGCAAAACAGAAAGAAATTCAGCCACTGTCATCTATATTCCAGGGAACTCACAATGGGGACTGAAGTAAGATCTTCTGTTTACTTTCTGCATTCACTGTCCTATTAGTAAATACAATTTATCTGCCCCCACAATGCTTCACTCTGCACTATGTAGATCAGTCCATCAGTCATTATCTTTGATCTCCCATACAGCTTGGAAAGATCATCACCAGTAGATGATGATATTGTTTCTAATATAGTCTTATTTGGGGCATATCGCTGATAAGATATTCTCCTCCAGGAATTACCTGGTAGGTGGTTACCCAAATCTTATTTGTCCCCTGTTTCCAAATAAATTCAATGCGAAAAAAAAAAAGAACAAACAAAACCTTTGCGTCTTTCCCAGACTTTAGACATGGAGTTATTTCAGAATGTGTCAATGACACTTTTCCCAAGTCCTCCTTACAGTCTTCTTGATTAATATGTTTGTGGCAGAATCGGGTCTCTAAGTGATTTTTAAATCCAAGAAGATAAGAGACTTCTGAAATCAAATCATAGTTCCTGGGTTTTGGTAGACCAGAACACTTTTTCCGAAGAATAATATCAAACATGATAAAGTGATATCCCTCAGCATATCCCAGTGATGATATCCAGAGAAGAGCAAAGACTGACTCAAATTTGTTGCAGCACCAAATGCAATTTGGTCTAATTGAGAGATTACAAGTTTCTGTAAGCGGGGAGTTCAGAAATTGATATGGGCTCCACACTCCAGTAGTAGAACACAGGAGTGATTGAACTAATAGATGTTTTGGGGTTTCTGAAGGATCCAGTTGTCATTTTCTTTCATAAAAAAGTTCTAAGAATACACATAAGTATTGCTAGTAAGTTTTCTGAGGGGAAAAGCCATCAAAGGCATAGTGTATTAGAACAGACATCATAATAACAAAGAACTGTTCACATAAACCCCCTGCCACTTTCTGCAAGGACTTTTTCTACAGCCATATGCACTTCATAGATTAAAGAGTAAGGCCAAACTAATAATAAGAGTAGTGATAATTGAAAGCATCTTATACAAAACTAATTGGGATTGAGTAGACATTCTTCTAACTCTGTACTACCAATGCTGGCATGTGTGTGGGTAACAAATCACTGGGCCACTCATTCTCATATCTTGATTACTAGGTGTGTTGAAAGAAAGACACGGACTAGATTTTATGAAAGAAGTTATCAGCTACCATATTTTTTCATTTTGGATTCACTGCTATTCCAGAATATAGACTCAGATTGTCTTTATCAGTATGAAATATCAAACACAAAAATCTATTTAGAGGACTTAAGTTTTATCACATAACAGATTTTGATTCTGGAAAATCAGTCATAGAGAAGGATAAAACTCACTTATAAATTCTTATTTAGGCATAATGATTTAGGAAGGAATGCTGAATGCACACCGGTCTTCATGTCTAAAGTATGGCCACTGTCAACATAGAAGAGGATACTTTGATTATAAAATGTGGGTTTTATGGATGTGAATATGAATGATGTTAACAATAACTGAAATTGCTTCTTCAGTGAAATTTCTCAGTATATTACAAGACCAAATCAAACCAGATTTTCAGAAAACCATAGCCTTACTTAGTCATTTTGGCCACTAGAATGTTACGTGTTTGTTTATTTTGTTCATTTGTAGGAGGAGAGTATTTTTCCCTTTTCAAGAATAATTTATTGCATTTATTCCTGAATCAAAATCTTGCTAGACTGAATATAATAGCTTCTACTTTGTAAAAAAAATAAACCAATATTGGTACCATGCAATAACTTAACTGCCAGTTTCCAGGAAATCCTTGAACCTGGCAGTTAAGGCTATTAGCTAACTCAACAGCTAACACATTTGAATGGATGACTTGCTCACTGAGACATTTCAAGACCTCCATCCTACTGTTACCACCAATCTAAAGCAACTACGTCATAAACTCTGCTCAGCCCCAAACAGCTGCTGCCTGCAAGACCTACGTTAAAGTCACCCTCTCAGACCCTAAACCCTGGTCCCCCAGGACTCTCTCAAGTCACATTCTCCTGAGATGCAATCCATTTCCTAGAAAAACACAAAAACTCCAGAATTCTTCAACATGTCCTACGTTATTGTCATGAGTTTTCATTATATTAACAGTTTAAATTTCATGAGATATTATATTACTACTATAAATAGCCAATATTTGCTTTTATTCACCCATATATTTCACCTTATCAGGAATTATTCATTCCTGAAATTTTGATCTATACCACCTGGGATAATTTTTCTTTTTGAAAATTTCCTTTATTTTGCCTTAATTTGGAGAAAAAAATGCTTCTTGCCATACAGTTCAAAGCAGCTGTGTTCTTTTATCAGTTTGAAAACATTGTTTCATTGCTTTCTCTTTATCTCTGTAGAGAAGTCAGCAGAAATCAGAAGTCAGCCTTACTTTTGCTGTTTTGGAGAAAGTCTGTCCTTTTCCTCCAGCTATTTTTAAATACTCCCTCTTTGTCTTTGGTTATGATGTCCTTAGTTGTGGTTTACTTTCCATTTCATTTGGAGTTTGCTGTTCCTCTTGAATATAAGGCTCAATTTTTTTTTTTTTTTTTTGCCTTGGGAACATTTTGCCATCACCTCTTTAGTTTTGGCTTCTGACCTACCTCTCTCCATTACTGTTTCCAACTGCATGCCCCATGAGTCTCAGGTACAGCTTTCTATACTTTCTGTCACTTCGCTTCTCTGTGAAGAGAGGCAGACGTGGACAGCTGGGATTCAGGGAAGAACACTGCTGTGGAAAAGCCCATGGGACATCAGCAGAGCACAGACCTCCCTGCTCTACGTTCTCAGACAGTAATTCTCCCCTTCCTTGGCTTTGGGTGTTTGCAGACTTTCCAGAGTCTCGTCTGAACGGGAAAAGGAAATCTCTAGCTAAAGGGCAACTCAAGGGCAACTCCATGTTAATGAGCACCTCTTCAGGGGACTCTGCACACGTTCCCTAATGACGTCCATGGAGTTGGTTCATTGCTAAGGCTTTGTGCCCAGGGGAAAGATGAAAGGAAGAAGCAGACTCCCAAATAATAGCTATTATATATAGGGTTCTGGGTCTTCCCAGGTGGCACTAGTGGTAAAGAACCTACCTTCCAATGCAGGAGACATAAGAGAAGCTGGTGTAATCCTCGGGTTGGAAAGATTCCCCTGGAGGAGGACATGGCAACCCACTCCAGTTTTCTTGCCTAGAGATACCATGAACAGAGGAGCCTGGCAGGTCCATGGGGTTTCAGAGAGTCAGACACGACGGAAGTGACTTAGCAGGCATGCACATGGGGTCCTTACCATGAGTCAAGCACTGGGTTCATTGCCGGATATGCATTATTACCCTTTAACAATACCATAAGTTAGGCATTTCTATTTCCATGTTAAGGCAAGGAAACTAAGACTTAGACAGGTTTAGTGAGTGGCAGAGCTGGGACTTGAATCCAGTTAGATACACTCCAGAGAAAACACACTTCACCCCCCATGTTTGGTTGGGCTGTGTTGGAAGGAATGAGTTTAGACCTCTCATTTCAGCCTTCTTTACCTCCAATGTCACTGGTCAGAATTACAGGCTGCCCTCCAGGGGCTGCCGGTGCTAGGAAGACAGAAGCCCAAAAACCTGGCTCAGTAGAGAGCCCTAGAGCAAGAAGAAGTGAATGAACACCAGGCTTCCTTCCAACAGGAGAGAGACACCCCCCTCCCCAAGAAGGGGGCCTTTCTGCTCAACCCGGCCCCTCCTGTGAATCTTGGCCCCTGCAGCTTCAGCATTGTGAGAACCGCAGGAGCCTGGAACAGCCATCTGTAGGCACCGGGGGTGGGGGGGAGCTGGGTTAGTGGGGGGACCACTTAAGGTCTCATTCCTCTCCCTGCACCTCCCCCCTTGACACACCTCTCTTTAGTGTGTGCATGCGTGCTCAGCTGACCAGTCATGTCCAGCTATTTGCAACTCTTTGGGCTATAGCCCAGCAGGCTCCTCTGTCCATGGGATTCTCCAGGCAAGAATACTGGAGTGGGTTGCCATTTCCTTCTCCGGGGGAATCTTCCCCACCCAGGGATCGAACCAGCGTCTCCTACATCGCCCGCATTGGCAGATGAGTTCTTTACCACCAGCGCCCCAGGATGCTTTCCGGAAGCACTCTAGAACTTGGCCGTGCACCAAGCCTCTGAGCATCGCCTGCATAGCTACTCCTTCCAACAGCCCAGGAGGCATGTGGGCTTTTAGACGAGGCACATGGGCTGTCTCTGATCGTGAAGCTTGAGTTTTTGAAGTTTTTCTAAGATGCCTCACACAATCTCCATTCAAGAAGGTCATGAATACAGCTCCCAGGACTTCTCCCGCTGGCCAGCGAAGGGCTCTCTGACTTTTGGAGAAGAGAAGTGAGATCCGCTATCCCGGGTAAAAATATAAACTTTATAAAGCCCTTCTGAGGATGGAAACAGACCAGAGAATGGAGTCCTGGGGGTGAAAACGTCGAGGTTAATTGCTTTGATTTCAGGTAGACACATTTAGGTCGTTTCATCTGCATGCCTCCCTTGGAGGGATCACGTGCTTGGATTATTAATGAATTCTGGGTTACATTGGAGCAGCATCTAATTCCCTTCAGCGTGTGCATGGGGACGACAGTAGCGAAGAGGAGCCTGGGGAGATGTGTGCTCCATGTGGAGTCCTAAATGCTCTTTGTTGTGAGCCTGAGATTTAAAGAGAAAGTGGGGGCCCTCCTCGTTCCCCCGGGAGCGCCTGCCTCCTTGCAGGATCAGCATGAAGACTCTTTTGTGTCCTGCTGGGGCAGGAAGGGCAGTCTGATCCCAGACCACTGCTCACAGCAGCAACTCCCCACCAAACAACCGAAATACTGGCTACAAATGCATACCCCCTTGAGGGTTCAGCACCTCCTGACAGTAAAACAGAAAAAGGGTCCCCTTCCTGCTTCCTGACCTTTATTTCCAAAGAGAAGTCTATAAGAATCTTTTGTTGCCTCTCATGGTGCCTGCTGTAAAATTAATGTCCCCATAGTGGATGTATGGATGTCCAGATGGATTCATGAATAAATGGAAATATGAATAAATGAATGAAAAACTAAACTCTCTTCATCAAGTCATACATAAGGCACAGTCAGATACCTGGTCCTAGAGTCTAGCCTCTGAGCAGCTCAGAAAGGCTTCTGGAATATTTTAGTTGACTTGAACAAACTCAGAATGGCAATGCTTGTCATGCTTCAAGCAGCAGCATAAAACTTGATTAAACAGCCTGAGCTACCAAGGAAAATGTCAGTCCACATAGGAGGAACGTCTTAGATGTTTGCTTATGACTCTCCAAATGTGAAGCAATTGATTGTGGTCGCTCTGCCATTTTCCCTAACTCATGTGCCCATATATATCCCTTTGAGCAAGTCCAAGGACTCCCAAGGTAAGGAATTACCATGCTAATCAATATAGATAACCATCAAATTCATAAGTAACATATTTAGAGACTGACTTTTCGAGTCCATGCCCATCTTCCTAAACAATAGTGAAACAGCAATTTGGTCTCACAAACCCATTAAGCCACGGCCATATAGACTCAGGTTACAGGCTGCCATGAGTACCCTCTGTGCCTTGGAGGCTAAAAGTTTCATTGATCCAGATCCTATAGAGGGTAAGATTTTCTCCAGGTAATCAGTGGTACTAGGAGCAAAAAGAAGATTCTGTTGATCCTGGCTTGTAATTCATAGTATGTTTGAGCCAGAAGAGAAATTAGAGATGACCCAATCGTTTAGATTGGTGCTGGTTCTGATAGTTTAAATATGGACACCTAATATGGTCTGCTTTCTTCATTTTCTTTGAAGAATGGAAAGGTCAGTTTTCCCCACAATTCCAAGGAAGTTTTAAAAATTAAGCCTCCCCTACCTTCTAAGAACAAAGCAACAATTTGTCCTGTTTTCATGGTTACATAAGTTACCAGGTTAAATTGTTGCTACTCAGTCATGTCCAACTCTGCAACCCATGGGCTGAAGCACACCAGGCTTTCCTGTCCCTCACTATCTCTCAGAGTTTACTAAAACTCACGTCCATTGAGTCAATGATGCCATCCAACCATCTCATCCTCTTTCACCCCCTTCTCCTCCTGCCCTCAATCTCTTCCAGCATCTGGGTCTTTTCCGATGAATTGGCTTTTTGCATCAGGTGGCCAAAGTATCGGAGCTTCAGCATCAGTCCTTCCAATGAATATTCAAGATTGATTTCCTTTAGGATGGACTGGTTTGATCTCCTTGTTGTCCAACGGAATCAAGTTAAATAGTTAAGCTTTATTGAGAGAAGGGAGAAGATCCTAAGGAAGTTTCCATAGCAGGGCAGGCCAACGACATAGGAAGAGCTGGGTGAGTGAAACTTCCAAAGTTCCCTGCAGGAGTCAGGTGTCTGGGAGAAACATGGGAGCTGATCTGACACCACCAACTACCAAGTCTTCACCTGGATGTGAACATCTCACCACCCAGACTGGGTGTCTTTACCAACTGTGCCTCCTATGGGTGCCCAGTGAGAACAGAACTTTGTCAGTGTGCATCATCGCCCCAAGGACTGGCCACCAGGAGTGATATTTGATCATGAACTACAATCCACCTCTAGTTACTCCCTGGGCATACTCCCTGCAGTGCAGCAGGAACCTGGGAACTCAGAAGAAGAACCTAGAACCCTATCACTGGAAGGGGCTGAAGTAAAGATCTCAAGACCCTTGAGCTGTGTGACAAAGGTCACTTCAATACTGTTTTTCTTTTTATTTTTTTCCCCAATACTGTTTTATTTTACCTGTGAAAAACAAGGACTCAGAGAGGATCTTAGGATTTGCTTGAGTCACAGAATATGGTCAACACCAAGACAGACTTAGGATCCAAGTTGCCTAAGTCCATGGATTTCAAGGTTTCTTTTGATGAACGTAAGCAATATGCACATAATGGTTATAACTGGTAGAATTCATCCTAAAACATTTTTTTTTAATAAACAGGGAAGTAACCTAAAAAGGTCAGGGTAAGAACTCCCAAAGTCCAAGTGACTTATTGCTGGACAGACTCTGGGAACATTTGACTCTGCCTCACAGGAAGCCCTGAGTGAATTCTCGCTGATTTTTTGGATCACTTGGTCTTTCATCTTACACCCTGCCCACAGATTAAATACGCTTCGCCTACCAGAGGTCTCTCTGAGCTGACACCTACCATTTGTAAATTTTAAATTAGGGCCTGAAGTTTTACTGCTGAAGTTAAAAGGCTCCAACAGGAAGAGACTTCTCCTCTGAGTCACTTTCAAATATTTTTTCAGTTTTTTAATTGGAGGATAATTGCTTTACAATGCTGTATTGGGTTCTGCCATACAACATCACGAATCAGTCATAACTGTACACATGTCCCCTGCCTCTTGAGCCATCCCACCCCTCTAGGTTGTCACAGAGCCACTTTGTGTTTCGTAATGTCTGTTCCTTTCCTGACCTTTTTTCTGGTTGTCTGAACTCTTCTGTCTGATTTCTCCTCCAGGTTGCCTCATTCCTGGGCTTTACAGAGACACGTTCTGAAGGAGGAAAGAGACAGAACAGGCTCCATCTTGAAAGCAGGACTCAATCTTGGGCTGGACTGTGGACTCTGAGCTATATGCCCAGTATCCCAATGGAAAACCAGACCCCCCGGGTGAAGGAGCCTCAGGACTTGTACCTAGACGCTCTGTCGCCTAAAAGAATATGCTAATTATCTCTGTAACAGAACAAAGTCATAAATCCCATTACACTTATCGGGGTATGACCACAGGTCTATTGATAAATGTCCACTGTTTAACTATCTAGGCTTATGACACACGAATCATGAGTTACCTTTGATCGTATCTCTCTTTTACCTTGTCCAGACTAGTTTCAAGGAATTTGGGGAGGTGGGTTTGAGCACGTACACTTAGGGTATATAAGGTTTTCACAAAAACTGGTCAGGGTCCTTGGCTAAGAGGAGACTCTGCGTCGGGCCCGCCAGTGTAATAAACCGCACTCCACTATCTGCATTCTCCTTCTGAGTGAGTTTGCTTCCAGGAACGCGTGGCTGCCACAGTTCCTTTTTGTATCCTTTGTCATTAATTCTCCATTTGGAGTTTGGCAACTCTCTCCTTTACTGATTACCAATAATTATATTCATGCAAGAGTTTCTCATTGCAAAAAAAAAAAGCATAGAAAAGCCCTGCAGAGTCAGAGGTCAAACTCCTCCTTTTTCTGGCTCTGGAGAATAATGCAACCCAACTCCATTGGGAAAGAAGCTTCTGTCATAGGGACCTCGCTCCACATATCTCTTCATCTGGCTGTTCCTCCATATCTTTTATCCTTATCTTTAATAAACTGTAAGCATTTCCCGGAGTTCTGTGAACTGCTATAGCAAATTAATCAAACCTGAGGAGGGGTCATGGGAACCTCTGATTTGTAGCCAAATAGGACAGAAGTTGATGAAGTTACCAGTTTAAGAAGAACCATTCTAGCCTCTCAATCTCCTCCCCCCAACTTCCACCCCCACTGGAATCCCAAACAGCAGCTGGAGAGGGAAAAGGGGAAGCACAGGGCCAAGAAGTAGAGACGGTACTAACACACCTCACTTCCTCATCGCATACTGGCCGCCAGAAGCCAGCCAACGCTGGGCTGGGAAGGGGAGTCTCCATCACAACCAGTCCAGGGTTTTGAATAGTATCTTTGCACACTCTAATTACTCAAACAAACAAACTGTATTTTTACTTGCCTAATAGTGAACAGAAAAGCCACAGACCTGCCAGAGTTTTCACTGGGAAAAGAAAATGATCTCCCTTGAATAAATTTAAAAGAAATGGTGGAAAATGAAAATAAATTTATGTTTAGATTAGTGAACTTGAGTTTCAGAAGTTCTGCATATTCCAAACAACAAGGTCCTACTGTAGAGCACAGACCATATTCAATATTCTATGATAAACCATCATGGAAAAGAATATTTTTAAAAAGAATAAACATATGTATGTCAAAGCTGTATATTGTCACCCTGCTTATTCAACTTATATGCAGAGTATGTCATGCAAAATGCTAGGCTATATGAAGCACAATCTGGAATCAAGATTGCCAGGAGAAATATCAACAACCTCAGATATGCAGATGACACCACCCTTATGGCACAAGGTGAAGAAGAACTAAAGAGCCTCTTGATGAAAGTGAAAGAGGAGAGTGAAAAACTTGGCTTAAAACTCAATATCCAGAAAACTAAGATCATGGCATCTGATCCCATCACTTCATGGCAAATAGATGGGGAAACAATGGAAACTGAGAGACTTTATTTTGGGGGGATCCAAAATCACTGCAAATGGTGACTGCAGCCATGAAATTAAAAGATGCTTGCTCCTTGGAAGAAAAGCTACGACAAACCTAGACAGTGTATTAAAAAGCAGAGACATCACTTTGCCAACAAAGGTCCATCTAGTCAAAGCTATGGTTTTTCCAGTAGTCATGTACAGATGTGAGAGTTGGACCATAACGAAGGCTGAGCATCAAAGAGTTGATGCTTTCAAATTGTGGTATTGGAGAAGACTCTTGAGAGTCCCTTGGACAGCAAGGAGATCAAACCAGTCAATCCTAAAGGAAATCAATCCTGAATATTCATTGGAAAGACGGATGCTGAAGCTGAAATTTCAATACTTTGGCCACCTGATGCAAAGAACCGACTCTTTGGAAAAGACTCTGATGCTAGGAAAGATTGAGGGCAGGAGGATAAGGGGGCAACAGAGGATGAGATGGTTGGATGGCATCACCGACTCAATAGACATGAGTTTGAGCAAGCTCTGGGAGATAGTGAAGGACAGGGAAGCCTGGTGTGCTGCAGTGCTGCAGTCCATGAGGTGGCAAAGAGTCAGATACAATTCAGCAACTGAACAACAACAACAACTATATATATATATATATCTGAGTCACTTTTCTGTACAACAGTAATTACCACAATGTTGTAAATCAACTACACTTCAATTAAAAAATAATAATAATAAAAAGAAGTTCTCTGTATACCATAAACCAGTTCCATCACTCTCAGAACCACTAGGGTAATATAATTCAGAGTCAAGGTAGACCGTAGAAAAATAGGTTTTCCAGAAAATAGAAATCTAAAGGTGGAAATATCATCCAGGCCCACTTGACCTGATTATACTTTCTCTTTCTGGACGAAGAGCCAGTCTTTATAGTACTGAGCATGTTTCAGAAGCCTGGTATTTCTGAACATCCTCTTCAATGAGGATGTTTAAAATTTTAGTGTAGGACAATGGCTCTCAAACTGTGAGCTTTAGGCCGACCATTGTCAGCATCACCTGGGAACTGGTTAGAAACACCGATTCTTAGGCCCCATTCCAGGCTCACTGAATCAGATCCATGGAGTGAGCCCAGCACTTCTCATTTAGCAAGCCTTCCAGGTGGTGTTGACACAGCGTGAGAACCACGGGCGAAGGATATTTCAGAATATTGACATAAGCCCTCATACCAAAAGGCAGAAAATGAGCAAAATCTCAGCTTTGAAAAAGAAGATTTAGGCAGCGGGCAGGACAGGATCTGAACTAGGAGAAGTTTGGACCAAATACAGACAGGGGGCATCTAGACAGAGCTGACTAGCAGGAAATGATACCAGCCTCCTTTGGCACATGTTTTACACGCCCATAAGAAGCCAGGTGAAAAGAAAACTGAGTACAAAAATGTGTTTATTCACACAGGTCACATAAATATCTTGACCATGACTATTATGCACATGCAGTTGATTTTAAAAATTACTTAGATTCTTCACTGGACACCTTGAGAATCCAAGGAAAGAGTTTTCTATATACAAACCATTGTTGTTGTTTAGTTGTTAAGTTGTGTCTAACTCTTTGCAACCCCGTGGACTGTAGCCCACCAGGCTCCCCTGTCCATGGGATTTCCCAGGCAAGAAAAATGGGATGGGTTGCCATTTCCTTCTCCAGGGGGTCTTCCCGACCCAGGGATCCAAACTGTGTCTTGTGTATTAACGCTTCCAGTTCTTGTGCACTTGCGTGCCACCATCTTGACTGTTGCTATCTCCCAGTGACACTTGCAAGGGACCACCGTTATTACCTACCACAGATAGCGGGCAGTCATAGAAATGCATATGATGAAACTAAACAAGAACGTTACACACTAGCTATATCCACGTGTCCTGTCTTTATGTGGAAACAAATTAAAGACGTTAGAAAAGCGGTAAACACTTTAGCATCAACCTGAAACTTTCTATTGTACTTGATCAGAACAATATTATAGTATTGAAAAGGGAACGCCATTCAGTAGGTGGTTTAGTATCGTTTAATGCCTTGCCCAGCTGCCAACTCAAATAATCTCATATGTCACCAGAGAGCATTTGCTATGGCCCCAGTGGTAAGCCTGGCGTACTGCAGTCATGGGGTTGTGAAGAGTCGGATACAACTTGGCAACTGAACAACAACAATAGTGGTAACTACCACACTTTAGGGAATATTGAAACTAAAATATTGTCAGGGCTCCTTCTGATCCTTTGATTTTATGGAAAATGTTCCTACTTATGCCTTGGCAATCCACCTATTAAGATATCTAAAGCAATGTACATTTAAGCAGTGCTCAGCAATGCATGTGTGTGTGATAAATATTGTTGTTCTGTTGTTGTTTAGTTGCTAAGTCACATCTGACTCTTTCTCAACACCATGATCTGCAGCCCACCAGGCTTTTCTGTCCATGGGATTTCCCAAGCAAGAATATTGGAGTGGGGTACCATTTCCTCCTGCAACGGGATCTTCCTAACCCAGGGATCGAAACTGCATCTCCTGCATTAGCAGGCAGATGCTTTACCAGGCAGATGCTTTAGCGCTGAGCCACCAAGGAAGCCCATGATAAATACTGACATTGGATAAATAATACAATCCTCACCCACTCAAAGGTTCACTAACAGTCAGAATATAAGAAAGCACGGTACATGATTCACCTGCAATGTTAGCAGTTCCCTGAAGCTGAGAATGTACTCCATGACCAGGATCAAACGCTGGGGGAAAAAATCTGCTCATCAACACAACACAGCTCAAAACAGTGTGAGGAAGTTGTGCTAGCTCTTCACCAAGTAAGGCGCACTATAGAGTCACATCTGGAGTTCATCTATAATGAAGAATTGCCTTCCAAACATTCTTTTTTGCCTCCCCAAAATATATCATTTCATTTAAATATAAGAGATAAGATAGATAATTCCTAGGAAGAGGAAGAAGCTAGGCAGAAAGAGAAAGCACCTACCTGTGTGGTCCCACCGGCTTTCCCCAAACCGTTAACATTAAAACAATGAAGAATGCATTAGGGAAATAACAACTGATTACAAATAAGACTACCTGATAAGAGATGGTTCTCTGTTGATCGGCCTCACTGTAGTCAGGCAGACGCTCCTAGATGTGCAAATACTGGTGATTTTTCAAATAAAAATGTCCCTTTCATTTATAATTACCCTCCTGGGAAATTTCTTTTGAAAATTCGTTAGATACAGCTATCACCTCCATAAATTTTGTTGTCCCTTTCACAGACTTGAAAGTTGACAGAGAGCAAGTAGAAAAGATTCAGTAAGCCAAGCGACCGATGTTATGCTTCGTTTTAAGCTATATCCAAAAGACACCATGCCAAGTAACCAGAAGATGCTAAGAGAAAAGTCAGGGGAAAAAACCTTGCAAGGAAGTCCCTCATGTCTACCGTGATTTTATATGTATCATCCAAACAGGGATGGATTTTTAATGAAGGAATGTATCCGTTAGATACTACAATGTAACAAACCACCCCAGAACTCATTGGCTTAAAAGAACTATTGTTTATTATTTCTCTTGAATCTTAAATTGGCTAGGGGCTGACTGATCTAAGCTGGGCTTGACTGGGAGTAACTGCTCCAGAGACTGGATCCAGCTGGCTGGTCTGGGCATGTCCTTGTGTCCGAGGCAGAAATTATCTTAATGGTCTTTCTTCTTTTTGTTAAGAAGCATATTTTATTTATTGAAGTGTTCTTTTTTAATTTAGACCATTTTGAAAGCCTTTATTGAATTTGTTACAGCATTACTTCTATTTAACATTTTGGTTTTTTGGCTGCGAGGCATGTGGGATCGCTATTAGCTCCCCGACCAGGGATTGAACCCGCACCTCCTGCATTGGAAGGCAAAGTCTTAACTACTGGACTGCTAGGGAAGTTCCCTTAACGGTCTTTCTTCATGGTCTGTCTGAGCATTTGTGCTTAAGGGTAGCCAGGCTTCTTATACGGCAATTGAAGTCTCCAATGCAAGTGTCCAGAGAGAGAGAGCTCGACAGCACCTATATTATTAATACCTCCTGTAATCCGGCTTTGGAAGTCATCCACTATTCCTTTTTACTATGTTCTATTTGTTAATAAAGTTACGCAGTCCCACCGGTTTTAAGAGGAAAGATAGACTACTGCCTTTTAATGGGGGTCTGGCAAGGTTCTAAAAGAGCGTGCAAGAGAAGAAACATTTTTGTGCCAGTTTTTAGAAAGTACAATTTGCTAGAAAGTAATAATGTCATGGCGTGTCTCTGCATTTTGTTGGCTCCTCTCTCTTTTCCCTTTCCTCTCCTAGCTCTTTCTTACCTTCTTCCAATGTTCTCTTCAAGCTCCAAGGCTTTCTCCCTCCGCCGTGCAGAAGAGCTCAAGTCTCTCCCAGATCTTGTTTCCTCTGCTAGTCAGAACAAAGGCACCTGATTCCCCAGGAACCTTAACTTCTACCTTCTTTAGAAAGGAATTTGTCTCCTCACTCAGATTTAGAAGTAAATGATACTTGGGCCCATTCTCTGCAGACTACAGAGAACAGTGTGGGGAAAAAATAAAGAGAATGTCAGAAGGTAGGATGTTCTTTATGATCACCACATTCTTTGACAAAGAATTCTCCTTGAAAAGAGCAAAGAGAAGAGAGTCTCACATATTCCAAGAAATAGGACACATTCTTAATAATTCAAGGGAGAAACACATGTAGACAAGACCCCTGAGGCTTAGACAGCATCGTCTAATGGTCTTTGTGAAGATGGAGGCATTCAATTGCTTCAGCATGGAGTAAGTGATTAGTCAATAAGATAAAAATGTCAGATACAGAAAAGACCTCAGAAAGAGAAACAAAATTCCTGTAACTGCTATAGCAATATCTAAACCCTCCTGGAAGAGTCCTGCTTCATACTTTCATTTCATCTCCTGTGTGTATTTTGCAAGTGGAAGAAAATCATTATGATAATTTCTCTGAAGATGCTTACTGCATGAAAATTGTTCTGATGCAAAGAAAATTTAGTTTTCCTTGAGAAAACATGCTTGAGATGTACCAGTTTAGATTACATTCTATAGCATGTAAGCATATATTTGATTAACAATAACAAATAACTAAGGGTTTTTTTTTCTTATGTAAAAAAAAGTCCAATGGTTGCCAGAACAGTCAAGCTAATAATTTTATGATTTCATCAAGGATTCAGTTTTCTTCTATTTTTTTCAACTCCACCAAGTTTACCGTGTGGATTTTATCCACATGGTTGCAATACAGCTGCTGCTGCTTCAGGCATCACATCCACATCCAGGTCAGAAAAAATGGAAGGCATCAAAATCCTTCTCCTCGGGAGGATTTGTCTTTGTATGACAAAAAGAAAACTCTCCTCAATGACTTCTGTCTACATTATATTAAGCATTTACAGATGACTACAACAAATCAAAGTGATATTTTAGCTTTCCAGTAGAGCTAGGCAAAATATAGGATGGAAGTTGTAAATGACATTTGGTTACAAAAGGACAATGTCTGCCATATTAGTGAACCAGGAGTCAAGCAACCCGTGGTGGTGTCTGTCTAATCCTTTAACCTAACAAAGTATCTAATCATGGAAAAGCCTTTTAACTTTCATGACCCCAGTTTCTCCATTAAAAAATGAAATGATGAAATAGAAGATCTCTGATACTGTATGACAATGTATACCCAGGATAACTTAAAGGCAGGACTGTTGGGGCAGACACTATCCACCTACCCAACAACTATTTCCTACTTGTCTTCCTTATTGGCAGAAGTCAGGTCCCACTGTAAAACCTGGTGAGATTTCTAAACTTCTTTCCCAGCTAGAGCATGATCATGTGACCAAACCTGGCCAAAGACACCCAAGGAAAAGGGTATGCCATGACATTTGGGAAAGATTTTCTACCACACTATGTGATGAATGTGTTAAGGATTAGTCTTCTGGCTCCTCTTCCACCTCTCCCCCATCCAATTACTTGTCTTTGGACTCTGCTGCATGAACTGTGGCAGCCATTCTGTAGCAATGAGGAAGCAAACTCACTGAAAATGATGGAATGGAAGGATGACAAAGAATGTTAGTCACTGATGAAATCAGTTGTGGGACCACCATTTTCTGACTTTATGTTATGGAAAACAATGAGGACCCATTTCACTTATGTTACTTTTGCTTGATGCTCCAACCTGCAGCCCCAAACATCCTATATAAAACAGTGACCTAAAAAATTTACTCCACAATTGCAGGTTCTGAACTAGTACATGACTGTCTTACACTTTATATGCATAGGAATCCCCAAAGTAGCTTGTTAAAATGTGGATTTTTTTTTTTTTTTTTTTTTTTGGCTACAATGGGTTTTACTTGCGGCACTTGGGATCTAGTTCCCTGACCAGGGATTGAACATGGGCCCCCTGCATTGGGAGCATGGAGCCTTAACCACTGGACCACCAGGGACGTCCCAATGCAGATTTCTGATTGAGCAGGCATGGGATGGGGATTAAAATTCTGCATTTCTATCAGAATTTCTAGCAGGTGGTATTGGGGCTTTTGCTCTGCAGATGATCCGCACTCCACTTTGAAGGGCAAGATGCTAAACCATGTGTGACTATTATATTATACAGCACTGATCAAGTCACAGCACTTCCCTGCCCTCAGTTTTCTCACAATATCCTGCATCTATGATTCTAACTACTAGCGGAAGAAAATATATTCGTTTACTCCACGAATGGAGATACACATGAAAAGTGACACAAAGAAGCATAAACGCTGAGATTTATTTTAATCCCTGTGCTGAATGGTCATTCATCTCATTTCCTGATACAAAGTGCATCCAGGATGAGGTGTGCAGGCCGTTTCCATGACTGTTTGCCTGTCCCCCGACTCCGTCTCCCCATGGGAAGTACCATGGGAGCAGAATGTTAAACTGAGCGGTATTTGCAGCTGCTCCTTGGGACCTCATTAGGTATAATGTGTGTGCTCATCAGAAATTCAACTAATAAAGATTTGAAAAGATTTGGAGCAATCCATCCTCTTCTCCACCCCTCTTTCAATGAGAATGAAGAACGAGTGTGGTTATTTCTATAACGAAAAAGCCATCTGCCAGCAAAGGTGGTGGCAGCTCGGTTTCCTCCGCTCCGGGTGCTGCTGGTAGCTCACAGACATCCTGTCTGAGATGCTCCAACACTGAAGTCTGGTGGGTCTCCAATCTGCGTGCTCTCCCCCTCCTCCATTGCTGCACTTCGGTTATGCGACCGGTGGAGAATAAGCCACTCTCCCCGGGACACTTCAGACCAAGTTCCGGGACGTCTGCGTGCTGTATCCTGAAACACGGCAGGGGCCAGGCAGCGGTGGGACCGAGAGCTCTGTGACACCGTGAGTGCCAAGAGGGGAGAGAGTCTGTGACACCATGAGTGCAAAGGGGGGAGAGAGTCTTTTATGTTTCTTTTGCATATTTTAATGAACATTATTTTTTAGAATTGGTTTATTTATGTATATATTTTTAGTTCTCATTGTACTATTTTCTTCAGCTTTTTTGAGACATAATTGGCCAGTAAAATTGTAACATATTTGAAGCATACATCATAATTCTGTTTTATGTGTATATAATATGTATAATATATATATTATATACACACATATACTATATATATAATATACATATATGTTATATACACACAAACATATATATGTATATATTGTGTGTGTATATAACATATATGTATATTATATATATAATATATGTGTGTATATAATATATATGTATATTATATATATAGTATATGTGTGTATATAATATATATATGTATATAATATATGTGTGTGTATAATATATATATAATATATATATATTATATATAACATATATGGTATATATAATATGTATTATTTAATGGGGAAATATTCACTCTCTTAAACATTTTAATTATACAACATAGCATATCAGCTCTATTAGTCATGTTACATGTTAGATCCTCAAACTTTATTCATCATAGAGCTGAAAAAAAAATAGCAGTTGGTCTGGAAGAACTGGTCTAGATTTTCAGAAAAATTAAGACAGTGCAGTGTTTTCGTTTACCTTACGCTAGCGTCCCCTGTTATCAGCATCTTATAATAGTATGACACATTTGTTGCAAATAATGAACCAGTAGTGATACATTATTAACTAAAGCTCATAGTTATTTAAATTCCCCCTTTTTTTTTTTTTGGTTTTTCCTTTTCTGTTTTTTTTTTTTTTTCTCATTCTTACATAGTGGTCATTTTCTCTTCCAGGGTTCCACAGGACATTGATGTTATGTTCCTTTGGGCACCTCTTGGCTGTGGTTATTTCTCAGACTGTTTAGATGATTCTGAAAGTTTTAAGGAGCAGCGGTCAAGTATTTTGTAGGATGCCCCACTATCTAAATTTATCTGATGTTTTTATCATGATAATACTGGGCTTATGGGTTATTAGAAAGAAGGCCAGAGAAAAGAAGTGCCATTTTCACGCCATTCTATCAAGCGTACATACTGTAACGTGATTTGTAACCACTGATGTTGGCCTTGAACGCCTGGCTGAGACAGTGTTCTTTAGGTTTTTTCACTGTAAAGTTAGTCTTATTTACTCTTCCCATGCTGTACGTTTTGAAACAAATTCACTATGGGAAACCTATATCTAAAGGGCGACGGTTTATGCTCCGGTTCTATAACGATATAGATCTGCATAAAGTATTTGGAATCCTTCTGTGTGGGAGGTTTGTCAATTCTCCCCCATCATTAATCTATTCAATAACTTATTTATACCAATACAGAATCGTGTATATTTATTTTGGGATTCCCTGGTGGCTCAGTGGTTAAGAATCTGCCTACAATGCAGGAGACATGGGTTCAATCCCTGGGTCGGGAAGATCCTCCGGAGAAGGAAATGGCAACCACTCCGGTGTTCTTGCCTGGATAATCCCATGGACAGAGGAGCCTGGTGGGCTACAGTTCATGGGGTCATGAGAGTCAGACACAACTTAGCAACTAAACCACCAAGCACATATTTATTTTATACTTTGAGTGAACATCTGATATTGATTGATTGAGTGAGTGAGTGCTCACATTTTCATGGCCGTTGGGAACTGTCTTAGTTGACTCCTGTTTCCCTGTGGCATATTCCCATCACTCTTTATGTGTAGGGAGTGTGTCCTTTTTCCTTCTTTTTCTTTCTTTTTTTCTTGGATTGTTTTCTTACTTTCTGGTGCTACAAGATGATAAGGCTCATCCTGTACATTTCCTCTTCCAGTTATAGAATCAGTCATTTTTCCAAGTAACTGTTTTTTTTTTTTTCTATAATTTGAAGAATGGTATTAGAAACCAAGATCTGGGGTCTAGGTGTGTGCACTGCTATGAAGTGTCATTTCTTTTAGGCCCTCTCAGCTTGTAGAGAAAAACAGGAAGTGTTTATATTAATTCGTGTATATGCAGAAAACTATGAACTTTCCTATGTATAAACAACTATATCTATACAACACTAATCGGGAGTTCATACTGATGCCTCCAGTTCTAATTCATTGCTTTTTGTGGCTCATTCTGGCTTCCTCTCCTAGTTTATCTGGAACCTCCCACTCCAAAGGTGAGAAAACTTGGCTCTCATAATCTGCCATGCATTTAATGAATTCTTCCATTCCAGTATGCATGGCAGTACCAGCATTAACCCGTACCCCCACAGGAAACAACTTTAGCAACAAAGGTACAGGTCTTAACGTGCAATTCCTTTTGCCTTTACTTTTACAAACTCAACTCATTTCCAAAGATGCTCAGGTGAGCACTGTGAATAGAAGTGAGACATCCACAGGCCCCCAGTGTTGCATGAGACGGGGATTCCGGACAGGACCAAAGGCCATGAGAGGCAAGCTTCATACCCACTTTGAGGCAGCTCTTGGCCAAAAGACAGAAACTTGGTCTTGGGGTTCAAAGTCACAGGACCCCAAAGATCTTTCCAAAGCAGTGACTAGTGGCTTCACAGAGAGATGAAGAGGGTGACAGATAGAAGTTAGACTAGGTTCAGCTGAAAAAGTTGAAAAAAGAGTCACCTTATATCATTGATATTAGACAGAGTGATGGAAGAGGCTCATAACTGAAACAGCCTCAGAAAAGAAAAAAAACCAAACAAAGTAACATAGAATGTACAAGAATGTCTACAGGGCCATAGAGAGACAAATGCAAATCTGGCCACTTCTGCTCACTAACTAGGTGACTTTGGACATGTTTATTGTATTTCCCTATCCTAACTCTCAATCCTTGTAAAATCAGGATAACGATACTCATCTGGCAAGTTTGTTATGTGGGTGAAAAGAGAAAAAAAAAAAAAACTAGGTAAAACAACACAGCACCTTAATGATAGAGAAAATCAACAATCACCAAAATTTATTAAGTAGTTATTATTTGCTAAACATGAAACTAGATGTGTTACCTGTAGTTTTTGTTGTTAGTATATAATTGACCTATAAGTAATATCAGAAGGTTGCAGATTTTCCTTCTTACAAAGTCCTCAAATCTGAATAGTTTTCTTCTACTCTGGAGACTTTGTATGAAGCAACCTAAAAGCAAGAGAATAGGAAATGATTCTCCCCAAGACGTTGGCAATTGCAGAATCCATGATACAGTGAGATGTCCAGGGCAATGCTGGACACAAAATTAGATGTGAAGAATGATAGTGGCATTTGTATAACAGCCCAATCTCCTAAAATATAGCCTTCAATATCCAGCACCTTTTGTTAGGCCAGGGAACTGTTTTATGAACTAGTTTCTTCTCAGACTCAGGTATCTGCTGATTGCATTGCTTTAGAATAAGGGCTACATTTCTCAGTAACTGGTAACAATTTCTCTCAATGAAGAGAAAAGCAAATTGTCACTTAAAAAAAAAAGACCTGCATAAATTGCAGGAGCGGTAATTACTCTTGCCCTTAGGCTCCTGAGGACTCCTGCCGTCTTACTATGGTGATTATCATGATTACACGCTATTTAATTGTGTATTTAGATCTCTACAGAAATTGCAGACATGTTTCAGCTTTGCTAGAGGAGCTTTCAGTAAATATCCCTTGTGAGAATAAGGAATACTCTTCCTTTTTCTAGGTTAAACACCATATCTTACATTTACTTTAAAAATATGATCATATCCTTGGGATTTTTCATGGGGAATATGGGATAGACACCCAGTCATCACTGTCACCGTCTGGAAAGCCTTGTGGGATCATTTGGTCTAGGTCCTGACCTTTAGAGGCCAGGCTAAATCCTTCGTCCTTACTGGGTGGAAAGAATTTGAAGCTAATGCCAGATTCCCAGTAGGTTCATATTATCTTTGTCTGATACAGCACAATAAGACTATCCTGGTCAGCTATAGTGATAGATAATTCCTGACTAGTCTGTGCCTAGGGCTTTGGTGACCTTCTGTCCCTCCAAAATGAAGACGTAGGTCACGGAAGCCAAGTGAGGACAGAGGGATACAGCACATTCCTGGTTCTGTAAGGGTCTCTCTTTCTCTGCTGAATGGAACTTTACTCACCAAACTCAGAGAACCTTAGGGCTGAATGACAAGCATCCACTGAATGAATGGCAAGGGAGGATGAAGACCTTATTTAAGAACGTCATGACCAAACCTAGGAAAAGGCCTTACCCACTAATCTCTTACTTCAGGCCCATCAGTCCATAAGTTGCCCTTTCAGATTACTGTTACCTTGCCAGAAGAACTCAACCACTCAGGTACATAACAGAGAGAACTTGACCTGGCTTTGGTCAAATCTAGCAACAATTTCAGGACTTTTGCCTTAAAAGCCTCTCATTACAAATTAGACAACCTCCACAAGGTACCATATATTTGTTCAATGCTTATCTTCCCTGGTGGCTCAGACAGTAAAGTGTCTGCCTACAATGCTGGAGACCTGTGTTCAATCCCTGGGTCGGGAAGATCCCCTGAAGAAGGAAATGGCACCCCACTCCAGTACTCTTGCCTGGAGAATCCCATGGACAGAGGAACCTGGTAGGATAAAGTCCATGGGGTCGCAAAGAGTCGGATGAGACCGAGCGACTTCACTTTCTTTCAGGATGACCTGACCGTAGCTGGGAGACCTGGATTTGACCCCGGCTCTGTCACTAACTGAATGCACGTGCGTCAAGAAGACACGATCTTCCCGGGGTTCAAGTCCCTCATCTGTGAAATAAAGTAATTAGACTAGACCAGTATTTTTCAGCATTGGGCATATTTGAATCACTTGGGAGGACTTTTTTAAAAATGTGATGGTCAGGCATCATCCTGGACTAATTAAATCAGACTCTCCAGAGCTAACACTATACGTTTCAAGTTCCTTGGGTGATTCTGACTTTAGCCGGGGCTGAAACCCATAAGGCTGTATTATTCCTGAGTTTACATTGTGTGGATATTTTGTCACTTTGAGCTTTACGTCACGTCAGAACTTTCCATCATCTCTGAACTCGCTCTTCTGTGGAAGGAAGATTCTAAGATGATTCTCAATGATTCATGTCCTTTTGTCAGCTTCCTCTGTTGCAGGTGGAAACTGTGCCTTGTTTCCGGCCAAGAGAATACAGCAAAGGTGATGAGATAAGTATCTCTGTGATTAGGTCACATTACATACTGCAGATGGAACAGTGAGCATCTCCCTCGGGCCTTGAAGGAAACTGCCGTGTTTCGAGAAGTTCTCTGGTACAGATTGAATGTTTGCCTCCCCTCAGCCCCCTAATCATAAACTGACACCCAGCCCCCAGCGTGATGGCATATGGAGACGGGGCCTTTGCTGAAGTGTCAATACTGTCACACATACGTACATGTATGTATGTAATCTATAAACGGCAGCAATATTTTCCTGAACCTTCCATCTCTTAATATAAAGGAAATATGGGCAAAAATAAATAAGTAGGACACAATCAAACTTTCAAAGCTTTTGCACAGCAAAGCAAACCGTTGACAAAATGAACAGACGACGTACTGAATGGAAGACGGTATTTGCGAACGATATTGTTAAAATGTCAGTGCTACCGAGAGCCGTCTATAGATACAATGAAACCCCTGTCAAGATTCCACCAGCAACTTTTATAGAGTAGAGAACCACTCCTAAAATTTATATGGAACCACAAAAAACCCCAAAGAGTCAGATAAATCCCGAGAAAGAAGAACAAAGCAGGAGGCATCACCTTCCTCATTTCAAGCTGAATCGGTATATGGCACTGGCATAAAAATAGATAAACAGACCATTGGAACGGAATTGAGAGTTCAGAAGTAAACCCAATCATAACACGGTCAACTGAAATTTGATGACAGCCGAGAATATTCAGAAAAGACTATCTCTTCAATAAATGGTGCCGGGATAATTGGATATCTACATATAAAACAAAAAAAAACTGGACCTGAGCTTGGCAGGCTATAGTCCACAGTGTCACAGAAGAGCTGGACATGATCAGTGATTAAATGCCAATAACAAAAATACCTTATTCCGCTCACAAAGACGACAAAATGAATGAAAACAATATTAACACCTGAAGCCACGAGACTTTCAGAAAGAAAACATAGCAATAAAACTCCTTGACACAGGCGGTGGTGATGGATTTTTGAATATGACACCTAAAGCACAAGCAACAGAATAAAAAATAAACAAGTGAGACTACATCAAACTATAAACTTCTGCACAGCACAAGAGACCATCAGCAAAGTGAGAAGACAACCTAAGGAATGGAAAAAAATGTCAAACCGTATATCTGATAAGTGGGTTAACGTCTAAAATATGTAAAGAACTCATACAACTCAATCGAAAATAAAACCAAGTAATCTAATAAAAATGGACCAAGGATCTGCAGAGACATTACTACAAAGATAATACAAAAGGCCAACAGGTTATTGAAAATACACTCAACATCACTAGTTATTAGGGAAACGAAAATTGAAATCACAATGAGATGCCACTTCATGCCTTTTAGAATGGCCAACATCAAAAAGACAAGAGTTGGTGTGGATGTGAAGGAAAGGGAACCCCTGCAAATTGTTGTAGGGACTGTAAACTGATACAATCATTATGGAAAATAATATGGAGGATCCCCAAAGAATTAAAAATAGAACTACCATATTATCTAGCAGTTTCACTTCTGGGAACACATCCAAAGGAAACAAGAACACTAACGCAAATAGATATCTGTGCCTTCACTATCATTCAGTTCAGTTCAGTTGCTCAGTCGTGTTCAACTCTTTGCAACCCCATGGACTGCAGCACGCAAGGCCTCCCTGTCCATCACCAACTCCCGGAGTTTATTCAAACTCATATCCATTGAGTTGGTGATGCCATCCAACCAACTCTTCCTCTGTCATCCCCTTCTCCTCCCAGCTTCAATCTTTCCCAGCATCAGGGTCTTTTCCAATGGGTCACTTCTTCATATCAGGTGGCCAAAATATTGGCGTTTCAGCTTCAGCATCAGTCCTTCCAGTGAATATTCAGGACTGATTTCCTTTAGGATGGACTGGTTGGATCTCCTTGCAGTCCAAGGGACTCTCAAGAGTCTTCTCCAACACCACAGTTCAAAAGCATCAATTCTTCTGTGCTCAGCTTTCTTTATAGTCCAACTTTCACATCCATACATGACTACTGGGAAAACCATAGCCTTGACTAGATGGACCTTTACTGAAAAAGTAATGTCTCTGCTTTTTAATACGCTGTCTAGGTTGGTCATAACTTTCCTTCCAAGGAGTAAGTGTCTTTTAATTTCATGGCTGCAGTCACCATCTGCAGTGATTTTGGAGCCCAAAAGAATCATTTGCCACTGTTTCCCCATCTATTTGCCATGAAGTGATGGGACCGAATGCCATGATCTTAGTTTTCCGAATGTTGAGCTCTAAGCCAACTTTTTCACTCTCCTCTTTCACTTTCACCAAGAGGCTCTTTAGTTCTTCTTCACGCTCATAGTGGCATTATTTACAATGGCCAAGCCACAGGGTCCATTGATGGATGAATGGATAAAGAAGTAGTGTATGTATGCATATAATGGAATATTATTCAGCAGTAAAAACTGAGCAAATCCTCCCATTTGTGACACCATGGATAAATCGACTTTGAAGGCATTATGCTAAGTGAAATAAGTCACACAGAGAAAGAAAAACACCATATGACATCATTTATATACAGGATATAAAAACAAACAAACTGAACTCAGAGAAAAAGAGATCAGACTTTTGGTTACCAGAGGTAGAGTGTGATGGAAGGGAGAAATTGGAAGAAGTAATCAAAAGACATAGATTTCTAGTTAGAAGATAAGTAAATACTAAGGTGTAATGTGGGGCTTCCCTGATGGTTCAAATGATACAGCATCTGCCTACAATGCAAAAGACCCAGATTCGATCTCTAAGTCGTGATGATCCCCTGGAGAATGGAATGGCAACCCACTCCATTATTCTTGCCTGGAGAATCCCCATGGACAGAGGAGCCTGGTGGGCTACAGTCCGTGGGGTCGCAAGGTCAGACACAGCTGAGCGACTAAGCACAGCACAGCACAATGACTCAAAAATGGGAGCAGTGGTCGTTGTTGCCTTTGTTATAAGCTCTTGGCTGGAGTGCATTAGAGACAATTTATTTTCAGCAGCCCTTATGACCCTTCTGAGATGATCCAGAAAGCCTGAGAGGTTTACTGAGCACATTTTCAAATGTGAGGTTGTGAGGAGAGTGCAGGAGTGGTACCACGTCTGCAGGGGAAGGCATGTCCTCCTCTCCTTGTTCCCCATCATCATCGGTTCAACAGCAAGAGGGTCGATGCCAAGAGGATGGACATTGGGGGGATGAACTCTACATTCATAATCCCTTATCTGGGTTAAAGAACAAAAAAACATGACTTTTGCCCATTCTTTAACTTGTCCCAAACATATTCTGTCCTTTTCACTATTAAAGCTAGTCTTTCTCAGACTCTGTTCTGAATAACTTCCAGAGACTAGATGTCATTCTTTTGAAGTCATAGGATAGGAGGCTGCTTGCCAACCTTAAAAGTCTTTAAAAAGTAATTGTGTTTGAGCTGCTTCATCCAGGGGGAGCACAGCCAAAATGCATCCTCTTGGCTCAAGAAGAGCTGTAAAAAAATTAAGTTCCAAAGTTTGCTTTTCAGAGTCTCACACTCAATGTGGAAATTTTAAAATCTTGACCCCAGAAAGACTTTCTCATTGGCTGACAAGAACTTTCAAGAAAGTTGCTCAGCAACCCCCAGAACTGCCATTTATTTGGCAAAGCGGTGACTGCTTTTTGAAAGAGAGTGAGGGTGTGCGTGCTCAATCCTGGCCAACCATGGACTTGTATCCTGCCAGTCTCCTCTGTCCAGGGAATTTCCCAGGCAAGAGTATTGGAGCAGGTTGCCATTTCCTCCTCCAGGGAATCTTCCCAACCCAGGGATCAAACCCACGTCTCTTCTGTCTCCTTCACTGCCAGACAGATTCTTTACTACTGTGCCACCTGAGAAGCCCTAGAGAAGTCACTAAAATAAAAGGCAAATTCCCTTCCATGAAAAAAAAATAAACAATGAAGAAACAAAAGAAGTATTTAGAGGACAAGTAAAGGAAATACTAAATTATATTGAAAAATGAAAGGAAGAACTTAACAAATTCATTACCAGAAATTTGGCATGAACTAAAACAAAGAAGCTTATAAAAATTCTTGGATGGGAGACCCATAGCAATCATCAACCTCAGAGGTTTTCTAAATGTTCACAAAATCTGAAATACATGTTAGGGACATCAAGCGCACCCTCCCACAGAAGGTCCTTTGGTGACACTGTCAGAAAAGCAATGTATCAGAGATTGATCCCTGTGCTGCATTCATATTTTCTTGGACACACAAAAGAATAAGTGAGAAAAAAAGATTTTTGATGTTTTATATAAAGCACAATTGCTTTCAACTTCATGGTGTTTATCTGAGGGGCTATCTGAATGAAATTTGCCTTTATTCAGGCTCCGTGATGACTGCAAGCTTTATGATTAAAATCAGAAGCATGTGAAGCATGAGAACCATATTGTGATGTACAGTTGGCACTTGCTCACACAAAGCAGGGCATGATTGCTGGCCTTCGGGGATCTTCTCTGGTTCACTCTGCAGGTGAAAAGCTGGAAACAGAGCTGTCTAGAAGACTTAGAGCACAGACTTATGGTTACCAAAGGGGATGTGGGGGGCGGAATAAATTAGGAACTTGGGATTAACATATACACACTACTATATATTGGGCTTTCCTGATAGCTCAGCTGGTAAAGAATCCACCTGCAATGCAGGAGACCTAGGTTTGATCCCTGGGTTGGAAAGATCCCCTGGAGAAGGGAAAGGCTATCCACTCCAGTATTCCAGCCTGGAGAATTCCATGGACTGTATAGTCCGTGGGGTTGCAAAGAGTCAGACATGACTTAGTACTTTCACTCACACTCCACTCCACTGAAACTAATACCACCTTGTAAATCAACTATACTCCAACATAAAATAAAAGTTAAATTAAAAAGGCCAGAAAAAAAAAAGGAGGTGGAGATTAAAAGGAGGAAAGAAAGAAGAAAACAATTAGGAAATTATGCTCATGATAGCCTCTTGTCAACTCCTGCTGTGGAGAGATCTTGGAAAATGAGTCTTCCCTGGTAGCTTAGTTGGTAAAGAATCTGCCTGCAGTGCAGGAGACCCAGTTTCGGTCCCTGAGTCGGGAAGATCCCCTGGAGAAGGAAATGGCAACCCACTCCAGTGCTCTTGCCTGGAGAATTCCAAGGACAGAGGAGCCTGGCGGGCTACAGTCCATGGGATCACAAACAGTAGGAGATGACTGTGCAACTAACTTTCACTTTCACTTTCACAGACACTACAAACCCCTTAGAACGACTTCTCCACGTAGGAACCAAATGATTGAACCACGCGACTCCAGGGGTAGCAGGTTATGGAAAGGATGTCCCAGCTGCTCAGAATGTTCTCATGGAAATTCTCCCTCAGCAGTTTCCCAGGCCTGGTACTGCTCCAAGTAATTAGGAAATCATTTGTTAGACCCCAATCATCTCTTTCATCAAAACTGAGTTTAAAAGACTAACATCATTGTCTTTATAGATGACAGAGGACTTGAGAGTGGAAACTGGGACTTATTTGCATTGGATTCCCATCATGTAACCAAATGTCTTTGACAAATGCAGTTTATCTTCCCCTTTCAACCACATGAGATGAAAGTAGTCCATAATTTCTTCCATAGTTCACAAAACTGGCAGCTAATTAGATGTTCTGTGGATCCATGATAACACGCAGAACTTTTAAAATATTTACAAATATTTTATGAATTATCAAGTTGCAGAGTAAGAAGCAAAATGACCAACTCATATATGAAAATTACTGAACCTCATTTATAATCAGAGAAATAAAAATGAAGACATTAGGAAAGCATCTTTTCCATTTAATTGGTAAAATTGATGAAGACCATAGACAATAGTCATATGCATATACTGCTGATGACAGTGAAGAATGGTCCACATCTTCTGTGGGTGGGAGGAGAAATGGCAAAATTATCAAATGCTTTAAAAATTTGCATGCCCCTTAAATCCAAAATTTCACTGCTTTGAATGTATTCTAACAAAATAATGGATGTGCATAAGCAGTCAACTTCAAGAGCGTTCAGCACAATAACTTTTGTGACAGTGAAAAAGCAGAACCTAGAATTTTAAAATTGTATCAGGTGAGATATTGTTTCTATCCATATCATGGAATGCCATTTTGCCATTGAAAATGACGTTGAAGATTTTCTTTCTTGTTTCAAAGACATACTTGTAGCATATTTTGGTTTAAAAGAAGGTTAGAAAAATTATGACTTTATTTTCAGTAAAAGCAAAGTGTTAAAAGGTAAAAAGGTGGATAGGGTTTTGATGGCATTAACTGGGTCAGGAAATTCAAGAATGGTTGGCTGCCAAATTTCCTCATCACTTTCAATTTTCCCAAAGAAGAAAAATGCAAGGAACAAATCCAAATAGTAAACAAAGCAGCAGCTTATTAGCTGAGTTGGCCCGTGAGTTTTCGTAGGTGAATGGAGGACCTGTGCGGGGTTTCTGTCTCCCCACCACAGCCAAAAGCAGACACTGTCCTTTGGCAGACACAGAGACAGGAAGGAAAGTCAGGTCTAAGTTACGGATCTCCCCGCACAGAATGAGGAGAGACAATGAAAGGGACTACCTGGGCACCACCTTTTCCTCAGTCCCCAGCCCACCAGTAAACACAGCCAGTGAATGCCGTGGAATCCCATCAATAATGGGGGCTTCTTCCCTTCCCTCTGGTCCTGGGGGGAGGGGAGTAAGCTTGCAGGTGGACTGAAATATCTGGACCCACGAGGTTCAGGGCCCACAAAACTGTTGCAATAACCCGCTGCTGCATAACACACCACTCCAAAGCCCAGCAGTTTACAATAACATTATTTCTCCTGATTCTGTGGGTTGGCTAGGCTCTGAGACGCTGCTCCTCCGTATGGCAGAGCTGAGCTGACTCATGCAGCCGCATTCAGCTGGGTGCCTGGATGGTGCTAGAACTTCTCAGCCGGCATCTTACACTCCAGTGTCTCACTCCTCATTCAGCTGTTGTTCAGTCGCTAAGTCACATCTGACTCTTTGCAACCCCTTGAACAGCCGCACATCAGGCTTCCCTGTCCTTCAGTATCTCCTGGAATTTGCTGAAACTCATGTCCATTGAGTTGATGATGCCATCCAACCATCTCATCCTCTGTCGTCCCCTTCTCCTCCTGCCCGCAATCTTTCCCAACACTGGGGTCTTTTTCAATGAGTCGGCTCTTCGCATCATGGGGCGAAAGTATTGGAGCTTCAGCTTAAGCATCAGTCCTTCCAATGAATATTCAGGACTGATCTCCTTTAGGATGGACTGGTTGGATCTCCTTGCAGTCCAAGGGACTCTCAAGAGTCCTCTCCAACACCACAGTTCAAAAGCATCAATTCGTTGGTGCTCAGCCTTTTTAGGGTCCAACTCTCACATCCATACATGACTACTAGAAAAACCATAGCCTTGACTAGATGGACCTTTGTTGGCAAAGTAATGGAGAGCAAGTATCTGGAGGAGGAGGCAGCTTTCACCCCTTATGAGG
Source organism: Okapia johnstoni (assembly GCA_024291935.2). NCBI lineage: Eukaryota > Metazoa > Chordata > Mammalia > Artiodactyla > Giraffidae > Okapia > Okapia johnstoni. The sequence goes on along the minus strand of CM044327.1, from coordinate 33,870,655 downwards.
AAGCTCCAAGCCCCTCGGGGATGGGTGTACACCCTCTATGAAGGGGACCACCGTTACTTACTACAGCTACTCTAGCTTGTTCCACAGGGTGGTCTGTAACATCTCACACGAGTGCCTCTGACCCCCACCACAGAATCAAAATATGCCCTCTAAACAGAAAATAGACATCAAGTGGTATATTCTGATGAATGAATGTTAAGTATGAGAAACTCAGAATTTCTCTTTTATGTATAAACTATGAATCTTTTATGACTTCGGGGAGTGGGGTTCCAGGAAGCACACCAGGATATTATAGATAAAACATCACACTTTCCTCTTTGAAAGGCTCCCTGACTCTGATGATAAGGCAGATTTTGCTAAACTGCTCCCTCCCCCTTCCGTTCCCTTCCTCTGGGCTGAAATCATGCATGAGAAATTCCAAAGAGGATCATATTTTTCCTAAAGGTTACAGGCTTACATTATAAACTCAAGTCAATAAGTTAGATGTCTAAAAATTCTAAAAATAGGGGTGGATAATAAGAGTGCTTTCTCAACCAAAACCACAAACGTCCCCCTCTGTTGCATTCAGAAAAAGCAGCAGAAACTAATCTTCCTCCCCAAGTGGAAAAATGGGGGATAGAAATCTCCCCGATGCCTCGCGTTGTGTGCACTGACGGTGTATTTCCATGAATCTCATTTATTGTTGTCTGAAGTCTTATTTTCAGGACATTACATTCAAATACTGAATCGGACCATATCCGCCAAGATCCTCTGGGAAGACGAAGTGCTTCTTACTAGAGGCAGGCTTGTTCTCTGGTTTTTACCATCAATGATACCACGTTTCCGCTGAAAGAGGTTCACAGAATCCTAAGTAAGCAATTTTGTGTGTGTGTCATCTCAGTTTCCCGAGCAGAGATCTAACCTGCACTCTCCACTGTGGAAGCGCGAAGTCTTAACTCCTGGACCGCCAGGGAAGTCCCTTAAGTAAGAAATTTGACAGAGGTTCTTGGAACCATGGAAAAGTCTGGAAGTCTCTACTAGGTGAGTTGTGAAACGAACAGAGAACGACCTTGCCAGAATGGCTCCAGCTTCACAAAATGGAGGGATAGGCCATTAAAAAAATGAGACGAAATGTCCCAGCACAGCCATGGTCCAAGCAAGATGGAATGTGAGTTCAAAGTACTGCCCACCTAGCTTCCCAAATCCCACCTGCCTTCAACAACCAACCTATGTGACCAGCCAGAAAGAAAAGAATTGAGACAAGAAAAAAAGAAGTGTGGAGGAGGGGTGCACACGGCAAGCTAGGAAGGCAGCCCAAACGGTCATCCAGAAGCACAACGATCTTTCTAAATCATTGTTCAACCATTGATGAAATATAATTTTATTCTTTTCAACATAGGTAATAAGTTTCACAGTGCTTCCCAGGTGGCTCAGTGGTAAAGAAGCTGCCTGCCAATGCGGGAGACACAGGTTTGACTCCCTGAGTCAGGAAGATCCCCTGGAGGAGGAAATGGCAAACCCACTGCAGTACTCTTGCCTGGGAAATCCCATGGACAGAGGAGCCTGGCGGGCTACAGTCCATGGGGTCACATAAGGATCAGATAAGACTTAGTGATGAAACAACAACAGCAATAAGTTCTATACATACTTAGAATTTTTTCAGATACATAAAGACGCTGAAAACAAATAAGCAGATCTTTTTACACATGATGATTCTTTTTTTTAAAAATAGTTTCATTTATTTTTTTTGGCTGCGCTGGGTCTTCACTGCTGCCTGGGCTTTTCTCTAGCTGTGATGAGCAGGGGCTACTCTTGGTGGTAATGAGTGGGCTTCTCACTGCGGTGGCCTCTCCCGTTGCAGAGCATGGACTCTAGGGCTCGTGGGCTTCAGCAGTTGTGGCTCCCGGGCTCCAGAGCACAGACTCAATAACTGTGGTGCACGGGCTTATTTGTTCCGCAGCACGTGGGGTCTTCCCAGATCAGGGATCGAATCCGTGTCTCCTGTATGGGCAGGTGGATTCTTTACCACTGAGCCACCAAGGAAGCCTCACAAGATGTTTCTTGCTTGGGATTTGGACAGTTCAACTGTCTTCATTTTCCTCTTGGAGGATTTGCTTTGAGGCATACATTTAGCAAACTAGCTTTCTGTTTCCATGCTTCCAATCCCAGCTCTTTATCAATTTCTCCCCTCTCTCTCCCTCTCCTGTTCTTTCTCTTTCTTTCCCTCCTTCCTTCCATCCTCATCTCCAGTCCAGGAAAAAGTTTGACAGGTCTATTCCTCCCCCTTCTCCCAGGGGTTCACTGTGGACATCTGGTCCCTTCTGCAGGAGACCCTGCAGAACAGCAACCCTCCTCTGGACATACCCGTGGCTCTTCCTATTCCTGGCGAGTTGAAGGAGACAGCAGCATATGCGGATGCCTCCTCCCACCAAGAAGCTGGCTTTGGGAGGCGAGTACACAGCAGGGCTCCTCCGATGCCCGCCTGCAAGTGACTCCATGCAGCAGCGGTCGAGGAAGGAAGCACGTTCGTGGTCCTGGGGGGTCCTCCCCTGGGTGCTGCCCATCTTCCAGGGGCAGGACACAGCAGCTGCCAGTGGATGGGCTGAAGAACACCTTACACATTCTACTCCCAAACCAGAAGCTTCAAGCTAGTTCTAGTTACTTCACTTGGAATCTATTAGGCGAAGAAGAAAAAGAAGTTAGTCACTCAGTCGTGTCCGACTCTGTGTGACGTTATGGACTGCAGCCCGCCAGGTTTCTCTGTCCATGGGATTCTCCAGACAAGAGTACTGGGGAGGGTTGACAATCCTTTCTCCAATATTAGGGGAAACCCCATGAAATTGCCAGTATTTGACTGTCTTGACCTTAAAACATGGTCAAACCCAATCTCATGTGTGTCAACCTAGTATATCCTGCATTGCGTCTCTAAATGACAGGGAAATTGTGCCAGTAAATGAAAACCTCCATCCATCATGTTGACTGCATCACTCCTGTGCTCAAAAATATTCAGTGGAAACCCCCTTAATGTCACCATCAAGTTCACATCCATCACAGTGGCAAGCAAAGACCTCTTCGAGGGTCTCAGCCTACCGATAAATAGTACCCATTCCTGCTTCCCAGCACCCACTCAAATCTGTCTTCACAAACTTTCCAAACCTTTCTCTCCCTCCACTTCTTGAAGTTCAGTGTATGTCATTAGTGTTTGCAAAGCTTCCAACCTGTCTCCATTTCTTTTACACATTCAATGTAACCTGTCTTCCAAAAAGCAAAAGATAACTATAATCAAAGCATGATGAAGAAATTGACCTTCTTTTCTAGAACCTGAATATTTATTTGAAATTGACCTCACAAATTCAAAAGACAGTTCCAAGTTTCTGTTCAAATAGTAATAAATTACTTGATCTTTAACCCACGAAAGGAGGGATATGACAGGATAAGCCTCAGTCCATGGGACTCTCCATGGGGTTGAGGAAACTGACAATGGTGCCCCTTTCAGGGCAGTACCACCTGGAGTTCCTCAAGGAAAAAATGCTTTCCCAGCAGCTTAGGTGGGGGCGCTCATGTTGGGGCTTCCTATAGGAGTTCCTCAGGCAATTGGTTTCACAGAAAATCGGGCTTTCTGGCACCATATTCTTCCATAATAGTGATGGATGGGCTGATTCATGAGAAGCCAGAGCCCAAAGGACCCTCTTGCTAGTTAATGCTCACCCTGGGAAGCCGTTGGGGCTGGTTAGGGGCTGCAAATGTGTGCTTCCCGGAGATTCTACAGACTGTATTTCCTGGGTCATAGTCTGACCCTGACAACGAGCATATGATTCGTCTTCTGGGACATTGCTGACGAGAGCCATGTTCTATCGGCATGTTTACCCCTTCCTCCTCGGACATTGCTGATGAGAGCCATGTTCTATCAGCATGTTTACCCCTTCCTCCTCGGACATTGCTGATGAGAGCCATGTTCTATCAGCATGTTTACCCCTTCCTCCTGACTTCTATTTCTCCAGTAAACACTTGCCTCCCCCACCCTTCCCCACCCCCGCCGATTGTTTTTAACTTTTAGATGGGTTGAATCAGGGTTGATGAAAGCATAGTTTAGTTTGGGTTCCCACAGCCACCATCATGCCCCCCAAGACATGGATTCTGTGAAAAGTAGTTTTTATGGAAGACAATTCCAACAAACACTTGAAGCGGAGTGGGAAAGTGAGATAAGTAAGGACAGGAGACAGTACAGCTTCAGTGTCGGGCAAGTCGTCTCTGAGTGCGATGAGAGTTTAAACAGCCGAGGATCTCTGGGAGCCAGTATAGGACCCTTGCTTCAGAATTTCCTCAGGGAAACAGTGTGTGTGTGTGTGTGTGTGTGTGTGTGTGTGTGTGTGTGTGTGTGTGTATACTTACCCCCTCGCCCAGTCATGGGGGAGAGCTGCTGAGGAGTAGGGGCGTGGTGAATTTCACAAATGTTTGGTCATCTGGAAGGTGTGCAAACCAAGTTTTGTGTTAGAGAGAGATGTCAGGCTAAAAAAATGCTGGAAATTGGAAGGTAAGGGGGTGAGAAGCCAAGAGTGCGGAAAAGGGTGCTGACTGTCTGCTACAAAGCTAAAACTCAATTAAAGCAGAAGAGAAGCAAAGGCATCAGAAAAGACAAAGTGAGAAAGATGCTAATCAGGAAAAAACTCCATAGCCTGCAGGCTGTTGGGAGGGGCCAGGTCTTCATGCCAAAAGGAGGATCTCAGGGAGAGCTCACACCCATCAGATTCCTCTGGTCCCTCTGGCACCAGAGTCCTTGTCCCCACAGTGAGCCACAGCCACCCCTGCCTCCCCAGGAGATCCTCTAGACCTGCAGGCAGGTCTGACTCAGGCTCCTGCAGAGTCACTGCTTTTGCTGGGTCCCAGTGTACATGTAACTTTGTGTGCCCACCAAGAGCAGAGTCTGTTCCCCTTGGTCCTGTGGAGTTCCTGCCCTCAAGCCCCACTGGCCCTCAAAGCCAGCTGCTCTGGGGGCTCCTTCTCCCAACGCCAGGCCCCCAGGCTGGGGAACCTGACATGGGGCTCAGGACTCTCACTCCTGTGAGAGAACCTAGGTATGGGGGAAAAAAATCTGAAAAAAAATGAATATATGTATATGGGTAATTGAATCACTATGCTGCACACCTAGGGCAACCCACTGTAGTATTCTTGCCTGGAGAATCCCCATGGACTACAATCTATGGGGTCACAAAGAGTCGGACAAGACTGAACAACTAAGCACATACATATATATGCTGCACACCTAAAACTAACACAGCGTTGTAAATCAACTGTACACCAGTGAAATTTAAAAAGAAAAAAAGCTCTGTTATAGAATCTTAGGAGGGTGCTTAATCCATTTTTAATTTCCAGCAAAAGCCATCCATAAATTATACCGACATGTTAATTGGGGAAAATGAAGCACCATCCTCCAAGTTTCCTAGTTGAATAATTGAGGCTTCATCCCAACCTTTGCACAGCTTTGGTTCCCATCACTTTCCGGCATCTACCTCTTTCCTTCAGTCACACACGTCTCCTTCCTGCCCAGGGTGCTCACGCCAGGCTCACTGTGACTGCGTGCCGCACAGCCTGGCTGGGAGCCCCTCCACCTCCTGCGAACATCCCACCTTTGAGCCCTGACTTGAACCTCCTCTGTTCAGTGAGCTCTCACCTTTGCTGGCTGCTCCCTCCCAATAGACCTGCCCTTGCTGGTCCCTGTGGCAGATAGAATGATGGCCCCAAAGAAGCCCATCCTGATTCCTGAACTCTGTGACTCTCCCTGGACAGAAGGGACTTTGCCAGTGTGATCAAGTTAATTTTCAGATGGGGAGATTATTTTCAATTATCCAAGTAATCCCAATGTCATTCAAAGGGGCCTTAATAGATGAAAGAAGAGTCATAGCCAAAGAGAGAACCCGAGAGTATGACCCTACTTGGAAACAAGGTCATGGACCCTACATTTGGTACAACTGGTGTCCTTATAAGAAGAGGAGAGAATGCCGTTTGATGATGGAGGCAGAGATTGGAATGAAGCATCTAAAAGCTAAAGAATGACGAGGATTGTACAAACACTGGGAGCTAAGAGAAAGGTATGGAACAGACCATCCCCCAGAACTTTCAGGGGAAGTATGGCCTTACCAGAACTTCCCAGGGGGCGCTGCTGGTAAAGAATTCACCTGCCAATACAGGAGACATAAGAGACATGGGTTTGATCCCTGGGTTGGGAAGATCCCCTGGAGGAAGAAATGGCAGCCTGCTCCTGTATTCTTGCCTGGAGAATTCCATGGACAGAGGAGCCTGGCGGGCTACAGTCCATGGGGTGGAACAGAGTCAGACATGACTGAGCATCTGAACACATACTATGGCCTTACCAACACTTTAATTTGGGTTCTTAGCCTGCAGAATTATTAGACATTAACTTTTCTATTGTTTCAAGCCACTCAGCTTGTGTTATCTTGCTAACAGAAGCCCTAGAACCCAAGCCACTGTTATAGAATTGATGTGAAGGTTAAATTTAATAATACATGAAAATTCTTAGGCATATGGGAAGTTTTAAGCAAATGTTAGCTATCATTATTGCTTCATAATATTAGACTTTCCAGTAAAAGTATTGGACTTATCATTAATTTTTTATATTTCCCTTGGACATTTTAATATTTTATTGAGGTATAGTTGATTTATAGTATTGTGATAGTTTCAGGTGTACAGCAAAATGATTCACTTACACATTTATATATATTTTCAGGTTTCCTATTACCCGGTATGTCATTAATTTTTAAAATACCAGTACAGTGACTATTCGCATTATTCTTTAAGTACCTCATGTGTAGAGATGACTTCTCATACTTCCTCACTGATAATAAACCTTTTAAAAATTCAGTTTTAATTTCTAATATGATATATACATTGCTATATCTCACATAAACAAAGGCTCTCAAGGGTCCTTGATGATTTTGTAAAGTATAAAGGCATCTTGAGACCAAAATGCTTGAGAAACTCTGGAATAAAAGCTTTAAAGTAGAGGCCTTCTTTATTTTTTACTGTTCAGGAAACTGGTCTTCCCTCAATATATAGTTTTCAAGTATAGTTGATGGCGTCAGCCTTCTGTGGGGTTGGACTTGGACAGTGAGACTGCAGAAAATTATTTTATGCTTCTTTAATACTGGCTGGGGTAAAAGGATACATATATTTAAGTGTGGGCTTCCCAGGTGGTGCAAGTGGTTAAAAAAAAAAAAAAAAAACACCTGCCAATGCAGGAGACAAAAGAGACACGGGTTCAACCCCTGGGCTGGGAAGATGCCCTGGAGGGGCTCGGCAGCTCACTCCAGTATTCTTGCCTGGAGAATCACACGGACAGAGGAGCCTGGCGGGCTACAGTCCATAGGTTTGCGAAGAGTCAGACACGACTGAAGCAACTTAGCAGGCACACATGCATATGTAAGTGTGTGTCTGTGGGCTTCTGTGTATATTTACATATAGGAATCCACCATTTAGTGAACACCTCCAAGTTGAAACTTAAGGAATGAGCAAGAAGAAAAAAGAAGAATCTACTCGGGATACACATGGGAGCCAAGTCTAGGTGCAGGAAATAAACACAAGTTAAGAGAAATGATATTGTCTACAAAACCCATGACTCCCACATATAAGTATATAGAGAGATTTACTTTGAGATTCTCTCATTTCTCTCCCTCTTTTTTGTTATTTTAGGAAGCCATCAAAATTACTCTTAACACTGTGTACAATCCCGGAATCCAGTCCAAACTGTCCAGACAAATATGTCATGGCTTAGACCGAGGCAGGCTTTCCTTTTCCACCTAAAAGGCTTATAGAGGAAGAAAGAAAAGCTAGATGTGGTATCTGAATCCAGTATTTCTCAGCAAGAAGGTCATCTCCATAGTTTTAAAATGGACTGAAGTGCTCGTCTCTCACATCCATTTTGAGTCTTCAGGAACCCCAAAGGGAGCTCAGTCAGACATACCCAGACTGCCGAGGAGGCAACTTCTGAATGCTGACCCAGATTTTCTCAGCCTATCTGCATTGCTGCAAGAGTCAGTAGACCCTTGTCAATGACCTAGGACAACTGGGAGCCCATAAGCCTGAGACTGTGGACCTGGGTGCCTAGAAAGTTGCTGATGTTGAAGTTGGGCAAGGATTATACCAGGATGGATGAACAGACTTGTTTGAGATCCCCTGTTAAGTTCCTCCAGTGGTGAGAGCGCCTACCTTCCCCTTCCATATAACTGATTTATATCAGGAAATGACAACTTGCTCCAGGATTCTTGCCTGGAAAATTCCGTGGACAGAGGAGCCTGTTGGGCTCCTGGGTTTGCAAAGAGTTGGACGCAGCTGAAGCCACTTAGCACGCACACACATGGTCTACATCAAGTCCACAGTACCAGTTATAAACCAGTTATAAACCAGTTATAAACCTGAAATGTATCAGCAATCCCTCAGCAATATCACAGTAAGTTCCTTCAGCTACCAAAAGCGCTCACAGGATGTGACCTGAAAGACTGAGTGCCTCTGTTCCAGCACAAGCAGAAAGGAGACCCAACTTCCCAGCTGAACCCCTGATGAACTGCCCACCACAGCCGTGGGGGTCCTGGTGAATCCCCCAGGCCTTGCAAGTCAGTGAGACAGCAAGGTAACCTTACAGGCCTCAGCTTCCTCCGCTGTAAGATGACGGGGTTGGGTCAGATGGCCTCTGCAGTCACTGATCCTATGATTTCCAGAGTCCTAGTCCAGTCCTAGACTCAACTCCAACAGAAATCTTTCACTTTTATTTGTTCCTGTCTCCAAGACTAAAATCTGTGAATCTAATTGGTAATCACCAAAAAAATTTGATAAAAAGAAGAAACAGTTAATCTCATGAAATCAGAGGTATGGCTTACAACATAAATGATGCAACCACACCATCTGGGCTCACCAGCATTTTATAGCCTGAAAGTCTCTTTCAGGTGGTGACTCATAAACACGTCCCCTGTGAATAGGGACATTACGTAGGGTCGCCTTCTCCTGCTCACTGAGGGTGTTTTGTCCACCTGTAATGTTAATGGAGTTGGCATCAGTGCAGGAAGGTGGCATGGTCCTCCTGAGTCTCTCCATTCATACCCCAATAACAGTTAGGAACTAATAAGTGATAATTCAGGGAACTTTAGAACTGCCACAGAAAAGGAATACAATGATCTTACTAACAATAAATTGTTTTTGTAAGGCTGCTTGATTGTGGCATTGTCTGTTAGGCCAGGTTGAATCCAGCAAGCATTGGTCAAGAGTATTTATTCAATTTAAGTGAAAGTAGATCTAGATTATGGAAAAGAATAAGGATAGCAGCCAGTCAAAATAAGCCAAGGCATCCACAAAAGGGAGGAAAGATCCCTAGGTCCTGAGATTACACAAGGTCTTTCCAGTAATGTGTCTGCTACTGGATGACCACAAACGTCCACAATCACATTTATGTACAAAGACTAGAGTTAGGACACACCCTTGAATTATGCATACACTGATTTATCAAAGGAGTTGTAAACCACAGGCATCTCCAGATACAGCAGGATACCACAAACATCCGATGTCTCAAACCAGCCTGCCAACTGTACTCTGTTGCCTTGGCAACAGGATGCAAGCAAGCAGGGAAAAATCCTGTTGCCTCAGCAACAGGATCTCAAAAAAAGAAGGTGGAGGCTTTAAGCTGTGACTATGGCAAAGGCTGTAGGTTCAAGCCGATAGATGAGATTTTAGTCCAATTATAGTGAGAAATACAGCATTTATGCTATGATAACAGTCATTTATCTGTTAATTGACAAATATTTGTGGACTTGCCTCTAGGTGTAATACACCGTGCCCTGAGGAATGCAAAGATGGACTATAGTCTGGTTTGTGTCAACACACAGGAATAAATATTAATTGATGAATCAAGGGACGTTCTTAAGAAGATCATAATACAGTGACCAAAGCTTACTAGGTCTCGAGTGTATGTGATAAAGAGAGTGAAGCCCCTGTGTATATTACCAAATTCCACTATATAGAACAATTTATTTCTAAGTTGAAATAAAATTCTATGACATAGAGTTAGAACTGTCAACATATATATCAGCTGAGTAGGAGTATAAAACCCAGACAGAAACTGGTAAAGGCCAAGCCCATTTGTAACTCTTTCCCAGCAAGTGGTAATGTAGGCAGAGGATTCTAGATCATTTAGATCACTGAAAATGACGAAAATTGGAAATTTCAAAGGAAGTACTAATTATTGAATTTTAATTGCTTTTTTCTTGACACATTAACTCAGATTTTGGCTAACTCTGTCAATATGCACAAAACATCAAACATTAACAATAAGTATATTTATATCATATGATTATTTCAAAGTAGATATTTTGTGGGTTTGACTATGAGAGGTGAATTCAACTTTCCCTCTTCTTATGACTTTTGAGATGCACATAACAAAATAAAAGATGGTTTCCACAAACACTTCAATCCCTCTCAATACATACATGGAGTTCAAATCTCTCAAACTATGAATGTAAGAGGTACAATTTCTCTAGGAAATAGTTTATCGGTTTCTTCAAATTTAGTTATACACCTGCCATGTGATCCAGACATTTCACTTCTAGGCGTTTACCCCAAAGAGGAAAAAATGTATGTGTCCATACAGACACACATGTTCATCACAGCTTTATTTGCAGTAGCCAAATACTGGAACTCAAGTGTTCATTAACAGATGAATGGATTAACAACCTGTGGTATATCCATACAATGGAAAGCTACTTAGCAATATAAAGGAATGAACTATGATACACTAACATAGATCTTGAAATAATTACACCTACTGAAAGAAGTCAGGGAAATGAGAGTATGTATTGAATCCTCTATTAGTCTTATTTATATTAAATACTAAAATGCAAACTAATCTACAGTGTAGCAAGCAGATCATTGATCATCTCGGGTGAGGGGTGAGGAGCACCAGGACACTTTTAGATAGATATGTTCACTAACTTAATTGTGATTTCACAGGGATACAAAGATTCAAAGCCACAAATTTCACACTTTAAAAAAATGCAATTTATTTTCTGTGGATTTTACCTCATCGACACTGTTAAAATAACTTCTTGCATTCTCAAGAAAAGTTACTCCAATAGAACATCATATGATCTGCGTACATTCATTGAAAGCAATATATTAAAAAGACACCATGAGATTAACTTTCATCTGCCTTCTGTTACTTACTAGATGGAACATAAACACAAGTCAGATTTAGCTATCTGTTGAAGAGAACACACAGGTAAACAAACATTTTAATATTCTTTGTCTAGTCCTCTATTGGCTGTTCAAAGTCTTCCTGGTTTTGTGACTCGAAATTGCTCGTTCCTGCTTCTTGGGTCCACCCTGCTCCATAAACTTAGAATCTGAAATGGGAAATGCTTTGGATACCCTCGGGCAGAGCAAAGTGCATGCTGCTCAGAAATTTGTCCAATGCTCTTCTAAGGGGCTTCCGATCAGCCAAACCGAGGAGCACCTTCTGAGGCTCAAAACTCTCCCGCCAGGCTCACTCAACCTTTTTCATATGCTCTTCCTTTTCCTGTCCCAAACCACAGATCCTTCTTCCTTAGATTATCCTCAACTGAGATCATTAGAAACTCACTTAAAAATAAACATTTAGCTTGAGAAAAAGCAACTAGCTCAAGATTACAGAGATAGCTCATAGGTGTCAGAGGCAGGATGTGCCTACAGTCTATCTGGTATCAATATTCATCCTGTACTTTGAAAAAAACAACTCCTCTATTTAAACAAATTTCAGTCTCCCCTTGGTGATTCAATAGAAATTTCAGGAATATAATTGTAAAATAAATCCTTGTGGGTTATTTCTGCTCATCATAATGTTTCTGGAAAGTGATGCATTGCTATATTTAAGGAATACAACTGGCTTTCTATCTTAGGACATCTGGAATTTTTAAAAAATTCAAATCTTATGGAAAATAACCATGAAACTTAAGGCTTTCTCCTCCTGTGGCCTTTTTTTAGTCTTCTAGTTTGAGAGTTGAGGCCATTACGATGTTTGCAAAAGTTGCCTCCAGCAAATACACAAACCTATTAAATGGAGTCATTGGGGGAAATGTGCGTCCTTGACCAAGGGAATTTGGCTGCTGTCATCATTCTTACTTCCTAACTACTTAAGATTTTTCTAGGAATAGGAGAAGGAGTTACCTAGCATCTGCACCCACTGAGAGGATGGACACATTCTGGGTATCAATATAGCAGCAAGGAGAAGGCAATGTAAATCAGACAAGAAAATTATCACTGATATGGAAATCATCACCATTATAGGATGTCACAGTGCTGTCACAGCACTGGCACGATTATGTTTAGTGCAGTTTTACTCATTATAAGGCCATTTTTTTTAATGTGTGCAGCAGATCATAATACATTTTCAGTTAATAGTAATTCTAACAGTAACAGACTGACGCTGCCCAAGTTAACTGAGGCAGTAGGGGAAGAATTAAAAGGGCCTATTTTATTAAGACTAGTGCAATGTTTCAAATTGCCAGAATGTTAGTTTTATCAGAAGAGAGAGAAAGAAAAGCAAGAAATAAATAAAAATAAAAAGTATAACATCAGCTATATCTTGTGGAAGCTTTACTTTGGAACCACAAACAACGCCCTATTTCTTTTGTGTTCTGAGATATTCATATTCTATCTCAGTTATACCTTTACTGAGTTTCTTCCATTTGATTAGTTAATAACCATGACCTTAAATACATACATTTAGGAATCTCTAGTGCTGGATGGGAATTCATCTCACAGAGGGGATCTCTTCTCAGTGGCAAACCACATTCCACGCTTTTCATGAATGATAGCACAAAGAAAATTCAAAATTGGAGACAGATCCCTGCCTGCATATTATCGTGCATAAACCCAATCCCTAAATTTCAAGGTACTAAAAATATCAGCCAGTGTGATCAGATGGTTAAAGGGACCACGTAGGGAAACTGGTTTTGCCACCACCAACCAGTGGGCAGATGAAGCAAGCCTGGGGCAGGGTTCTTCGCTGTGGTGGATGGAAATCTGCTAGCTCCAAAGCCGTCTGAATCATTTCATTGCCTAATTTTATTTATGAAACCCTAAAGCACGCTTCTTCTTCTGTGCCCTACTTACCAAGCAGAGAAGCAATATGTTCACATTAAACCAGGAAAATTGATGTCTGGAGCCCTGAAAATAGCTAAATCCATAAATATTTATAATAAAGGAAAATATTCTCTTCAAATTTAGATATTAAGATCTACTTTATTTTGAACTTAAAAATAATTATACAAAGCTAGGTATTTTGCTTTAATATAATTGAATGCATATGATTATGATCCTGCTATTATGATAATACTTTCTGAGTTAGAACTTCTTAAAAGCACAAGAGCATATTAATGAACTCTCACTGAATTAAATAAATTAGGGAATGCATTAATTATTACAATTTGATCTAAAATTTGAGTATCAAATTTACAGTACTTGATAATGTTTCACAGTCATCTCATAATTAATGTAGTATCCACAGTGGGTTTTCTATTATTAGTAATTCAAAGACAGGTTTTCAAGAAACAATGATACTAATAAAAATGAGAATGATGTCATAATCTGAAAGTATCATATTAAAAACACAGAAGATACGGTCTGTATCGAGTTACTGATCACCATTTTGTTTGAAGTCTGCACATTAAAAAAAGGGAAATAACTGAATGTGTATGTTAATGTTTCTAAGAGCATTTCAAGAGGCCAGAATCAGGTAATTCTTCTCAACATACAGAGGTAACAATATGCAGAGAATCATCAAGTGGTCAAGTTTTAAGATATTCTAATTTGGACTGCTCAAACACAACAAATGCCACTGAAAACCAGCAGTGCTTACTTAAGGCATTAACTAGCCTGCAGTTAGACGTGAGCTTTGTAAAGGAACTCCACACTTACTGTTCCATTTTTAACACAGAATTACATGAGGTCTAGATCTTGTTAAACTGCATACATAGTACATGATGTATAAACATCTAACTGTCAATGGAGAAAGAATTAAAAATTATGGAAAAATTTAAAAATTACTATCATCTTTCGCCTGGTCTAGAGTAATCTTCTCCTTTCCAGTGTCACTACGTCCACTCTTGGCTCTCTGCAGTCTAAGCAGCAGCACCTTTTAAAACGTTATGTCAACCCTTTCTCTAAACTCATATCCCTCGTCTACACCATGACCCCTTAGGATCTGCCATCATTGTTGAACATCTGGATATTTGCATGACTTGCCCCTTTGATGCATTTGGTTTCTGCTCAAATGTCACATAGTTAGAGACTTTTCCATTCCATTTTGACATTTCTACGTAAAATATCCTGTCTCTCCATGTCTACCAATTGCTTTCTATTTCTGTTCAGTCACTAAGTTGTGTCTGACTCTTCGTGACCCTATGGACTGCAGCACGCCAGGCTTCCCGGCCCTTGACTATCTCCCAGAGTTTGCTCAGCCTCATAGCCATTGAGTCAGTGATGCCATCCAATAATCTCATGCTCTGTTACCTTATCTTTCAAAGTGTTTTTGTCCATAACACTTTAAATATATGTTATGTTCCTGTTATGTGTCTCCCCTCACTATGAAGGTAGGGGTCTTCTAACTATTTTGTTCACTGTTATAGCATGAAACTATAATAGTCTCCGGAAGAGAATAGTTGCTCAATAAATTGTGTTGAATAAAGGAAATAAGAGACTGATTTTTTAAAGTGTTGCAAAGATATTCTCCATGTCAAAACAAGAGGTAGAAATCAAAATCATAGCATGGTTGTTTTAAAGAAGTTGTCAAACTGATTCTAAAATTAATAAGGAGCAACAACAGACCTCAAATAACTAAATCAAACCTGACAAAGAAAAACAAAATTGGAGAACTTACAGATTCTAATTTCAAGACATTACAAAGCTATGATAATCCAGACAGTATGGAACTGGCCTAAGAACAGACATACAGATCAATGGAACACAACAGAGTTTAGAAATAGATCCACATATACAGTCAAATTATTTTCTCAACAAAGATTACCAGTAAAATCAATGTAAAAAGATTAGACATTTTAAGAAATGATGCTGGAAAACCTTGATACCCACATGAATACTCTGTTTATTATTCTACGTACAGAATTAAATCAAAATGGATCATAGACATAAATATAAAATTATAGCTATAAAGGAGTTATTTATAAAAAAGAGTCCATGGGGTCGCAAAGAGTAGGAACAACTTAGTGACTGAGCAACAACAATGCATGTCCCGTGGAATTGTTGGGATGCTGGGAAAGATGGAAGGCAAAAAGGGAAGAGGACGGCGGAAGATGAGAAGGTTAGATAGCATCACCAACTCAGTGGACATGAATCTGAGCAAACTCTGGGAGACAGTAAAGGCAGGGGAGGAAGGACACAACTCGGTGACTAAACAACAGTAGCAATAGAATTGTTAGGGTTTGGTCTTATGGATCACTTCTGACTGTATATTTTCCAAAACTTCTGCGATGGTTCCCTATAGTTCTTTTAGAATCATTTTACAATATATAATGCTAAATTTTTTTTATAGTGAGAATAAAACTATTGCCAAAAAGCAAACTAGAAGATAAAAGTATCAACAGGTATATTACTTGTGAAATAAATGTAGGGACCATTTCTTACCTATAAGAGGTAAAGACTGTTCTACCTACACAGTCCAGGATAAGGAGCAGCAGCTGTGCTTTGCTGGAGCAGCCATGAAGAGATACCCCACATCCAAAGTAAGAGAAAACCAAGCAAGATGGTAGGCACTGAGAGAGGGCATCAGAGGGCAGACACACTGAAACCACAATCACAGACAACAAGCCAATCTGATCACATGGACCACAACCTTGTCTAACTCAGTGAAACTAAGCCATGCCGTGTGGGGCCACCCAAGACGGACGGGTCATGATGGAGAGGTCTGACAGAATGTGGTTCACTGGAGAAGGGCATGGCAAACCGCTTCAGTATTCTTGCCTTGAGAACCCCATGAACAGTATGAAAAGGCAAAAAGATAGGACACTGAAAGATGAACTCCCCAGGTCGGTAGGTGCCCAATATGCTACTGGAGATCAGTGGAGAAATAACTCCAGAAAGAATGAAGGGATGGAGCCAAAACAAAAACAACACCCAGTTGTGGATGGGACTGGTGATAGAAGCAAGGTTTGATGCTGTAAAGAGCAATGTTGCATAGGAACCTGGAATGTTAGGTCCATGAATCCAGGCAAATTGGAAGCGGTCAAACAGGAGACGGCAAGAGTGAATGTTGACATTCTAGGAATCAGCGAACTAAGGTGGACTGGAATGGGTGAATTTAACTCAGATGACCATTATATATCTACTACTGTGGGCAGGAATCCCCTAGAAGAAATGGAGTAGCCATCATAGTCAACAAAAGAGTCTGAAATGCAGTACTTGGTTGCAATCTCAAAAATGACAGAATGATCTCTGTTTCCAAGGCAAACCATTCAATATCACGGTAAGCCAAGTCTATGCCCCGACCAGTAACGCTGAAGAAGCTGAAGTTGAACAGTTCTATGAAGACCTACAAAACCTTCTAGAACTAACACCCAAAAAAGATGTCCTTTTCATTATAGGGGACTGGAATACAAAAGTAGGAAGTCAAGAAATACCTGGAGTAACAGGCAAATTTGGCCTTGGAGTACAGAATGAAGCAGGGCAAAGGCTAATAGAGTTCTGCCAAGAGAACGCACTGGTCATAGCAAACCCCCTCTTCCAACAACACAAGAGAAGACTCTACACATGGACATCACCAAATGGTTGACACCAAAATCAGATTGATTATATTCTTTGCAGCCAAAGATGGAGAAGCTCTATACAGTCAGCAAAAACAAGACCAGGAGCTGACTGTGGCTCAGATCATGAACTCTTTATTGCCAAATTCAGGCTGAAATTGAAGAAAGTAGAGAAAACCACTAGATCATTCAGGTATGACCTAAATCAAATCCGTTATGACTATACAGTGGAAGTGAGAAATAGATTTAAAGGACTATATCTGATAGACAGAATGCCTGATGAACTATGGATGGAGGTTCATGACATTGTGCAGGAGACAGGAATCAAGACCATCCCCAAGAAAAAGAAATGCAAAAAAGCAAAATGGCTGTCTGAGGAGGCTTTAAAAATAGCTGTGAAAAGAAGGGAAGTGAAAAGCAAAGGAGAAAAGGAAAGATATACCAATTTGAATGCCAACTTCCAAAGAACAGCAAGGAGAGATAAGAAAGCCTTCCTCAGTGATCAATGCAAATAAATAGAGGAAAACAATAGAATGGGAAAGACTAGAGATCTTTTCAAGAAAATTAGAGATACCAAGGGAATATTTCATGCAAAGATGGGCTCAATAAAGGACAGAAATGGTAGGGACCTAGCAGAAGCTGAAGATATTAAGAAGAGGTGGCAAGAATACACAGAAGAACTGTACAAAATAGATCTCCATGACCCAGATAATCATGATGGTGTGATCACTCACTTAGAGCCAGTGGAATGTGAAGTCAAGTGGGCCTTAGGAACATCACTACGATCAAAGCTAGTGGAGGTGATGTAATTCCAGTTGAGCTATTTCAAACCCTGAAAGATGATGCTGTGAAAGTGCTGCACTCGATATGCCAGCAAATCTGGAAAACTCAGCAGTGTCCACAGGACTGGAAAAGATCAGTTTTCATTCCAATCCCAAAGAAAGGCAATGCCAAAGAATGCTCAAACTACCACACAATTGCACTCATCTCACACGCTAGTAAAGTAATGCTCAAAATTCTCCAAGCCAGGCTTCAGCAATATGTGAACCATGAACTTCCAGATGTTCCAGCTGGTTTTAGAAAAGGCAGAGGAACCAGAGATCAAATTGCCAACATCTGCTGGATCATCGAAAAGGCAAGAGAGTTCCAGAAAAACATCTATCTCTGCTTTATTGACTATGCCAAAGCCTTTGACTGTGTGGATCACAATAAACAGTGGAAAATTCTTCAAGAGATGGGAATACCAGACTACCTGACCTGCCTCTTGAGAAATCTGTATGCAGGTCAGGAAGCAACAGTTAGAACTGGATGTGGAATAACAGACTGGTTCCAAATAGGAAAAGGAGTATGTCAAGGCTGTATATTGTCTCCCTGCTTATTTAACTTATATGCAGAGTACACCATGAGAAACGCTGGGATGGAAGAAGCACAAGCTAGAATCAAGATTGCTGGGAGAAATATCAATAACCTCAGAAAGTGAAGAAGAACTAAAGAGCCTCTTGATGAAAGTGAGAGAGGAGAGTGAAAAAGTTGGCTTAAAGCTCAACATTCAGAAAACTAAGATCATGGCATCCGGTCCCATCACCTCATGGCAAATAGATGGGGAAACAGTGGCTGACTTTATTTTTGGGGGCTCCAAAATCACTGCAGATGGTGATTGCAGCCATGAAATTAAAAGACGCTTGCTCCTTGGAAGGAAAGTTATGACCAACCTAGACAGCATATTAAAAAGCAGAGACATTACTTTGCCAACAAAGGTCCGTTTGTCAAGGCTATGGTTTTTCCAATGGTCATATTTGGATGTGAGAGTTGGAGAATAAAGAAAGCTGATCACAGAATAATTGATGCTTTTGAACTGTGGTGTTGGAGAAGACTCTTGAGAGTCCCTTGGACTGCAAGGAGATCCAACCAGTCCATCCTAAAGGAGATCAGTCCTGGGTGTTCATTGGAAGGACTGATGTTGAAGCTGAAACTGTAATACTTTAGCCACCTGATGCAAAGAGCTGACTCATTTGAAAAGACTCTGATGCTGGGAAAGATTGGGGGCAGGAGAAGAAGGGGATGACAGAGGATGAGATGGTTGCATGGCATCACCGACTCAATGGACATGGGTTTGGGTGGACTCCGGGAGTTGGTGATGGACAGGGATGCCTGGCGTTCTGTGGTTCATGGGGTCACAAAGAGTCAGACACGACTGAGAGACTGAACTGAACTGACTTTGCAACTATTGATATAGGCAACAATTTCTTTATCATGATGCATAAAGCACTAACAATAACAGAAAGTAAATAAATTGGACTTTAACAAAATTCAAAATCTCTGCTCATAAAAATATCATTAGTAAAATAAATAATCAAGTCATAGAGTGGGAAAAATATTTTCAATACGTATGTTTGACAACAAATTCATATCTGGGACATATAAAGTACTCCTCAGTTCAGTTCAGTTGCTCAGTTGTATCCAACTCTTTGCGACCCCATGGACTGCAGCACGCCAGGCTTCCCTGTCCATCACCAACTCCCGGAGTTTACTCCATGTCCATCGCATCGGTGATGCCATCCAATCATGTCATCCTCTGTCGTCCCCTTCTCCTCCTGCCTTCAACCTTTCCCAGCATCAAGATCTTTTCCAATGAGTCAGTTCTTCAGTACTCCTACATATCAACAAAAACAGACAAATAATTCCTTAAAAATAAAGAGGGAAAGAGTTGAACAGAGACTTCTTTCACACACAAATAGATACATAAATGGACAATAAACACAAATAAAGGTGTTCCACATCCATGGTTACCAGGTAAATATAAACATAACTCACAAAGAAATACCCTTTTACACCCATTACAAAGTCCAAAATAAAAAAGACAGGCAATTCAAAACGTTGACCGGAATGTGAAACAATTGGAACTCTCATATATGGTTCTTGAAGGTTTTAAACAGTATATTTTTAGAGAGCTGTCTGGTAGTTTCTTTCAAACATACAATACCTTACGACCCTGAAATTCTATTCCCAGGTATTTATCTAAGAAAAATGAAAATATATCCGCAAGAAACTTATGGAAGAAAATGCAAAGCAATCTTACTGATTATAAAACCCCAAATCTGGAAACAACATACTGTTTACCAACAGGAAAATGAACAATTTGGGATACAGTCATGTGAGTAATTCTACCTAGCAGTATAAACAAATTACTGACATTCACAACATAAAGGAATCTCAGAGATGTCATGTCATGTAGAAGCCAGCTGCTGAAGAGTACAAGCTGTTGGATTTACATGAAGTCAAACAATATATGAAATTAATCTATAGTGACAGAAATATTAGCAGTCTGTCAAGGACTCTGGATTGTATGGGAAGGGGCAGGAGGGAATTTTCTGAGTCATGCAAACATTCTGAATCCTGTTTTGGGTAGAAGTTATAAATGTACCAGAAGTTATTGAACTAAAATTTAAGATTTGTACATTTTGTGTGCTGTGCTTAGTCACTCAGTCATCCCAACTCCTCAACCCCAAGGACTGTAGCCCACCAGGCTCCTCTGTCCATGGGATTCTCCAGGCAAGAATACTGGAGTGGGTTGCCTTGCCCTTCTCCAGGGGATCTTCCCAATCCAGGGATCGAATCCAGGTCTCCTGCATTGCAGGTGTATTCTTTACCATCTGAGCCTCCAGGGAAGCCACTTTTTACTTTTTACTGTACATAAATTATATCTCAATAAAAGGGAGTGTAGCATGGATGTGAGAATTGTATGTGTGGGAGCCTGTAAAGCATGGTTTTGTTTTTCTACAACAGAACAAGTACAGAACATTTCTAAAAAAAAATCATGATTTTTCCTGATACTTCATTGACTGCATGATTGCTTGTTGCATTTTCACAGCCTTGGGGGAAATGCAGCCGACAATCAACCAGACAATAAAAACAAAGCTGTTCACAAAAAATCGTCCTTTTAAAATATATCATTTTCTACATGGCTTAGTTTAATCTCTTAGGAGAGAATTGCGGATACAATCCTTTAGTAGGATTCTCAACAATTTTAAATGACATATAGCATAATAAAAACAAAGCAATGCAGATAAAACATTTTAAAAATTTGCACTAAAAGGGACTTCCCTGGTGGTCCGGTGGCTAAGACTCCATGGTCCCAGTGCAGGGGCCTGGGTTTGATCCCTGGTCAGGGGGCAAGATCCCACATGCAGCAACTGAGAGTTTGCAAGCTGCAACTAAAGACCCCGAATGCTGCAGCTGAGACTTGACACAGACAAATAAAAATATGTATTTTTTAAAAATTGCACTAAGAAAATGAGAATCAGGTGTTTACACATTTGCTCAATTCTTAATTGGCCAACTTCAGGATATTTGAAAACTTAAGGAAAAATTATCAACTGCCTGTGAATAAAGTTTGCTAAGAACATATATAAATTGGATTATAACACTACAGTTAGAATTTCAAAATTTTTAAAAATTATAAAATTATTATGAAGAGCTTGTGAATTTAGAAAATAATCTTTGATGATAAGTACTCTATTAGTTGCCTTGTCCCCCAAATTTGATGGAATTTAAGATGATCATTATTTTTATTATATTTGAACAGTGTGACAATATCAGATTATCTTATCATAAAAATCTTTTTTTTTAACACAGTGAAACCTTAGAGTAAATATCTAGGACTCACTATATAAACATTCAATTTATCCAGTTCAAATGTAATTTTTTAAAAGATGATATTGGTAGGCACATACAGAGGAAGGGAGATGATTCCAGATAACTGAGAGGAATTGATTCAATCATTTGGAAGTTCCTCAGAGCAGAACTGAGGCTTCTCTTAGATGAAAAGAAATTATGCCCATGGACAGCCATTTCAGCCTGTCCCCAAAGTCCCAGCCTTCCCTAGGGATTTTGGACTTGCCAAGCTAGCCCCAACTATCATATAAGCCAATTCCTTGCAGTAAATTTCTCAATATGCATCTCCTACTGGTTTTGCTTCACAAGTTTCATGTAGGATTGTCCTACACAATGTAGGTGTAGTATTAGCATCCATGGCTGCTGCCCCTTTAAGTAGCAGTACCATTCAAAGTCCTTGTGATAAACAAAATGACACCTACCAATATGTGCACCCATTTCCTATCAATCCCTCTTGGATAGTACAGAAGTGCTACCCCGAATCCCTGCTACGGATGAGGAAGAGACTCCAAGCAAAGTAGACATTGTAATGATCCAAGATGACACATGAGAACGAGAACTGAAAGGATAAGACGGATTCTCAGACATTTCAAAGACAGAAATGGTAAAAAGCTTGTTAGTGAGATAGAAGGAGGGTTTGTGGGAGAGTAAATTGAAGAAGATGTCA
Organism: Okapia johnstoni; assembly: GCA_024291935.2. Classification (NCBI taxonomy): domain Eukaryota; kingdom Metazoa; phylum Chordata; class Mammalia; order Artiodactyla; family Giraffidae; genus Okapia; species Okapia johnstoni. The sequence goes on along the minus strand of CM044327.1, from coordinate 33,848,542 downwards.
ATGTTCTAATGAAGGCGGTGGGGTGTAGACCATGACTAGGTTAAGAGAAGCTATCCACTGTGGGAGATGCTGAGTATGGGGTACCAACATGCAGGTAAACACCCAGTTCAAAATTCAGGTCTGGCCCACAGGGGAGGTTGAGATCAGACAGGTAGCTTTGGAAGTCTTCAGAATATGAGTACGGAAATTGTTGGTAAAACACATCCCAATGTGTTTTCTTTTCTTAGAAAATGTTGTATACCTCTCTTCCCAGAGCCTTTATCTTATGAGACCATGCCAAGAGGGTGAGGCTTATAAACTAGAGGGTAAAGAACACCCCGGGAGAGAGAAGGACCTGATGGAGGGCAACTTCTGGCAGAGCGGACATGACTTGAGCGACTGAACAAAAACGAATGTGGGTTACTCTCCTTGACTGTTTCTCTCTTTTCTCTTAATGACTGTATATTGAAAGTAAGCTAGATAATTCTCTATTAAACACTGAAGTTATTTATTTGTATATAACGAGTGGTTTCTTTTGTTAACAAATCCTTGGAACCTGAAATAAAAGTTAAAACTCTTGGCAAAGAGTTGCACCAGCTGCCATCTTGGGAGGAAGAGATGAAGAGGAGCTCTCTTGAAATGGGAAAGAGACTTTTAGGCCAAAAGAGACTACTAGTGTTGGTCACTCAGTTGTGCCTGACTCTTTGCGACCCCATGGACTGTAGCCCCCCAGGCTCTTCTGCCCATGGGATCTTCCAGGCAAGAATACCGGAGTGGATTGCCATGCCCTCCTCCAGGGGGTCTTACAGCCCAGGGACTGTACCCTTCCTGTACTGCAGGCAGATTCTTTGCCATCTGAGACACCAGGGAAGCCCGAAGAGACTAATACAAGTGATTAAGTGATGATGACTTCATTCATCATTTTCTGCCATCAGCAGGAAGGTGAGTTCAAAACAAAATGATACATGATTATAAAAATAAAGTTCCCATTTTGCACAACTGTTTTACCCAAATTCATATGAAATGAAAAACCACTGGACTGAATGGAGCACATCAAGGGAAGAGCGGGAAGAGAAACAAACATCTAAATTTAAGAAGCCAGGGCTGAGAGAAAAAATAAGAGTGTATTCAGAAAGGTAAGATGGAAACCAGGACAGAGGAGTATAGTGGAAACCACAGCAAAAAAAAAGAAAGAAATCAAGAAGGTGTATGAAGGATGAATTAGCTTTCAGTTTGATAATGTGGGGGCTTCCCTGTTAGCTCAGTTGGTAAAGAATCCACCTGCAATGCAGGAGACCTCAGTTCAATTCCTGAGTCAGGACGATCCCCTGGAGAAGGGATAGGCTACCCTACCCACTGCAGTATTCTGGCCTGGAGAATTCCATGGACTATGTAGTCCATGGGGTTGCAGAGTCGGACACAACTGAGTGACTTTCACTTTCACTTGATAACGTAGTTAGTTGGTCGGTATTTTGGAGAAATTCAAGGTTTTAGTCCATAGTACCCAGGACTGAATCCAAACGCTTTAATTTAGACATTCACAAACATCTGCCATCTAGCACCAGCCTGATATCCTGGAGATATATATATACATATAAATAAAATGCACTGTAAGTAAAAACATGCATTGTGAATCAGAAGACTCTACTCTCAGCCCTAGGTCTGTCACTAACTAGCATTAGCTCAGTGACCTTGAGTAAATCTCTTAGCATCATTGGAAGAGAAGTGGTAAATCCTACAAATCTCACACAGGGAAACATGCTTCTCTCAGAATCACTCTCCAGCCTCCTTAGAACATTCAAGTCTGCTTCATTTGTGTACATAGAAATATGCTTTATCCAGGCTGGGTTGTTGTGTTTTTTTAACACCCATTCTTGCATTTGCTGGTGAAGATCTAAGTAACACACTTTTTTTTAAACTTTTTATTTTGTATTGGAGTATAGTGGACTGATAATGTTGTAATAGTTTCCTATGGATAGCAAAAGGACTCAGCCATACATATACATGTATTCATTCTCCCCCAAACTCCGCTCTCTTTCAGGCTTCCACATGACATTGAGCAGAGTTCCATGTAGCACACTCTTTAGAAATGTCTGTAACCACTTACACTGTCTGGACTGTAAGATAATACCCAAAAGAAAATTATGTTTAACATGTTGTGTACAAGCCGAAACACCAATCATGATTTTGATACTACTATGTCACAGGACCTTCTCTATTACAATAACCTTTTATCATTACACATTTAAGTAAAAAGTGTACCTCACTTTTCTCTGCTATGTTCTTATCAGTTTTGACTCTGCGCTCTCCTTATTATTTCTCATTTTGAATTATAAAAATTAGAAAACTTAACATTCTTCAAAATAAAAGTCGTTTCACTTGTGTAGAGGGTAAATCACAGTATTGCAGGTGTGAAGTTTATTAGTGAAAATTTCTCTGTCCTTTTTTTTGAGATATATATAAATTTTTTTTACTAGTCTTTTATGAAAATTGCTATTATTATGAATAAAATAACATGTAAAAATTAATAGCATACATTCTATGAGACAGAAGACTTTAAAATTTCTTATCAATTGCTTGCTCACTCACTAAAGGATCTCCTTATCAGTGCTGGGAATTTATAAAGTTCCACTGAATCCACTAACTTCTCTTCCTTTTGTCTAGTATTTATCATTGGATTATGTAATTGTCCTATTGATATGAACTGCTCTGGGAGAACATTCCACTGTACGTGAAACGGAACAATCCTAATACCATAACACGGCTGAAGAAAAAATAAACATCAAATCTAATACTTGTAACTTTTCTGCCATCAATGGTGTAGATAAAAGTTTTAAAAAGTAATTGGTACCCAGTGGAAACAATACCGATTAACTACATGCTGTCTTCTGATACAATGCAATCACACTTTCTTCTCAGTTCTTTAATAAAGCTACATTTATTCTTTTAGAAAACATTCGGTTAATCTCGAAATGAAAACTTATCAGTATACCTAATATAGTGCAAGAGAAGAAGGTATTTTACCACTCCTTTGAAGAGGAATATAAATTTTTCTTTGAGGCAAAGCAGTCCCCTAGGGTCCCTGTAAGAGGGAACATTCCATGAGGCATTCATGCAGACCAGTTGCCGCTGCTCAAGAAGTCTTTTTAAACCATAGATTTAGTGCTAATGGGCCAGTTAATTCTAGTTTATCAAGTTGCATCAACAAACTATTCTGGGGTTTCCCTGGTGGTGCAGTGGTGGAGAATCCACCTGCTGATGCAGGGCACACAGGTTCGATCCCTGCTCCAGAAAGATCCCACCTGCCTCACGGCAATTAAGCCTGAGCGCACCTACGGAAGCCCACGCGCCCCGGAGCCCACGCTCCGCACGGAGAGGAGCCCCCACAGTGAGAAGCCTGCCCACCGCAGCGCGAGAGGCGCCCGTGCCGGCTGCACCTCGAGAAAGCCGCCGCTGCAACAATGAAGCCCTAGCAGAGCCGAACAAACGTCTGCCTGTGTGAGCTTCTCAGTCGTATCTGACTCTTTGCGACCCCATGGACTGTAGCCCACCAGGCTCCTCCGTCCGTGGAATTCTCCAGGCAAGAGTACTGGAGTGGGTTGCCATTCCCATCTCAAAGAGACCTTCCTGACCCAGGGATGTCTCCCGCATTGCAGGCACAATCTTTACCATCTGAACCACCAGCGAAGCCCTAGGACAGCCAAAGAAATAAATAAATAAAATTATTCTTCTAACATATGCACTGATGATTTTATACATTGATGCTATATTATAGTTTATGTCATTTTAAAATTTTCATGGTATATTTAAACACATCAACTTACTTAATTCTAGTGCCCTTTGCAATAGGCAATATTTTCACCTCAACTTAAAGATGAATACAAACCCTCTAGAACCTCAACATATCCTGTCATGACTGTAGATCTCACCCTCTAGTCCTGGGGGCTAGATTTCTACAGTTAAAATGTCCCTGCAAATACATATTGGAATATTGATGGATGAGATTATATGGATGAAACAAATCTTGCATTTGTTTGACAATAATCTAGGGATGGCAATGATAGATGATTGGTCCAGAGTAGCAATTTTTGGAGCTGGAGGGTGGGTACACAAAGCATTTCTCTTTACTTCTGTAAATGTATGAAACTTTTCACAACACAGAGTTTTTTAAAAAGCTGAGACCAATAAATAAATACAAAAGTTCTTCTCAAGGTGTTTTGCTCAAGATAAGAGGATTTCTGCTGTTCGATTTTAGATTAGCTCTACCCATTCCCACATCAGCTATGTGAATCTAATATAAATCTCCTCTTTTATATCCAACTGGAAATTTGCTAAGTAGCTCTGCAGTGCAGAATTGAATAGAAGGCCCCAAATACTGAAGATAGAGAAATAGCTAAGTCTCTTGCTTTGGGGCTTTGCTGGAGATTCTATACTCTGAGTGCAACACGACGTCCAGAGACTGATGTGCCTCTCAGTGTTGCCCAGTTTTCGCAAAGTCTGGGAGTAAAATGTCAAGCAATGTTCTGTCGGACTCCTCTTGTCTAATACTTAACTGAGCTCTGCAAGAGCTTAAACTCCAAGTTATCTGCTCCTAACATAAACCTGGGTCTTGGATAATCATCATGGACTGTTTAGTGGAATTACAGCTGAGCTCAGCATTTAAGACAATGAAGATAAAAGAGCTTTCCCCCCAAATGAAACTATATGAAGCTTCAATTTATGGATTCCAAGTATGCCAAGACAAACCCACTGAACAGCAGTGCTTTCCTTATTAAAAAAAAAAAAAATGGAGTTCTCTAGTCAATATATCAGAATGGCTCTTCTTTGAGACCAAATTCTTCTATGATTTTTTCAGCTGAGGTAGAACAAGTCCTTAGGATCTTGAAAAGGAATCTAATGACTAGGCACTCTGATCAAGAATGGCATTAACCTTATTGCCTTGGGCCCCACCCTCAGGAGGGAAGAAAAGAATGTGTACAGACTGAAGGGCCCCTTGTGAGATCCCTGTTGTGGGAAGCCTGGGGCTGACTGCAGGATGAGTCGTGGGTCATGAAACACCAAGGACACAGAGGAAGGAAGATTACCATGGCAACAAGAGCATTGCCGGCACCTCCACCTGAACATGTGGAAAGGTGTAGCTTTGACATCCCTTCTCCAGTGCACCTTCCCAACCCAGGAATCAAACCGGGGTCTCCTGCATTGCAGGCAGATTCTTAGCAACTGAGTTATCAGGGAAGCCCCTTCCTTTCCTAAGCTTACCTCAAAATAATATTCAAAAGAAAGGGAAGTCTCTCAGTTGTGTCCGACTCTTTGCGACCCCGTAAACTGTAGCCCACCAGGCTCCTCTGTCCCTGGGATTCTCCAGGCAAGAATACTGGTGTGGATTGCCATTTCCTTCTCCAGATCTTGCCGACCCAAGGATTGAATCCGGGTCTCCCGCATTGTAGGCAGACGTTTTACTGTCTGAGCCACCAGGGAAGCCCCAAAACAACATTAAGTATCAAAATAATATAGAGGTTACTGGCAATAAAAACATATATTCTGATTGGAGGCATGGTAATATTACTGCCGCCACAGATAGTAATGAAAGCAATTACACTAACAAAAACATTTTAAGACAAACATTATTTCCTTCTCTTCTAAATTAGCATACTGTATTTTCACCTGTATTTTGATACTCAGACTGCTGAAGAAATTAAATGTAAGCATTCACATGCTATTTATGCAAAGATCATATTATAAACAAAGAATTTCTAAGAGATCTTTTTGATACTTCTGGTTTTGTTATACACAATAAATTATGGGTTAGTTCTTTGGAGAATCACTTACATTGACTTAATTTTAATTATAAGATATCAGAATGAATGCAAGTATGTAACTATATAATAGTGAAATATTACATATAGCAAAGAATATTTTTCTAACTTAGGGTGAATTTTCCTTAAGACAAACATGAACAACTTCAGACAGCCTATCAGAATACATCTTGAAGAGACTGAAATGTTCCCACTTATATGAGATGGCAGAACTGGCTGTTGGCTTCCATATAATACCTCCGCATGTGCACCTCTGTTTCCATCCCAGCTTCTTCTCCAAGGGCGGCTGTGATGTGGATGAACTGCCTACACACTTCATCATGACGTCTGATATTATGGAGCTGACTTCTACAATATCTGAGCAGGCTTCTGCTTCAGGAGTGAAGCCTCTTAAGAGAAGATAAGCTCATTACAACACTGTGGTCAAAGCCCAGACCAGGCTACAGGGTGAAGGGCCAAGGTTAAATTCTGCTGGGTGTCCACCAGGGTGTCTGCACTCAAGAGAATCTGACATAAGATGGACATCAAGCCTAGCTTTGAATGCAAGACTTCTCAAAAGGAATTTGGAAAGCTTGCGAAGGAGAGGAAGCAGCACTCTCCTCTTTGCAGTTGAGCTGGTGGGCAGGGGTTACAGGCTGCTCCCAGGCTCAGGATGGGCACGTGGGTCTGCGTCTCCCTGGACAGCAAAACAAAGAGGGATCTCACCCCTGATGCACCAAAAGGAAGGAAGGATTCTGGGGGAGCAAGGAACTCAACTTACTGGCCTTTCCCAGCTGTTCGGTCCAGCTCTGCAGAAACAATTATCAAGACCATTGGTTATCATACTTTAAATACTTTGGGCACCTGCTGTAATATTTTGTCTATTTTATTTTTAATTCAAGTTCTCTAACTTCTAACTGAAGTCACGTGTACTTCTCAATAAAATTTAACATATTTGGACTTTGAGAAAAAGATCTAATTTTCACGTCTTTCATTTCACAACCCATAGTTAATACAACTTTCACCTATACTGATGTCTCTAGGCAAGATTTAAGAATTATTACACACAATTACTCTTCATAACAGCAGTCAAAATAGGACTCTAACTTGTTAATTTCCTAATTGTTCTTTTCAAGTTTACTAACCATATGTAAAATATACACAACATAATCAGATTTTCAGTCATTATTTTAACATTTCATGCTTTATCTATATGCTATTTCTTTTTACGTTCTAAAGCAGTAGGCTTATACGTGGTTATAACAGGCACTTCTACTTTTGCTGAATTCATATTTAACAAAGTTCAGTCTATGCATTTATTGCATACAAAGTAAGGCAGGAGGTAATGGAAACAGAGTTAGCTACAACATTTGTGGGGTGCCCCATGCAAAATAAAAATGTGGAGCCCCAGCAGGAAATGGGGAAGATAGTCTCCCCTTCCCACAATCTAGCATCCCAACCAGCAGTAAATGAGAGACCTACCCCACCACCACCAAGAAATTGCAACCTCCTTGCCTGCAGGATGTGGGCAAGAAGCCACCACTGAATTGCTCACCGTATGGGCCATGGTGCTGTCAACTTGTTCAGGGATGGCCTCTTTGCCCCATCCCAAGATGTCACAACCCAGGACACACGCTCCACCTTGACTTTCTCCACTCCAGCACTCCTAATCTACAGGTGGAGGAGGGTAAGGTGAAACACAGGCCTCCCCTGCTGACCCACCCCATCACCACACCAGGTAGTCAGACAAGGATGGGGAGATGGAGCTGGAGGCCAGGAAGAGGCCCCGGGGGCTGGGAGCCATCTGCTGAACATCTAAGCCAGGGAGGGAAGACCCTGGAGGGACCAAGCATGGGCTAGAGTCCAACTCCCCTACATACATGCTCCCTGACCTATCAGACTCCATTTCCAAACCACAGACTCCAAGGTTAAATTACTAAGAATTTCATGAGCTCAAATGCAGAGCCCTAAAACCGCAAGCACAGGGCCATTCTGAGAACAGCGCTCCTGTGCTTTGTTCATAGCATGTGAATCCGTCTTGGGTGACAGTGACCTATCTGTGCTAAAGTTTCTTCCTTTGGCTCGTAATCACAAAGAAGCTGAGTGTTGAACTGCATTGTCTAATTAAATCAGGTTCTTCACCTTCACTTCATTAGCAAAAAGGATTAATGCTGATAAAAAAAAATGTTTGGCTAATCAAGTATTGGTCATGACTACCACGTGAGCATCTAATCAGACCACCGCAGGACCAGTTTCGAGATGACTACCAGGCCTGACTGTGCTGTTTCTGCATGCAGCCCCTTTCTCCATCTATAAAAGCTCCCCCCACCCACCGATTGTCAGTGGGGGCAGTAGGCTTTGGGCAGGAGCTCCCCTCCCTCTGGTTGCTGGCCTATGAAATAAAATAAATGTCCCTTTCCACCAACCTTGCCTCTTTATCAGCTTAAAAACAAGAGGCAGCTGGACACCCCCTTTCCGTTGCAGTTTTTTGGTGCCCAACGTGAGGTTGCTGTACTCTTACAATATTGCCTCCTGGGTTTCCCCTCTTCCAGCAGAGCCACGGCCATGACGCTGGGCTGGCCGGGATGGCTGTGGGGAGCCCGCTGCAGGTGGCTCGCTGGCCCCGAGAGCCGGGTTTTGAGGAAACGTTCCTAGCAGCAGACAAAACCACTTGTTTCGGGATCCCCCTCTGTTTCTCCCCTGGCTGCCATCTATGCTTTTTCTTGGTGGAATAGAGACATCTATCTGGACAAGCTGATGAAGCTCCAAGACCAAGTAAGTCCTCCGGCATGCACGCAGCAAACTTCTCTTTGGAGCAGGGGGTGCTCTTTGGGCATTTTGCCAATTGGTTGAGAGGTGTGTCAGCCACTGAGGACCATTTGTGAGGACTGAGTGTCACTGGGGCATGTTCCTAGTTGGTTCTGATGGACGTCTGATGTTGCGGACCCTTTGTGTTGGGAGGTGGTTGTTTGGGACTCCTTATTACTCATCCTCTTGGTGGATCCGTGACAGTTCTGTCTTCTGGTGTGTGAGTGTATATTTCATTCGTGTGATTGGTATCTTTGTTGTCTTTTGTAAAATGGGAAATTCAGGTTCAATTCATTAGAAAAATCGTGACTAAAGAAAAAGAAAGATTTTTTAAGACAAGGTAAGGGGACAGTATACTTTAGACTCCAGAGCAAATGGGTTAAAATGAAACTTTTTTAAAGCCCCCAAACTGGTTCTTTCACATATGCAGCTGAAGAAAGCTAGCTTGATCAAATACTGTTTTCAGAGTTCTGACCCTGAGAGAACAAAAACATACCTAAGAGAAAGCTTGAAGTTAACTCTTATCATGTGCTTGAAATATAAACACGGACCACTTTGCCTGAGACTTCAGCTTTGGGTTAATTAGCAGGACTATACAAGATGTTTGAGTTCACTAACCATGCATCTTGTACCACATTAAAGAGAAACCATGCTATGAGAAAAATGTATATTTTTAGAGGCTAACACACTTAGTGTTCTTAAGTTTGCCAGTTAAAAAATGCTGGTGTAACAATGCAATTACTTGTTTCTCGGTTTTGTTAAGGTCTTTTAAAGGTGGAAAATTGTAATATATAATTAAAGCTACTAGAATAATAAGGGAAACATTTCAGTGTGTAAAGCAAGTAGGGTACGAGTTGTCGGCAAGAGGAGGTATAAAGACTGGAGATATTTTTGCTGAGGAAGAAAAGGAGAAGAATTTTGTCCTAGAGCTGATTGTTCATGTGGGGGGGAAATAAGGGCCAAATTAATATGGATCCAGAAAGTGATGAAAGAAAAGCAATAGAAGGTTTATGAAAAAGGAGCTTTGAGAAAAGAATTTTGTATGTTGTCAGCATTGATTAAGATTAGATTGAATTTAATTAAATAAATGAATTTTGTTACTGCTAATAAGCTAGTACAAGACTGGAATTTGGTTTCTCTCTCAAGAGAACAGTTTTCCTGGAAAATTAAACTGCTTTTTTAAAAAAAAAAGTTTTTCACTTATTTCTTTGGATGCTCCAGTTTCAGTTGCGCATGTAGGATCTTTCGTGTGGCGGGTGGGATTCTTAGCTGCAGCACGTGAGCTCTTAGTGGCAGCACGTGGGATCTAGTTCCCTGACCGGGAGTGGAACCCCGGGCCCCCTGCACTGGGAGTGCAGAGTCTTAGCCACTGGATCACCAGGAAAATCCCTACACTGCTTCTGATAACGGGTTGTAAGTTTCTTCTCTAGCTAACTTAGAACATTCCATAAGACCCCTGAGGCATCTCAGAAGAAATAGTAAAGTAACTAGAACTACTTGGTACAGTGAATCACGTGGAAAACTTCGTTAAATGATAATACTAAACATTCTTGGGTTATACTGTATGGGTACATGTCCTTAATAGAAATGTTCTAAAAGTTATTAAATACAGGTTTTTGATAAATTTCAGATGATACTACTAAACTGAGCAAAAAATTTTATTAAATTCCAATGGAAACTTATTACCTTGATTTTTATCCATATTTTTGATGCCAATATTTAGGATAAAAAAATTATCTAGTGAAGTTTTCACAGAGTATAACTACTCATAGTACATATCCACTGGCTTTAATATTTTTGTGACAATTGGGTATAAGTGATAAAATGCATAACCTATGAAATATTTCCACATCAGCATACCTCTGTACTTCTTTGTTATATCTGATTAGTTTTTCCTTCCATGTGGATAACTAGGCTAATATATAAACAAAAACTTCTATTTAAGGTACACGAATGGACTCAGAGCAGGCAACTGAGCCACTTTCGCATTATTAGAAAAATGCATTGATTATCAATGTCTTCTGTTGAAAGATTTGCCAATAAAATGGGAAAATGATGGAAGAAATTTTCACATATTGAGGTATGTGAAAGTCATTCTGGCTTATACATGGTTTATTTTGAACTTTAGGCTAACCAAGACAGCCTATTTGTGGCCTCTTAAACACACATTGTAAACTGCTTTAACCATTAAGGGAAAAAATACATTCATGAATAATGAAAAGATGCATTTTGATTATTATCCTCATTGCAATATGACAACTAATTTTCAAATGTCCAGGTACTATGATAAAGTAATCAAAAAGAGAAATAATGTTTTCATAATACAAAATATTGGCACTAAGTGTGGAATCTGAGATTGTTTTCAATTCTCTGTTCATTCCCCAAATTAGGCAGGACTGTGCCCCACTTCAGCAGGAAGTAGCCAGAGTGATCATCACCCCATTCCTTCAAAGAGTTGGGGAGAACTGGAACAGAAATGGAACTAAAACCAGGTTCCTCTGCCAAGTTTGGTTAACCTCTCTGTTAAAAACCTTATTCCCTTTCTCGTTCTGTACCTGTCCCTCCTCAAAATTGAGGGGTATCAAAGAAAAGTGGGATTGAAACTGTGCAGGACCCTGGGGTTCCCCCCCCACAACATCCTCACCCCAACTTTTGCTTGTGGGAAAACTTTAGCCAAACAGTAAGTTTAATCAGAGAAGTGAGGAAATGTATAAACAAAGGAAAACAGTCAAAAACAAATAATGATAGTTGAGCTATTGAGCAAAGGCAAGGACTTTTAGTTCTTCCTCAAAAGCTTTAGATAACATTCTGAGCCATATCCTGTGAGTTGTCTTGTCGATATTAAAACCCCCACCAAGTGGAAGAAGTTGATGACCAGACTGTAGCCATGACATGACCTGCCACAGTTTTGAGAACTGGCCTCAAAGAAATGGGAAAATACTGACCCTGGAACTGAAGAGTAAGTGTCCTGAAAACAATCAAGATGACACTGGTCACACCCCCACATGACTAACTTCAAGATGATTCTCAGAGCTGACTCTGCTGTTTCTACATGGAACCCCCTCCATCCACCTATAAAAGCCCTTGTCCACTGATTCTCAGTGGGAGGAGTCACCCTTTGGGTAGGAGTCCACTCTCCACCTGCCCTCAGGAGCTAGTCTCCTAAATAAAGCAAACTTTCCTTTCCACCGACCTTGCCTCTTTATTGGCTTCAGAGTGGCAGGTAGCCAGACCCTCACTTTCAGTAATAATCGTATCTACCACATTAAGCTTGTTTGGTGATTAAATGAAGCCATGACTGTAAAGTGCTGGCATGCTGTAAAAGCCTAACAAATTAAAAAGAGAATTCACAATTGTGTTTCTCTTCCATACTCTTCATCATGTCAAATAACACCAAGTTTTGTGGCTTCTACCTCCTAAATATTTCTTGAATCTAAATCCTTCCCCTCTAATGCCGTGGCTATTGGCCTATTTCATAAGCACTTGCTTAGACCATTGAAATAGTGTCCTAGATAACAGGTGTGTCTTTTGTTTATCTCTCATCCATACTGTAAGCTGCTACCAGCAAAATATTCCAAAGCTGACATTGTCACTTCTATGCTCTGAATTCCTCAATAGCCCCTCATGGCCCAAAAGTTAAAGTATTAGTTGTTCAGTCATGTCTGACCTTTGCCACCCCATGGACTGTTGTACCCTGCCAGGATCCTCTATCCAAAGTTTATTCCTGGGCAAGAATGCTGGAGTGGGTTGCCATTCCTGTCTCCAGGGAATCTTCCTGACCCAGGGATCAAACCCAAGTCTCTTGAATTGCAGGCAGATTCTTTACCTCCTGAGTCACCAGGGAAGACCCATGGCCCAAGAGGACAAAATTAAAACTCTCAGCATGCCACACAACCCTTCCTAAACTGGCTCTTACCTCCCCCCACAGCCTCACCTTCCCTCCAATCCCCCACCAGCAACACAGCAAATGCGCCAACTTGTTCTTTCCCCAACAGCCCACGGCTCTCCTTGCCCCCATTTCTTGGTCATTTTATTTCCTCTGCTGGATTTGGCTTGTGCTGATTGTATCTGCATTTCCCAAACAATATCCCTTATTTGCTTCCCACTCTTTTCCAAGTCTCCACTAAGAAGACTTCTTGAGCCTTGGATACACTTACTGTCTCCCTTTTATATGTTCTCATCACACTTTCTACATTAAAGTACTTGAAATTACTATGATCTCTGTATTGCAATGATCTCTTTCATCATTAGAAACTGGAAACTTCTTGAGGAACCTGTGTCTCCTTCACCATAATCTCCCCAGCATGTAAAATGGAATCTAAGTCCTGATGGGCACTCAGTGAATGAATGAATGAATGAATGAATGAAAGTCTAACACCTAAGAATTAATTGTTCATTAGTTGAGATCAGTCAGTCGTGTCCGACTTTTTGTGACCCCATGGACTGCAGCACACCAGGCTTCCCTGTCCGTCCCAAACTCCCATCCAACCATCTCATCCTCTGGCGTCCCCTTCTCCCCCCACCTTCAATCTTTCCCAGCATCGGGGTCTTTTCAGATGAGTCAGTTCTTCACATCAGGTGGCCACAGTATTTCAGCTTCAGCATCAGACCTTCCAATGAGAATTCAGGACTGATTTCCTTTAGGATGGACTGGTTGGATCTCCTTGCAGTCCAAGGGACTCTCAAGAGTCTTCCCCAACACCACAGTTCAAAAGCATCAATTTTTTGACCCTCAGCCTTCTTTATGGTCCAGCTCTCACATCCATACATGACTACTGGAAAAAGCATAGCTTTGACTAGATGGACCTTTGTCGGCAAAGTAACGTCTCTGCTTTTTAACATGCTGTCTAAGTTGGTCATAGCTTTTCTTCCAAGGAGCAAGCATCTTTTAATTTCATGGCTGCAGTCACCATCTGAAGTGATTTTGGAGCCAATAAAGTCTCCCACTGTTTCTATTGTTTCCCCATCTATTTACCACGAAGTGACGGAACCACATACCATGATTTTAGTTTTGTGAATGTTGAGTTTTAAGCCAGCCTTTTCACTCTCCTCTTTCACTTTAATCAAAAGGCTCCTCAATTCCTCTTCACTTTCTGCCCTAAGTATGCTGTCATCTGCATATCTGAGGCTATCGATATTTCTCCCTGCAATCTAGATTCTAGCTTGTGTTTCATCCAGCCCAGCATTTCGCATGATGTACTCTGCATATAAGTTAAATAAGCAGGGTGACAATATATAGATTTGATGTACTCCTTTCTCAGTTTGGAACCAATCTGTTTTTTTTTTTATATCTGGTTTTAACTGTTGCTTCCTGACCTGCATACAGATTTCTCAGGAGGCAGATAAGGTGGTCTGATATTTCCATCTCTTGAAGAATTTTCCAGTTTGTTGTGATCCAAACAAAGGTTTTGGCATACTCAATAAAGCAGAAGTAGATGTTTTTCTGGAATTATCTTGCTTTTTCTATGATCCAGCAAATGTTGGCAATTTGATCTCTGGTTCCTTTGCCTTTTTTAAATCCAGCTTGAACATCTGGATGTTCTCGGTTCATGCACTGTTGAAGCCTCGCTTGGAGAATTTTGAGCATTACTTTGCTAGCGTGTGAAATGAGTGCAATTGTGCGGTAGTTTGAGCATTCTTTGGCATTACCTTTCTTTGGGGTTGGGATGAAAACTGACTTTTTCCAGTCCTGTGGACACTGCTGAGTTTTCCAAATTTGCTGGCATATTCAGTGCAGCACTTTCACAGCATCGTCTTTTAGGACTTGAAATAGCTCAACTGGAATTCCATCACCTCCACTAGCTTTGTTCGTAGTGATGCTTCCTAAGGCCCACTTGACTTCACATTCCAGGATGTCTGGCTCTAGGTGAGTGATCCCACCTCGTGGTTACCTGTGTCATGAAGATCTTTTTGTACAGTTCTTCTATGTATTCTTGCCACTTTTTCTTAATATCTTCTGCTTCTGTTAGGTCCATACCATTTCTGTCCTTTATTGTGCCCATCTTTGCATGAAATGTTCCCTTGGTATCTCTAATTTTCTTGAAGAGATCTCTAGTCTCTCCCATTCTATTGTTTTCCTCCATTTTTTTTGCATTGATCACTTAGGAAGGCTTTCTTATCTCTCCCTGCTATCCTTTGGAACTCTGCATTCAAATGGGTGTATCTTTCCTTTTCTCCTTTGCCTTTCACTTCTTTTCTTTTCTCAGCTGTTTGTAAGGCCTCCTCAGACAACCAGTTTGACTCTTTGCATTTCTTTTTCTTGGGGATGGTCTTGATCACTGCCTCCTGTACAATGTCACGAACCTCCATCCATAGTTCTTCAGGCCCTCCATCTATCAGATCTAATCCCTTGAATCTATTTGTCACTTCCACTATATAATTGTAATGGATTTGATTTAGATCATCCCTGAATGATCTAGAGGTTTTCCCTACTTTCTTCAGTTTAAGTCTGAATTTGGCAATAAGGAGTTCATGATCTGAGCCACAGTCAGCTCCCAGTCTTGTTTTTGTTGACTGTACAGAGCTTCTCCATCTTCAGCTGCAAAGAATATAATCAATCTGATTTGTATTGGCCACCTGGTGGCATCCGTTTGTAGAGTCTTCTCTTGTGTTGTTGAAAGAGGGTGTTTCTATGACCAGTATGTTCTCTTGTCAAAACTCTGTTACCCTTTGCCCTGCTTCATTTTGTACTCATTTTGTACTTCATTTTGAAAGAATTGGAGCAATACAATGTCCAGCTGCATAAGAAACAAAGAGTCAAAGGTAGGGTGAAAAATGTAAAGATCTCCTTGTCCTTAGAACTAGCTGAAAGCATTAACTTTGCTAGTCATTATGACTGCCGCTGAAATAACGCGACAGACAGCTTATGCAACTAGGCACAGACACAAAAAATTAGGCAATGGGAATATTTTGTGCATGAAGGGAAATGTTCTTTCTTTTTAAAAAGTAAACAGACAAAACTCTCTTAACAGTGTACTGGAAGGTAAAAATAGTAATGCCTGTGTAAGGCAGAGCAACAAAATCTATTTTTTCTGCCCCAAACTCTTCAGGGTTACTAAGTTATTCTCCCAATTTAAAAGCCTGCTAGGAAAGAAAAGTTCCAATGACAATGTACTTGTACACCACATGAACAAATAGGAAGAAGGAAAAATGATGCATATTAGAAAATCAAACCGTGTGAGCTCTACCTGACAAGGATAGAAAAATAAATAACAAGATAGTAAGGCAGAAGGAGAAAGAAGATATGGAAGACTGAATGCAACACCTAGTTTAAAATTAATAATAAGTCTAGTGAACCTCTCTATCATTGGTTGTCTTGTATTTCAAAGGCTCTACAACATTACCAGTGACTGGCTCTGAGCCTGATTTGCTGAATCATACCTGACTATCAAGAACACTTTTGCCTTTAGGTGTCCCTTGCACCAATTTCCTGAAGAAGATGGGCAACAAAGAAAACAGGAAATTAAATTTGTTCTCTAATTCTTTTGGAACTTTAATTTTTAAAGTCTAAACATTCAAAGCAAATTAAATCTGTAATTGCATGCAACTCATGAATGTTTTTGGTTTTTTGTCAAATGTTCTAAAGATAAAACTTTATTTGTGATATAGACCCAGACAATGAGTCTTGAATAATTTAAAATGAAAACTACATCTTTATAGACTGAACACTACAATCTTAATTTTTAGTCATTTATAAAATTAAATTGCCAGTTCTTACTTCTCATGGCATCTTAGTATTTTGTGTTAAAAGTGTACTCAAAAGTATCTTCTGGAGTCCCCTAATAGAGATCTCTCATTCTTTTAAGCACTCGGGTGATAGGAAATTCATTACCCATCCAGTAGCCAGCTCTGCTGTGTAGATCTCTAATTCTGAAACACACTTCCTAGTGGCGAACTGACCTTGCTCCCACCTCCAAAACGTCCACTCCATGGTCTTGGTTCCATTTGCTGAAGTCCCACCTAATAAATTCAATTGTTTTGTATTTTTAATGTCATTAAATGTTCCCAGGTAACAGAAGTTATTTTTAACCCTCTTATGATTATACTCCAAAACCTGACTCACCTTCCAACTCACAGTGGAAACAACTCGACTTCTCTCCATCAACACCCCCGGTCCAGTCAAAGCCACCATCATCTCTCAGTGGACAGTCGGACCTGCTCTTCCCTCCCCCTCTCATCCCCATCAGTCTTTCCCGGGCATCAGGCAGCATGAGTTTTGCTAAAGGAGAAACGTTCACTCTGTCTCAACTCGCTAATAACTCTCAGCCCCCTCTTCAGTATGGAGACAAATTCAAAGCTGTAATCTTGCATTGCTTCCTTTACCATCCTTCATCACACTTTCCATAATTTTAATATACTTAATTCCATAAATGATAATATTATTACTAACAATACCTAATTTATTGAGGGCTTACTACACACTGGGTACTATGCTAAGAGCATCAGAAGCATTATCTTAGTTAGACTTCAAAGCAAGCCCATACATCACAGATGAGGAAAGCGGGACTTGGGGAGGTTAAGGTGAGGAGAAGAGTGGAGATTAGAATCAACTCAATTCTAGAACCAATTGAGGTTCTAACCTTTTCATGATGATGCTGATAACTGACACTTTCACTAACCTCCTAGCCCCAGAGTTGTAGAGACCAGTAGCTAAGGGAACTGTCAGAAGCAAATTGTGGTCCTGTTTGCCCAACACCACAAAATCAGAATAATGTCTCATATTTTCTCCCTGTACCACTGTCCCTTGTTCTTTGTGGCACTCAAATAGCCCTCCACACACCTCAAAAAAGAGAGAAATTAAGTGAGTAAATCTGGCACCCTTGTCTTGACATCTGTTGAGCCTTCTTGAATTTTTAAGGCACTTTCCAGAAAAGAAATAACAGAGAATAGGAGCATATCATGAGCTTCCCAGTGACTCAGATGGTAAAGAATCTGCCTGCAATACAGGAGATCTGGGTTCGATCCCTGGGTTGGAAAGATCTCCTGGATGAGGGCATGGCAACCCACTCCAGTGTTCTTGCCTGGAGAATCCCAGGGACAGGGGAGCCTGGTGGGCTGCTGTCTATGGGGTCGCACAGAGTTGGACACAACTGAAGCGACTTAACAGCAGCAGCAGTGGTATCCTGAAACATAAAAATGGATGCACAGAAAAGGGAACCCTCATATCCTGTTGATAGGAGTGAAAATTGTTGAAGCCACTATGGAGAACAGCATGGAATATCTTCAAAACACTAAAAATAGAGGCACCATATGACCTAGCAATCCCACTCCTAGCTGTACATCCAGAAATAATAAAAACTCTAAATTAAAAAAAGATACATGCACCCCAATATTCATAGCTATTTACAATAGCCAAGACAGGGATGCAGCCCAAATGTCCAATAGATGACTGGCTTAAGAAGATGTGGCACACATTTTCAGTGGAATATTAGCCATTAAAAAAAAGAATGAAATATTACCATTTGCAGCAACATGGATGGACCTAAAGAATATTATACTTAGTGAAGTAAGTCAGATAGAGAAAGATATATATGATATCACTTACATGTGTAATCTGAAAAAAAAAAGTTAATCTATATGCAAATAGAAATAAACTCACAGACAGAAAACAAATGTATGGTTTCCAAAGGAGAAAGGAGGCAGGGATAAATTACAAGTATGGGATTAACAGATACACATGACTATACTCAAAATAGAAAGTAACAAAGATTTACTTATAACACAGGAACCATTTCAATATCTTTTAATAACCTATAATGAAAAATAGTCTGAAAAATATATGCATAGCTGAATCACTTTGCTGCACACCTTAAACTAACAGAATATTGTAAATCAACTACACTCAAATTAAAAATATATAAGACTAACCAAGACATAAGCTTACCAACACCTCAGAAAATCTGCTGCATGATCAATTGTATCCCTTCCTCATCAATCTCTACCCCAGGAACGATCATCTATCAGCATAGATGAAATGAAATTATACAATATGGAGAAGGAGCAGGGGGAGGGAAAGGAGGATGACACTAACACAGTCCTTCACAAACTGCTCTAAGAAACAGAAGAACAATAAGACTTTCATCTTATTGTCTGAGATAAGATTCGTGCAAGCGTGCTAAGTCACTTCAGTCTTGTCCGACTCTTTGTGACCCCATGGACTGTAGCCCACCAGGCTCCTCTGTCCATGGGATTCTCCAGGCAAAAATACTGGAGTGGGTTGCCATTTCCTTCTCCAGGGGATCTTCTCAACTCAGGGATCGAACCTGCATCTCCTGCAACTCCTGCATTGCAGGCAGATCTTTTGTCACTGAGCCACCGGGGAAGCACCTGAGATAAGATACCATGATATCAAAGCCAGACAAAGACATAACAAAAAAACTACAGACCAATATTCTTTATGAAGGTAGCCACAAAAATTCTCTACAAAATACTAGAAAACTGAACTAAGCCACATCTAAAAGGATTATACATGGTGACAAGGTGGGATTTATCTCAGGGACACAAGATTGGTTCAAAACATAAAACAATAACTATAATATACCAGATGAAGAGGATGAAAGAAATCATTTCGATAGATGCAGAAAAACATTTGAACAAACCCACCTCTCTTTTGTGATGTAGTTCAGTTCAGTTCAGTCACTCAATTGCATCCTACTCTTTGCGACCCCTGGACTGCAGCACGCCAGGCTTCCCTGTCCATCACCAACTCCCGGAGCTTGCTCAAACTCATGTCCATCAAGTCAGTGATGACATCCAACCATCTCATCCTCTGTCGTCCCCTTCTCTTCTCGCCTTCAATCTTTCCCAGCATCAGGGTCTTTTCTACTGAGTCATTTCTTCACATCAGGTGGCCAAAGTATTAGAGCTTCAGCTTCAGCATCAGTCCTTCCAATGAATATTCAGGACTGATTTCCTTTAGGATGGACTGGTTGGATCTCCTTGCAGTGCAAGGGACTCTCAAGAGTCTTCTCCAACACTATGGTTCAAAAGCATCAATTCTTCAGCACTCAGCTTTCTTTATGGTCCAACTCTCACATCCATACACGACTACTGGAAAAACTATAGCTTTGACTAGAGGGACCTTTGTTGGTAAAGTAATGTCTCTGCTTTTTAATATGCTGTCTAGATTTGTCATAGCTTTTCTTCCAAGGAGCAAGCATCTTTTAATTTCATGGCCACAGTCACCATCTCCAGTGATTTTGGAGTCCAAGAAAATAAAGTCTGTCACTGTTTCCATTGTTTCCCCATCTATTTGCCATGATGTGATGGGACCAGATGCCATGATCTTAGTTTTCTGAATGTTGAGTTTTAAACCAAATTTTTCACTCTCCTCTTTCACTCTCATCAAGAGACTCTTTAGAGCATTCAGCAAACAAGGAATAAGGGAACTTCCTCAACCTGATAAAAAGTATCTGTACAATCCTAAAGCAGCCTCATATTTAACAAGACTGAAAATACCCCCATATGAGTAAATAATATGAATCTAAATAAACAGATTGGATTTTCCCCGGTGCAGGACAGGAAGAAGACTTTCCAATACCCTCCTCCATTTTTCTCAGTGCATTTACCTTAGAAGACTTGTAATTATGAATCTGTTCTAAACCCTTTTAAGATATGTAAATCTTTTTAAAACTTAAATAAGCATCTCAACATATTTACAACCTAGAAATTGTTTCTTAAAGACTCAGGAGACATCTCTTTGAAAGTGATCATCAAAGAATGCAGTCAACCTCCCTCCCTCCCAGTTTTCACAGGAGTATAAGAGCCAAACTTTGGCTGGCACCTGGTTCCAAGTTATAAACCTACTTCCTGTCATAAAGATATGGGAAATTTGTGAGGTCTCTTTGGAACAAAGGTAATTAGCCAACACAGGTGACTATCCTCATTACCAAGTGAATATAGGGTGAACTATGTGTGACGAATGGTGGTTATTCCCTCTTACTAGCTATTTATCTTGAGAGCGTGTATGTAGTGGGCTGCATCTGCTGAGCTGTAAGAAATGGTAAAAATTTCTCTCTGTCTTTGCAGTCACTTTAGTGGATTATCTGTGATGAAGACCACATTCTGGTTTAATGTTTATTCAGTAATAAAATTGTTTTCTTTCTCTTCTACTTTTTTGAGCGTTTGTCTAGATTTGTAGCAAATTTTGTTTTTAATCCAAAGTTTCCTAACATCCCCCGAGAAAAGGAACAGGACGAGAATGTTTGACTTCACTATTTCTATTCAACATTGTAGTGGAGTTTCTAGGGCAGTTAGGAAAAAGAAAAAAACAAGCATTTATACTGGCGGGAAAAAAGAAAACAAAAACTGTTTCTATTCAAGGATGAATTAAAAAATTCTAAGAAATCCACAAAACAATTACAGATAACATTCAAGTTCAGCAAGGTTGCAGGGCGTAAGATAAATATACAAAAATTAATTATATTTTATACACTAGCAATGAATAATCCAAGGTTAAATTAAGAAACATATTTTATTTAAAATAGCATCAAAAATAATAAAACCTAGACATAAATGTAACAAAAGAAGTACACAACTTTATACTGAAAACCAGAAAACAGTGTTGAAAAAAGAAGACCTGAATAAAGAAAGTCATCTTGTGTTCAATTATTGGAAGAATTAATACTGTTAAGATAGCTGGGTTAGTTTTTCCTTTTGTTGCTGTAACAAATTGTCACAAACAGTGGCTTAAAACACAAATTCATTATCTTACAGTTCTGGATGGCTCAAAAATGTTTCTTTGTAGACGAAAATCTAAACTTTAGTAGGGCACATTCTATTCTGAGACTCTAGAGGAGAATCCATTTCTTTGGTTTTCCTTTTCCAGCTTGTGCCAACTGTACACATCCTTTGATTTATGGTCTTTTCTGTCTTTAAAGCCAACAGTGGCCATCTGAGTCTTTATCACAGTATATCACTCTGACACTCCACTGATTCCCTTTCATATCTGAAAACACTTATTGTATGTTGCGATTAGCAGTGTCAAATCCATATGCTACCTTGATTTTACTTTATCTTATAACTATTCACAAGTTCCAGAGCTTATTTTAGGATAGTCTTTTCAATAAATAGTGCCCTGACAACTGGACACCCACGTGCAAACGAATGAATTTAACCTCTACTTTGCATCACATACAAAAATTAACTCTAAGTGGATCCTGGACCAAAACATAAGAATTAAAACCACAAAACATGGTATGTCTTTGTGACTTTGGATTTGGCAACTATTTCTTAAATATGACACTTAAGCACAGCATCCAAATTGAGCTTAAAAACCTTTGCACTTCAAAGACCCCTATCAAGAAAGTGAGAAAAGAATCCACAGAGGACGAGAAAATGTTTGAAAAACATATATCTGGTAAGGGTCTGGTATCAGAATAAGTGGGCTTTCCAGGTGGCCCAGTGGTAAAGAATCTGCCTGCCAATGCAGGAGATGCAGGAGACACGGGTTTGATCCCTAGGTCAGGAAGATCCCCTGGAGGAGGAAATGGCAACCCACTCTAGTATTCTTGCCTGGAAGACCCCATGGACAGAGGAGTCTGGTGGGCTACAGTCCATGGAGGGGTTCACAAAGAGTTGGACACGACCTGGTCTGAACCTGCACGCATGCGTGCAGACTTAGTAAGAATTCTTGCAATTCAATAGCAACACAAATAATCCAATTGTAAATGGGGTAAATGGGCAAAGACAAAGTTGTCCAATGTCATTAGCCACAAGGAAATGCAAACCAAAACCACAGTAAGATACTATGTCACATCCGCTAGGGTGGCTAGTGTCAAAAAGACAGATAATAACAAGTGTTGGTGAATATGGGGAGAGGTTAGAATTTTCAAATACTGCTGCTGAGAAGGTAAATTGGTGCAGCGACTTTAGAAGACAGCTCCTAAAATGTTAAACACAGAGTTACCATACTGAGAAGTAAAGCTCCTCAAGGCCAAAATCCTCTGTGTGGTCTTTCGGGTCCGACCACAGGCTTTGCCAGGCAGACCTCCTAGGAGGAAGCTGCCCTCCCCACACCAGACTTGGTGCCCTGCCAGTGTGTTACATTTCGTAGAGAGAGATGCAGTAAAGAGCTCAGCTTGCCTGCCAGCCCCAATCAGCCATGCTCACATGCACAGCTGCATTCCTGCACTTGCCAGGAGCCCCAGTGGAGACCATCTTGTGAGAAGCCTCGACTGAGGAGGGATGTTCCACTGCTGGTGACTCTCTGTGCACCCTTAGTGAATAGTTACACATTGTAAAAGTATAAAGACATAAAGAGGAATGATATATACCAACCTCACAATAGTGGTTACTTCTGGGAAGGAAGGAAAAATAGAGTGAGGAGGGGCCTTCAATTGAACACTTAAAAAAAATTTCAGTAACTATAACAAAGCTATTATTGTATCAAAGCCAGTGTGCATAAACAGATGTTTGTTAACTTATGAAACATTTCACAATAAAAATGAATTTAAGATATGGAAATACTGGTTAGTGCTAGATGGTAGAATTATAACTTTTTTTCTTCCAACCATCATAATTTTATTTATAATGATAAAGAATACATATGTTTTTCAAAAGTCTGTCATGACCAATGAATTTACCTAAACAAAGAGCTTTAAAAAAAATTAAACCACTATTAAAAATCTCACTTCAGTGTTAAATCTTCACAGGTGTTTTTAATAGCTCAGCTGGTTTTTAAATGCAAGCCAATATTTCAAGGTGAAATTTACATATATCCAAATTTTCAGGGCTAGTCAGGAACTGAAACGCAAATAATTATAGCTATAATAGTTATTCCTGTAGTTAAGGTCCTTTTGAAAACATGACCTTGAATAAACCAAGATTGTCTGAATGAGTTCATTCAAGCTATTACCATAAATTACCCTGCGTAGAGCTATAGCTAATAATAGACTTGATTTTAGAGCTGAAACATCTAATTCAATAGTTTTCAAAGATGTTTCAGAACTCTCTTCGTATTAAATAATGTGCAAAAACCCACTGTATAGAAGAGATCCAAACGAAGGCATTTTGTTGAAAGTAGGAGGCTGAGCTCTGAGTTCTTTACCCCAACAGACGAAGCTCTCTCTCCCCTGTACCTCCTCCTCTGAACACTAACCTGCTCATACCTCCGATTTCTAGCCATGCCTCTTGTGCTCACATTCTCCCACAGCACAGTTTTCTCTGCTTGCTGCTGCTGTAGTTCTGTCTGCCCTGGCTTGCCACCTCCACTCCCCTCCAAAGTCGGGCCTCGGCCCCTGCTGTTCCCCCAAAACTACTCTTGATATACCTATCTGCAAAGCCAAGGGATAGTCATCAGTCCTTTCCACCGAGCCACGAAATCTTCCTATGAAAATGAAAATTCTCATTAAGTCTTTCTGCAGTACAGGGTGCTGCTGACCTAAAAAAAAAAAAAGAAAAAAGCATTGTGTTCCTTCTCAAAAACGTTCTCATGTCTTGTCTGACAGTTTTCTCTTGGCTTTTTCTTCATCTACCTCGTCTTCGCTTACCCCCTGCAAGTCTCCCCAGGGTTTCCTCTCTGTGTCTGCCCTTTAAATGCCGGGGCCTCTCAGGCTCTTGTTCAGCGCTTGTCTGTTTCACAGCCAGTCCCACCTAGCTACTTATGACTCTATGTCCCGCCACCAGCCAGAAACTCCTAAACATATTTGGATTGCTTATTGGGCATGACAGCCTTACTGCTTCGTGCTAAGCCGCTTCAGTCGTGTCCGACTCTTTACGACCCTATGGAGTGTAGCCTGCCAGTTTATTATGACTGTCTATGGGATATTCCAGACAAGAATACTGGAGTGGGTTGCCATGCCCTCCTCCAGGGGATCTTCCCCATCCAGGGATTGAACCTGTGTCTCTTAAGTCTCCTGCACTAGCAGGTAGGCTCTTTACCACTAGCGCCACCTGGGAAGGTGGGCAACTCAAATTCAACATACTCAAAACTAGATTAATCACTTCCCCTTCTTTGCCAATCCTTCCCTATGTCTTCCCTAATTACAGAGCGTCTGCTGTGAGTTGAATCATGTCCCCCAAAAGATATGTTGAAATTCTAACTCCTGGTGTTACCAAGGAAGGACATGCATAGAAGCAAACATCATGGTACAAGAGTTTGAGGGGAAAAAAAAAGCTTTATCGACAGGTTGACAGCAAGGAGACAGGAGGCAAAGATCTAAAATATACCAGATTTGGGGTTTGGCCAAACTTTTATGAGTCAGGAGTTGGAATGCAAAAGAGCTGGTGCAGCTGGAGAGCTTTGGAACTTGGCCACTAGTGGTAAAATGTGGTAAAGGGGGTTTCGCCAGATCTTCCTGGACAAGGGACCCTTCACTTCTGAACATGAATCAGTAGTGAGAAATCTTAGATTACCTGGTAAACAAGTATCTGTAATGCTAAGATAATAGGGGTTTGGGACTTCCCTGGTAGTCCAGTGGTTACGAGTCTGCCTCCCAATGCAGGGGATGCCGGTTTGATCCTTGGTCCAAGATTCCCCGTGCCTTGGGGACACTGGGCCTGTGAACCACAACTGCTGAGCCCACACGCCTAGAGCTGGTGCTCTGCACCAGAAGAGGCCCCACAGTGAGAAGCCCACGCGCACCAGCTGGGGAGTGTCCCCCTTACTGCAACTAGAGAGAGCCCAGCAGCGGGACATGGCGCAGCCATAAATAAATACGTTTTAAGACAACACGGTTTTTACTCTTAGGAGGAAAAGATATATAAAAGATGAAAATACTTGAAGCAAATAAACAAATTATTCTATCAAGTATATCCATCCATTGCACCACCAATTCATCTTATTCGTAAACATAGAATTCTAAAATTGTGGGTTATTCCCTCTCCTATACTTCTCCTATATTCCTTCTCCTATGTTACAACGTATATAGTTTCAGTTCAGTTCAGTTCAGTCTCTCAGTCGTGTCCGACTCTTTGTGACCCCATGGACTGCAGCACGCCAGGCCTTCCTGTTCATCAACAATTCCTGGAGTTTATTCAACCTCATGTCCGTTGAGTCAGTGATGCCATCCAACCATCTCATCCTCTGTCGTCCCCTTCTCTTCTCGCCTTCAATCTTTCCCAGCATCAGGGTCTTTTCCAATGAGTCAGCTCTTCGCATCAGGTGGCCAGAGTATTGGAGCTTCAGCTTCAGCATCAGTCCTTCCAATGAATATTAAGGACTGATTTCCTTTAGGATGGACTGGTTGGATCTCCTTACAGTCCAAGGGACTCTCAAGAGTCTTTTCCAACACCACAGTTCAAAAGCATCAATTCTTCTGTGCTCAGCTTTCTTTATAGTCCAGCTCTCACATCCATATATAGTTTATATGTGAACAGTGCAGGAGTTAGGGGCCCGACCCTCTACAAAGTTGAAAATCCTCACATAACTTATAATTGGTCCTCCATATACTTGATTCTGCCATATACACTATTCTACATCTGCAGATTCAACCAACTTTGGACTGTGTAGCAATGTAATACTTTCTGTTGAAAAAGAATCCACCCTTTTGTGGACCCATTCAGTTCAAACCCATGTAGTTCAGGGTCAACTGTATATAAAATAAGTCACCATAGATTTAAAATTTCTCCTGCTGAGTTTATAGCCCACCTCTCCCTTTTTAAAAGACTATTTTTAGATCACTTTTAGTTTACCGCAAACTGGAAGGAAGTCGTAGGGATTTCCCTACAGCCGCCCCCAGGCTCGGTTCATCTTTTGTCCTCAGTAACAGCAGGCTTAAATCAGCCCGTACCTGGGTCATCACGAAAGCCCCGCTCCCTCTAGTATTTCATTTCTTCATTCACTGAGCAACTGTCTACTGGGCACCTCCTGTGCACCAAGTCCTTTCTTTCAGAGTTTTATTACAAAAGAGCAGAGGAAAGTGGGTCAGTACCTGGAAGAGAGAGAGAAGAAGATGAGTTTGTTTGTCTAAAAAGGAAAACGTGACAGTATGCTTGTCAGTTAGTAGGAATGAGTCAGTGTGGGCAAAGAAATTAGTGATGCAGAATTGAGGGGGCTGGGCCTGGAGGAAACGGAGACCCAGGAGGAGGGCTGGTCCCCATCAGGCCTGCAGGAGCGCTGAGCACCCAGTGAGGAGCACTGAGCACCCGGGGGGGAGCACTGAGCACCCGGGGCGGGGAACACTGAGTACCCAGGGGGCAGTGCTGAGCACCGGGGGGGGGGCACTGAGCACCCGGGGGGGGGAGCACTGAGCACCCGGGGGGGGGGCAGCGCTGAGCACCCGGTGGGGAAGGAGCGCTGAGCACCCAGGGGGCACTGGGCAGGCAGCTGGGACTGCATGGTCCAGACTCACGGAGGTTCTCTTCTGATAGCTCCCAGTTTCTCAGTGAAGCAGGGAGCAGAGTCACTAGTGTAAAGGGTAAAACTGAAACTCCTTCCTCTTGCTCTTAGTCCAAACCTTCCTCGGTCAAGCATCTCCTTCCCTCAAGCCTCCGGCACAAATTTCCCATTTCACTAACCTCTTGAAGCCCCTTCAACCACTCATGATCTTCACCAGGCTTGTTCTTCCACACTCCATCAACGTGGCAGAGGGTGGGTTGCGATAAACACTGGGTTCCATCAAAACACGGATTATTTGCCATTAATTCATTAATACAAAACTTGAAAATATTTATCACTAGGTAGGTGATACCCATAACTAAGAAAACATAATTTTATTCATATGACAAGAGGACAGAGGATAATTAAAATCGTTTGTTATTGTATCTGAACAGTTTAGGAGGAGAGGCCTTGTTAATTGGAGAAGCATCAGAGGGATGGCTACTTTGCCAGTGGCTAAGAATTTGGTCAAAACTACTTAAGACAAAAAGCATTCAAGTTAAGACTAACCTGGAGAAGGCACTGGCGACCCACTCCAGTACTCTTGCCTGGAAAATCCCGTGGACAGAGGAGCCTGGTAGGCTGCAGTCCATGGGGTTGCGAAGAGTCAGACATGACTGAGCAAATTCACTTTCACTTTTCACTTTCATGCATTGGAGAAGGAAATGGCAACCCACTTTAGTGTTCTTGCCTGGAGAATCCCAGGGACGGAGGAGCCCGGTGGGCTGCCATCTATGGGGTTGCACAGAGTCAGACACAACTGATGCGACTTAGCAGCAGCAGCAGGTTAAACTCTGGATGATACATATAAATGTATAGGATACATTTAAATGATACATACAAATGTATAGAAACTTTGAGCTAGCTGTTTTTATTTCAGTGGTCAAGAAAAAACTCTGGTAAAAATAAAAATTTCTTTAAGGAAACATGAAATTGATCACCAATTAATATTCACAACCTTTGGATTTTCCACATATTGCTAATTATTTTGCTGAAAAAAACACTTTTGCCTTTTTATTTATAATTTATTTCTAGCCAATCATACATATCTTAAGTTATATGAATTATGGAGAAGCTAGAAATAATTTGAATATCTTTAAAAGGGAGACTGGTTGAATAATTCTGATGTATACAAATATTTTAATATAGTTTAATTATAGCTTAATACAGATATTAAAACTAAAGACACAAGAAAGCATTTATTAACACCAATGTGTGTGTGCGTATGCATAGCAAAGGATTTGAAATTAGGATACCAACTTGTTTCCATGAGTTTTCTCCACACTCTGGGTTAGTAGGATTGTGGATTCTCTTAATTGAACATTTTTCTTATTTTTGGCAAAGAGAGTTATAAAAGTTAATAAACAGAGACCTCAATTAAATAAAGTCAGGACTTCATTAAAAGCTCTCAAGTGATAGTAATGTGTTGCTTATTTTGCAAAGAACCATTGAGCTAGCCAACTGCACCCTTTTATTACAAATCACAAACATATCAATTTTCCAAATTTTATAAGAAACTGCAGTGATACCTCATTTTGACAATTGATTTGTGTTTATTGTTGTAATAATGAAATCCAACATGTCAGTCCTAAAGGAAATCAACCCTTAATACTCACTGAAAGGACTAACGCTAAAGCTGAAGCTCCAATACTTTGACTACCTGATGCGAAGAGCTGACTCATTGGAAAAGATTCTGATGCTGGGAAAGATTGAGGGCAGGAGGAGAAGGGGATGACAGAGGATGAGATGGTCCATAACCGACTCAATGGACATGAGTTTGAGCAAGCTCCAGGAGATATTGAAGGACAGGGAAGTCTTGCGTGCTGCAGTCCACGGGGTTGCAAAGAGTCAGATATGACTTCACGACTGAATAGTAGTTGTTATTTATTCTCATTGTAGACTTGAATCCCTGTAGATTAAACTAACCAAGATGAGACCTCGAACAGTAACTTAATTTATTTGGTCTGAGTATCTTTAATAGTAAAATGAATGTGTAGCTGCTGCAGCTGCTAAGTCGCTTCAGTCGTGTCCGACTCTGTGCGACCCCATAGACGGCAGCCCACCAGGCTCCCCCGTCCCTGGGATTCTCCAGGCAAGAACACTGGAGTGGGTTGCCATTTCCTTCTCCAGTGCATGAAAGTGAAAAGTGAAAGGGAAGTTGCTCAGTCGTGTCCGACTCTTAGCGGCCCCATGGACTGCAGCCTACCAGGCTCCTCCGTCCCTGGGATTCTCCAGGCAAGAGTGCTGGAGTGGGGTGCCATTGCCTTCTCCAAAATGAATGTGTAGACTACATAGCAAATAAGTAAATAATAAAAATTTAAAAATGGATGACCAGAAGGGGGCGCACTCACACCCTTCAGCAATAGTAGAACCCAACAAGAAGGAAGATTCCTCTTCCCGTCTGGCCAGGTCTCAGCCCATGAAAAGCCATGGACTCTTTGTTTACCTTAGCCCTCTCAACTTCCTGTCCCCACCCCATCCCTGCTATAAAAGTGTTCTCCTTCCCTTGCTGTATGGGGACTTTTATGGAGCTCAACATTGTTGCATACCCTGAATTACAGTTCTCTGCTGATTCTAAATCAATCTGTCTTTGCTGGGTATACATACGGCAGTCTGTTTGTTTCAGGTCAATGGAATGTACTTGCTTCTATAAGAAACAACAAAAGAAACTAACCAGCAAGTTCTGAAATTTTCTGTGATACAGTGGTTTTGTTGAGGCGTTTCAGTTTGTTTTGTTTATCTTTATCTATCATCCTTTAGTTTTAATTTAACATTTTGCCCATGAAGCCTCTAGAAATATTTTCAGATAATTCTGCTTTTAACAGGATCATAATTTATATACCACCAGTAACTTATCTTTTCACTTAATAATATATTGCAGATATGTTTCTAGATCAACAAACACAGCAATATACTACCCCTTACCTTTATTTATCTAATCAGCCCAATCAGCTTCCCATTTCACTATAAAATAGCAGTAGTAGTTGAAAATGAATTGAATAAAATATTAAGGACACAGACGAACAAAAGGAAAATTTAAATATAAGTAAAAATGATTGTGTCTGAAAATAATGTATGAATTTCTGCAAATTACCAATAAACTTTAGAAATCAGTGATAAAAATATTAATTTATAGTAATTTCCTTATTTTGATTACATTATCACCACAACCAATTTACTTTTAACCACATTTCTTTCCAAATTGCCTGAAGCTCAACTGCTGTAGGGAAAGTTGAGGATGTGTAGTGAGAGGGCACAAATTAAACAATCTTTTTCAGGTTTCTCTAATCCTACTGCTTTATAGTCTCTATTAAGAGGCCTATAATGGGAACTAATTAACTGTAAATACAGTGAGGAGTCTGGGCAATTAAACAAATGGATTACATTTACCCAGTGATTACACTCTAGCCTTCATGATTATCAGGCACTGCCTACTTTGAGTCACAAATACAAATTAAATTTAGATCCAACAGCTTTGAAATTTCTCATTGTACATCAACTTCCATTTGCTTATCTCTAACAATGTATTAAAAACTAGCTGGCATATAGATTGACGTCACACATTTTGTATCTGTATTCAAAATAAATATCATCAGCTTTTAAAATTCAAGTACATAACTAAATAATTATGGTGATTTACAAAGAAGGATAATATAATCTCTCAATTACTATACATCAGTCTACAACTGTCTTTCTCTAAAAATAAAGTCACATAAAAATGTGAATTCTGGTTCCTTAACAAAACACTGATTTTTTTTAATAAAGGAGTCAGGCAACTTCCAAGTAAACTATGGATAGTCTTTATATGAGCAGAGGCTGTCACAGGGGGAAGGTTCTTATCTGCCGGTGATTTACGGTTATTACTCTCACATCTATTTTTAAATGACCATTATATCATCAAGCTCATATTGCCATCTTATTTGCAAAGTCAGCGCCAGCAGCGGCAGCCCAGAGCTATAGGAGACAGCAAATTTCTCTGGACGAGACTTTGAAAAAAAAGTTCTCAACTCCACCTATCTAAGAGGAAGTTCTAAAAAGAATTGTCAGGGGTTTCTTTAATGACTTCCAATTATCAACATGGAAGAATATGTCCAGAAGGACTTGGGAAAGTTTAGATTTGCTTAGAGAACTGAAGAGGGTGAGACAAACAGCTTCTGCCTGGCTCACACAGAAGCTGTGAGGCCATGTTGTAAAACATGTCTGAGATGCACCAGTTCAGAGCTTTACACCTGGCCAGTCCAAGCAGGTGCTGCAGGTGTCCTGCCCACATGCCCTACCCTCACAGCTTCAGAGCACACTGGCCTGATTGCCAGTCATTAGCAGTATTGTCCGAGGATTTTCTCTCACTGGACCTTCTCTGTCTACAGCTTGACAGACCTGAAGATGTTAGTCGTTCAGTCGTGTCTGACTCTTTTTGACCCCTTGGACTGTAGCCCGCCAGGCTCCTCTGTCCATGGGATTCTCTAGGCAAGAATACTGGAGTGGGGTGCCATTCCCTTCTCCAGGGCATCTTCCCGACCCAGGGATCAAACCCTGGTTTCTTGCATTGCAGGTGGATTCTTTAGCATTTGAGCCACCGAGGAAGCCCTCGGCAGGCCTGAGATGTCAGTGAATTCATGTAGCCCTAAAATGGCCCTTACCCAGTGAGGGGAATGAGTTGTTGTACAACCACCCCACTCTCTCCTTTTAGATGGGTCACTGAGTTATGCACTTAAATCGGCTCCAGCAGGTTTGAGCCCACGGTCATAGCTTGCCCCAAGAGATTCCTTATCGACTGCCTTCCCTGCCCTGTCTCGGGTCCCACTCCCTTATCTTTTTTTTCTAGGGTCCAACCGACTTCCACTTGAATCTTTGAGTGTGCTAGGGGGGCAGGGGGTGGAGAATCCTGAACTAAGAGACAAGTGAAGGAGCCTAGCAAGATCAGCCAAATACAGAAACGTCTCGAGAGGCTTCCGTCAGTGCAGGAAGAAGAAGGCTGCAGCCGGGTCTCGGGGAGGAGCATGGAATCTAGGGCAGCACGTGGTCTCACCCCCACTCTCCTTCTGCCCGAGTGCTGGCCTCCTCATCTCGGGGGGCCTCCTCCATGGCTACAAACATGGCCCCCAAACAGCCCTGGGGGCCTTATAACCTCCGGCTTTGTTTTTTCACTAAGTCCTGCTAAATGCGTTTTCGGGAAAGTATTCTAATTAGATCTGCTTGAATGAAGGAAATACTCCTGGCATCTCTGGCAACAAGCGCCGAAATGCTAGAGCTGGCCAACCTGGGGACAAGTGTGAATCCGGGCAAAGCAAATATCCCAAGAGGCAAGGTTTATGAAGCATGGGACTTATTTGGTATGGAGCAGGAGAAGAGCTTTTCTTCTAAAGAATGAGGCTGTTGCTCCCAACATAATAGCAGTTAATCTTTACTGAATCACCGTTATACTCCAGTGCTATTGCTATCTACTTTTATCTTTTATCTATCTATGTATCTCTATTATCTTTCTATCCATCTATCTTTTTAATCCTCATAACAACCCTATCAGGTAGGAACTATCATTATCACCACCAAGTAAGAACATGGAGGCTTATAAATTAGTTATTCAAATCCAAACAGGAAGAGAGTCAGGATTAAACCGAGGCTGTCCAGCTCTGCAGTCTGCACTATGTTATGTTGGGCCCTAAGGGAGAGGAGCAGCCGTGCAGGCAAAGCCCACTGACATCTCATCGCTTCTCGCGTTGCTGCTGTTCACGGCACTGCTTACGAAGCTTATGTAAGAAATGCGAAGGATCATCAAGCTAACTATGAATGATTTCACACCAAGAAAATGGGCAAACTAGAAGATACATTAACAGATAAGTTCCTAGAAGCACACCACGTTCCGGAACTGAAACAGGGAAAAAGAGGAAAATATGAATAGACCAGTCACTAGTCATAAAATTGAATCAGTAATAATAACAGTAATAACGCTTCATAACAAACAGAAGTCCAGGAATGGATGGCTTCACTGATGAATTCTACAAAACATTTAAAGAGGTAACACCTATACTTCTCCAATTATTACGAAACAATGACGAGAAAGAAATGTTTCTGAACTCATTCTACAAGGCCAACATCATACTGATACTAAAACCAGACAAAGATATCACACACAAAAAAGAAAATTACAGGCCAATGGAAGTGATGAGTGTAAGTAAAAAGCTCCTCAAAAAATTAGCAGACTAAATTCAACAATACATCAAAAGGATCATAAATCATAAACAAGTGGGATTTATCCCAGGGATGCAAGGATGGTTCAATATCCCTAAATCAGTCAGCACGATACACACATTAACAAATTCAGGAATAAAAATCATATGATCATCTCAAAATATGCAAAAACAGTTATTGACAAAATTTAACATCTATTTGTAATAAAAACTCTCAAAAAATGGGTATACAGGAAGCATGCCAAAACATAATAAATGCCACATATGGCAAACCTATATCCAACCTCATACTCAGTGATGAGAAGCTTAAAGCATTTCCTCTAAATTTAGGAAAAAGACCTGGATGCCCACTCTCATCACTTTTATACAACATGGTATTGGAAGTCATAGATACTGAAATGAGATAAGAAAAAGAAATAAAAGGCATCCAAGGTGGAAAAGAGGAAGCAAAATTGTTACTCATTCCAGATGTGAAAGTTGCTCAGTTGTGTCCAACTCTTTGTGATCCCACAGACTATATAGTCCATGGAATTCTCCAGGCCAGAATACTGGAGTGGGTAGCCTATCCCTTCTCCAGTGGATCTTCCCAACCCAGGAATCGAACTGGGGTCTCCTGCATTGCAGGCTCTTTACCAATTGAGCTATCAGGGAAGAGGCTATCAAAAATTAATAGAACTAAAAAAATGAATTCAGCAACATTGCAGGATACAAATTAATATAGGAAATTGGTTATATTTATACAGTAATAGTAAACTATCAGAGAAATAAATTAAGAACATAATTCCATTTACATGTGTATCAAAAAGAATAAAGTACTTAGGAATAAATCTCACTAAAAAAGTGAAAGATTTGTACTTTGAAAACTATGAGACATTGATGAAAGAAATTGAAGACAGCACAAACAAATGAAAAGATACACCATGCTCAT
This sequence comes from Okapia johnstoni, assembly GCA_024291935.2. Taxonomy (NCBI): domain Eukaryota; kingdom Metazoa; phylum Chordata; class Mammalia; order Artiodactyla; family Giraffidae; genus Okapia; species Okapia johnstoni. The sequence continues at coordinate 33,814,528 of CM044327.1, read as the reverse complement.
GAATTGGAAGAATCAATTAACATACTATCCAAGTGTGTTGTTATTAATAATCACACCAAAGGCAATCTACAGATTCAATGCAATTCCTATACACACTATAAGCATTTTTCATAAAAGTGGAACAAATACTTCTAAACTTATTTGGAACCACAGAATATCCCAAGTAGTCAAAGGATCTTGAGAAATAAGAACAACATGGAGGCATCATGTCCTTTGATTTCAAACTATACTACAAACTACAGTTACATTTATATGTAAGACCTGAAAGTATAAAACTTACAGAAGAAAACTTAAGCAGGACACTCTGACTCTGGTCTTAAAAATATATTTTTACATGTCTCCTCAGGCAAAAGGGCTGCCCAGATGGTACCAGTGGTAAAGAATCCACAAAAAGTGCAGGAGGCATAAGAGATGCAGGTTCGATCCCTCGGTCAGGAAGATCCGCTGGAGGAGAGCATGGTAACCCACAGCAGTATTCTTGCCTAGAGAGTCCCATGGACAGAGAAGCCTGGCCAGCTACGGTCAATAGCATCACAAGGAGTTGGACACAACAGAACTGACTCAGCACAGCACATCAGACAATGGAAATAAAAGCAAAAATAAACAAGCAAGGCTGCATCAAACTAAAAAGATTTTACACAACGAAGGAAACTATCAACAAAACATAAATTCCATGGACTAAATAAGAAAATATATTTGCAAACAATATATCTCATAACCTGGAGGAGGGCATGGCAACCCACTCCACTATTCTTGCCTGGAGAATCCCCATGGACAGAGGAGCCTGGTGGGCTACAGTCCATGGGGTAGCGAAGAGTCGGACACGACTGAGTGACTAAGCAAACAATATCTCATAAAGGGTTAATATCCAAAACATACAAATAACTCAGGCAACTCAATATCAAAAAACAAGCAACCCCACTAAAATATGAGCTGAAGACCTGAACAGACATTTTTCCAAAGGAGACATACAGATGGCCAACAGGCACATGAAAATATGTTCAACATCAATAGTCATCAGGGAAATGTAAATTGAAACCATAAAAGACATTATTTCATACCTGCCAGGATAAGAAGCATTAACAAGAATTTGGAGAAAAGGGAAACCTTGCGCAGTTTTGGCAGGATTGTGAATTGGTGCATCTACTACACAAACAGTATGGCAGTTCCTCAAAAAAATTAAAAATTAAACTGCCATACAATCCAGCAAATTTAATTCTGGTTATTTCCTTATGAAGGTGGGCAGACCGATCAGACAATCAGATGTGTAGTACCATACACTGTTGAATTAGTCTCTGTAAAAATAGACACTCCCACCTACTCACCATGCTGCTTCAAAGAACACATTTTGGGAAAATTCACAGAATGAAAAATATACATATATTGTGTCCAGAACATATCAGATTCTACTCCCTACACTGAAAAGTTCTCCGAGGACAAACCATACCCCAATATGCCCATATGAAAACAATGAAATAGTCTCTGCCTTATTATCCACCATTTTCAGTGTTTTTATATGGCCGTATATACCCAAAAGGTTTTATAACCCAAACATTGGGAAGCTTTTATTTTCAAATTGTTCCTGAGGTGGTGAAGATTTGGTACCTTCAATGCTCTCAGTCCACTGGCTCACCAGAAAAACCCACCAATCAACTCGCCCAGGGTTAGGAGCCTGCCCTGCTGTGACTTCCTCTCCACTGTTGTTCTCATCTTTCCCTTGAAGCAAGTGCTATTCAAATCCCAGAGTGACCCACCAACAGTGTGAGAATATTACACGGAATTTTTAGAAGTTGGACTTGACTGAATTCGCTTCAGCATTTCTTCGTTTTATATGACCCAATGGTGATATAAGGAAACTTGCTCTTTTTAGTAACAGGAAAGCAATATGAGAGAAGTTCCAGAAATTCTGTGGCTGCCCTTCCAACAACAGATGCTCTGAGGGTATGCAAACCAAGTGACTCAATATTCTGTAGTATTCTGAGAGCACTCCAAGTTCTGTGTCAGCTCAAACTCAAGTAGACCCTGTATTTGGTTAATAGGAAGTAAACCACAGAACAGGTTCAAAGCAAGGTAGGTCAAGAGACCCACAAAAAGCACAGCTGAAGTCATCATATACATATTTACCAGGATATTTTTTACAGGCCTGTAGATAATATCCATATAAAGACTTTGAGTTCCTTATCAGAACAGCAGAACTAATTCCTTTTTCCTGTGAGGACACAGATTTCTGAGCAGCCGTGGAGCCAACCAACAACAATTCAAATTCTCTAGTCCTCTAGAAACCATTAAAATGCCAAGGATTCTGACAATACATGAAAGGTCTAATTTCTCAAACATTGGAGTATTCAAGGAAGTAACATCTTTCACTTAAACACCTTTGGGTTACACTGTTTGCTGACATGACAGTGGGAACTGCATGCATCTTTCTCCATTTATGGACCTGATTTCCACATTTGTCCCCAATTCCTCTTGCATTAAAGCACCCACTTCAGGCAATCTTGGCTATTACTGTTGTTATTCAGTTGCAAATTCATGTCCAACTATTGTGACCCCACAGACTCCTGCCAGGCCCCTCTGTCCATGGGATTCTCCAGGCAAGAATACTAGAGAGGATTGCCATTTCCTTCTCCAGGAGATCTTCCTGACCCAGGGATCGAACCCATGTCTCCTGCATTGGCAGGAGGATCCATTACCACTATGCCACCTGGGAAGCCCCTTGGCTATCAATATTAAGACCTTAAACTTCATTCATTCATTTACTCATTCATTCTTCTATTTATTGAATAAATATTTATTAAGTATGATAAAGAACCTGCTAGTAGTACAGGAGACCCAGGTTTGATCCCTGGGTAGGAAGATCCCCTGGAGAAGGGAAGGTAACCGACTCCAGTATTCTTGCCTGGAGAATTCAATGGGCAGAGGAGCCTGGTGGGCTAAAGACCATGGACATGCAAAGAGTCGGACACAACTGAGCGACTCTCACTTCACTTCTTCAGAGGGATAATCAAATTAGACCTGTCTTATATTGCCAGAATCCTTTGGCATTTTGTTTCTAGAGGGTTTAGAGAATTTGAACTGTTGTTGTTTGGCTCAAGTGCTGCTGAGAAATCTGTGTCCTCACAGGAGAGTGTCAAGGAAGCTGAGTTCCCTTACTTCAAGGAGGGGATGGTAGTAAATCAGTGTCTTTTGTGTTATGAGCAAGGCAAGCCCAGTGTATGAAGGGAGAGCATCCTCAGAACCTACCGGGTGGGGGCATGGCAGATGCCATCTGAAGGACTGGCATTCGTAGAGAGTAGCAGCAGGGCCTTCTGGACAGACAGCAACAGGTTGGAAGCCACAGAGGAATACAACCACAGCCTGGTCTGTTCAGGAAACAACCATCTGTTCCATGAATCCAGAGGAAAGGTAAGATCAGGAAGAAAGGGCGTTCAGTGCCCTACGGAATCTAAACTCTCTTTTAAAAGTCGAGGGGAGCTATCACTACATGAAGAGCTTTAACCAGGAATGGATAGAATGAGGTTTTGAAATCAGTATGTCTACAATCCCACACCTTAAATTTCCTCTCCCAATTCTCTGCCAAAAATATCACAATCTCACAAACTCAGAATCTTTCCTTCTCAACTGTTCTCACACCTCATTAACTGGGCAGCAAATTGTCTTAATTCTGGGTCCCCAAAAAAGAAACTGCTGAATCTAATCCTCCTGCCATATCCTCTTCTGCTGCCATAGGTAAAACCTACACCATGTCTTTACGGACAACGGTGAGAGCCATTAGTGGCAAATACCACGAGCAAACTCTACAAGAGCCGCTGGCCACCCTCACCTCCCTTTCTCATCTCCAGCTGCAGAGGCTGGGAGGTCACCTGCAGAGTCTCCAGCCAGCCGGGGTGGTCACATGACTCGGCTTTGGCCAGCAGAATGTAAGAAGTCTCACAGGAACCTCTGTGAAAGATTTTTTTTTTTATGATAAAAGGGATAGTTAGTCAAAGCACAGAATCTTTTTTTCTTTCTAGCTGCCTCCCTGCTTCCTGTCTGTGAATTTGGTAATGATACCTGGAGATCTGGCCAGCTTGCAGAGAAAAATGTAGAGAAATGATTTTTGAAAACCTAGATTGTGGCTGACCTCCTTGAGCTGCTGAGCCAGTCCTGAGCTGCTGAGCTCCAGTCCTCTCATAATGAGATATCTACGTGTTCTCAAGGGTGAAATCATTGGTATCCTGGCTTTTTGCACATCCAAACACATCCGAACTGATACATCTCCTAAGTTGGAGGTCTGTCTCCACCTGCCATACAACAATCTCTCTTTCCCAAACCCGATCACATAATTTCCAGTCTGAAATCCTGAAGCTACATCTTGGAACAGAGTCCAGGGTCCCAGCTCTCACTCGCTAAGCCTCTGCGGAGGATCTTACTGGTCCCTAGGCACACTGTGCTGCTCCGGGGCTCTAACCCTCTGCGTCTGCTGTACCAACACCCGAAACGCTGTGACCTGTCCTGCCCAGCTCCACACCAGAAGGCAGAGTTAGTCACGTCTGTCCCTGTGCGTGATAGTCACGGGAGACTGTCTAACTGCTCACCCACATTCTCTCTGAAGAAGGAACACAGCCTCACCCTGGGAAGCTTGGCCTGCTTTGACCACTGAGTCCTGAGCAGAAGTAGCATGTGACGTTCCGGGGGCAGAGCTTTAAGAGCCAAGGTATGCTTTTCCAGGCTCTCTCCTCCCTGCCTCTGATGTGGAAGCAGGTACGCAGGGCTTCAGCCAGCCTGGTCTCTGAACACAGCTGGATATGACCCACAGGCTGTAGGTTGTTACTGTTTTAAGCTGCTGAGATTTCGAAGTTTCTTGTTACTACAGCATTACATGGCCCATCCTGTCCAATGTAACAGTATTTTGCATAGACAATACTCTAGCCTTTATCACCCTGTGATACAACTATAAGCTCCTTGAAGACAGTGATCATTTCTGGCATACTTGTCTTGCTCACCATAGGATGTGTGGCAGCTCAGAAAGTAATTTCTGAGTGAAGAATTGAAAGTCTTTCCCATAAAACTCAGGGGACAGAGACCACGTTTTTCATTTTATACCCACCCCCATATGCCTGGCATACGAGAGCATCTGATGAGCATTTGAGCCTTTGATAAATGTTCCATTGACTTGAGTATGCCCTTGTTGTGATGACCGGTAGCAACAGCCATGTGTCATTGGAGAAATATCTAGAAATATACGCAACCTGTTTGGTTGCAGGATAAACATGTGACCTCTTGAGTTGTGCGCTAAAGCTCATGTGTGGAGTCTATTACCTGCAGTTGAATAAGCTTTGTTTTTTCCTGTTTCTTTTTTATTTGGGAGCAGGGGAGAAAGGAAGCATGCAAGTTTTACATTAACATGTGTATTTGAAAAGATCAAGAATGTAAATCGGTGGGCTCAGAAGCAAGTTCACTGTCAGCAGAGTCCCTCCTTCAGAGTTACTCCCCTATGATGGGACTGGGCAGGTGGCAGCACTGGGGAAAACTCTGCTTTGCCCAGCATGCCAGCGTCCTCTGCACCACAGTCAGGATCCATTCCTCTGTATGCACTCCCAGGCTGCAGGGAAATTCAGGGTAAGCTTCACAGCACAAGTCATTAAAAGAAACAGTCTTTTAAAGGAAAATATATTTGGACATTAAGTTAAATACCATATCTGTAAATCCACACATCCACAAAGATGTTATGACCTTCTCCTCTGCTGCCTGAGGTCAAACTCCAGCCAGTACAGTTACTATGAAAATAATCGCAAAACTAACCTTACTCTTAAAAGATCTACTTTACCTACTTCGAGAAAAAAGAACAGGGAAATTTTAGTTGTTTCAAAATTTTTTTTTTCGGGTCACATTTTCAATACATTTTGTCTCATGCCGATAAAACATCACTTGGCAATTCTCTACTTCTTTTCTGGGAATAAGTAAATCTTCTAGCCCAGGGAAAAAGAAAAATAAAATATAACACGGCCGCCCCTTTGTGGAGATAGGCCTTTGCGCCCATGTGCCCACACACATACCGCAGCCTATTTTTTACAGTGTCTATAAATGTGAGCTTTATTTAAACCTCCCCTCAAATCTGGAAATCTTAAATATTTGGTTTCAAATCAGTGCTGTAAGATTTGAATTTAACCAGAACTCCTCTTAAAGTTAAGAGTCTATGATGTCTACATTTGTGTCAATAGTGATAGACACTGAAAAACATATTTCATCACTATTTTATTTTAAATCTTGTAAAAATAATGATGTCAGACTTCTGTGGATTATCTTCTTGTTTTAGACCCATTGAAAATAATAGCCGTTCATCAATGCCCCGCGCACGTAATTGCTTTAGTGGAGGGAAACTGGACCAGGATAAGATTCGGTTCTGAGATTTATCGCAGCTTCTTTATTTGAAACTGAAAAAATACTGCCGCACTTAAAGCCATAAAGTCTTGAAAACTGATAATAAATTTTAAGTGAATAATCCCTAAGTATAACATAGCAATAAAAATAAATAAGAATAAGAATAAGGTGGAGAAGGACATGGCGACCCACCCCTGTATTCTTGCCTGGGAAGTCCCGTGGACGGAGGAGCCTGGTGGGCTACGGTCCTGTGGGGATCACCGAGTCGGACACGACTTAGCGACTGAGCAACCACAACAATAACGAGGTTAGGCGGAATGGCAACGAGAGGCAAAGCGAAATAAGGGAAAATAAAGTAACTTTTTATAGAAAGTTTTTACAATTTGAGTAAAATAAAAATATGTTTTTATTAATGTTTGAGAGTAGACATGAAAGTGGGATATTTTGTTGAGTTGAACGTGTTGACTTGAAAATGTAACTTACCTGCCATTTGGGTTAAAGAGTAGTTTGACTATATGCATTTATCTCATCTAGTTCTCAAAACCTTGCTAAAATGAAGGAAAAGAAATTTTGATCGAAAAGTTACTCAGAGGGACCATGAGAATATTCTCAGTGACAGCAGAGGAGGAGATATTCCAATGAATTTTTGGAAGATGGGGAACAGATGAAGAGCAGAATTCCCAGCTCGTGTGTCTGCGAACGGAAAGGTCCAAAGCAGCCCAGTTAGAGCCCAGGGTGTTTCCCAAAGAAGTGAAGAGTGGAAAACATGAAATTAAGATCAAGTCCTCAGCTCCCTTTCCAAACCCACACAGGGCGCTACCAGTAGACCCAGTTCCCTTTGTCATTAAGAGAAAATCAGAGATTTATTTTCTAAAAAAAAAAAAAGGACCAAAAAAGACACCAAGCAGAGTGAGGCTGAATTTGTGGAAATTCAGTAAAAATCTATCAGCTGAACGTGGCTCCTTGAGACCCCTTCATCCACACCGAGTGACAGCTGACACGTGGACATCATCTCAGGCAAGATATTGTGGTTCTGTCCCTGTCGTGTCTGACCTTTGCAACCCCGTGGACAGCGGTAAGCCAGGCTTCTCTGTCCTTCAGCATCTCCCAGAGTTTGCTCAAACTCATGTCCATCAAGTCGATGATGCCATCTGCCATCCCCTTCTCCTCTTGCCCTCAATCTTTCCCAGCATCAGGGTCTTCAGGCAAGATATTGGGGGTGCATTATCTGGAAAAAGTTTAAGTCATGATTGGGTCTCCAAAGGAAAATCTCCACTGTACTCTAATGAAGACCACCAGACAACAGCCTTAACTGGAACACGCAGAGCTTTCAATAGCCTTTTCAGGGTCCTTATAAGTAGTATTAAGGGCCAGCTTAGATCAACAGATATTTGAGGGAAATCTTCAATAAGAAATATAGAGCAAATGAAATGGGGGTTGTGGGGGGTGGGGGGGGGGAGATGGACCCAGAACATACAGATGCAATGCAGCATTCTAAAGGGACAAGTATATACTATCCTGAGAGAGGATAAAAGTAGAATTCCATGAGAATGGAATGAAGAACAGAGGAAATTGGGGGAATTCAAAATATGATTACCCAAGTTAAAGGCTCAATACAATCACTAGAAGATAAAGTTGCAAAAATAACTCTGAAGTACTGAGAACTGAAAACTAAGAGAAGAATTATTTTAAAAATCGGATTATTTGGAATATACCACACCTAAGATGATCAGAAACTTTAGAAGAGGAAGCAGAAAGCAGAGCAAAGAAAAGCAGCGAAGACACGACACAGGAAAAATCCCCAGGACCGAGGTTTTCAGTCTTCAGATGGAAGAGCACATCTAGTTCCAGACGCCTTGAAAGAAAAGAGCAAAACCAGTCAACTGAGTTCCCTATCTCATTAAGAGACAGAGAGAGATTTATTTCACCCAAAGCAATGGGTAAAGGGAACACCCTAAAACACACTAAAAGTTTTCGCAGACATAAACAACTCACGCATCAAGCAATGAAAACAGAAACAGCCCTGGATTTCTTAAGAGCAAAACTGGATACTAGAAGACTAAGGTGAGACCTTCAAATTTGGAAGGACAACGACATTAACCTGAAGATAGTACATCTAGCCGAACTACCAACCAAATATGAGGGTTAGCAAAAATATTTTGACATGCAAGCATCTAAACATTGTAATTTCAAATGGTGTTGTGAAAACTGGACAGCCCTAAGGAAAACAATGAAACTCTATCTTACCCCATAAACAAAAATGAATTCAAAATGTATTAAAGACTTGAATGTAAGGCCTGAAACCGTAAAACTCCTAGAAAACATAGGCTCCTTGACACTGGTTTTGAGAATAAATGTTTGAATTGAAACCGAAAGCAAAGCAACAAAACTAGAAAACAAGTGGGACATCACCAAACTAAAGAGCTTCTACACAGGGAAGAAAACCATCAACAAAATTAAAAAAAAAAGACAAGCCCGCCTACTGAATGGGAGCAAGTGTTTGCAAATCACACATCCAATAAGGGGTTACGGTCAAAATATACAAAGAACTCACACAGCTCAACAGCAAAAAACTAACAGTCCGATTTAGTAATGGGCAGATCTGAATAGACCTTTATTTCTGATTACATTTTCAATACATTTTGTCTCATGCAGCTTAACATCACTTGGCAATTCTGTGCTCCTTTTCTGGGAGTAAATAAACCTAGCACAAGAGGAAAATAAACTATGATCAAGCTGCCCCCTTGTGGTAATATGCTTGCACATGTGTGTGTTTGCCTGAGCACTAACAGACACACCACAGCCTATTTTTACAGGCTCAATGAATTGCAGCTTTATTTAAAACCTTCACAAGTAAACCATGAGAGTAACTTGCATATAAGTAAGTGAAGAAGGGCAGGAGAAAGCTAATACATCTTTCTAAACTAAAAAGTTTATTTATGACTGAGAATTAGACAACTGTGGGGGAGAAAGCTAGTTTTCTCATTTGTAAAAGTTTATATAACATCAAGACTAACTGCTATAGTTGAAAGTCAGTTCAGTTCTGCTGCTCAGTCGTGTCCGACTCTTTGCAACCCCATGGACTGCAGCACACCAGGCTTCCCTGTCCATCACCAACTCCCAGAGCTTACTCAAACTCATGTCTATCCCGTCGGTGATGCCATCCAGCCATCTCACCCTCTGTCGTTTTCTCCTCCTGCCTTCAATCTTTCCCAGCATCAGGGTCTTTTCCAATGAGTCAGTTCTTCCCGTCAGGTGGCCAAAGTATTGGAGTTTCAGCTTCAGCATCAGTCCTTCCAATGAACGTCCAGGACTGATCTCCTTTAGGATGGACTGGTTGGATCTCCTTGCAGTCCAAGGGACTCTCAAGAGTCTTCCCCAACACCACAGTTCAAAAGCATCAATTATTCGGTGCTCAGCTTTCTTTATAGTCCAACTCTCACATCCATACATGTCCACTGGAAAAACCATAGCTTTGACTAGACAGACCTTTGTTGGCAAAGTAATGTGTCTGCTTTTTAATATGCTGCCTAGGTTGGTCATAGCTTTTCTTCCAAGGAGCAAGCGTCTTTTAATTTCATAGCTGCAGTCACCATCTGCAGTGATTTTGGAGCCCAGAAAAAAATAAAGTCTGTCACTGTTTCCACTGTTTCCCCATCTATTTGCCATGAAGTGATGGGACTGGATGCCATGATCTTAGTTTTCTGAATGTTGAGTTTCAAGCCAGTTTTTCACTCTCCTCTTTCACTTTCATCAAGAGGCTCTTTAGTTCTTCTTCGCTTTCTGCCATAAGGGTGGTGTCATGTGCATGTTTGAGGTTATTGATATTTCTCCCGGCAATCTTGATTCCAGCTTGTCCTTCATCCAGCCTGGCGTTTCTCATGATGTACTCTGCATATAAGTTAAATAAGCAGGGTGACAAGATACAGCCCTGACGTCTCCTTCCCCAATTTGGAACCAGTCCATTGTCCTGTGTCTGGTTCTAACCGTTATTTCTTGACCTGCATACAGATTTTTCAGGAGGCAGGTCAGGTGGTCTGGTGGTCCCATTTCTTTAAGAATTTTCCAGTTTGTTGTGATCCACACAGTCAAGGCTTTAGGGTAGGCAATGAAGCAGAAGTAGATGTTATTCTTTAACTCTCTTGCTTTTTCTATGATCCAGTGGATGTTGGCAATTTGATTGCCTCTACCTTTTCTAAATCCAGCTTGAACATCTGGAAGTTCTCCATTCAAGTACTGTTGAAGCCTAGTTTGAAGAATTTTGAGCATTATTTGCTAGCATGTGAGATGAGTGAATTTGTGTGGTAGTTTGAACATTCTTTGGCATTGCCTTTCTTTGGGATTGGAATGAAAACTGGCCTTTTCCAGTCCTGTGGCCACTGCTGAGTTTTCCAGATTTGCTGGCCTATTGAGTGCAGCACTTTCACAGCATCACCTTTTAGGATTTGAAATAGCTCAACTGGAATTCCATCACCTCCACCAGGTTTGTTCATAGTGATGCTTCCTGAGGCCCACTTGACTTCAGACTCCAGGATGTCTGGCTCTTGGTGAGTGATCCCACCATCGTGGTTATCTGGGTCATTAAGGCCTTTTTTGTGCAGTTCTTCTGTGTATTCTTGCCACCTCTTCTTAATATCTTATGCTTCTGTTAGGTTCATACTGTTTCTGTCTTTTATTGAGCCCATCTTTGCATGAAATGTTACTTCGGTATCTCTAATTTTCTTGAAGAGATCTCTCGTCTTTCCCATTCTATTGTTTTCCTCTATTTCTTTGCATTGATTACTGAGGGTGGTTTTCTTTCTTTCTTTTTTAGTTCTACAAGTTTATTGCTACCAACTCATCTCCTTCCACCCTCCTCACGTATGCGTTCTCAGTCATGTAACCCCATGGACTGCAGCCCACCAGGCTCCTCTGTCCATGGACTTTTCCAGGCAAGAATAGTGGAGTGGATTGCCATTTCCTTCTCCGATGACAGCTTTCTTATCTCTCCTTGCTATTTTTTTGGAACTCTGCATTCAAATGGGTATATCTTTCCTTTTCTCCTTTGCCTTTAGCTTCTCTTCTTTCACAGCTATTTGTACGGCCCCCTCAGACAATCATTTTGCCTTTTTGATTTCTTTTTCTTGGGCCTGGTCGTGATCACTGCCTCCTGTATTATGTCACAAACCTCCATCCATAGTTCTTCAGGCACTCGGTCTATCAGATCTAATCCCTTGAATCTACTTGTCACTTCCGCTGTATAATCGTAAGGGGTTTGATTTAAGTCATGCCTCAATGGTCTAGTGGTTTTCCCTACTTTCTTCAGTTTAAGTCTGAATTTGGCAATAAGGAGTTCATGATCTGAGCCAGTCAGCTCCCGGTCTTGTTTTTGCTGATGATAAAGAGCTTCTCTATCTTCAGCTGCAGTCTCTGAGTAAAACATGACTCAGCTTCTAGGTTACGAATATCTAGGGCAGCGGGAGCGCTCTAACTTCATTCTCATTTCCATTGTTTAAGGACCCTGCACACTTTCCTCCACAGTGTCTGTTCCCAGCTGACGCTCCCAGTGTGAGTGGAGGAGGGTTCCCTTTTCTCCACACCCTCTCCAGCACTGATTCTTTGTAGAGTGTTTGACAATGGCCATTCTGACCAGAGTGAGGTGATAACCTCGTTTGTAGTTTTCATTAGCATTTCTCTAATATTTAGCCGTGTTGACATCATCTAGTCAAAGCTATGGTCTTTCCAGTAGTCCTGTATGGATGTGAATTGGACTATAAAGAAAGCTGAGTGCTGAAGAATTGATGCTTTTGAACTGTGCTGTTGGAGAAGACTCTTGAGAGTCCCTTGGACTGCGAGGGGATCCAACCAGTCCATCCTAAAGGAGATCAGTCCTGGGTGTTCATTGGAAGGACTGATGCTGAAGCTGAAACTCCAATACTTTGGCCACCTGATGCAAAGAGCTGACTCATGTGAAAAGACCCTGATGCTGGGAAAGATTGAAGGTGGGAGGAGAAGGGAACGACAGAGGATGAGATGGCTGGATGGCATCACTGACTCAATGGACATGAGTTTGAGTCAACTCCGGGAGCTGGTGATGGACAAGGGAGGCCTGGTGTGCTGCAGTCCATGGGGTTGCAAAGAGTCGGACACGACTGAGCAACTGAACTGAACTGAATTCAACTGACATCATTTCCTGTGGTTTTTTTTACAGGGTGTGTGTGAACCCTAACCTCTTGCAGTTGGCTTCTTGGACGTCTACCTGTTTTGAATTGTTCTGATGAACATCTTAGGACATTTCTTGAGGGCGGGTGTGTTTTACTCACAACCCCAGAGGCCTTGAGAATATCGAGTGCCCGTCAGCACAGCTTTTAAAGTTGTTATGGAAAGTGGCCATAAGAGGGCAGCAGAAATATCCCTTTTTCTTCATCTTTTTGTAATTTTTATTTTTTGTTGAAGTAGAGTTGATTTCTGATGTTGAGTTTGTTTAAGGTGTACAGAAACTTATTTTGGTCATGCATAGACTCATATCCATCCTCTTTCTGGTTCTTTTTGCCATAAAGGTTATTCCAGGATGTTCAGTAGAGTCCCCTGTGCTATTTGGTATGTCCTTGTGACTTTCTATTTGACATACACTAGTGTGTATACGTTGATTCCAATCTCTTACTTGACCCCTCCACACTAACATTTTATTATGGTGATCATAAGTCGGTTTAGTCTTTGTTTTGTAAATTAATTCATTAGTATGAATTTATAGGTTCCAACTGTGAGTGATACCGTATGATGTTTGTCTTTCTCTCTGACTTCACTTAGTGTGACAAACGCTGTTCATCAAGGCTGCTGCCAATGGCATTGCTTCTTTGTTTTATGGCTGAACACTATTCCAGCATACAGATGTACCCCTCAATCTTCATTTTTCTGTTGATGGACATTTTTGTTGGCTATTTTGGTGGATTCTATGTCTGGCTATTGTAAATAGTGCCGCCCTGAAAGCAGGGGTACGCGTGTCATTTCAAACTGTGATGTTCTCCACGTCTGAGCCCACAAGCGAGACGGCCAGATCGCATGGTCCCTCTGTTTACTTCTATAAGGACCCTCCTTGCTGTTTTCCATACTGTCTACCCCCATGTACATTCCAAAGCTTGTGTCTCATTCCCTCTTGTTTTATTGAGTTAGCTTTTATTTCTTATTATGTGATGGTTTAGTCGCTAAGTCGAGTCCAACTCTTGTGACCCCCGTGGACTGTAACCCTCGGGGCTCCTCTGTCCATAGGATTTCCCAGGCCAGAATACCGGAGTGGGTTGTCATTCCCTTCTCAGGATCTTCCCGACCCAGGGATGGAACCGGGTCTCCTGCATTGCAGGCAGATTCTTTACCAGCTGAGCCACCAGGGAGGCCCTTCGTGATTGCTAAGTACCCATCAACAGTGATTTTTCCGGTTGCTGCTGCAGGGAATGGCCACAGGGTGGCAGGGTTTGCTCTGGGCTGCTGCTGCGGTGACTCTGGAACTAGAAATTACAGGAAGGTCTGTTTGGGGCTCGTAAGTGAAGGTGGAATTTGCCAGAACAAACACCCAAAAGCTTGCGTCTCCTTTTTTATTGAATTAACTGTTGTAGGAACATCGACATACAAGTCTGTGTATACAGGATGGTTTCTCACTCATACATAGAACCAGCTTCAGTTTATCCCCGTATAGTTTATGCAGAGTGTTGACAGACCTCCTGGGTGTCCATTGGCTTTGGGGGGCACCAGGCACTTGGGGCCCTGGTGTGGTCAGGCCTCAGGCCGGGGGGCTGGATTCCGTCACCTCGCTGGCCTCTCTTAGGGCGGGTGGCATCGTCTCCCAGAAGCAGGTGGGTCAGGTTGACCCCAGCTTCCCTCTTCTACCGTTTCTTCTTGCTCTCCCGGGGCTGGTGACGGCCACGCGGGGCCAGAGCCACGCAGGCAGGAGCGCGCTGCTCAGAGAGAGTGAGGAGGGGGAGCAGGAAGGGCCGGGGCCTCCTCCTGGGGGTCCTGGCTCCAGGGCCCTGCTCCTGGGAGCTCTAGTGAGGCTTCATGGTGGAAGCGGCCACGGTCTGGCAGTTACACTGGTAGGAACCTTTCCTTTTCTTCCCTGGGAGAAGCACCTCTCCTATTTTTGTTGGGGAGACCCCGTTTTTAATAAAAATGATAAGCTTTAATTACAAAGGATTACATTATGCGTCCTGGAGAAGGAAATGGCAACCCACTCCGGTACTCCTGCCTGGGCAATCCCATGGGCAGAGGAGCCTGGTGGGCTACAGCCCAGGGGGTCGCAAAGACTCGGACACGACCGAGCGATGAACACACACATCACGCGCAAGGAGAGAATAATCCTAAAGATCAAGAAGCAGAACCTGCCGAGTGGACCCCCGGGAGGGCCCTGGTCTCGTCACACCTCCTCCACTCAGTGAGGCAGCTGTTTTCCTGATTTCCAGGAAACGATCTTGTCCTCACAGGCCACCCCTGGGCACACAGGACTCAGCAACGCAGCCCAGCTTGCCCAGCTCCAAACTCTGCCCATGCTGCGCGTGCGTTGGGGAAATCAAACGGGGGTGGCGTTGTTGAGGCTTCAGGGGGAAAGAAAGCAGAGCGGTCTCTCACCCTGCTTCTGCCCCACTGGGACACCGTCCTGACTCCACGCCACCGGGAGGGCTGCCGCTCTGGCACCACAGGGAAGACGGGGGGCAGGTCGGGTCCTGGAATTGTTGAGGCCCTGGAGCGGCTCTGGCCAACCAGGCCCTGGGCTAAGCAGCATTCCAAGATTTACAAGACACAGCAGACAGCATTGTGAAAGAAAGAGTTAGGAGCGGGCACCCCCAAACTGCAATTTCAAAGCCTCATCTGTGGAGCAGACAGGCCGCCCGGGACCTTTTCCCAGTTGGGACCCCAGACAGCTGCGACATGGGGCTCCCCGGCCTGCTCGAGCCCGGGTGTTGGTCCAAACCCAATTTGGGGATGTGTGTCCTGTTGCTCTCCTTCACCATTTCTGGGTCTCTTTCCTTTCAATGATTGTTTATTGAGAGTAAGATAATTATTAAATATTGGCCTTGTCTATTTGTGTTTGACGAGTGTTTTCTCGCGTTAACAAGTCTTTCTGTTTTGTAATTAGTTCATTGCTATGAATTGACAGATTTCACCTGTAAGGGATCTCTTACAGTATTTATCTCTCTGACTTACTCCACTTAGTATAATAATCTCTCTGCATGTTCATATGGCTGCAAATCTTATTAGTTCACTGTTTTCACGGTTGAGGAGTATTCCAGGATGTACTACAAGGTCTTCTTTCTTCCGTCGGTGGCCATTGTGATGGATTCCCTGTCATAGCCCCCGTGAATAGTGCTGCCCTGAGGATAGGGCTGCACGAGTTGTTCTGAGTTGTGATTTTCTTCGGAGCTAATCCCAGCAGCGGCTCTGTCTAGTCGTGTGGTAACTCTGTGCTTTGATTTTAAGGAACCTCCACACTGTTCTCCACAGTGGCTGCACCGAACAACATCCCCGCCACCGTGGAGGAGGGTCCTCCTTTCCACACGCATGTCCAGCATTTGTTCTTTGTTGATGATAAGCGATCTGACCGGTCATGGTGATGCTTCATGGTAATTTTGATTAGCATATTTTGAATAATAAGTGATGTAGAATCTCTCTCCATGTATTTATATTTATGAAGGATAAATAAAATTTGCCTCTTGAAACGGGTTTCTTGAAAACCTGCCCTGTGTTCAGTTCTGTATCCCTGATTTACCACACGGCGTCTCTTGAGAACAGGGGTAATGCCGAGTCCTGCAGGCCTGGTGAAGGTGAGGTGCCCCTCAGCTCTGGTGCGAATGTTGTTGACATGAAGACAGTCACTGTGTGGCAGGATCTCCTCGCTCCAACCGTGGTCGTTGAAGCAACCAGCGCCTCGGTGAAAGTCCTGATCTGGTGTTGAAATCAAGTGGGGAAAGTACAACACAGATTCAAAACTCGTGTCTCTGTCCCTGCTGTTTTTTAATTAAATTCACTTTTATTTCTGATTATAGTAATATTGATAGACAAGGTAATGAGGGTTGTAGGTGTACAAAAGGTATTTTTCAATTGTACATATACATATGTTGACATACACTTGCAATTTTCCCCATGTAGGTTATTATACAGTGTTGAATAACTCCCATGGTATATACTAGGCCCTTGTTGATTATTTTATATGGAATGATTATATTTGTTACGTCTAAAATGTAGAACTTATCCTTTGCTTATTTTTTCTCATTCAGTAAGTTTGTTTTGTTAACTCTGAGTCTGCTTATATTTCTCAAGTCATTCATGAGTGTTCTTAGAAGATTCTACTTTGTGATGTGATACTTGTCTTTTTCTGATTATGACTTTCTTCACTTCTTTAATTATCCCTAGTTTTAGCTATGCTCCTGAAAGCAACAATAACTCATTCTTTTCCCTGGCTGAGTCATATTGCATTGAGTACGTGTGTTACTTCTTTATCCATTCCTCTCTGGATCAACATTTTATTTGCTTCCGTTTATTGGATACGGTGAATTTTTATCTAGTGCATACTTGGCTGCATGAGCCTTTTCAAAATCGTGTTTTCTCCTCAAATACTCTTTGTGTTCTGCAGGATTTTACAGGAGGTCTATTTTCATCTCTTATAGGAAGTTCCTTATTCCTCTCTATTAACTCTAGTTAATAGCGTTAACTCTATTAACGCTAGTGCATTAACTTATGATGCACTAGCAACAGAAGAGGGTTCTTTTTTCTCCCTGCTTCCCCACCACTTCTTCCCTATAGATATCTCACGATAGCCCTTCACACTGGTGCAGAGTGATCCCTCGTTGTGGCTTTGATTTCTTGTCTGTTCACAACATTCAGCAGGTTTTCATGGGCTATATGTTTAAACACTGTGAGCACATTTTACTGTAGAAAGTTTCTTCTTCAGAGTGTCCTCAGGTTTTTAAGTTATTTTCTATTTGTTTCCCATGAAAATTTAAGTGCAGGTATCAGTTAGAGCCCAGCAGTCCTTACAAATATGAAGTGCCCATGAATAATGGTTATAGTGTTGCTGTTTAAAGGGCCACAGAAAGTCTTCTATCTCTACGCTTATCGCTATGATAACCAGAGTCTTACGGTTAGTCTTAGTTTCTGGTATTAAGTTAGAGTGGAGTATGAGAGCAGAAGCCAAAAAGGTTTGTCTCTTGAATACTCGTTTTCTTTTAAGTTAATGAGCACTTTTTCTTAGAGTAAATTTGACTTACAAAGCTGTGCCTCCCCTGGAAGGACAGAATCCTGCTCATGTTTACCCATGCACATGGCTGTTCATGTTTGGTTTCTTTCTCATATAGGTTATTAGCACGGTTAGTACCCACCGTTGGCAATGTAGGTCATGTTGATTATGTATTTTATATGTATTGTCAGTATGGGGTGGCACTAGTGACAAAGAACCCTCCTGCCAATACAAGAGACATAAATGAGACCTGGGTTTTATCCTTGGGTTGGGAAGACCCCCTGGAGGAGGGCATGGAAACCCATTCTAGCATTCTTGCCTGAGGAATCCTATGGACAGAGGAGCCTGGTGGGCTGCAGTCCATGGGGTCGCAAAGAGTCAGATGTGACTCAGCAAGCATGCAGGTACTAGAACAGACAACCAAAGGCTGTGTCTCCTTCCCACTTTCTTTTAATTAAGTATAACTTTATTTCTCATTGTAGTAACCTTGATATACAAGTTGATATAGGTTGCAGGTGTGCAAAATGTTTTTTCTTTAATTTTAAAAGTACATATATGTATTCACATTTGGGTTTTTTTCTCATTTATTACACAGTGTTGATGGAATATTCCCTTGGTATACCTAGCTCCTTGTGAATTATCTATTTTATCTGGAGCGATTATACTAGTTACATCTAAATTTTTGAGTTTATATCTTCCCCTCCACATGTTCCTTTTTTAAGCATAAGTTTATCTTTTATGTCTCTGAGTCTTATGGTTTACTTAACTAATTCATTGGTGTGTAGGTTTAGGTTCCACCTATGAGCGATATGATAATTTTTTTTTTCCCCTCATTCTGACTTTTACTTAGTTTGATCATCCTGAGTTTTGCCTATGTTCCCCCAAACTGCATCATTTCATTCTCATTTCCGGCTGAGTCATACTTCACTGCGTCCATGTCGCTTCTTCGTTATGCGTTTATCTCTCCGTAAACATTTTGTATGCTTCCATTTGTTATATACTATGAAGTGTAGTCCCTGGCGCACTTGGCTGCATGAGCCTTTTAAAAACCTTGTCTTCCCTTCAAATGCTCACTTGGAGTGGTTCTGCAGGGATCTGTGGGACACCTACTTTCTTCTCCTAAACGCAGGTCCATACTCCTGTCTACAGCGACTCATCATTTACGCGCCACCAGCACCGTGACGGGGTTCCCTTTCCTTCACGCCTTTTCTACCAATTCTTTCTTTTAAATTTATCATCATGGCCTCTCACGTTGGTGCAGAATGCTCTCCTGTTGTGACTTTGATTTTATGTCTGGCATAATTCACAGCGTTAGGCAGATTTCCATGGCTGTTTTTTAACCACTGTGAGTAGAATTTATTGTAGAAAAATTCCTTCTTGATAGTCTGTCCTGTTTTTTATTACTGTGGATTTGTTTCCCATGAAGGTTTAAGTGCAGATATCATTTAGAGCCCAGAGTTTTGTGAGTATGAAGTGCTCATGAACAATAGTTTGAAGTTTGCTGTTTTGGAAAGGGCCACAGAGCAGCAGAATTACTTCACGACTTCCTTTTGTTACTATGGTAACCGGAGCCTTGGGTAAGTCCTGGCTTCTCATTGTAAATTGGAGCGGAATATGAGAGCAGAAGCCACCAAACCTTGGGTCTCATCGCTTCTTCTTTGTCTTTTTTTAGGTGATATGTATTCTTTCCTGGAGTAAATCTGACTTACAATGTTGTGCTGCCTCTAGCGGTACGGAGTCTTTTTCACTTATATTCTTGCAGGTTTCTATTCTTGTTTTTCACAACTAGCTTATTAGAGTGTTTAGTAAAACACCCTTGGAAAAGTGGATCCAGGTTGATAATATATTTTACATATCTCATTGTTATAACTTAATCCCAACCTCTTAATCCTTCCACCCACCCTTGTGCTAAGTTGCTGCAGTCATGTCCAACTCTTTGTGACCCCATGGGCTTTTTGTGACCCCATGGGCTTAGCCCACCAGGCTCCTCTAGGCACGAATACTGGACTGGGTTACCATGTTCTCCTCTAGGGGATGTTCCCAACCCAGGGATCGAACCCACTTCTTTTCATGTCTCCTGCATTGGCAGACAGGTTCTTTACTCCCAGCGTTACCTGGGAAGACCCTCCACCCATCCTTTGTGTGTGAGTCACTCAGTGGTGTCTGACTCTTTGCGACCCCTTGGACTGTGGCCCGCAAGGCTCCTCTGTCCATGGGATTTCCCAGGCAAGAATACTGGAAGGGGTAGCTGTATCCTCGTCCAAGGGATCTTCCTGACCCAGAGATCGAACCCAGGTCTCCTGCATTGCAGGCAGATTCTTTCCTGTCTGAGCAAGCAAGGAAGCCACCTGCCCCCTCCTGCTAAGTTTGTTTCCTAAGGACTGTCTGGTTATTTCATATGTAAATGAGTTCTTTGGGAAGAATTCTCATTCCCACCTACAAGTGATATCATATGATATTTCTTTTCCTCGCTCTGACTTCAATTACTATGATTATCTCTAGATTAATCTCTATCATTGCAAATGACATTAGTTCATTCTGTCCTGGCAGAGTCATTATCCCACTGTGTCCGTGTATGACTTGTTCTTTATCCACTTTGCTGTTCATATGCATTTTGATTCCCTTCTTGCCTTGGCAAGTAGATATCCTGTACTTTCTGGTGCATAATGTATTCAAATTCTGCTATCTCTGCCTATATTCATAAAAATGGGACTGCCAGATCATGTGGCAGCTCTAGTTTTGCCTTTAAAAGTTGGTTTTTATAATGCCTGTTACCAACTACATCCCACCAGCACCATAAACATTTCATTTTTTCTCAACCCGACTCAGCACTTCTTGAATGTAGATGTTTTTGATATTGGTTTTTGTGACTCTCTTCTGATATTGGTCTTCTTGTTGTCTTGATTTTTGTATCTTTAATAATTTGCCTCCCTGAGTAACTTTTCATCTGCTCTTTTTTTTCAAATGTTGTAAACTTATTTACCTTTTGATATTTTGTTCTGATAGTTTGCCTTACTTAACATTCTTTTAATAGTTACCCCTGTTTTTTCTTTTTAATGCAGTTATCCTTTAGGGCCCAGCAAATTTTGTCAACAAGATCCTTAGCGAAAAGATGACACTAGGGTTGTATTAATAGAGTAGAGTCTATCAGAACAAACACCCAAAAGTTGCGTCCCTTTTTCAATTTTCTTTAATAAATATACTTTAAATTCTAATTGTAATTTTCATTAAATATATTTAAATGCTCATGCTAAGGTACTGTGAGTTATCAGCTTTCAAAATACCTTCTTTGATTTAAATATACATATATCAATTCACATGCAGACTTTCCTCATATCGGTTATCATAAATTGTCAGTAGAACTCCATCAATAGGTCCTTGCTGAGAATTGGTTTTACAGGGAATGATCATATTTGTTACATCTACAGTTTTGACTTTATCCCTTGCCCAATTCTTCCTCCTTTAGAAAGCACGAGCTTGTTTTTGAAGTCTCTGAACCTGCTTATGTTTTCTCAGTTAGTTCACTGGTGTGTGTTTTTAGATTCTAACTATATAATATGATATTTGTCTTTGTCTGATTCTGACTTCGCTTACTTTGATTATCCCTAGTTTTGTCTGTGTTCCTTAAATTTTCACTATTTCATTCTTTTTTTGTGGCTGAATCGTATTACATCTTCTTTATCCATTCAACTCTCCAGAAATATTTTGTGTGCCTCCATTGGTTGGATATTGTAAATTCACACTTGGCTGCATGAGCCTTTTCCAAGCCTTGTTCTCCCCTCAAACACTCTCAGCGTGTTTCTGCAGGATTCTATGTGGGTCTATTTTTATCACTTGAAGACAGTTCCATACTTCTCTCCAGTGACCTTTACCATTTCCATGTCACAGACACCATTACAGGATTCCTTTTAGGACATTTATTCTTTGTAGATTTTTCGTGACGGCCTTTCACAGTGGTGCCAAGTCATGCCTTGTGGAAGGTGTGACTTGCATCTCTGTCATAATTCACAACGTTTACAACTTTTCGTGGACTCTTTTTTTAAAAACAGCATGAGTTGAATTACTTTAGAATTTTCTTTTTGATTGTCAGCCCAGTTTTTATGATTTTCAATTTACTTCCCTTAAAATTTTTTTAGGTACAGGTATCATTTAGAGCCTGATGGTCCTTGGAATATGAAGTCACCATGAACAATGGTTTTGATATTGCTTTTTCGGAAATGGGCCCAGGGCGACAGAAGGGCTTCCGGCTGTCTCTTGTTACTATGGTATCTGGGGCTTGAGGTGTGGCACTACTGGTTGTAAACTAGAGTGAAATGTGTGAGAAGAAGCCACCCAAAGCTTTCATATTTTTTCCCTCCAAAGTAATGTGTATTTTGTATTAAAATAAAAGATTTACAAAGTTGTTTTTTTTGTAGGTACCCAATCTTCTTCAGTTTTATTTATATATCTATTGATGTTTGGGGAGAAGGCAATGGCGCCCCACTCCAGTACTCTTGCCTGGAGAATCCCATGGACGGAGGAGCCTGGTGGGCTGCCGTCTGCGGGGTTGCACAGAGACAGACACGACTGAAGCGACTTAGCAGCAGCAGCAGCAGCATTGATGTTTGGAGTTTTTCCACATGTAGGTTGTTATAGAACGTTTAGTACACCCCTTTCCAAAGTAGGTCCATGTTGATTATTTTTTGTGTATTTGTGGGTATGAGTTAATTCCTTCTTCCTAATCTATCCCCCTTTCTCCACCACTTATCTTTGGTGACCATAAGTTTGTTGCCTTACACTGTGTCTTTATTTCATGTGAAAATAAGCTTCAAATAATGAATACCTCTTTCCCACCTGTACATGACATCGCACAATATTTTCTCTCAGTCTGACTTTATATTTTCTTGGTGGCTCAGACGGTAAAGAATTTGCCTGCAATACAGGAGACCTGGGTTCATTCTCTGGGTCAGGAAGATTCCCTGGAGAAGGGAATGACAACCCACTCCAGTATTCTCACCAGGAGAATCCCATGGACAGAGAAACCTGGTGGGCTACAGTCCATGGCGTCTCAAAGGGTTGGCTAAGCAACTAACACTTTCACTTTTTCCTTCGTTTATTTAAGTCCCTGCAAATGGCATGACTTTGTTTTTTTTAGTCAGTCATATTTTGCTGTATCCATGTATCGCTTTCTCTTCATCCATTCATCAGTACGTGTACACTGTGCTTACTTGGTCCATGTCTTGGCTATTGTTTATGCGCTGCTGTAGTGCATGCTTGGGTGCATAAGTTTTTGAAAATCCGGTTTCCTCTACATATACTCTCATGAGTGGGAAACTGTTACCAATAACCAGCACCTAAAGTGTCCTTTTCCTTCACCTTACTAGCATTTCTCATTCGTAAATTTTCTGAGAGTGATGTTTCTGACTTCTCTATGGTGATATATATCATTTTGTCATTTTGACTTTCCTATGTCTAATTCTTGAGGTCGTGTCATTTAGAGCTCAACGATTTTTCAGAATATTAAGTACTGATGAGCAAAAAGTTTTATGTTTGCTGTTTTGGGGTGTGGCCACAGGGTGGCAGGATTTCCTCATGCCCAACGTGTTTAGTAAACAGCCTTCAGAGAATCAAGAGTCTGATGGCTGAAAAGGCTTAAAAAGATCCCATCAATTATCTAGCATCAGGTATCTAGAATCAGGAGTATTTGACCTGCACTCTACAGGAACATTTTAAGATCCAGAAGTTTGTTTTAAAAGATGCTTTTTGTTCCTTGGAAGGAAAGCTATGACAAACCTAGACAATGTATTAAAAAGCAGAGACATCACTTTGCCAATAAAGGTCCATCTAGTCAAAGCTATGGTTTTTCCAGTAGTCATGTATGGATGTGACAGTTGGACCATAAAGAAGACTGAGTGCCCAAGAAGATTCTGGAGAGTCCCTTGGACTGCAAGGAGATCCAACTAGTCAATCCTAGAGGAAATCAACCTGGACTATTTATTGCAAGGTCCATTGTTCAAGCTGAAGCTTCGATACTTTGGCCACCTGATGTTAAGAGCCAACTCATTGGAAAAGACCCCAATGCTGGGAAAGATTGAGGGCAGGAGGAGAAACAGGTGGCAAAGGATGACATAGTTCGATAGCATCACTGACTCAGTGGACATGAATAACTCTGGGAGACAGTGGAGGGCAGAGGAGTCTGGTGTGCTGCAGTCCATGAGGTTGCAAAGAGTCAGACACGACTGAGCAACTGAACAGCGACAGTTTGTTTTCCACTTGTGAGAAGTAAAGTAGTTTCCAGGCACTAAAACCCAACTTGATAAAATCTATGTGTCCAGCCAGGGTCACTGGACAAATTGCTTTAAGGCAGACTTCTGTAAAACCCTGAAAGCATTTTATGCACTCAACTGCTGAGTGTCCAACTCTTTGCAACCCCATGGACTCTGTATATCAGGCTCCTCTATCCATGGGATTTTCCAGGTAAGAATACTGGAGTGGGTTGCCATTTCCTCCTCCAGGGGCTCTTTCCCACCCAGGGATCAAACCTGCATCTCTTGCATCTCCTGAGCTACCTGGGAAGCCTGAAAGTATTTTATTACTGGATAATTTGGATCTATAGAGAGGCAAAGTCTCTTTCTGTTGTTATTTGTAAATGCTTCCTTATACAGCTCTATTTAAATGGCTTTGTGCTCTTCTAAAATGACTCTCTGATGACAATGGCCTCGCTTTATGAACTTATGCCCCAAACTATTTTGTTTACTAGGGCTTCTCTGGTGGCTCAGTGGTAGTGTCCACCTGCCAGTGCAGGAGACACTGGCTCAATCCCTGGATTGGGAAGATCCCCTGCAGGAGGAAATGGCAGCCCACTCCAGTATTCTTGCCTGGAGAATCCCAGGTACAGAGAGGAGCCTGGTGGGCTACAGTCTATTTAGACACAACCAAATAGCAGCAATTTTGTCTTCTGCCCAAGTGTGGTTTGCTGCTGTTGGCTGTTAAGTCACTAAGTCATGTCTGGTTAAAAAAGCAAGCAAACCAGCCAAACAGCCCGTGAACTGTTTTTTAAACAGGCTGAAAGTGCCATCTACTGACCAATCTGTAGAAATGCCCAAGGAATGTAGCCAGCCTTATTGACTGAGAGCCAGAGGAACTAGGATGTCATGGCAAGTTAGACTCTAAGTATCTTACATCTAATTATCTTCCGAGTTATATTCTGTTTGTAATGAGTTATGTAGTTATATTTATGCTCTCTCCAGGCATGCTTCAGTCTCTGGTTACAGAATAAGACATTGAAAATTATTTACAATTATAAGACAGTGTCAGGTTAATGCGCTTTCCATTAGATCCCGATTACCCAAGGCCAAAATGCCTTTAGAGTTCTGGAGCAAAAATGCTCTTTGCCACTTTAACTCCTAGTAATGACTGAGGCCCAGAGCGCCCTGAGGGCAGCTCCTACTGCAGACCTGACTGTATTTATTCTACAGTGTGTGGAACAGTGACAGAAAAAGAGGAAGCTCTAAAATAGTGGAAACTTTCAGGTATGCAAAAATGGTTTCATTTTTTTTATACAGTTTTGCTGTTTTGTTTTTCATGGAACATCCATGATAGAACAGGCCCAGACTGATTTTTGAGAATAAAGTGTACATTTTCTTCCCCTCAGAGATATTGGCAGCCAAATTAATTAAAACATGTCTTTACTATGGGCCTGGCATAAATTCAGACTTGCCTTGGACAGGTAACTGATTTCCAGGCTGTCTTAAACCCAGCAAGTGTTCAAGGAATGTTCTAGTGACTGGAGTGGACAACAGTGTACAGCTAGGATTTCGTTATTTGTGGGGCATGTGTGTTTGTCTTTAATCCTTAAACGGAGATCTGTTCTTCTCTCCCACATAACTTATCATTTGTTTGACTCTGAAATACATTGGTTAAGTTTTTATGATAAGCTAGTTCTGTACAATCATCTGTAAAGTGTTTATTTAAATACAAACAATATACACTCTTGTTCAAGTTCATCCTGAGTTAAAAGTACACAAAAACTGGATAATTTAGAGTAAAAGTAAAATTTCTCTTTCACACCCATCATCAAGTCACGTGGCTCATTGTTCCTCCAACTTTTTAAAACCATTTTCACATGCACATTTATTTACACACAGTTTCCTATTTAGCTTCTGTTAAACAATAGTATGACTTTGAGGTGTCACTACGTCCTGTGCTGGGGGGTGGTTTTCCACTGCTATTTCATAATTTGATAATAGTGTATAAAAAGCTTTCTTTAGAACCTCATGATTCTGCATGAGCATATCCAGGTTCATATTTCATTTCTATCTCATGTTCCCCAATCACTTATGTATAATTTAAAAGCTTCTATTTTCTCAGAGATGAATTTTCCTTAAAGTCCATCAACCACTTTTTGTGGTTTCTTAACATATTCTATAATCTTGTCTCAAATTCCTTAAAACCTCGAGCAATAGTCATGTCTGCCTTCCTGTGACCCCATAAGACTGCAGCCCGCTAGGCTCCTCTTCTGCCCATGGGATTTTCCAGGCAAGAATGCTGGAATAGGTTACCATTTCCTCCTACGGGGGGATCTTCCGCACCCAGGAATGAACCACGTCTCCTGCATTGACAGGCAGATCTTTACCACTGAGCCACCTGGAAAGCCCACATGAACATCATTACAGACTAACTAAACATGTCAGTCAGAGCTGACGGACATTAGAGATTGTTGTTCAGTTGCTAAGTCATGTCCAACTGTTTATGACCATGGACCGCAGCACACCTGGCTTCCCGATCCTTCACCATCTCCCAGAGCTTGCTCAAACTCATGTCCATCAAGTCAGTGATGCCATCCAACCCCTCTTGTCCTCTGTCACCCCTTCTCCTCCTGCCTTCAATCTTTCCCAGCATCAAGGGCTTTTCCAAGGAGTCAGTTCTTCGCATCAGGTGGCCAAAGTATTGGAGTTTCAGCTTCAGCATTAGTCCTTCCAAGGAACACTCAGGACTTATCTCCTTTAGGATGGACTGGGTGGATCTCCTTGCAGTCCAGACCTTCTCCAAATCCTGAGGAAGTATCGGCATCTTGGGATCATCACAGAGCCAGGCCCCTTCCACCATCTTTCACTCATCCATTCAGTGGTGACTGGAAACCAACTACTCTTGGTACTAGGAGAGAACCATGAGCCAGACACCAACCCTGCTTTCAAGAAGGGTTCAGTGCAGCCGAGAAGTCAAATAGGAACTGATATCTGATGAATGTTGTTGTTCAGTCGCTGGGACTCTCTTGCGATCCCACGGATTATAGCTTGCCACGTCCTTCTGTCCATGGGTTCTCCAGGCAAGAATACGGAGTGGATGGCCTTCCCTTCTCCAGGGGATTGAAACCCACCTCTCCTGCAGGGGCAGGCAGACTTTTCACCGTTGAGGTGCCTCGGAAGCCTGATGAATGTAAGAGGGTGAATCACAGAAGTCCTCTGGGAGCTGATAGTGAGAGTGTAATGGGCAGGAAGGCCAGAGGTGCCCAAGCGGCAGGAGGAAATAAATTGCAAGGGGCGGACGTTTTTATGTCCTTCTCTGTTGATGAAATCGGTTCTGCCTAAGACTAACCTTTTTTTTTTTTCTTTTCTCAAACCTTGGGCTGATAATGACTCAACAAACCAGTATTTGTGTCAATTGTTTATTGCTGGGGGACACTTCGTGCCATCCTATCTTAAAAATGCATTTTGTGGGAGAAGGGCCGGATGAAATTCCCTCAGCTTTGCGGTCTCTCTTATTTGATTAGCAGCTCGCCAACAGACACAAAATGCCTTGCTAAAAACTAGCAAGCGGACGCTTTTTCCCCGTCTGATGTCTACGTGAGCCTCCTCTCTGACCCCAGATCGAAATCCTCTCTTGTGGAGGTCACGAATCCCGGCATAACACGTGGCTCACAGCAGCAACCTTTCAATGCGAAGGGTTAGGGAAGGCTCCCCTGAAGAAAGGGTGTCACTGAACTTGAAGAAATACGATGGGCAGGCGGCTGAACTAGGGATAGGGAGACGAGCTCTACAGGCAGAGGATAGCATATGCAAAACCCTGGGATCAGGGGAAACACATGCTGTCGAGGAGCTAAAAACACGTCCTGGGTGGCTGGGAGATGAGTGGGGAGATGCAAGGAGCGTTTGTGGGAGGACAGGAACCTTGAGCCTGATGGTAATGAGAAACTAAGGATGAGGTTTTCATTCCTAAAAAGTAACATTTTTCTACTGTCGGAAGGATAGATTGGGAGGCGGGTACAGAGAGAACAACGTTGCAGGGTGGGCAGAGATGGAAAATTAGACATTGTATCCAGGTCAGGAATTCGACAAGTAAGAAAATAGAGATCAATCCTGAGAACTTGATTCTTGACCATCCTCCTGAGGAGGACAAAGACATGAGAAGGAGAGATGCTGCAGCTGAGCCTGGCCTGGATGAGCTGACCTGCAGATGCACAAATCCAGCCAAGTCCGGTTTAGATCAGTCAACTTCAGTCAACATTTAGACATACGCTGCGCATGCATTCTAAGTCACTTCAGTCGTGTCCAAACTCATTGCAACCGCATGGACTGTATGAGGCCCGCTCCTCCGTCCACAGGATTCTCCAGGCAAGAACACCAGAGTGGGTTGCCATTTCCTCCTCCAGCGCATCTACCCCGACCCAGGGGTTGAACCTGCATCTTTAAAGTCTCCTCCATTGGTAGGCAGGTTCTATACCTCTAGCGCATCTTGGGAAGGCCCAGACCTGTGGCTAAGTTATGGAAATGGCCAACGAATACAAAAGCATCTTGTCTAGTAAGGTGTTTACTTTTTCAAGGCCACAGAGCAAACCGAAGCTGGGGGTAAAGGAACTTAACCAAAACCTTGATCTCCTGTCTGGCACCATTTGCACAAACATCCTCTATGCTTTTGATAAGAAGCGCTGGAAGAACAGGCAGTGCCCAGTGTAGGGTCAACACTGGAGACAAGAGTGTGAGGAAAGTGGGGAGGGGAGGATGAGCGGGGAGGAGGCAGGAAAAGTGGCTTCAGGACAGCGGATCCAGAAAGCAAACTGTCAGGGGGAATGGACGGGACACATCAACAGGATTCAGTGTTTGGACGTGAGGAGTCTGGACAGGGTCGTCCAGGAGGAGCCTCAGGTTATGGGCTGTGGGACCTGAGTGATGAGGGCCCCGCTAGTAGACAGAGGAATCAGTCTGCAACTTTCTCCTGCTAGATTCAAAACCCATTTCAATTCAAACAGAAAGACTAAGTACATGAATGTATAGTTTCCAAGGTTGAAACACTATTTTCTTCATTCATTTTATGAAAAAAAAATCCAGCACAAAAAATCAATTTAAAAAAGCTTCAATCTGTGACAAAATGTTGGGCTTCCCCAGCGGTTGAGATGGTAAAGAATCTTGCCTGCAGTGGCAGGAAACCCAGGTTTGATCCCTGGGTCAGGAAGATCTCCTGGAGAAGGAAATTACAACCCCCTTCCTATATTTGCCAGCAGAATCCCATTGACAGAGGAGCCTGGCGGGCTCCAGTCCATTGGGGTTGCAAACAGTCAGACACAACTGAGCTACTGACACATACGACAAAATTTTTTTACCCATAGCTTTCTGTAAAATGAATGCCCTATTTCTGTGTGTTTATCAGGGGAGGAGGAAACAGTGGCGAGGGGAGGATTTTGAAGTTAAAACTATGCAAAGAAGACTGATCTACAAACTGTCCTCCTGGTTCAAAGGCTGCAACTAAAATCCACTGTAAAACGACAATTACACACAAAAAATGCTACATTTTTAACAGAATGAACAGCTTCTTTATTTTACGCACTTCATGCAAACTATTACTATTGTCTAAAAGGATTCCTCCCACACTGCACCCAGGCTGGACACATAACAGCAGCTGAAGAAAAGAGCTGTAAAAGCAGAAGGTGAAAAGCGCTGGCTACACAGAAGATAATGTTCCCTTTGAGTTGGTAACTGTCTGGACCTACCCCACAGGCAAGGACACCTTGGCAAGAAAGCATGGTCTGAACCCCGGTGGGTCAAACCTTGACTGAAGACAAACCACACGGGCTGTTACAGAACATTTTAAAATTCACCTTGTTGACCTGGGCCAGCGGTTTTATCACAGCAGATTTAGAGGCCAAATAGCCTGTGTCAGTGGGAGGACACAGCTGGTTAGATCAACGCAGGTGACGTCAGCCAGGCTCACTTCGGATGTTCATGATAAATAATACCAGCTTGTGGGAACTTGTCTCCACACATCACCAGGGTGGGTAACATCACTCATCACTCTAACATTGAGGTTGTTCAATAAGATCTACAGGAAAACCGGAAGTTGGTTTTAAGAGAAGGAAAAAACTACAATGATTTAGGTAGGATACAGATGCTTACCCCCAGCCCAATAATTTTTCCTATAGACCGCAATGGCTCACCTCTTACCTCTAAAAACAGAAACATTTTTAGTTCTCAAATTTTCCTGAGGCCTGTACGTCAGGGTCATGAAACTGAATTCACGTTGGCTCCCTTTAGGGTGTAGGACAGGATGCTCTTGATTAACATTAGGTTAGTGTTCGTTGCTCAGTCGTGTCCCAACTCTTTGCCACCCCTTCACAGCCCACCAGTCTCCTCTGTCCATGGTTCTCCAGCAAGAATAGTGGAGTGGATTGCCATTCCCTCCTCCAGGGGATCTTCCCAACACCAGGGGATCGAACCCAGGTCTCCTGCATTTCAGGCAAACTCTTTATCATTGGAGCTACAGGGAAGACCTAAATATTAGGTTCAAAGACCCTAAAGAGAGAGTCCAGGAGTACTCTCAGAACAGACACAGGTTAGATGAGAGAAAACACAGGTTTAGATGAGATGAATCACAGAGAAACAGTTACCCAAGAGATATGGACACCATAGTAGCAGTCAGCAAGCGGCAGTGTCATTATCTTAAAATTAGGCCCCAGTCACTTGGCTGACACCAATAGAGCTGGAATTTGCACTTTAAGTCTTTCTGAACCAGCTGGTTGCACACTCAGCCTAGCGGAGGTGACCATATCGTGGCTCATGATAGTTCACGAAACATTTTGGCTGCACGTTTTCAAAGGGCGCTTTCAAGGATCCACTGATTCACTGGGAAAATAAGAGAAATGGCTTCCTAGAAATAATCCAGTACATTATGAGAAACACTGGGCTAGATGAAACACAAGCTGGAATCAAGATTGCCGGGAGAAATATCAATAACCTCAGATATGCAGATGACACCACCCTTATGGCAGAAAGTGAAGAAGAACTAAAGAGCCTCTTGATGAAAGTGAAAGAGGAGAGTGAAAAAGTTGGCTTAAAACTCAACATCCAGAAAACTAAGATCATGGCATCCGGTCCCATCACTTCATGGCAAAT
This sequence comes from Okapia johnstoni, assembly GCA_024291935.2. Taxonomy (NCBI): domain Eukaryota; kingdom Metazoa; phylum Chordata; class Mammalia; order Artiodactyla; family Giraffidae; genus Okapia; species Okapia johnstoni. The sequence continues at coordinate 33,783,598 of CM044327.1, read as the reverse complement.
AGGGGGAAACAGTGGAAACACTGGCAGACTTTATTTTGGGGGGGTGTTCCAAAATCACTGCAGATGGTGACCTCAGCCACAAAATTAAAAGACACTTGCTCCTTGCAAAAAAAAGTTATGACCAACCTAAACAGCATATTAAAAAGCAGAGACATCACTTTGCCAACAAAGGTCCATCTAGTCAAAGCTGTGATTTTTCCAGTAGTCATGTATGGATGTGAGAGTTGGACTATGAAGAAAGCTTAGCACTGAAGAATTGATGCTTTTGAACTGTGGTGTTGGAGAAGACTCTTGAGAGTCTGTTGGACTGCAAGGATATCCAACCAGTCCTTCCTAAAGGAGATCAGTCCTGAATATTCATTGGAAGGACTGATGCTGAAGCTGAAATTCTAATGCTTTGGCCACCTGATGCGAAGAACTGACTCATCTGAAAAGACCCTGATGCTGGGAAAGATTGAAGGCAGGAGGAGAAGGGGACGACAGAGGATGAGATGGTTGGATGGCATCACTGACTCAATGGAGATGACTTTGAGTAAACTCCGGGAGTTGGTGATGAACAGGGAGGCCTGGCGTGCTGCAGTCCACGGGGTCACAAAGAGTCGGACGTGACTGAGCAACTGAACTGAACTGAACTGAATGAAGGATGAAACAATCTGAGGATTCTTGTCAAAGTGCAACCTGAGTTTCAATAAAAGGGTAATTGATTAAATATAGCTCATGGATATGAAAGAGTTTGAAATATAAAGACCTAAAACTTAATCAGAAAGCTACGACCACTGAGGGGCTACTGGAGAGACAATCTATGTGAATTAGCAAAGTAACACTGCTTGTGAATATAAACTAACATGGGGAGATTTCAAATGAAGACCATCACTGAAGGAGCTGCCTAGAATTCACGTGTAGAGAAATGACTGAATGAATATTATGTGAGTGATTTTTCAAAGATCTCTTCTTTCTTGTCAATAACAAGGATTGTGCACTGGAGATGAGCCCATTGAACGTAATGAATACAAGGAATTTCACTTATAACAATTTTGACTCCACATGTGTTAACTCACACAGGACAGAAGCTGCATACTTTCAGTCCCACGAGTAGAGACAGCAGCCATTATTCATCATTGAATTAAGGTAAGCTAATTATACTGGGGGCTTCCCTGGTGGCTCAGAGGGTAAAGTGTCTGCCTGCAATGTGGGAGATCTGGGTTCGATCCCTGGGTTGGGAAGATCCCTTGGAGGAGGAAATCACAACCCGCTCCAGTATTCTTGCCTGGAAAATCCCATGGACAGAGAAGGCTGGTGGGCTACAGTGCATGGGGTCGTAAAGAGTCAGACACGACTAAGCAACTTCACTTTCAATTATACTAGGGGGAAAAAATACACACAGATCTTAGAATGTGGAAGGTCTTTAGTCAACCCTCCAACCTTTTATATGTTCCAAAGAATTTGAGATGTATTTTTTTTACACTTAATCTGGATTGAACTTGAACGTTATACATCTCAAAGGGAAACCACAGAAGTATATAGCTGTGCATCAGCTTCAGCTTGTGAGTTTGTTAAAACTGCAGATCCAATTCTAGCTCACCAGCTATAAGTGATTACTGCTTACCTACACTTGTAACAGGAACCCCAGGTGATAATGACGCAGGTGAGTCTGCGACATTTTGAGTAACATAAGCTGAGAATTCAGGAGATTCTGCTTTGTATAAAATAAATCATTTTAATCACAGTGCTTTGCCAGTAACAAACACATTAAAGCTACTACTTTTTCTTTTTTTTTTTAACTACTATACTTGATACATATGCTCCATGGATATGAGGTATCCAAAAGTAATGGGTTTTGCCCTCATATACTATAGATATTGGAGAAGGAAATGGCAACCCACTCCAGTGTTCTTGCCTGGAGAATCCCATGGACAGGGGAGCCTGGTGGGCCACAGTCCATGGGGTCGCAAAGAGTTGGACACCACTGCGCGACTAACACACACACTCTGGATACAGTATCCATGCAGTTGTCTACAGCAGTGGAAATATCGGTGCCAGGCGCTGCTTATGCTTAGAAACGGATGCTCCCACTCCCATTTCCGAGCCGAGTGGTGCTCCAGGGCCGATAGTCGCAGGCCCACCTGACCTGCCCAAGCACAGGCCAAGAGAAAGCCTTCAGGTAGACAGTCCCAAGTTCATGCTGAGTCATACCAGAGGCATGGACTAGAGCTCTCAGTGCTTGAGAGAGGACAAGACAACATTTGTGTCATGAAGACAGTTACAGAAATAAAGTGTAGAGGGAAATGGAGCTTCCTGGGGGGCTCAGTGGTAAAGAATCCACCAGTCAATGGAGGAGATGCAGGTTCAATCCCTGGATCGAGAAGATCCCCTGGAGAAGGAAATGGCAACCCACTCCAGTAGTCTTGCCTCGGAAATCCCACGGATGGAGGAGCCTGGCGGGTTACAAGTCCACGGGGTCTCTAAGTTATAGAGTCAGCTATAACTTAGCAACTAAGCAACAACAACACAGAGGGAAATGCATTAGAGACAGAAAGAGTGATAGGCTATTATCGTTAACATAAATTAGAAACACAGAAAAAAAAGCATATTATGTATGTCACTCTCATAACTTCTGTGTGGACAAATTAAGACCACATTACACAGTGCCTCTTGGAGAAGAATAGAAACTTAGGGGCTTCCTGGAAATTGATGAGGAGATGCTGTCATAACCTGGGGGAGTGATTTAAAACATCCATGTCCTTCTGCTCCTTTAGGCTAATGGATCTGCTCTTCCTGGATCCTCTCAAAACCCTAACCTCCCACAGCATACACAGGACATTCATATTCAGGCTCCCTAAGAGTAAGAACTGTATGGACTACAAGGTCCCTCCCCTTTTAACCCCGGGGTCTTGGCTCACCAGAGTACATTGAAACAGGAGGGGCACAGGGTCAACCCAAGTCCTCACGACTACATTTCCCAGAGCTCCGGGCTGATGGTGACTAGACTCAGGGGGCGGAGCACTTTGCAAACAGGAGGGAGGCTCTTCCTGGGCTGGTCCAGGAAGTGGGAGGGTGGCAGTCAGCCTGGTTCCTGGTCATGGGCCCCAGCGACCTCGGTGAGTGACCTGTTTATGCTTTGAAACTGGGGCTTGATCCTATTTCACATGTGAGTCCAGGAGACTGGAGACTACACGGGCCTGAATTTCAGGTCCCAGGACAGTCCAGGAAGTTTGACTGACACGTGTTTACACTGGAATTGCTGTGCAGCATAACGGAGGGGTCACAGACCCCCACTGCAGCTGTCAGGGTTAGCGTCATAGCCACACGACACCCCAGCTGTGAAGACTCGGCAGGACATAGAAGCATCTCTAAACATCAGTTTATCCCTTGGAACACTGGAGCTAACAAGAGAGCTTACCTAGAAAGTCTGTTGTGAAGACTAAAGGAATATATAAAAGATAGCTAGTGTGTACAACACATTAAACACTCTGAAACACCCTGTTTCAGAGGACAGGGTTCTCCTCCTGGATAACTGCAACAGCGATGTCCACCTTCTCTGTCCCTAACTGAGCCCTTGGGGAAGGGCTCTGTCAGTCCTGCAGGCAGCAAGTTCATGATCACCCCTGCTCCTCCGGCATTAAGGGATCAGAAACACTCAGTTGGTCCCAAAACACCCAGGGAGGCTGGGTTGCGTTGTCTGCACAGTGTAAGGGAATTCTTGGGGAGGTTTTCTCTGGCTAGAAGGAGGGCCCCAACGGGTCTCCAGGGGCCAAACACAACAGGAACGACTCTCTCAGCGCCAGGCAGGCCGATGACAGCGTTCCCTGAGCACTGATTGCGCAGAGCTCCACAGGAGAAAGGGGCCTGTGGAGGCCGACGGCCCTGAAGCCGGGGGCCCCGTGAGCTCTCTGCCCTGGACTCTGCTCCCCGGCCCTGCCCTGTGTCCACAGAAACGACACGCCTGCTGGCTCTCTGATCACCGAACTTTCCCCTCCTTTGAGTCACCCTTTAGTTTCTCAGCCGCACAATAGCTGACCCCACCCTCTCGCACTCAGAAGGAAGTTGTTAGCTGCCAACTATATATATATCAGTCCATCCCGCCCAGAGACTTATTCTGTTTGGCCTTTACAGGTTTCAATAGTTCAGAGCCAGTTGTAAAAACAGGCAGATTACACCCACAAATCTGACTTTCTACTTCTCCTCAAAAGGGAATAAAAAGCAAAACAAACATTCAGACATTTCTGCTGACGGAATTTGACCTTCTTTGGCTTTTTCCTTGGACGGGCGGTTCTGCAGGCCTTCTGTGCTCTCGGCTTCGTGAAGAGGGTCTGTGGGCTTGGCTTCCAGGCAACCTCTTTTTTTTCATCCAGAAGATCACTGGGCTGGCCACTTGCCCCCTAGGACTGGGCTAGTTCACAGGTCCTTGCACTAAGCTTCGACACCAAAAACAGGTAAGAAAAGGGAAGGGAGGGCTTGCCCGGTGGCTCATGGCAAAGAATCCGCCTGCCATGCAGGAGCCACAGTTTCGATCCCCGGGTCAGGAAGATTCCCCTGGAGAAGGAAATGGCAACCCACTCCGGTATTCTTGCCTGGGAAATCCTCTGGACAGAGGAGTGTGGTGGGGTACAGTCCATGGGGTTGCAAAGAGTCAGACACGACGGAGCGACTGAAAAACAAAGGGGAGGGATGGGAAGGAGAGGAAAAGAAACTCAGAGCATAGGGAAGGAAAAGCCACTCAGAAGCATCTCTAAATCCTATCCCTCAGCTGGGCAGCTCTGTTCTAAGCATACACCCAGTGAATTGATATCAGATACAGGAAAGAGCACTTGGGCACAAATTCCGTCTGCAGCAGTGTTCGCAGTGGCTGAAGCTGGAAGTACTCAGAGAGACGGGAAGGAGCGCGGTGGCCACAGAGGCGGGAGGCGTTGGGGAGCACCTGCTCGGGAGTCTGGGGTGTCACTGGGGGAGGGAGAGGGCTCCGGACTAAACACAAGAGTGGTTGCACCAGGTTGGGAAGGCACCAAAGGACGGAAGTGTTCACTTTAAATGGTTCGGTTAGGTTGTGTGACTTTCACACCAATTTTTAATAATCTGTTCAGCCATGACAGGCTTCCCTGGTGGCTCAGACGGTAAAGAATCTGCCTGCAATGCAGGAGACAGGGATTCGATCCCTGGGTCCGGAAGCTCCCCTGGAGGAGGGCATGGCAACCCACTCCAGTGTTCTTGCCTGGAGAATCCCATGGACAGAGGAGCCTGGCTCCTCCTACAGTCCATGGTGTCCAAAGCGTTGGACACGACTGAGTGACTAACTTTCATTCACGGCAGAAAGGCCGGCAGGAGATACTGACACTGCGTGTGGCCCAGATTGTGACTACGGCGCGTCACTCCCTGCCCCCGAGACCTCACTTTAGTTCCTCCTCCATTCCTTCCCTCAACAGGAGGGTTGTGTTTTTAAACTATCATCTCCCTCGTACTTCTGTCCCAGAGTCTGGCTTTGTTCGGCTTCTGCCATCTAGACCGGCTCTGGGGGCCTGCTCGGCAGTCCCCACAATACCTGCCTGACTCTGCGGCCCCAGTTCGGAGCCCTGGCACAGTCACGGGCCTTCGGTGCATTAAGGCGGGTTGTCCAATGGCCTATGAGCAGGGCTGGCCTCGCAGCTCCCTTTCCATTCAGGAGTCAAGCAGACGCCCCTCTGCCCTGGGGTCGGGAGTGAGTCTTAGTGTCAATCCAGTGGGATGCCATCACTGAGCCAGAGAAAAGGAAACAGACAGGGTGTGAAACACACACAGAAGGAAAATGCACTTGCTCGCACCGTTTCAGGCTCTTCCAGGCGGTTGTGCCTGAAGTGCGGGCAGTTGGGATGGAAGACTCCACCTCAGTACGTGACCGCCCTGCTGCTTGAACCCCTGAGCCGTGCGGGCAGCATCTCAGGGCTGGACCTGCCTCTGGACCAACCTGCTTTCAAGTATTCTGTTTTAGACTTTGGACAGTTTTGTTTGGGGAGAGAATCAGGATTTCTCTAGCTCAAAAATAAAATATAAGATAAAGTAAAATAAAATTTAAAAATTGAAACCACTGCTGGACATGAGAGATGTAGAGACCCTAGACTGGGAGCTGAACTCTGAGGTCTTCACCTCAACCCGCTCTGCGGGGCTACATCAGAGGGGTAATTGGTAACTGAAGAACCACGTCACTTCAGTTCAGTTGCTCAGTCGTGTCCAACTCTTTGCGACTCCATGAACCGCAGCACGCCAGGCCTCCCTGTCCATCACCAACTCCCGGAGTTTACCCAAACCCATGTCTGTCGAGTCAGTGATGCCATCCAGCCATCTCATCCTCTGTCGTCCCCTTCTCCTCCTGCCCTCAATCTTTCCCAGCATCAGGGTCTTTTCCAATGAGTCAGCTCTTCACATGAGGTGGCCAAAGTATTGGAGTTTCAGCTTCAACATCAGTCCTTTCAATGAACACGCAGAACTGATCTCCTTTAGGATAGACTGGTTGGATCTGCTTGCAGTCCAACGGACTCTCAAGAGTCTTCTCCAACACCACAGTTCAAAAGCATCAATTCTGCAGCGCTCAGCTTTCTTCACCATCCAACCCTCACATCCATACATGACCACTGGAAAAACCATAGCCTTGACTAGACGGACCTTTGTTGGCAAAGTAATGTCTCTGCTTTTTAATATGCTGTCTAGGTTGGTCATAACTTTCCTTCCAGGGAGTAAGCATCTTTTAATTTCATGGCTGCAATCACCATCTACAGTGATTTTGGAGCCCCAAAAAATAAAGTCAGCCACTGTTTCCACTGTTTCCCTATCTATCTGCCATGAAGTGATGGGACCGGATGCCAGATGCCATAATCTTAGTTTTCTGAATGTTGAGCTTTAAGCCAACTTTTTCACTCTCCTCTTTCACTTTCATCAAGAGGCTCTTTAGTTCTTCTTCACTGTCTGCCATAAGGATGGTGTCATCTGCATATCTGAGGTTACTGATATTTCTCCCAGCAATCTTGATTCCAGCTTGTGCTTCCTCCAGCCCAGTGTTTCTCATGATGTACTCTGCATAGAAGTTAAATAAGCAGGGTGACAATAGACAGCCTTGACAAACTCCTTTTTCTATTTGGAACCAATCTGTTGTTCCATGTCCAGTTCTAACTGTTGCTTCCTGACATGGATACAGGTTTCTCAAAAGGCAGGTCAGGTGGTCTGGTATTCCCATCTCTTTCAGAATTTTCAACAGTTTTTTGTGATCCACACAGTCAAAGGCTTTGGCATAGTCAATAAGCAGAGGTAGATGTTTTTCTGGAAGTCTCTTGCTTTTTCGAGGGGTAGCTTCCTCAGCCGCCGCCCCTCCCATGTCACTTAGGGACACATCACAGCATCCAGGTGACTGTTGGCCTTTGTCCATTCAGCGAAACAACAGGCATTGGTTCAGTGACAGAAGAAGTGTCTCTGGCCTGACTTTCAGGGCCCTCTAGAAACTGCCTAATCCTGTTCATCTTAGCTTTCTGCCACAGAGCTCTCCACAGTGCCCACTGACGTGACTTGTCTGGTTCCCCAGGTTCAGACACTGAGGCCCCATGAGCAAGCGTCTCACGAAAGAAGGGCACCTGGGCAAGTCCCAGTGTCAGCCCAGGTGGGGATCATAACTTCAGGGTCTTTTCTCAATTCCAGGCAAGGCGGCGGGGTTTTCAGAACAGCTCGCTGGTAAGTCCCCACGCAGGGCTGCCCTGACAGGACACGAAGTCCCCGACATGTCTGATTCTCCACACGGGAGGGCAGAGCCACGCCAGGAGCCCCCAGGAGGTCTGCCAAAGAGTCCACGTGCAGGTCCTGAAGCCAGGCCAGTGAGGGGCACAGCCAGGTGGTCAGAGAGACCTGAGGGGACCCAGGTGGCCGACAGACATCATTCCCCCCACGCCAGCCTCGCTCCCAAGTCCTCCCGAGTGCCCTGTGCCCAAACAGGGCTCTCTGAGCAGGCTCTGTTCTTTACCCTCCGCACCCGAGGCGGAGGTCAACGGGTCTAACGGCTTTCACTTCAGTCACCTTTAAAATATGTTTTCAACACTACGTTACCACAATTCTTACAAGTTTTCTACTGTCTTATAATAAAAGGAGTCAGTTCTGCCTTTCTCTTCCTTAGTTTTTCATTTTGACTTACATCTTCACAGGCTATGGAGAGGTAACCCTGTAAGTGTATATGTGTAGGCTGTTGCTGCTGTTAAGTCACTCAGTTACATCCAACTCCGGAGAAGGCAATGGCACCGCACTCCAGTACTCTTGCCTGGGAAACCCCATGGACGGAGGAGCCTGGTGGGCTGCCATCTGTGGGGCTGCACAGAGTTGGACATGACTGACGCGACTTCGCAGCAGCAGCAGCAGTACGTCCAACTCTTTTGTGACCCTGTGGACTGTAGCCACATTGAACGCAGGAGGAGAAGGGGACAACAGAGGATGAGATGGTTGGATGGCATCACCGACTCGGTGGACATGAGTTTGAGTAAACTCTGGGAGTTGATGAGGGACAGGGAGGCCTGGCATGCTACAGTCCACAGGGTCATAAAGACTCGGACACGACTGAGCAACTGAACTGAACAGACTGTAGCCTGCCAGGCTCCTTTGTCCATGGGATTCTCCAGGCAAGAATACTGGAGTGGGTTGTCATTTCCTCCCTCCAGGGAATCTTCCTGATCTAGGGTCTCCTGAGTGCCCTGCACTGGCAGGCAGAATCTTTACCACTGCACCACTGGGAAGCCATCTGCAATTATACTTTATAGCTAAAGGAAGACAGGTGCTACCTTACATGCTGGTCTTTGATGTGTTTGGAAAAACTTGTAGTATCGATCAGGGGCCTGGGATAGGCCTCAGCCATCCTTGTTGACTGCCTGGCCCGTTGTGGTCGGGTCCTCCTGTGACTTAAACCCCAGGAAGTGGGCTTAGAGCCCACCCATGTTGCTCCCATTGCTGTGACTGTCATCCAGTTCTGTCCCCTGTGCAATGCAGATGGCCATTTTACTCTATTTCCTTCTGTTTTGTGATTTTAAAACATTGTTCCTATTCATGTCCCAACGGAAATACTGCTCTTGTTTTCAAGGAAGAATCAGTTCAGTTCAGTCGCTCAGTCGTGTCCTACTCTTTGCGACCCCATGGACTGCAGCACGCCAGGCCTCCCTGTCCATCACCAACTCCCAGAGTTTGCCCAAACTCATGTCCATCAAGTTGGTGATGCCATCCAACCATCTCATCCTCTGTCATCCCCTCCTCCTCCCGCCTTCAATCTTTCCCAGCATCAGGGTCTTTTCAAATGAGTCAGCTCAAGGAAGAATATGATATATTTAAAACTATTTTTCTATTATTTCTAGACTGTGAACCAGGAAGAAGAAACATTCCAAGTCTTTTGAAGTAAAACTGAGAATCCATCTACACTGAACTTCCATAGAAAGGTTTGTCGTTCTGAGGCATCTCAGCCGCCTCCCTAAGGGAGTTCTCTCTGCCCTCTTTTATTCTTTTCTTGTATTTATGATCAAGTGAAATGAATCAATATATGAGCACACATCTAAGTTACAAGTCAACGTATAAACTTTGCAGTGTTTTCACCCAGTTTTATCCTGACAGCTACTTTCTAGTGCCTCCATATTTAACCTTCCATCATAACTTCAGCAGTACACCATTCTTATATTTAGTCATGGAGGTATAATTTGGTTATAACATGCTGCTTGCATTCAGGTTCCAGTACTGGGTTCTTCTCAATGGACTTGAGGTTACTAAATTCTAAATTAGCATCATATCTTTAAAAAAAGAAAGAACAAAGAAAAAAACTTTAAAATCAAAATATAACTTTAAAAAGTATACACTAATTTCCAAATAAAAGAAGATAGGTTAACCCACCCATAAATGAAATAGTTAGGCAGGTCCAAATCATATTTCTTTTGTTCCACATCACCTGCCCTCCTAACTTACCGAGTACTGATTGGATATAGAAGCAGAAGAGGGTCTGTGGTGGTCTGGGTCAGTACCAGTTGTTCTGTGTCTGATGGAGAGTTTTTGGCTTCTACAGATGTTGAGAAAGGATACTGATGGAGGTAGAGCTGAGAAGAAACGAAATAAGCTTAAGAGATTAGGAGATCAGTTTACAGATACCAAGAATAAAGTTGAAACTCTAGCAAAATGGGAAGAATAACTGATTAAAAAAGAGAACTAGGCGAATCTGAAAGAAAAGACGTTAAGAAGGACAACAGAAATACATGGCTTATCGCCATTAACCCTTTCAAGTCTCTCACCTCAGGCCATGTCATCTTACCAAAGGTAATACACCACTGTTACAATCAGTGATTAGTGGACAGAAACCTTTTTGACATAGAATTTTACAAAATAAGGACTTTTTTTTTTTTGACTCACTGTAAAAAAGCAAGATAGAGCTTAAGACTTGATTGATGTCTTTTCTCATCTTTCCTTCTGCTTTTCATTCCTCAACTCATTAAATTCTTGGCGGGTGTTATTCTCCAGCAAGATCTCCTACTAACTTTGGGCAAATATCCATCAACTTCTGGCCCCGCAGGAAAAGCACCTGCTTAGGTTTCAGCAGAAGTCCCACAGCAGCGTCTCAGAGAGCGGACTCGGGCCAGACGCCATCCGTGAGCAAAGCACTGGTCCTGGAGCAAAGGTGCTTTGAGGTGCTCCTGGCTGAGCTCCGTGTGTGCGGGTCACTGTCCATATGCATCAACTGGATGATAGTGCCCTTTGCCCAAACTTCAGGCTTCCTTCCCCTGCCCTTCCTCACCTCAGTCCACGCTTCCTCTCAGTCCCTCCGCTCCCTTCTTCCTGGCTTCCTTCAATGTTCTTTGGACACTCTAGGCAGGCTCCGGCTTAAGACTTTCTAAAAATTCTCTGGTCCTTCCTGAGTGATCCTCCCACACACAGGGACGTGGCTCCTTCTCTCCCATCCTTAAAATTATAGTGAAGCTTTCCCTGCCCGCCTTACTGGAAACTGAAGCCCTCTCTGTGCGTGTCTTATCTTCCTTCTTCGCTTTATTTTCTCCAGAGCACTGATCACAATCTAAGAAATTGCATGTGTTTTTTTAATTCATTCATTTCATTATCTGTGTCATACCAGCCCCCATAAAATGTAAGATTTTTTGAGACAAGCAACCACTAGGTTAGTCGTTTATACATAATAAAATTTCAGCAAACTATTTATTGAAAAAATGAATAAATCAGTTTGTGAACACACTGACTCGTTGAGTAGGGAAATTTCTGTAAAGTTCAGCTAAAGAGGAAGCTGAGTGGGTCAAGTACCTTATTATATCATTCTCCTGCTTACATTAGAAATTTGCTTGTAAACTCTATTTTGATTGATGCCAATTTGTACCTTTCCTTACTCATCATCAAGAAAACCACATGTAAGCTCTTTATCCTTTTACTCATAACTTCATCTGGGTTTCCAAACTCTCATGCTCAAAACATGGAAGAAGTGATACTTTTCTTCACTGTTCGTGAACTTGTACATATGAAAGCCATTAAAACGGCAAAAGCATGCACATAAAAAGCTGATAATTTTAGATATTTATAACCATTGTATTTACATATTTAAAATACATTTGTTACAATCAGGCTAATCAAAGAAATCCAAGTAGAAAAGTAATATATTTGCTTTTGTTTTCCTTGCCTTAAGGAACCATGAACATTGAAGCATATTTTGAAAGAATTGGTTATAAGAACTCAAGGGACAAATTGGACTTGGATACATTAACTGACATTCTTCAGCACCAGATCCGAGCCATTCCCTTTGAGAACCTTAACATCCACTGTGGAGAAGACATGGCATTGGACTTAGAGGCCATTTTTGATCAAATTGTGAGGAGGAACCGGGGTGGGTGGTGTCTCCAAGTCAACCATCTTCTGTACTGGGCTCTGACCACAATTGGTTTTGAGACCACCATATTGGGAGGGTATGTTTACAACACGTTCACCGACAAATACAGCAATGCCATGATTCACCTCCTGCTGAAGGTGACCATCGATGGCAGGGACTACATAGCTGATGCTGGATTTGGACGCTCTTATCAGATGTGGCAGCCTCTAGAGTTAATTTCTGGGAAGAACCAGCCCCAGATGCCTTGCATCTTCCGCTTGACCGAAGAGAGAGGAACCTGGTACCTGGACCAAATCAGAAGAGAGCAGTACATCCCAAACCAAGAATTTCTGGATTCTGACCTCTTGGAAAAGAATGAGTATCGGAAAATCTACTGTTTTACTCTTGAACCTCGAACAATTAAAGACTTTGAGTCTGTGAATACATACCTTCAAGAATCTCCAGCATCTGTGTTTACAAGCAAGTCATTTTGCTCCTTGCAGACCCCAGAAGGTGTTCACTGCTTAGTGGGTTTCACTCTCACCTACAGGAGATTCAATTATAAGGACAATACAGATTTGGTAGAGTTTAAGACACTGAATGAAAAAGAAATAGAAGAAAATCTAAAAAACATATTTAATATTTCCTTGGAGAAAAAGCTTGTCCCCAAACATGGTGATAAATTTTTTACCATTTAGAGGAAGCAGTAAAAATGGTCTCATGATTACTTCCAGTGCTGTGACTTTTTAATCACAAAAAAATTTAAATGTCAATAAAAGTTGTCTTTGTTATTGTTTTTGCTTTGTCTCTAAGTCGTGTCTGACTCTTTTGCGACTCCATGGACTGTACCCTGTCAGGCTCCTCTGTCCATGGGATTTCTGAGGCAAGAATACAGGAGTAGGTTGCCATTTTCTTCTCCAGGGGATCTTCCTGGCCCAGGGATCAAACCTGATTCTCCTGCATCACAGATAGATTCTTTATCACTAAGCCTCCAGGAAAGCCTGTCTATAAAAGTAGAGAGAATGAAATAATAAATCTCCATTTACTTATCACTCAGTTTATCAACTAGGAACTAGAGGCCTGTCTATCATATTTTCTCAACACTCCCACATTTTATTGAAGAAAATCATATACATCAGATCATTTTACCCTTTAAAGATGTCAGCATGTATCATTAGATAACATTTGAAAAAAATTTTTGAGAGTTGGACTATAAAGAAAGTTGAGCACCAAAGAATTGATGCTTTTGAACTGTGGTGTTGGAGAAGACTCTTGAGAGTCCCTTGAACCACAAGGAGATCCAACCAGTCCATCCTAAAGGAAATCAGTCCTGATTATTCATTGGAAGGACTGATGCTGAAGGTGAAACTCCAATACTTTGGCCACCTGATGTGAAGAACTGACTCATTGGAAAAGACCCTGATGCTGGGAAAGATTGGGGGCAGGAGGAGAAGGAGATGACAGAGGATGGGATGGTTGGATGGCATCATCAATGCAATGGACATGAGTTTGAGTAAACTCCAGGAGTTGGTGATGGACAGGGAAGCCTGGAGTGCTGCAGTCTCTGGGGTCACAAAGAGTCGGACAGGACTGAGTGGCTGAACTGAACTGAACCTTTTCCAAATTTATAATAGCAAAGATTTAAAACATTTAATGATAGCCTATGGTTTTCTTGAGGAAAAAGTTATATATGCTAGAAAACTTCGCATGTTGGTTGAATGTTGAATTCCTAGAACATGTTTAACCATCATTCAGTAACTAGAACATAGAGGAGATCATTTTTATTAAATTCTCCCAGCATATATCCAATGTCAAATTTGAGCAGAAATACCACATGTATAATGGGATTATAACTCAACCAAGAAAAATGAGAAATGATATTGCTTCCAAATAACCTAATAGTTCTCAAGACAAAGCATAAACCAATACTTGTTAACATAAGTATCAAGAGGCTGATGCAGCCAATAATTTCTTACGTGGGTCTTTTTGCAACCACAGTTCTTCATGTACTTTTCTTTAATTAATTTCTTAAAAATTTTCTTTTTTCTTCATGTAAGCTTTTTTCATGTACCTTTTTTTTTCTTAATACCTTTTTTCAAACACTGATATTTGGAATTGTCAAGTTTTGACTGTGCTGCGTTTTCATTGCTACTCGTTGTGACAAGTGGGAGGGCTACTATCTAGTTGCGGTACACAGACTCATTGTGTGGCTTCTCTCATGGAGCACAGGCTCTAGTCCTGAGGGCTTCAGTAGCTGTGGTCCCCGGGCTCTAGAGCACAGGCTCAATTGTCATGGCACACAAGCTTAGTTGCTCCACAGCTTGTGGGACCTTCCCGGACCAGGGATCGAACTTGTGTCTTCTACATTGGCAGGCAGATTCTTTACCACTGAGTCATCAGGGAAGCCCCGAGACTTCACTTCTTGATGTAGAAATGGCAACTTTCAAAGATATTCTTATAGGCATCTTTGGAAAATATAATCTGAAAGTCAACCCTCTGGCGGCAAAAGTTTACATTCAAGTCGCCTCCCATTATGGCATCAGGCTCAGCCTTGAAGTCCAGGATCGTGTCATCAGGGGAGATGCAAATGAGGCTTCTCAGGTTCAGTTTCGTGAGTACAGTTCAAGTACCATTCGTCTTGATGAGAGTCCTTGTAAACCATCGTGACAAATCACCTTTCCATACATACTCCACAGGCACCAGTGAAACAAGTGAAAGATTATCGCTGTAGACAGTTCCGTTCACTACGGGGTGAGCGAGGCGCGCCATCACACCTCGGTCCATCGTAGGTCTGACATCCCGGGGCCCCCTGTGGCGGGTTCCTCGGGGAGGCCTCAGTCCTATCTCGTGGGCGCTGTTTCCATGGTTCTTGCCTTTATTCTCTGGGCTTTTGGTTTCACCACATGCCTCTGCTGTGATTTTCATAATGGTTAAAATTGACAAAAAAAACAAACTTACTTTCTTATAAGGAGACTACAGCCCCATGGGAGCTAACAAATCTTTATCTAAGGATTTTCCTTCAGGGTGAGGGTAGTTTTGTCCACAGACCTCCCAAGAAACACCCAGACACCCTAGACTCAAGTGCAACGTGTGGACTTGAAGGATGAGTATGAGTTTACGCAGCTCAATATGCAGGTGTTCATTACTATGTTGGGACGATGTTTCGGAGGAAGTGGAGCCCTCAGTTTGGGTCCCCTGAAACTAGATCTGTCTTCAACTCATGGCCATAACAGTGAGGTCAAGTTAGAAGGAGGACCTAGAATGGAAGAATGTTAGGTAACAAAAGAAGCATATTCAGAAGCCGGAGGTTAGATGTAGTGGTTTACGAGGAGAGACTTGTTTATTTGGGAAGTGACATCAGTAAACAGGAGAGGAAACAGGCAAAGTGAGGTCATGAATGAAAAGTCATCAGGAGGGCTCGCTAAGATGGCTGCTCTGGGCAACAGGAGCTCACACCACTAGAATTCCCAAAAGAGTATATATGAAGGCGCGCCCCCCCCCCCCTCCAGAATTTTCCACCACAGAACAAGAGGTAGGTGCCTTTGTCCACTGGTTCTTATCTCCCATTGGTTGAGAATTCCCCCAGAGGTGTTGCCTCCTGCACGCCCAGGCTCCACATGAGAGTGGGTTTCTGCAGGCAGTCATTGGAGAAGCCCTGTGGTGAGAAGCAACAATACCCGGTATACATGTGAGAACAGATGCTGGTGTACTTCTCTGGCAGCTCATCTGGTAAAGAATCCACCTGCAATGCAGGAGACCTGGGTTCAATCCCTGGGTCGGGAAGATCCCCTGGAGAAGAGAACAGCAGCCCACTCCCGTATTCTTGCCTGGAAAATCCCATGGACAGAGGAGCCTGGAAGACTACAGTTCCAGGATTCGCAAGAGTGGGACACGACTTAGCAACTAAACTACCAGAGATGGTAGTGTCGGGTGGAGGGATAAAGACAGGCTGGGCGTGGAGGCAGGGCCACTCAGATTACCCCAGATTGTCAGAGCAGCCAAGCTGGGATTGGTGCTCAGGCTTGGCTGTGCTGTGCTTGGTTGCTCAGTCGTGTCCGACTCTTTGCAGCCCCATGCACTGTAGCCTGCCAGGCTCCTCCGTCCATGGGATTTTCCAGGCAAGGATACTGGAGTGGGTTGCCATTTCCTTCTCCAGGGGATCTTCCTGACCCAGGGATTGAACCTGGGTCTCCCATATTGCAGGCAGACTCTTCCCCATCTGAGCCATCAGGGAAGCCATTCAGGCTTGGAATAAATGTTTAAACTTTTTTTGCTGTTGTTTTATGATGTGTAAACACTAGGCATAAACGTGCATTATAAAGAATTGAACACACAGAGAACCTATGGAACCAAAGCTGTCACTCTAACAGCAGAAAGGTGAACTGCTAAACAGGAACCTAGAAGGAACCTCATCTATTTTTCAGGGCTTTAAGAAACAGTGAGTCCAAATGCTGTTTTGGTAATGCTAACAAGACCCAGCTGCTTTCACTGTCAGTAATTGTTGGGATATTTTTCTGAATGTGTTTCATAATAATTACGATGATTACAGTTTAATCATCAGCACTAAACATTCACTCCATTAAGCTGCTGAAGTTCAGGGTTGTTTGTTATGGCAGCACACACTAGCCCATCCTGACAAATGCTTTAAAATAAATCAGCATTAGTTGGACCTGTAATAAAGGGGTGTGTGAATCCTTGAAGGAGTTACCAGGTGTGCCTTTTTGCTTTTTTTTTTTTGTCTTTTCTTCCTTGACTAATGGTCTAACTCCTTTACCTTATTTTATTATTTTCCCGGATATTAGTCATCTTCTATGACTGGCACCACACGTATGGCCAAACTACACGAACAGCTATTTTAAGCACAAAAATTTGGGAAGACGATAAAATGCCTAAAGACACTTTTTTACACAACAATAGGTATGAAGAACTTGTGAGTTCAGAATCAGGTTGCATGCTGAGAAAAGGTGGTTTTCCAGGAGGTTCAGGAAATACACACTGGTCCACATATGACTTGAGAACTGTGAAGAGGGAAGACTAGGTTCACAGGTGGCAGGGACTCTGCCATATTTGCTTATCAAGTAGGTGTTGAGTAAATACTTGTTGAATAAGTGCGTGAATAGCCTCAGCTTCTGTCTAGGACAACACTTGACAAATTGTTGTTCAGTCACTAAGTCATATCCAAGTCACTGAGAGCCCAAGGACTGCAGCACGCCAGGCTTCCCTGTCCTTCATTATCTCCCAGAGTTTCTTCAAACTCATGTCCATTGGGTCAGTGATGCCATCCAACCATCTCATCCTCTGTCACCACCCACTCTCCTGCCCTCAATCTTTCCCAGCATCAGGGTCTTTTCAAATGAGTCAGTTCTTCGCATCAAAGTATTGGAGCTTCAGCTTCAGCATCAGTCCTTCCAATGAACACCCAGGACTGATCTCCTTTGAGATGGACTGGCTGGATCTCCTTGCAGTCCAACGGACTCTCAAGAGTCTTCTCCAACACCACAGCTCAAAAGCATCAATTCTTCGGTGCTCAGCTTTCTTTATAGTCCAACTCTCACATTCATACATGACTCCTGGAAAAACCATAGCTTTGATTAGAGAGACCTTTGTTGGCAAAGTGATGTCTCTGCTTTTTAATATGCTGTCTAGTTGGTCATAACTTTTCTTCCAAGGAGTAAGTATCTTTTAATTTCATGGCTGCAGTCACCATCTGCAGTGATTTTGGAGCCCAAGAAAATAAAATCTGTCACTGCTTCTACATTTTCCTCTTCCATTTACCATGAAGTGATGGGACCAGATACCATGATCTTAACTTTTTGAATGCTGAGTTTTAAGTCAACTTTTTCACTCTCTTCTTTCACCCTCATCAAGAATATCTTTAGTTGCTCTTCACTTTCTACCATTAGAGTGGTATCATCTGCATAGTTTAGGTTGTTGATATTTCTCCTGACAATCTTGATACCAGCTTGTGATCAATCCAGCCCTGCATTTTGCATAATGTACTCTGAATACAAGTTAAATAAGCAGGGTGACAATATAAAGCCTTGGCGTACTCCTTTCCCAATTTTGAACCAGTCTGTTGTTTCATGTCTATTTCGAACTGTTGCTTCTTGACCTGCATACAGATTTCTCAAGAGACAGGAAAAGTGGTCTGGTATTCCCATCTCTTGAAGAATTTCTCACAGTTTGTTGTGGTCCACAGAGTTGAATGCTTTTGTAGGCAATGATGTAGATGTTTTTTTGGAATTCCTTGCTTTCTCTATGATCCAATGAATGTTGGCAATTTGTTCCATGGTTCCTCTGCCTATTCTAAATCCAGCTTGTACATCTGGAAGTTCTTGGTTTACATACTGCCAAAGCTTAGCTTGAAGAATTTTGAGCATAACCTTACTAGCATGTGAAGATTGTATTCATCAGTGAGATCGTATTGAAGTTTGAACATTCTTTGGCATTGCCCTTCTTTGGGATTGGAATGAAAACTGACCTTTTCCAGTCCTGTGGCCACTGCTGAGTTTTCCAAATTTGCTGACATATTGAGTGTAGCACTTACAGGAGCATCCTTCAGGATTTGAAATAGCTCAGCTGGAATTCCATCACCTCCACTAGCTTTTTTCATAGTGATGCTTCCTAAGCCCCACTTGACTTCACATTCCAGAATGTCAGGCTCTGAAGTAAGTGACCACACTGTCATGGATATTTGGGTCATTAAGACCTTTCTTGTATAGTTCTTCTGTGTATTTTTACCACTTCTTCTTAATCTCCTCTGCTTCCGTTAGGTACTTGCCATTTCTGTCCTTTATCGTGCCCATCCTTGCATGGAACGTTCCTTTGACATCTCCAATTTTCTTGCAGAGATCTCTAGTATTTCCTGTTCTAACATTTTCCTCTCTTTCTTTGCATTGTTCATTTAAGAAAGCCTTCTTATCTCTCCTTGCTATTCTCTGGAACTCTCCCTTCAGTTGGGTATATCTTTCTCTTTCTCCCTTGACTTTCACTTCTCTTCATTCCTCAGCTATTATGAAGCCTCCTCAGACAATCCCTTTGCCTTCTTGCATTTCTTTATTTGGGGGATGATTTTGGTCACTACCTCCTGTACAATGTTACAAACCATAGTTCTTCAGGCACTATGTCTATCAGATCTAATATTTGAATCTATTTGTCACTTCCACTATTATCATAAGGGATTTGATTTAGCTTATACCTGAATGACCTAGTGGTTTTCCCTACTTTCTTTAAGCCTGAATTTTGCAACAAAGAGTTCATGATATGAACACTGGATTATTTCAGTTTACATTCCCTTGATCAGCCATTGTTCCACAAAGCACTATCACTGTTAGAAAAGGGACGTTCATAGGTGCTTTCAATGTCAGCCACGTGTGTACCCAAATAATTCCTCCTCCAGGAGCCCAGGCCTTTGGTGTGCATCTGGATCGCCAACCCAGATTCCCCTTTCTTTTGTTTAGGGTCTTCAGCATCCTTTTCTACCTTCAGTGTCTTGGCTAAGGCCATGCTACCTAAGAAGTTGGCTTTCACTGACTTCAAATAGCTGGGTTTGGGTTCTATGTCCCACCATCTCAGAAGAGCCCCAGGTATTAGGTGAATTGACCAGCTGAACTCTCAGACTTCCTGTGCCTACTAAGGGATTTTATTTGAAACAGTATTTATCAAGACAATTACATAACCATTACATCTTTTCCCAAGGCCTACTTTCTTAACATTTGCATTTCTAAGAAGGGCAATGCAAATGATTCTTCCCAGAACAAAGAACCATTTAAGCAGATTTTCTCTTAATTCTTACATCTAAAGCAGCTTGAAGCTTCTTTACTTAAAAAAAAAAAAAAGAAAAAAAAATTATCCTCTGCCATATCATATCTGTTATTCCCACCAGATGACCCATGCTGTGTGGGAGCCCACCACCACATGATGATGATTATAACTCCAAAAGCCACCCAGCATCCTGAGCACCCAACACTGTATCTGTCATGTGAGTGTTCATTAATGAAGAAACAACAACAAAAAACCCAGTTTCTTGAAAACAGCAAGTACTTTCAATATACTCACTGCTGTTTCAAGACACTGCCCCAACTAAGAAATAAACCCCTTCAGGATAACAACCATCTCTTTTGATTTCTCCGTCTAATATAGGAGTATTTAATAAAGGAGTAAAGATGCAAAAAATATTCAAGATGTTAAATATTTGTGACTTTTCTGCCTACCGAACTGTGAATTGATTGGTGGCAAGAACTAGATCGTGTTTATGTTGGTATTCATGTCTCACTCGTGCACCATCACATCCTCCATCTCAATTTCCCTCTGCAAGTCTTCTTCTCTTGACTACCTGTATTTTTTCTTTTAAAATGATCAATCCATTCATTGCTTTAGTCCACAAATATTTTGTACCTATTTGTGTGTCAAAGAAACAATTTTCTTCTCACAGAGGGAATGAATTGGGAAGATAGGATGAAGGTCAATAACTAAGAAACTTTTACTTAGGAAAGTTATCCAGGGGGAAAGGTGAACAGAGAAACACATACATAGAAACCAAGGGAAGAAACTGAGAAGCAGAACTTAATTGGTTAAATGTGAAATCTGGAAAAGTTACAAAATAATCCTAACAGACATTTAGAGCTAGTTTCACTTGCACAAACCTGTGTCTATTGGACCGGTTCGGGGAAGCACAACGAATGAAACTGTCCGCTGTCCAGGCACCATGGTAACCGTTGCCAGAGTTATTTTATGACAGGAGGTCCCAGTAAGGAGCATGGAACTAATAAGCCACCACCAACCAGAAGAGTTCGGGGAAGGTCAAAAGGAGACACCAGGTGCTCCTTCTCGCTAGCATCAGTCTTGGCTGAGCAATGCGTGCACCGCCAGGAAGGACCCTGAGTCAGAGTGATTGGCAAAAGAACACCTGGAAACCAATCCTATCACCATAAAACCCAAGACTGCGAGCCACGAGGCAGAGCAGTTCTCCTGGGTTCCCTTATCTGACTGTTCGCCCCTCGAGAACCCTTTTCCAATAAAGAGTTTTGCTTTGTCAGAATGTGTGTTTACGCAGACAATTCAATTCAGAGTGTTACACAAGAGCCCACTCTCGGGCCCTGGAAGGGGTCCCCCTTCCTGCAACAGACCTTTCCGGATAAAGATACACTGATGGGTTTTCTTTCAGTGGGCCAGGCTCTTTTCCTAATTAAAAGGACTCGGAAGGAAATCATAGAAATAAACCAGGAAGAAGCTGGGATGTCATACTTAGACCTGTTAGTTACTGTAGCCTTGAGCAATGCATTTAAACACACTCTGCCTCAGTTTCCTACCTCTGTAAAAAGAATGATGGGAGAAGAGGCATTTATCTACAGAAATATTGTCAAGGTAAAATGAGTGATGTGTCTGAATGTGTTTTGTGGAGTATCAAGTACCTCTCTTTAAGACCCACTGTACTAAGCACTTTGTAAGTCCATCTATTCCTCAAAATTATCCTGGGAGGTATCATTACACCTACTGTACAGTTGAGAAGGCTGAGGTTCAGAAGACTCATCTCCTTAATTTTAAAATTACCTGGTGTGGTACTGTGATTAATAGTAAAATAGTATATTAGGTCTTTGTTGAGGCTTCTGACACAGACATCCTAAAATGCCTGGAATTTCCTAAGTGATGAGAACAATAAAGGTGTCTCAATATTCATAATAAACCCCTTTCAATGACCTTTGAGTTTATGTAAATTAGATGAATTTTGGAAAACACTAAGGAAGGGGGCTGGTTGCCAGGAGAACCAACCGTGTGAATAGGGGGTGGGAATATTCAGCCCACTCCCCTGACCTCCATGGAGGAGAGCAGGGCTGGAGGTTGACTCAGTCGCCAACGGCCAGTGATTTAGTCAATTGTGTAACGAAGCCTCCATATAAAACCCCCAAGAGCCTGGATTTGGAGAGCTTCCAGGCTGGTGAAACAATGTTTCCATGTGCCACCATGCCCGACCCACGCTCCATGAGGACAAAAGTTCTTCTCTTCTGGACCCCATCCCATGTAACTCTTCACCAAGCTGCTGATTTGTATATTTCAATCCTTTGTAATAAATCTGCAATTTAGTGAGTAAATGGATTTCCTGAGTTCTGTGAACCACTCCAGTAAATTAACCAAACCCAAAAGGGCGTCAGGGGATCTTCTGATTTACAGTTAGTGGTCGGAAGCACAAGTGACAACCTGGGCTTGCAGTTGACATTTGAAGCGGAGGGCAGCCTTCACCTACCAAGTCTGACGCTATTTCCAGTTAGGTCACGTCAGAATTGTGTTGCACTGTAGGGTACCCAGCTGGTGTCAGAGACTTGCTTGATGGTGTGGGGGAAATGACCATAGGTGGAATTGAGTGCAGAGTTGGAATTGGTGAACTGAATCTGTACTTCATTAGTAAGCTGTAGAGCAAAAATTTGAACTGATTGCAAATGCCATCATCCATCTGTTATCCATGAGATCCCATCAGTGTAAAAAAGCAAATGCTTTTTCAAAATCACTAAAATAACTTCTCTGAGAAGTTATTTGCTCACTAACAGAAAAGAAATGCACTTACAGACAAGTAATGATCCTTCTTCTTTAAAGGAGTAAGGGAGAGGTGACTGGCTGAACACAAGTGATCTAGGTTAAGACACAGTGGAAAAGAACAGTTGATTTTGGAAAGAATTTTGGGCAAAAGGCAATTGAGGCAGGAAGAAAAAGCTGTAGAACCCTCAGATAATTTGCTGGCTTTTAGCTCTTTCTTACGATTTAGCAGAACACATAACTCTTTACCCAAAATGAACTTCTTGTGGTTTCAGTCATTGTTTGATTCTGCTCATCTATTTCTCTAAAAAATGCAAAGCAATAGGGGTGAGAATGATTTTCAAGTTTTAGATTTTCCCCTTTACATTTCCCCCAAATAAGCCTAAATAAAAAAGCATTTTAGTCCAATAGGTATTCCTCCCACAAAGAGCAGCCTTCAAAAGACAGAATGTTCCAGGCATTGGCCTATATTCATCTAAATTTAAATTTCAGGTAGAGTTAATATTATTAAAATGGAAATTGTGCAAGACTGTATGCTTTGGTAACTTGTTTCGTGAAATTAAATAGATTTCCAGAAACAGTCAAGCCCTGGAGATATGCAGTTATTGTTTAAATCTGAGATAAAACAACGCCCACGTTCAAAAAGGAAAGAACTATGAAAAAAAAGTTGTATCTTGAAAGATGTATATGAATCACAGGAATATGAATCTTACCCTTGAGGGGGAGGAAAGGGCTTTTCATCTGGGGGCTGGAGATGAAGCACTTAAAAATAATTCAAAGCTCCAATTCTCTCGAAGGGCTTTGTGACTCACAATTGCACTTATTGGACTTACAAATTGGCTTTCACAGATGTCTTGATTTGTAAAACAAATTGATAACCTCACAGAGGCTGCAAATTGCACTGAAATGCCTGAGAGGAACTTCCACTGTGTTTGTTTATACAGGTGACAGAGGACCCAGGTGATGCAGTCAAACACAAACATGATCCTTATCAATAAGGGTGTGGCTGGACTGTCTCTGTCGCCCTTCGCCTGGGACTTCCTTACTGAACTGGCACCTCCTGTTCTCTCTGAACCAAAAGGAAGGAGGAAAAGGAACATGGCAGCAAGACATGATAGAGACTGCGTGATGGAGTTTAAGCCGGGACTGGAAGCCAGAACTCGAAACCTGGATTTATTGGCTATATAATTCTGGAGCTACCAGGTCTCTGATGTTTCCCTTTCTCATGAGGCAGAAAAGTGGATAAGTACCCGGTTCTGAAGTCAGACACATCTGGACTTGAATCCTGTCTCTGCCACAAGCTGTCTGTCCTCTCTGAGCCTTGGTTTCCATATCTGTGAAATCTGGATAATAATATTACCTCACTGTATTAGAGTTCTCCAGTGAAACAGAATGAATAGGCTGTGTGTGTGTGTGTGTGTGTGTGTGTGTGTGTGTGTGTGTGTGTGTGGAGAGACAGAGAGAGAGACAATGAAATTATAAGGGATTAACTTCTGTGATTATGGAGGCTGACAAGTCCAATATCTACAGGATGGACCGGCAGGCTGGAGGCCCAGCAGAGCCAATGTGCTAGGTTGAGCCTGTAGAACTAAAGAGCTAATGCTGCAGACGAAGTCTGAAGGCAGGCTGGTGGAGAATCCTTTTTGCTCAGGAGAGGAGAGTGAAAAGGAATTCTTTTTCTATTCAGCCTTCAACTGACTAAATTAAGCCCACTCACATTTATGGAGAACAATCTGTTTTATGCAAAAACCACCAATTTAAATGTTAATCTCATCTAATACATCCTTACAGAAATATTCTGAGTAAAGTCTGAGCAAATATTTGGGCACCCAATGGCCAACTCGGTTTTACACGTAAATTAACCATCACATTCATGTCATCCGCACAATATTCCTATGAAATGGGTACTATCTGTGAAGCTCATCTCCCAAGCTCAACCAACCAACAGTCATGTGTCAAAGAGGGACAAAGTCAGGCTCCCTTTATTCTCAAGATATTTAGAAATTAACTGCTTCTTCTCAATATCTCCTCCATATATATATTCAATCGCGGCTCCTTGATAAGAAATCTACACTTATTCAACCAAGGAAATTTATAGCGCCCGCTCATTTCACTGTCCGACAGTTCCACCATGATTTCACCGCTGCGGGAAATGAAATTGAAAAGTGGTTACCTAATCCCCTGCTCTCAAGAATCTTTCTACTTTAGTGATTAAATCCTCTTATTTATTCCCTCCTTTGAAAGATCCTTCTCCGATTCCTAGAATGAGAAAAGGGAGGAGAGAACAAAGTGAGGAGGAGAGAAGGGAGGAAAGAAGGAATCACAGGAAGACATAACAGATACATAACCAAGATAACCACATCAATAAAACAGGCAGACAAGACCGTTAGCTTTCCCTGGGTTAACCCTAAAACCTATAAATGAGGGGTCTGGGGCCCTGGAGTGCAATTGTAAAAATCTATTTTGAACACCCAGGCAAATTAACTTCCTTGTGGTTGTAGAAAGAACAGATATTTGTACGTCAGAAGAAGAGCTATCCACAATTACACCCTGTGGTCACTGTGGAAACCATAGTGTTAGGGGAAGCACACTGACTGAAACCGCCCACCCTGGCCAGGCACCATAGTAACCATCTGCATAAGTAGTTTTAAGACAGGAGGTTCTGGTAAGGAACAGGGAACTAATAAGCCACCACCAACCGGAAGAGTTCCTTAAAGATCAAAAGGAGACACCACATGTCCGACCACCTCCCAGAATCCTTTTCTCTGGCGTCCATCTTGGCTGAACAAGGCGTGCACCACCAGGAAGGACTCTGAGTCAGAATGATTGGCTGAAGACAACCCGGAAACAAATCCCATCGCCATAAAACCCGAGACTGCGAGCCACGTGGCAGAGCAGTCCTCCTGGGCTCCCTTACCCTACAGATTTCACCCGGGCACCCTTTCCCACTAAAGTCTCTTGCTTTCTGAGCACATGTGTCTCCTCAGACAATTCATTTTCAAGTGTTAGACAAGAGCCCACTTCTGGGCCCTGGAAAGGGTCCCCCTTCCTGAAACAGTAGCAAGCCTTGTCTTTCATACCCACACAATGCCCTGCAACTTGGGACTCTCAGCCCTGCCAGCTTGCTCCAACCCATGAAGGGTGAGAATAGTGACTCCACAGCCTTTCTGAGGACTGTGGAACTGCTCTTCAGGATTATTGACTGTCATCATGCCCTCTTCACATATTCTTTCTTCCCCAGCATGAAGCCATTTGAGATCAAATTGTGATCCATGACTACATTTCCACATTCCTTCTCATCTGAGGAAAAATCTCTGGTCTTGGTGAAATGTACTTATAATCCAGTTTCAATTGGATTCAACTGGATTTATAATCCAGTTTCAATACATGGCTTTCATTGACTCCATATTGGAACAGATCTCAAAGGTCTATGAGTCCAACTTTCTGCTTAGTGTGTTATATATATATTGGTAGTGGTGGTGGTGGGTCACTCAGTTGTGTCCGAATCTTTGTGACCCCACGGACTGGAGCCCACCAAGCTCCTCTGACCATGGCATTTTCCAGGCAAGAATCTTCCCAACCCAGGGATCAAACCTGTGTCACAGGTGAAATCTTTACTGCTGAGCCACTGGGGAAGCCACACACATACACACAATGGAAGATTACTCAGCTGTAAAAATTACTGAAATTCTGCCATTTTGGCCACATAGACAGACCTAGAGAATATTATGCTTAGTGAAATAAGTCAGAGAGAAACAAATATAGCAGTCAGAGAATTATCATTAGAGATTCTTAGACGTTAGGAGAGGTCATGCGTGCTCTAGGAATCTCAGACACAAGTATCAATTCAGATGATATTTTACTATCCACCTCACTTACATGTGGAATCCAAAAATAAAAATGAATGTAGGTGGCAAAACAGAAGCGGACTCACAGATACAGAAAACAAACTAGCGGTTATCAAAAGGAGAGGGAAACAGAGGGGGAGACTAGGGGTATGGAAATAAGAGATACAAACTACTACGTATGAAATAGATAAGCAATGAAGATACAATATATAGCACAGGGAATTGTAGCCATTATCTTATAATAACTTTTAATGAAGTATAATCTGTACAAATCACTATGTTGTATACCTAAAAGTAATATAATATTGCAAATCAGATATATTTTAATTTTTAAAAATTACTACAAATTCCCAGTCAGGTTGTTGTTTAATCCATCTTTCCTTTTGCAATCTGGCCAAGTAGGCCACATCGACTTAAATGTAGTGATTGGACCTGCTGCTGCTGCTGCTATGTCGCTTCAGTCGTACCCGACTCTGTGTGACCCCATAGATGGCAGTCCATCAGGCTCCGCCGTCCCTGGGATTCTCCAGGCAAGAACACTGGAGTGGGTTGCCATTTCCTTCTCCAAAGCGGAAAAGTGAAAAGTGAAAGTGAAGTTGCTCAGTCGTGTGGGACTCTTCGAGACCCCATGGAGCGCAGCCTACCAGGCTCCTCCGTCCATGGAATTTTCCAGGCAAGAGTACTGGAGTGGGTTGCCATTGCCTTCTCCGATTAGACCAGCTAGTCACCCCAAAATGAAAAACTAGAGTGACTCAAGGGTGTAATCAAAACATTCCCTTCATGCATATGAGGTGATGGTCATTAAGAACTCTAGATTTCCTAGTATTGGAAAGATTCATGGAAAAATAAAAACTTTGAAACTTTAGAATCTTGACTGACTTAGGAAGATGTGTTCATTTTTTAAAAGAAACTAAGTTCTAGATCCATAAGATTAACTGAATTTTGCAAACAGTGGGACTCTATAAAT
This sequence comes from Okapia johnstoni, assembly GCA_024291935.2. Lineage (NCBI taxonomy): Eukaryota > Metazoa > Chordata > Mammalia > Artiodactyla > Giraffidae > Okapia > Okapia johnstoni. The sequence goes on along the minus strand of CM044327.1, from coordinate 33,756,420 downwards.
TCTTCTTTGTCATACTGTGCTGAGTAGACATTAAGTAGTAAAGATCTAAAAGACTGTTTTGTCTCATCTAAACTGGAGAACTTTGACTAAGTCACCGTGTATCAGAAGGAAACAGTCACAAAGATAGGATGTGGGAGGCACAGGAAAGAGGAAATCACAGAAACACCCCATCACTGTCACAAAGCTGATTCCAAACCATTCTCTAATAGGCCTTGTTTGCTACGGATCCAGAATGATAGATGGGGCACTTAATAAAAAAAAAAAAACTTAGTACACAACAAAATGAAAGAAAAGTTTGTCACAATCAAGCTCATTCAAAATAAAACCTTCAATGTACTTTGATCTCTGGATTTAAAAAGTAAAAATCTTCTCATTACAAAGGTCTGTTTTTAATGCTTTTGCCATGACATTAGAAAGTCCATTGTCCCAGTTTGACTAACATTCTTTTTCATTACCCAAATGTAGGGAGTCTTAGCATAGACAACAGTGACGAGAATTATCGTTAAGAGATTCTTAGACATTAGGAGACATCATGTGTGCTCCGAGAATCTCAAACACAAGTTTCAATTCTGATAATATTTTACAGACAATATTTTAGATTTGTTTTTATCCAATGTAAATATAAGGTCCACAAACACTGAATGTTTTCAGCTACCAACTATGCCAAAGGGCCAGATTTAAAGAGGAAAATAAATAATCAGGGGAAATGCTGCTTTTGACTTAATTTTGACAAAAAAAAAAAAAGAAGCAATGCACTCACTATATTGAGAAACTGAAGAGAAAGGGGGAACTCTTGTTTTTTAATCTCGTGGTGACTTAATTGTACTTAGTTCATGACTTTCATCTTTGTTTTGGACGTGGGAGCAAGATGGCAGAGCAGGAGGCCGTGAAGCTCACCTGCCCTCATCAAAGCTACAACAATATGGAGAACGACTCTCACGGAAATTGGCCTGAAGGCTGATAAAATGACTCTCCTAAAATCACAGCTATAAAGAAAAATCCACACAGAGTTTGGTAGGAAGAGAGGAGAAGTGATCTGGCTGGGACTCACACACTTGTGGGTGACCCAGAGGAGCAGGGGTATCGCAGGCTCAGGGAGTCTCCCTGAGGATTAAGGGATCTGAACCACATATTAGGCAATCCAGCCTTGGAGTCAGACATCCAGTAAACAAGCCCATCAACCCGGTGTGAAAACCAGGGGGCGGTTACTGGAGGGCTGTGAGGAACTGAGAACTGCTTGCTGCAAGTCACGGCGTGAAGGCAACCGATTGCAAATGGCCTGGTGCTCCGGCCAGCTGGCCAGGACCACCCCAGCACTGGGCTTCTGCTCCGGACCCTCTTAGGCTGGTGCTGCTCCGCACCAAGGCAGAGACTACATTACCAACAGCACCTCCACGCACGCTTAGACAGAATGGAATCTGACCAGAGAGGAGGCAGCCGTGGCCAGTGCAGGCTTCCATGTGCACACACGGGAGAAAGCAAAACCAGCTTAGCAGAGAGGCTCCAAAACCTTCAGACCTGACCAAGCCTCTGACCAAGATCAGGTAGGAAGCCTGAATCCCACACGCTCATTTTGAGGTGGGAGAGCGAGCTTGAGAGATGGAGAGACGGGGACACAAGAAAAATCTCATTCTCTGTGTCCAGTGGACAAAACTGCGCCCCGACTAATTAATTAATTAATTAATTAATTTTTTTTTCCTGCACTTTGTTTGTCCAGTGGACAAAACTGCGCCCCGACTAATTAATTAATTAATTAATTAATTAATTTTTTTCTGCACTTTGTGACTTTCAGGATCTCAGTCCCCCAACCAGGGATTGAACCTTGGCCACACCAGTGAAAGCCTGGAGTCCTAACCACTAGGCTACCAGAGAATTTCTGAGATTCATTGAAAGAAAAAAGCAAAAGTGTTAGTTGCTCAGTCATGTCCGATTCTTTGCAACATCATGGACTGCGGCCCGCTAGGCTCCTCTGTCCATGGAGTTCTCCAGGCAAGAATACTGGAGTGGGTTACCGTTTCCTTCTCCAGGGGATCTTCCCAACCCAGGGATCGAACCCAGGTCGCCTGCACTGCAGATGGATTCTTTACTGTCTGAGCCACCAGGGAAGACCTTGAGATTCATTAACTTTAATGGAAAGATTTTTATACTTCTACGTCTCATCCTATTTGACTTTTCCTTATGAAACTAGTGATTTTCTGGGACAAAGAAGGCCCTCGACCAGCATTAGCACACAATGCTTCTAAACTAGTCTCAGTCTCTCTTTCATGTCATGGTGCCCTTAAATTTACCCAGTTCAGTTCTGTCCATATTCATCAAGGGGCATTATAACAGTGCAGAGTGAAGTCAAAGCAGTAGGAAAAAATCATTCTGGCCTACGAAGGACTCAGAGTGAAAATAATTTTGATTTAGGAACCCTGACATCCATCTATAAAAGTCTGCTTTCTGTTGAATGTTTTTGTAGCAGGGAGGACTGGAGAATCACCAGAACTGGAATTTCTTCCCAATATTCCCATTCCTAGATACAGTAGATCCCAATATCTTGAGTTTATATTCAAAATTTTAAATGCAATAATCAAAGCGCATTAATCAAAAAAAAGTCACTTTCACATCTCAATAAACTGCCTTCCAACAATTATGAATGACATATGCTTATGTTTTACATAAATATAAGCCTGCATTTTCAGACACATGAGAGTCAAAAGATCCAGGAAGCCTGGATTCCAGGCTGATTCTGGCCTGGTCCTAGCACTAGCCTCCATCATTTGATAAACATATTGTCCCCATCAGGACCTCACTTTCTGCAGCTGAAAAGTGAGTGAGTTGCACTAACTGATTTCAACGACTTTCTCTCATTGCCCACTATTATGTGATTTTACCCACAAATCAAAAGACATTAGATTAAGGACAATTACTTAAGAGCCTAAATAATTTTTAGCTGGTTTATCACGTAAAAGGTACTTATCACTCAGCTACATCTACACAGACACTGGATTCTTACCTTTTATTTACATTAGTCAAGTTGAGTGAAATAATCTTCTTGTGTCTCTGCAGCCATAGCCAAAGCGAATTACAAGCCCTTTGATACTGACAGCTTCTAAATCTTTGCTACCTATCTTTTGAAAAATACTTACATGTTTAAGACAAGGCAACATACCTATTAAAATAAAGGCAATGTTGTTTTGATAAAAGGAATTTCACCTGATTAGAAGTTTCAAAGTTACCTTGAAGACCTTGGCAAAGAAGTACACATAATATATTAAGCCTTGAAAAAAAATGCATTATAGGATTTCATCAAAAAGGGCTATTTAAACATCTAAATTATTATAGGGCTTGCAAATTTTGTCAAGGATAAGGAAATTGTTCAAATCAGAGGTTGGAAACTGCAAGTCAGATCTGCCTGCAGATGTTTTAGTTTGGCTCAGACAAAATCCTAAAAATTCCAAAAATTATTTTAAAAATTGAATTTGGGTTGGTCTTGAAAAATAAGAAGGGGCCTGGGTGGCCCCGTTTCTGCAGCCCCCAAGGCCAGCCCACCCCCACCATCCCACTTCGTACACTTCTCTCCTTCACATACTTCCTCTGCTGTAGGAATTCAGTGAGCTCCCCATGTCTTGAGCAAATGAACAAGGCACAAAGAATAAATACTTAATATTTATGAACATGATCTGGAGGAGAGAGCACAGGAATCTCTCCTCTCTCATCATCTATGGCTAGCTCTTTTAAGTTAGAGAAGCGACAAGTTGACAGGGACAAAGGCAGCAAGACCTCTCAGGGTTGCTTTGGTTATTTGGGGTCTTTTGTGCTTCCATACAAATGTTAGGATGGTTTTTTCCCTCTATTTCTTTGGAAAATCCCGTTGGAGTCTTGATAAGAACTGCACTGAAGCTGTATATTGCTTTGGGAATCTTCTCATCTGTTTACGGCTGCACTTGTCCTGCATAGCTGCATGTGGGTCTTCCCTAGTTGAGGTGAGCGTTTCTCTAGGAACACACTCTCTGGTCTTGGTGTGCGGGCTGCTCACCGCAGTGGCTTCTCTTGTTTTGCAGCACTGGCTCTAGGAACATGGGCCTCAGTCGTCGTGGCGCCCGGGCTGAGTGGCTCCGGGGCTTGTGGCATCCTTCTGGACCAGGGGTTAAACCCCTGCCCCCTGCATTGGCAGGGAGATTCTTAACCACTGAGCCACCAGGGAAGCCCCAAGAATATCTTTTTTTTTTTTTTTAAGACTAGAAATTCCTTGCAATAAATCTAGGGATTCATCCAAGAGGCCTAAACAAAGAGTTATCTAAAACTGGAGAATTAAGAATGGCTCAAAAAGCTTTGAAATGAAAAGGATATGACTGTCAAGATCCTGCCTTCAAAAGGAAACACAAGACTGGCTTCAGTTACATTGATTTGAGCATTTGACTACATACCTAGCTTAATAATTGACAAAGTATAAAGTATGAATCAACATTTTCTCATCCACAAGTAACTCTCAGGAAGATGAAAAACAATGGCTCTCATGTCTGCTCATAACATCCCTGGAAAAGAATGGATCTTCACAAAACTTAGAAGATGAAGGTTTCTCAGAGAAATGCTGCCTCCAAGTTAAATCTGGTTAAAAGCAAAGCGCAGCGCCACTGCACCGGCGCTAAGGGAGTTAGAAAGATGGGCAAGTTATGCTTTCTGCCCTCAAAGAACTTTTAGCTTAAAGGGAAGGAGGACATACACACGACTAATAAATGAGAGAGGGTGATGAGGGCAAAGCACTACTGGACCGAGCGTTTTCGGGGACGCTGCACAGGAGAGGCTGGCCTCTGAGCAGGTATCACGGAATAGAGGATTTGTCTAGTCTTTGTCCTGGGTTCCCGCACTGAGTTTCTAAAACTCTTGGGATTTCCTAAGTGACGTTATTTATAATTAAATGAAACTATTAAATTAGACCCTGGATTACTCCTGCATTAGTGCTAAAGAGTTGACTCAAGATGGGGTGGTCACCAGAAGGACCAACCATACGGTTAGAGGAACGGGGCTTTGAGCCACGGCACGCCAACTCAGCCTCCGGAAAGGTGGGGCTGGGGACTGAGTCTAGCCCTGCGGCCAGTGATTCAATCCTGCCTGTGTGATGAGACAGCACTCAGCTCTCAGGACACCAGAGCTCAGAGGAGCACTCGATGGTCTGGAGGGTGACGTGCGCGGAGAAAGGATATGGAAGCTCCACAGCCGGGGCCCTCTCTTTGTTTCCCCAGTTCTGATTTAAATCCTTAAAAGGAAACTGCAGTCCCCAGTACAGTGCTTGCCTGAATTCTGAGTCATTCTAGCAAATTACCAAACCTGTGGGAACCTCAGATTTTAGACCCCCGTTGGTCAGAAATGTGGTGGCCTGGGAACCCCGTAAGTGTGGCTGGTGCCTGATATAAGGCAGTCTTGTTGGGGAGCACACACTTTATCTTCTGGGGTCCACACTAACTCGTGTTTAGTGCCAGAACTGAATTGCAATGCAGGAGATGCAAGAGACGCAGGTTTGATCCCTGGGTGGGAAAGATCCCCTGGAGTAGGAAATGGGAGCCCACTCCAGTATTCTTGCCTGGAAAATCCCACGGACAGAGGAGCCTGACAGGTTACAGCCCACGGGGTTGCAAAGAGTCGGACACGACTGAGCATGCGCGCATGCAGGACAGTTGGTGTCAGGAGAGCTGGGTATTGACAAGAGGATATTTTCTAAACAGGCAGAGATGGGAAGGACAGGTGCTTTAGAGACAAATACCATTAAGAGTCTGCCACCGGGGCTGCTTTTAGGAGTGGTGAGTGGCTCAGTTTATCACCAGTGTGGAGAGCGGATAAGTTAGTAGTAGGAAAAGACACGTCAGAGTCACTGGAAAAGTTTGGAGAGAATGTTAAGATGATGAGACTTTCTTTTGAAGGCAAGAGAGAATCATTCACCATTATTTCATGCTACTTATTCTTATTATAAAACATGTTTAATGTTGAAATTAAACACCTATAATGTTACCATCCTGAGAAAACCACTGTAAACATGTGATGATTTTTAAGTCAGTTTCCTAAATAAGGACATGTCTGTATATACTTGTGTGTATGTGTGTGTGTGTGGCTCCAATTGTAAACAGCTTTCTAATATGCTTTCACTAAATAATTTCTCATTTACTTATTTATTTTGAGGTAAAACTGGTGTGCAGAACTAGTTTCAGGTGTTCAACATAATAATTCGATATTTGTACATGCTACACAGCAGTCACCACCAGTCCAGTTAATACCCCACCACCGTACAACTGACCCGCTTAAACCCTTGAAGAGCGCCTTCCCCTCTGAGAAGCAGGTACTCTGTTCTCTGTATCTTTGACTTTTGTCTTCTTCCCTCTCATTTATTCCTGGTTTTGTTTTCAAGATTCTACAGATAAGGAAATCACACAGCGTTAGTCCTTCTCTGACTGACTTATTTTACTTGGTATAATACCCTTAAGTTCCTTCCATCCATATGTTGCCACAAATTGCAAGAAGCCCTTTATTATGACAGATTAATAACATTCCCACCAACAGTGCAGGAGGGTTCCCTTTTCCCCACAATCTCTCCAACACTTGTCTTTTTAAAGTATAGCTATCCTGATGGTTGTGTGGTAATATCTTATTATGACTTTGATTTGCATTTCTATAGTGATTAGTGATGTTGAACATCTTTTCATGTACCTGTTGGTCATCTGTATGTCTTCTTTGGAAAAAAAAAATCTCTACTCAGAAATTCTGTTCATTTTTGAATCAGACTGGCTTTTTGTTACTACGTTGTATGCTTTATATATTTTGAATGTTAGTCCCTTGGCATATATATGATTTGCAAATATTTTTCCCCCATTCAAGAGATTGCATCTTGATTTTGTTTGTGGTTTCCTTCACTATGTAGAAGCTAAAAGCTAAAAGCTAAGCTAAGCTAAAAGCTTAGTTTGATGTGGTTCCATTTATTTATTTTTGCTTTCATTACCATTGCCTTTGGAATCAAGATTTAAAAAAATTATCACCTAGACCGACAACCCCCTTCATGGATCACAACCTTGTCATGGTGAACGGGCTTGCATAACTCTATGAAGCTGTAAGTCATGCTGTGCAGGGTCACCCAAGATGGATGGGTCATAGTGAAGAGTTCTGGAAAAATGTGGTCCATTGGAGAAGGAAATGGCAACCTACTCCATTATTCTTGCCTGGAGAACTCCAAGAACAGTATGACAAGGCAATGTGGCACCAGAAGATGAGCCCCCCAGGTCAGAAGATGACCAGTATGCTACTGGGAAAGGGTGGAGGGCAATTACTAATGCCAGGAGAAGTATCAACAACCTCAGATACACAGATGATATCACAATAATGGTAGAAAGTGAAGAGGAACTAAAGAGCTTCTTGTTGAGGGTGAAAGAAGAGAGTGAAAAAACTGGCTTAATGAAACTCAACATTAAATTCTTAGCATATAGTCCCATCACTTCATGGCAAATAGAGGAGAATAAAGTGGAAGTAGTGACAGACTTTATGTTCTTTGGCTCCAAAATCACTGCAGGTGGCAACTGTGGCCATGAAATTAAAAGACGCTTGCTCCTTGGAAGAAAAGCTATGACCAATCTAGACAGTGTATTAAAAAACAGAGACATTACTTTGCCAACAAAGGTCTGTAGAGTCAAAGCTATGGTTTTTCTAGTAGGCATGTATAGGTGTGAGAGTTGGACCATAAATAAAGTTGAGCACCGAAGAACTGATGCTTTTGAACCGTGATGCTGGACAAGACTCCTGAAACGTGGATTACAAGGAGATCAAACCAGTCAACCCTAAAGGAAATCAACCCTGAACATTCATTGGAAGGACTGATGCTTAAGCTGAAGCTCCAATACTTTGGCACCTTATGTGAAGAGCCAACTCATTGGAAAAGACTCTGATGCTGAGAAAGATTGAAGGCAAAAGGAGAAGGGGGCAGCAGAGGATGAGATGGTTAGAAAGCATCACCGACTCAATGGACATGAATCTGAGGAAACTCTGGGAGATAGTGGGGACAAGGGAGCCTGGCAGGCTACAGTCCATGGGGTCAAAAAGAGTTGGACACAACTGAGCAACTGAATGACAGCAATCACAGACTGACTTCGAGGAGATTAACACTTAAGCTTTCTTCTAGGACATCAAGAGTTCTGTTGTGTCCTGGGTGTGGCAATCTTTCCACTTGTTCCAGTCCCAGAGGGTCCAGAAGCACAAGCCCCTCTGAGCACCCAAGTCAGGAGACCACATGTGGTTCCCTGTGTGGACTGTGCCTGCCCACTGGCTTTAGCAAGGCTGCTTGTTGGGAGGGGGCACAAGGATTTAGCAAGGCCCAAAAAGAGCTATACTGTTGGGCACATACTGGAGTGGATTGCCATTTCTTCCTCCAGGGTATCTTCCCAACCCAGATTTCAAACCTGGGTCTCCCGTGGCTCCTGCATTGGTAGGCAGATTCTATTACCACCAAGCACTTAGGAATCCCTAGAGCTAGCCATGAACACTTGTTTAAAAGCCAATCTGTAAGTTAAAAGAGATGGAGTGCAAAATCAGTGGGTTAGGAGAAGACAGAAACACCAGGAAGTCAAAGGAAAAGAGCTAACCAACTAAGGAAGGGCTTCAGACAGGATGAGTAAGGACTGAAACAGAACCACTGCATCAGTGATGATTCAGAGGGTGTCTGGCGGCTCTGAGGGAGCGTTTTCACTAGAGAGGCGTGGAGTCGTTAGCAAGAACCTGGGAGTCCGTGCGTGGTAGCAAGAGTGTACTCTTCTGCTTTGGCAAAAGGAAAGAACAGGGATAGATGATAGCTTAAAGATAAGCCCGAGGAGGGAAAGTGTTCTTGTCTGGGAGAGGACAGGAGGCCAAGCGATCAGGTGGAGCACGTCCTCCATGGGCTAAGTCCAGGTGAGAGTGGAATGGCTCTCTTCAGACCCGCGGTCTCAGCCCTGGCTGCCACAGAATCACACAGCTAAGCTGTGGATCCCCAACCTCCGCTCCAGTCTGTGTGGTCAGCATCTCTATGGGCTCTGACCTGGGCACTGGGATGTTCTCTGGTGCAGCCAGGGATAAGGACCCCTTCCTTAGACAAATGCATTGTTCGCTGGACCAGTGGAATGAATGAAGTTTGGGACATTTAGAAACAGGGAGATGTCAAGACAGTTGGCATCGATCCCTTCAAGAAAGAAGAAGACAAGGTCATCTGTGAAGAACAAGTGGGATAATGGCCAGTTTGGAGCCAAAAAGAAAGCACAAAAGGTTTAGAATAGCCATCAGGTTAAAGACAAATGTCCAAGAAAACAAATGTCTTTGTAGTGCTTGCGCTTATGTGAGATTAGATCATGTAATGACTAGAGCCCGAAATGAAATACAGCTACTACAGTTGGAAAGCAACTCAATAACTCATCATGTTTGCAAAATTTAAAACTTAAAATCAAGGAAAGTGAAATGGTTAAATCAATTTTGGAAAATAAATTACACAGAGGGTGACATTAGCTGTAACATGTAATGTCTCCTCAAGGATTAAAATTTAAATTAAATTAAAATATACTGTTTTCTTTGAAGGAGTACTCTGAATGAAATTATATTTCTGTGTTACATCCTGATGAAAGGGCTTTAATGATTTCTCTTTCCATTTGCAAAGAGACTTGGGAGTGGGTAGACAGATACAAAAAATATTAGTTAATTCTGCCAGGCTCAAAAGAAAGAAATACATAATTCTGTAAATTAAATTCAAAAATTTTTCAGGGCTTAAAAATAAAAAGAAGACAGAACTTGGGCATAAATAGTATTTAATCTACCAGAGGGTTTAAAGTGTAACTAAAGTGGAGAGGGAGGTGGGGAGAGACAAGTTAGGAGAATAGAATTACCAGATACAGACTACTACACATAACAGAGAAAAGCTACAAGGGTCTACTGTCTAGCCCTGGGAATTATTTCAATATCTCATCATAGTCTATAATGGAATATAATAATCACATAATCAGAATAAGCAATAAACATATCTGTACACCTGAAACTAACACAAATGTTGTAAATCAGCTTCAATTAAAAATGATAAAAAATAAAATATAACTGTAGAACATGAGGAAAGCCATGAAACAGGTACCAAGTGTTATGAAACCATAAAGACAAACACCTTGAAAGACATTACTTGCACCTACCCAGTTTATCAGAAGCTGTTTCACATGCGCCTTTCCCAATTTAGAACCAGTCCGTTGTTCCATGTCCGGTTCTAATTGTTGCTTCTTGAACAATGGACTGCTTCCAAATTGGGACAGGAGTACATCAAAGCTGTACATTGTCACCCTGCTTATTCAACTTTTATGCAGAATACATCATGCAAAATGTCAGACTGGATGAAGCACAAGCTGGAATCAAGATTGCCAGGAGAAATATCAATAACCTCAGATCAACAACCCGCCACCCTTATGGCAGAAAGTGAAGAGGAACAAAAGAGCCTCTTGATGAAAGTCAAAGAGGTGAGTGAAAAAGCTGGCTTAAAATGCAACATTCAAAAAACTATGATTATGGCATCCAGTCCCATAACTTCATGGCAAATAGATGGGGAAACAATGGAAACAGTAACAGACTTTATTTTCTTGGGCTCCAAGATGGTGACTGCAGCCATGAAATTAAAAGACGTTTGCTCCTTGGAAGAAAAGCTATGACAAACCTAGACAGCATATTAAAAAGCAGAGACACTGCTTTGCTGACAAAGGTCCATCTAGTCAAAGCTATGGTTTTCCCAGTATTCATGTATGGATGTAAGAGTTGGACCATAAAGAAAGCTGAGTGCTGAAGAACTGATGCTTTCAAACTGTGGTGTTGGAGAAGACTCTTGAGAGTCCCTTGGAATGCAAAGAGATCCAACCAGTCCATCCTAAAGGAAATCAACCCTGAATATTCATTGGAAGGACTGATGATGAAGCTGAAGCTCCAATACTTTGGTCACATGATGTGAAGAACTGACTCCTTGGAAAAGACCCTGATGTTGGGAAAGATTGAAGGTGGGAGGAGAAGGGGATGACAGAGGATGAGACGGCTGGATGGCATCACCAACTTGATGGACATTTGAGCAAGCTCCAGGAGTTGGTGATAAACAGAGAGGCTTGGCACACTGCGGTCCACAGGGTCGCAAGGAGTTGGACATGACTGAGAAACTGAACTGAACAGTTTCATGTGCATGATAAAGATTCAGCTAGGCCTTGTACCATGGGTACACTCATGACAAGGTGTTAGGGGTCCCTGGAGTGTGAAGGGGAAGGAGCTGAGTACATCACTGTAGGGTCAGCGTGAGGAGGGCCCAGTTGGCCACAGCCAGGACCCTGAGCAATGGGGGTCCCTGAAGGCAGATGAGCAGTGAAGCCCTCCAGTTAGAATTGTGCCTCTTAGAGATGACCACTGCAGGAGTGCCACTGGGGAAGCCAGTGTGATGTTTGGATAAGAGATGAAGAAGAAAATGGATCACTTTTTCTAGGCATCTTTGGTTTGTAACTCTTTGGCTTTTTTATTGAAATATAGCTATAAATTAGAGTGCACAAATCCCAAGTGTAGAGCTCAATGAACACAACCTTGTACCTACCGCTGAGTGTAAGAAAGAAAATATCAACAGCATTTGGAGCTTCCCCCAACCCTCTCACAACACCCTCCTCCTTCAAGCCGACTCCTACCCACCCGACTTGAACTCTGGTCTTCTGATTTTATATGATTGGAATCATAGACTATCATTCTTACGTCTTTGGCATCTCTCACCCAATAGTATCAACACAATAACTTCGAAGTGAAAGTGTCAGCCACAGAGCATCTGCATTTTCATCTTCAGTAAATACTAACAGTTTCCACGCTCTGAGCAGGACGTGAGTGCTCCATGATTCCACACACTTCTCAGGTGGGAGACTTCCACCAAGGTCGTCTTCAGTTGCTGCTGTACTTGCGAATCTGGGGTGGTATCTACTGTGGTTCTAATTGCCATTTCCTTTACTACTAATAAAGGAGAGCATTTTTTCATATATGTACTGGCCATTTGGTTATTTTCTTGTGAACGGTCCAGTGCACCTTTCTTGACCATTTTTGCATTAGGCAGTTTCCTACTTATTAATTTTAAATAAAAGCTCTGTATGTTCTGGATATGTGCCCATTGTCAGTTATTTGTGTGGTAAAACTCTCCCCCTACTCTGTGATTTGTCTTTTAATTCTTTTCATGGTGTTTTTCAATGAAAACAGGTTCTTGATTTTAAATGTTGTTCATTGTATTGATCATTTCCTTTATGTTAAGCACTCTTTGGGTCTTAAGAAATGTTGGCCTATCCCAAGGTTAAATTAAATTGTTGTGGAAAACTCTGATACTGCAAAAAATCCAATCATTAATCTTTCTGATTAGTGATTCCTCTAGCAAAACATTTCAAGGTTGTAGGTTTAGTTTTAAGCACAAGCTGGAAAGACGGCCCTAGTGTTATCATTTAGCATTTAATGTTTTAAATAGTAATCAAATATTAGGGGAAAATTCCAACTGAATGTAGTGACCAAGAAAGAAATTTACTTGTATTAAGAAAGCAGAGATGGCAAAACAAAATCAATCAATCAAAGAAAATCCCAAAAGAAGCACTGTGGGAGAATTCACCCTGACAACACAATCCACTAAGTTTTTATATGAACTAAAGAAGAGAAGACCGTGCGTCTTTTATATGTGCTTTTCTGTTCTTGAGCTAATTTTGAACTATTTCTTAAGTGGTGTGTCTCCAAGCAATTTTTGTTTTTCTTGGGTTTTTTTTGGTATATTTTCTTATGCTCATCTTTTTTTTTTAAATTTGTTTTTTAATTGGAGAAAAACTGTTTTACATCTTTAAAATAAAAGATGGTTTCATGTCCATCTTTTAATTGCCTTCACACATCACATGACTAAGGAATAAATTCTTAGATAAGTATAATTTCTTCTTAAACTATTGATTATTATAATTTTTTTCAGGTGCTAAGTGTTATAAAGATGTCTGAAACTGGTCTGATTTTGATCATATATTGAAAAACTATTTTTCCTGCCTAAATGCTTACAGGATTTTTTGACATTACACTGGAAAGATTTCACCACAGCATGACCATATTTGGGACATTCTTTGCTGATTTTCCCTTGGAACGTAGTGAACACTTTTGGTCTATAAACTATCAATACTGAGGGAAAAAGCCGGAATGAGAGCTATGAGTTTCAGTTTTACTGGGGACTGACTGAGGGCCACGGTGCAGGCGACGGCCTCTCAGAGAGCCCTGGGAACTGCTGCCAAGGGATAAAAGGAGAGATCAGCATACACGTGACTTTGTGGAAGAGGGTAGATAGGCCAACTCTGATTCCTCAGACTGAGGGGGGAAGGCAGGGCTGGGGCTGGGGAGTGGCTTTTAATTTAAACTCAGGCCTGTAAACTTAACTTTTTCAAACTGGTATTTATTAGCTAGTGAGTTTTATATTGTAATACCCGCTTCATGACTAAATTTTAAACTTAAACCTGTGAGACCTCTGTCTGTGTTTACAAGGATGTATCCATGGCCACATTGAAGCCTTAACAGAATTCATCCAGAAGACCTTAAATGATACTAACCAGGCTATTAGCCTACTGGATTCTGAGGTCTCTTTGACGAAGAAAGCTACGTTACAAAGTCACATGGCCCTCTATACCCTGACAGCATCTCAAGGAGGCACCTGTATTATAATTCAGACTGAATGCTGCGTTTTCATACCAGAAGAATCCTCTATCTCATGCATTTAATGACACATTAAAAAAAATCAGATTTCTACCTTAAATGTTTCACTTCTTAATCTTGGTGGTCACCTTGGGAGTTGGTTTGGCTCCAGAAGCACATGACTTAAATCTCTTTTAAGGCTTTATTTACCTGAACCAGTCCATCCTAAAGGAAATCAACCCTGAATATTCTTGGAAGAACTGATGCTGAAGCTGAAGCTCCAATACGTTGGGCACCCAGTGCGAACAGCCAACTTTTGGGGAAAGGCCCTGATGCTGGGAAAGATTGAAGGCAGGAGGAGAAAGGGGAGACAGAGGATCAGATGCTTGGATGGCATCAGCGACTCAGGTTTGAGCAAAGTTGAGTTCGACCGACATGAGCTTGAACAAACTCCAGGAGAGAGTGAAGGACAGGGAAGTCTGGCGTGCTGCAGTCCACGGGGTCTCAAAGAGTCAGACACAACATAGAGACTGAGTAACAACGACAAATGTAAATTATCAGGCCAAGTTTCTGGAAGCCAGACTTACTTGCAACAAATTAGTCTTAATTTGGTTATATTTGGTAAAAATCAGGGCAAATTTAGAGAGAAAAAATTGTACTTCAGCAATATATCCTTGTGGCTATTAAACTGTAGTGTTCCTTGTCTAAGGCCCGCTTCTCAGATGGCTCCTTATTGCTGTTACATCACTGTAAAGTTTGAGTTATTAAAAGACACTGTAAGGCTGTTTCTTAAGTTTATCACTGTAATCTGCAGATGAAGGTTAGACATCCCATGGCCTGTAACCAGGCTACTGGAAAAGACATCTTTTAAAGACTGTCTCCAAACTACATGGAAGGACCCTGACCGGGTGCTATTAACTAGCTTATGCACAACAGAACTGAAGGGAGTTGACTCTTGGACTCATATTTCCTATTGAGAAAACCAGACTGCCCTTGACTGGTATCTCAAAAGGACTGTTGACCTCAAAATTACCGTAAAACAATGCTCAGACAGAACAGAAACTGCAGACACCCCAGAGCAAGAAGACAGCATTAGGAGTAGAGAGCGATCCCAAGGAGCTGGAATTGAGCCAGACGACAACTTAAAGTGTTTTCTTAATTTCTTGAACTTTTGCATGTGAATCTAATATGTTTTCTATCATGAGCACAATCCCATGCAGAGTATCAAAATTAATCCAACTGTTGGGTTTATGAACAAGTACCTACTTCCAGTCCATCTGGGTTACCTTAGTGGATTTCTCCTCTCCAAGGCTCTAATTGGATGGCCCTTAAGGAATTTACTTTGGAAGAATAAAGTTACAGTTCTGTTTGGGCCACTATTGCTAGTACTAGATGGGACTCCCTCACTTGGCTAATTAATCACACTTGCTCTGACCGTGTCTATAAATGTGAATTTTGTTTTAAAATTACTCAAGCTCAATCAGAGCAATGTGCTAAATTTTAGTCAAAGAATATAACCTCTCTCAGTCACGGGATGAATTTATATGGTTAACCTCAAGCTATAGTCATTTCAATTTAACCTCACCCTCCTTACGTTGAGAACAATTAATCCGTACTAAGGATAATCAGCCCACTAAAACCAGGAAATAGGACTGGGTTTCTTATGAACAATGTCTATATATCCTTTCCCTTAAAGACAGGGATTGGTATGGGACAGACTAAGGCAGATGACCTGGGAACATATTGGGCCACATCTAATAGAAGCTCTTGACTTAAAATCCTATTAATTCTTACCTTACTAATGCTACTAGCTGTATAACTTGTATATGGTTTCACAAGATTGCTCTTTCTTACATTACCAAATATATAACTGATTCTCTGATAAGATGATGAGTAGGCAACATATGGTTCTATATAAAAGCAGTGATTATAATTGTATTACTCCAGTTATGGGAAAAAACGAGGGAATTATTTCCCACCTTCAGTTGGGTCCTGACACCATACAGCCTGACCCTTGAGGTGTGCAACAGGCTGCAGGGACCCACCCGTGAGGCTGAGTCATCACCAGAAGGTGCCAGTTCTACCTGGAATGTTTTAATGTGAGGGAGGGCTAAATTATTGAGCAATTAAAACTGTTCACCTGAGGGGCTACAGGTAAAATGTCAGACACAGGTGCTGTTGCTAAACTCTGGTGTCACATACCCTAGGACATACCCTTGGGGACAGACTCTAGCTCACCCTCATAAGCTTAGCTTCCCTTATTGACATCAAGGAGCCTTTGAGAGGCTCAGGACCCCCAAGACACGTCGGGCTAATGCTGATGATCCTGTTGGTTGAGATCCCTGTGGTGACTGGGCCTTTCAGCAGCTCAGTGGCCCCATTTCTCATCACTTCCTGAGCCATGGGCTTGGCCATGTGACTTTGCCCTGCTTCTCGTCAAGGCTGGAGGCTGAGCCCCACCCCGTGGGTCTGACTTGTGTTGTTGGATGGAATGTGGAAAAGTGACAGGGTGCCAGGCTGCTCTGAGCCTGGATTTAAGGGTCATGCCACCCATACTTGCTTCTCAAGAAATGCATCTCAGTGGCGCCCCCGCTCCCGACTCCCTCCAGGCTCTCACTGTGGAGTTTCAGGCATTCTGAGCATGTGAGACTGGAATCCAGGTCACAGCTCACTGGCCAGCGCTGCCCTGGAATTGTTCCCCTTTCATTTGGCCAGCACATGTAGAACAGTTACAAAGCAAGTGGCAGGAAGGTCACAGAAACCAAATCCAGCCATTCGGGCTCAGCCAGAAACGGGCTATTCATGTCAGATGAGCAAAGACCAGCCCGGCTCGAGCACCCTTCCCTGGGGGGCCCTGTCAGACCCCACATCGTGCCCTGGCCACAGGGAGGGGACTCAGAACCCCACGTGGGTGACACTCGGGGACAGCAAGACACTCGGGGACAGCAAGGCGCTCGTGGCAGGCTAACTCCCACTGTGCTCCCTCCCTGCATGCGGGGAGGCAGATTAACCTAACTCGCCTCAGGCTCTGTGACTATCCTGAAGTCACACCCAGTGCTAAACTATTTGCTTCCCAAAGCGCCCAACTCTGCCAGGCGTTTATGGAGCCCCACCTTCAGTATCTGACCACCCTCAGTATCTGACCACCCTCATCTCTGACCACCCTGACGTCTAGCCAGAATCCCCCCGCCCCAGCCTGCCACTGCCCATCTTTCCAGGGATGTGTGGTCACCTCCAGCTGCCTTCAGCCCAAAGCCTGTTGGGTCAGTTGAGAAAGAACCCCCTCGACTCCGGCTGCTTCCTCTTAGGAATTCTCCATCCACTGATCTTTGCTCCTCAGCTATAAACTGACCACGTTATTTCCCTGGGAACCCACTGTCTCCCCGCCATAAAGTCCCTTTACAGGGACCTCGATACCCATGGCAATGGCCCTGAGTAAAGTCCGCGTTGCCATCTTTCACAAGTGATAGTCTGACTTTGTTTTAACATTTTAACGACTAAATTTTTTCCCCTCTGATCACCCCCAAAGTCATTCCACTCTTGCTCCAGCTGCCACACTGCCCTCAGAAAGCAAAGGCCAGGCACTGAATTTGCTCAGACCCCTCTCTCTGCCTGTAGGCTGCTTGGGGAGAAGTAGAGAGAGATGAAGTGGGGTGGGGGCGTCTGATGTAGCAAGCTTTCATTCTACAGAACTGGCCTCTTCTTAGATGACAACATCTAAAAATTTCCCCACTTACGTTATTAATATCAGCCTGAGGGAAACATAATCGGGGAACAAGCTACTGTGTCTGGGTAGAAATCACCACATGCAAACAGAATCAAATAACCATCCCAGGGTGATTATTCAAGGTCAGAGTGACTTTGAGGACAGCCTCTTCCATGGCAGAAGGAAATGGAATTATTGGGAAAGCTTTGGTGTGGCAGTTCAGTGTCAATGTGACTGTTAAATTCAGTGCAAGGAAAACTGAAATTTATAATGAAGCAAAAAGCCAAAGGACAAATGGAAGAGAAGTGACATGGGCTCTGGAGATGGGTGGGCAGAGGTGAGGTGTCTGGGGGCCCAGCCCTAGGGCTCCCCTCCTGAGGCAGGGGCTTGGGAGACAGAACTGTCCTCAGCTGACGTGGGCCACCTAGGTTTACACATCTGAAAAATGACAACAATCACTACAGTTAATGGGAAAGAGAGAGGTAGAGAGTCAGTCCTAAAGGAAATCAGTCCTGAATGTTCATTGGAAGGACTGATGCTGAAGCTGAAACTCCAATCCTTTGGCCACCTGATGCGAAGAACTGACTCATTTGAGAAGACCCTGATGCTGGGAAAGATTGAAGGTGGGAGGAGAAGGGGATGACAGAGGATGAGATGGTCGGATGGCATCACCGACTCGATGGATATGGGTTTGAGTAAGCTTTGGGAGTTGGTGATGGACAGGGAAGCCTGGCGTGCTGCAGTCCATGGGGTCACAAAGAGTTGGACCCGACTGAGCGACTGAACTGAACCAAAGAGAGGTAGAGAAGTCAGCTTTCAAATATCCAGGATCTGGTGGCTGGGCTGGACGATCCAGACCTTGCTTCTCGTCCTGGTTCTTCCTACGTTTGGGGGAATTTGTTGCTCATGGTGGTGAACAGCCATGCACAGGGCACATCAGTCAGATATCAACCTTTCTGACTAAGGGCCTGGAGAGCTGGGGAAGAGGGTTTGCTTTTTCAATAGCACCATGAATTTTGACAGTTCTGTGAATTGACTCCAACTGGTGTAAACTTGTTATTCCTCAGAACCCACAGAATAGCTGAAGATCTGCAGAATAGACACGAAGTTCTGCTTTCAGGACTTTGGACCATCAGCATGGAAGACACCCAGAAACAAGGAGAATTAGAGCTGTGTCCAGAGTTAAAGGGAAAATACAGATCACATCGAACTACGGTAGAAACCCCCTTTCCCCAAGATGAACCCCCTTCCCTGAGACCCAGAGAAAAGATTTATGTAAGGAAAAAAGTCAGTGCACACACACACAAATGATCATGCCAAAGGAATAGAACATTGTAAAAGCTAAATGTTCTAACTCATAAGATTGAAAACACAGCTGAAATAATCAGTAGGAAAGGGTTGTCTATTCTGTGACCTGTGCAGGTATGTGGCCGAGAGCTAGGCTCCAGCCTGCAAGGGTTCATAATCTCGTGTTGGCTGTAAAAAGACAAATACCAGAAAATAAAGGGGCATGTGCTCAGGACAGAAGGCGATTGGGAGCTAAACTGTTCCATTTGAATCCTTAAGGAAAAGGGAAGGTTGCCGAGGGCTTTGTGAACAATCAAGGGCTCAGGTCTGACCCACAGGAGGACAAGGCAGCCACGTGGGTTTTCTGGCAGGGAGGTGCTGCCTTTGCTTCCAGACAAGACAATTTACCCAGAACAGGGGAGCCTGATGCCTTTCCAAGGACATACAGACATTAAACATCAAGACAGTCACTCTCCAGAGCAATGGAAATGGAGGTTGGTGGGGGGTGGTGGTGGTGGTGGTTAGAGCATGGAAAAGGAAGAGTTTTGGGGGTCTTTTTGGTCCATCCAAGAAAAACAAGCTCAGCACTTCAAGTTTCTCTTGCAAAGACGATTATCCAGTTTGTTCTTCCATCTTCAAAGGAGGAGCCTGACGGGGTTTGGAGCATGGCAGCCTTGCTGGAATGGTAGCAATTACTCTGAAGGAGCTGTGTCTGCCAGCTACTTACAACAATAGCACCAACTTCACGGGGCTGCTGAGAGCTAAATGGAGTCTGTCCTCTGAGCTGGGTCTCTTCCTCTGCAAAATGAGGAAGATTGTCAAGAAATCTATCTGAGGGCACACAGCAGGGGCGCGTTAGGACGGAGGTGAGAGGATGAACTAGCTGTTTCCAGGGGCAGCAGAGCCTGCTCTGATGATGTCTCGGTTAGCAGCCGTCTCCATCTAACCCAAAGGCTCTCGGAGGGTAGGCACCTTGATGGGGACCCTGACCTGTAGCCCCAGTATCTGTCTGGAATGGCCTCTGGTCTTCCTGGCCTGCTGTCCCTGCTCTTACTGAGTCCAAGCTCAGTCTTCTTGCTGCACGGGCAGGCCATTTAGCCTAGAGATGAGGTGTCGAGGCAAGGAATACAACTTTATTTGGAAAACTGGCTGACCAAGAAGATGGCAGACCAATGTCTCAAAATGACCATCTTGTCAGCGTCTGAATGCCAGGTTCTTTTATAGGACAGAGAAGGGGAGGAGTTGAGGAAATAAAGACCTTATCTTGCAAATATCTCCTGGAATGGCAAACCTCAGGGGAAAAAGGGAAAGCGTTAGTCATTTGGACTCTTTGTGATCCCATGGACTGTAGCCCACAAGGCTCCTGTGTCCATGGGATTCTCCAGTCAAGAAAACTGGAGTGGGTAGTCATTTCCTTCTCCAGGGGATCTTCCTGACCAAAGAATAAAGCCCAGGTCTCCTGCATTGCAGGCAGATTCTTTGACATCTGTACCTCCAGGGAAGCCCCAACCTGAGGGAGGGTTTGTGTTAACCTCTTCAGGCAGGGTTCCCTGAAGCAGGTCATTATGTATGATTATAATCACAAAAGCAATGAAAAGCAAAAGTTAAAGCCAAAGAAACAGATCTATCATGGCATCAGACTTGGCTCTTCCCCGCTGCCCCTGCCACAGGGAGCCTCTAAGCTCCCCCACCCCTCACACTAACTGCCCCTCATTTCCCCCCTCACCCCCCCCTCGCCACCACCGACACCCCCCACACACCTGCTATGAAAGATTCTAAGATTCCAGGGCTGTCTGAAGTGCTCTGGGTCCTAGAGTTGGGATGGGTGCTTCCCTGGTGGCTCAGATGGTACAGAATGTGCCTGCAATGCAGGAAACCTGGGTTCGATCCCTGGGCCAGGAAGATCCCCTGGAGAAGGAAATGGCAACCCATTCCAGTACTCTTGCCTGGAAAATTTCATGGACAGAGGAGCCTGGCGGGCTATAGTCCACAGAGTTGCAAAGAGTTGGACACGACTGAGCGACTAATACTTTCACTTTTCCCCAACCACAGCTCAGCCTGGATGACTGGCCTCTCCACTCCCATGAGGCTGCCCCCAACATGACAGGGAGTTGGCAGGCTCTGGGCCTATAAGGCTCTAGGGGACCCTTTGGGCCTGGTGGTATGGGTTCCAGAGCTCAATTTGCCCACCTTCCTAGGTCAACAGGGAAATGAAAACTAGAACCAGAATGTCATACCACTCACATCCTTCAGGGTGGTTGTAATAAAGAGAAAATACCCAGTATCAGTAGGATGTGGGGCACACAGAACCCACCCCCACTGCCTAATGGGTAGGACCACCCTGGAAAGCTGTTGGCAGAATCTGATAAAACTGCAGCCACACAGCCCAGGTGACCCAGAAGCCCCGTAGACCTGCAGCCCCCAGAAACACACATACATGCCCATCAACACCACATGGACGCTCCCAGCAGCACCGCCCCTAAAGCCCCCACACGGGGAAGGCCAATGCACAGGAAGAGCCGATACTGCAGTGCATTTACACAAAGGAGCATCCTGCAGGGAGGAGGTGAACAGCCCACAAGCATTACCAAGACAGGAGAAGCCAGACATAAACGAGCACGGACTGTACGATGTCAGAAAGAGGAAAACCTACAGAAGCACAGAAACCAGCAGAGTAGTTAGTTTTGGAGGTGAGGGGAGAGAGGTTGGAAAGGAGTGTGAGGGGGTGTCAGGCTCCAGCACGAGTCTGTCTCTCAATCTGGGTGCTGCTTACATGGGAAGGGGCATCATTTATGACATCTGTATGCTCTGTGCATAGCTTACTCAGTGTGTGTGTGTGTGTGTGTGTGTGTGTGTGTGTGTGTGTGTAGTCTCTCAGTCGTGTCTGACTCTTTTGTGACCCCATTGACTGTAGCCCGCCAGGCTCCTCTGTCCATGGGATTCTCCAGGCAAGAATATTGGAGTGGGTTGCCATGCCCTCCTCCAGAGGATCTTCCCAACCTAGGGATCAAACCCAGGTCTCCCACATTGCAGGTGGATTCTTTACTGTCTGAGCTACTAGGGAAGCCCATGAATACTGGAATGGGTATCCCATCTCTTCTCTAGGGGATCTTCCCGACCCAGGAATTGACCTGGGGTCTCCTGCATTGCAGGCGGTTTCTTTACCAGCTGAGCCACCAGGGAAGCCCAGATTGCATATTAGGGGGTGTGAAGACAAACATCTGAGGAATGGGTAGGGACGATGGTTTGGCAGGAACCAGAGTGAAGGCAGAGAGCAGGAAAGAACTGAGGGGCCCAGACACACTAAGGCCAGTGCAGCCTGTGGGCAAAGCGGAGCCCCCTGACCCCTGGAGGCGTGGTCTGTGAAGACAGGCAGTCCAGCCCCATCCCAGGCCGACACGTCACCTGTACCAACAGCTCTCCCTTGAGAGGCACAGTTCAGATTACCTGTCTCAGGGCTGCGAGGATGAGGCTGCACCAGCAGGTGAGGGATGGCTCTGCGGGGGCTGCAAAGCCAAACAGGGGCTCTAGACTTCACCAAGGGGCAGGGGAGTGCTTCCAGAAACCCAGTCTGGGAACGTTAAGAGGGAACCAGACAGAGCTTCCCCGGTGGCTCAGTGCCGGAGACATGGGTTCCCTCCCTGATGCGGGAAGATCCCACACGCCAAGGAGCAGCTAAGCCTGTGTGCCACAACCACTGAGTCTGTGTTCTAGCGGCCGGGGCTGCAACTCCCGAGCCCATCTGGGGCAACAACTGAAGCGCTCGCACCCTAGAGCCCTGCAAGAAGCCCTGCAAGAAGAGCGGCCACTGCAGGGAGAAGCCCCCTCTCGCCACAACTAGAGGAAAGCCTGTGCAGCAACCAAGATCAGCACAGCCAAGTAAAGAAAGTTTTTAAAAAGACTATTAAAGATGGAGCCAGACCAGTCGCTATCGGCCGAATGACTTCCAAGAACGGCTTGCTCGCTGGGAGGTTATTAAAAAGCCACCTCTCATATATTAGGATTGCTAGCTTTCTAAATACATTCCCAAACGCTCCAGCCCCTGACTTCAAACCATAGGACAAACATTTCTAAACTTGATGGAGAAAGTCTTCATGTTTCAAAGATATTATTATATTATTTGAAGGGAAAATAGAGCTTTTTATAAACCAAGCCATAAAATGGGCTTTTGAAATAAGCTTTGAAAAGGTTGGCAGGATTATAGAAAAAAAAAAAAAAGAGGCCAGATCCTCCATAGGTCAGGTCAACAGAAATCTGTGACGAGGTTCCAAGTCCCCGAGGTGAGCTTGCTACATTCAAGCCTCCAGGAAAAGCTTCCAGTGGGGACTGTAAATTGTTTTTCTTTATAAATGTATGCTTGCAGGGTGCGCACACTCACAGGAGCGGCCAGCACAGAGTGTGACAGCGGCGACTGAGGGCGCTGACGGTGACTCTCATGACCACGTGGACATGAGGGTCCCGGGGGAGAAGAAGACCCTCCCCCCGCCGCCGGTTACAGGGAGAGGTGGGCAAACGACTTCTCTAGGGGTGCTTCCCTGGACACCAGGAACAGCAGTTGTGCTCGTCTTGGCCTGGACTCAGATCCCAGGTCTGACCTCTGCACTATACCCCTCCCCAACCTGGTCAGCAGAGCAGCATCTGAACCTTCGCCGTGTGTGGGGGAGGGGAGAACCCTGGCCGGGGGTTGGGAGTGACAGGGAGGATGAGGGTCCTAGCAGCCTGACACCTGGCACAGCCCTGGTTTCCATCTGCTGTTTCCAGGGAATTCCTAAAGGCACCCCCTTTTATTGTCAAAGTTTTAAGATGTGAATTACACCAAGAGATACTCTGCAAACCCCCCCACCCCCACCCCTTCCCGGTCCGCCCCTGTCCTTTCCAGTGCAACTTTGCAGCTTCTCCACAAAAAGAGGAACCTTCTTCCCCTTCTCTGGTCTGGACTCTTCATACAACCCGGCTTTGGCTGATAAGCTGCAGTGGGAGTGAAGTGAAGTCACTCAGCTGTGTCCGACTCTTTGCGACCACATGGACAGTAGCCTACAAGGCTTCTCCGTCCATGGAATTTTCCAGGCAAGAGTACTGGAGGGGGTTGCCATTTCCTTCTCCAGGGGATCTTCCTGACCCAGGAATCGAACCCAGGTCTCCCGCATTGCAGGCAGACGCTTTACCGTCTGAGCCACCAGGGAAGACCCCTTCCTGCAGGGGTGGCCTGTGCATTCCAAGCCCAGGCCTCAGCCGACCTCGTGTATTTTCAGGGCTTCTCTTGAGGCCCCACCCAGCTGCCCTGAGGACGGTCTGATGGAGGCTGAAGGGGTGGGTAGCACAGAGGGGACCCCTCCCAGCCCACCAACCCCTCACCTGGCTGGCGGGGAGACGTGTAGTTCAGTCCAACCAACGCCAGAGGTCCCACCCAGGTGAGGCAGCTATGGCTGCTGAGTAGGGTTGTTAGCTGAACAAAGGCTCATTGTTCTAAAGCAGTAAGTTCAGGGTTATCGTTATGCATCAGAAGCCAGTAGACATATATGCTCACCCTAGTTCTAACTGGCACTTTGCCTGTGAACTTGGGCGAGTCCCTTAACTGCTGGGGTGAAATGTTAAGTGCAGAGTAAACACATTTTGTTAAGAGGGAACTAGCACTGTCAGTATTTGTTTTTTTTCATGGTCACTGCAATGAATCAGCAAAAATTCAGTGGCTTTAAAGAAGACAGATGCATCCCTTACAGGTCTGAGGTTGGGAGGTCTGGAAAGTCCCAAACCGGTCTCTCTGGGCTAAATTGCAGATGGTGACTGCAGCCATGAAATTAAAAGACGCTTGCTCCTTGGAAGGAAAGTTATGACCAACCCATACAGCATATTAAAAAACAGAGACATTACTTTGCCAAGAAAGGTCTGCCTAGTCAAAGCTATGATTTTTCCAGTAGTCATGTATGGATGTGAGAGTTGGACTTAAAGAAAGCTGAGGACTGAAGAATTGATGCTTTTGAATGTGGTGTTGGAGAAGACTCTTGAGAGTCCCTTGGACTCCAAGGAGATCCAACCAGTCCATCCTAAAGATCAGTCCTGGGTGTTCATTGAAGGACTGATATTGAAGCTGAAACTCCAATACTTTGGCCACTTGATGTGAAGAGCTGACTCATTGGAAAAGACCCTGATGCTGGGAAAGATTGAAGGCAGGAGGAGAAGGGGACGACAGAGGATGAGATGGTTGGATGGCATCACCGACTCAGTGGACATGGGTTTGAGCAAGCTCTGGGAGTTGGTGATGGACAGGGAAGTCTTGTGTGCTGCGGTCCATGGGGTCGCAAAGAGTCGGACACGACTGAGCGACTGAAATGAACTGAACTGAACTGAACTGAGGGTCGATTCCTTCCAGAAACCCTTAGGGTGAACCGGTCTCCTTGCTTTTCTGGCTTCTGGAGCCCACTCACGTCCTTCGCTGTGACCGTTTCCTCCTGTTTCTGTCCAAACCCCCCTTCCTGTCTGAGCGCAGCCCCCACCCCCACATCAGGCCCCCGCGGTCGCACAAGTGCCAGGATAATCTCCTGTCTCCAGACTCTTAATCACACCTGCAGTAACCTCCTCTGACGTGTAAGATGACACCCACAGGTCCCAGGACCAGGACGGGGCATCTCGGAGGCCCTGACTCAGCTCCCACGTTTCCAGGGACTCGGGGCATGGGCCCCGCTCCTCTGATCCGGGAAAAGAGCGACGCTCCCGCCCTGAAGTCAGCAGGTTGACCGGAGTGATTTCTATGGATTCCTGTGCCATAACAACTGGGTATTCTGGATTTCTGTGTGGCCACAGCGGCTTCTGACGTATCGCGTGTCACAGCCTGAGGGGCGATGCAAGAATCAACGCTGCTGCTCCTGCAAGGCTTGCGGTCCAAGGGCCAGCATTTCCCGGGGGCCACCCTGAGCCAGGCCTTTGGCCGGCAGGTGTCACGTATCCTACAGAGTGCACCTGGGGTTTAGCGAAGGCAGCTGGAAAGCGAGGAGGAAACGGAGCGAGAGGGGCCGTGTTAACTCCAGTCTGGGAGGAGGGATGTCCTAAGTATAAGCTGTTCACACAGGTGATGCGCGGCAGAGCAGTCCCCTGTGTAGGAGAGGGAGCAAGACAGGGAGAGAAGGGGAAAGACGGAAAGGAGGAGGCGTCGCGAGACAGGAGGGCCGGAGGCGAGGAGGAGGACCAGAGAAACTGCTCGGTTTGGAAAAGAGAATGTGACAAAACACCGAAGGGCTGTGGACCACGTGTGGGCGGCTCAGGCCCAGGGAGGGGGAGGGGGAGGAGGGAGGTGGAGGGGGGGGGGAGGGGAAGGGGAGGGGGAGGGGGAAGGGGGAGGGGGAGGGGGAGGGGGAAGGGGGAGGGGAGGGGGAGGGGGGGGGGAGGGGGGAGGGGGGAGGGCGGGAGGGTGGGCCCCCCACCCCCCCACCTGCCCACCTGGGCGAGCCCCCCACCCAGCCCACTGGCGCTTGTGTCCATCACCACCCCATCTGCTTTTATGGTTAACTGCTTTTGGAGAAGCCTTTAGCCTCACTAGAAAAAATATCAGAATATTAAAAAAAGATGCATTTCTAGAAATGGTAGATGCTTGCCAAGATCAAATTGAATCAGGAAGGAAAGCATAGGCTAGTAAGAGAGAATCAAGAACTAAAACCCAGACTTTCCTTCTTCAGGGATCCTTGACGCATGAGGGTCCTGAGAAAGCAGCCTTTCTGGGGACGGCTCACGCGGTGAATCAGAATAATAACAACAACAGTGATAACGGCAACGAAAACTTGCTGAGCGCCTCACAGACTTGCTGAGCACTTCTGTGTACTAGGCTGGGGACGCCGTCTCTTCTGTCACCTCATTTGACCCTGAAATAACACTGAGAGCTAAGTTCTGAGCACCCTGGCTTCAAGACAAAGGATAAAGAAGACAGCCTTCCTGGTTCTCATGGGGTAACGTCAGCCGTCCAGATAAGAGTATATCCACACATCCTACAAAACCATTCAAATAACAAGGCAGTTCCAGTGAAACTACCCTTAAATACATGATACAGCATGTTGTCCCTGAAAGGAGAAAAGAGTCCGGAAACTTTGAATTGCACATTAAGTAGGAAAAGAAGCATCAGCAACAAATGTGAGACAGCTCCAGAATCCCTGCTGAAGGGGAGAATCAGAAACTGCACAGGAGACAGAGGAGAGGAGCAGGGTATGGGCTAGTTGTGGGGGAACACGGAAAAACCAGCACCCGAGAGGGGGCCCATCTGGTGGAAGAAATTCTGAGAGCCGCTCCGAGACCTGGTGGAGCTGAGCGCTGGCTCAAAGGGACGGGAAAGGAAGGACGTGAAAGTGTCCAGAGTTTGAGACGGAATCTGGGGAAAGCACTTTCTAGAAGAGGAGAGGAACTTGGCTGTGATGGAGGAGGATGAGGCGAAGTAGAAATTAAGGATCCCATCGAAACAAAGCTTTCTATCAAGGGATCTTTCTGTTAAAGGATTTTTCTATATGAAGGATCCTATAGAAACAAAAGCTTCCCTAGTGACTCAGATGGTAAAGAATCTGCCTGCAATGCAGGAGAGCTGGGTTCGATCCCTGGGTCAGGAAGATCCCCTGGAGAAGGGAGTGGCTACCCATTCCCATATTTTTGCCCAGAGAATCCCATGAACAGAGGCACCTGGTGGGTTACAGTCCATGGAGTTGCAAAGAGTCAGACATGACTGAGAGACTAAGCTGCTGCTGCTGCTAAGTCGCTTCAGTCATATCCGACTCTGTGTGACCCCATAGACGGCAGCCCACCAGGCTCCCCCATCCCTGGGATTCTCCAGGCAAGAACACTGGAGTGGGTTGCCATTTCCTTCTCCAATGCACAAAAGTGAAAAGTGAAAGTGAGGTCACTCAGTCGTGTCCGACTCAGTGACCCCATGGGCTGCAGCCTACCAGGCTCCTCCATCCATGGGATTTTCCAGGCAAGAGTACTGGAGTGGGGTGCCATTGCCTTCTCCAGAGAGACTAAGCACAAGAATATAAAAACGATGCAGCCTCCGTAGAAACTGTTGGTTCCTCAAAAAGCTGAACATAGAATTACCATAGTAGTTAGTAGTAGTTAGGTAGTGTAATCATTCAGTCGTGTCTGACTCTTTGTGACCCGTGGACTGTAGCCCAACAGGCTCCTCTGTCCATGGGATTCTCCAGGCAAGAATACTGGAGTGGGTTGCCATTCCCTTCTCCAGGGGATCTTCCCAACCCAGGGACTGAACCTGGGTCTTCTGCATTGCAGGCAGATTCTATACCATCTGAGCCACCAGGGAAGTCCAAATAAATTGAAAGCAACTAAAGGACTGAAACATATTCACATGCAGATGTTCATGCCAGTGAACCACAGCCCAGAAGTGGAAAAAACCTAAGTGTCCATCAAGAAATGAATGATAAAACGTGGTGCATATATACAATGGGACAGTATTCAGCCATAGAAAGGGATGGAGTTCTGACAGGCTACAGCAGGGTGAAGCCTGAAGTCACCGCGCTGAGTGAGATAAATCAGACCAGAAGGACAGACACTGTGTGACTCACTCACATGGGTGCTCAGATGGGCACGTTCACGGAGGCAGAGGCAGAGGTTAATGGGCACTGGGGCAGAAGGGAAAGGGGAGTCACTGCTTCCAGGGCACACAGTGTTCATCTGGGACTTGAGAAAACTTCAGAAAGAGTGGGGAGGGCTGCACAGCACTGTCATCCACTAATGCCGTGAACTGGGCACCTAAAAGCAGCTTTAGGCAACTTCTCTGCTGATATGAATTTTACCAGGCGCTCACAGAAGCAACTCAAAATCCAGACAGAAAGTGGGTGGGAGGTTGCCACGGACTCGAGGGAGAGCAGGATGGGGAGTCAGCGCTTGGTCGAGCTCAGGGCTTCCTTTAGGGAGGAAGCTCCTGGGACTGGGCAGAGGTGGTAGTGGCACTAAATGCCACCTGACTGTCAGTTTTCAGTGGCTGAGCTCATATTATGTGAGTTTTACCTCAATTTTTAAAAGCACCTGTAAAGTAAATGCTAAAATGATCAAAGAAACAGATCACATCAAAACAGTCAATATATAATACCATACACACAAAATATAACCTAAAATAACATGACAGATTTGACACCAAAGATACTAGTCACATCAACTAATATAAATGGAACAGGCTCATCTGTTAAAAGAAAAAGGGTTTCCAAGTGGCTTATAAAACAAAGCCAATGCTATGACATGCACAAGTGACACGGTTATCAGTGACTATGTATCAATAAAATAGCAGCCACCTTCACAAAGCAGAAACTACACTGACCGGCGATTTTAATGCGCTATTTTAATAGCCCAAGACAGATCATGAGTGGAAAACATTTAAAAATTCAGAAGAACTAAAACAAAACAAGCCACAATCAATCAGGTAGAAAGCATAGCTATATATCAAAATTTACACCCTAATAAAAAACTAAAAATAGCATTACCAAATGTTCACGGCAGCACTGTTTACAATAGTCAAGACATGGAAGCAACCTAACTATCCATTGTTAGAGGAATGGATAAAGAAGGTGTGACATATATACAATGGAATATTACTCAGCCATAAAAAAGAATGAAATAATGCCATTTGCAGCAACACAGATGGACCTAGAGATTATTACACTAAGATGATACTAAGATAAGTATATTAGATTAATATACTAATATTATTATATTAAGTGAAGTAAGTCAGACATAGAAGCACAAATACCATATGATATCACTTTTATGTGTAATCTAAAATATAACACATATGAACATATCTATGAAAAAACTGCAAAATGTCTTTAAAATTATGATGATGGAAACACTATATATCACTGTATTTCACACTTAAAATAGTGATAGGAGGAAAAAGTAATAACATTAAATACTTAATAAATAAGGGTAAATGTTTGTGAATAAAAGTAATTAGATTTCCAGTTCAAAATGGTAGAAAAGGAAAAACCCACTAATCAAAAGGAAGCAAAAGAAAGATGGTGATAAAAAATTAAAGAAGAAATAAACAGAAAAACATACATCAAGTCACAAATTCTTTGAAAAGAGCAATGAAATATAAAAACCAGTATCTAACCTAATCAAGGTAGACCTGGGAAAATGCGCAAACAAAATAAGAAGTGTTAAGGGGGGAAAAGCCATTAAAGACAGTAAACAAAAACTGTAAGAACTTCATTTGTAGAATTTTATGCAAATAAAATTTTCAATGCAGACAGAATATATAATTTCCTAGGAATATGGAATTTATCGACATTGATTCCAACACTGTATGTAACCAGTGTCTTAAGAGAAATAGAGGAATTTGTTAAAGATCTATTCCACAAGAAGTACTAAACCAAATAGTTCTATCAGGAATTTTTCAAAGTCCAGATAATTTTAATATTCTAAAATATAAAAAAAAAGGAACTGCCACATTATTTTTGTGAACCAAGAATAACACTAATGAATAAACACAAAAAGTCAAACCAATTTCACTTATAAACATTGATAAAATTATTCTTTTTTAAATTAGCAGATAGAAACTAACCACTTATTTAAAAAGAATGAATTGTGACCAAGTTTTCTAGGTTTGACCTAGAAATACAAAGTGATTACAAATTAGGAAATCTCTCTACATAATACAACATGTAAATAAAGTTAAGGAGGAAAATTCTCTGATTATCTCCATGGTTACACAAAAGGCAAACAAAATTTCTTGCTGATAAGAACACTTAATAAAATAAAGCTGCAGAAACTTTAACATGATAGAAAACACACGCCCTGGTATTGAAGTCAAAGTCTGAGTTATTGTGGGAACGTTTGTGAGGGGAAAGTCGAAGGTTCCCAGGGACAGCCCTACCGTGTTCTAGGACGCAGAGCTGCCAGATAACATACCAGACACCCACTTCGATGAGAATTCTCCAAACAGTGCATAGGACATGCCCACCCCGAGAAACTATCTGCTACCTGAAATTTAATTATGCATCCTATATTTTTCTTTGCTCAGTCTTGCAACTGTAGGTATTAACCAATGAAATAAGGCAAGAGAAAACGATTAGAAGCGTAAAAACTGGAGAAGAAAGGATAGGGGGTCACTGTATTAATTTTTCAAATTTTTCAAAGATATAAGTCTTCATAGCAAAAAATATATATATATATTGGGAGAAAAAAAGAATCTGAAGCAATAGGAAAGTGCTCTGTCCAGAGTCATAGAGCGGGTACAGAGAACAGTGGAGGCGGGATTCGGCCGGGGTCTCTCAGGCTCAAACTCAAGCTCTTGACCCCCGCGCCAAGTCACTCTGTTCTGGGTGGGACGGTTTCTGACCCAGCAGTGCGGGAGTCATCCGCGCATGGGCTCCAGCTCGGAGTGCACCTTCACTGCCTGCTCTGTGAAGCAGCTTTCCTTGCAGGTGGCACGAAGCTTTGTCCGTGGAGGAGCTGGAGGAAGATGAGAGAGAACCCTTTCCGGATCCACGCGATCCTTTCTGGATTCCGCAGGCTGGGCGCACGCGCTGTCCCAGCGCCCACCTCCCAGGGCTGGAATCCCTGCCAGCTCCCGGTTCCCGCGGAAGCCTGGCTCGGGGGGTGGATGCATCGGCCCCTGCAGGACGGGTGGCTCGTCAGTGTCGGCTCCTACAGCCACGGTGGTCACAGCACGCAGTGGGCAGCGGCTTCTTCGACAACCCCCTTGGGCCATTTGCCCCATGAGACTCTCTCCCTGGCTCGTCCAAAGGACAGACGTCCAGCACGTTCTAGAGACACAAGTCCAGGAGTTTCCACAGGCGCAGAGCAGACCACTGTATCTCCCTAAGGTCTGGATTTAAACCCCGGGGGAGAGAAGGACTCCTCCCTGGGTGCCCTTTCTCAGCCTTAGGGTAGTGGCTGCACCTTGCCTCTGCTACTTCTATTTTGAGTTTCCTTACCTTTTCCGTGTTATTCCAACCTTCTGTTACAGTTAGTCATTTTTTAATCTGCATTCTCCCTGATGGAATTACTATATGGTTTCTCTCTTGATTGAACCCTGACTGATACAATAATTAGCCTTGTGGCTCTGGGCATGGACCTTTGGGTTCACAGCCTGGTTCCATCATATAAGTGTGACCTGGGGCAAGTCATTTGTCAGGGTTAAATGAAATAATGCATCTGAATGTTTGGCACAGATTGTTTCCAACAAACACTAGTTTTTACCATTGTTACTTGCACCATTATTTTATCCAACAAGCTTACTGAGCCTCAGAAGTTGAGACTGAAAGCATCTGTTAGGTAAATGGGCATCCAGGCAGATACAACTGTCTAGTTATAGAATCGAGTAGGGCTTTGAGGAGAATATGCTGCCTGGGAGGTGGGCTGTGGATGCTTTCAGTTCAGTTCAGTCGCCCAATCGTGTCTGCCTCTTTGAGACCCCATTGACTGTAGTCCTCCAGTCTCCTCTGTCCATGGGGTTCTCCAGGAAAGAATACTGGAATGGGTTGCCATTTCCTCCTCCAGGGGATCGTCCCAACCCAGGGATCAAACCAGAGTCTACCGTGTCTCCTGCATTGGATTCTTTACCACTGAGCTTCTCGGGAAGCCTCCTGTCCATGGGCATATCCCTTATTATGGGGGTAGAACCTGTTTGGAAATCTTGGGGTCATCTACAGGCTGTCATCGGGCAGCTACAGATTGCCCAGCAGCCAACCTCTTCATGGAGTAAACCCTAAATCAGGGCTGCAGCAGGCAGTCTGGTTTCCAGGTCTCCCAGGGGACAAACAGGAAGGAAACCCAGGCGGCCATCCCATCACCTTGCTTTTAACAGCTCTATGGGAGCAGGGAGAGGAATTAAGATCCTGATTTCAAAGGAAGAAGCCAAAACAAAAATTCAGCACAGACTTGCTCTTTGGGTTGCACCATACACTCTTTTAATTAATTCTTAACTTTCAATTAGCTCCCTGTCATACTTTTCATTATTTTTATTGGAATTTTTCTCTGAAGCTATTCAGCAGTACTGTCTTAAATACACAGGTTGAAGTAATACTTGACTGTATTGTTTGTGGGTATTATTGGCAGTGAAAATGAAAGTCGCTCAGTCGTGTCTGACTCTTTGTGACCCCATGGACTATACAGTCCATGCAATTCTCCAGGCCAGAATACTGGAGTGGGTAGCCTTTCCCTTCTCCAGGGGATCTTCCCAACCCAGGGATCGAACCCACGTCTCCCGCAGTGCAGGAGGATTCTCTACCAGCTGAGCCACAAAGGAAGCCCAAGAATACTGGAGTGGGTTGCCTATCCATTCTCCAGTGGATCTTCCCGACCCAGGGATCGAACCCACGTCTCCCACAGTGCAGGAGGATTCTTTACCAGCTGAGCTACCAGGGAAGCGCTATTATTGTCAGAAGAAAAAATATTTATTGGGTAAATGAATCACTTCTGGGTGGTTGGTGTGCTGGAGACTTGACCTGTAAATGAGTTTTCATTGATCCGCTATCACGTGCTGTGTGAATGTGTGGAAAAATCTCAACTTAATATGTGTCTAGAGCAGTGCTGTCCAATAGATGACGGAAATGTTGAGACATGTATGTCATGCAGCTAAGAGACAGGATTTCTAATTGCATTTAACTTGAATTTAATTCATCACATGTGATTAGTGGCCACCACATCAGTAGCCACTCTTCTAAAGGATGGAGACATAACACGTGCGTGCTAAATGACACTTGCTGACCTCTACGTGCAGGCTGGGGGTTGTCTAAGCAGCCCTCTCTAAAATTCTTCTAAGAGTTACAAGACAAAATCAGCACACAGTGGAGGAACCAAGATATATGCTAAAACATAACTGTCCCTGCGCCAGTTTCTCAAGGTCATACATCTAGTGAGTGGCAGAGGAGGGCATCCAAGGGACTTCCCAGGTGGCTCAGTGCTAAAGAGTCTGCCTGCAATGCAGGAGATGTGGATTCGATCCCTGGGTCAGAAAAATCCCCTGGAGAAGGAAATGGCAACCCACTCCAGTCTTCTTGCCTGGAGAATCCCATGGACAGAGGAGCCTGGTGGGCTATATAGTCCATGGGGTTGTAAAAGTCAGACATGACTTAACAACTAAACAACAACAACCACCAAGGGAGTTAAAGCTCCTCTGGACCTCAGAATCCCTGTTGGTATCCGTTTAAGAGCAGGGGTCTTGTGAGGCACTGCCCAGGGTAGCGTCCACCTCTGACCCTGTGGTTATGCTGGCAAGATGGCCCCTCAGTGGGGAGAAGTGCTGAAAATGACCTGGGCCTGAGGCCATGGCCGAGAACACCTAAGGGCACCCACCGCCTCTCTCTTTGAGTCCATCTGACATGCAGTTACTCATTAAACAGCTGCTCGGGATGCCAGGTTCATGGCCAGCACCTGGCAGGCAGCTGAGCAAGGTACAGCTTCCTGCCCCTGAGGAACAAAGTGCAGTGAGGGTTATAATCCGGCTCCAGAGCAGATCCGCGAGTGAGGGGGCCCTGTCTCCACACCAGCGACATTTCCGGCCATGGGGTTCATCTTCATTCACGCAGTGCCTGAGCACTCAGCTTTTCGCCTCTGACCTTCATGAGCTTGGTCAGTGTGAACGAGTTTCCATAAATCTGATTAACTCAGAGATACTGGCAAGATCCTGTTTTGGGCCAAGAAAGGGTAAATTCCATGAGGAAATGCTACCCAGATGGACTCCCTGGATAGGGCTGCCAGATATAAAACAGGATGCTCAGGTCTATTTGTTGTTGTTCAATCGCTCAGTCGTGTCTGACTCTCTGTGAGCCCACGGGCTGCAGCACTCCAGGCTCCTCTGTCCTCCACTGTCTCCTGGAGTTTGCTCAAATTCATGTCCACACAGTCAGTGACACTATCCGACCCTCTCATCCTCTGCCCCTGCCCCCCCTTCTCCTTTTGCCCTCAATCTTTCCCAGCATCAGGGTCTTTTCCAACTTCAATTTCTGGTAAACAATCAATACATTTTACAGCTTAAGTATGTCCCAAATACTGCATGGGACATGCTAACACCCCAAAAGTATCGTTATTTATCTTCAAGTCGTATATCATTGGGCATTCTCTATTCTATCCGGCAACCGCACCCCGGGGGGGATGAAGGGTCCCCCGGCGACGCCCTCTTCCAGGCCACACGCCTCTCAAGGATGCTGGTGGCGCAGCCAGAACCCTGTCCTGGCTGAGGTGGAGCTAACTCTGGTCCATGCAGGAGGGGCCGGTGGTCCTGATGGGGCAAGTGGGAAAGGGGACTGACAGAGGGACAGGGAGGCCCGGCTCAGGTCGGCGCGGGCCTCAGGCTGGGTCTGAGGCCGCCCGCGCTGAGAATGGCCCTCGCCCACCTCCAAGGGCCCCCCTGGCGGCTGGCACACCTTTCCCTTCGCGGGGGTGCAGCCCGGCGGCCTCCCTTCTCAGGGGGGAAGGGGCAGGGGATGCGCGGGCCAGGCCGCACTCCATGAGCAGGCTGCGGCTGACCGCTGGGCCCGGGGGAGCGGGGCCTGTGCGGCCTGGCGGGTGACCGCGATGGCGGTCCTCGGGGCCGGCCTCCGGGCCCCGCCAGGCGCTGAGTTCTGGGGCGGCCTCAGGGCTGGCAGGCCCCAGCGCGCGGAGCCCGGGGATCCCCGGGCCTGGAGGATCGGAGGCCAGGCTTGTTTGCGCGGCCGGGCCGGCGAGGCGGTTCTCAAGCCGGCTGCGCGGCACCATCGGGGCGCCTGGGGCCTCTCGGTGACGGAGCTGGGCCCCAGGTGGGCCCTCGTCCCCTGGACAGCGGCGCTCGGCCCCCAGCCTGGGGGGACGGAAGGAGGGCGGGCCCCGGGTGTCTGAGCGCGGGGATTCGGAACAACGGTGTTACGTCTCTGGCCGCTACAGGCCGGCCTCTGCGGGCAGTTCTCTCGGGCCCCAGTGCCTCCCGCGACCCCCCAGGCCACCTCCCCACTCACCTAAGGGTGGAGGACCAGTCCATCGCGGCAGCTTTGCGTGGAAAGCTCTCTCTGGGTGCGCAGTTGGGTTTCCTCCCGGAGGCTCGCTCACCAGCCCTGGACACCGCTCTCCTCAGGTTGCTACAGCCTGGTGCTCCTTTCTCTCCAAAGTGCGCCTCACTTAGACGCTGTAAACCAGCGGCCTGGTCTGCCCGGCCAGCCGCCCGCAGCTCATCCGCGCCCCCGGCTCCTCTCGCTTCCCTGTTCATGCTTCTGCCCTCCCGCCTGATGCATTTATACCCTTTCTTCTGCGGCGACCGCTCCCAAGTCTCAGGGCAGTTTCTGCTGCGCTGCCTCCCGGTTAGGGCAGCGTCTTAGGAACCACGCTGTCTCCTCACAGGGTGCCCGGGAGACAGGACCTCAAGACCCCCAGACCCAAGCTCTAGCGCCCAGTTTGCTGGAACGGAGGCCGCAGGCTTTCTTTCCCCGGTGTTTGCTACACGAGGCAACACCAGGGTCTATCTTGACCTTGTACAATTTTTTTTTAATAACTTCAGTGTAAGATCTTACATTGGAAGGACTGATGCTGAAGCTGAAACTCCAATACTTTGACCACTTGATGTGAAGAGCTGACTCATTTGAAAAGACCCTGATGCTGGGAAAGATTGAAGGCAGGAGGAGAAGGGGACGACAGAGGATGAGATGGTTGGATGGCATCAGCAACTCAATGGACGTGGGTTTGGTTGGACTCCAGGAGTTGGTGATGGAGAGGGAGGCCTGGCGCGCTGCGGTTCATGGGGCCGCAAAGAGTTGGACACGACTGAGTGACTGAACTGAACTGAACTGAAGATCTTACAGTCTTACATTTTACATAGTTCATCTGCCCCATTTCCCTGCCTGGTGAGATTTTTTTTTTGAATTCTGTCATTTAGTATAATCATTCTCTCCCAGCCTTAGGACACACACATTTTTAATAAACTTGCCTTTTGTAGCTTTTGTCAAGTTATTCATTAAAATGCTGAACAGATGGGGCCAAAAGGCGGGCTTTGCAGCCGGACCCTCCAGGTGCTCTTGTCTTTAATTAGCACCATTCAAGTGACGACACCAGCGGTACTAAGGTCCGGATCAGACTTCTCCATTTTGCCCAGACATATTTCATTAAAGACCCTGTTAAACTCTTTGTTAGGGCTCAGATATTCTGCCTACTGTATTCTTCTAATCTGTCTAATCGTATTAATACAAAATCCGAAATGAATGTGTCTGAAGTGGTTTGTTCTTGGCAAATCCTGTTGGCATCCAAGAGCTGCTGCTTCCTTACCACTCTGAAGGCACCACAGAGTAAAAGTCCAGCTTGCTGCCCAGAGCACCCAGAGCTCAGGCTGGGCTCCAGCAGGAGAGATGTCTGGGGCTGCCTTGCATACTTCCTGCTGCTCACGGGTGCTCAATAAAGGCTGACTCAGCAGTCTCTCTGGACAGGCCCACAGTGCGGAAGAGACTTAATCCAGAGATGTTTTTAGAGTTGTTGCTTTTTTCATTATAATATCTTAACTGGCCCTGCGTTTTAGTTTCCTCTCATATATGTTCATCTTTCAAAAATGATCTCTTTAGTTCCTTTGGTTCTAACATTAATTGTGCAATAACCAGAATATGACAAGCTACACAAAACCCCTACCTCCAGAAGACACCCAGCCGGGCAATGAGGATTCTTGCCTCTTGGATTTTTAAAATCAAGATATCATCAACATACAACGTGTTACTTTCATGTGTACGATATGACTCAGTATTTGTACATGAGGATTCACATTTGGAGGAATTTCGGTGGCAGCCAAGGCCGTCTTCCGCCCCCAGCCATCCGTCCCTGTGAGATTCACTCCTCCTATATCTCTAATATTCAGAAGTGATTGGGGTGGAATTTTATTTTTCTCATTCTCCAAGTCAACAGATGTTATTTTGGGCACAGGTAGGTTCCCATACCCACATGCACATCTGAGCCTCTTGCCTGGGAGGGCAACAGTCACCTCCTGGCCCCTTGGCCTTGATGAGAAGTGCTGGCCTGAGTGGGAGGACATGCGCATTCTTGAAATTACTTCAGAAAGCTCCATCCTGCCGTCCTCAGAGCCCCTGATGAAGGCAGCAGGCTTCTCAGCACACTTTCACAGAGCCCAGCGGAGGTGTGGCAGGGTGAACAGTCTGAGTTTCTCACCCCTCCAGCCAGCTACCCAGGCCAAAGCTCTCGCTGTGGGGTTGTGGTTGGCTTTTCATGTGACGGGGTGTGTTGTGTTGTGTTAGTTGTTAGAGTTATTATTCTAGCTGCTTACTGAATAAGCAAATAACATTCCTCCAAAATGACTGAAATTGGTTGGATTTATTTCTTTCTAAAGTTTGTACATTTACATATATCATATACATATTTTAAATCCTTCACTGTTTTGCATGATTTCTATTACATAAAAACCATTTAAATGCAATAAATTTTGTTGTTGTAAAACAACAAATTATCTCCAACTTATAAAAACACAGGAACAGTTATATTCATGAACATTTACACAGGAGAGAAATGTACTCTATACATCACAGCTTCTATACACATCAGGTGACTCACTGGTCTGCATGGGTTAGCTTTACCTCAACAACAGTGAAATAGGGCAATATTTATATACAACTATTTTAATAAAAAATAAACCGATTGTAAAATGTAAACTTAATTTTCAAAATATTGTTTCAACACTTTAACAATATCCACATAAATCACTGTTCCCCTCAAAAGGTGACCAGTACAAACGCTGCACTTCTCGGGGAGACGGCGTTTCTCGAGTCTGGTGGGCAACCAGGAACAGGTTTCCTACAGGGATCGGTACCACGAGCTCACCCGAGTCTGCTGGCGTGACGGTCTGGCTACTGAAAAGGAGTGGGCTGCTATCTGATCACGACTTTTCACAACGTGCAGGGACCTATGGCACCAGGACCGCAGTGAAGCTGAAGGGACTGGGGTGGAAACCCTGATGGTAAAGGGAGGATCTGAGCCCCAGTAAACACAGCGCAGTTCATAGGCCGGCAAAGTTCAAGGCTCGTCTCATGTGGTAAAGGCTGCACACCACTGCCCTTCCGCCTGCCCTACAGGAAGCAGGGCTGCGGTATCAGCTCTCCGCTTCTGTCAGTTCCACTCTGGAAACAGGCTCCGAGAACCCGGGGAGAAGACAACGCGGGACGGCCATGCTGGGGCCTTTGCCCGGCAGCTCTCACAGGGCCCCGGTGGGACCTGCCACAGAGGGCTGTCTCCCTTGACCCCTCCATGGAAACAAAACCTTATCCGCTTCCAGAAATCCGGGTGCAAAGGCAAAGATATCATCCATCCCTGGTTACAGGCCAAAGTGCCACCTTGTTTCTTGCCAAGACAAAGGACACGGTCTTGGCTTTGGATATGTGTCACTGCGGGGACTCGGGCACCCTCGGTGGGGTCAGCTGGGAGGACAGCTGGGTCCCTGCAGCCCAGGAAGGCTCCTGTGGACCAGCCCTGGGCTCCAAGAAGCCCTTCTTTGCAGAGAGTCACCTGCCAGCCTCCGCAGGGTCCGAGCAGGAGCCCAGGCCCCAGTGGTACCTGAACCGAGCTTGTGCCAGGGGCTCCCAGGGAAACTCCAGAATTCTCCCTAGTAACCAACATTTTCAGATATTGACACTAAGGTGCTCTTTTTTATAACGCTTTTGGTGAAAGCTGAGCCTCCAGCCTGCAAAGGGAAACCCGTCATAGCCAGCCTCCTCCCCTGTCCAGCCCCTCCTCCCAGCTCAGGGGTGGTGGAGGGCTGTGCTCCTCCCCGTGACCCCCTCACAAAGGAACCAGTGACAGAGCAGCCACCCAACCACCCAGGATGCTGGGGATCGAGGGGCCCCCACCTGCCAGCCAGCCCCTCCCCGCGCAGCCTCTCTCCAAGTCCTGCCTGCCCTGGGGAGCCTGCAGGCCATGGCCACCTCAGTCCATACCTGAAGCAACGCTCCGGTGCTCTGCCTCTTGAGTTTACATGACTCGGGATACTCACTGTGTACACGTGTGCAAGCGTGTGTACACATGCCGGAGGCCCCTGTATACCAGAGCCCTCAGGGCAGAGGACAGGCCACAGCGGGTCTCCCCCAGGCAGAGGCCCGCGGCTCACACCTTCCCCTTTAACTCTTGTTCCTACAGCTTAGAAAAGTATCCTAAGGGCATTAGAGTCAATGTGCATACATATTCTCCATGCAGGAGATATTATTATCCATGCCAAAGGGTTACCTGACTTTATATTAAAAGTCCCAACAGTTCAGATGACTAAGACCCCACATTAAAATTTTAAAGTTTGCTATTCCTTTTTGTATGTGGTTTCTGAATTAAAGGGATGCTTCTGCAAATCACTGTAGTTCTCAGGAGGAAACACTCTCTAGTGGAACAGAGACCCTGCAGGGATGCAGAGCCAGTGCCCCACACGTCAAAGACAGATGAGGAAATAGGATACAACTGCAAAAATAGTTTGAGACTACAGAGTTAATTAAGAAAACAACTCAAGTGTAACCACCACCGCTGCAGTCTGGGGCCGAGGCTGAGCTTTTCAGCCCACGGCTCCCACGCTCTGAATCGGATCCACGGGATGACAGGCAAGCATGTGTAGACAAATGCACTGCACTCAACCACTCACTCACACACACTCAGTTTTGCTTTAAATTACACCAACATGCTGGTTAATAAAGTTTTACTCTCTAGTGATCTATTTATATACCGTTAAGATAAGCAGTAAGCTCAGACAACTAAGGCCAGCGGCTCTTCTTTGGGGAGAGGCAGGAAAAGAGACCTAAGTATAAAAATATTAAAGTTTTAACCTGGTCCACAGTCTGTCCTGACATTCTTTTACCTGTGACTGGACGCTTAGCTGGTGCAACCGCAGACCCGGAGGGCAGTCCTGGGTCTCGGGAAGCCTGACCTACTGCAGGGTTGGTGATGTTCTTCAAGGTGAAGAGGGTGAGGACGCAGGGCTAGGAGGGTGGTTTGAGCTGCTGTAAAATAGTCACAGGTACGTAAATGATGTGCCGGGCACTTAGCTAATTCCTCTGAAAGCTCTATTTTTCTGGACTAATTACAACAATAAAGAACGTGAGCTGTCAAGCGTCACATTTTGTAATAAGCCCCAAATTGTCCGTTTGACTTTATGTGCTCTTAACACTGAAGTTGCTAAGACTTCACAGGCTGCCTGTGGTTTTTTGTTTTTTCTTTCTTTCTGTATATTTCAAATTATAATGAGCTACCCCCACCCCAGTATTGTACACAGTACACTGAAATAGTTTAACAAAGTTAGTTCAGAGTCCTTTTCGCTCTGGTGAGTCAAAGCTCAAAGATGAAATTTTCTAGCATAAAATCTTATTATTAAAAAAAATTAATCAAAATATCATTTGAATTTAAGTTTAATAAAACAGTACCACTATATAGACTCTCAAAAAACTGCATTATATATTCAATCCTATGAGGTTTTTACTTGCTTTTCATATCACACTGGTTAAGGACAAAAATAAATTTGGTGTACATACACTGTATACTGATGTACAATCTACACATTGATACATATAGGTACATACAACTATAAATACCCACAATTATGACACTGGCGGGTGACAGGAAGCATGTCTGACATACTATTAATATAAACATTCTCCAAAAGCCTGCGACACAACAGAGGCGCATGTAAATCACAGAGGATGAGCCAAAGAGACCTAAGAAACCTACCGTATATACAACTACTTGGCCTGTGGTATTGCCGAGCCATTGCAGTCAAGTCCACAGCCTGCCCTGAAGAGCCACGTTTTTCCTGACTCTCCCTCTCTCTCTGAGGATGCCCTCCCTGCAGGCCCTGGCCACTCACGGTCCCAGGCAGAGGCTGCCCACTTGGGCTGTGGGTCCTCTGGGCACAGGAGGAAAACAGCAATGGCTCTGGACCTCAGTCCTTTGAGAGTGAGACACTGGTGAGAGAGCAGAGGCGGAGCAGAGCCCCCCTCATGGCCGTGGGGTTATTCTACAGTGTGAACCGCTCATCTCGGAGGTCCTCCGGGTGACTGCCCGGGGCGGACTGCTGGCCTGGGAGACAGACAGCCAGAGAGCCTTGGAACCGGGAAGGCGCAGAGGCCCGTCTGCTTACAACGCTGACTGACCTTCTGTCAGAGGAACTCAGACGCTCCGAGAAGAAGAGCGGGTGCTAGTTAAGGCCCAGTCACCCTCGTCATTAGCCAGGATCGACGTTGAGCAAGTCCTTGCTGCCACTCTGGTACCCGCTTAACAGCGCTAATGTTACAACTGCAAAGACTCTGTCGGTTGAAAAGCGAGCAGATCAGAGGCTGTCCCCTGGTGCAGCTGAGGAAGCTGACTCCCCCGACCGCTGAGCCCCGGCCGGGTCCCCAGGAAGCTCCACCATGGAGCTCTGGACCCTCAAGGCTGAGAAATGCCCGAGGGGAGCGGGCAGGCCGGGGCCAGCAGGAGGTTCAGGGCCCTGGCCACAGGGTGAAACACACCCTCTGGAGACTGAGCCTCGATTGGCTTGGGGAAGCCGGCTGTATCTTCTCTCCCAGAATCAACTCCTTCACTGCCCTCTGACTAGGAAACATGCCTCGTGTTTGGAACGAGGGTTACAGCTGGAGAAGCACAGAGGGCCGTTCACAGTCGCCATCCTCTTTAGCTGAGAGCAACAGAAAAGGTCCACAGGGCTGCAGGCCCCCAGACGCCTCTCAGCATGCTGGTTTTACTGAGGTTAATTAGACCACAGAGGGGTTGCTTGGTCTAATCAGGCGTTACTAAGAGTCAGCAGATGATGGTTTTAAAAAAACGCATACTTCAAATGATGTCTGCGGCTGGCAATAAAATAAGGACCCTGCACCCTAGTAACTAAGTCTTGATTGCTAAAGAGAATTCCTGGCCCTTCCCTGGAAATGTCAACACATGAGGTGGGGGTACACCCTGAGACAGCCGCTTCTAAAATAGGCAATTCTGCCACATGACTGTCACCAAGGTATCCTGATGACTCTCAAGGTTTTCTAGACTAAAAGCTGATATGAGGTGTATTTCTGTAAAGAGGACCTATTTGATGGAGGGTGACCTCAAGGCTCTGGTGCTGAGGGACTGGGGGATGGGTCAGGGCTGGGGGCAGGACCTTCAGGAGGGAAGGTGGGCCCCCTGTACCGTGAATGGGGAGCCGGGAGGGGCAAGGTCTTCAGTGTCACCTGACTAGACACCCAGGGAAGCAGAGCTCGCAGAGGAGTCACGGCTGGCTAGGGGCAAGGCTCGCAGCATCCCGTCTCCGGAGAGGCCCTGCCTCCCACAGGACAAGCTCCTGGCCTGCGAGGGGCCCTGTGCCAGACAGTCCAGAGGCCTCAGGGCGGGTGGGGGGCGGCTCTCAGCTCTTGACTGAACGACGGCAGTCTGAGATCCTAGCCCACAACATGACCTCTGCGGTTATCTCCTGGGACAGACTGTGGGAACACAGCATATACGGCAGCTTGCAAAGCGCCCCCTCAGCCGTCTCTCCATCAGCACGTCCAGGAGCTCTGGAGGCGCCATCAGCGAGTCACGCAGTGAGTGCCGATGCTGACCAGGATTTCAGAGCCGCGATGCTGCCTAAACGCTGCAGAAAGTACCATTCCATGTCTGGTACAGACTCTAAGGGACACACACGGAGACACTTGACACACACAGACACACACAGACTGGGAGCACACACATTCAAGCCAGTCAAGGATGTTTATTTTTCTTCAGTTATTGAAGAGATGACGTGGTCTTAGTACCTCTCTCCCCTCTGCTTAGGATAAAGATCTAGGCAGAAAACACACATACTGGTGATTCTGATTCTAGGAAGAAAGACTATTTCCTTGCAGAAACCGTGCATTCAGTCAGAAGCACTACAAAGAAAGAATCAGGTCCACGGGACATGTTGGTAACCACC
This sequence comes from Okapia johnstoni, assembly GCA_024291935.2. NCBI lineage: Eukaryota > Metazoa > Chordata > Mammalia > Artiodactyla > Giraffidae > Okapia > Okapia johnstoni. Next base: position 33,712,912 of record CM044327.1, on the reverse strand, counting down.
CTGTCTGTTTCTAGGTCTTGAAACAAATTCAGTTACTGCCTTTACCTAAACAAGACAGACAGAGGGTTAGAGGGAGCTTTTCAAAGACGTGGCAAAAATGCCACAAAGCCAGCAGCTATAACCTTGGAGAGGGGTTTCTCTCCTGGGCACCAGCAGACATGGGCATCTCTACAGCCGACGGAAGTGCGAATAAATAGTCCTGTGTAAACGCTGGTGCCTCAGGACAAGATACCACTAGAAACTACAGGGTTCAAAAGTGGGTTTTCTCTGATTCCCTGGAACTGTGCTATCTGCGCAGAGTCCCTGAATCTTTGGTCATAGTACCTTAACTAGTAAACTAAGTACAACCACAGCAAATGTCTGCGGGAGAGAGAAGAATATTCAAGGTGATTCTACTAGTTATGAAGTTGTGGAGATTCTAGGTTTAAGGATCGCCAAGTTTTCAAGTTTCGAAATCAGAAACTTCTAACTCAGAGTGGGCTCACTTTTCATCCCCCTCTCCTCCTCAATAACATACTGTTCTGTTTATCGCCCTGATCTTCAAAGGGACTGTCCCTGGAACAAGCTTATGAATGTTCCAAGCAGAGGCGAAAAAACGATTTAGAATCAAGGATTTACCCTGGGGACAGTTCAGAGCAGAGGGCAAAGCGGTGGTCACAGGGGCAGAGGCAAGACCAGACCAGGGGATGCTGCGTTCGACAGCAGGAGACAGTCCTCGGCTCTGCAACCATAATTCCTTCAGATTTTATTCCTTTCAGATTTAACTATGGAGAATCAACATCCTATTGCCAAGGAACTCTAGGGAAAAACTACGTTTTCCTTTCTTATTATGCTTTGATTAAGGAGAGAAGAGCTCTATTTTGATATTATTTTGTTAGGAAGACCCCAAATTCTTACAACCAGGAGATAATGCCATGCTCATGTATATAAAAGAATCGAATTCCTGGCTGGCAGGCTGTCCATCGCAGATGGCTCTGGATCCCTCGTCTGGACCCTGCGGGGGTGAAGTAACAATTTCCTGCGGACCAAACACACGCCTGCTGCTACAGCCCCCAGAGTCCGTTGTCACCACTGGGATGCTGTGTTTGGAAAACACAATGGACCTGTGGCCGTCTTGCCTCAGCCTCTGAGACTCCACTTCCCTCCTCCTTGCTGGGCTGAAATGGAATCCACACTTCCAGCAAGCTAGTGTGCTTCCTGCATTCCCCGTCCTGAGGCCCTCGCCCCCCGCCCCCCGTCGGGCTGGACTCAACACCAAGTGCTCAGAGGCCCCGGGGTCACAGGGCAGCAGCGCCTCCCTCGACGGTAACTCTTAAGCGAACTTGTGAGCGTGATTCTGCCTCTGTGACTGGGCAAGGTTTCCCAAGGAAAGGCTCCTACCAACTCTGGCTAGAATTTTCTAAACTACAAAGTTTGTCCAGTTAAGTGTTTCACAATGGATTCAATGTTTAACCTTAAAAAAAAAAAGTGTAACAGCTGATCTGAGAATACACAAAAGAACTGAGCAGAGTGCAAACGAGAGAAAGCGGAGGAGAGTGACGCACAATCCGTTCTGAGATCGCGCTCCCCCCCGACAAAAGGTGCCTTGGTCATCAGGCAGCAAAAGTCATCAAAGCAAAGAAATCAAGAGCAAAGAGATGACCTGTACAGAAACTAACAAAAATATACAATGGGAAAGGTTACTAATGCACCATTTAGTCACAGACATTTTTTTTTTTTTTAAATATATTCACGGATTTACCAGAAAGATCTTGAAAACCTCTTGTTTTGCTCCACGACCAGCACTTCCTGGCCACAGGTGGATCCTAAGTAACTTTTTGCTTAATGCTCGGCGTTTCAGGTCGGTGGTCCTTCCTCTCCGACACGTTGCGCTTGACCTTGGCAGTGACCGGAGACGTGTCTGGGTTCAGCGAGGGGCTGGAGTGCGACTTCTTCAGGCCCGCGGGGCCCCCCCCACCGCTCAGGAGCTCCAGGCCCCCCTCCTTCAGGAGGCGGACGTACATCTCGTAGCGGGTTTTCTGCGGGGAGTCAGAGAAGAGGGGTCAGGACACTGTCACAGCACAAGGCACCAGCCAGCCCGCGGCCCGGGGAAGGGCTGGCTCTCGGGAGACTGACCGAGGGGTTCACCGATGCAAGGAGAGAACGCGGGCTCTCCTTTGTTCTGCATTTTTGCAGGAATGGCGTGCCAATGGAGGAAGCATGCTTCCTGAACACTCAGCACAAGACAATGTGGCCTCTGGTTTTGGGGGCCAGAAGGTGCTCAGGCCTGCAGCCACTGGGGCCACCTTGCGGGCCGTGGCCGAGGCCTCCCCTGAACCTAGCGGGGGCGCCCGGTTCTCCACTCCCAGCTTGAGGAAGCAGTTGGTGATGGACTTATACTCCTGACCCGACGGGACCACTCACACTTCCTAGAAGCTTGCCCTGGTTTCCTGTGACTGTATTTCTGCTTGGATTACCAACTTCTCCAAGTTGCCTTCTTGTGAAACCTCAAATTATTTCCTGATGCTTTTCTTCATTCTGCACATTTATTTTTTTTTCATCAACAGTTCATGGAGTGTCTACTATGTTTTAAACGACTCCTTGATTTTCCTGTCTCTGAGTATCTTGTTCTAAGAATAATTGAGAAGAACACTGTAGAGATTTTTTTTCTCTAACCCTAATTGATGTTGCTTTTTTTTTTAAGTTTGTATCCAAATCACTATATAGAGCTATTTTATATATATGTTGCAAATTATAGAAGGGTCTTGGATTCTCAGTTTGATAGACTGTAGTCCAAATAAGTATCCCATCACAGTGATTCAACACAGGAAGGATTTGTAGAGGCCTAAAGTATTTTCTTTCTAAACAAAAGAACACATCGGTTATAAATTGTCTCAACAAAGGCAGGCAAAGTCTGTTACAACAATAAATCTTTTAGTGATTTGTCAGGTCAGATTGAGATTTTGTATATATCAGTTTTAAGTTAATAATTATGAAGCTGAAGCTACTGGAGGCTAGTTTTTTCAAGTTGTTTTGTTAAAAAGTAGGAAAAGCCACTAGCCCTTAGGCTTGCTCTGAGTTTGGTCAGCGTCCATGTTGGGGTGCCAAGCTTTGGTTGGTGAAGATGACATTTATGAGGTACCTACAAGCTAACTGCAGGTTATTAATAAAGAATCATATACAGCTGGTACATTATTATCCCTGTTTTACAGTAAAGGAAAGAGAGGCAGCGATAAGTCCAGGAGATAAAGAAGTGAAGTCAGAATCTGGACTCAGGAACCTGACTTTAGAACCCACACTCTGAAGCTGTATGTCCTCCTTGGATATGAAAATACACGCATGAGTGTGTACTTTAGGATGACAATTCTGACACACACTGAAGGTTTGGCCAATCAAAAGCCACTTTCAACACCCCTCCTCTCCTACGTCCCTCCCACTACAAAGGTTGATAAAACCAAACACTTACTTTCCCAGACTCTCTTGCAGCTAAGATGGGCTGTGTGACGCTCTGGCCACTGAGATATAAGGAGAACGCTCCTGGGGAAGCGATTTGCTTTCTGATGAAGAGGGACTTAGAGGAGAATCACTGGTGTCAGCCCTTCCCTCGTATTCCTAAAGCTGCAACCCATGACATGGGCAGCAGCCATGAAGCAGAGGGGCAGTATGCAAGGCCCGAGGGGAGGCAAAGACAGAGAGAGCCCAGGCTCTTGAGCACAAAGTGGCTGGACCCAGCTCTCATTGTCCCCACTACTTCTGACTGTCTCATTAAGCATGAATCATCATTCCACTATTCATCAGGGAATGGTTTTTTCCCCACATTTTTTCCTCCCAGTTTCTTGGAGATATAATTGATATGCAGCACTGTGTAAGTTTCAGGTATACCGCATAAGGATATGATGTCGATACATCATGAAAGAGTGATCACAGGAAGTTTAGTGAACATCCATCATCTCATACAGACACAAAACTAAAGGAAAAGAAGAAACAAGATTCTCCTTGAGATGAGAACTCGTAGGATTTATCCTCCTAACGACTTTAATTTATAACATAGAGCAGTGCTATTGTATTTATCACGTGTTTCATTACGTCCCAGCACTCACTCACTTTATAACTGGGAGTTTGTACCTTTTGAACGCCTTCATCTAATCTCCCCCTCCCCTGACGGATCTCCAGAAAGCTGATCTCTTTTGTTAAGAGTTTGTTTATCCATTTGTTTGTTTTCTATGTAGAAATTACCTACAATACTGTTAGCTCCTGTTACACAGCACAATGATTCAACGTTTCTGTACATTTCAAAATGATCACCGTGATAAGTCTAGCTACCATCTGTCACCGTGTAAAGATATCACATAATTATTGACTCATTCACTCTGCACCTCGAAGTCTGTGTCTCTCGATCTCCTCACCTATTTCCCTCCTTACCCCGGCCATCTCTCCCCCGGTGACCACCTGTTAGTCCTCTGCTTCTGCTGTTCTGTCTCTTCATTTGGTTCAGTTTTTTAGATTCCACTTACAAGTGAAATCACGTAGTATCTGTCTTTCTGACTTATTTCACTAAGCGTGACACCCTCTCGGTCCATTCATATTGTCAGAAATGGTAGGATTTCATTCTTTTTTCTTACTGAGTGGTCTTGCATTGTCATATACCACATCTTCTTTGTCCATTCTTCTGTTGGTGGACTGACGTTGTTTCCATTATCTTGGCAGTTGTAAATAATCCTGCTATGAACATTGGCGTGAATTATCTTTTTGAGTTAGTGTTTTCATTTTCTTTGAATATATACCCAGAAGTGGGAGTTGGATCACGTGGTAGTTCTATTTTTAGTTTTTTGAGGACTGCCATACGTTTTCCACAGTGGCTGCACTCACTGTGTTTAATTGAAGTATAGTTGATTTACAATCTTGTGTTAATTTAAGGTCTATAGCAAAGTGATTCCGTTTCATATAAATATTTTATATAAATCTTTATATGAGTGAAGGTCACTCAGTTGTGTCTGACTGTTTGTGACACCATGGACTATATATAGTCCATGGAATTCTCCAGGCCAGAATACTGGAGTGGGTAGCCTTTCCCTTCTCCAGGGGATCTTCCCAACCCAGGGATTGAACCCAGGTCTCCCGCATTGCAGGTGGATTCTTTACCATCTGAGCCACAAGGGAAGCTCAAGAATACTGGAGTGGGTAGCCTATGCCTTCTCCAGTGGATCTTTCCAACCCAGGAATCAAACTGGGTCTCCTGCATTGCAGGCAGATTCTTTACCAACTGAGCTATGATTATATAAATTTTACCAAAATATCTATATATATTTATCTAAATATCTTTATGTATTTACCTAAATATATTCATATAAATATCTTTATAGATATTTATAGAAATATTTTTTCCTTTATAGGTTATTACAAGATATTGAATACAGTTCCCTGTGCTATGCAATAGGTCCTTACTGTTTGTCTGTTTTATACACAGTAGTCTGTGCCTATTAGACCCAAACTCCTACTTTATCCCCCCCCCCCCCCACCGGCTGCACCAGAGTATAATCCCACTAACAGCGTAGGAGGGTTCCCTTTGCTCCACATAGTTGCCAATGCTTGGTATCTGTGTTCTGTTTGATGATGGCCATTCTGACAGGTGTGAGGTGTGTCTCACTATGGTTTCGATTTGCATTTTCCTGATGATTAGTGATGCTGAGCACCTTTTCAAGTGCATCAGGTACTGTTAATTGCAGATGAAAGCATCACTAATTGATACATATTCCAATTTCAGTAAAGAAATAACAAAGGAACAAAATACTACTCTTTTCTCAGAAAGCTACAAAAGGGTTTAATAAGGTCATTTGCTAATAAAAATACATCATTATTACACAGTAGTCTATCATCAGTGAAATCTAAAGTCCTATTCATTCTAGGAACTTAGAGAGTTAATCTGTCTCTGTAAACTGCTTTGGTGGCAAGATTAAAATGTAAAAAAGAACTACTCCCGATATGAACAAGCTTTAATAAAACAATCTAAAGACAGTTTAAAAATAGATTCAGAAAATCAATGTAAGGCATACTATTTCAGAAAGCTAGGGCAATTACACAATCAAAGGGGTATGAAGGACAATTTTCAGAGATGACTTGAAAGGGGACAAAAGGAGAAAAGGTGACTAGGCTATTTTCTACTAGTTTTTGAAGAAACTGACACTATTGGGGAAATTCACCTAAAAATACATGAAGAAAAGCCATTTCATCCACTCATTTTACAGCTCCAGCTGCAAAGCTGTTGTCCCCAGTAAGCTGGACTTCCCTGGTGCCTCAGATGGTAAAGAATCTGCCTGCAAGGCAAGAGATCCAGGTCTGATCCCTGGGTCAGGAAGATCCCCTGGAGAAGGGAATGGCTACCCACTCTAGTATTCTCGTCTGGAGAATCCCCGTGGACATGGGAGCCTGATGGACCACAGTGCATGGGGTCACAAAGAGTCAGGCACGGCTGAGCTGCTAATACTTTCCTTTCCTTCCAGTAAATTACATAAGCGGGTCAGTCAACAAACAAAAGGCGGAGCACAGAGGAGGGGCCCTGCACGTACCATCAGATGAGCAGAAAAGAGAAAGTAGAGGAAGGTGAGAGGGGCCGGGGACCAGGGCTGCTCGGATGTTGAGAGAGAGAAGGAAAAACAACGCGGGCTTGTGTAGGCCCCTCCAGTTGGCTGCGCGCTGTTTCTGAGGCAAGCGGGCTCACAGAAGAGAGGCTGCTGAAGCCAGTAACGCGGCTTTGCTTTCTACCAATATCTGCGGCCAAGTCAAATGCGCTTCAAAATATTTTAGGAAAACTGACCTTTAAATCTCAGGACTCTCCAGGACTACTCAAAGGACTGTAGTCCACATTGTTCTGGGATTCCAGACGCACCGAATTTGTGAACCTCTATTCAGACACTTTGGGGCCACAGAGAGACAGCCTCTGAGCCAAGACAGGGAGCTGAATGCAGCCCAGGAGCGGAGGGGCTGGGCTGCCCTCGAAGTCCTGCTCCAGGCCCGCTCCCGGCTTCTCCCTCTGGGTGGGACACGCGGACTTCTGCCTGACAACGCAGCCACGTGGCATCTCTGGGAGGCTTTATGTCCATTCTTCCTTTCAGAGAAGACGTGACTCCTTTTTATAAGACCAGTCTTGAAATTTTTCTCAGGTTGGAGCTGGTGTGTAGGGAAAAGCAGCAGCAAGTGTGTTTGTCAATCACTCTTCAACCTGCTGCGCCAGCGCAGAGACTGAAAACCTGAGGGGTCCTGTTCCAGGGGTCAGTCTCAGCCAAAGAAGCTGCCAGAGGATAGAGCAGCCTCTTCTTTCAGCCAACGGGGCTGTGCTTCTCACTGAGGGCATCAAGCTCTAGCCTAGCTCCAGGACAGGAATCGTGGTCTAACCCAGATGGCTAGACCCAACTCTAACTAATCCAACTCTCAGCCACCTGCCAGTCAACCTTGCAGTCCTGAGCCGAGACCTGGCCAATGACACACAAGGGGAGCGGACCAGGGTGCTTCTATGGAAGCAGACTTTGGGGCTCTGATAAAGGTTGGAGACGACACGTTTGGAGCTACAGCAGGCACTTTGAAACCACGAAATGATAAGCATGAAAACAAAAAAGTCAAATGTGTTAAGGACAGCAAATCAGGAGTTTAGAAAAGTCATATATCTTTGGTGGCAACTCTCAAGCAGCCAGTGACCATCCACTTCCAGTTTTCTTAAGTGACATAAAGAATGTTTATACTGTTTAAATAATTGGTCAAGTTTTTTATTATTTGCAGACAAATAAAATGGTCCACACTCAGCTTGGATTCACTTGTAGAAACAATATCCCATTTGACTGACAAGGGCTTAATTTCCAAAACAGACAAATAGTTCATACAACTCAATAATAATAATAATAATAATAATAATAATAATAATAATAATAAAACCAATCAAAAAATAGGCAGAAGACCTAAACAGACATTTCACCAAAGACGACACAGGGATGGCCAACAAGCATATGAAAAGATGACCAAAACTGCTAATTATTAGAGAACGCAAATCAAAACTACAATCAGGTATCACCTCACACCAGCAAACATGGCCACCATCAAAAAGTCTACAAATAATAAATGCTGGAGAGCATGTGGAGAAAAAGGAACACTCCTACATTGTTGGTGGGAATGTAAATTGGTATAGTCATTGTGGAGAACAGTGTGGAGGTTCCTTAAAAAATTAAAAATTGAGTTACTATATGGTCCAGTAATCCTACTCCTAGGCATATATCCAGGCAAAACTCGAATTCAAAAAGACGCATGCACCCCAGTGCAGCACTATTTACAAGGGCTAAGGCATGGAAGCAATTTAAGTGTGCATCAATAGATGAATGGATAAAAAAGATATGGGGTACACACACACTCTGCAATATCACTCAGCCGAACATAAGAATGAAATAATGCTATTATACGATATCAAAATCCCTGGTGGCTCAGATGGTAAAGCATCTGCCTGCAATGCGGGAGACCTGGGTTCAATGCCTAGGTTGGGAGGATCCCCTGGAGAAAGAAATGGCAACCCACTCCAGTACTCTTGCCTGGAAAACTCCAAGGATGGAGGAGCCTGGTAGGCTACAGTCCATGGGGTTGCAAAGAGTCGGACATGACTGAGCAACTTCACCTTATATATGGTATCTAAAATATGATACAAATGAACTTAGTTATAAAACAGAAGCAGACTCACAGATACAGAAAACAAATTTACAGTTACTAAAGGGGGAGGCTGTATTAGGATGCTGGGATTAGCAGATACTATATATAAAATAGATAAACAACAAGGACCTACTGTACAGCACAGGGAACTATATTCAATACCCTATGATAAACCATAACGGAAAAGAATATGAAAAAGAATGTATATATATTTATAACTGAATCACTTTGCTGTATACCAGAAATGGATGCATTGCACATCAACTGTACTTCAATAAAAAACAATATCCCAACTGAGCTGTGTATACACTTCCTGTCATAATTTTATTTAGGAAGTTCAGTCGCTCAACTAAATACTTCAGTTATTTAGGAAAAGATACACTTAATTAATAGGCTTCGGTATAATGTAGTTTTGTTGGGTTTTCTCTGAATATTCAACAAATTAACGATGGATGTTAGTCACTCTAAGCCATACTGTGGTCACATAATAAGTACTAAATCATTGACTATTTTATTATTTCCATGAACAGTTTTATACCAGTGTTTACTCTCCATGGAGCTGAAGCATAGGTCTCTAGGTCTTCCCCTTACCATGGAGGATATGGATACTGGAAGAGTTAATCAGCCAGCACTTATCCCAGAGCAGTTTCTGGGTCTGGGTAACGGTTAGTTAGTACACGAGTGATGACTAGGGGACCAGTCTAGAGATGGGTCTACAGTCCTGAGGAAGGAAACTTGACAATAAAAACTCGGCTCCTTGAAGCCTCTTTCTCCAATAGCTCTCTTGTCCCTCTGTCTTCAGGATCGCACCATTTCTCTGCTTCCACCACTTCCAGTCTGCACCAAGCACCATCATCTTGTGCCTGGGTTACTGTGACAGCTATCTCTCTGTCCCCTGCCCCTCTCTGCCCCCCTCCAGGCAAAGTCTTCTCGAAAGACAGTCATGGGCTAAACTGCAGGCTAGAATGTGTCATCTCTGCTCAAAATTCTCCAATGGCTTCTCATCCTTAAAAATGCTTCCAACCCCCAAACTCTTACATTGGCCTAGGAGACCTCCACCAGTGCCGACCCCGCCCCTCTGTCCGTCTGGGGTCTTCTGCTCCCCCCCGGAACGCTGTGCGCAGGTCACCTGCCTCCGGACTGTCCTTGAACACAGCAGACACACTACTGCTCCAGACCTCTGGTACCTTCTCTCTGCCCAAGAAGCATGGCCCCTAGGAGCCCACAGGGCATATCCCCTGGCCTCCTCACCCCCTTCCACCTTCACTCAAATGCCTCCTTTACATGGGGGCCTTCCCTGGCCACCCAGACCGAAAATGGCCACATCTGCTCTGATCGCCGGACATGGAATTCCTCCCCTTAGCGTTCTCACCATGAGCCTCAGAGTTTGCTTATGAAACGACCTTGTTCATCTCTCCCCTGCTAATCCTAGAATGCAGTCACACGGGGGCAAGGACTTGGCTCTTGTCTGTTAATACATCCGCAGCACAGAGAACGCAGAGGACATGCGGAGTAAACGTTTGTTGAGAGGATACATGGAAAGAAGGAACAAAGAACACTTCTCCTATCCAATGAAAACACTTGGAACTCTCAGTGTGGCAAATTCTAGAAAAATAAAACCATGGATACAGATGCAGAGGTAGACGCTTGATGAGCCCTGCATAGACGCCTGATGAGCCCTGCGTCAGCTGCCTCTGGGGACACCCTCTCACCTCCAGTGTTCCACATTCCTGTATTTTCTGTAAATATGTTATGCTCTGGCCCTGAGTGACACCACTCAGCAAAGACCCATCTATGCCCTTCATCCACACACGTCCACCACGGCTGTCAAGACGCCACCCACACAAACCCTGCAGAGTGAGCTGAGGCTGCCTACTGAAGACTGGGGCTCTTTCTCTGCAGAGAAAGAAAAGCAGCTTATACCACATCACTGGTGGCTCAGTGGGGTAAAGAATCCACCTGCCAATGTAGGAGACATGGGTTCAATCCCTAGTCCAGGAAGATCCCACCTGCTGAGGGACGACTAAGCCCTTGTGCCACAACTGCTGAGCCTGTGCTCCAGAGCCCGGGAGCCACAACTCCTGAAGCCCGTGTGCTGGAGAGCTGTGCTCCACGAGAAGCCACTGCAACGGCTGCGCTCTGCAACCAGCGAGGAGCCTCCACTCGCTGCAACTAGAGAAAACCCTGTGCAGCAATTAAGACCCAGCACAACCAAACATTTTTTTAAAAAGCATTGTCCTTGGAAAAAGAAAAAAAAACAGAAACTGGATCAGTGTATGTAGAGTGTGTTTGGTCGTTACTAGCTCTCATTCTGACATGAAAGGCAGCCTCTAAATAAGCTTCTAACAAAAGCACCCCTTAAAAAGACAAGCGCTTGTCAATGGTAATTTGTATGTAAATTTCTTTGCCTGATGACTCTTGCATGTGACTTACAGGATCACATTCACCCTTGGGTAAATCCTTCAATGCTCCCCCAAGACTTTGAGCTCTGTGGCTCAGAGCAGCAGTCTCATCAATATTATTATGGGAACTAATCTGCTTCTCAGTCGTGTCTGACTCTTTGTGACCCCATGGACTATACAGTCCATGGAATTCTCCAGGCCAGAATACTGAAGTGGGTAACCTTTCCCTTCTCCAGAGGACCTTCCCAACCCAGGGATTGAACCCAGATCTCCCACACTGCAGGTGGATTCTTTACCAGCTGAGCCACCAGGGAAGCCCAAGAGTACTGGAGTGGGTATCCTAGTCCTTTTCCAGAGGATCTTCCTGAACCAGGAATTGAACCAGGGTCTCCTGCATTGCAGGCAGATTCTTTAACAGCTTGCCTACAGGGAAGCCCTGGGTTCGATCCCTGGGTTGGGAAGATCCCCTGGAGAAGGGAAAGGTACCCACTCTAGTATTCTGGCCTGGAGAATTCCATGGACTGTATAGTCCATGGGGTTGCAAAGAGTCGGACATGACTAGCGACTTTCACTTTCACTTTCAATCTGCTGCTGACCATACACAAATAAAACAATAACACTATGGAGGTGTTACACCTTTGCTCCGACAAAGTGTTCACAACCAGATGGTAAAAAGGGAAGAAGAAACAACAAAAAATTCATTAATTAAAAATGAATGCTTAATACCGTTTCGTGTCTCAGAGTAACCACTGTGCAAGAGTGAACACAGCTCCAGATGAACCATGAGACAGGCTGCAGAAAGTGGGTCTATGGGCAGCGAGCTGGCAATGCCAAGTGCTGTCTTGGGGTCAGGATGGCACTGATTCACTTTCCCAAATCCTTGCTAGCGGTCATTACGTGGCTCTTCTGGGGCGTGTCGTTCATGGAAGGACAGAGGGAGTCTGAGAAAGCCAGGTGTCTTGGGGACAACTGCTACCTTTGGTCACCTTAAAAGTTTTGTTGTGGTCACTGTGGATTCCTTCTCAGATCAGTTCTTAAAAATCTCAGAGCTGTGTGCTTCAGCTTCCTTGCTCAGACTTCTCCGACAGTGTGAGTGGATTTCTAGCAGGAAAGCTGTGTGAGCTGGTCCCAGTATCAGGAAACTTGAGATGGGATTTGACCAAATCCAAGCTCAGTGGCTACTCTCTGCAGAGAAGCACCTGAACACTGTTTCTGGGGCCTTGTCCATTCAGCAAGCTCTTGCCCTTAATTTCCTTCTTAAGATTTGCTCTTTCCATGAAGCTGTCCCTGATCATCAAGAGCCAAAGACAATTCAAATGCTAAACAGCTTCTTTTTTTCTTAAAATCAAGTTCTTTCTTCACTTGGAAACCTCCTTACTACATTTTGTGCAATGTAAATTTATTAAGTTGGTCTTCAATCACCTGTAAGAATGCTTCTCCAACAGGTAGGAAACATATCCCTTTCACTAGCAGCAATGCCTACTAGAGGGGAATGAAAATACAGTGTCTAAGGCCACACGAGTTATGGCTTAGGTTAAATGTTAAGTGCTAAAAAAAAATATATATATATATATATATATATATATGTATACATACATATACATATATACACACACATATATATATATGAGTAACATTATTATTTGAAAAGAAGTTTAACCACATCTACATATAAATGAACATGCATCTGACTGAGCAGTTTCTTTGCTCCTGAGCTCTGCACACCATTTGTCATTTCATTTAATATAACGCCATCTCCTTCTGACCTCTGATATGTGAATACGATAGGAACAGGCTAAACGAAAACCGTGACGGCATCCTAACTCAGGCACTGCCGTCAGTATTCAGACCTTGCTGCTCCAGCAGTCAAATCCTGAATACATTTCCTCCTGACGTTTCCCTTTCTCACGAAGGCAGGGTAACAGGCCAGCTTAAGATGAAATGAGAGGGACAGCGATAATGTCATGTACACACAGCAAAACAGTTTCTGCTCCTAGAGCTTCACACTGGAAAACAAAGAACCAAAACAGTTAAAACAAGCCAACAGAAGAAGGAGCTGTTGGAGGAACTGATTATTCAAACAAAGACTCTGCATTCTATAGGACAATGCTGAATGGATTTGCAGACTTCCTCCCTAACTTGCTGGCTCACCTTCTACTACCCACTAATTTAAGGAAGCAATACATTCAAAACAGCTTTCTGATAAGTTCTTACCTGAAAGCTATGCTAGGACTTACATTTTTAAAAGAAAATTTCAACATTTTTCCCCTCTGCCATTCCCCTATCAGGCTTCTGCATGCAGTGGTAACCCACTGCCAAGACAGCAAATAGACACATTCTTAGGTTGTATAGTTTGTATTCGTGGCTTTCTGGGAAAACCTGAGGTTTTGTGAATTCTACTGTTTCATTTCAGTCTGCCTTCTGGCTCAACTGTTCTCTAAATGGACTTTCTGACTTCAATTAAAAACAAAACTAAAATAAAAAGCTTACTTCTAATAATAATATGAGCCGAAGAGGTAAAAAAAGAAAGAAAAGCTCTAATACAGACAAAAAGCAGCGGGATTGTAGACAGCGTTTGGGGAGGGTCCTGGTCTCCATTCTAAGGCGCCTGGTCTCGGCCAGGTGGCAGGTGAGCCCCAGGCCTCTGCCCCCAGAGCTCCTGCAGGCCCTTCAGAGGCGGGGCAAGGAGGGCGGAATGGCCACCCTTGTCCTGCCTCCCCCTCCCTGGACCCCTCCCCAGCTGCAAGGCCCAGGCAGGGCACGCAGCCTCCCTGTAGCGCTTTACCTCTGTAGCAGCCCCATCTCTGTAAGGAGACAGGACTCGGGCGTCAAGGACTCAGGCTTCAAGGAGCGCGTCCCCCGATTCCGAAAGCTAACCTGTGAAATGCTGCTTTCTCACTCTTCACACTTGGTTTCTCGAGCTCTCGAAACCCTTTCTATAAACCCAGTCTGTATCAGTACCCAGATTTTTTTCTCTTCTTAGAAATTAGACCCCAAATTCTCAGTTTAAAAGTCCACAGACCTCACTTAGCAAAGAGAACGAGGTTTGCTTTCTTGGTGGAAAATTTAATTTAATCGTCCATTTCCCACCCAGCCGTGGTTCAGTCCTGCAGACTGGCTGTGCACCGGGCTCCGGCCCCAGGGGCCCTGCCTGGCATGACCTTGTGTGAGGGCTTTTACAACAGCTGAGTGTGAAATCAACTGGAAGAAGAAAATCTACTCTGCATCCGTGGGATTAACAAATCTACTGCTCAGCAAAATGGAAGAAAAAAAATCTGCCCTTTGAAGCACAGAGATGTGAAGTCGAGTTTCTACAAACCTAAGATAAGTAATTTGAGCTGGAGAAACACAACTTATCTGGATAAGAGGCTAAATTTAACTCCCATGGGATAAAAGTGTGTCTCTAAGCTTTTCCTTCGGGACCTCACATCTAAAACAAAATTTTAGTCTGTTATGACAGCATTCCTGAGCAGGCTGCGCTCCTGACCCTCGGCTTCTGTTCCATTTGTGTTTCTGGCTGTCCTGGGATTCCCTAACGTTGCCCACGGTTCCCCTCAGAAGCAAGCTCGTGGGACTCATCGCGGTAGCCAGCCTGTCACACCACGGCTCCCAAAATGCCAATGCCAGTCATAAGGGGACAGGCCGGTCTTTCTAGGAAATGTTTAAAGTAGGATCTGAGGCAGCTCGAAGGTAAACCACCTTCCCCATCGACTTCCCAGGACACGTCATCCCTAAATATATTGATGTCTTTTGAGCTTAAAGCCGTTTTGCACCTTCTGCAGGCCCGGTTCAAATGTCCTTCTACCGTCTCTCCGGCTCCGTGGCCAATGGTGAGCCTGTCGTCGTGGTCAAGCATCTTCGTCCTGCGGAGTCAGGGGACCCAGTGACGAGTGACCAGGCCTCCGCAGGCCCCTCACTCCCTCCAGCCTCCGGTCCACGTGGGGAAGGAGCGGCAGCAGGAAACCTCCCGGGCCTCCCTAAGGAGGGCGTCGTGACACATGGAGGGGGACACAGTCCCGCTCCGGGGAGCGGAGGAAGCACATGGAAACCAGGCGTGGTGACCCGTCCACGTCCCGTGAGAGCCCCCACGTGTCAGTCCTGTGAGTGAGCTGAGCCCCCGGGAGCCGCCCGTGACCAGGGCAACGGCTCCCAGCCTTGCAGGAAGGGCTGGGCTGACAGTCCCGCTATCAACACAGGCTTTTTTGCATCTGAGTTTTCTCTAATATTTTCAGAAAAACATTTCTGAAAACATTAGTTTCCATTGTAAGTCTACTGAGTAATTCTGAACTTAGATCGGCAGAAAGGACTGAAGAAGCCTGCTCCCTCCGAGAAGGCCCTGAATCAGATTGGGGACCCAAGCAAACGAGTTTTTAAAGCTCTTACACGGAAAGCACACAGACTCTTATAGGCGACAGTGGGAAGAAGCCTAGTGTAGTCAGACAGAGATAAAGCATTCTGGGTAAAAAGAAAAGAAAAAGCGGGGTTCGCACAGGAAAGGGCTGCGGGCACCAGCCCTCGGCGAAGTGAGAGGCGGGAGGGTCACCGACCAAGCCGTCTAAGGGACCAGGAAGCGCACCGCTCACACTGCTCCCGTGACAACTGCTTTGTGGGGAGATGGACACGGGCTTCTCTCTCCCAGGTCACTTGGTTACACCGCTCACAGCAGAGCCCCACCCAGGAGTGACGACCGAAACACGAAGCAAGGCGCGGCCAGCCCGGGCGGACATGGAGTCTTACGTGAGCCCGACGGCCGGGCCTCTTGGATTAGGCGGGAAACCTGCGCGCGCGGCCCCGCTCCGCCGGCTCTTGGACGGCCGGACCGCGCCGCAGCCGGAGAGCACGCGCCGGCTCCCTGAGCCCTGAGCGTCCAGAGACACTGCACTTCGAGGGCTTAGGAAGAAAAGAAGCGTCAGACCTCGTAATATTTTATACTGATTACACATGGAAATGATAATATTTGGGACATACTGTGTTAAATTGAAAAATCTTCTTACAATGAATTCTGTTTCTTTTTCTTCTTACATGTGGCTACTAAATACGTAAAATTACATGTGTGGTTTTCACTGTATCTCTCTGACAGTGCTGGTCTAGATCCCCCGGTATCCCCAATTGAAATATTCTTGTTTCATGTTTAATAACGCTCTTAGAGATATAGGGAGACTAAGTTAATCTAATACATTAATTGATGCTAGTATATTGTTGTTTAGTTACTCAGTCGTAGCTGACCCTTTGTGACCCCATGGCCTGCAGCAACGCCAGGTTTCCCTGTCCCTCATCTCTGGGAGTTTGTTCAAACTCATGTCTATTGAGTCGGTGATGCCATCCAACCATCTTGTCCTCTGTTTCTCCCTTCTCCTCCTGCCCTCAGTCTTCCCCAGCATCAGGGTCAGTATCTTACTCATAGCAAAAATACAGAGGTAGAAGGGGCCTTATAGGTTCAGTTCAGTTCAGTTCAATTCAGTCGCTCAGTTGTGTCCGACTCTTTGTGACCCCATGAATAGCAGCACGCCAGGCCTCCCTGTCCATCACCAACTCCCGCAGTTTACCCAAATTCATGTCCATCGAGTCGGTGATGCCATCCAGCCATTTCATCCTCTGTCGTCCCCTTCTCCTCCTGCCCTCAATCCTTCCCAGCATCAGGGTCTTTTCCAGTGAGTCAACTCTTTCGCATGAGGTGGCCAAAGTAATGGAGTTTCAGCTTCAAGTTTCAGTCCTTCCAATGAACACCCAGGACTGATCTCCTTTAGGATGGACTGGTTGGATCTCCTTGCAGTCCAAGGGACTCTTAAGAGTCTTCTCCAACACCACAGTTCAAAAGCATCAATTCTTCGGTCCTCAGCTTTCTTTAAGTCCAACTCTCACATCCATACATGACTACTGGAAAAATCATAGCTTTGACTAGGCGGACCCTTCTTGGCAAAGTAATGTCTCTGCTTTTTAATATGTTATCTAGGTTGGTCATAACTTTCCTTCCAAGGAGTAAGCATCTTTTAATTTCATGGCTGCAAGCACCATCTGCAGTGATTTTGGAGCCCAAAAAAATTAAGTCTGACATTGTTTCCACTGTTTCCCCATCCATTTCCCATGTAGTGATGGGACCAGATGCCATGATCTTAGTTTTCTGAATGTTGAGCTTTAACCCAACTTTTTCACTCTCCTCTTTCACTTTCATCAAGAGGCTTTTTAGTTCCTCTTCACTTTCTGCCATCAGGGTGGTGTCATCTAAAATATCTGAGGTTATTGATATTTCTCCCAGCAATCTTGATTCCAGCTTGTGCTTCTTCCAGCCCAGTGTTTCTCATGATGTACTCTGCATAGAAGTTAAATAAGCAGGGTGACAATATACAGCCTTGATGTACTCCTTTTCCTATTTGGAACCAGTCTGTTGTTCCATGTCCAGTCTAACTGTTGCTTTCTGACCTGCATACAGGTTTCTCAAGAGGCAGGTCAGGTGGTCTGGTATTCCCATCTCTTTCAGAATTTTCCACAGTTTATTGTGATCCACACAGTCAAAGGCTTTGGCATAGTCAATAAAGCAGAAATAGATGTTTTTCTGGAACTCTCTTGCTTTTTCGATGATCCAGCGGATGTTGGCAATTTGATCTCTGGTTCCTCTGCCTTTTCTAAAACCAGCCTGAATATCTAGAATTTCACGGTTCACGTATTGCTGAAGCCTGGCTTGGAGAACTTTGAGCATTACTTCACTAGCGTGTGAGATGAGTGCAACTGTGCGGTAGTTTGAGCATTCTTTGGCATTGCCTTTCTTTGGGATTGGAATGAAAACCAACCTTTTCCAGTCCTTATAGGTTAGTTCACCCAATTCCATCTCATCTTCATAGCCAGAAACCGAGGTCCAGAGAAGGATGAGACTAAAGTGGCCTAACTTGCAGGCCATCCCTTTTCCTCATTTCACTGTTTCATAACTGCAAGCTTTTGCGCCCTTTTCTCACAGACAGTACCTTCACCCTAAGCAGTGACGCTCCTCAGAGCAGACATTTCAGGCATGAGGATGGATTTAAGGACAGTCACTGCAGGGCCCATGACTGACTCTCTGTTCTGCTTCTCAATCATCTGTTTAAAATGTGATTCAAAGGCTCCCTGTTGCTAGGCTTCTCCTCCCTTCAAAAGCGTGCGTCATCTTTTAAAGATGAAAACCCAGCCCTCGCTCACCATGCTGTACAAAATGTAATTCCAAACGGCAGTGCAAAACCCCTGCCTCTGATGTGAACTGGACTTGTATGTCTGGGCAGCTACTGGACTTGGGTCTCTAGCTGTGGACTCTAACACTTAGTCTTCTACTAGAAAAAGAAAATTCCTCAACTTCCGCAAGAAGTCAATTAACCTGCCACATCTTAGCTTCTCAGATCCACACATAATCACCTTTGTGCTGTTTTCTGTAAAGGACACGCCACTGGATTTAGGCTAGACTCTGTTCCTGAGACTGAGACTGGCTGCTAATCTCCTAGAAAGGTGGGGAAATTTCCCTTGCTTTCACTCCGGAGGAAGCAGATGATTATGGCTATCTTTGTACATTTACAACCAAGTCCACTCACAAATTAGCAGCTAGATCATCTTGTTTCAGTGACAGATTTGCCTGGTGACAGCTGGCAGTGGCTTGAGATATGTCCTTGCACTCACTGCTCCTGTGAGAGGAGAAGTGGTCCATAATGTGAAAATTACTTATGTGACGTTGACATATAAAAACTGTGCCATCTGAAGAAACAGAGCTACGATCATAGTCAGAGAATCTGTTCAAAAAGAAATACATCAAACCACCCGCCCACCATGCCAACAAATAATCCCACAATAAAACTGAGGGCCTGCAACCAGAAATGTATATTCTGTGCACTTCTCTCTACGAGCTGTCTTGAGTCTCCTTAATGGCACTATATGGAATGTGCTCTTGTTCTCAAGTACATCAGTTTCAGAAGGAACCATGCCATTTCACATGCCACCAAAAATTAGAAATTCAGAAAAAGATGCAGCATGCCTCAAGAATGTCCTAGATTTTTTTGATTTAAAATTTAGAGAGATTTACATGTCTTGTTAGAATGGACATTTGTTGTTGCTAAAATTGCACTTCCAGCCATGTGGCTGGTGTGGGTCCTGCCTGCCTTAAGCCATAAGCACTTTCTGCTCCAGGCTGAAATTCAGGAGTGAGCACGAGGCTGAATTCTGGCCCATTCAGCAAGGGGCCTTTGTTCTGCACTTGAGCAAAACAAAGCTGAGCCATCAGGAACATGGATTTCTCTTCCTGCTAGACTGGAACCTGAGAACACATGTACCTGGAAGTATCCATTTTCTAACCATGAAGAGACAGTTGATTCAAAGCCCATATTCAAAGATCTAAGGCACAAAGCACATCCAAGTATCTGCAGCATCTATATAGGAACAGCAAACTCAACCACGCTCAGGAGCCAGGCTGACAACACAAATATGGACCCTGCCAGGCTGGGTATACTAGGGGGTGGTGGGAGGACCCTGCTGATCTTCCCTAAATGCATTCACATCTCAGCACCAACAAATTCAGCACTGCGAGGGCCAAAGAAAATGTTCCAACCTTAGGTCTGCTAGCTCGTGAAGTGCCCTGTGCTGCCTGCCGGGTCTCCATGGCGCCACAGCAAACCCGGGAGCTGCTGGGAGCCTGCCCTCAGCATTCCCTCCTCAGTCAGCCTCTGATAGCCCAGTTGCCCTTCTAATAGGTTTGAACCGCTAGAGTTGCCCTTTCCCTACTCACGTCTAAGAATTATTAATAACTTATGCCACTGAAAACATCTTAAATGTCACTTGAAAAACATCCTGGAGCAAACAGTATCTGCACTTCAACTTCGAAGAAACAAAAAGACAAATTTCTGGGGCCAAGTTCAGTGCTAGCGAGGGAATTCCTTAAACAGGGCTGTTCCTTTAAGGGCCGAGGGGCATCAGGCAGAGCCCAGGCTCCTGTGCTTTGAGTGGCTGGAGCTTTGTAAGTTTTTATGTGACAACCACCACTCACCTGTCCCACATCCTGATAAATTTCCAAATGTACCAGAAACATGGAGATGGATTCAACATTTTTAAGTGAAAAGGGAACTGGATAGAGTAGAAATAAGTTAAGTCATAAGGAAGTGGAGCTATTTCTGATATTTCTTCTTTGAAAACTGGGAAATGATGGTGAGTTTCTTACACAGACTTGTGATGCCTAACAACTCTTTCAAAGGTGAGATTAGACTCCACGTGAACCCTTGTGAACAATCAATAGCCACAACTTTGGGGAACCAACTCAATCAAGAACAAAGCAATGCCACCCCCCCTCCCCCCCCAACCTCCCGCTGCATAGGCAGTAAAGAGAGAGGCATGAACTTGGTTAACTACAGCCATTCTGAACAGAGTTTTCTGCCTTCAGTAATAGCATGCCGTCTTCCTACAGGCTAAGGCTGAAGTTGATGTAAGTCTCCTTGTTCTCTGCAGACTTTTTATAGACTTCAAAAATAAACAGGGCTTCCCTAGTGGCTCAGTGCGGAGAAGGCAATGGCACCCAACTCCAGTACTCTTGCCTGGAAAATCCCATGGATGGAGGAGCCTGGTAGGCTGCAGTCCATGGGGTCGCTAAGAGTCAGACATGACTGAAGTGACTTAGCAGCAGTAGCAGCAGTGGCTCAGTGGTAAAGAATCCACTTGCCAAGGAAGGAGACATGGGTTCCATTCCTGGTCCAGGGCGATCCTACACGCTGAGGAGCACCTAAGCTTGCATGCCACAACTCTTGAGCCTGTGCTTAGGGCCCGGGTGGCACAACTCCTGAGCCAAGGTGCCACCACTACTGAAGCCCGCGTGCCCTAGAGCCCGTGCTTCACCACGAGAGGCACCCCTGTAGTGAGACGACCGTGCACTGAGACTAGAGAAGAGCCTGTGCGTTGCAATGAAGACCCACAATAGCCAAAAATACATAAATCATGTAACTCAGTAAAGTTCAACTTAAAACAAACAAACAAAAACCACCCCCGAACCTTCTTATTTACCTGAGTTCCTAATTATTTACTGTCAGTCAGGGTTAAGAGAGTTTCTCAGTGCTGCTGATTTGGCCCACCCGAAGAACTGTTTGTACTCAGAGCAACTTGGGATATAAACAACCGAAATGCAACCTAACGGCTTAATATTCTAACAAAATGAAGGTGCTTTTCTTACCAAGATGTGAAAATTACAAGAGCTGCTCTGAAACTGCAGGGAGTCCCTACCACAGGAGCAGGTGAGAGAGCAGGCCTGGCCGGTGGCTCCTCCCTGAGACAGGGACGTAGGTGGGACTCAAGATGCCCTCCGGTCCCTGCCTGTCACAGGGAACTGCAGACACTGCTGTCTGTTCATCACTTTTGTTTTCAGGGGAGCTACTAAGCTTTCCTCTGATGTTGCCTTATTCCATTTATTTACTCAACAAATATGTATGAGCATTCAGTTCATCTTCTAGAAGCTGAGGAAAGAACAATGAACAAGTACACAGGAAGGTCCTTGACGTTCAGACACCCTTACCCCTACCCCACGGGGATGGTCCGTCACGCTCAGAGCCCCCCATCAGGGGAACAGGGCAGCCTGAGAGGGAAGCCTTGGAAAACTGGATGCTCTGAGGGCATCGCTGCAGGTACACACACAAGACAAAGCCTGGTGGCTGAAATAATAGCAAAGTGGACCCCACAAGATACACTACTTCAACTTTCAGTTACTGAAAAATAACAGTTCATTAAAAAAAAAAGACTACTTCACAAAAACCTTTTTAGATAACCTCTAAGAAGCGAGGGGACCATCCGCCTTTCTGGTACACAGGTCAATGAGGTTCGACAGACAATCCAACACGCCCAACGTGTTACCATATGGGAAGATGTTAATGAGCCAAAGTCCTGGAACGCAACCTTTGCGCTCCTTGATGTGACGATTTGATGAAAGCAAGACTTACCCGCACAAAGGCTGGTCTAAGCTCATGTCAGGAAATGGAAATGCTGGCTTTGGCTGGGTTACATTTCCAGAAAAGGGGCTCCAACAGGAGGTTCAAAGCAGGGGGAGCGTCTAGCAGGGGCGACCCTTCCTTGGTCCTGCGGCCACCCCTGCCTCCTGGGTGCAGACTCGCGGCCTTGGAGCCAAGAGCTCAGAGTGAGGTGTTGCGGGCTGGCAGCAGGGGCCTGAGGAGCTGGGAAATTAATCAGCATGTGTGAAACTAACAGGCTGGCAGCTGAAAGCCACTCCAGACGTGTGAAGAATTGTGATAGATTTCTGAGGACTCCCATTTCCCAAGAACGAACAGGTGTGGACAAAGATGAGCCGCTTAGTAATTTTGTTTTTTAAAAAAGTATTTTTTCAAGAAGTCTTTGGCTGGGGAGGCTTCCAAAGTTTTAGCTAATAAACTTCCATCTTTAATAAAAGGAAGATTTTTCTTCATCTGCACAGAGCAAGGACTTGCTTAACCATGAAGAAAACTGGTACATGGATCTTCATGGCACCAAATGCCACATTTTATAACTCCAAAATCTAAGACTTTTAAAAGCTTCCATGAAACCCTGTCCAATTCAACGAGTGAGCACAGAGCAGAGATGGGAAGGGGACCTGAGGCCCCTGCTCTCGAGGGCTCACAGCCTCAGGGGGCAGATGCTGTGGGACCAGCCACAGATGCAAAGACCCTGAAACCCCCTCAAGAGGAGCCCCCGAGCAGGATGGAGACTAGCAGGTTGAGAGCAGGCTTTTCACAGGAGGGGTCTGGGCTGTACCCTGAAAGACGAACAGGACTCTCAGGAATGACAGGAGGGAAGAGCAGCTGGGGTAGAATAAAGTACCTGGTGGCTCAAAAGGTAAACAGTCTGCAATGCAGGAGACTGGGGTTCAATCCCTGGGTAGGGAAGATCCCCTGGAGAAGGAAATGGCAACCCACTCCAGTATTCTTGTCTGGAAAATCCCATGGACAGAGGAGCCTGGCGGGCTACAGTCCATGGGGTCACAATGAGGAGGACACGACTGAGCAGCTAACTTTCTTTTTTTTCTTTTCAAAGTAGATGAACAAAGGCATAACAGCGAGTTTGTAGAGGGCAAAGTAGCAGAAAAATGAGTGATCTACATGGAGGTCATGGTGGGAAGACCTGTGTTGTGGACAGACAGAAGGAACCCAAATCCTCTCAGATTAAGGACTGGACTTTATTTGAAGGTAAATTGTTGGGGGAGGTGAAGGGGAAAACCAAGGGCAGCTGTTCACAGAAGCACGCCTTAGAAAACCGTCAGGAGTGTGTAGGATGAGCTGAAGACAGAAGAGGTGAAGAAACCCGGGCCCTGGGCAGAGGGGGCCAAAAGGCAAAGCTGGTGGCGAGCAGGGGGAGGAGAGGCAGCAGAGCAGGGTGCTGGGATCTGGTGTCCGATTAGGTCTGGGGGTGATGGGTCAGGGTGAGGGTGCTCAGATGATGCTGTGTTTCAAGCCCAAGGAAGAAAGATGATTGTAAGATGGGAAAGAAGATGAGTAAGAATAGACCAGACCTACAAAGCAAAAGAATAGCTAAAGACAGATTCAACACACTCTGCAGAAAAAAATTATATAAAAGTAAAAGATAATTGTTCTTTATTTTGGACTAAGCCCATGTACTTAACCTTGAGGATCCTTTCAGTGTCTTCAGGTGGCAGCTGGTGGGGCAGTCACAGTTAAAACATAACCCTGACACTAACCGGGGGAAGATTTAGCTGAAGGTGTGAACGTGCTAAGTCACTTCAGTCATGGCTTTGCGACTCCATGGACTGTAGCCCGCCAGGCTCCTCTGTCCATGGGGTTCTCCAGGCCAGAATATTGGAGTAGGTTGCCATGCCCTCCTCCAGGGGATCTTCCCGACTCAGGGACTGAAACTGCATCTCTTATGTCTCCTGCATGGGCAGGCAGGTTCTTCACCACTAGCGCCCCTTGGGAAGCCCCTTAGCCAAAGGTAACATTTACTGATCATAGTGTTTTCAACTCGTTTTTAGATTTTCTGTCTTTACAGATTGTATGGATCCTCCCCATCCCATTTAGTGGCCACACGTGTTGGAGTACTGGATGTGCCATGACTTGATTTACCAGCCTGCGTGTGAAGGGCATGGGAGGCAGAGGAGAGCTACATCTGTTGCCTAGCAGCGAAAGCGCGCCCGGAAGACGCGCCACGGCACCCCGCAGCTCATTTTCTCCGCGGTACTTTTTCTGACTCAGACTCTGCTGGAAGAGATGCAGAAATAGAGAAAGCGGCTGCCCACCCCGGCATGTCCATCGACTGTTGTTTTTTTTGTCTCGCAGCCAGCACATGCTATTCTAACCAGCAGGTGATTTGCTTTTAAGCATAAAAACTGATAGTTCTTTGATGCTTAAATAGAACCATGAACATGAGGGGCCCCCGTGGCCGAGACCCTGCCCGGAGCTCCAGGAGAGGGAGGGTCAAGGTGCGTTGCCCACAGATACGGAAGCTATAAAAAAACCCTGCCTCCTGGAAACACTGTAAGACAGCTCAGGTAACAGGCATTGTGACATTTAGGTTCAACACACCTCAAACTCCAGATAGTGGTCTTTGAGCTTGTACTCGTCCACCTCCTTGGCTTTAACCTTCTTGTCGGGCGGGTAGGAGCGGTGCTCCGCCAGCTCCGTGGTGATCTGCCTCAGCTTGCTCTCGTGAGATTTCAGCTGCTCCTCCTGCAGGGGAGCATTAAGCCATTGAGCATCCAGAAAATGAAACCAGGAAACAATTGCAGTGCAGTTTTAAAAGACCCCTCGTGATGAATGGCTTTCGTTCATCCAATGTGCCTCTGCTGCCACGTCCCACCAGCTTTCTCAGCCAGTGTCCACGTGTACCTTCTGTCGACTGAAAAAGACAGTCACAACCTAGAAGTTGAGAATTATGTTTCATTCAGTGGGAATTTTTAGGACTCCAAGCCCAGGAGATAGCATCTCAAGGGAGCCTGAGAGAACCGCTTGGAGGAGGTGAGGGGAGGAGTCAGGTCATATGGAAGTTTTGCAACAAAGGGCAGGTAGTCTTAACATCAAAAGATTACTGTTCAAGGAAAGCAGATATCCCAAGTTAAGGAATTTAGCGCTTCTCTAGGTATGGGAACATGCGAGGGTCTCGGCTCACTGACATCACTCCTTTCATGAGCATCTCAGCTATTCCGGGCCAGGGTCCTGGGTTTTTCACATCCTGAGCTAACCTTGGGCTCCCCGTAGGGAGTGGCTGTAGTCTGATGGCTGTTAGATGGCAGGCATTCTTCTCTTTCCCGAGTATCCTTAGGCTCACCTTGGAGGGCTGACGACTGTGACATCCTTGTTGACTGACAGGGCAGGAAATATTTCATTTCTCACTTTGAAAAATGGTGTCCAGGGCCAAGACTAGCCTCCCCAGCCAGGCGCCTGGTCTCCTGAGAGACTCCAACAGGCGCGGCACTGAGCACTGTGCTAAGGGCCGCACGATCAGACTTCTCCAAGCCATGACCTCAGCAGAGCTGTCCTGTCTGTCACTATGGCTGAAGACCTACCCAGATATTTTCCTTTCTTGAGACAAGCAATGCCTTCAAGAATAATTTTCTGAAGGCTGTTATTCTAAAAACTGTAGTAACCTATGCTTTCCCCTCCCAAATAGTAGAGGTTCTGACGTCCCTCAACTACAAATTTACTGAGGCACATTTAACTTGTTTTCCAGTTTCTATGGGCTGTTATAAATGATGCTACATCCTTATAGGTGTTACCCAGTGAATGTGAGCAAAGTGTTCCTATAGCATACAGGCACATCTCGCTTTATTGTACTTTGCAGATAATGTGTTTTTTCCAAACTGAAGGTTTGTGGAAACCCTGTGTGGAGCAAGTCTCCTGATGCCATTTTTCTAACATTGCTCATTTTGGGTCTCTGGGCCACATTTGGTACCTTTTGAAATATTTCAAACCTGTTCAGTATAATTATTTTGTTACAGTGGTCTGAGATCAGTGATCCTTGCTGATACGATACCACTACAACTTCATGGAAGGCTCGGATGATGGTTAATACTGAGCAATAAAACATTTCTTCATTAAGGCAGATACATTGTTTTTCTGGACACAATGCTATTACACACTTAATAGGTGGGGGCATAGTGTAAGCATGACCATTATATGCACTGAGAAACCAAAAAAGTGTGTGACTTGCTTTATTGAGATATTTATTTTATTGTAATGTTCTGAAACCAAATCCACAATGTCTCTGAAATCTGTGATTACCAAGAGGTGAAGTTTCTGCGTTTTAGAAAATGCACATCTTTAATATAATCCTAAACTGTTTTTCAAGTGTTTCCACCAGCTTACATTTCCACAGTAGGCTTGAAGATTCCCATCATTCTACACCCTTGCCAAAACTTGATGTGACATCAAACTTGCAAATTGTTGCTAATTTCATGGGTAATAAAATGATTTGAATTTACATTTTCCTGATTACAAGTAAGAACAAACACTTTCATATGTTTACAGGACTTCCTCTTCTGTGATCTGGCTGCTGACATACTGGACCTGTTTTTCTATTGAGTCCAGATTTGTGAAGTATAGTGTTTTGTAGTTTACAGCTTATAGTGTATAGTTCGGGTGGTGGTGGTGGTTTAGTTGCTAAGTTGAGTCTGACTCTTTGTGACCCCATGGCTCCTCTCCTCTGTCCATGGGATTCTCCAAGCAAGAATACTGGTTTGCTATGGGTTGCCATTTCCTACTCTAGGGGATCTTCCCAACCGAGGAGTTGAACCTGGGTCTCCGGTATTGCAGGCAGATTCATTACTGACTGAGCTACAAGGGAAGCCACTGTATAATTGATTCACAGTCAAATAAATGTCAAAATTTAATGTGCAGTGCTTTATTCCAAGTTCACTGACTTCATGAAGAATCAAGGAAATAATCTCAAAATAACGATATTTTAAAATCACATTTCTTGCCAATGATGCAAAACCTAGATAGAATCATGAGGAAATATCAGTCAAATCCATATTAAGAGACATTCTATAAAATAAATGGCCTGTAATCTTTAAAAATGTCAAGATCATTAAAGTCAAGGGAAAAGCAGAAAAGAAAATCATACTTCTTAAATCTATTTTGATTAACGAAATAAAAATTCCAAGTGGCTCTTATGGGTATAGATAGGTACAGACTATGCAAATTACCCCAAGGTTAGAATCCCACGACAGAGGAGTCACATAGATTTTCCTGATAAAAACAGACTTAAGAGCAGAGAAGCAGGAAGGTAACAGCACAAGATGCAGCATGTTCCCAGCCTCACATGGACGGTTGCATCTGTAATACCCACAGGGAAGACGGACCGGCAGAACCTCCGGACCAGAAAACGGAACCTCCCTGTTTTCTTCCCTTTTATTTTTGTCCTCACAGTCCATTAGGGGAGTGGGCAGGCCACTCTCATGGGACAACACTAATGAAAGGGATTTCACAGAAGGCAGAAATGCACCAGACAAAGTTCAACAAAAAGGAACAAACAGCAAATGGCAAGTACCTGTTGAAACGGTTTCATATTAGAAAGTCACAACTTAAATATCGGCATTAAATAAGGGATGCAGGAAAAACTACTGCTATCTGTCAATAGATGTACATTGGTAGTACCTTTGATTGCACATACAATGAAATTTTATCCAAAAGGCAAGTTTCAAATGATGTCACTTAATATTGAATTTTTTCCTACTTATATAGTAATTTGACTTTGAAGAAAATTTCATATTTTCCCTTAAAATACCAAATTCTAATCTCATGGAGAGATTTCTTAGCTGATGAGGCGATGGGCACACATAAGCTAGCTGCTCATGACCTCGCAGTGAGTCCAGGGTTGAGGTAGGGCCAAAGCCTCCCCTTCGAGGCTCAGCTGGATGGTTCCAAAGCCAGCCAGGCCCAAGTCAGCTCCACATGCTTTTATACTAAGCACAAGGCTCAGGGAGGGGAGGGAAGCTTGAGGTGGACACAGCTGTTCACCTGCATACCTACTAGGCGACAGGCCCTGTGTGTGTATGTGTGTGTGTGCACGCACATGTGCTCAGTCCTGTCTGACTCTTAGTGACCCCATAAACTGTAGCCGGTCAGGCTTCTATCCATGGGTTTCTCCAGGCAAGGATACTGGAGTGGGTTGCTATGCCCTTCTCTGGGGGATCTTCCTGACCCAGGGATCGAATCTGCATCTCTTGCATCTCCTGCATTGTGATCAGTGCTTTTTTTTTGCTATGGAATACACAACCCCAGGAACTCTACAGTGAAAGAGACCCTTCATCACCCCTCTAACCTCTTCCTCTTGGAGGCCGTGGAGATCCAAAAAGGTCAAGTCCTTGCTGGAGGCCCCAGAGGTAAAGGCAGAGGAGCAGCAGCCCCATTCTCTCAACTCTGAGCCTCCAGATAACTGTTTAAAACCAAAGAGCTGCTGAAAACATGAGCTTCAAAACCGTCTGCTCCCTCCTGGATCAGCGCTGACCTCAGCCATCAAGGCTGTCAGTAAACTCATCTGTCCTCGTCTGCCTTCTCTCCCGCAGCTCCCAGACACCTGGGTGTTAACCCAGATCCTTTCTCCAAATTCCATTCAAAGCCAGAATCCCCAGATGTCACAGCCTCTTCCACATCTGTATCTATAGCACTTAAATGTCCATGTGTGTGCGTGTCCCTTCAGTCGTGTCCGACTCTTTGTGACCCCACGGACTGTGACCCGCCAGGCTCCCCTGTCCATGGAGATTCTCCAGGCGAGAATACTGCAGTGGGTTGCCGTGCCCTCCTCCAGGGGATCTTCTGACCCAGGGATCGAATCCGTGTCTCCTATGGGTCCTGCATTGCAGGCGGATTCTTTACTACTGAACCACTAGAGAAGCCCTAAATGTTCACACCACATGCTTATTAACAAAATATACCTGGACCTCTGTAAATTTTATCTTCCTTACTGATTACAAGCTCTCTGAAGGCAAAGAGAGGTCATTTCTCCTTCTCTCAGCTCCTGGGGTTCTAGTATGGTGCTGGGCCAGGGGAGAGCAAGAGGCATGGTTCTGGCTTGTAGAAGTCACCTGACCAACATCCAGCACCTAGGAGCCGAAGATGAGTCTTAGCTCTTTTTATAATGTCCACACACCTCGCATGGCACCTGACATTTGGTCCCCTTAGGACACAGGAGCTGAATAAGTGGACTTTTTTTTTTAAAGGGGGAAGGTAGAGAGGGAGACCTCAGACTGTTTGCTTGTGCTGTTTTAAAGTAGACATGATTTAGGAGATAATGGCATTTCTAGAAATCTGCCTGGCAATTAACAATTCAGATTGCTAAATACTGCAGCTTCATCAAACCTGAGCTGCAGGAATTTAGACTGAAGAACACCTGCCTTCAAAGTGGTCCAAAGGGACTATTGCTGAAAGCCCCATCAGAAAGATTTTGTTTAATCATTTCACTTTGAAGATGGTTTTAAAGACCCTAAGCAGTGTTCACTGAGCTTCAGCCTAACAACCTAATTGTTGGATTGAGTCCTTAGTATCTGTTACATTGTCGCTATTGTTTTAGTCCTTACATTGTATCAAACTTTGCAACCCCATGGACTGTAGCCCATCAGGCTCCTCTAACCATGGCATTTCCCAGGCAAGAATACTGGAATGGGTTGCCATCTCCTGCTCTAGGGGATCTTCCTGACCCAGGGATCAAAACTGCATCTCCTGGCAGGCGGATTCTTTACTACTGAGCCACAAGGGAAGCCCACCCATAGGTTACATACAACTCTCTAATAAATGAATATGAAAGCTGTCTATTCTGAAAAAGTGTGGAACACTGTAGTCCAAGTCCACGCCAAGGAGTCTGGACTGTGTCTTGTTGGTAACAGTGAGCCAGTTATGGTCACATGACACTGAAGGAATCCTGTTTTAGCCAGGACTGTGCAGGAAGGATTGGAGAGAAACAAGAGTCAGACAGGAGGGACCTCAACCGGTTCTAGGAACAGGCTGCCAGAGCTCTCCAAAGTGGGGTGTGTGCACCCCAGGCAAGGTGACCCACTGGGGAGAAATTTTTTAAATCAGCATTGAGGCATTATTCACACTTTACCACACAAATCTCCCATTTGAAATGTACAATTTAGAGCTCTTAAATATATTCCCAGGGCTGTGAAACCATTGCATTTAATTTTATGACATTTTAGTTCCCCTAAAAGGAACCTTTTGGAATGGAATCACATGTCACACTCTTTTTGTGACTGGCTTTTCACGTAGCAAGGTTCCCAAGGCTCATCCACACTGGGATGTGTCAGAGCTGCATTCTTTAACGGCTGAATCAAGCCCTGTTGTGTGGCTATGTAACATCTCATTCATCCAAGCATCAGCTGGTGCCCATTTCCACCTTAGGTTGTTATGAATAATACTGCTGTGAGCAGTTGTGTAAAAGTTTTTACGTGAGTGCATGTTTTCATTCTCCTGTTATCAAAGTAGGAGTGAAATTGCTGTTAAACACATTAACTCTATATTTAATCATTTGATAAACCACCAAAGTGTTTTACATTCCTAGCAGCAATACATGAGAGGTGCAATTTCTCTGTAACCTCACCACTACATTAGTTTTCATAAAAGATTAAAAAATGTATAGCCATCCTAATGGTATCTCATGATTCTGATTTGTATTCCCCTAATGATTAACGATGTTCAGCACTTCTTATGTTACATTGATAATATATTTTATTAAAAAGATTCAATACATATATTGAAGGATACCTACTCAAATATTTAGTACTGACAAGGCAAAGGATCCAAAAAATAAGGACATCTGAGGTCAAGATGACCAGAGTCTGGACCGAGGGACGTGGGAAGGACAGAAAGATGTTTCAGAAGGAGGAGTGGCTGGACTGAGAATGTGACCCTGAGTGGCTGGGCGGGCGGGGGCTCTGGCCAGCGAGGGCCCAGCCTGGAGAAGGATGCTGTCCTTGGGGGTCTCTGCTCCTCATGACTGCTATGCAGGAGGTCCCTGAGAGGGCGGGTCAGCCGGTGACCCTGGAGGTGGAGCTGGGCCATTGGAGGGCTCCTCACCCAGCCCCCGGCCTCGGGATGCGCCTCCTCCTTGCCTTCCCCTCGCTAGGAGCTGCCCCGGGTTGTGGCCTTGAGACAGCAGGTGGTGCTGGGACCATATGGACGGCCTGCCTGACTGAATCCAGTCAAGGCACCTCACAAACTTCAAGATCCTGGAGGCAGGTGCAGGGTCGGCTTGTCTCTCGGCCACTCCAGACTTGTCAGTAAGCTCCCTTGCATATTAAACCTGCCCCGAACAGCCCGCAGTGGCTGCCCCTGTCTTTGGCCTCTCCTGGACGTCCTCACGTGGAGCCAGTCTGTGAACCAACACTGCCCACTCTCCTGGGCCTTGGCACTGCTGCCCTACAGTCAAACCACGGGATGGATAATACGAGGCTGCAAGCAAACACAACTCTCTCCTGTCTGTGATCCATGTTAACGCAAGGCCCAGCTCTCCACAGGGAGCACTCGGTGGCCATCCGGAGTCAGCCTCTAATGGGACAATGGCTGGGAGTCAAAGAGGGAAGCAGGACAAGGCAGTGGAGGAGACGACCCCTGCAGGAGCCGCGGTCTCCAGGGGACGCGTGGGAGGGAGGCAGGTGTGTTGCAGGGCAGGGTCTCTGATCTGCAGAGCAGGCGGCTGGACGCAGGGTGGGTCTTAGAAACACATTCCTGGGGACCCTGGCCCAGACCTGATCGATGGAGGAGTGGGCAGAGATGAGAAAGGTGCATTTTAGATAAGTCCCCAGGTAATTCTTATGTGCACTAATGTCTGAAAATGACTCTCCAATGAGTAGAAAAGGAGGCCCAATAGATCCTAAAGATGGCCAGCCACAAAGTCCTAAGTCTGGAGTGCTACACAGAAGGAGAAGCAAAACTTAAAACATTTTCACACCAGTCTCTCCACCTGCAACAGGAAGAGAAATGTGCTCTGGCAACACAGCCGCAAAAACAACTACAAGAAGGCGACTCCTCCCACACAGCAGAGCTGCTCAGAAAGAACCACGCTGCACCGACAATCATCAATTTCGGAACGATGGCTAATATGCTTTGGAGAGGAGACAAGAATAAATTAAAGAGAAGCTTGCAAATGACAGGTGATGAACAGTGTGTCTTTAAAAGCACTAAACAACCTTCTAATTGAATATTTCATTTTCTCCTAACACTGCTTAGCTTTTTACTTTTTTTCCAGCAGGGCACTCACCCTGGTATATGTCTATTTTGTAGATTGAAATTACCCAAGTGGTCCGGCGTGTCAGGGAGGGGCAGCAGGCTGTGGAGGAAGGAAAGATGGCTGGGCCGGAGCAGAGGCTGCAGACGGAGGGGGCTGCGGCCCCTTGGGGTGCTGGGCAGTGCCCGGAGCCAGTCCTGGTTATCACAAAGGGGGGTGATACTGGCATCGAGTGGGCAGAGGCTGCGAATACAGCTCAGCACCCTACGATCCACAATAATGCACCACTCAGGGCCCAGGTCAGCAGGGCTGAGACCAAGAACCTGCCCGAGGTGAAGGGGGAGCCTCGCCTTGAAGGCGCGGAGGCCTGCGGGGGCATCCAGACACACCTCTGGGGTTCGCCAAGGGCGACCGTGACTCAGCAAAGCGGAAGGTGCCCAGACGCCTGGGGCAGACGGTCTGCACCCCAGCGGCCTCCCCGTCTCTAACCTGCTCTTTATCACAAGCTGGCTTCCACATATTTGCTTCTAATTCTCTTATTACTCTCAAGGGCAAGGCACACTTTCCACAGGTAGTAAACAAACACGATGACCTAGGCAAAAAATATACAGAGCTAGTGATAGAAAGAATCTTAAACAGCATTCTGGACAATGTCGTCATTTTCCAGGAGGAAAACTGAGGCCCACAAAGTCTCGGTGACTCACTTCTCTGGCGGGGGAGGTGGGGTGGGGGAGGGGGGCATCACTGTATTTTTTTTTTTAACAAAGAAATTAAATTCCTGAAAGGGTTTGATCATCTTATGTGACACAGAGGATACTTCTTGCTGGTCACTACCTGCTTGTTTAAAACTGTGAACTCACCATTTTGATCACATTACGTATGTATTTTTCACACTTCTGTGTTCAAATGAGGAAAACTATCAAAAATGTTACGCCTTTCATTTTAAACTCCCATGTAGGGCATTTGTTTAAACTAAGAGACTCTGCCATGACAAAGGTGGTGGGGTCTTGTGGTAAAAATACACAAATTAATAAGCACACTCATTTTCACATATAAGTGACTCACCAATGTGTGTGCATACATAGTCACTTCAGTCGTGTCTGACTCTTTGAGACCCCTTGGACTGTAGCCCACCAGGCTCCTCTGTTCATGGGATTCTCCAGGCAAGAATACTGGAGTGGGTTGCCATGCCCTCCTCCAGGGAATCTTCCTGACCCAGGCAACGAACCTGCGTCTCTTGTGTCTCCTGCACTGGCAGGCGGATTCTTTACCACTAGCGCCACCTGGGAAACCCTACCAATGTTTAGCCCATACACAAATAGGACAGAAGCCCATTTTCCCCTGGTGGCTCAGAGGGTAAAGAATCCACCTGCAGTGTGGGAGACCTAGGTTTGATCTCTGGGTTGGGAAGATCCCCTGGAGAAGGGAACAGGTACCCACTCCAGTATTCTTGCCTGGAGAATCTCCATGGATAGAAGAGCCTGGCGGGCTACAGTCCATGGGGTCGCAAAGAGTCAGACATGACTGAGCGACTTTCACTCACTCACATTTTTCCAAGTAGAAAATAAATAGAAATGTAGGTTCCACAGTGAGGAAAGAGCAAGGAAAAGCTCTCATGTTGCTCTAAAATTGCTAATGTTCCTCTTTAACTTCAGATCACCTTTCACCCCAGATCTTTTACAGGAGTAATGGCGAGAAAGACCAATCTATTGAAAAATACCAACTGCAAACCTCCTAGTGAAATTGATAAAATAAAACTCAAGTTTTGAAAGTATTTTTGCCTGTTGTTCAACTGTTTTTCTCTCCTCTTACCTTGTGTAATATAATAATATAAAGAAAACTGAGCGCCGAAGAATTGATGCTTTTGAACTGTGATGTTGGGGAAGACTCTTGAGAGTCCCTTGGACTGCAGGGAGATCCAACCAGTCCATCCTAAAGGAGATCAGTCCTGAATATTCATTGGAAGGACTGATGCTAAAGCTGAATCTCCAATACTCTGGCCACCTGATGCAAAGAACTGACTCATTTGAAAAGACCCTGATGCTGGGAAAGATTGAAGGCAGGAGGAGAAGGGGATGACAGAGGATGAGATGGTTGGATGGCATCACCAACTCAATAGACATGAGTCTGAGTAAACCTCAGGAGTTGGTGATGGTCAGGGAGGCCTGGCGTGCTGCAGTCCATGGGGTCGCAAAGAGTCAGACACGACTGAGTGACTGAACTGAACTGAACCTTGTGTAATGTGGCTTACTGTTTATGTTAAGTACCCAAAATTAAAGTGGGAAAATGCATTTGGTTTGAGAGCTCGTATTTTAGTTGGGTGGATGAAGAAGTCTGGCCAATAAGCAGTAAAGCCTTCCTTTTCTCTTAGGATATTTATTATCCTTGAAAGTTAAATGCCATTTTGCCTTGTAAAGTGAGCTGTTTGGTCCCTCCTATTCCTAACAGTTTTTTGGTAGTTAGTCCATGAACTAGACAGCAATAGCGGTGCTTGCGTGGGGAGCATCAACCAAACCATGTTAATAATAATGATGAATTTACAGAAACAGAAGAATCTCTCCTGAAACCACGTCTCCTCTGCTCTCTGCACCAGCCTGTCTCTGTGCACTTAGGCAGGACCCCCACACATCCCTCCTCCACGTCCTCACTGCCTTCATCCCCCCGAGGGCGCCCACCGTGGCCGCTCCAACCAGCACCCCTGATGCTGCTCTCACCGCAGGAGCCAGTCACCTCCTGCCACTTCACCGGAGATCTTTTTTGTCCTGTTTGTACCTGATCTTTCCCCCTTCTCTTGGCCTAACATTTTCCCTGTGTTTTTCTTGACTAACTTAAAACTATTGTTCCTCAAGTATCTGTTTGTCTCTGCTTCTGAGCACGCCTTGCAACATCTGGAGGTAAAAAGAGAGAAAGGACACAGGACAGGACTCTGGAAAGAAGCATCAAGAGGGAAGCTGGAAAGAAGCATCAAGAGGGAAGCAGGAGATGAGGGGTTACTCAAAGCCAGAGGGGACACCACAGTGCCCAGAGCCCACGCCCAAGGATAGCCCTGTTCCTCACTTCACGGAGCAAACGGGACCACCAGGGGGTCCCAAACCCCCCCCCCCTTCCCTCCCTCTTCCGTCCGTCTCCTCTCTAACACACTCCTTTTTCCTTTCTACTGAAAGCGCCTTTTGCTTATAGTAGTTTCCTCCTCCCCTGATACTTTCTTCCTATTGTAAACAGGAAAAATTCTGAAGCACAGATTTGATCACATTAATTCCCTGCTTACACTACTTTCCTAAGGATGCTGGGGATGGTGAGGCATCCAAAATCCTCCACGTGACCAAAGGAGACCTTTCATCACTTGGCCTTTGCTCAGCACCAGCTGCAGAGACATCCCTGGTGGGTCAGCAGGTAAAAGAATCTGCCTGCAGTGCAGGAGACGCAAGAGGTGGGGCTTTATACAGCGTGAAGTAAGTCAGAAAGAAAAACACCAATACAGTATATTAACGCATATATATGGAATTTAGAAAGATGGTAACGATGACCCTATATGCGAGACAGCAAAAGAGACACAGATGTAAAGAACAGACTTTGGTCTCTGTGGGAGAAGGCGAGGGTGGGATGATTTGAGAGAATAGCATTGAAACATGTATATTATCATATGTGAAACAGATCGTCAGTCCAGTTTTGATGCATGAGACAGGGTGCTCAGGACTGGAGCACTGGGATGACCCTGAGGGATGGGATGGGGAGGGAGGTGGGAGGAGGGTTCAGAATGGGGACCACATGTACACCCATGGCTGATTCATGTCAGTGTATGGCAAAAACCACTACAATACTGTAAAGTAATTAGCCTCCAATTAAAATAAATTATTTAATTAAAAAAAAAGAGGTGGGAAAAAAAAAGAGGGGTCGGGAAGATCCCCTGGAGGAGGGCATGGCAACCCGCTCCAGTATTCTTGCCTGGAGAATGCCATGGACAGAGGAGCCTGGCGGGCTACAGTCCATGGTGTTGAAAAGTCAGACACACGACTGAAGCAACTTAGCGTGCACGCGCGCGCGCGCACACACACACACACACACACACACACACACACACACACACACAGAGCTCCACAGTGGAATACTTCTTGCCTTTCACAACACTTTGTACTGGAGCCACACCTGATGACGTATGTGTGGCTCCGACATCAGCACCGTCTCCTCTGCCCTCTTGGCCTCACTCTGCTGGGCAGCCCCCTTTCCCACACCCCTCCTGCTGCCCATCCTGTGAGTGTCTCCCTCACTCCCAAGGCCAGGCCCTGTCTGGAGCCCCTACAGTCCTCTGGACTTATCCTACATGTGCCTCTGATCAAACGGTGTTACAATTACTTGCTTGTTTATATTTGCCAATTGGATCCTAGAGACTGCCTTGGTTTTACTTGCCTTTCTATTTCCAGGGCCAAAAATAGTCTCTGAGGTACAACAGGCACATGATATGTACTTATTAATAAATGTTCCATTGATAACCACGATATTGGGTATGTAGGGGAGCTAGTTAATATCAAGACCTGGCTGATCACAGCCAGATGAAACTCTTATCATTGCACCAATAAGAAATTCACAAAGACGTCAAAGTAGCTTCCAAAATCCTTAACAGGTGAGTGGAAATAGTGGCCCTGCAGACAGGTTTAAAACTGGTATATGTGGCTTGTATGCAGTGTCGTTAGAACACAGTTGTAGGCAGGAAAGGAACGCCATAAAACGTGACCTTCAGAAACATCGACCTGATGAAAGGAGAGTAACCGAGTGAATGCCTCCGAAGACAGTGCTCGTGCGCTCTGTCTGCCTTCTCTGGGAAAACCAGCTCCTGCCCGAGGGTGGGGAAGGCCCTGTCCCGCTGCACTGTGAACAGGGGGTCCCTGGGAATGTTTCCAGCATCACACACAGTCTGGGATATGGGAAAAGCTCAGTAAAATGAAAAACTGAATGACTGAAGGAATAAAAAGCTGGTTTCCAAGGCAGGACATCTACCCTTAGCCAGGTATTTAAAAAATACGAACTGTTAGGAAAAACAAGACCAAACAAAACACAAAAATAAAAGTGAGGCCGGTATAACTGAGAAGTAAACTCATTTTAGAAACAAATTCAAAGCGTGTGTTCACCCCACCTCGAGTCTGTCGTGTCTGCTTCCCACACGAAGTGTAGAGGCCACCAGCCCGCTGTGTTCTGCCCCCCTGACAGCAAGGCCTCCAGGGCGAGGTCTCATCCTTGCCCCCAGAACATGGGGCATTATTCAAATACAGATGGTAAGACTATTTTACAAAGTGTATAATGACAAAGTGTAAGGATCGAAAGGCCTTACCTGAGACAATTTTGTCGTGGTGGCAGGCAGCAGTGGGCGGCTAAACTTCTTCTGAGACCCAATGGCTGCCGGAAACGGTGGTGCCGAAAACACAGCGGCGACACAGTTAATCTTGTTTATCCATCCCTGCATTTCCTCTGGGCTCCTGGGAGACACAGGTGTACTTATGTCAGGATATTTCCACACCTAAGTGCATGACTTCCTGTCCATTTCTCATTACTGATCTAAAAGGACATATAAAATCATTCATTCTTCTCGGGATGAATAATCCCTGGTAAAACTTCACTGGAGAGGAACATTTTCACCAGCACTCGCCATGGCAACAAAAGGCCCGGAACCTATGATCATCACAGAGTTAGACTGTGACTACCTCCCGAGGATACAGAGGAAACAAGGCAAAAAACTCCACAGTAAGTATTCATTAAACCCCCTATACTTTCTATTTGATGCTGATACTAGGCTAGTCAGAAATTAATTTAAAAATTAACTCATGTCTTCTAATCACATAATTTGATTTTAAAATACAACTGAGGGATAAACTGATAGAGGGAATATAAAGAGGTATATACACCCACTTTGGAAAGTAATTTGGACAGTTTCTTACAAAATTAACTATAAATTTATCAGCAGTTCTACTCCTAGGTGTATATTTACTCAAGGGAAATAAAAACATATAGGCAGTAAGAGACCTGTATGTGGATATTCACAGTAGCATTATTTATAAGGGTCAAAAAGGAGAAACACTCTAAACGTCCATCAACTAGTGAAGGATGGACACAGTGAGTCTGAATCCTGACAGAGCATCACCACCCAGCAGCAGAGGCGTGGAGAGCGGAGACAGGCGCCATGTGGACGACCCCAGAGCTTTACGTGGAGTAACAGAAAAGCCCCCACACTCTACGCCTGCATGTACATGAAAATCCAGAGAAGGGCATACAAAGAGGAGCCCAGTGGTGTCCGGGCTGGGGGTAAGAACGGCACAGGGGCTCAGTCTCTGTTGGGTGATGGGAGTGTTCTAAAGCTGGACAGGCTTGCACGATTCTGCAAATTTACTAAACGTCACTGTGAACTTCGAAGTATGTGAGGTGCACCTCGATAGGACATAAAAATATCCAACTGAGAGGAGGTGGATATCTCCTGAGGTCAGTGTCACCCCGTGAACGTGCACGTCATATTTGCGGAGCCCAGCACCGACCGCGCTTGTGAACTCAGAAATGAATGGAAGAAACAGATCCGAACCAGGTGAGATACCCACCGGCTATACAATCAGAACAAAGATGGACAAAAAGTCAGCCAGTCTAAAAATCCCTTTCTGCAGGGTTCCCCTGAAAGCAATCACACTGAGCTGACAGCCCACCAGGGGTCTCCCTCACCGTGCCCCGCACGCCTCTATTTCATTGGACTAAATTCTGCATCAGTTATATTTGGGGTAATCAGATCTCCTGAGTTACCATATCCAGCACTTTTAGATATTTAAAAACAATAATGCTGGGAAACAGAATAATGTGAAGGACTTTTATGACTAATAGCCGTAATTATGCATCTGGCTGTGGTTCCCTTGGGTGTTAACTGTCTTACTCCCGCACTAAAAATATCCTGTGTAACTTTGGGTTTCCTTACAACTTCCTCCTCACCGGATGTCAGCAGTTTTACACCTTTGCAAGCTCAGCATCCACAGATCCCCAGGGAACCTGTTCTTGTTCTCATTCCCCTTTCTCATCTTCCACTGTTTTCATCAACAAGCACGCAGACACCCGTTTTTACTATCTTGACATCAAATGTCATGCCAGTGCCAGATGCGGTCACCTGGCAGGGCTGGGTTGAGAGTGGATCTGAAGTCAAGCTCAGGCTGTAAGAGGCATGCGTTGAATAATTAACAATGCCTGCCACGGACACCAATGCCACGTGTGTGACTAAACTGCCTGTTCGCAAGGCTCAGTTCTAAAAACCCAAAGTTTCTCACTTCATAAATCCAGAATTCTGCATGTGGAGTGTTCCATCCCTCATCTGAAGGCTGTCATGGACTCCTTATGACATAGGCAACCCACCCTGCTTCCTTGCCCACAGTATGGTTTTATCTTTTCCTTCTAGTTTAATCACAAACTCTTGGAGTTCAGAAGGAGAGAGGAGAGAGAGGGAAGGAAATGAAATCCACACTTCCTGCACAGCCTCTATGTGCCAGGCACGGAGTCAAGGCTCTCTGCATACTGGCTCTCATTTGCTTCTCAGCAGAACCCTGTGAGATGTACGCTAGGGACAAGAGCAGGCTCAGAGGTTAACCTGTGGGCTGTGGCAAAGAGCCAGGCAACAGTCGGTCATCTGAGTCCAGGTATGCTTCCCTCACTGTGAGACAGGACTGGCACTAACCCCCGGTCTCCTTGATGAGGACATCACACTCCAGAGCTGGAAAGGGGCTGACAGAGGGTCGCAGGGGACTCCGCGGAAGCAGAAAGCTTGCCCCAGGGGTTCCTAGTTTCCTTAGATAGTTGTCTTTCTGTTGTAGCCAGTTAATGACTGACTCAGCAAGTGTCCCCTGTAGATCCCGATTCTCTTTCTGGGTGTAAAGTGGTGCTGTGCAAACTAAAAATCCAAGCCAAACCAACCAACGAAACCTACTGGGCTTGGAAGAGCAAGACCCTCCAATCAGCCGTCTTCAGCTTGAGCACGTTGGGCTTCTTCTCGTAGTCGGTGGCCTGGGACGCCAGTGCGTGGTGCACGCTCACGGCATTTTTCAGGTCCTCTTCCGACAGGGCCTTCTCTGGCTTATATTCGTCCTGTAAGTGGATACAAAGAAAGCAAATACACGTTCAGACTCCATCTTCTCCTCTCTTTTTAAAACCTACTAACTGCAAGAAACAGTTTGGAAAGTCCATGAAGGCGCATGAGCAACCTGAAGTGAGTGGTGGGTAAAAACAACTCCGTGCTACGTCATAAATGTCACCAGACACCCTGTGCTGTGAAAAGGATTCTCAGAATGAGAAAATCCACATTTACCAAAGGCTCACTTTTGCAAAAGCTGATACATAATAATTAAAGAGCTAAGGAAAGTCAAAGATAAAACATCTACCATTCATGTTTTACAGTGATTTGAAATGAAGCGAGGTCTCACAGGGCGATTTGGTTTCAGAAACAAGTGGACACCATCAGCAGAAGTGAACTGATGGTGACAACCGTGCCACTGTGTCAGCTCTAAAGACTCTACATTTTCCTGCTACTTTCTTTTGAGGCTAATAATATGAAGGAAAAAATGAACAGTACAATGAAATAATTTCTCCAGTTGTTCTCTGAAAGAAAGAGGAAAAATCAGCTTAATCTTAAGTCAGGAGAAAGATTAGCTCTATTATCATAATTTTGAAAAATGAGTAAAATTACATAAAAAGGAGGGTGTCATGGATAGATGCAATCTTATCTTTGAGCATGATCCAGACACAATTCATAGAATTTACAAAGGTTCTTTTGTATAGCTTCCCCATAAACATAACTAAAAAAAATCCCAACTAGTAGAAAAATGTGATATTATTATTGTACTATTATTATTATATCTAGTCATTTCCGAGGGTCCATAAGAATAAAAAAGGCCCGAAAACCAATGTAAGTATAGTAGACATTACAAACTGTTATAGGAGATATTTTTTACTATTAAGTTCCTCTCTCCTCTTCCCATATTTTATAATATCAAACATGATGGTATAAACTTGCACTTCTTCTATAAAGAACACATACTCCTCACCTTCTAATTAGTAGCAAAAGCCTTTTCATAGTAAAAGGAAGACATGGTTTATTCTGTTATCACAGTTTCATTTTACAAATTTCAAAAAAGTAATTATACTCTCCCACATCTCTTCCTCTCTTCCCCGTGGCCCCAGCACAAACCAAACTTTTCAGGGGTACTCTTGCCATCAGTTCAAAGTGAGTCAGAAACAGCAACTGCTGATCTCCATGACAGTGCTGAGGCCAAGGGGGGAAAAACCTAAGATACTCAGTAAATACCAACAGCAACATAAAAATCACACAATTTATAATACTAAATGATGAAATTACTACTTTAAGATTGCTACAACTCTATTTTATTAAGCCTCGGAGATTAAGAACTGACGTCAACAGTAACTGCGGCCAGTGCCCACAGCCAAGGTTTCCCATCCACAGTAACCTCTCTGCTCCTCTCTGCCAAACGGCCCCCATTCTCTCCAGGACGCCTGTCCCACCACTCCGGAGGTTAAGAGCACAGGGAGGTGCCTGGAGCCGGACCCATCTCTTCAACGTTTCCATGATCTTGGATTAATTAATTCACTCATTAAGTTTCATTTTCTTTGAGAAGTAGTGATATCTTCTTCATAAAGCTGTAGGATGAAATTCCATGAGATACTATTTTTTAAACTTTAAATAATGTTCAAAGCGGATAGTAAGCACTTAGATGTTACTTGATATGGTTTCTAATAATAACTCTTAGCATATAGCTTGAACTTGTATTTCATAAGGACAAACTTGTGAGTATTAAGCTTTTTGCTTACATACCCTGTAAACACACACTCGTAACCACATTTATCGTCTTTCCTCCTTACACAGAGGAATCGTGCTTAGGGTAGATCCTGTACTCCAGATCAACCTCCACCAGCCCTTCCTAGGATCTCATTTCCCTGGTTATCATCTTTCCACTATATTTTAAACCCTTGTTTGTCTATGGGCTTCCTCCCCACAGCCTATAAACACCCTCAGGGTCTCTCTTACATTTGTAAGATAATAGTCCGCCCTGAGTATCACTTCCTCCTCCAGCCGTCACCTCTCTTTTTCCTTTATATATAACTAGTCAGGAGTCCACATGAACTATTTTTATACATTAATTTCCAGTTTACCCTTTAACCCACTGGAGTCTGGAGTCCATTTCTACACTTCACCGAATCTGCTCTGGCAAAGGTCATCAATGACTTCCTGACTGCAAAGTTTTATAGAGTCTTTACAGCTTTCATCTCACAGCAACCAAGGAAGTCAGCAATTCTCCTGAAATTCTTCACAGCTTCCCTTCCCACTTCCCTCCTGCACATCTCCTCCACTCTGACCATGACTTGGCACCTCTTCGTTCGCCTGTCCACTAGGTGCCAGCTCTGCCATTGGCCTTTGTCCTTTCTCATCCCGGAGGTGCCCCCTGGAATGACCACAACCACAGGCGACCCTGGAATGTCACATGGTGGGGGGAGCTGAGAATCCACAACGAGACTTATCGTCTGCCTCCCATTTATGCAGCTCCTTCCCATCTTCCACTCCTGTGTCCACAGTTCCACATTAGCGAATTCAGTCTGTGAATCACACAGTATGTAGTGCTCACGGCTGAAAACTCCACCAATGATTGAACCTGTGCAGCTCAAACTTGTGCTGTTCATGGTTAAACTCTACTCTTACCAGCGTAGGTCCTATCTGTATCACAACGCCTGACATACTGCCGCGGGTGAACAGGAAAAGAAAGACCAACCCTTAGCCATTAGCACTGGGTGACTTGGACCTTTGGAGCAACTCCTGAGGCATATTCTCTCTGACCTCATTCTTTAAGCTTAAAACCAAGCTTAAAGGATGATGTTCCTAGAATTCTCTAAAAATGCTAAGAGTTTTAAAACGA
This sequence comes from Okapia johnstoni, assembly GCA_024291935.2. Classification (NCBI taxonomy): domain Eukaryota; kingdom Metazoa; phylum Chordata; class Mammalia; order Artiodactyla; family Giraffidae; genus Okapia; species Okapia johnstoni. The sequence goes on along the minus strand of CM044327.1, from coordinate 33,669,762 downwards.
ACATTTATCACAGCTCTAAGTAGAAGCGAACAGTAATTATCAATTGGGAGGACTGCACCACGGTTTCTGAGGAGGACTCTATTCTCAGGCTGTTTCCTAAACCCTAAGGTCTCTAATACTGGAAGGAAGATACTGCGCAGGACGGAAATGGAAGATAAGATCTACATAACTAGGATGAAACCAAAGTCTAGGAATTATAAGTCTAACATGGGCTTCCACTCTTTTAGTTAATAGTAATATCATTTTAAAAAAGGGCAAAATACAAACAAACCATGTTTGGCATTCTGAATTCCTACTAGAAACTGTAGCTCCAAGTCCATACAAAATGAAAACTTGGGGTAGACTGGAAAAGTTAGAGCTGACACGGAATAAAAAGAAGAGACTTTATTTTGCAGAGCTCATTCTGACATCTTTATTTTTCACTGCTTAAAGTTGAAGATGGTGTTTAATGATGGTATTGGGAAAGAAGAAATAAAGGATAAATTATCATAATCAAACCATTTCAAACCTAAGACTCTTGGCTATGCAAACTAAATGAGAAAAGAGAACAAGATAAATTCAATCAAGAAATTTTCTACAAAAAAAGAAAATGCTCTATGACACCTAATAATTACTAGCTATTTTCTCAAACAAATGAAGGGTGAAAATGATGCCTAAAAACACATTACTCTCCTCTATGTTCACTGCAATCTACGTCTTTTATCCAGGATGACTCACTGGAGCTCTCTATCACCCTAATGAGCACCAAGCATGTGGTTTCACAATGCTGTTTATTTAAAATGCACTTAAAGCATGAAATGAAAAGCTTTCTCCTTTTTCTTAAGAAGTCTGTTAATTAAATGTCATGTGAAGTTGGATCATAACACACTAACAAAAAGATCATCTACATATGTACAAACAATAGGTTGGTGTCAAGTCTGAAAATCTGTACCCTCAGGTGAGTATAAAGTCCAACTTGGAAAGTGACCAAATGCCAACTGATATTCACCAATATCAATTTTAAAATGCTCAGATTCCAGTTCACAGAGTATAAGGCGCAAGTGCTCTACCTCATTAAAACAATTTAAAATAAAGTTGAAATAGTCTTGATTTCCACTGAGAGAATATAGTTGTGAGGGAAGTGAAGACGTTCTCGAGAGCCTATGAGGATTTAACAAAAACGTCGGTAATTAAACTGGATCCTAAGCTGTGTATTAATTCTTGATTTTTAAAAAGGCATTACAAACATTTTTCATAATTTGATGATTATCTTTTAAAAAAATTCTGTCTTTTTCTGGTTAGATGTCATTCTAAAAATTATTCAGCTTCATTTTTCTTGTACCAGGGAGCACAGTGTGTTCCCACAAATCTGGGAGAAAATCATATGAAGGCAGGTTCTAGCCCATCACTCAAATAATCAGATACCTGAAAGTCACTTCTTCATAGAATGTTAAGATGGAAAGGAGCTTCAAGGATCATTTCAACTAATTTTCTCATGTTAGATAAGCAGTTTTAAAGTCAGAAAAATGTATTATATTTCTGTAAGGAGAATTAGGAAATAAGCAAGTTAAAGTCAAAGGATTATATTTGTTCATATTAGTTTGTTCGGTTACGGTGGACACTGCACCATCTCCACATTGTGCTGATGTGGACACATGGGCCCTGGCAGAGGACTGACCCTGTTTGCACGGGACCCACCGTGGTGCACACAAGCAGGGGGCACTCACAGACATGGTGGGAGTGGAAGGACTTGGAAGGCTTTCTCAGTCAGATCTCTGACTTCAGGGACACACAGGACATTTCTAGGACGAATCTGGTGAGTGAACCAGAAAGTTAGGATTTGTCTTTTGATGATCACACAGCTGAACTGGAAGAGAGTTAGAGCAGACAGATAACCATGAGCAGCCCTTTGAAAGGGCTTCCTAAGTGGCTCAGAGGTTAAGAATCAGCCTGCAATGCAGGAGATGCAGGTTCGATCCCTGGGTCAGGATGACTCCTTGGAGAAAAAATGGCAACATACTCTGGTATTCTCATCTGGGAAATCCCTTGGACAGAAGAGCCTGGTGGGCTACAGTCCATGGGGTTGCAAAAGACTTGGACAAGACTTGGTGACTAAACAACAACAGCCCTTTGAAAAAGCATATAGGATTCTGTGACTCAGTATCTGAAGAAACTTAAAAGGTCTTAACATTTTTAAAAAGAAGAAACATCTCAGCACCTTCCTTACTCCTTGAAAGTGAAAGTTGCTCAGTCATGTCTGACTGTGCGACCCCATGGACTATACAGTCTGGGGAATTCTCCAGGCCAGAATGCTGGAGTGGATAGCCATTCCCTTCTCCAGGGGATCTTCCCAACCCAGGGATCGAACCCAGGTCTCTACATTTCAGGCAGATTCTTTACCAGCTGAGCCACCAGGGAAACCCAAGAATACTGGGTGGCTAGCCTATCCCTTCTCCAGCAGATCTTCCTGACCCAGGGATCGAACTGGGGTCTCCTGTATTGCAGGCGAATTCTTTAGCAGTTGAGCTACCAGGGAAGCCCATCCTTACTCCTTGAATATTTCTAACTCACAAACTGACCGGGGTTTCCTCTTGGTTCCTGCTAAGGCTGCACTTGGCACTGTCTGTGACAGTGTGATGTGTGCCCATCGTCACCCACCCACTACCACTCAGTGTAGAGCCCTGGAAACCAACAGAGTGTCGAATATGTGTTTCCTGCTATGACTTTCACATGACTGGTGTGGGTATAATATTTACTGCAAGGAAGGGAGGCAGGAGGGGAGGGAGACAAGCACCGCCTAGACCCCCAGGGAGCAAACAGGAGGAGAGGTTTTCGTTCTGGACCCGTCTCACACTCGAGCGGCTTGGAAAAGGGCACAGAACACTGCAGCCCCTCTTCGTGTGAGCACAAACCAACTGATAGGATAAACTCGTTTCTGTTTGCTAGACCCTCTGAACGTGTTTTTGAACTAATCTTCAGAGCACAGCCCGTGTGTCTTGAACTCCAGATACCATGTGTTTCCAGTTGCAATGCCTTTTTATGAATTGATGGTCCTAAAAAATTCTGATTGTGTTTGAAATATGCCTTATGTAATGGTCACAGTGCTCTGCTGAAATGGGTCATTCATCTGACTTATAACTAATGAAAACTTAGATATGATCATGTAACACCTCAAAACCTAGTTAACTTTTGTTTCATGCACTTTCGATTGTTTCAGAGAATGAGGGGTCCATATGGCCCTTTCAGGGTATGAGAGGGCACAGAACCAGCAGTTTCACCAAAAATAAATAAATAAACGTGCCCTGAGCACACGGGACAGCTCTTTGCTATCAGGGTCCCGGTCAGGTCGGCCAGCTCCCAGCACCTGGCATCAGTCTGGGGGCCTGGTCTTCAGGGCCTCCTCCTGCCTGGCCCAGGCCCTCTCTGCACTTGCCACCTGTACTTCAGACACTGCAGCAAACAACTCCTTTCCCAATCCAAAATGCTTACAATGCAGTTGGAACTAATCTCTCTCTCTCAAGGAAATAATGGAAGATTTTGCATCAGGAACAGAGAGTTCCCAGTATACCAAGACAGGAAACTAAATTTTTAGCTAACCAACATTTTTTAACACTTGAAAGATATGCCAAAGGCAAATATATTCTGATCTGAATAAGTGTTTTCTAGACTCTAGCGATAAAAGACGTTAGAATATTCTCTAGGGACTTTCCTGGTGGTCCAGCAGTTAACAATTTGCCTTGCAATAAAAGAGACACACAGGTTCAATCCTTGGCTGGGGAACTAAGATCCCGCATGTCACAGAGCAACTAAGTCCACGAACCACAACTACTGAGCCCGGGCACTGAAAACAGAGTCCAAGTGCTACCACAAAAGATCCCACATGAGGCAACGAAGATTCCCGGGGCCACAGCAAGACCCGACGCAGCCAAATAAATAAACAGATGCTTTTTTCTTTTAAAAGAAGAACATTCTCCAGAGCCTGGTGTAGAGGATACCATAGTCAAGTAATTCAGAGCCACGCACTCACCAGCCACCCACACCCCTCTGTCTCAACCATTCCATCAATCACCTGACAATTTATTTTAAGGATAACATAATTCACTTTTGTCACAACCAGACCTGTAACAAAAATACCATCATAAAGCTTACCAAAATAGACTTGCAAGAAAAGGACAGACTAGTAGGGTCAGACACACAGCCCTTGACCGAAGCCAACAGAGATCTTCTGAAGCTGTGTGACGGCAAAGACGCATCTCTGCATTTGACCAGCAGATGCCTCACTCCTGGATAACAACACGGTAGAAAGCCGATACCTGTATGTCGACAAGTGATGGATGTTCCCCACCAAAAATTTAATCATTTTATCATCAATGCCCGGCAATTTCAAAATTTCATAGCATATATAAACTGTTATATTAAAATGATATTAGACTCCTTGCTGCAAACACTTCATATTCCAATAAAAATAAATAGCTCTCCATCGGGTAATACATTTCCTGAGCCTGGTCTCAGGGGCACTGCAAGTACCACAGCCAGACATGGACAGGAGTGCGTTTCTGCTCAGCTGGAAAACAGACAAAACCACTTGCTTCACCACAGATGCTGCACTGTGCTCCACCAAAGAGAAGGCCTAGAAACCGCAGTGCTTTACTCACACAGATTTTTCCCCTTTCTGCTGATGTTTTCTCCAGTTCACCCATACACTTGGTTTTTACTGTGTCACTTGCCATTCATTGCATAAAACCTCTATCACTGTAAGCCCAAGCTCTTTTGCGGGGTAGACACCAAGTTGGTTTCTCATTCTTCCCAATTTGACGTTTTGTAAATGGTTCTGATGTCACTAGTGCAATTTTCTGTGCATTTCCTTTTTGCTTGAAAGTGAGAGGCAAACATGATGAAGAAGGGGGAGGGGAGGGGCCAGAAAGGGAAGGAGGGGGTCATGAGGCTGGCAGGTCGTGTATAAGCTGGAGAAACAAGACAAGGGCTCGGGACCATGTCAGGAACTGTCTAGGGGAAAGAAAGAAAGAAACGGACCTATTTAACTTGCGAGAGAACAGACCCTGGGGATCCAGGATTTGCAGGTCACAGGAAGGGGGGTGTCGCGGGGGCACGGAGAGGCGATCAGGGAAGAACCTCCTAAAAGCAGCTGTCTGCACGCTCTCTGCCCGTGTCCTCACTCACCCCCTCTGGCTTCCAAGCCCACCACTCCACTGGGGCTGCCTCGTCAGTAACTTCCTCATCGCTGGATTCCAGAGGGACTTTCCGATCCCTACCTCAGGTTACCTCTTCAACCCGGAGCGCGGCTCCAGGCCCTGAGGTCTGCGGCAGCCCTCCCCCTGCCCCCCGCCCTGTCTCTCTCTCCTCCTGCCGCCCCCACTGTCCCCCTGGGTCTGGTCACACTGCCGGGCCCCTCTCACGGTCCCTCCCGCGCAGGCATACATGAGACGTCTGCGTCCCACTGTTCTCCCCGCTTTACAAACTGAGTGACATCACCTCTCCATGTTTCTTTTTTGCAGGACTCTCCAGACCCTTTCCCGGCCCGATATGCATACCCGTAACTGAGTCAGACCCCTGATTTCAGCACCAGGTACTGGACTGCCCAGTCAATGTGCTCCCCCCTTGCCGCAACTCCTACCGTAGTTCAAGGTACTCTGGTCTCTATGACTCCGACACCGCCCCCAACCCACACTCCACCCTAGGGCCAGACTGATCTTTCTAAAATGTACATCTGACTGTGTCACGTCCCATTAAAAACCCTTGGATACTCCCACACTGCTCCAAGAGAAAAGCTCAACTTCCAAGAATGGCCTCTGGGGCGCCTGCAGCTCCCTGCAGGCGCCATGATCTCTGACATCTAGGCATCCATACACATTTCTCCCCGCCTGAATCCTGCACGTCACTAACCTCTATGTGTCTTTTCAGGGCAGGTCTAGACATCACTTCCTTCGTGAATCCTTCCATGATCTTCTCTGCTCTTCCTGAGGTCCAGTGAACTGTCCTTCCATGGCACATTGCCTTCTTTGTAGCACATATAGAATTGCACTGAAGTGGCTTCTTTTTTTGCCCACTCTTACTTCTTTTATTAATTTTTTCCAATTTTTTTTTTTATTGTAGGATAACTGCTTACAAATTGTGATGGCTTCTGCCATACATCAACCTGAATCAGCCACAGGTAAACACACGTCCCCTCCCCTCTGAACCCCTTTTCCACCTCACAGCCCATCCCACCCCTGTAGTTGTCACAGAGTACTGGGTTGAGCTTCCTGTGTCACACAGCAAATTCCTACTCGCTATCTGTCTACATATGGTAATATATATGTTTCTATACCATTCTCTTTGCTGAACTTTTTACAATAGCTAGGACATGGAAGCAACCTAGATGTCCCACTGACAGAAGAACGGATACAGAAACTGTGGTACATATATACAATGGAATATCACTCAGCTATAAAAAAGAATGCATTCAAGTCAGCCCTAATGAGGTGGATGAACCTACACCCTACTATAGTGAAATAAGTCAGAAAGAGAAAGACAAATATCATATATTAATGCATATGTATGGAGTCTAGAAAGATGATAGTGATGAACTTATCTGCAGGGCAGAGGTGGAGACGCAGACATAGAGAACAGACTTATGGACACAGTGGGGGGAGGAGAGGGTGGGACGAATTGAGAGAATAGTATGAAGTGGCTCTTTATTTGTTGACCTTTTCAGACAGAGCGTAAGCTCCTCTAGAGGCTATGTTTTGCTCTCAGGCATATTTGCGATGCACAGCATTCTAGAAAACTACTGCAGTCCTGACCTAAAGATGCAGGCACTCCTGGTTTGCTTCCTGTGATGGTCTGAGTCAGGATGACAGTTTGTCAACCTAAGTTCAGCTGACTTTTAAGTGCCAATCTGGGAATCATGAAATGATTGAAATGCTGACATTTCTATGATTGTTCATGTTTGCTGGTAACAAAAAGGAAGACTATCTGAAAGTGGGTCTGAATTAGAAAATCTTAAAAGGTTAGTTACACTAAGTATGGAAGGTAATTAGAGATAGCCTCACATTCCAACAGAGGAGAGGTGGCATCAGGCAAGTGCCATGATGGACAGAGGAGAATCACTGATCCTGACCAGAGCAGGAAGCTGCCTTCAGGAAGAAGCTCATACATACTTGCTGTGTATTAGCCAAAAGTTAGGGGTTCCCTGATGGCTCAAGTGGTAAGGATTTGGCCTGCCAATGCAGGAAACGTAGGTTTGATCCCTTGTTGGGGAAGATCCCCTGGAGGACAAAATGGCAAACCACTCCAGTATTCTTGCCTGGAGAAGTCCATGGACAGAGGAGCCTCATGGGCTACAGTCCATGCAGTTGCAAAGAGTCAGACATGTCTTAGCAACTAAACAATAATGAGAAGCCAGAAGTTAGTGGAAACTGGTTGATGTAGTAAAGGTTAAGAAAAAGTTCTCCAAAATCACTTGTTTTAAACTTCTAGTAGTTAGGAAAGACACATAATAGAGCTATGTGTTTATATAAGAATTGCTCATTGTTCGATTGCCAAGTCGTGTCCGACTCTTTGTAACCTCATGGACTGCAGCACGCCAGGCCTCTCTGTCCCCCACCATCTCTCTGAGTTTGCCCAAGTTCATGTCCATTGAATTGGTGATGCCATCCAACCATCTCATCCTCTGTCACCTCTTCTCCTTCTGTTTTCAATCTTTCACAGCATCAGGGTCTCTTCCAATGAGTTGGCTTATACAAGAATAATCTAATGGAAAAAACACTAGCATGGTTCCAATCACCCTTCTGAAGCCTGAGGAGGCAAACCAACCTCTGAGCCTCAGCTTCTTCATATAAAAAAATGGAGACAATATCCTCCTATAAAGTTGTAGGGCTCAAATATAAAAAGTACCCCCAAAACTACGTCATACTAACAAACCCATGTTATTTCTGGCTGAATGGTCACTGCAGTAAGTGGGCTCAATAAGTCTGCCAGTCCCTTCCTGCCTTGATGAGGCGGGATGCTCTGATTTGGGATGACTGTTCCCTTAGATATTATATGCAAAGCAATGCCCTGTAAAGATGCGTGTGTGTGTGTGTCTTTGTGTGTTCGGGAGGCATGCAGCAGAGACAGTTTTAGGTAAACAGGCAGGGATATGTACCTTAGAGGCATGAGATCTTTGTTAAGTCTCTGGTTTCCCAAGGAGTCCCTGAAAACTTCGTGATGAATCCCAGCACGGCCCTCCCTCGTGCTGGGACGGGAGCAGGGGAAGCCTGGCTGAGCGGGGGTGGAGAGCCTCGGAGCATCTGCCTGGTGTGGGCTCAGCTGTGCCTGGTTTTCCTTCTGGTGACTGTGGATTTTTTGGGGGGGGCTGGTGGTGTTTACTACTATTCTCACTCTTAATGCAGAAATACTAGTTGGGTAAAAACCATCAGGTTATTTCTTTTTTTCTTTTTTAAATATTTATTTATTTTTGGCTGCGTAGGGCCTTAGCTGCAGCATGCAGCATCTTTTGTTGTAGCTGCTGGGCTCAGTTGCCCCCCAGCACATAGGATCTTAGTTCTCTGACCAGGGATCGAACCCGCCATCCCTGCCTTGGGAGGCAGATTCTTAACCACTGGACCACTAGGGAGATCCCTAGGCTATTTCTTAGCTGAGAAATCTTGATGAGCAATCGATAATGGAGCAATCGATAATGGAATGTGACGCCAAGCCGACCGCCCTGCAGTGGCAGAGGCGTTGTGTGTATGTGGGTGGCATGTATGTGCTCAGAGTGAAAGGAGGGTGGGTTTCGATGTCTTCAGGACACTTATTTGACTCCTTAAGTTAGGGGAGCAGAGGCCCTGCTTCCTTCGGTCTCACAACGCTGTCCCCCTCCTCTAGGAGCCAAGGTCTGGCAGCCACGGTAGGCGGAGGCAGGGGTGCAGCACATGCCACCTGGGAAACACGGGAGGAGGGGGGAGGAGGGCCTGGGAACCTCGGGATGGGAAGCTCTGATGCTGAGAAACTGCCGGGCAAGCAAGGCGTGGAGAAAGAGGATGCTGGTAGAATGTGTGTGCTGGCGAGACCCTGGAGAACATGCTCCGTCTGATTATCTTCACACCACCCACTTGGCACGGACCTCCTGAGCCATGCCTCCTGGGAGTACAGTCACCCATCAGGTCCTGCCAGGAGGACAGGCTGGCACACAGCGGGATGCCGTCTGGATCCTTTGGGGGCCAGGGGGTGGGGGAGGGAAGCACACAGCTCACCCTCAAAGGGTCTGACATTCTTCTAGGGGAGAAAACTGCTTCTTTGGTAAAATAGTTCATAAACTCAACTGTGACACCATTTCTTTCACTTTCATGATTCGCTAGCTACTGGAAACATAATTTTTCATCATATTTCTACTCCTGATACCCTCTTTCCAGCCTGTAAAATAAATGTCAAAAGCTGTTTTGGGACGTGGTCCAGTGGTTAAGACTCTGCCTTCCAATGCAGGGGCTGGAGGTTTAATTCCTGGTGGGCGAGCTTAAGATCCTACATGCCTTGAGGTCAAAGAACCAAAACATAAAGCAGAAGCAATACTGAAATAAATTCAATAAAGACTTTAAAAATGGTCCATGTTAAAAAAAAATCTTAAAAAAGCTGTTTTTGCCATTCTCTGACCACGCCAATTCTCTCAAAACTGTTATTTCCCTCTCACTGGTTAAAAATGCAACCCCCCACCCCTCGCCTTTTTTAACCTTGCCTGCCTGGCAAATGCCTGATCATCCTTCAGGTATGGTGGGTTCAAGGTGTGTTAACTCCCCAGGGAGGCACTCTCTGACCTTTGCAAGCATGGTCAGGGGCCTTATTTGGTGAGACTCTGCATTCCTCTGTTAGTTTATACGCTGTTTGGTGACGGTTCAATTTCCCTGTTTCTTGTCTTGCTCTATGGGTTCTGTGTGGCAGAGACTGTATCTTCGTCATCACTGGAAGCCCAGCATTTAGCAGAGTACTTGCTATGTGGTCAGCTCTAAATGGCTGTGTGAAGACATAACCCCCAAACTGTATAAACCCCAAATTACCCTGCAATCATATAACTTTCTTTCTATGCAGCATCTGCCACCATGTACTAGCAGGTCAGGACTCCAGCAAGGCTAAGGTTTAGCCAGCAATGGGACGGGAGGAGCCCTTTGTAGGACACAGGCTGTATCAGTGTGAAGCGTCTGACACACTCTATACTCTGGAGGTAATTTAAAGAGGAAGAGGTCTAGGAGCTGGCGCCTGCTGATGTGGGCAGGCAGCTCAGTGTCCTGGGGGTGCCCCTGGGGCAGTGGACAGCAGACAGCTCCCTGTTAACCTTACAGTGCTTGGCATTTTCAGATGTAGAGGCCCATTGGGTCTTCACATTTGTATAGCCTCTCTTTTTGTTTTTTAAATCTTACAAGTTAGGAAGAAACTAATTAAAACACCAGAGTAGATATATCCATCCAAGAACCTGGTCTACTATGATGAAGGTTCCACTGGTTGGTGAGCTAGGCTCTAGGATCTATGCAAAGTTCTGGGAATAGATATTAGATGACTGCTATGCTGAGACTTTAAACACTTGTCCCATTTTTTCAGCCCCTCCTTTTCTTTTAAACAGCACTCACAACAATAAGAAGGGAGTCCGGCCTGGATACGGCACATGGGGCCCCTTCTCAGGCCACTCTCCATCCGAGCACAAAGGAGCAGCCCAAGAGATAGCTGCAGCGCTACTCACATGCTCCTAAACAAATGCATCATGTCCTTTGGGTCCCATTTTTCACTTTACGAGAGGAATCTCACCCAGTTTTCCCTAAGTGCCCGTCTGCCACACTCCAGAGGTACCATAAATATGGAGGTGCAACCTAATTTTGTAGCTTTAATCCAACTGACGCTGACACTTCAGAATTGACAAAGTCGGTCCCTTGTCAACACATAGCCCTTTCTTTTTGACGTCCGGACGAGGCAAACAATTCCATTCCCTTATCCAAGGGGGAGGACGAGAAAGGCAGAGCTGTTGACTTGGAAACAGCCTTTTTCTGTGCATCACCTCTGTCAAATGCTGAATGCAAGAATGCTTCTCTCTCTTCCCAAGCTCACCCTGGGATGGAGTGGGCAGAAATCCTGTGACTAGGTATTGAATGAAATGATTTTGCCAAAGACAACTCGGCCCCTCATAGAGGTTTTAGAGAAAATGACAAAGTAAGCCAAGAGAATAGGATTGATGCTGGGGAAACAGCTGTGATATGTGCAATTTAATTTCAAAGGGCCATTCCCTACAGAGACAAATCTAGTTGAAAGGACCAATGTGGGCCCAGCATGTATACACATGGTGCTTTGGCAAAGGCCAAAGCAGTTGACTTATAAATTAGAAGCTGTGCTGGCTCCATAGGGAAACAAAGACAGTACAAGATATCCGGCTGCCTAAGAACATGAATAATCACCTGACATCAAAGTCTCATTCCTCCAGTTGTTTGATTCCTCCAAGTAATGTGTACATTTTAGAAGGATGTCCCAGATCACTTTCTTTACAATCTTTGGGTTTCAGCTGTCTCCATACCTACCTCTGCAAGGGAAGTTAACCATGAAAAGAGCTCTAGTCCAAGGTGAAGTATCCCATAGTCTAATATTCCTTACCTAATCTATCCCAAAAGGAAGAAAACAAAAGGTTTTGTTAACATTAGACATAGTTCTCAATCTAGACATTGGAAAAAAGTGCCAATAGAAGAGAATTATAATAGTGCTCCTTACAAAGCTGTTCTGGTGATATGTAAAATGTTGATGCAGGATAGTCAAGGTCCTTTTAAATATTGATCTGGGTGACTCCTAAGATAGCGTGGTCTGAAAAAAGAATAATGCTTTCAATTTTGTTATATAGGTCATTATGACACCATTTTGAAATGTTTAAAATGAAAATAAATCACATATGTCCCTCCCCAACACTTCTGTTTCCATCCCAAATGGTTTACTATCTCAGTGGTGCAATGCGGATGCCCTCGCATAGGCTGCCGCCCAATTAAGTTTTGAACTGACATTATTTCAAGTGTATTTTCTTCCCTAGTGAGACACAAGTGTGGAAAGGCAGCTTTGGAGTGTGGTGAGTGTGCAAGGGCATGTGTTTGTGCACCGAAAACCAAAAGGCTGAAACAAATGAGGCCTGTACCTTTAAATGTCCAAATGCTAATAATTAGTGTGGCGAGGAAAGGCTGTGGTGGGGCAGATAGTGTCATAAATTACTTCGAGAGACGAAGCTGTTCGGTATTCCTCAAAGTAATTTAGCAATAGGTTTCAATAATCTTAAACAGTTCCCACTCTGTCCCTGCGACCAATGATACTTCTGAGAATCTATTTTTAAGAAATAAACAGAGATGTGCACAGTATATCATTATTTATAACTGTAAAAAGCCAAAATGAGGGTATGTTTGAAAATGGGAAAAATTAAGTTATGACAAACCTATTTAATGGAAAATACTGTAAGCAATTAAAAATGAGTGTTTTTTGCAAATTCTGTAAAGAGGAAAAAATAAAACCATTTGACTTTTAATTTCATAGTCATCAGATACTAGACTGACCAAAAAATAAGCTTCTGAAGAACTTTTAATTTTAAAATGTTTCTGTTAATAAGTAAAAGAAAAAGTAAATCATTGTCTAAGGATTGTCCAAATGTCCAGTCATTTGGACACTGTCCAATCATTGTCCAGGCCCAGTCAAAGGAACAAAATAAATCTCCAGCAACTGACCATAAAAAAGAAAGGTATATAGTGCATCTGATAAATAACTAAAAAGAACCATCATAAAGAGCCTCAATTGGCTCAAGAAAATGATGCATGAACAAAGCAAGAATATCAACAAAGAAAATATTTAAAAATCTAAAACAGAAAATTTGAGACTAAAGCATACAGTGACACACTGAACAATTCACTAGACTCATTCGTCAGCAGACTTCACCACAGAAGACGGAATCAGTAGCTGAAGACAGAACAACTGGAATTATGCAGTCAGAGGAACAAATGGGAAAAAAACCATAAAAGAGTAAAAGCAGCCTAAGAGATTTACAGGACACTATCAACTGCACAAAACACCTGTTACAGAGTCCCGGAAGGAGAAGAGAAAAGCCAACGGGTAGAGAGCTTACTGGAAGAAACAGTGGCCAAATACTTAACAAATCTGAGGAGGAAAATGGACATGCAGATCCAAGAAGTCCAATAGTCTCACATTAAGATACCCTCACCCGCAGATCTACACAGACACATTACAATCAGGCTGTCAAGGAAAAAGTGAAGACAGAAGTTTCAAAGCAGCAAGAAAACAGAGACTTGTCATATTCAAGGGAATTTCTTGAGATGGTCGTAGGACTGCTCAGCAGAAGCCCTGCAAAGCAGACGGCGGGGCGGGGGGCGGGGCGCGGAGGGGGATGCCTGTAAACCAGGAGCACCGTGCCCAGCAAACGGCTGCTTTTAAAAGTGAAAGACAGATGAAGAATTTCCCAGGTAAGCAAAAACTGAGGGGATGTGTCACTGCTAGATCTGACTTACAGAAGTGTAATGAAAACAAGAGACTGAAGTGAAAGGAGACGAAACAGCAACACCGGAAATAAAAGAGAGAGAAGAGGAAACATAAATCTCACCGGCAAAGGTAAATACATAGACAAATACAGGATAATGAAATACTGTAGTAGCAGTGAGCAAATCATATCTAACTGTCGCACAAAAGTTAAAATAGGAAAGTATAAGAGCAACTATAAATACAAAACTTGCTAGTAGAAACATAATATAAAAAGAAATAAATTCTCACATCAAGATGAATTATGTGTGAGGAGGGAAAAGTAAAAGCGTAGAGTTCTTATATGTGATTAAAGTTAGGTTGTTATCAGCTTAAAAAGGATGACTTAGAACTAACTGTAACATGTGCTATGTAAGACTCATGGTGACCACAAAGACAATACCAATGGATGAGGCACGAAAGAAGGGGAGAAAGCAATCAAATTATGCTTTTATAAAATATCAACAAAGCACAAAGGGAGAGAATAACAAAGGAAAAGGGTCAAAAAAGCCACGAAAGAGAACACAATTTACAAAATGCTAATAGTAAGTACTTCTTCATCAGTAATTACTTTAACTGTAAATGAACTAAATTCCCTAATCAATACCGAGTCTCTGAATGGATTTAAAAAGAAAAAAGACCCAGTTATATGCTGTCTGTAAGACTCACTTTATGCTTGAAGGTACATATAGGCTGAAAATTAAGAAATGGAAAAGGATATTCATGCACAATATAACCAAAAGAGAGTCATACTTATTAGAGACAAAACTGCAAAAAAAGACAAAGAAGGTTATTATATAATGATAAAAGGATCAAATTACCAGGAAGCTGTAATAATTAAAAGTACATATGCACCTAATACCAGAAGACTCAAATACATGAAGCATATATGGACAGAACCGAAGGGAGAAACTGATAGCAATACAATAATATTAGGGAATTTCAATACAATCCTCTCAATAATAGGCAGAAAATCCAAACATAAGATGAACAAGGAAACACAGAATAAGATAAACACTGTAGACAAAATGAACCTCAAGGACATACGAAGAACACTCCATCCAAGAGTAGCAGAATGCATGTCCTTCCAAAGTGCACACAGAACACTCTCCTGGACAGATTACAAGTTAGCTTATAAAACAAGTTTCAACAAATTTAAGACACCTGACATCATACCAAGTGTGTTCTAATCACAATAGGATGAAACTAGAAATTAATAGTTGAAAGAAAACTGCACAATTACATATATGTGGAAATTAAACAATATATTCTTGAATAATCAATGGGTCAAAAAAGAAATCATAAGAAAAATCAGAAAATATCTTGAGACAAAGGTAAATGAAAATACAACATAACAAAATTCATGAGATTATAGTACAAGCAACTTTATAGATAAAAAAACAAACAACCTAACTTTCCATGTGAAGAAATTAAAAAACAAACTAAGGCCAAATTAGTAGAAGGAGGGGAACATTAAGTTTAGGGCAAAAAATCAGGCCACCCAGGTCCCACAGCCAGCCCCCCGAGATCCAGCCCCAGCAGCAGGCTGGTGTTATCCCCAGGACCACCTCCGAGCCCTCCAGCCAGCTGCACGGGGGACCTGGCCACACAAACCAGCAGTTAGGCAGCCACCACATGAGGCAGGGCTGGCAGCCAGCCAGGCCAGGGGTAGCCCTGCCTTCCAGCTCACCCACAGGACCTGACTCTGCGGCAAAAGAAGGGCCCAACAGCTCACAGAGCGGGCACCCCTAGACCACACAGCTCTGGTGACGAGAGGAGTATGCTGCTGGGCCCCAAAGAGCATCTTCCAAATAAGGCCTTCTCCAAGACTAAGAAATGCAACCAACCTACCTAAACACATGAAGAAACATCATAATTAAAACGGCACGAATGAAAGATAAAGGGAGATTCTTAAAGTCAGAGAGAGACAAGCCACCAGTTATCAAGGAACTCCCATAAGACTATCAGTCGATTTTACATCAGAAACCTTGCAGGCCGGAAGGAAGCGGCACGATGTAATTGAAGTAATGCAAGGGGAAAAGAAAACACCTACAACCAAGACTAGTTTAGGCTGTCGTTTAGATTGGAAGGAGAGAGACAGAGCTTTACAGACAAGCAAAGTTAAACAGGTCGCCACCACTTAACTGACTTTACAAGAAATCATAAAGAGATTTTTCTAAGTGAAAAAAGAAAATACTACAACTAGAAATATGAAACTTATGAAAGGAAAATTCTCATTGGTAAAAGCACACATACAGTAAAGGTAGTAGATCAAACAGTTATAAAGCTAGTAGGAACACTAAAAGAAAAAGTAGTAAAATCATCTATATCCACAGTAAGTAATTAAGGGATTCACACACGAAAAGATGTAAAATGGTACCTAAAACATTCAATGTGGTGAGAGGTGACTAAAACTGCAGGTTTGTTGGAACGTATTCAAACTTCAGTGATCATTAACTTAAAATAAACATACACAGACACACACACACATGTTTTTTATGACCTTCGATGGTAACCACAAGGCAGAAATCTGTAACAGATATATATACACACACAAAAGAAACGACTCTAAACATAACACAAAGGTGATCATCAAATCACAAGGGAAGAAAGCAAAAGAAGAAAAACGAACAAAAAGGACTACAAAAGGTCTCTGGAGCAATAGCATCTGACAAGGAGTTAATATCCTAAGCTATAAAGATTCCATGTAACCCAACATCAAAACAAAAGAAAACAACAAACGGAATGAATTACGGGCAGGAGATTTAAAAAGACATTTTCCAAAGGAGATATACAGACGGCCGACAGACGGATGAAAAGATGCTCAACATCACTAATCATCACGGAAATGCACATCAAGACCACGATGAGATATTACCTCATACCTGTCAGAATGGCTGTAACCCAAAAGACAACAAGTCTGTGTTGGCAAGGGTGTGGAGATGAGAATCCTTGGGCACTGCTAGTGGGAATGTAAACTGGTGCAGCCACTATGAAAAACAGTACCAACATTCCTCAAAATTTAAAAATTACAACTATCATAAGATCCAGCAATTCCATTTCTGGGTAATTTTCTGAAGAAAACAAAAAGGCCATTTTAAAATGATTCACACACTTCTAGGTTCACTGTAGCATTATTTCCAATAGCCAAGATATGAAAGCAACCTAAATGTGCACTGACAGGTGAATGTGGCATATATAAAAACATACATACAGAATATTACTAAGCAATAGAAGAGAATGAAATCTTGCCATTTGTGGTAATATGGATGGACCTAGAGGCTATGATGCCAACTGAAACATTTCAAAAAAGACAAGTGATTTCACTTGTATGTACAATCTAAAGAACAAAACCGACATAACAAAGCACAAAGCAAGTCACAGATACAGAGGACAAGCCAGTGGCTGCCAGAGAGGAGAAGGGTGGAGGGATGAATGAAACAGGTGAGCGAGATTAAGAGGGTACCACTTTCGTTACCAAATAAATCAGTCACAAAGATCAAATGTACAGCATGGGGAATACAGTCAATAAAATATAACAACTTTATATGGTGACAGAAACTAGACTTACTGTGGTGTTCATTTTGCAATATATAGAAAGTATCAACTCACTATGTTGAATACTAGAAACATAGTGTTGTAGGTCAACCATACTTAAATAAAACAAAGAAAAATCATAAGTGGGAGAACTGCAAAAAAATTAGGATAGCAACCAATACTTGTCAAAGTTGCTCAGAGACCCTTCTATAAAATGTTGGTGCCAAATACGATGACACGGATACAATCATTAGGGAGTTTACATAGCTTCACTGTAGCCCTTGTTAGCAAGTGGACTTTATATACATAAAGGATTCATCTCAACATAACATTAAGAAAAATAATAAACATCTTGCACCAACAGAATGAAATTCTGAAGACATATTAAGCTGGGATATTGATCATTATGCTAATTTTTGCTAAATATTTCAAGTTTGGTATAAAGTAGAACTAAGTTTTTAAAACATGCATTTGAGAAAACTTGTCCTAAAAACAAAAACCTATCTTGATGTGCTAAAATAAAAAAAAATTTAAATAGTGGTAATGTTTATTGATTTACAAATAATGTCTTAGATGTGAAACACTAATTTTAGTATCATACCTCAAGAATGTCCATCTTAATGAAGTTGTCTTAAAATCATTTTTGCAAAAGAAGTGTAAATCTTCAAAATACCAGCAGCTAAATAAAATTTATTTCCCTCAAAAAAAGAGATTATTACAGAAATAAATGAAATAGAGACTAGAAAACAGAAGGGGAAAAAAATCAGTGAAATTAAGAGGTTTTTTTAAAATAACAGTAAAAATGACAATCCTTTGGCTAGACTACTAACAGAAAGAGAGGAGACACGAATAAAATAAGAAATGAAGAATGAGAGATTACACCGAGCATCAGAGAAACAAAAGCAAGAGAAACAACCATGAAGAGTCACACACCAACAAACCGGGCCATCGAGCGGAGACGGACAAACCCCTGGAGACAGACGGTCTGCCAAAACCGAATCATGAATGAGTAAAAGTCAGAGCGGGCCTATAACAAGCAAGCAGATTTATCAGTGATCAAAAACTCGCCGACAAAGAAAGGTCTAGGACCATTCATTCAGGTTCACAATAAATTCTATCCAACTTTTAAAATGGGACCAATTTAAATTAAAACCAATCTTCCTCAAATTCTTCAAAAATATTCAAGCAGAGAGAAACTTCTAAAACCATCTCATGAGGCCAGCATTAGCCTGATACAAAAACCAGAAAAAGATACTACAAGAAAAGAAAACTAGAGGTCAATATCTCTACTGAATATAGATGCAAAAATCCTCAACAAAATACCAGCAAACCAAATCCAACATCATATTATGAAAGAGGCATACATCATGACCAAGTGGGATTTACCCCTGGAATGCAAGGATGCTTCAGCTTATGAAAATTAATTAGTGTGATAAATCACATTGACATAATAAATGTTCAAATCATATGATCATCTCAGTCGATACAGAAAAAGCATTTAATAACAAATCAATAACCTTTCACGTGATAAAAAACATTCAACAAACTAGGAATAAAAAGAAATTACTTCACTATAATAAGGACCATATATAAAAAGCCCACAGCTAACATCATATCAAAACGGTGAAAAACTAAAGGCTTTTCCTCTAATAAAAGAAAAAGGCAAAAATGCCCTCTCTTGATACTTCTATTTAATACAGTACTGAATTCTTAGCCATAGCCATCAGAGAAGAAAAAAAACTTAAAAGCATCCAAATTGGAAAGGAAAAAGTAAAATTATCTTTGTTTACAGATTCCATGACTTTAAATACAGAAAACTCTAAACATTCCACAAAAGAATTGTTAGAAATAAGAAATGAATTGAACAAAGTTGCAGGATACAAAAATCAATTTCACTTCTGTAAACTAACAATGACCAATGTGAAAAGGAAGTTAAGAAAACAATTCCATTTATAACAGCATCAAAAACAATAAAATACTTTAGGAATAAGCTTAATGAAAAACATGAGAAACTTATACAATAAAAGATACAAAACATTGCTGAGAATATTTAAAGACAAAAATAAATGGAAAGACATCCCATGTTCATGGTTTGGAAGACTGAATATTGTCAAAATGCCTATACTATCCAAAGTCATCTACAGATTCAATGCAATCCTTATCAAAATTCCAATGGTAGTTTTTGAAGAAACTGCAAAATTTACATTAACATTGATAATATGGAGCTATAAAGGATCCTAAATACTCAGTCTTGAGAAAGAATAACAAATTTAAAATCCTCATACTCCCTGACTTCAAAACATACTACAAAGCTATAATAAAAAAAATTATGGTAGTGGTATAAAGACATACATGTAGACCAATGTAACAGAATAGAGAGCCCAGAAACAATGCCATCAGCTGATCTTCCAAAGGGTCCCAAAAGCACACCAAGGAGAAAAGAGAGTCTATTCAACAAACAGTACCAGGAAAACTGGGTATCCATGTGAAAAAGAATGCAAGTTCATCCTTAACATACACCACACACAACAGGGAACGCATCGTGAACTTAAATGCTTAATACCTTATGAAACTCCTGGAAGACAACCCAGAGGAAAAGCTTCTTGGCATTGATAGTGGCAATGATTTCTGGTATATGACACCAAAACAACAGGAAACAAAAGCAAAAATAGAGAAAAGGAACACATAAAACTAAAAACCTTCTGCACAACAAGGATTCAATGGAGCGAGAAAAGGCCACCCATGGGACAGGAGAAAACACCTGAAACCACATACATGATAAGGGACTAACGTTCAAAATAAGTGAAGAATTCCTACAACTCAATAACAAAAAACCAAATATCTGATTAAAAAATGGTCAAAGGATCTTAACAAGTATTTCTGGACAACACATATATGGTCAACAAGGATATATATAAAAAAAATGCTCAACCCCACTAATCATTAGGATTAGTATAAATCACAGTGTAAATCACAATCAAGTATCATTTCACACTTGCCAGGATAGCCATTGTTAAACAAAAATTTTTAATAATAACCCAGAAAATAACACATGTTGAAATGCATGTGGAAAAACTGCAACTCCTGGGCATCGTTGCTGTAAATTTAAAATGATTCAACTGCTGTGGAAAACAGTACAGAGGTTCCTCGAAAAGTTTAAAGTAGGACTACCATATGATCCAGCAATTCCACTTCTGGGAACTGAAATCAGGATCTCAAAGAGATATCTGTACACCATGTTCTCTGAAGCACTGTTCACAATAATCAAGAGGTGGAAACAACATAACTGTCCATGGACGAACGTTCAGAAAAAGAAGATAAAGTAAACAATGGAACACTGTTCAGTCATAAAAGAGGAAAATCCTGTCATGTGCTGGATGAGCACTTAGGACGTTACGTTAGGGGAAATCAGCCAGTCATGGATGAACACAGCCTGGTGCTACTTATGTAAAGCATCTGAGCGAGTCAAACTTACGGAAATGGAGAGTAGAAAGGTGGCTGCCAGGGGCTGTTCACTGGTACTGTTTGTCACACAAGATGGAACATGTCTAGAGATCTACTGCACAACACGGTGCTTATAAAGTTAATAACACTGCACTATATCCCATGGACGGAGGAGCCTGGTGGGCTGCAGTCCATGGGGTCGCTAAGAGTCGGACACGACGGAGTACCTTCACTTTCACTTTTCCCTTTCATGCACTGGAGAAGGAAATGGCAACCCCTCCAGTGTTCTTGCCTGTAGAATCCCAGGGACGGGGGAGCCTGGTGGGCTGCCGTCTATGGGGTCGCACAGAGTCGGACACAAGTGAAGCGACTTAGCAGCAGCAGCAGCAGCAGTAACTTAAATTTATTGAGAGAGATCTCATGTTGTTTTTTTAATCACATTAAAAAGAAAAAATATTTCCTAACAGTCACCCCGAGGGTAGTGCTGTCACACTTCCGAGCCTCCCTTCACTGTGGAGCTAGAGTCCGGCTGGGCCCTGGGAGGGGGTGCACCTTCTCCCAGTCAAGGCTTGACTTCCCCACCTTCGCACACAGAACTATGGAGGAGGGGCTCCAGGACCACCCTGCAGAGGCCAGAACACGCAAACTGGATACCAAACCAACTTCCAGATTGGGGGACTAGAAGAAAGGACCCTGCCAGGAAATGGTCTGGTCGAACACTTACCCAGGTAACTGGAACACACTTGCCTTGTTAAATATCAGGACATGAAAGAAAATGTGTTTCTAGGTTTAGGTGGGATCCAAACGAAGATAAATAACTAAATACACAAGGGGTGTAACTTCACATTATAAACATCCATCGAAACAAGTGTTACCGCAATCTGTATCTGAACAGACAGTATGAAGTCTCACGTATCAACTTATATCCAGCATTTCTAATTGAACGTAATTAGAACACAGCTCATCCATTTCCTCTGATCACACACACTCATATATACATGTATATAATCTTTTATATTTATAAAATGGAATATATACACATATATAAATAAATAATTTCCAAAACAACTTCTTTCACCAGAAACAAAACATAATCTAAAAAAGAGTTTAGACATCAATTAAACAGTCTTTCTGTTTGATGTGACCTCTTTGTACAAAGTGAATATTTTCTAGGTAACTTGTCTAATTATCACTCCATGAAGTTTTGTGGGCTTCCTTTCTTATGTATCTACTTTTACCTTTTGCAAGTAAAGCACTGTTCCCTTTAGTACAGCATAAAAGGTCTTCCATCCTCGCTTGCCTCTTGGAGCTGGAAAAGGAAAACAAACGGAAAAATTTAATTTGACAGAAATTTGCATTTTAGAAAGAGAACCTGAAAGGTCAGCATGGTAACTGTTCTCCAATGCTCCTGATTTATTTGCTACTGAGACTAATATGGCTCAGCAGTAAAGAATTCGCCTGCAATGCAGAAGCCGCAGGAGACTCAGGTTCAGTCCCTCGGTTGGGAAGATCCCCTGGAGGAGGGCGTGGCAACCCACTCCAGTCTTCCTGCCTGGAGAATCCCACGGACAGAGGAGCCTGCCGGGCTACAGTCCAGGGGGTCCCAAAGAGCCAGACACGACTGAAGCGACTTAGTGTACACGCATGAAATAATAACTAAAATTTTCTTGAGCCTTACTGTGTTACAGGCAGTATTATCTCAGTTAATCCTCACACTAGCCCTGGGAGGTAGGTACGACTACTCTTGTGTTTCTATAAAACTGAGGCACAGAGAAGTAACCTGCTCATGATCACATGACTAGGCAGAGAAGTAGGAATCTGAACCCAGGCGGTGAGGCTCTGCAGTTCGGGCTCTGGTTGAGATCACGACTGGAAAAGCAAGTGGCATGTTGGAAATACATGTTAATCTAAGGGCTCAAGAACCAGTGCCTTCATGGCTTCATCAGAGTTGCTGAGAGACATGAGAAAAAAGTCTCAGAATACAAAAGGACTCCTCTTGGCCTTTCTCCCACACACCCACCAGCCGGATTGTAACTTTAATTGCTACTCCGGCGGTAAACTCCAAGACCTCTGCAGCAGGTGCTGCCACACTGTAACATGTTTTGTTTTTTTTTGTCTAAAAGTCTCTTTGAGTAAATAACCTGTGAATAACCTGAGAACAAGCATCCTTCGTCTTCAGAATTCACAGAATCTAGAATAATGCAAGGCAGACACTAGGCACCTTTATAAAAATTCTCCAAGCGAATTTTCTTCCAGAAGTCCTTAAAATCCCCATCTTTGTATTTTCCTGGAGTATAAAGTAGATTTCTGTATTGACTTACATAAAACTTTACAGATTATCCTAAAGTAAAAGCACATATTAGCAAAACAGTTTACTATTTATTCTTAATCTTAATAAAATTAAAATCTGTAACCAGAAAAGGTTATTACCTGAACACCACTTCTCTAAATGTGTCTACTTGACATGTAGGAAGGGCATTTATTCTTTCTGTTTTCAAATATTTGACTGCCTTTAACCTGGATGCCTGAATAAATTAGAAAGTGCATTATTTTCAACCACATCTTTTAAATGTCCTTTGACTGAAGAAACCTTAAGCTTGGAAACTAGGTGAACAGCCACCTACAGAATACAGATGCTCCTGCCAATATCATACTGAGATATCCACCTGGCAAAATTAAAAAAAAAAAAAAAAAAGGACTCAAAACATCCGCTCTGCAGGTTTCCAGGGGAAATTAAAAAAAAAAAAAATCATCCCATATGTCTCCACCACGTAAGGTTTAAAAATGTTCACTCAAAAAAAATGATCAAAAAATGTATACCATAATCTTCTTTATAAAGGAAAAGAGTGGCTGCTATAAAGATCACTCTACATATCCTTGAAGTGAAGGCTGAGTGCACTGTTAACAGACATCAGATTCTGACCGGGCCGTGTGGGAGCAGTGCAGCCAGAAGCGGCCGTGGGCTGCAGGAGCTGCTGCGGCTCAGGAGAGAGGCGGCTGGTATGGTGGGGCATCCAGCTGGAAGACCGACCAGCTGGTCCACGGCCTTTGTCTCAGACCTCTCCTCTCACCCACCAACCCTCACTTGGTAATTCCTGACCAGTCCCCCAACCTCTCAGGACCTCAGCTGCTTCATTTTAAAACATGAATAATTCATATAACTTAAGATAAAACACTGGCTAATGCTGGAAAAGAACTCAGAGAAATCCTTCTGTTTCGTATAGGAAGAACGCAGGGCCTGCATTTGAAAGGCTGTTCCCTAAGCCCTAAAACTAATTTAGTGGCATTTTGAGATTCCTTCTGTTCAAAGATTTACAAATCAATTTTTCTGCTTTTCATGTAGAAATCTATTAATCTGTTACTAAGGCTGTTGCCCTAGAATCATACCTCTGCCCCTCCCTCAAATGGAAACCAACTCCTCTCATCTAAGTTTCAGGAGGAGGCTCCAAAGAGAAAAACAAGAACTAGTTAGAACCAAGTAAACCCAAGATGGTGGAAGACTTGACTTCTAGTGACTTTGAGCCGTATTAGCTAAATGACACACCCATCGGTGCCAGGACAGTTGACAATTGCCATGACAACAGCTGCAATTGGAAAAGGCCCTGATGCTGGGAAAGATTGAAGGTGGGAGGAGAAGCGGACAACAGAGGATGAGATGGTTGGATGGCATCACCAACTCGATGGACATGAGTTTGAGAAAACTCTGGGAGATGGTGAAGGACAGGGAAGCCTGGCGTGCTGCAGTCCATGGGGTCGCAAAGAGCTGGACACGACTGAAAGACTTAACAACAACAACCATTGCAAAGCCCTTACAAGGACAGAAAAGGAGGGCCGCATCAGGTTGGGATCCAAACCACAACCCTGTTCATGAATACTCCTCCCTCTCTTCCCAGTCTTATCTTTAACCTCGACTCTCCGATATACATTGTGTCTGCCTGAATGGGGTCAAGAAGCTGGTTTGCTAACCAAATTCTGGCTTCTTTCCATTCTTTGGCCATTGAATAAAGCCTGTGCCGTCCCAACGTTGTAACGGCTGTGCGAATCTGAGCAGATAAAGAACCTCCTTGATAGAGACAAGGAGTCTCCGTCTGGGTTAGGACCCAGTGTGGGTCTAGCGCACCAGTTTGGTAACAAATTCATGTACATGTTCACGAAAACTTTTAACAGGTCTTCATCATTACCGCACTAAGCCTGTTAGAAATGGACTCCAAAGATCTCCCCAGCTAAACTGTGATCGAAAGTCACCTGAGGGTGGCAGATGCTAAGTCAGGGAGCATTAACCCTGTATTCCATGCTCTACTTTTCCAGATCCCACAGAGGTTTAAAACTTCATCCTGTTTTTGGTCAGTTAAGACTTAGTTGTTCAATCCATATCCCAATGCTAAGAATAAGACACTATTATTATTTCCTTTTACAGCTGGAACAGTATGGGTGCGAATGAGTGGAATTCAGGGAAGAAAGGGACCCCTGCGCGTGAGCACAGGCTGGAAAGGCGTAGAAGCAGCCTCAGTGGCCCTGATTGTAAAGCCACACACACACACACACACACACACACACACACACACACAGTGCGGCTATGGCTTCGCATCCTCACAAGGAGCACTGTTCCTCATGATGACAACCGCAGAAGAGTTAAATCTTATGTCACAACACACATCAAGTACAGAAGGCTGGGGAAAGAGTCGTAACTCATTTTGGAATGAACAGGGTGGGAGGAACGAGTGAGGTTACTGACTGGGTCCCGGATGAATCCTACTGATAGACTCTAACACTAGGACAGTAGGCAGATGTATTTTAACGTCAGCAGATGTATTTTAACAAATATTTGGGTGCCTACTGTGAAAAGGTGTGTGTGAACTTGATCAAAAGATACTGTTTTGTGCACTAGACCATGCTTTCAAGGCTATTTTTAACATGCATACTTGAAGTCCAAAGACTGCTTTCCTTCTTAAAAATAAGAGGAGTATGGTATATTATAACTCTCATCAACTGCCTCCAGCCTAACATGAAAACAGTGTCTATTACTTTTGTTTAAGGCTACTTTAATAGACATTTTCTATAAATGGCCACTGTCTCTTTAGATTCCCCTCATGTTTACTGTTACCTTAATTTGTTACTGCTGTTGGTTTTGGAGGTCATTTTCAACTACCTCTTGAAATCTATACTTGGAAGTTCTTTTCGTGAGAGTCTTTTGATGGTAAATAGTTTTTATTTTTCTTCATATAAAAATGTCTTTCTTTCATTACATATTCTAGGTGGACAATTAACTTTTTCCTATGAAGATATTACTTAATGTCATGTTTAGGTTCAGCTTGCTTAGGCTTCCCATGAATCATCTCCAAACACTTGCAGTATCATATGTTGAACACTGTCTCTCCACTGTCTCCTCTATTGAAACTTCTGCTACATTGACTGTTCAGTCTATCATCGGGATCTTCCCATTCCCAATCCTTCTGTGCTCTGTGCTACAAGCTGCTGGTTTTATTGCCAGTCCTCCTGGGGCCCCCAGATCCACGGAGGCCCTGAGGGCTCAGCCGCCCCAGGGGTAGCTCACCTGCTAGATCTGTATTCATTTCCGCCTCGTTGTTACTGGCTCATCTACTGGTTTAAAAGGTGTTTAAAAATGTTTTAATCACTTTTACATGTTTTACAATGTACGAGTTTTGGAATTCTTAGGCTATCATATTAGCAAAAGGACTTTCTAGTTCTTTCTTTTTTAAAAGAATTTATTCACAAATTTTATAATCTAGAATTCATGTGTAGCAGGATAAGGAGATAAGAGGTGCAGCCCAGATGAGCGAAACTACAACAAGGAACACCAGTGAGGAGGCTACTCTAACCACTCATACGAGAGAAAAAGCCCACAATGTGGACAGAGGTACACAGTCAAGACGAAGAACTGGAAAGGGAGAGGAGGTGGCCGTGATACCTGGGCACCCGTACCACGATGCTCTGAGCACTGGGCCAGCACTATAAATGCCCGAATTGATCCAGACAGTCCTTTCAGTTAGGTTTCCCTGCCTCGATTCTACGTTGAGGTTTCCATCATTAACTACATTTGCAGTTCTGAGGGGTGGAGGAAGCTACTGAAGGGGCTACTTTTGTTTGGATTTCAAAGCAACCAATCAGCGAAGTTCAGACAAGGAAGCATGTTCTATGGATACATTCAGGGGAAACTCCAGGTGAAAATCCTTCGCAAGGTCGGGCCTGCTACTCCAGTGAAATAAACACGGTGGGCAGGGAAGGAGAAGACAGGACGAGGGGTGGGGGGTGCAAGTCAGGTGTGTTCTCTGATCTCACTGACGCCTTCAGAGGCACCTGGGCTCACCACGATGAAGCTCAGACTGGAGGCAGGACCCAGCGTCTGCCCTCTGGACGCCACTCAGCCAGCATTCTGCAGAGCGGTAACAACGGTAGCAGCAGCAAGAGCAGCGGCTGACGTTGCTGAGAAGGTGATTGTTTTGAGCACTGCTCCAAAACTGGATATGTGTTAAAACCGTCCCAAACTAAAGCCCATGGCTCCGTGAGGAGCCACTTCTATATTCTTCGTTTCGCAGACGTGGACTCTGAGATTTCACTAACCTGTAGCACTAGGTGCCCCAGCACACTGGCCACTTTTACTCTGGTTTGTATGCATGGAAAGACCAGTCAAACCAGACTCAGCAACAGTGACTTGATTAACTCTGAGATACAGGGGTGATATTCAAGTTAAAACAAGAAACAAAGAGTCAACAGGCCTCTGATTATTCTACATCTCTTTCTCTCTCTCTTTCATACACACACAGACACTACACATTTCTGCAAAAGAGAAACTGGCAGTTGGTCCGAACCTAAGTGGTGGTGGAACTATCATTAAATCTTCAACATTATAAACCAGTTCTTCTTAATGTTCTGATCTCATCTTTATTATACATTGAAGAAGTCTTCATGGAAATACAAAGTACAATGAACAATATTTTGGCTTCAGTTATTACCACTGATCTTTAAAAAATAGTTAAATGTGCAACTGAGAATGAAAGCACAGCTGTCATCCTTTTTTCATGGAGAGGAAGGTATGAAATACTCCCGAGCGCTGAAATATTCAGTAACGATTAATGACGGCAGATAAAGTTACTTGTTATTCATGTATTTTTATATTATTTATGTATTTATGTATCTTTATTTATTGTCTTATTTTATTAATTCACCAAAAGGTATAAGCTTAATGCAGAGGTTTTATCTGCATGCTGTTCTCTCCAACTCTTAAGTTCTTCTGAACTCAACTGGGAGCAGATTGAGCTTAAGATCTTACTGTTCCAATGTTTCTATTTTCATCAAAATCTTGGCCTGTTTTTGACCACTCTTCACTGCGGGTTCCCTGACTATCTACTTTTTTCTTTTCTTCAAGTTTAATAACAGAGAAGCATAGAAAGACATTGTCTGTACAGTTCTTTTCTTTCAACACATTTAACCTTTCTTTCCTGTCTGTTGGCTTGAAAAACATTCTTCCATTGCCCTAGTAAAATGAAAAAAATATCACTTTTCCCCCAAATGGTAGAGGAGGTCAGTAAGCCATATCCACACTGATGAGAAAGAATTCCTTAAGTTACGGCTTGAAGGATAACAATGCAGGCCCCACCAGGCTAGGACACAAGGGAAATTTAAGGACGTAACAGTTCCATATAAAATATTTTTAATTTCTGTATGGCAATAGAGAAATACATTGAAAATATAGGGAGGGAGGGGATGTATGTATAACCGTGGCTGATTTGCATTCTTGTGCTTCCCAGGTGGCTCAGTGGCAAAGAATACACCTGCAATGCAGGAGGCGCGGAGACTCAAATTCAACCCCTGGGTCAGGAAGATCCCCTAGAAGAGGGCGTGGCAACCCACTCCAGTATTCTTGCCTGGGAAATCCCATGGACAGAGGAGCCTGGTGGGCTACAGTCCAAGAAGTCAAAAAGAGTTGGATACAACTGAACTGACTGAGCACATGGCAGAAACCAAGATAACACTGTAAAAATTA
Source organism: Okapia johnstoni (assembly GCA_024291935.2). Classification (NCBI taxonomy): domain Eukaryota; kingdom Metazoa; phylum Chordata; class Mammalia; order Artiodactyla; family Giraffidae; genus Okapia; species Okapia johnstoni. The sequence continues at coordinate 33,641,282 of CM044327.1, read as the reverse complement.
AAAAAAAAAATTAAGTTCATATATATATATATATATATGTATACACACACACACACACACACACACACACACATATAATGCCATACCAATGAGGCCATTTCAAAATAAATCTAGTACCTTGCTGAACTTGGAAACAAAGATGTGCTCAGTAAAAGCCTTTCTACACTGTACCACTGGGACACATCTGTAGGACATTTGTAAAAGGTACAAGACATTTCTAAAGTTTCATTCCCTAGTGACTATCTGAAAACTGGGCAAGATTCTTAAAGTATCTCTCATATAGGATGAAGAGATATGCTACCTCGGCAGGAAGCCAGCTGCAATAGAGTTCTGCTCTACGTCACTGAGGCAGCTGGAGGGCCACCCAGGTTGGGGCAGGGCGGTTGCTTTCCATGATGGGTGTGCAAAGGATTTAGATAAATTCACGGATGACAGCCCTCCCTACAAACCGTTATGTGAAGTTAAGGGTAACCGTTTTATATTAATCCCTAATTTCCCTTCATACAGTACCCTCAGGCACCACTACAAGAAGTACTGCTTCTGTGCTCAGTCACTTTACTCGCTCAGTCATGTCTGACTCGTTGCAACCCCGTGGACTTCCTTGTCCATCACCAACTCCTGGAGCTTGCTCAAACTCATGTCCATCCAGTTAGTGATGCCATCCAGCCATCTCATCCTCTGTCGTCCCCTTCTCCTCCTGCCTTCAATCTTTCCCAGCATCAGGGTCTTTACAATGAATCAGTTCTTCGCATCACGTGGCCAAAGTATTGGAGCTTCAGCTTCAGCATCAGTCCTTCCAATGAATATTCAGGACTGATTTCCTTTAGGATGGACTGGCTGGATCTCCTGGCAGTCCAAGGGACTCTCAAGAGTCTTCTCCAACACCACAGTTCAAAAGCATCAATTCTTCAGTGCTCAGCTGGGCTTCCCTGATAGCTTAGTTGGTAAAGAATCAGCCAGCAATTCAGGAGTCCCCAGTTCGATTCCTAGGTTGGGAAGATCCACTGGAGAAGGGATAGACTACCCACTCCAGTATTCTTGGGCTTACCTGGTGGCTCAGGTGGTAAAGAATCTGTCCATAATGTGGGAGACCTGGGTTCGATCCCTGGGTTGGGAAGATCCCCTGGAAAAGGGAAAGGCTACCCACTCCAGTATTCTGGCCTGGAAAATTCCATGGACTGTATAGTCCACGGGGTTGCAAAGAGTCAGACACAACTGAGTGACCTTCACTTCACTTCAGCTTTCTTTATGGTCCAACTCTCACATCCATACATGACTACTGGAAAAACCATAGCTTTGACTAGATGGACCTTTGTTGGCAAAGTAATGTCTCTGCTTTTTAATATGCTGTCTAGGTTTATCATAGCTTTGCTTCCAAGGAGAAAGTGTATTTTAATTTCATGGCTGCAGTCACCATCTGCGGTGATTTTGGAGCCAAGAAAATAGTCTGTCACTTTATTTTCTGAGTGTGTGTTAGTTGCTCAGTCGTGTCTGGCTCTTAGCGACCCCATGGACTGTAGCCCACCAGGCTCCTCTGTCCATGGGATTCTCCAGGCAAGAATACTGGAGTGGGTTGCCATTTCCTTCTCCAACCACAAGAAGTACTATTAAATCTTAATTGAGTAACTCAGACACTCAGATTTCTACTTAAAGCGATGAATCCCAGGTGTGCACAACAGAAGTTACCTTTGGGAGAAAACTCACACAGTATTAATCAAGTGATAGTGTTAATTATTGGAGAAGGCAATGGCAACCCACTCCAGTACTCTTGCCTGGAAAATCCCATGGATGGAGGAGCCTGGTAGGCTGCAGTCCATGGGGTCTTGAAGAGTGGGACACAACTGAGTGACCTCACTTTCACTTTTCACTTTCATGCATTGGAGAAGGAAATGGCAGCCCACTCCAGTGTTCTTGCCTGGAGAATCCCAGGGACGGCGGAGCCTGGTGGGCTGCCGTCTATGGGGTCGCACAGAGTCGGACACGACTGAAGCGACTTAGCAGCAGCAGCAGCAGTGTCATTTATCCCCAGGTTTATAACAGAGTGGTAGAAATAAAACAGTGCTATTACTATCTTATATTTCTAAATAATTTACCTTTGAAACATTTAAGGCAATTTACGCATTTCAAAAATATCAGTTAATCTTTATAATCTTTCTCTTTACGACTGAGAGCTGTTATATGCCATCAACTCTATTTTATAGAAGGAAAAACTGGGGCAGCCTTAAAGAAACCAGAAGTACAACATATACCTATGGTTTTTCCATGAAAAAATATCTCCTTTTCATAACAGAAACAGGTTTATGTTATTGGTAGAGAACAGAACCTGAAACACAAGCACTGGAAGAATAGGCTCCCAGGATGCCCCTGGAAGGCTGAGGTTGACTCTGGATGCTATTCTACTTCTTTAAGAAGTCAAGACTCTTAGCCTAGGTCGATCTTTCTGGAATGGCACTAAGTACTTTGGACCAAGAGCCTGGAAACCCGGATTCTGTTCACACTCTTATGTCTACTGTTTCTCTGATTGTCAACAAGTTGCCTAACATCTCTGGTTATAAAATCTAAAATGACACTATAATATACCATAATTACTTTACGATGTTGTTCATTAAGGTTATTAAGGACACAAGCCCTACCCCTAAAGAGTCCACATTATCAGTGAAACTTAATACAACATGATAGGCCATATAAACCAAATGGTAGCATGGCACTAGCCCCCAAAATTCACAACAGGGGTTTGCAGCAGGTAAAGAGAGGAGGAAGTCACTAATTCTACAAATGAGTAGAATTTAGAAGTCAGAGAAGGCTTTAAATGAGGATTTAGTTTTTAGCAAGACTTTGAAGGGGAAAAACGAGGAGTTTTCTTTTGACCTCCACCTTCTCTACAGTACGTTTGGACTAAAACACTGAATCAAAGCATAGATCTCAATTACATAAGTCTCATAACACTGATCCCCAACATCCTTTATCAGGATGACCTCTGGACAAAAGCCAGCACAGTATTTTTCACAGAGAGCACATGGTTGAAATTCTGATTTCACCTGAGTGACTGTCGGCAGGTCAAGGTCAGTCTCTCCATGCATCACTTACTGCCTCGGTAAAATAATAATAAAACGATACCTACTTCATAAGCGCATTCTGAAAGTTAGATGAGTTAATGTATGTGAATCTTTTTAAAGTATATTTTTTTATTGTCAGGGATAATGTCTGCTAAAAGAAAATGCACCCAATTTTCATGCTAAAACACAAAGACTTAATTTTTTTAAAATATCATTCATGTATTCAGAAGTTTTTCTTTGTTAGAGTCAGTATTTTGAGAAGAAATCCTCTGCCCCAGACATTACTGACACATTTTTAATAGAAAAGGGTGCCCTCTCTCCTCAGTTTAATTGGGCGAGGAGGGAGTGCAGCATACTCATTAACATAGTTATGGTTTCTGTTTTGTCCCAGGTCCTGTCCTGTCTTGACACTGGAGACATCAAACATGAATGCTAACAGTAAAAGGGAACAATGGGAGGAGGAGCAGAGCTGATGGAGACATTTTACCCAAGTGTTAATAAAAAGCTGTAAAAATGCACAAACCCTGCCTCCAAACAAATGCCTTCCCTACTTGGGTAGGAGATGGCTTCCCTGGATCCCTAGAGGCACAGGGAGGACATGAGGGCCTCTGGCTGATGAGGATGGAGCAGAGGGCAGGACTTAGAAGCATGCATGCTCACGAGCTGACGGTTACAGGGGAGGGTGCAGGCAGCAAAGACAGAAAGGACTCGGAATACAGTTATGCTTTCAGGACGAATACACACTAGAGTCACATACACTTCTTTAGGATTTTGCTGGATGAACTATACCTCCCATTTCCTCCAGCTGCTCTAGATACCAGCCCCTTCGCCTCAGTCAGGTCTCTGCTCAGACACCACCTCCCCAGAGCCTCCCTATGCACGCTGCAGTTCGCAGCTGCCCACTTCCTCCACTGTCTCCCCACCTTGGCTTTACTGTCCTCTCGGCCACTCAACAGTCGCCTGAAATACCACTATCGATGTTTGTCACTGAGCTCCCCCTATACTACCTCCAAGCAAGTACCTGAGTGGGACCAAGCAGGTGGGATCTCCAAGCAAGTACTCTGATTTATTACTGTGTCCAGAGAGAAGATTAAAAACTCAAAAAAGATGAAGAAAAGAATCAGATGTCCTAAACAGGCATGTAGGTGATACAACTCAACAAAAATTAATGATAATATATGATTTTCAGGTATACAATATAACGATTTGATATCTGTCTAAACTGCAAAATGATGACTACACTATAAGGATACTTATCATTTATCACCATACACTGCTGTTTTTTCTTGGGATGAAGACTTTTAAGATCTACCCTCTTAGTAACTTTCAAATATGTAATACAATGCTATTAACTACCGTCACCATGCTCATAACTCTTATCAACTGGAGGAAGATGCTGGAGAACTTACTACTTTTAGTAAATAGTTGGCCATCTTAAAAACTGGGCCAACAGCAAAATGTTACTGTAGTTCAATAACTTCATTTTATGTGAAAGGTATGAACACCAAGCTCCAAGAAATATCAAGCATACTATGTTTTTCTCACAATTTCTTGCACAATTTACAGAATTCATTTATCAAACTTATATAAACCAATGTACTAAAGTAAAATGTATCTTAAAAGCTAGGAATAAAACTTCCATATGACCCAGCAATCCCACTTTTAGGCATATACCCTGAGAAAACCATAAAAAAAGGCACATGTACCCCAATGTTTATAGCAGCATTAGTTATAATAGCTAGGACATGGAAGCAACCTAGATGTCCATTGACAGATGAATGGATAAAGAAGTTGTGGTACATGTATACAATGGAATATCACTCAGCCATGAAAAGGAACAAATGTGAGTCAGTTGAACTAAGGTGGTGAACCTAGAGCCTGTTCTATAGAGTGAAGTATGTCAGAAAGAGGAAACAAATATCATATATTAACATATATATATATATATATATGGAATCTAGAAAAATGGTACTGATGAACCTAATTTGCAGGACAGGACTAGAGAGGCAGATATAGAGAACAGACTCGTGGACACAGCCAGGGATGGAGAGAGTGGGATGCATTGAGAGAGTAGCACTGGAATATATATATTACCATAAGCAAAACAGAGAGTGGGAAGTTGCTATATGACACAGGGAGCTCAACTTGGAGCCCCGTGACAACCTAGACGGATAGGAAGCAGGTGGGAGGGAGACTCAAGAGGAAGGGATATGTTATATTTGTAGTTGATTTACACTGATGTACGGCAGAAAGTAACCCAACACTGTAAAGCAATTATCCAATGAAAAATAAATTTTAAAAAATGATAAAAAGATAAAATGTAAGGGTAAATTATTACAGTCTATCTGAGGAGCACAGGTAACTGCTGAATCAGACAAGCTTGAATCTGGCTCATCAGGTGACACCAAATCAAGTTTCTTCAACTTCGCAAGCACCTTCTGACCAAGAAACTTCAGAGTCAAAGACTCTGCTGAGAGTATATTTCTATAAGTAGAATTAAAATAGGCTACTGTAATGGTAAAACAGCCCAAGCCCCATTGGCACCTTGAAAGTGCCCCTGGGCAAAAGCTACTGCAGGTCAGACAAAAATAATTCCCAGTGGCAAGGAAGAGCAGCCTGCAGAGTCTGTTCTCAGGGGTACAGCTGTCTGACTCTTTCTCCGCACTTGAGAGCCTCGGGATATGCTGCCAGCTCCTCTTTCTGAAATGCGGTCCCTGAGCCTCCCTAAAGACTGTGACACAGATGCCAGCAAACAGCCCCTTGCCATGGACTGCGTCTGAAGTGATGCCGCCACGTGTTTAGCTCTTAGCTCTTCCATTTGATTAGACTTCCAGTGCTCGGAAGAGCTTCCCTGATTCCCACCTTACTCTACCAGGGCAACAGGACTGCCTTCCGACAAGGACTGCAACAAGCAGACTAAGTGCTGCTAAAAGAACGTCAAACAGCGTTTATCAGCCAACTCCACCCGCAACTCACTGACGGGAAGAGGTTTCAAAGGGAGGTTTAATGCCCACCACCTTATCATCAGTGATCTTTAAAAAGAGACAACAGGCCCCAGATGGAGTCACTTGTGCTCAGCCCACCTCACCAGACCAAGGCTTAATACAACCTCCCCCAAGGAATGGTCTTCGCCACCTAGCCTGGAAGCTTCTTGTCAGACCCAACGGGAAATCTGCTACAGAGGCCCTTTCCATCCCCCAGAGGAACATGAGGTGACCACCATCCCCTCGTCCCTCCCCTCCTGCCTAGAAAAGCCTTCCATTTTGCACAGCTCCTCTGAGCTCCTTTCTGCTGGCAAGGTGGAATGCTGCCCAGCTGACCAATGGTTTAACAAAGCCAATTATACCTTTAAATTTGTTTCGTTGTATTTTTGTTATTTAATGGTCATTGTTTTTTTACTGATAATCATTCTATGTGTTTGTTGTACCTTCTCCAATTTGTCTTTATTTGGCAAACATTTTTCTGTATTTCAGACATCAGTATATTTCATTAAGCTTTTAAATATTCTATTGTATTAATGTTATATTTTTAAGTAACAAATGTTTAACATAAAATATTGATTATTCCTAATAACGTTTTATTTGTCCAGTGTCAATCACACAAAAAAGTTTTGTTATCTATTTTATTTTCTTCCAGTTATACATATATTAGTACATGTATCTATTCTTTTTCAAATTCTTTTCCCATTTAGGTTATTGCAGAATATTGAGCAGTGTTTCCTGTGCCATCCAGTAGGTCCTTGTTGGTTATCTATTTTAAATGTAGCCGTGTGTACATGTCCATCCCAAACTCCCAATCTACCCTTTCCCACTAGCCTGCTCCCCTGGTACTCCTAAGTTCATTCTCTAAGCCTGAGAGTCTGTTTCTGTTTTGTAAATAAGTTCATTTATATGATACCACTTATATGCAGAATCCATCACCACCATTCTAATTCAACCCATCCTCATTAAGGGCAAAAAAATTTCTAAGTCAATAAAAAAATAAGGAAAATAACAGAAAACACACACACACACACGCTCGCACACAGAAAAAAATATATAAAATCACTAGTGTAAACACCAGAGAGAACAGTTTATATAAGCTATTGGTATATAACCTTCTAATCATTTTACACATTTGCCACAAAACTGTGATATCATACTTGTTTCCTTTAAACACCACTACTTCTATAACCATATGTCATTTAAAAACTGATTGCAAGAGTGACACTATATTGCTCTTGGTAAGGTCATTAGGCTGTTTCCAAGATACTGATGGTGCTGCTGCTGCTAACATTCTGTCCCTAAAATAAGAATTGAGCCATTAGGGACTTCCCCGGTGGTCCAGTGGTTAAGAATCCAGCTGCCAATGCAGTGGACATGGGTTCGATCCCTGGTCTGGGAAGATCCCACATGCCACAGAGCAACTAAGTCCATGTGCCACAACTGCTGAGCCCCTGCTCTAGAGTCCACGTGCTGTGACTACTGAAGCCCAGGCACCTGGGGCCCAGGCTCGGCAACAAGACAAACCAGCGCACTGAGAAGCCTGCGGGCAGCAACGAAGACCCAGCACAGCCAAACATAAATAAACAACCTTTAAAAAATTAAGTTCTTATGTAACAATCAGGTTCATTCTATGTGCCAGACATTGTACTAACGAGCATCTGTACAGGTGGCCGGTCTCATTGTGAGGCTTCTGCATGACCCACTTCCCTCTTGAAATATTCTTACACAAGCTCTCTGTGTCCAAAGATGCTATGGACTTCCTTTTGTCATTAGCCGAATGACACCTGCTCAGATATACCCCCTTCCTCTCCATAAATTATTCCCCATCAAGAGTGAATGGACTGGCACACAGCTGGTGCACAAAAGAATTTCTAAAATGAATCAATGAGCTATCTAATTTCAAAGCTCAGATTCTTAATTCTGTACTATCCAGTGATAAAATTTTTGTACATAAATTTCTATCACCATAATTATTTCCTTGAGGAAATCAATATTGCACCTTTAATCTCAAATTTTCATCAGGCTGCTGAGGAATTTAATAAACTACAATATATAAACACAGAGACTCCAAGATTATTTTCTTCTTTCTCCTAAATGTCAACTCTACTGAAAATATAAACAGAATGAATCAATAGTACACACAGAATAATTTCTAACAATCAGATGTAGTGAAAACTGCATTCTTTCAGAAAGAAATATGCAGATTCCAAACAGATTTTTTTGGTGCTAAAAGATTATTATACTTTCTATTCCACCGTCCTTGTCAAAAGTACTGCTTCTGAGAATGGTGGGTAACCTGTTTTAATCAACTTTATTGCAGGAAAGGGTGGATTGTAAATGAAAGACAAGACCCATGAAATGGAACCTAAACCTTATTCTTTTAGTCTAAATGTAGAACTGTGAAGAGGCGTTCCTCATTGAAAACAGATAAAACGTCCCTAGAACTAGACTGCTGCCAAACTCCTGCTAGAGGACTCGAGCGGCTGCCTTCATGGCACTGCTGTGTCCCCATGCCCAAGTGCATCGGCCAAGCAGTGAGGGGCAGGGCATCTTAGCCTAGTTTTAAAATGATTGCTTTGCTCTGTCTCCACTTCAAGAGTCTTTCTCTAACAGGAGGAGACACTGTCTACTGGGGGAAAAAAAAACCCACTTTTATTAGCTCTTAATTATAGTGTCGCTGTTCCCAATGTTACACTATAGCAAAGATCTCTGCCTGTATTGCCATTATAAACTCTATTTTCAGTATGGGTGACTCAGAATAATGTCTGCTCCCTCAAATTTGACATGCAGGACTGAATTTTCAAAACCTTTGCTGATAGGCAATGTGTAAACCCCTCTAAAGTGAGTGGAACCCCCTAACCTTCTCAAGACACTTCCCAGCACTCCTTACATCCAAAGTGTTTAAAATGAGACTAAAAAAAAAAAGTGAAACAAATATGGCTCCCACACTCTTAAAAAGCAATGAACATTTCCATATTTCAAACAGAAACAAATCTCAGGTGGGTAAAATCACTGAAGAATCTAATCTGGAAATGTGATTAAAATATTTCAAAATTATTAAAGCTATATGTTCACATAATTAGCCTCTTTTAATTCACTTTTCCCAATTCTTCCAACCCCATTTTCCAAAAGGAACCACTTTTTAACATTTACTGAGTCTCAGGGTAAAATGCAGGAGATGCAGGTTCTATCCCTGGGTTGGGAAGATCCCCTGGAGGAGGAAATGGCAATCCACTCCAGTATTCTTGCCTGGAAAATCCTATGGACAGAGGAGCCTGGTAGGCTGCTGCAGTCCATGAGGTCGCAAGAGTCAGACATGACTTAGTGACAAAACCACCATATGTCGCCCCAGTAGTTTCAAGCACATGTGTTATTTCCTACGTCCTGGGTATTAGGCAGCCTGTTTCTACTTCTTTCTAAGAGCAGCATGATGTATAGAATTGTGTGTACAGCTCTATCATACACGTAACTATATATATATATATATACATATACATATATATATGCAGTCATGTATAGAATCTATTTCTGTAAATGTAATTTATACATTTCTCCACTTGAGAAAGGTATTCATTCTCCAAAGAATTATTCATTCTCCAAATGAATAAAATCATTCGATTATGTTAAAAAAAAATAAGAGTGGCATGACGGTTCTCTTCCTGTGTCCCTTGGGCTCTCTGCTCTCCGCTTTGCTATCCCGAATTCTTTCACCTGCATCCTACAGGGCTAAGGTGAACCACATTCACATCCCATTGTATAAAGGCTCTTCCAAGTTTATTTATTGTTGCCAACTGTCTTCCAAAGTGGGGAGACCACCGACACTCACATTGCTTCAAAATGCTTGCTGACATTTGGTATGTTACTCTTTCAAATCCTGGCCAATGTGACATGTGAAATGATTTCTCACTGATATAATTAAATCTTTTACATTTCTAAATGTGAAAAGCTAACACAATTTTATTATTGTGTTGAAGGTTTAAAGTATTACACTGGTGAATACTAATTTGGGGGTTTGGGTTTTATAATTGTCATTTTTCTTGCACACGTTTCAAGAAAAATACCAACTGTTTCTAAACTTCCCATTCAATCAGGTATGCTATAAAGTTTTAAAAATTTTATGATGAAACATTAAGAGGTCAGAAGGTTGTCAAGAGCAATAAACACACGTGTACCAAACGTTGAAGAATTATCACTACAGCTGAAGTGCTGTGTACTCCTTGTTGACGGCGTGTTCTTCCCCTTGCCAGAATAGATTTCTGTATGTAAATGTAGTCCTATTAAAAACAGTGCTGTGTTGCATGCTTTAGGATGTTACCACATGTGCACATTTCTCTGCAAGTTAAATTTTTCATTAAACATTACCTTTCGTGAGAGTCATTCATGTCAAAAATTGTAACTGTAGTTGTTTGCTTTTCAGTTACCTAGTTTTCTGTTATATAAATATATGAATCCTTCCAACGTTTCAAGGGCCACTTATGATGTTTTATTCTGAGCCATTGTAAGGTTGCTATGAACAATCCCTTTCATGTAAAATAGCGAGAGTTTCTGTAGACACACACTTAGGACTGGATTAACTGAGACATGGGTGTAGTTCTTCCAACTTTATTTATTATTGCCAACTGTCTTCCAAAGTGAGGAGGCCACCAACACTCACATTGCTCTAAAATTCTTGCCAACGTTTGGTATTATTACTCTTCCAAATTCTGGCCAATGTGACATGTGAGATGATATCTCACTGTGTTTAATCTGAGGATCCTTGGTAATCTGAGGATTATTATTGGTAAGGCTGAGGATCTCTTCATATATTTATGTATGCCATGCTAAGCCATTACAGTCGTGTCCGACTCTCTGTGACCCCATGGACTGTGGCCCGCCAGGCTTCTCTGTCCATGGAATTCTCTAGGCAAGAATACTGGAGTGAATTGCCATTCCCTTCTCCAGGGGATCTTCTGAACCCAGAGATTAAACCTGGGTCTCCTGCACTGCAGGTGGATTCCTTACCGTCTGAGCCACTGTAACAATATACCCTTTCACTGTTTTTGTTTCTCTAAATCTTAAGAGAGCTTTCTTGGAACCCTCCTACATGGCAAGTGGGAATGTAAATTGGTACAGTCACTATGGAAAACAGTATGGAGGTTCCTTAAAAAAACTAAAAACAGAGCTACCTTATGACCATGCAATCCCACTCCTGGGCATATACCAGAGAAAAACATGATCTGAAAGGAAATGTGCACCCCAATGCTCATTGCAGCTCTGTTTACAACAGCTAGCACATGGAAGCAACCTAAATGTCCACCAACAGATGCACAGATAAAGAAGATGTGGTCCATATACACTGCAATATTACTCAGCCATTAAGGGAGCATTCTTTACCCAAAGATCATTAAGGTGTTTCACATTTTGCTCTAAACACTTTAGATTTTGTCTCTCAAATGTTTACCTTTAATCTACCTGAAACTGATTTTTACAGTTGGGCTGATGTGGGGGAACATACTCAGAAACACATATACCCCACAGCTCCCATCCACACCCACCTGCATTCCATATGCACACACTCACCATATGCACCTCATCCCTTCCACACACAACCACATACCCCCACACCACACACATCACCCACTCACCTTCCGCACATACCCACACCCTCAGCACCATTTACTGAAACACTTCTGTAGCCTTTGAATTATTTCAGTCACTGCCTCTGTTTCATGACCATGTTACCATACACACTAGCACGGCTACTTCTGGACCCTCCTATCCACTCCACTCTCCTCTGGGCATCTTGACGTCTGGGAGAACATCAGCGTGGCCCAGCTGCACTTCTCAGTTCTGAACATCTTATGTAGTATCTTGGCTAACAATATACATTTTAAAAAATTTGTGCTGTGGACCCTAGATTGTAATTATGTGTATGGTATGTATCATATATCTAAAAAAGGTAAGCGCCTAAGTGGAGAGAGGCTATATTTAAGATAGTCTTTGTGCATGTATAGTTTTAGGTGCTTGAGGAGTGTTTAATTCATGGAGGAAAAAAAATTCATTTCTTGCACGTCAACTGAAGTAGAGTGTGGTAATAAAACTAGCCAAGCACTTCATTTCTTGCCACGCTGACACTGAAGTGGAAGCACAGTACCAGGCAGGGGCCTGTGCCCCTCTGTCTGTCCCAGTCCCCGCAGGTGGCGTCAGTCTAAGCGGGAGGTGGGGGTCAGGGGGTGGGGAAGACTCTGGGGCCAAAGAAGCAGCGGTCGTGTGTGAGGAGGCCTGGCACAATGAGATGGGGACTTGTGGAAAGGATGGCCAACCAGAAAATGCAGATAAATTCACACAATCCAATTTACAAAAAAGTGCTGGGTTGGCCAAGTAAAAGAAATGCTTATACCTTGCTGGCCCCAGGCTGAGACCTCTAGTCATCTAAATACATGCCATGGTCCTGACGGCACAGACGTGGATAACGTGAATGTTTTCTAAGCATATTTTCTCATGGGCACTGCTTTTAATAAAGTGCCATAGTTAGTTTGGTATAATCAGATTTTAGTTCCACCAGATTTCCTGACATTCTATATTACAGCTTTGGCTAATAAATTTAAGATGAATTTCCTCCTTAGTGAAATGGGGATAATAGTAGTAATACTTGCTTCATAGGGTGAAGATTAAATGAAATGAAGCATGAAGTGCTTAGGAAAAAGCACTAATATTGAGTAATCACTTGATTATCTTTCTTATTCATCATCATTTGCACATGCAAATGTTTCCACTTTTTTGATTTCCACAAATATCTTGCATTGGTTAATAAAACTAAGAGCATATATTGAACTTTATTTTTCATTCTACCTGACAAAATCCAGAAGATACACTTTGTTTTCTTAATTTGACTGTTCAAAGCTTGCCCTTAATGTCAGATTTAATGGGTCTGGTGAACACATATACTTCTATGAGACAGAACATTTGTTTTTAATCATGATTTCTCTCCTGGACAAATTTCTGAGCTAAGCATATCTTTAAAAGACTAAATAAATAAATAAGAGGAAAGAAAATCTCCAAGTTTTTTTAAAAAAATGTTTATATGAAGAATTGAAATACTCTGACAAATTCAGTACTTTAGAGTTAATCTAAAAAATGAAAGATATAAATCTTGAGTTGGACAGGTGGTCCTTTATAGACAAGTTAACCAAGGTTTTAATCTTTCCACAGACTTTTGACCCAAACCTTCAGTTATGAAAAACTTTCCGCAGAGCACCCACCCACATGCACACATACTTATAAATGCAATAGAGTCCTGAGGCAGGAGGCAGACGGCGCACCCCTCAGCATAAAGGAATGGACATTCATTCCCTATTGACCACTCCAAAGTGAGAACAGCAGGACAATCGAAGGAGGAGGCTGTGCCCTGCCCAGGCCCACATGTTTCTCATTCCTGAAGTCAGGAGATCTCCTCAACCAGAAGTGCGCGGAAAAGCTCCTTGGAGGTCACAGGGAGTGATGTCAGTTAACGCCAAGTTACTTGCACTCTTTTGCGGTAGAAACCATACTGGCTAAGAGACGCATGTGCACACAGGGATGGATCCTGAGATACACCAAATATGGACTGTGAACTGGGCAAATCAGAATGATTACCAAAGCAAAACAGAAAGAAATGCCCCATGTAAGTGATTTAAACTGCTACAAGGGTGCAACTCAGGGACTCTTGCTCTGAGTCTGCCCGTGTGTCCATCCACACATGCTGGACTCTTTCCTCTTAATAACTACTTCACTATTTCTGTCTTTGTGGAAATTCTTTTGTGCAAAGCTGAAGGGCCAGAGCCCTTGTCACTGACTACTGGTCTAGTGGCTAGGATCTGGGGCTTTCACTGCCATGACCCGGCCTCCATCAGTGGGTGGGAGCCAAGCTCTGCTCCAAAGACGTTACAGGCCATCTGAGATGGCTGTAGTGAATATGATGAATCCAAATAAATTTCTAAGACTTGGCAGAATAATGTGCCCAAGAGGTGTCATTATGCAAACTTCTCAAAAATTATTTGGATCTTCCATTCCAGGAAAGCTCCACTACTGCTTTTTCACTCTTTAAAGATATTAGAAATGGAAAGTGATATATTTTAAAACACATTAGATATGAGTAATATAAAACATATTTTAAATCTGCTTATGGTGACCAGCTCTCAAAACAGAAGGATGCGTCCAGAAGCATGTCAGGTAATGGTGCAGTAAACATCCAGCAGTGAGATTAACCAGTTAGAGCAAATATGACCGGAAGTCCAACAAAAGAGATGGGGGAGTATGGAAAAGATCAGCTAGGAAAAAGACAAATCCTATTCTGGCACTTCACACAAACACCTGATCACACTCAAACACCTAGAATTCCTTGTCACTTTCTTAACTCAGTTAAATACTAGGTCTTGAGGACTGAGGCAACTAGGAAGAAATTTCTTAACAACAGGGATCAATAATCAGTGTAGTTCTAGCTATGTTCATTAAAGACTAACCACTGCAGAAACTAGGTCACAGCAACTAGAAAACAGAACTCTCTCTATATAAAACAATAGTTTTCAAACACTGTACAATAGGCAGATTTGAGCGGAAAGAAGAGAAATTTAAAGAGAAAGAAACAAGTAAGGTCAGCCCAGATCACTGCTTGGAGGAGGCGTCTAACTAAGGTCCAGCAGTAAAGAGGGTGCCTGGAGCTGTGTGCTGAGTTGATGAGCTGAAGGGGGAGTCTGATGAGGCTGAGGTGGCTGTAATTTATGGAGCAGAGAGAGAGAAAGAAGCTGCACAGAGAGACAGCTCTGAAGATCTGTGGAGGAATCCCAGGCTCTTGGCCAGAGCACTGATCTGCACACACATGAAAGGAAATGGATGGATGCATCACAGATAAGGAGCAGAATGAGTAGTTTTAAGAGCTCACAGAGGGCTAAGAATAGTTTGTATTCTCATCAGACAGATTGGAAAGACTTCATTACACCAGGGCACTGAAGAGAATCTAAAGAAGAGTACTAATGCTTTAGTAATGGAGCTAAGTAAGTCCCCAAACAAAGGCTGCTCTGAACCCATTGTGTGTGCATGCGTGCTAAGTCACTTCAGTTGTTTCCGACTCTTGGCGACCCCATGGACTGTAGGTCGCCAGGCTCCTCTGTCCCTGGGATTTTCCAGGCAAGAATACTGGAGTGGATTGCCATGCCCTCCTCCAGGGGATCTTCCCAACCCAGGGATTGTAGCCACATCTCTTAAGTCTCTTGCATTGGCAGGTGGGTTCTTTACCATTGGCACCACCTGTGGAGCCTGGCTCTACCATGACAATGGGTAAAGGCAAGCCTTTAAAGGGTTCAGCTAATCAGCAAGTCACTCATCTGGGCAATGGAATAAAATCCAACATCCTCTAAAGGAACAGAACCAAATCCACCTGAAAAATGTCACAATGTCTGGCATCCAAATAAAAATTGCTAGGAATGCAAAGAATGTAACAGTCCCAGAAAAGATAGAATGAATATGAAGAGAAGGACCTTAAAACAGCTATTGTAAACATGAAAAATATGCTCACGGATATTAAGAAAGATACAAACTTGATAAGGAGAGAAAGAGAGGATAAAAAACTTCACTTTGCAGTTTCTAAGATAAAAATACTATATGTGGAATAAAAATACTATGGGAAACTTGAAGAAAAAGCAATAAAAATTATTAAAATAAAGTACTGAAGAAACAAACAAAAAAAGAGTTGGAAAAAAATGTAATATGGTGTAATATATAGGGAACTAGGGTCCCAGAAAGAAGGGTGGGTACTATAAAAATGATGACTGAAAAATTTCCAGAATTGGTGAAAAACATAAACCGATGAATCCAAGAACTTAAAAATAATCACCAGGCAAGGAAAACATAAAGTAAAACACCTCGCAATAAAACTACTTAAAATCAAAGAGAAAAATTTTGAGAGTGGCCAGAAGGGTAGAAACCCACACTACGTACAGAGGAACAAAAACTGATAGCAGACCTTTGTCTCAACCACAACGGGCAGAGAACAACAGAACAACATATTAAAATTTTAAACAGAAATTAAAGCACTGTCAAGGAATTTTACACCAGTGAACATAAATTCCTAAAGTTAAGGTGCAGCACAAATTATTTTGAAAGCCAATAAAACATGAGAACATTTCTCACCGACAGTTTACTATAAGATATATTGAAAGAAATTGTTCAGGCAGGAATAAAAAAGGATACTAAGCAGAAATGTGAAATTGCAAAAAGGAACCCAGTACACCAGCAATGGTCAGTATGTGAGTAAAAGTAGAGAATACATTTCTTTTTACAGCAAAAATAATAATGTAGTATGAGTTTAATAAACATAATTAAAATGTACGATAATAGCACATCCCTAGTAAAGAGAAAGGGGACTAACCTGCTATAAAGGTTTCAAAGTGCACACAAAGTGGTAACATTTGAAGGCAGGCTGACAAGTTAAAGATTATACTGTAAACCCTCCAGCAATCGTTAAACATATTAAGTAAAGATGTACAACTAATACGCCAACAGGTGAAGAAAGACTGAACCACACACATCCACACACAATCCCATAAAAGGCAGAGAAAGAGGAAAAAATAAAAATCAAAGAGCAAGATGGCAGAATTAAAGTCAACAATATCTGTAATTTCTATAAATGTAGACACTCCAATTAAAAGACAGTTGGTTGAAAAGACCCACCAGTACATTGTATAAAACAATTTTAAAGACAAGATCATGGAATAAGACAACAAAGCTAGAAAAGATTTCTGTATATTATGCAAAAATTGAAAAGAAAGCTAGAGTCACTATATTAATATTAGATAGATATCAAACTAAGGAATGTGACCAGGAATAAGGAAGGTCTTTTCATGACAAAGGGATCATTTTATCAAGGCAACATAAAACACACAGTTTTCAGGAATGCAAAACAGTACAGTTTGGAAAGTTTGTAAGTTTATTACAAAGTTAAACGTATACTTAGTATACAGCCCAGCATTCTCACTCCCTCACCCTAAGGCCCCTTCTGAAAAGAGATGAAAACATTTCTATATGCATAGACTTGTTTGAGAATATCCAAAGCAAGTTTATTTACAAAGCCTCAAACTGAAAACACAAAAGCCCAACTGGTGCATGTGTAAACTGTGGGATATCCCAGCAACGGAATGAATCTGCAAAGAACACGACCAAGCAAAATAAGCCAAGCACAAAAAGGTATGCAGGATTCCATTCACTGAAATAAGAAAGAGAAAGTTCAGTGCCCAAGGACAAATAAGGGATGCCATTGGGAGTAAAGGCGGAAGGAATTAACTACTAGAACTTTTTCAGCTAATGAAAATGTTATATGTCTTGGTTGTGATGGTAGTCACACAACTATATACATTTTTAGAACTCAGATGATGTACTTGAAGTTGATAAACTTTCAGTTCAGTTCAGTTCAGTCACTCAGTCTTGTCCAACTCTTTGTGACCCCATGAACTGCAGCATGCCAGGCCTCCCTGTCCATCACCAACTCCCGAAGTTTACTCAAAGTCATGTCCATTGAGTTGGTGATGCCATCCAACCATCTCATCCTCTGTCGTCCCCTTTTCCTCCCCTTCAATCTTTCCCAGCATCAGGGTCTTTTCCAATGAGTCAGTTCTTCGCATCAGGTGGCCAAAGTATTGGAGTTTCAGCTTCAGCATCAGTCCTTCCAATGAATATTTAGGACTCATTTCCTTTAGGATGGACTGGTTGGATCTCCTTGCAGTCCAAGGGACTCTCAAGAGTCTTCTCCAACACCACAGTTCAAAAGCATCAATTCTTCGGTGCTCAGCTTTCTTTACGGTCCAACTCTCACATCCATACGTGACTACTGGAAAAACCAAAGCTTTGACTAGACAGACCTTTGTTGGTAAAGTAATGTCTCTGCTTTTTAATATGCTGTTTAGCTTGATCATAGCTTTTCTTCCAAAGAGCAAGAGTCTTTTAATTTCATGGCTGCAGTCATCATCTGCAGTGATTTTGGAGCCCAGAAAAATAAAGTCTCTCACTATTTCCACTGTTTCCCCATCTACTTGCCCTGAAGTGATGGGACCAGATGCCATGATCTTAGTTTTCTGAATGTTGAGCTTTAAGCCAACTTTTTCACTTCCCTCTTTCACTTTCATCAAGAGGTGGTGTTATCTGCATATCTGAGGTTCTTGATATTTCTCCCGGCAATCCTGATACCAGCTTGTGCTTCACCCAGTCCAGCATTTCTCATGATGTACTCTGCCTATAAGTTAAATAAGTAGGGTGACAATACACAGCCTTGACATACTCCTTTCCCGATTTGGAACCAGTCTGTTGTTCCATGTCCAGCTCTAACTGTTGCTTCTTGATATACTTTAGTGTATATAAATTATCACTGGGCTTTCCTGGTGGCTCAGCTGGTAAAAGAATCTGCCTGCAATGTAGGACCCTGGGTTCAAACCCTGTGTTGGGAAGATTCCCTGGAGAAGGAAATGGCTACCTACTCCAGTATTTTTGCTTAGAGAATGCCATGGACAGAGGAGTCTGGGGTTGCAAAGAATCAGACACGACTGATTATCTAATTATCATTAGAAATTATGCACTTTTCTGTACTGAAAAAGTTGAATTATCTTGTCCATACTAACGTGATCTTAAAATCCATGAAAAATTGAATTGGGAATATCTAGGAAGAGACTGAGGATTAAGCCTGAAACTTCAAGGCTCCTCCCGCAACCCCTGTCTCAAAGGCAGAAGTGAAGAGCCCTGAGTGATACCGCACGCGTAGGAGTGAAGTCTGGAGACTGGGCCCAATCGGCCCCATCTTACCTGAGCCATCTGTTTTCCCACCTGTTTTGGGTTCTGGAGTAGGATCAGAAACAGAGACTGAAGCAGAGGCAGGTAACAGGCAGAACTTCTTATGTTGCTAAAAAAGAAAAAGCCTGTGACATCTAAAACTGCCCTAATCAACCAGAAGTTCTCAAAGGAGATAAGTAAGGCTTTGAAGCAGTCATTTTAAAGGATCCAGGGTCAGATCCACCTGCTGATGTCAGAAAGCCTCTCAGAGAGGCTGGGGGCAACTGCAGCCCTCCTGGGGACACACAGGAGCCAGCCATTGCGGACGCCCTCTCTACCTCGGGACACTGGGCTGGCAAGCGCCTTGAGGGTCCTCCCCTTGACTTATGAGCCTCGGGACCCAGCAGCAACTCCGCCCACCGACCTGAAGGAGCCAGGAACTCAGGCCATGCAGCTAATTAGGTGAGGACACAGTCTCACCCACCAGAAGGCTGCCTTAAGACCTCCCTGAGCCCACAGCTGGCCCTGAACATGCCCTGTCCACCAGAGGGTCCAGGACCTGGCCGCACACACCAGCACACAGGACCCAGACCTGGGAGTCCAAAGTCCTGCAGCCATAGACCCCAGGACCCAGCTCCACACAGAGTGAAGAGGCACCGGCCCCAGAATCTCCTGGGCCTTGGCCCCACTCCCCAGGGAGCCTGCTCTAGCCTTGGGACCAGCATCACCCACCAGTAGGCAGAGACACACCCAAGGAAAACGGTGGCCTTGGAGCCTGCAGACTGAGCCCACCCACGAGCTGGGCCCTGGCCTGCGTACCTTCAGGCCAACACCAGCTCTGAGAGACACTGGGTCCCTTAGCCAGCTGCCCCAGGATCCAGTTCCATGCAACAGAGGTACAATTCCAGCTCTTGCACCCCTGGATCCTTCAGTTAGAGCCCAGGACCTGGCTCTGCCCGTCACTGGGCCGGTGTAAACCTGGGGCTCACCAGGAGTGAGGCAGCCAGCCACCTTGTGACTCAGGCGCACCAACCAGTGACCAGCAACCTCTACACAAGGAACCAGACCAGGGGCCAGCCATGCCTATGAGAGTACCCATAGTAGTCAGCCCACCACAAGGGGAGGACCCACAAAGTCGTCTTACGACGAGGCACCCCTAGAGCACAGAGCCCTGGTGAGTACTGCTGGGCTATGCAGGAAGTCCCTACCCAAGGTCATTCTCCAAGGTCAGGAAATGTAACCAAGTTATCAGATACACAGAAATGAAACCAGCAGCTAAGGCACAACGAGATGACAGGAGAACGTGTTCCAAATCTAGGAACAAGTAGAAACCCTAGAAGAGAACTATGTGGGGATACGCAATTTAATTGAGAAAGAGTTCAAGGTACCAACTGTAAAGATGACCAAAGAACTCGGGAGAAGAATGAATGAACAGAGGGAGAAGTTAGGACTTTTTAACCAAGAGTTAGAAAATACAAACAACAACTAAACAGAGATGAAGAATACAATAACTGAAATGGAAAAATACCCTAGAAGGAATTGGCAGTAGATTAAATGAAACGGAGGAACGGATCAGTGAACTGGAAGACAGTAGTGGAAATCACTGTCGCTGAGCAGAAAAAAGAATAAAAAGAAATGAGGATAGTTTAAGAGATCGCTGGGGGCAATATCAAGTGCAATAAGATTCTCAACATAAGGGCACCAGAAGGAGAAGAGAGACCGTGGAAGACAACATACTTGGATGTATAAAAGCCAAAAACTTCCCTAACCTGGGAAAGGAAACAGACCTCTTGATTGAAAATCCACAGTCTGAAACAGTATCAATGCAAAGGGGGCTACACTGACATACTGTAATTAAAATGGCAAAAATTAAAAATAAAGACAGAATATGAAGAGCATCAAGGTAAAAGCAACAAATTACTTACAAAGGAGCTCCTATAGGGCCACCAGCCAACTTTTCAGCCAAGAGGTGGAAGCAACCTAAGTGTCCATCAACTGATAAATGAATAAAGAAGATGTGAGATACACCCCCACCAACACACACAAAGGAATATTACTCAGACATGAAAAAGAATGAAATTCTGCCATTGGCAACAATATGAATGGATCTGGAGGGTATCATGGCTAGTGAAAAAAGGCAGACAGAGAAAGACAAATACTGTGTTTCACCACTTATTCCTGGAATCTAAAAATCAAATGAGTGAATATTACAAAAAAGAAACAGACTCACAGATATATAGATCCAGCTAGTGTTTACCTTGGGGAGAGGGGTGGGGGAGGAGCAATATAGGGGTGGGAAATTAAGGGGTAAAAACTACTATGTATAAAATAAGCTACAAGGATACATTGTACAGCACAGGGAATTACAGCCAATACTTTATAATAACTATAACTGGAGTATAACCTACACAATTTTTGAATCACCATATTATACACCTGAAGATAATATTATAAATCAATTACACATCAATAAGAAAAGAATAAATATGATACGCAAAATAATAAAGAGAGAGATGCAGGAAATGCCCTGGAGACAATTCTTCATCTTCAGGTGTTTCCTTGCCCCTTTTCCCTAAGCTGTTAGACTTCACTTTCACTCGCAACTGGCGTGCAGACACAACGTTGTTAGAGAAAACGAGTAGCCTGGTGGGCTAGTGCACAGGGTGCCTAGAAAAGGTGGTGGGGAACATGCTAGAATCTGCTAATACATGGAGGAGAATGTGCACAGCGCAGACGGAAGCAGCGGGACTGTGCATCTCGGCACTGCACGCCTGCGTCTGGAAGAGCAGCCTAATGCTGAGCACACGCAGCAGCTATCTCAGTCTATCCATTGTACTGTCTACTGCACCTGCCACTTCACCCTCCGCAAAGGCCATTCTAGACACAGACATACTCCTTCCCACCTGGACTTGCAACATCACGTGTCAGCAGACAATCCTGTCACGTGGGCCTCCTTACCTTTTCCAGGGCTAAGCACACACGTTGCGTACACACACCTGCCCCCCCTCCACAGAGGTGCACACTCCACATGTGCCTGGATCACATTTCTAGCCCTCCTTGCTTTGTCTCCAGGGCCTCACACTATTTACTGTTCTATGTGTTATAAGTTGAACCTTTCCTTCAACCACCAGAAATGGAAACTCCATGAAGATAGGGCCCTTGTCCTTTCTATATACTACTATATTTTTGATGCCTAGCGCATGGCAGGTACTCAAAATTATTTGTTGAAGGCAGGAATAAATAGATGAATAAGAGGTTAGAAATGAATAACCTTTGAGTCTTCCGGTTCTGAAGTTCTAAAATCCTATTCACAGAAGATCAAGTTACATAAGGGATTTATGATTCAGGGTTAGAGGTTTTATCAAATTTCACTAACATTTCTCTAAACATCATTTTTCTTTATTCCTTTACTTCAGATAAATTCACTTTAATTCTGAGCTTGTCTTAAAGATGAAATAAATGAAACAGGAAATGTCAACAAATGAAGCTTACTCTTCTTTCCATCCATATCTGCATGGATTTTCCGAGCCAAGAATCCGCTTTTGTACACAGCAGCATTGGGGTCGTGAGGAATGTCCAGGAATGGGTTGGTAGTGCTCCCAATACGGCTGATGGTCTTTGGATGTGTCCCATTAGCCTTCTCATCGGTACCTTCGGACACAGACTTTTTTTTCTCTTCATCATCTCTAAAAGGATGAAACAAAGATGGGACACAAGGGTTGAGTAACACAATATTCACTGAACAGAGTTATCTCGTGTAAGACATGATCACACTTTCTAATGGTCTATCAGTCCTGATGACCATGACCACGATAAGAACAGCTGTGGTCCCCTGAACGTCTCCTGTGTGTGAGGTATTAGTGAGCATGGCGGTCCCGTAAGACTGACATTAGCATCCTATACCGCAGGTACGGAAACAGACTCGAAACTTAAGATAGTGCCAAACACACAGAATACGATAGGGAGAGATTAAGTCCAGTGAACAGTATTAGACTATGTCTGCCAAATAACCAGGCAATCTCTCCTAATAACACCTCAGGTACAGCTGTCAGTGGGTTTGGATGGGGCACCACGCACAGTGCTTTGGCATCTCAAAGCTGCTGCTTTCCCACACATCCCATCACCAACTGAGGAAGTCCCTAGTTGCCCAGCCCTGCCTTCCGAACCCCCGTTCCTTCAAGCAGGGAAAGTTTAACTCTGATGTTACAATCTACATTAAGGATGAAGGAGGCAGTCAGAATCACTTAATACAGATGGGAAGAGGAAGAGAAAGTTAATCAGCTCTGATATACTTCTGGGAAACACTTACCCAGGATAAGAGCATTTGTCCTAGTTCACCTGCTTCAATGTCCTGACTCACCTCTGGATTCACTGCTGTTAAACTTTGAATATCGAATTTTTTAACCAAAATTTCTACCAAAATATGGAAATCTAGACTATGGAATCTAGAAAAACGGTACTGATAAACCTACTTGCAGGGCAGGGATAGAGAGCGGACTTATGGACACGGCAGGGGAAGGAGAGGTGGGATGCACTGACATAGACACGCTAGTGGAAGGCCGTATAGCACAGGGAGCTGAGCGCAGGCCCCCTGACAACCTACAGGGGTGGGCTGGGCTGGTGGGAGGGAGCGGATATATGTATAGCTCATTCATGCTGTTATACAGCCGAAATTAACACAATATGATAAGGAATGATCCTCCAATTAAAGATAAAAACTAATAATAAAAAATTCAACCAAAATAGCCACCACCAAAATATATTTAAAATAAACCACAAGCTTAACAATCATCAAAATTGCCTGTTTGGTTATCAGAGAAAAATAGTGTTTTTTTTCTCCATTGGTATTTTATTAATAATTGTGATAACACCGGACTCAGGTAACTATATTTTACTTTTAATTTAACTTTTATTAATACACAGTTTTGGGTTTGCAAAGATAAGAGTTCCCTTATGCTCACCAACCAGTTTCTGCAGTGTTAACACTTGTTTTTTGTTTTGGTCACACCACGCAGCAGCGGGGATCTTAGTTCCCTTACCGGAGACAGAACCCAGGCCCGCTGCAGGGGGAGCATGGAGTCCTAACCCCCGGACCCCCATGGAATTCCCCCCAGTGTTAACACCTTACATAACCAAAATAAAACTGTCAAAATCAAGAAGCTAATGATGCAATACTAAGAAGTAAACTTCAGACTTCATTCAGATTTCACGTTTTTTTTTCCACGAATGTATTCTCGTTTCCAGGATCCTATCTGTGACCCCACAGTGCACTTGGCTGTCATGAGCCCTTTGTCGCCTCCAGATGGTGACAATTCTTAGGCTTTCCCTTGTCCTTCATGACCTGGACACATGCAAGAGTGCTCCTCAGCAGTTCTGTAGGTCTGTTTGATGTCTTCTCATGATTAGACTGGGGCTATGCATTCTTGAGAAGGATCTCATGGGTGACACTCTCTCAGCCCACCACGTCAGGAGGTATGTGTTTTATCATTAGGGAGATGTACCTGGATTACTTGCTTAAGGTGGCTTGGGGCAAGTTTCTGTACTGTGAGGTTACTATTTTCCTTTGTAAATGATTTGGGGGAGATACCTTGTGACTATGGAAACATCTTGTTTCTCCTTAAGCTTCTGACCACTAATTTTAGCATTCATCTGTGCATCTTGCCTATGAAAATAATATTGTAGAGATCTAATGGCGATTTTTGTTATTTTCCTAATTTCTTCATTACTAAGTAGCATTCTTCTGTGAGTATGGACACATATTGTTCAAATTTTTCCAGCTTTGGTCATTGGATGGCCTGCAAAGCAGGCTTCCATGTCCTAGCAACATGTCTCATCATTTTTCCTTTCTGTTTTGTAAGTACATCCTTTCTTTCAGATACCAGAAGGTGCAACCTCCAAGCTCATCTTCTATTTTCTTTATCTCAGTCCTGGAAGAAACCACTCTCTAAGGAGTCCAGTTCTATTTACTGGAGAATGGTATTTAGAAACCAAATTATTTAGAAATCAATGTTATGTGTTCTCACTGCCTCTAGGTCCTCTCAACAGAAACACCTAGGGAAATGTGTGTGTGATATATATATACATATGCATATATATAAATATATAAAACATACATATATATACATCCAGCTATCTATCCCTCCCTCCCTCCCTTTCATGAGTTCATATAAACACATCGATATCTCCAACCCAAGCCAGCAAGACAAAATTCATTCCAGCCTTTGCCCTTTGCTTATTTGTACTTCTTCAACAGTGAGAAACCTGGCTCTCTTATCTACAATATACTTATTCATTTATATGTTCAACCTTAATAAATATATATAACAATGGTTACACAAGTCATTTGGAAAACTAATTTGGTATGGTCTGAACTATATCTTGCATTCCCCACACTGTGGCCAATATTTAAGAAATGAACAGACACAAAATCTACTACTCCTTGAGATGCACAGTTCGGCGGAAATGCACAGCGCGTCACGCGTCCACCATCACAGCACCAAACGGAACAGTTCGCTCACCCCCGAATTCCCTCTGTCATCCTCTTTTAGTCAATTCCTCTCCCTGACCAATTCTTGGAAACTACCAGTCTCTCTTCCTTTCCAATAGTTTTGGCATTCTTAAAATGCCTCATAAATGGTTTATTTTACTTGGCAAAACACATTTAAGGTTCACCCATACTGTTGCAAGAATCAATAGTTTGTTCCCACTTATTGCTGAGTACTATTGTATTTTCTAGACATACAGTTTATTTATGCATTTACTTTCCCCTACCTGACCTCCAGCTTTATTGAGGTAAAACTGATTTATTTACTTATTTTTAATATCTATTATTTTATGTCTGGCTGACTGGGTCTTTGGTGCTGCATGTGGGCTTTCTTTGGTTGCGGTGAGCGGGGGCTACTCAGTAGCTGTGGTGCGAGGGCTTCTCATTGCGGTGGTCTGTCTTGTTGCAGGGCTCTGGGGTGCACAGGCTTCAGCAACCGTAGCATGCAGGCTAAGCTGCCCCACAGCATGTGGGAATCTTTCCGGGCCAGGCATCGAACTGGTGCACCTTGCATTGCAAGGCAGATTCTTAACCACTGTAACACCAGGGGAGCACCTAATTTACTAAGGTGTTTTAAGTATACAGCCTAATCATTTGATATACACATACATTGTGAAAGGTTCCCCAATATCGAATTAACAAATTCAATACCTCACATATTTACAGCTGTATTTATTTTTGGTAAGAAACTTAAGTACATCTCTCAGGAAATTTCAGTTCTACAATGCACTGTTACCAACTGTAGTCACCATGCTTTATATTATTTCCTCAGAATTTACTAATCTTTCAGTATCAAGTTTGTACCCTCCGAATATCTCTCCCTATTTCCCCCACCCCATAGGCCCTGGAAATCACTTTTCTACTCTGTTTCCGTTTAGTCGCCAAGTTGTGTCCAAATCTTGTGACCCCATGGACTGTAGCCTGCCAGGCTCCTCTGTCCATGGGATTCTCCAGGCAAGAATACTGGAGTGGGTTGCCATCCCCTTCTCCAGGGAATCTTCCCAACCAGGAAACGAACTCGGGTTTCCTGCACTGCAGGCAGATTCTTTACCAACTGAACTATGAGGGAAGCCTTCTGTTTCTGTAAGTTAAACTTTAAAACTAAACTTTAAACTTAACTTTAAAACTTTTAACTAACCTTTAAAACTAAAGAGCCTCTTGATGAAATTGAAAGAGGAGAGTGAAAAAGTTGGCTTAAAACTCAACATTCAGAAAACTAAGATCATGTTATCCGGTCCCATCACTTCATGGCAAATAGACGGGGAAACAGTGGAAACAGCAACAGACTTTATTTTGGGGGGGCTCCAAAATCACTGCAGATGGTGATGCAGCTATGAAATTAAAAGATGCTTGGTCCTTGGGAGAAAAGTTATGAGCAACCTAGACAGCATATTAAAAAGCAGAGACATTACTTTGCCAACAAAGTTCTGTCTAGTCAAAGCTATGCTATTTTCAGTAGTCATGTATGGATGTGAGAGTTGGACTATAAAGAAAGTTAAGCACCAAAGAACTGATGCTTTTGAACTGTGGTGTTGGAGAAGACTCTTGAGAGTCCCTTGGACTGCAAGGAGATCCAACCAGTCCATCCTAAAGGAGATCAGTCCTGAATATTCACTGGAAGGACTGATGTTGAAGCTGAAACTCCAATACTCCAATACTGATGCAAAGAGCTGATTTCATTGGAAATGACCCTGATGCTGGGAAAGACTGAAGGTGGGAGGAGAAGGGGACGACAGAGGATGAGATGGTTGATGGCATCACTGACTCAATGGACATGAGTTTGAGTAAACTCCGGGAGTTGGTGACGGACAGGGAGGCCTGGTGTGCTACAGTCCATGGGGTCGCAAAGAGTCAGACACGACTGAGCGACTAAACTAAACTGAACTGAAACTTTAAAAACAATTCTAGATATAAGTGATTCCCTATGGTATTTACCTTTATCTGATTTATTTCACTTAGCATAATGCCCTCCAGTTCATCCAGGCTGTCAAAAATGACAGAACTCCTTTCCTATTTCAGGGCTGCACAGTATACCTCTTTCTGTGTGTGTGATATCTTTATCCATTCATTCACAGATGGACATTTGGTTGTTTTCATATTTGGCTATTGTAAATAATGCTGCTCTAAACATGGGAGTACAGAAACCTCTGAAATAATTTCTTTATTTTGGCTATATATCTAAAAGTAGGATTGCTGGATCATATGGTAGTTCTATCTTCAATTTTTTGAGGAACATCTGTAATCTTTTCCATAGTGGCTGTACCAGTTTACATTGCCACCAATAGTGCTTTTGTGGGTTCTCTTTTTGTCACATACTTGCCAGCATTTGTTACCTCTTCTCTTTTTGATAACAGACATCCTAACAGGCAATATCACATGATGCATTTCCATGATAAGTGATGTTGAGCACCTTTACATTTACCTGTCAACTTCTTTTATGTCTCTTTGGAAAAAAAAATGTCTACTTAGGTCCTTTCCGAGCTTTTTGAGTTATTTGATTTTATGTTAATGAATTATAGAAAGTCATTGTATACTTTGGAATAATTAACCAATTGTTAGATATAAGATTTGCAAAAAGTGCTCTTATTCCATAGGCTGCCTTTTCATTTTGTCGATGGTTTCATGTTACGCAGAGCTTTTTAGTCTGACACAGCCCCACTTGTTTATTTTTGCTTGCTGCCAAAAAAAAAAAAAATCGGTCAAGATCAATATCAAGGAGGGTAATGGTTTCAGGTCTTATATTCAAGGCTTTCAGAAATTTTGAGTTGATTTCTGTGTTTGGTGTAAGATGAGGTCTAGTTTCACTCTTTTGCATGTAGATACCCATTTTCCTAACACTACTGAAGGGCCAATCCTTTCTCCACTGTACATGCTTGACTACCTTGGGAGTTAATCTCTGGGTTACTGGGTTCCATTGACCTATGCGTCTGTTTTTATGTTAGTACCATACTGTTTTGATTGTTTTATAGCTTGAAACCAGGAATTTGTGATGCATCCAACTTTGTTCTTTGCCTCGAGACTGCCTTGGCTATTTGGGGGTCTTTTGTGGTTCCATACAAATTTTAGCATTGTTCTATTCCTGTGAAAAATGCCATTGGAATTTTGATAAGGATTGCACTGAATCTTTAGATTGTTTTGAGTATTATGAACATTTAACAACATTAATTATTCAAATCCATTAGCACAGAATATTTTTCATTTGTGTCCTCTTCAGTTTCTTTTATCAATGCCTTGTAGATTTCAGTGTATACACCTTTAACTTCCTGGGTCAAATTTATCCCTAAGCATTTCATTGTTTTTGATGCTACTGTAAAACTGACTGTTTTCTTAATGTCTATTTCTGATAGTTTACTGTTGGTATATAGAAATGTAACTGATTTTTATATATTGATTTTATATTATTCACTTAATTTATTAATTCTACTAGTTTTTGGTAGACTCTTTTGGGTTTTCTGTATATACTACTTTGCCACCTACAAATAAAGGCAGCTTCACTCTTTCCTTTTCAGTTTGAATGCCTTTTATTTTTCTCTCCTAATTGCCATGGTATCCATATCTTCTTCCTGATTTTAGAAGAAATATTTTTCAAGGTTAAGCATGATGTTTACTGTGGGCTGGCCACATATGGCCTTTATTATGTTAGTATGCTCCGTCTATACTCAGTTTTTTGAGAGCCTTTATTAGAAATAGCTCTCTTGGTGGCTCAGACAGTAAAGAATCTGCCTGAAATGGAAGCCCAGGTTCCCTTGGATCGGGAAGATTCCTTGCAGAAGGAAATGGCTACCCCCACCCCAGTACTCTTGCCTGGAGAATTCCACGAACAGAGAGGAGCCTGGCGGACTATAGGCCATGGGATTGCAAAGAGTCGGACATGACTGAGAGACTAATACACACATATACATTAGAAATGGATGATGAGTTTTGTCAAATGCTTTTCCTGCATCTATTGAGATTATAAGATTTTTACCCTCTGTTTTGTTAATGTGGTGAGTCACATCTATAGATTTACAGATTTGACCCGTCCTTGCATCCATGGAATAAATCCCAGGGATCTTGACATTTGTATTGTTGAGCTCAGCTTCCTAATATTTTTTCGAGGATTGTTTGCATCTGTGTTTATCAGAAATTCTACTCACTGATTTTCTTTTCTGGACTGTCCCTGTCTGGTTTTGGTCTCAGGGTGAAGACGGCCTCATAAATGAGTCTGGCGGAGATACGCCTCTTCATTATTTTTGATAGCTTAAGGATTGCCAGTAAGTCTTCTCTGAATGTTTGGTAGGATTCACCAGGGAAGTCATCTGGTCTTGGACTTTTATTTGTTGTTTTTTTTTATTTTATCAGTAATCAAATACCTGTCCAAGTAATTACTAGTAACCGGTCTGTTCAGTTTTATGTTTTGTTTTTTCATGATTCACTCTGGGTACGTTGTATGTTTCTAGGAATTCATCCTTTTCTTCTACTTTGTCCAATTTGTTCATAAAATAGTCTCCTATGATTCTTTGCATTTCTGTGGAATCAGTTATAATCTCTATTTCGTTTCTAATTTATTTGAGTCCTCTTTACTTCAGTCCATATACAGTCTTGTTTGGAAGTGGCACCCCACTCCAGTATTCTCACCTGGAGAATCCCATGGACAGAGAAGACTGGCAGGCTACAGTCCAGGAGGTCACAAAGAACTGGACATGATTAAAGTGACTTAGCACATATACAGTGAGGTTTTTGGATGAAACTATCATTTTCCTCTATATAAATATCAGGCAAAAGAAGTAGCTACACGAATATGGGACCCACTGGCTACACATGGCTACTTAGAGCTTAAAGTGTGGGTAGTCCAAATTGAGATGTACAATAAGTAAAAAAAAAAGAAAATACACCATATTTCAAGAAGACTTAGTACAAAAAAGGAAAATATTTCAACAGTTTTTATACCTATTACATATTGACATGATAATATTCCAGATACACTGGGCTAAGTAGAAAATAACTTATAAAATTAGTTTTACCATTTTTGTTTTACTTCTATAACTACTGAAATTTTTTAAATTACTTATGTAGCATGCATCTCATTTCCTTTGGAAGGGCTGTTGTTAGAGAGGCCTGTATATCCTAAGACATATTAAAACCAAAAACAAAAACAGGAGAATAATAATTGAGAAATGTTCAACACAATATTGCTCAGTAAAACCCTGACAGTAAAATGAGGGCTGAAAGTACTCAATCCTGCAAAACAGATATTCTTCATATTACAAAAGTTAATGAAAAGACCATGTCACCTTACAGTTAAATTTACTTTATTCTTTATTGTGTCACTGCAGGGTTTTATTGCTTTTACAGATATCATAAATCTATGTTTTCCCATAAGGGAGGCTGTTTCCACTGTGTAAGGGAGCAGATATAAATTAATCCAATTTACTGAAAAAAGAATTCTATAAATTTATCTGCTATCAGCAACAGAGCTTTTGTTGTTCTCAAAATAAACTGCACCTTAAGTCCTGGACTTAGACTATCCAATGACTCATACATGATTACACAGAGGACAGAATGAAGAATGTGTTGGGAAAGTGAACTCATTTCTACAGAAAACAGCCCACCTAACTAGGACTTTTCTGTGTACACTGAGCTACTAAGACACACAAATAATTTTGTTAAAATAAGAAGAGACGTAGCAGGGCTCTCTGTCTTACTTGTGAGATGAATGATTCATACATGAATACTGTGCACATTTAAAGACCCTGGTAGAGTACATTCTACTGAGATTCCAGACATCTCAGCATCTTACAACCTACAAAAATTCCCCAACACATTCTTCATTCTGTCCTCTGTGTAATCATGTATGAACCATTGGGTGGTCTAAGTTCAGGACTTAAGATGCAGTTTATTTTGAGAACAACAAAAGCTGTGTTGCTGATGGCAGATAAATCTATTTCTCTGTTCTTTCTAAGGTCAAGTGTAAATCACAAATTTCCTGTATCCTATAGTACTTATGACTTTTATTTTTAAATAAAAAAGATAGAGAAGGAATCATACTAGTCCACCCAAGTCTTGTATTTCACTGGAACAATTGCTTCTTAGAATTGGCAAGTGCTGAACATCATTACATTGACCCAGCCACTGAACAGATTTTGAACTACCCCATTTTGTCAAGTCTTAGCATTGTGGTGTTTCAGCTGTATCACAGTTGTTAGGCTAGCACCAAACTCAAAAATTAAGCTATCTTGAAGGGATTCAGTTATATGAAATCTAAATTCTGAATTTATATATAAATTGGTGGGACTTTCATGGATGTGTGTGCGTTTGTGTCTGGGGAAGGGAGGGAGTAATAGCTGAAAAGAAAACAAAAACATTCTCCAGAGCAGAACTGGAATATTTACTTGACTTGAATTCATTCAGAAACAATCACAAAGACTATGATAATGGAGCTGGACAATAAAGATAAGCTCCAGAAATTTTCACCATTCAAACTGAAATTCTAAACTTATTAAATTAGCAACTTCTCATTCCCCCAACCCCAAACACTGGCAGCCAGTCTTCCACTTTCTGTCTCTATGAATTGGATGACTCTAAGTACACCGCCTATCAGTGGAAAGCATTTGTTTTTCGATGACAGGCTCATCTCACCTACTATAATGTCTTCTAGGTCCACTTACGTTATCACAAACAACAGGATTTTCTCATTTTTCTTGTGGCTGCATAACGTCCCATCATACATACTCCACAACTTGGTCCATTTATCCATGATGGACACTTATGTTGTTTCCATATCTTGACTATCATAAATAGTGCCGCTTCAAACATGGGAGTGCAAATAGTTTTTGAATTATTACTTTAATTTCCTTTGGATGTATTCACAGCAGTAAAATTGCTGGATCATATGGTAGCTTTGTTTTTAATTTTTTGAGAGACCTCCATACTATTTTCCACAGTGGCTACACCAGTTTACAATCCCATCAGAGGGGCAGAAGGGTTTCCTTCTTTCCACATCCTTGTCAGCATTTATTGTCTCTTGCCTTTTTGATGATGGGCATCCCTAATAAGCATGAGGTGATTTCTCATTGTGGTTTTGTATTTTCTTCATGACTAGTGATGTTGAGCATCTTTTCGTGTACCAGCTGGCCTTTTAAGTACAACTTCTTTGGGAAAATGTCTAGTCAAGTCTTATGCACGTTTGTTAATGGAATATTTGTTTTTTTGCTATTGGATTGGGTGAATTCTTTATATATTTTGGATATTACCCCTTATCAGAAAATATACAATATTTCCTCTCTCACAGGTTGCTTTTTTTTTTGGTTTACTTTATTTTACTTCTATCTCTTCAGAACAAGTTACTAAATAAAGTGGCTGAATCTCTGTTCTTCACTCTAGCATCTTTGATTTTTAAAGTTTATTTTTAATTGAAGTATAGTTGGTTTACTGTATTATATTTGCTTTTTCACTTCGTTGGTTATTTCTTTTGATGTGAAGAAGCTTTTTGTTTGATGTATTCCCACTTGTTTTTGATTTTGTTGCTTGTCTTTTAGGTGTCATATCTAAAAAATCACTGCCAGGACCCCCATCAAGATTTTTTTCTCATGTTTTCTTCCAGGAATTTCATGGTTTCAGGTCTTACGTTCAAGTCTTTAACCCACATTGACTTAATTTTTTTGAGTGGTATAAGATAGGTACCTAGTTTTATTCTTTTACATGTGAATATCCAATTTCCCCAGCAACGGATTAAAGAGACTTTTCCCCATTGAGTATTCCTGGGTCCTTCATAAGATGTCAGTTGGCCGTATACACTTGGCTTATGCTGGGATCTCAGTTCTGTTCCAGTGATCTGTTTGCTTTTATGCCATTATCACACTGTTTTCATTACATTACCTTTATAGTATAGCTTGAAATTAGGAAGTGTGATGCTGCCTGCCTGGATGGGACCCAGGGTCTGCAAGGCTCACTGTGTGGGACCCTGAATCAGTCAAGAGTGTGCCAACATCCTAGTTAGGTGAACTTACTGGTTTTGCTTTGCAGATGGAGGAAGCCTGGGGCTGTGCTCAGTGTTAAGTAGCACTGTAAACGGCGCTGCTGATGGGCAGCACAGCTTCCTGGGCGCTCTGGTAAGGCTCCCTGGCTGGGTGGGTGCAAGGTACATGTGGCAAAAGTGGGGCTATGAATTAGTCCCCCTTCCTGAACTCAGCAAGAAGAGCAGCTCCAAGCAACTGATGCTGTCTGTGTGCGGTCTTGACTCCAGCTGACCTGTGGCTCAAGTTCCCTGGCCAGACAGCTTTGGTTCTAGGGGGCGATCAGCTCTGCTTCCCCTCCTCTCAGCTTGAGCACCGCTGGGTGATGGAACTTCCAGGAGTCCTCAGCAGCCCTTTCTGTCAGATGGGGCTGGGGCCACACTCGGCAACAGGGATGACTATGACTCTGCTCTTCTGTCTGGGCTGGAGTCACCCAAGCTCCAGGGCTTCAGAAATTCCTCATCAGGGACCTCATTTAGGCAGACGTACACCCTGCTCAATTGCCCTGGTCAGACTGGGCCACTGACTTGGGTCAGCAGATGAGCACAGCTGCTGGCTGGGTTAATAATTGGCCCTGCAGGTAGGAACGTGGTCTGCCACGCCCCTCTTCCTCCCCCCGTCTCAATCAGACACCCCATACTGAGCCCCAAGGCTCCCAGGTGATTCCCAAGGGTGCGATCAGAGCAGGGACTCCTACAAAGACACGCACAGTGCTGAGTGCGGTGGGTGGGCGGTGGTTCTGGCTGGGGGCCGGTTCTCCCTTCTCATGGGGGAACCCCAGGCTCAAGGGAGAGCCCTCTGCATGGTGGGTGGGGCGCTTGCCTGGGGAAGGGGCCGTGCAGTCAGCACGCAGCTCTCCTCCTGCCCTTCTGGCACAGGCTGCTTTGTCTCTGGGGTACAGGGGTGCTTCTGACTCCTCTCTGTGTTCCAGGAATCTCTCAGGGGTGTCTTTTTTTTGTTATTTGTTCTTAGGAGGGGGAGTAAAGTCAGGGACAGCCTGGGCTGCCATCTGGATGATGTCCTTACTTCTTTTTCACTGACGTATAGTTATTGTATAACATTATGTAAGTTACAGGTGCGCAATATAGTGATTCACAATTTGAAAGGTTATACTCCATTTATAGTTATTACAAAATACTGCTTATACTCCCCATGCTGTACCATGTTTCCTTGTAGTTTATTTTATACAGAGTAGTTTGTACCTCTTAACCCTCTACCTCTGTTTCCCCTCCCTGCTTCTCTCTCTCCACTGGTGAATGCTAGCTGGTTCTCTTTGTGACTGGTTTTTTTTTTTTTTTTTTTTTGGTTGTTGTTGTTATATTAACTAGTTTGCTTTATTTTTTAGATTCCACATATAAGTGATATGACATAGTATTTTCCTTTCTCTGTATGACTTATTTTACTAAGCATAGTACCCTCCAAGTCCTTGCAGGTTGTTGTCAATGGCAAAATTTCCTTCTTTTTATGACTGAGTCCTATTCCAGTGTGCATATTTCTACGTGTGTGTGTATGTGTGTACCACATTTTTATCTGTTCATCTGCTGATGTTCACTTAAGTTGTATCCATACCTTGACTATTGTGAACAGTGCGGCTACACACACTGGGCAGCATGCATCTTTTTGAGTCAGTAATTTTTCAGGACACAGAATTTTAGGTTGGTGAGGTTTTTCTCTCAATACTTTAAATGTCTCACTATACTCTCTGCTTACATAGTCTGAGTCAGAGGTTCTTGGGTTTGTTCTTTCAAAGGTAAGGTGCTTTTCTCATCCAGCTTCTTTCAAGACTGTTTTCCTTATCTTTGATTTTCTGCAGGATGTAAATGAAATGCCTGGCTGTACTTTTTTTTTCACAGCTGTAATTCTTATCCCGCTTGGTTTCCTCGGTTTCCTGGATTGATGGCTTGGTGTCTGACTCTGGCTTGGGGCGAATTCTCAGCCACTGCTGCTTCGAGTATTTTTGGTCCCTCTTCTCCAGGCCTTGCGTGTGTCTCTCTCTCTCCTTCTCTCTCTTTTCTCTTTCTGGCACTCATTATGCGTATGTTTTTAATCTTTTGAAGTTGTCCCAGAGTTCTTGGAGATTTTGTTCCTTCTCCTCTTCCAAGTGTTTCTTCTCTTTGCTTTTCTGTTTTTGAAGTTTTTCTTGACATATTCTTAAGCTTGCAGAGATTCTTTTCTCAGATGTGACCAGTCTACTAATGAGCTCATCAAAAGCATTCTCTACTTCTGTTACAGTGTTTTTGATCTCCGGCATTTCTTTTTGATTCTTCTTAGATTTCCATTGCTTTGCTCACACTGTCCATCTGGTCTGCATGCTGTCTACTGTATTCATTAGAGCCCATGGCATAGTAATCATTGTTGTTTTAAGTTCCTGGTATGACGATTCCAAATTTCAAGCCATGCCTGACTCTGGTTTTGATGATGGCTCTGTCTTTCCAAACCATGCACCTTTTAGTATGGCTTGTAATTTTCTCTTGAAAGTCAGAATCAATGTACTGAGTAAAAGCAACTGCTACAAACAGGGCTATCATGGGGAAGGGAAGCATTCCATAGCTCTCGGATTTGGTCTCGGTCTTTAATCAGCCTGTCTCTGGACTGTGAACTTCACTGTGCTTCTCAGCACCCACCCCCAGCATCCCTCAGCAAACCCAGAGGGTCAGGTTTGCCTCTGCTCCTTTAGTTCTGGTTTCTCAGTCTGTATTCAAGTTAGTGGTGCTGAGCCTTGCATGTCCGGCAGTCACCCAGATCCCCACTGCATTTTCCAATCTAACTTTCTAGGGTGCCTTGAACTTAGGGTTATAAAGTGGATGACTCACTTCATTTGACTCAGTATTTTGTGTACATATTTCTCTTGCCAGAACATTAAAAACAGGAGTGGGGTATGAATTAGGTCCTCCACCTTGAGCATCTAGTCATTACCATGAACATCATCCTAACTTAATTTCTTAACCCCACAACCACCCAAAATAGATAGAGGTTATCAACGCAGCGAAAAATCAAGGTTCAGACAGGTCAGCCTCACATGGGCAGGTAACGGGGGGCCTCCCTGATTAAAAAGATTTGAAAGTCACCATCTACAGGGATGCCTGCTGAGCACAGAAGGCAGTGGGCAGCCAAGCCCTTGCTTGTCTCCAGGAGGGAGTCACTGCCAGCTCAGAAATGATTCCAAGGAGGCTTTAGCTGCCAGGCAGTGTTCTAGGCAGTGAGAAGATCAAAACAATTAAGGCCTTTGAAGGACTCATAGTCCAGCAGGGGGAAAAATACAAATGATAATGGATAGTATGTTTTTACAAAAAGGGGTATTATAATACACATTTTGATAGAGTTGAGCACAAACCAGTGTAGGACCAGCGAGAAGGGAAGAGTTCATATCAAACACGCTGAATAATAAGCAAAAGGAATCTGTATGGAGTCTAGTCGGGTGATGAACTGTGGTGATTACCATACAGCTCTGTAAATTTATAAAAAACCATGAAATCGGACACTTAAATGGATGAATTTTACAGTATATAAGTTATACTGGAGATCAAACCAGTCAATCCTGAAGGAAATCAACCCTGAATATTCATTAGAAGGACTGATGCTGAAGCTGAAGCTCCAATGCTTTGGCCACCTGATGTGAAGAGCTGACTCCTTGGAAAAGACCCTGATGCTGGGAAAGATTGAGGACAGGAGGAGAAGGCAGCGACAGAGCACAAGATGGTTGGATGGCATCACCAACACACTGGACATGAGCTTGAGCAAACTCTGGGAGATGGTGAAGCACAGGAAAGCCTGGCGTGCTGTAGTCCATGGGGTCACAGAGTCAAACGTGACTGAACAACCGTGAGCAAAGTTACACCTCAGTAAATCCATTCCTAGAAAATGAATATAGTGGTTGAGTGCAGGCACAGAACATTAAGTTGAATATAAACCCAATACTGTGATCAAGTCATTGCTGGAAAATAAAGTGGAGAATAATATTATAAACAATGTGCTGACTTGTCATGGGGCTTCTAATTTACATCATGTGGCACAGGCAGGTTGAGTTTAAAATGGACCTGTCTTTGTCACTGACCAAAAAAAAAATAAAAAAATGAAGGTCAATTTTAAAATTCTGTTGAAAACGGGAAATACATTTTATTTTCTAAAATTACCTTATTCTGACACAGATATCTTACATGTCAAAAAGAGAATATGTTTATATTAAAATGTCAAGCTCCATCATTAGCCTTTTAACACTAACAAGAATGCTGCCAGATGGGAAGAGGAGGTAGGTTTTCTGAAATAAAGGATTGGACTACATGTACAATTACTATAGCATGCTTTCCAAACTGAGAAAATATTAACTGCAGATATTAATACAGTTTAAAAAAACATTGTTGGAAGTATACTGGGGTCAAGACTGATGTTAGATGTTTTCAAAAGATGTACTATGAAAACTTTAATGGGCAACTAAAAATAACTTCCTCATTACTGATCAGGCTAAATTTTTCACCTAGGAAAATGTAGGTTTTGTGTGTATATTACAATGAACACATACAAAATGCTCAGTGGAATCCAAACAACTATGGTCTAAAATGTCCCAGGTACTATGTTAGCCATTGTGTGCATATTCATGTAGAAATTACATTTATTGTATTTTCTTCTAAGCAAAGGCTTGGCAATTGATACAGATGATATACAATTCTAAATCATCAGCATATTAGGAAAAAACTTTCCTTATATCCCAACCTCTAAAACTTTTTGTATCTCAGGGATTTAAAGTTGCTTTGGAATGAGTAGGCTACTGACATTACAGCCACATTTCATTTGCTCTCCAATCTATTTGCTCAGTATATTCTGCAGTTAAAGATAATGTTTGTAAATTATATCGCTTTCATCTTATTTTTCTGGATATTAAAGCTGTTATAACAATAAAATTGTTAAAAATTGTAAGTATCCATCTCAATCTCATCATTGAGATGCCACTTACACAGAAAGCTGACATCTTTTTTTTTTAACTTGCTCTTAATTTTAAAGCTAAAAGTTGGGTGACAAATGTGTCCGGTTTCCTATCTACCTGAGTTCACCATATTTGAGCTGGCTGAGAAAAACAGCTACTTACAGATTAAATGCTAAGTGCGAGCTATGATTCAGATTCTTCATAAAATTATACTTCAAAAAGTTAAGTGAGAGAACTTTCCCTAATTCTACACCCTGAGATCTTCCTTTAAATACCAAAATCCAGGATCCACATTCAGTATCATTTTTAGCCAACAAATTTTTAAGCAAAATATACTCTTCAGCTCAAAATCTAATTCAAGTTAATTATCACATTTTTATAACTAAGGCATTGCTGGTTTTTGTTCCTTATCTTATACTCAAAGCATTTTCACTGAACTTATAAACAGAACAATCAAACCAATAACATCCTTTATACTTTTACCTAATGTTCACATAGATTATCTTCTAAATTTGTGAGTTCCACCTAATATTAACATTAGAACTATTATTAAGATTCCAGCATGATTAGTGTTCTTCAGTTAGGCTTGTAAGGGTGACCAAATTGAGTGATGATGGTGGAGCTCAAGAAAAGAAAATCTGTCCCTGCTTTATCTTTTTCCTCTTGTTTGCCTTGGAGTGATGGGACCAGATGCCATGATCTTAGATTCTGAATGTTGAATTTCAAGCCAGTTTTTTCACTCTCCTCTTTCACCTTCATCAAGAGGCTCTTTAGTTCCTTTCCACTTTCTTCCATTAAAGTGGTATCAAATGCACACCTGAGGCTGTTGGTATTTCTCCCAGAAATCTTGATTCTAGCTTGTGATTCATTCAGCCCGCATTTCGCATGATGTACTCTGCATCTAAGTTAAGCAAGCAGGGTGACAATCTACAGCCTTGATGTACTCCTTTCCCAATTTTGAACCAGTTTGTTGTTCCATGTCTGGTTCTAACTGTTGCTTCTTGATCTGCAGACAGGTTCCTCAGGAGACAGTTACGGTAGTCTGGCACTCCTATCTTTTTTTTTTAATCTTTTTAAGAATTTCCCACAGTTTGTTGTGATCCACACAGTCAAAGGCTTTATTATAGTCAATGAAGCAGATGTTTTTCTGGAACTCCCTTGTTTTCTCCATAATCCAGCAAATGTTGGCAATTTGGTCTCTGGTTCCTTGGCCTCTTTGAAACACATTTTGTACATCTGAAAGTTCTCAGTTCACCTACTGCTGAAGCCCAGCTTGAAGGATTTTGAGCATGTGTAATGAGCACAATTGTACAGTAGTTTGAACATTCATTGGCACTGCCCTTCTTTGGGGACTGGAATGAAAACTGATCTTTACTAGTCCTATGGCCACTGCTGCACTTTCTAAATTTGCTGGCATATTGAATGTAGCACTTTAACAGCATCATCTTTTAGGATTTGAAATAGCTCAGCTGGAATTCTATCACCTCCACTAGCCTTGTTTGTAGTGATGCTTCCTAAGGCCCATTTGCCTTCACACTCCAGGATGTCAGGCTCTAGGTGAGTGACCACACTATTGTCATCTAGGTCATTAAGACCTTTCTTGTATAGTTCTTCTGTCTCTTCTTGCCACTTCTTAATCTTTTCTGCTTCAGTTAGGTCCTTATTATTTCTGTCCTTTATCATGCCCATCCTTGCATGAAATATTCCCTGGATATCTCCAGTTTTCTTGAAGAGATCTCTAATTTTTCCCATTCTATTGTTAGCCTCTATTTCTTTGCATTGTTCTTTTAAGAAGCCCTTCTTATCTCTCCTTAGTATACTCTGCAACTCGGCATTCAGTTGGGGATACGTTTGCCTTTCTCCCTTGCCTTTTGCTTCACTTCCTTCCTCAGTTATTTGAAAGCCTCCTCAGACAAACACTTTGCCTTCTTGCATTTCTTTTTCTTTGGGATGGTTTTCGTGACTGCCTCCTGTACGATGTTACGAACCTCTGTTCACAGTTCTTCAGGCACTCTATCAGATCTAATTCCTTGAATCTATTCAGCACTTCCACTGTATAATCATAAGGGATTTGATTTAGGTCATACCCAAATGGCCTAGTGGTTTTCCCTACATTATTCAATTTGAGCCTGAATTTTGCACTAAGGAGCTCATGATCTGAGCCACAGTCAGCTCCAGGTCTTGTTTTTGCTGACTGTATACAGCTTCTCTATCTTTGGCTGCAAAGAATATAATCAATCTGAGTTCAGTATTGATCATCTGGTGATGTCCATATGTAGAGTCATCTCTTGTATTGTTGGAAAAGGGTGCTTGCTATGACCAGCATGTTCACTTGACAAAACTGTTAGCCTTTGTCCTGCTTGATTTTGTACTCAAGGTCAAACTTGCCTATTATTCCAGGTATCTCTTGAGTTCCCACTTTTTTATTCCAATCCCCTATGATGAAAAGGACCTCTTTTGTTGGTGTTAGTTCTAGAAGGTCTTCATATAACCATTCAACTTCAGCTTCAATGGCATCAGTGGTTGGGGCACAGAGTTTGATTACTGTGATGTTGAATGGTTTGCCTTAGAAATGAATCGAGATCATTCTGCAGTTTTGAGATTACCCCCAAGTACTGCATTTTGGACTCTTTTGTTGACTCTGAGGGCTACTCCATTTCCTCTAAGGGATTTTTGCCCGTAGGAGTAGACATAATTGTATTCTGAATTAAACTCTCCCATTCCCATCCATTTTAGTTCACTGGTTCCTAAAGATGTCGATGTTCAATCTGGCCATCTTCTGCTTGACCACATCCAATTTAGCTTGATTCATGAACATAACATTCCAGGTTCCTTTGCAGTATTGCTCTTTACAGCACTGGATTTACCTTTACCACCAGACACATCCACAGCTGACTCCCTCTTTGGCCCAGCCACTTCTTTCTTATTGGTGTGTGGGTGCCAAGTTGCTTCAGTTACATCTGTCTCTTTGTGATGCTATGAACTATAGCCCCCCAGGCTCCTCTATGCATGGGGATTCTCCAGGCAAGAATACTGGAGTGGGCTGCCATTTCCTTCTTCAGTGGACCATGTTTTGTCAGAACTCTAAACTATGACCAGCCCACCTTGGTAGCCCTGCACAGCATGGCTTAGAGCTTCATGGAGTTACACAAGCCCCTCTGCCACAACAAGGCTGTGATGCCTAAAGAGAACACTAGCCAAACTAAAGCTCATTTATAAAAGGATAAAGAGGCCAAACAATGACCTATTGGTATTTAAAACCGCACTTCTGAAAGCTGAAGGCTTCCATAACACAGGATCCGACAGACAGAAAAGTCCATGTGCCAGGACATCACATGTCAGCCAGGACAATCTGATATAGGAGGGTAGACAGAAAACAATTTAATTTATAAGCAAAAACAAAGGTATTGAACTATTCTGGTAGATTGAGTTATAGAGCAACATAAAATAGCATAGATTATCCCATGATACAAGGTTGTAAAAATGCTTATTCAGAGTTAAAGAACAGCTATACATAATGAAAGCAAGGTCAGTGCTGCTACAACCCAGACACTGCGGGAAGCAAGAGAATGGAGGGCCCAAAAGTATATTATTTACATTTAATTATGCTGTGTGTTCTAAGAATGAAGCTGGATACATGAATTTTTAATGCTTCTTACAATTAAATATTGTATTTAATCCTAAATACAATAAGAGCAGTACACATGAGGGTCCAAAGTAGAAGACCACCATTAATTTTCCTTCTGAATGATACTGCACTGATTTTATTTTCCCTTTTCTATTAATTGCTATATTCTCTGAAGGTCCACTGGTAGCTAAATTTTAAGCAATTCTAACTTAAGTTATAAGTGCCTCTTATCCACTTCAACTCACCTCACCATCCTGTCCCAATCAGAAAGAGCAACCACCCCTTATTTAAAAAATCAGTAAATAAATAAAAATAGATACTTGTTTGTCTGTTAGACTGCAAGATTTCTTAAGGCCGAGGAAAATGTCTTAATGCCTTTTCTTTTCTGCAAATTTCCAGCATACTGCCTAGTACAAAGAAGCTTTATGAATAAAGAACAACCTAACAAAGGAAGTGGGGAAGAAATGGTGATTGTACTGCAGGAGGGAGCCAAGACCTTCCACAGGCACCCGGCTGACTGTATTCCTCACTACTGCTTTCACGTGTTTGTCCAGATACAGTCCACCCCCTCCAGTTGCTCCCATGTTACGTTCTTATTAGGTAGAGAACCTCTGTCTTTTTCAAATGTGTATCTAGGTTTTACCACAGGGCCAGGCACAGAAACAGCTGCTTCAAAGGTGAGGGTGGGACGTTCTGGGACAATAGCATTGAAACATGTATATTATCATATGTGAAACAGAACACCATTCCATGTTCGATGCATGAGACAAATGCTCAGGGCTGGGGCAATGGGATGACCCAGAGGGATGGGATGGGGAGGGAGGTGGGAGGGGGGTTCAGGATGGGAAACACATGTAAACCCAAGGCTGATTCATGTCAATGTATGGCAAAAACCACTACAATATTGTAAAGTAATTAGCCCCCAACTAAAATAAATAATTAAAAAAAAAGGTTGTTTGTGGGATAGATGAACAGTAATTCTAGAAGCATTTCATGAGACTATAAATTTAACATATATCTCTCTTAATATACATTCAGATGTGATCCCTGCCTAGCAAAGACTTGCTAAGAGTATGTGGCTTTCAGACACAAAAAGAAATGCATTTAAGTCAGTTCTAATGAGGTGGATGAACCTAGAGCCTATTAAACACAGTGCAGTAAGTCAGAAAGAGAAAAACAAACATTGTGTATCAGGAATCTAGAAAGATAGTGCTGATGAACCTATCTGCAGGGCAGTAGTGGAGATGCAGACAGAGAGCAGACTTGTGGATATAGTGGGGGAAGGACAGGGTGTACAGATCTGTGTACAGATACACAGTTAATCTATGACAAAGGAGGTAAGACTATACAACAGAGAAAAGACAGTCCCTTCAATAAGTGGTGCTGTGAGAACCGGACAGCTACATGTAAAAGAAAGAAATTAGAACATTTGAACACCATATACAAAAATAAAGTCTATGTGGATTAAAGACCTCAGTGGAAGACTAGATACTATACAACTCCTAGAAGAAAACATAGGCAGAACATTCTTTGACATAAACCATAGCAATATTTTTTTTGTATCCATCCCCTAAGGTTAAAGAAATAAAGGCAAAAATAAACAAGTGAAGCCTTTAAACTTAAAAGGTTTTGCATAGCAAAACAAACCACTGAGAAAACAAAAAGAAATCCTGCTGAATGGGGGAAAATATTTGCAAATGATAAAAAAATGGACGGAAGACCTGAATAGATATTTTTCCAAAGAGAATATGCAGATGGCCAAGAGGCACATGAATAAACGGTTAACATTACTAATCACACGGGAAACGCAAATCAAAATCACAACGAGATATCACTTCCCAGCTGCCAGAATGGTCGTCATCAAGAAGAACACAAGCAACAAATGCTGGTGAGGAAGT
The DNA here is from genome assembly GCA_024291935.2 of Okapia johnstoni. NCBI lineage: Eukaryota > Metazoa > Chordata > Mammalia > Artiodactyla > Giraffidae > Okapia > Okapia johnstoni. The sequence continues at coordinate 33,597,486 of CM044327.1, read as the reverse complement.
GGAGGAAAGGGACCCCCAGACACTGCTGGTGGGAATGCAAATTGGTGCAGCCACTGAGAGAGCAGTGTGGAGGTTTCTCAGAAACCTGACGCGAGAACTTCCATATGATTCAGCAATCCCACTGCTGGGTAAATATCTGGGGAAAAATCACTAATTCAAAAAGATGTATGCACCCTCGTGTTTCCAGCAGCACCATTTACAACTGCCAAGATATGGAAGCAACCTACGTGTCTACCAACCAACGAATGGATAGAGAAGATGTGATGTATACATACAACGGAATACTACTCTGCCATATACAGAAGGAAATTTTCCATTTGCAGCAACATGGATGGACCTCGAGGGCAGTATGCTAAGTGACAAGTCAGAGAGAGAAAAAGAAATACTGTGTGATACCACTTAAATGTGGAACCTAAAAAATACAGCAAACTATTAACTACAGCAAGAAAGAAGCAGATTAATAGATGTAGAAAATGAACCGGTGGGGAGAGGGAAGGTGGTAGGGACAATACAAGGGGAGACCAAGAGGTGCAAAATGTTGGGGACAAAATAAGCTACAATACAAGGGGAGACCAAGAGGCACAAAGTATTAGGGACAAAATAAGCTACATGGATATATTGTACAACACAGGGAATATAGCCAGAACTTAATAACTATGAATGGAATATACCCTTTAAAAATTGTGAATCACTATGTTGTATACCTGTAATTTATATAATACTGGACATCAAGTATACTTCGATAAAAATAAAAGAGTATCAAGGTTCCTCCTGTGCAAGTGAATATTACCCTACAAATTTTACAGCAGCACCTCTCCTATAACTATTGTCTAAACTTACACAATTGTTCGAAATCTTTTAGGAAATGCTACTTCTTGCATTGCTATTGCTATTCTTTCTATGGACTTTTTATGTGGACTTCGTTATATACAAGTACTATACTCCTCAAAGCTTATCTATCAATATCCTGGTATAATTAGTGTCATAGGAAATAGAATCAGAAAATCTTGATCTATAATGATAAGGAGATAATTAGAATAAATGTATGGTACCCACATCATGTGTATTAGATTTTTGAAAAAATTTTGGAGTTTTTTACCTACTTTACTTATATTTTCTTTCTGAATGCCATTTTTTTTTAATAAAAAGATAATTAATTGTACATAAGCATAGCAAACAGTTTGAAATAAGAATAGAAGCATGTTGGTACCAAGAAAAAGACATGGAATACTCAGGGTTTACATGTCTTATACAGAGAAGACAAGACACTGGTGGTGTAAAATGAGAACTGGCTGTGCAATTAATCCTTCTCCGGGAACACTGATGAGGCACAAAGAAAGACAGCAAGAAAAGGGCACGCAGCCCATCTCCTAACAGGCTGACGTGCAGGATACTCACACCGCCCATTCGAGCTTCTCATTCTTGATTGAGTTGTACAGAGCCTGGAAAGAGAGAAAACAAGATGGAATTACTCTCTTCATCCTGTTCTACATTTGTAATTCAGCAAATGACAAAAGCTGAAAGGCTTGACTGAGTTAGCCAGCGGCTCCCAGGGCCCCCGCAGGTCATCCTGTTGGTGCTGCAGGAAAGAGGAAGACACAGGTGAGCTAAAGACACAGGGCAGGCAGCACTCAGAGATACACAGAGATGTCCCACGAAGCAGAAAACGTCTTTCATAACTATGGCACACACCGCCGGGCTACATTCTACCACAGTGAAACGGGACGACTAAAATTACATCACATGGTCTATTTTTCTTATTCAAAATATGGTCATACAGCTTCACTACTTTGGCAATTGCAACTCCCAAATTGCCTTTGGAATGCTTGGTTACTGATTTTCCATTACTTAAGATGCAATTCATACCTTTTCATTAATGGACTAGATATAACAGTTCTCAACACAACTTAATGAGCAAGAGGAACGGAAGGGAGACTGAAGCCCAGTCATGGGAAACTATTTCAGAGTAATTTCAGAGTTTCTACATCAATGACTTAGGCAGCTTTTATTGGTCTCACCTCATAATTCGGCCGTACAGTTAGCGAGTGTTATCCTGATTTGTGTGAGGTGGTGGAGGGGGAGACAGAAAGTTCTCTTAGAGACTTGACAATAACAATGCCACAGACAAGACAGCATAGAAGACCGCCTCACCAGGCTCCCAGCTCCCACACATAAACTTTCTGTAATCAAGTTGTTCCACTAAGAAGACTAACCTAAGAAAAAACTACCTCACATCTCTAGCTTCCTAATTTTGAGTAAGATGTTTATAACATAAGAAAACACAAGTGCATCTCTAAGACATAAAACCAAAACTGCAAATTGCACTGACGAAAGGATAACTATGTGCAAAATAACAGTGTGATGGAGTTGGAGCATTTTTTTTTAGAGATTTGGACTTATTAGACTCATCTCATTTAATTTAAGATGGGAAAAGGGGGATGAGACGTTATCAAATGACTCATCTTCCAAATGAGGAAACGGCAGGGTCAGAATGTTCCCCGGGTAACCCAGCAGAGCAAAGCAGAACTGCCTTGTAGACTCTTTCCTGCCTTTTAACACGTCTGGCCCAAGTGAGACAGGCAGTCTACGTGTGTGTGATCGGAAAGACTGCACACAGGTAGTGAATCCCCTTTCTAGCAAAACGTGCTGCAATTTAGGACAAAGATGCTTTGTTACAGATTTTACATTACTTAAGACGCAATATGTGTATCTTTAGCCATGTCTTGACAGACTCCACGGGATTTCTTCAGTGTGGCTCTGGTAGTCAGTTTAACTACTGGGTAGCTAATAAAATGTAGGGCACATTTCATCATTATCAGGACATCACATACAGAAATTATCATGTCATCAAATATAGAAATGGCAAAATAGCAAAAGAAAGTAAGGGGTAAATCAAGGCACAGAGACCGTGTTGTAAATTGAATGCTCTTTTCAAAGAACTCAAATTTACTGAAGAAGTAGGACAACCTATTATATAGTGAATGTCTCTTGAGGCTGCACGTACAGAAGCTCAGGGTCAATGTCTAGCTCTAGCCTCAGGAGACTCTTGCTGTAAGTGTCTTTAAGTGGATTCTATTACTTGTAAGAGCCACCTTGAACCCACAGGTAATAGTGGGTTTTTCAGAAGAGACAGATCATTAATGGTTCTTTATATACTAACACACACAATACTAACCAGAGAAATTAAACAATTATTAAAGATAAAAAATTATCTATTCATAGAGGTATAAAATGATATCTAGGCAACTAGAAAATGTCAAATAAATTCAATTCTGCCCTAGATCAACTTTTTCAAATGTTTTGCTCTTGAGAATATTTCGCTTGAAGAGATAACTCAGTTTCAAATTGGAATATTCTTGTTACTCTGTCAGCTGTACATCACACAACAAAAATTTATTATAGAGGACCTTGTAAAATTCAACAAACCTGTTATGCCAGAAGCCAAAGTCCTGTTTGTATGTGAATATGTATATATATATATATATATATATATATATATATATATATATATAATAATGCAACAAATCTAATCCTTATCCTTTCCAATGGCAAAATTACAAAGGGATTTTCTTGAATCTTTTTAATGCTTTACGATAATTGATTACTAAAGGAAAATCTGTTCCGAAAATGCAACCAACACTCACATACCCTGATCAAACTTTATTATCACCAAAAGCCGGGGTGGGGGGAATGCAGCCAAAGATAATACTAAACACACACACCTCCCACAAGGTTTGATGAGCAGCTCTGGAGGTGTACTAAACCAAACCTGAAAGTGAATGAAGATGCAACTTCTAATTATCATTTATGCTGACACAATACTCCAAACCCTTACATAGAAACATAAATACACACACACATATACACACACACACACACACGTATTTTTTCATTTCATTCATTCTGAGGGTAGAATCGGTCATTAAGGTGTCATGAGTATTTATACAGAGCACATTCCTCCTAAAATGTCTTTTCTATACCTTAAGATTACCTTCCACTTGACTGTCTGCTGTGTCTTTTTATTTTCTTAAATTTAACTTTTATTTTATCTTGGAATATAGTTGGTATACAATATTGTGTTAGTTTCAGGTGTACAGCAAAGTGTTTCAATTATATCTATGGCTGCTGTGTCTTAAGGATGGTTGAATAACATTATTCAAAGTATAAATGTATTTAAATACAAAATAGCCACTAAGTTCCATTTTTTTAAATTGAGGCATAATTGCCAAACCTAGACAGTGTATTAAAAGTCAGAGACATCACCCTGCTGACAAAGGTCTGTATAGTCAAAGCTATGGTTTTTCCGGTAGTCATGTACAGATGTGAGAGATGGACCATAATGAAGGCTGAGTGCCGAAGAATTGATGCTTTCGAATTGTGGTGTTGGAGAAGACTCTTGAGAGTCTGCTGGACTGCAAGGAGATAAAATCAGTCCATCCTAAAGGAAATCAGTCCTGAATATTCGTTGGAAGGACTGATGCTGAAGCTGAAGCTCCAATACTTCGGCCAACTGATGCGAAGAGCCAACTCACTGGAAAAGGCCCTGTTGCTGGGAAAGATTGAAGGCAAAAGGATAAGGGGGCAGCAGAGGATGAGATGGGAGATAGTGGAGAAGAGAGGAGTCTGGCGTGCTACAGTCCATGGGGTCACGGAGTCGGGCATGACAGCGTGCTACAGTCCATGGAGTCACGGAGTTGGGCATGACAGCATGCTACAGTCCATGGGGTCACGGAGTCGGGCATGACAGTGATTGAACAACAACAGCAGAATTGACATATAACATTAGGTTCAAGTATACGACATAATGATTTATTATTGGTACTAAACTCCCTGGTGGGCAAAAACTTAAGTAGAAATAATTTCCCCCTGTTAATACTGTAAACATATCCCTCAACAAAAAAACAGCCATATATGACAATCCTACAGCTAATACCCATAGTGGTTGCAATAACTTACATTAGAAAACTGAAAGCTTTTGTCCTAATATCAGGAACAAGACAAGGATGTCCACTCTTACTGTTTTTATTCAACATCATATTGGAATTCCTGGCCAGAGAAATTAGCCAAGAGAAGGAAATAAAAGGAATTTAAACTGGAAAAGAGGTAAAACTGTAACTACTTGGCGATAACATGATATTATATATAGAAAACCTTAGACTCTACAAAAAAAAAACTAGTTAAATTTTTAAAACTAGCTTAAAAATTCAATAAAGTTGCAGGATATCAAATCAATATACAAAAATCTGCTGATTTCTAAACACTAATAATGAACTATCAGAAAGAGAAATGAAGAAAGTAATCCCATTTGTAATTTCATCTTTAAGAATAAAATGTCTAGGAATACATTTAATGAAGGAAGTGAAAAACCTATACTATAAGAAAGTCATGAAAAGAATTGAAGATGACCAAATAAACTGAAAGACTTTCTGTATTCACGGATTAGAAGAATGAATATCATTAAAATGTGCTATAATACCCAAAGCAATCTACAGATTCAATGCACTACCTATCAAAATTCCAGTGGCATTTTTCACAGAAATAAAATAAACAATCTAGACTTTGTGTGGAACTGCAAAAGACTCCAAGTAGCAAAAGCACTTTTGAGAAAGGACAGAAAAGCTAGAGGCATTATGCCCCCTGATTTCAAAATATATTACAAAGCTACAGTAATCAAACGGTAGACAGTGACATAAAAACAGACATCCCGATCAATGGCATAGGACAGCCAGCCAGAATAAGCCCACATGTATGGTCAACTGACTTGTGACAAAGGAGCCTTGACTATACAACGGGGCAAGGACAGTCTCTTCAATAAATGGTGTTAGGACAACTGAACATGCAGAAGAACGGAACTGGAAAATTATTTACACCAGACGCAAAATTTAACTCTAAGTGGATTAAAGAGCTGAATGTAAGACCTAAAACCATAACACTCCTAGAAGAAAACATAGGCAGTAACTCCTTGATGTTGGTCTTGGTGATGATTTTTTAGATTCGACACCATAAGTGAAGTCAACAAAAGCAAAAGTAAATCAGTGAGACTGCTCAAACTAAAAAGCTTCTGCACAGCAAAGGAAATCATCAAAATGAAAAAGCAGTGTACTGAATGGGAGAAAATATTTGCCAACCGTATGTCTGATAAGGAGTCAGTATCTAAAGTATACAAAGAATTCACACAACTCCATCACAAAGAAACAAAGAATTCAATTAAAATATGGGCAGGGAATTGAATAGACATTTTTTTTTTCAAAGAAGACATAGAGATAACCAACAGGCAAATGAAAATTAAAAAAATGAAAATATGCTCAGTATCACTAATGGTCAAGGAAATGCAAATCAGAACCAGGGTGAGACATTACTTCAGACCTGTCAGAATGGCTATTATCAAAAGAAAAGAAATAACAAGTGGTGGCAAAGATGTGGAGAAAGGGGAACCCTTGTGCACTGCTGGGGGGAATGTAAACTGAGGCAGCCACTACGGAAAACAGTACGGAGTTTCTGAGAAAAATTAAAACTAGAACTGTCAGATGATCCTGCAATTCCATGTCTGGGTATCTATTGAAGGAAACAAAAACACTAATTATAACATATATTGCAAAGATATATGGACCCATATGTGTACTGTAGCATTATTTATAATATTGAAGATATAGGAACAAATGTACATGCCCATGAATGGATAGAAGCTACTCTCTCTCTTTCCCTATGTGTGTGTGTGTCTGTGCACATGTGTGTGCTCAGCTATGTCTGACTCTTTATGACCCCATGGACTGTAGCCTTTCAGGCTTCTCTGCCCATGGAATTTTCCAGGCAAGAATATTGGAGTGGGTTGCCATTTCCTCCTCCAAGGGATCTTTCTGATCCAGGGATTGAACCCATGCCTCCTGTGATGGCACATGGATTCTTTACCACTGCTGCTGCTGCTGCTGCTAAGTCGCTTCAGTCGTGTCCGACTCTGTGCGACCCCATAGACGGCAGCCCACCAGGCTCCCCCGTCCCTGGGATTCTCCAGGCAAGAACACTGGAGTGGGTTGCCATTTCCTTCTCCACTCAGCCACCTGGAAAACCATACACACACACACACACACACACACACACACACACACACACACACACACACACACACACACACACACACACACACACCAGAAAATAATTAAAACAAAGCCACCCAAAACCAGCAAGTTCCTACAGAGAAAAGATGGGTAGGATTGGCCAGAGGGTGGGTAGGGCTGGGGGGCTGGGGGAAATGAGCAAAGGGGGTTAAAAGGCACAACCTTCGGTCATAACATAAATGTCATGGGGATGCATGTGCGCCATGGTGACTAGAGTCAATAATACTGTACTGCATATTCGAAAGCTTGTTAACAGAGTAGATTTTAAAAGTCCTCATCACAAGAAAAAAAATATTTTGCTAACTAAGGTGATGAGTTGTTAACTAGAGTTATAACAGTGATCATTTCACGATGCATATAAAGATGAAATCATTGTGTTGTGGTTCTGAAACTGACGTAATATTATATGTCAGTCACACCTCAATTTAACAAAAAACTTGTGAACATATCCTAATGAGTTAATTTGAATATCAAGTCTAAATGCTGGTCCAATATCAAAACCTGACTAAGCCTCATCAGTAAGCAGGTCACATGGATGAGTGCAGGAGCCAGGGAGAGACACCCCGAGGGGCAGGAGACATGCAGCTGTAGCCTGGTTTCACCCAGGTGGGCATGTGGGTTCACTGTGCTGGCTCTGACTGTTTTTCAGAAGTAGCTAGAAGTATAAATTGTACAAGCCTCACAAATTTTCAAGTGTGGCAATAAAAAGAGCAACAACAACAACATCTCACTGTGGGCCAGACTAAACGTGTGCTATCCAATGGGACATCGGGGCTGAAGCCCGCTGTGGGCCAGACTAAACGGGTGTTATCCAATGGGACGTCAGGGCTGAAGACCGCTGTGGGCCAGACTAAACGCATGGGTAGGATTGGGGGCAGGAGGAGAAGGGGACGACAGAGGATGAGATGGTTGGATGGCATCACCGACTCGATGGACATGAGTTTGGGTAGACTCTGGGAGTTGGTGATGGACAGAGAGGCCTGGTGTGCTGCAATTCATGGGGTCGCAAAGAGTCGGACACGACTGAGCGACTGAACTGAACTGATCCAATGGGATGTCGGGGCTGAAGCCCACTGTGGGCCAGACTAAACGCAGGCTATCCAACGGGACACCGGGGCTGAAGCCCACTGTGGGCCAGACTAAACGCATGCTATCCAACGGGACGTCAGGGCTGAAGCCCACTGCGGGCCAGACTAAACGCGGGCTATCCAATGGGACACCGGGGCTGAAGCCCACTGCGGGCCAGACTAAACGCATGCTATCCAACGGGACGTCAGGGCTGAAGCCCACTGCGGGCCAGACTAAACGCGGGCTATCCAACAGGACGTCGGGGCTGAAGCCCTCTGCGGGCCAGACTAAATGTGTGTTATACAATGGGACATTGGGGCTGAAATTCAGATAGGAATGAAATTATTAGAAAACTGCAGGGAAGGGACATGAGAGTCCTAGATAGAGAACAGACACAGCAAAACGTCCTGGTTTGTGACTGGAAACTGACTCTTCAAGCATGTGATCCTTCACTTGGTGAGACTTCTGTACGTCTGTGATAATGTTCCAGCTATTTCTCAACACTGATGCCCCAGTGATGATGATAATACAGCTGTCTATGAGGCTGTGTTTCATGAGGCACCGAGCTAAGACAGCTGCTTCCATTTAATCTCACAGCAACGGTATTAATGTGGTATTATCATCCCTACTCTTTGAAATGACACACCAAATGCTCTTAATGGTTCAGTAATCCTGAGAAAGATCACATGGTAGAGCTGGGGGTCTGAGGACAGACCTGTCTGAAGCCAGTCCGTGCTTGTACTTGCCCCAGTCACAGTGCAATACTGACATATTCATACACATTACAGAACAGCATATATGGCATGTAATGTTTTAAGTTAATATAAATTAACTGAGAAATATATTTTATAACTTTGATAAATGCTTTGTTGTTAAAAACTTACTAGATGTTGGAGTTTACCAATTTACAAACAACGCTATTCACCTTCTTTCATTCCACAGCCTTTTACTGTCGATTATATTAGCTCAGGACTTGTTATTCAGTTCATTTAAAAGTGATGTTTCCACCAGGAAAGATATCCATGATCCTACGTTCTTAGCTGAGAAAACTTAGGTTTGCGGCGCACCTGTGCTGCCGGTCGGTCCTCCCACCTCCTCTGACCTGCCGCGCATCTGTCATCTGTGTCGTCAACGGCCCAGGGGCATGCCTGCTTGACCTGTACTTACTGTAGGGCTCCAGGGTGCAGTAACCACGGCAAACATTTTATCCTAACATGTGCTGGTCGGTCAGGGGACAGTATTTTTTATAACTACTAGACAATGATAAGACTGCGTTTTTTTCTACAATAGTGTTGTATAGAGTGTACTATAAGGACTTTTACAGAATAGTGCTTTTTATAACTATTAGAAGACCAGTTCTTGTTTGCCGCATGAATAGTACAATATAACATAACATTTGTAACACTGGTAATGATCTTGCATAAATAAATCTCTTAAAACTATTCACTTGGGACTTCCTGATGGTCTGGTGGTTAAGAATCCACGCTTCCAATGCAGGGGGCTCAGATTTGATTAGTTCCCAGGGGGCTGGGAACTAAGATCCCACATGCCTTGTGGTATGGTCAGAAAGTTTTGAAAAAACAAATAAAATAGATATGTAACAAGGATTTTTTTTTTTTTAAAGAAGCATTCATCTTGAAAAAGAAAAAAAGTTATTTACTCATTCATTTGTATGTTCAGTCAGCTGAGTCTCTACTACCTGTCAAGTGGTCAGGTCGTCAGATATTAATACAGGTACTGAAAGCCTAGTGGGAACAACGCAGGCATAGAACTTAGGTTCAGTGAGGGTAGAAACAGAGCAGAATAAAAAAACAAAAAGACAACAACGATTCTCTCCTTTTCTGGTGGGTTGCCAGGTAATTATAAGGTAATTACAATAAGGTAACAGAAAAAGGAGCTTTAGACGAGATAGCTAAAAGAGCCTCCCCGCTAGGAAATGGAGGGTGTGAGAGGCAGAGAGCAGCCGTGGGGAGACCGGGAAGGCGCTCCGGTGTCGCTGAGCCAGGCGGGGCCCGGGTGCCGGGCCGGGCGGGGGTGGCGCCCTGGGCAGAGAGCGATCAGGTCGCACACGTTTTCGACCAGAAAACGAGGGTCATTTCTGCGTGTGCCGGGCACCCGCTGGGGGATTTTAGCAGGAGGGTGACCGGCTCTAACTCATGCACTTCACGGCCCCCCCGGCGCTGAACGGGGGAAGGGCTGAAGACAGCAACAGGAGCTGTAGCGAGGCTGGGGTGTCTGGGGGGGGGGGCGGGCGGGCGGGCCTGGGGGGCCGGCTTGCAGACTGGGGATGCTTCAGACCGTCTCCCTGAACTGTGAGAGAAGGATGGCCCGTTTTCACACACCTCAAGCACAGATAAAAAACTGGGTGAGACAGTTTCAGCAGGGGCACCCAAGATAGACTGCTATCCATTAGTATTTGGGTCGTTTAAGCTAAAAGCAGGGTAGTGTATTAGAATATATTGTTAAAGGAAAAAAGGTGCAAACAGTCTGTTTGCTATGCTCCCACTGTATAGGAAAAATGTGTATATATTTGCTCTCTCAATGTTTCTGAAAAGATACAGAAGGAACCACTGCCTGCAATTTCCTGTGCGGAAGACAACTGGGGGAACGAGGCAAGAGGGAGCGTTGTCAGTGAGCAACCTGCTGTACTATTTGAACGGTTACCACACCACGAATGCTTTACTTCTTCAACTAAAAACCTGTTCAGTTGCTATGTCATGTCTGACTCTGCAACCCCATGGACTGCAGCATGCCAGGATCCTATGTCCACCACTATTTCCCAAAATATGTTCAAATTCATGTCCACTGAGTCAGTGATGCCATCGAACCATCTCAACCTCTGTCATCCCCTTCTCCTCCTGCCCTCAATTTTCCCAGCATCAGGGTCTTTTCCAATGAGTTAGCATCAGGTGGTCAATGTATTGGAGCTTCAGCTTTAGCATCAGACTAGGAGGGCTTTTCCATTCTTGCCCACAGGAGTAGAGATAATGGTCATCTGAATTAAATTCACCCACTCCTGTCCCTTCTAGTTCACTAAGATGTCGATGTTCAATCTTGCCATCTCCTGCGCTTGACCACGTCCAGTTTACCTCGATTCATGGACCTAACATTCCAGGTTCCGATGCAATACTGTTCTTTACAGCACTGGACTTACTTTCACCACCAGACACACCCACACCTGAGCACCGATGCCGCTTCGGCCTAGCCGCTTCATTCTTACCGGAGCTGTTAGTAAGTGCCCTCCGCTCTTCCCCAGCAGCATACTGGACACCTTCCAACCTGGGGGACTCCTCTTTTGGCGTTGTATTTTTTTGCCTTTTCATACTGTTCATGGGATTCTCCAGGCAAGAATACTGGAGTGGCTTGCATTTCCTTCTCCAGTGGACCACATTTTGTTAGGACTCTTCACTGTGACCCGTCCACCTTGGCTGGCCCTATGGCATGGCCATATATTCACTGTGCTATGCAAGCCCCTTCACCACAATAAGGCTCTGATACATGAAGAGGAAAAACCTAGATGATACTGTATTTTGTACTCCTCGCACATGTGGTCAAGTCTCTGCCTCTCTTTAGTCCCCGCAAGGCCTCATAGGTTGTCTTGACCACAGCGTGTGTTTTAAGAGCAGGTGTTGAGACGACAAGAGCTTGGTGGTGATGACCCTGACGCCGTGATTATGATGGGAGGCTAAGCACAGAGCAAGGAACAGTGGGCCAGAACCGGGGCCCCTTCCATCAGCTGTGGGCCTTAAGGACTCTGGTTGCTTCATCTGTGAAAATAAGATAGCAACACTCTACCTCACAGAATCATGAGGATGAAATGAAACCGTCAGCATGAAAACACCTGCACTTCATAAAGCGGCACAAAGGGAAAGGGATGCTGCTACATGCAGCGGGTGCCTGTCCCACTGAGCTTTACAGAACACAGAGTAAGCACCTGGAATCCATCGGTTCCATCTCCCACCCCGGACACATGGGGCCTGGGGAGATCACTTACTTTGAATCAAATGGGCAATTTGATAATACAGACAGATATGCCAAAAACCAACATTTACTGAGCAGTTACCAAGTGCCGGGACCTGTGCACGGTATTACACTGTTGACTCTTTACTACCACCCAGGGGTATTATTCCTACTTTACAGATGAGGAGGGGAGTGTGCAGAGAGGGTAAAGACAGCGTTATTAGGTGGGTGGTTGTAAAGTCTTCTAAATTTTTTCCAAAATATAATTCCAGAGCCTTTAAAATTTTGTCCTTGACTTTTTTTTCCCCTGAAAAATTTAGGCTTTCATTTCCTGTCTCCACTTAGGGACAGAGGAACTAGTCTCGGTTATATAATTCTTTTTCCAAAACCTAGAACAACAGGAGTACACATCTCTGACCATTCAGGCTAGAAGACTCTCTTCCCAAGAGAACCCCAGTCTGGACGGCAAATACTGCTTTGCAGTGCCAGTCCCGGTTCAGACGTGCCAGGCTGGGTGTCTGACAAGCGAGAGGACACCACCCAGACAGATGACGTTTATTGAGCTCCGACATGCTGAGCATTTACGTACTATTTAACTCTCTACAACCTATGAAATGTCTGATTTACTCCATCTAAGCGATATCAACGCTCTAGACTAGGCACATTGCTGCCAGCTGCAGGTTGCCAGATCAAATGTAGGATGCCAGTTATATGTGAACTTCAGATAAACAATGACTTACTTTCTTCAAGCCTAAATATGTCCCCAAACTTTGCATGAGACTTCCCAGGTGGCACTAGTGGTAAGGAATGCGTCTGCCGGTGCAGGAGACACAGGAGACGCAAGTTCAATCCATGGGTCGGGAAGATCCCCTGGAGTAGAAAATGCAACCCACTCCAGTATTCTTGCCTGGAAAATCCCATGGACAGAGGAGCCTGGAGGACTACAGTCCATGGAGTCGCAGAGAGTCAGACACAACTGAGCATATACAGCATATATACATATATGTGTGTGTGTGTGTGTGTGTATATATATATACGCATCAGTGTGTGTATACACAGACACATATACTAAACATTATTTATTACTTATCTGAAGTTCAAGTTTAACTGAGCATTTCATATTTTCTATTTGCTGAATCTGTGAATTCTCCACAGTGAAAGAGTTCCGGCGGTAAAGTTGGAACTCACACGGAGGACTATCTGCCTCCAGAGCCCAAGTTTTTATTCACTGCTTTACACTCGTGTCCCTCCCGAGATGGACTTGCCGTGACAACATCAAAATCCTGCTGGAAAGAGGATCTGTATCACAAGCAGAATCCACTGAAGTCCAAATGGGAAGATTATACGATATACTCTGAAAAGACCCTCATCTTCAAACCAACGTGGGCATTAAAAACTAATGTTCTTTCTCCCCCAAACTCCTCTCCCCTCCAAGCTGCCACATAACATGAGCAGAGGTCCACATGCTCTACAATAGGTCCTCGCTGCGTATCCATTTAAAACACAGCAGTGCACACACGTCCATCCCCAGCCCCCTAACTACCCCTCCCCCTGTATGTGCCACGGAATCCCTTCACTAGTCACCTGGAAGTATCACAACATTGTTCGTTAATCAGCTATATCCCAATACAAAATAGAAAGTGAAAAAGCCACAAAAACGAATGTCCAAAAACATTATGTAGGTGTGATTTAATGTAGCAATCCTTAAAGTCTTATAGCATGCAGAAAGTTAATGTAATGATAGTCTTAGTAAATCATCACCTTCTTCCACAAGAGTTTAGGTTAATATCCAAAGTATTCTTCAGCATCTGTAACTATACTCTGATCTGTTTAAGTACCATGATTTACAAATTCATTGCCTTCACAGCCATCTCCCGAATTTGCTTTAATTCCTATACTCTAATCCTCTGATTTACTTCTGAAAAACTTGTCTGGAGTTTGGATAGCCAAGCCATGCTTTTGAAAAAATGTAACAATAACCAATATTTTCAAAGAGGATTCTGGATGGTACTGGCCAGATCTGCTGTTGGACCCCCTTGCTGGTGAGCCTTACTTTTTGGGAAGTGGCAGGCACACACCATAGTGCAGGAAGCTTCATCATTTTCGAACATAAAGAAAATATAAATTCTAAGTGACCTTGTAAATTACATGCAGTATGTTTTTAAACATTTGAGAAATGATCAATTATATTTAATGATTATGGACACGATGATAAAGTTCATGAAAGCAGTTTAAAAACTGCTGAGTAACATGGAGAGTTCTTTTTATAACTGGCTTGTAAAAATGATTTCTGGGGACTGTTACATTTAGATAGAACCCCAGGCATGGCATTTGTTCTCTGTCATTTCCATGCATTAGACAAAGTAATGAAGACAAACCAAATGGAAATAGATTTCATCCAAAACAATCAATACAGGCAAATTAAATAATCTAATGTGCTGGCTACCAGGCTTTGGGATTTCACGAATAGGAAAATTTTCAAAAGAGGTTTGGAAACCCACCTAAAACTGCGGGATTTTCATTAAAACAAAATACATCTTCTATGGAAATTATTGCATAAAAATAAGTAACAAGGACAACCTCAAGACAATGCACTGTTTCCCAAGAAAGGACCGTATTTTAACATTTCCACTATAGAGTGAAAACTCTGGTAGCAACCAGTAGAACACGGTCTAGTCCTGTAACTGCTAGAATATAGTTTCTGGGGAAAGATGTACTTTTCAAAAAAGAAGTCCCTGTTATTTGGTATTTGCTAAACACAAAGGTAAGATACACAAATCACTCTAGTCAATGAAAACTATTCCAGTCTCATGTGTACTTACATATGTTGTCCATTTCACTTGTTCATTTTCAAATTTTTATCATTTTCATAATCAAAATTACCAAAAGGCATGCAATGAATATAATCAATCCATCCTAAAGGAAATCAACCCTGAATATTCATTGGAAGGACTGTTGCTAAAGCTGAAGCTCCAATACTTTGGCCACCTGATGGGAAGAGTTGACTCATTGGAAAAGACTGATGCTGGAAAAGACTGAAGGCAAAAGGAGAAGAGGGCGGCAGAGGATGAGATGGTTGGATGGCATCACCAATTCAATGGACATGAATTTGGGCAAACTCCAGGAGATAGTGAAGGACAGGGAGGCCTGCCATGCTTCAGCTCATGGGGTGACAAAGAGTTGGACACGACTTAGTGACTAAACAATAACAGGTAATGAATAACAATCCTTTGATTTATTTACTTCAGATTTTTGTTACCCAGGGCTAACCTCTTTCAATCCCTTTTTTGTTTTTCTATTTTCAATATGAATCACTGACTTTCAACTGTGGAGCTCTGGAAAAGAGCATTTAGCTCTCTGTTCTTTCTCTCACACACACAGGACCTTCTTCCTCCCCACTCCATCGCCAATCCTCCCACTAAAATAACATCACAGTCATAATTTAGAGGGATAACGATTTTCAGAGCCCACCTTGTTATGACTATGCAGAGACAGTTCACTCTGGAGCTATGTGCGCACTTGGCTACACTTGCTTCTTTGTGAACTTTTTGGTTTCCCTGAAGTTAATGATCACCTATTTTGCTGTTGTGGTTGACTTTGTTTTCTAAGAGCCTAGAGGAATCTCCTTTCCATGCAGCTCTAGTACAACACCTCTGCAGGAGACAGAAACCCACCAGTTTAGACTGGAGTGGCCCTGCTGGGAGTATCCTGGGGACCCTCCATTCTGCATTCCAGGCTCACTGGTGGGTGTCTGTCTCCCATAAGGCTGCTGTTCTAGGCTTCCCTTACTATCACCCAGGGGCCCCCTCTGTCTCTCTGCCATTAAATTTCCTGTGTGCTGGATACCATGCCTTCTCTTTTTCAAGTAAATTCAAGTAACATGGGTGAGGAGAGAAGGAGGACACTGCACATTGTGATGGAGAAGGCAATGGCACCCCACTGCAGTGTTCTTGCCTGGAGAATCCCATGGATGGAGGAGCCTGGTGGGCTGCCATCTATGGGGTCGCACAGAGTTGGACACGACTGAAGCGACTTAGCAGCAGCAGCAGCAGCAGCACATTGTGAAATGTGTGTACTTTTCACTTAACCCTCCTATTTTCAGTGTGGGAATCCCACTACTGGCCTCAGTTCAGTTCAGTCGCTCAGTCGTGTCCGACTGTTTGTGACCCCATGGGCTGCAGCACGCCAGGCCTCCCTGTCCATCACCAACTCCCAGAGCTTGTTCAAACTCACGTCCATCGAGTCAGTGATGCCATCCAACCAACTCATCCTCTGTCGTCCCCTTTGACTCCCACCTTCAATCTTTCCTAGCATCAGGATCTTTTCCAGTGAGTCAGTTCTTTGCATCAGGTGGCCAAAGTATTGGAGCTTCAGCTTCAGCATCAGTCCTTCCAATGAACACCTAGGACTGATCTCCTTTAGGATGGACTGGTTGGATCTCCTTGCAGTCCAAGGGACTCTCAAGAGTCTTCTCCAACACCACAGTTCAAAAGCATCAATTCTTCGGCACTCAGCTTTCTTTATGGTCCAACTCTCACATCCATACATGACTACTGGAAAAACCATAGCTTTGACTAGATGGATCTTTGTTGGCAAACTAATGTCTCTGCTTTTTAATATGCTGTCTAGGTTGGTCATAGCTTTTCTTCCAAGGAGCAAGCCTTTTAATTTCATGGCTGCAGTCACCATCTGCAGTGATTTTGGAGCTCAACTGAGCCCAATTTCCCAAGCCCAGAGTCTCAGAGAGGAGCCTCAGAAGATGGGGGATATGGTCACTAGGCTCTACAAAGATGCAGGAGGTGTCTAGAGGCTCTGGTTACTAATTTTGAAGGATTTAAAGGGATCCTTCTGTTTGACCCACTGCCCTCAGAAGTGACTCTGATCCCTACGCCTTCCCTGTGTCCTATGGGGCTTCCAGGTCTGTAGGCCCTGAGTTTCAGCTCTCGCTGCAGTTAACAAGTCTTCATCTGCTCCACATCCTTTGAATTTTGTTGACATCTTGAGAGAATCTGTTTCGTTCCCTGTGGCCTTAAAGATTTACCAGTTCTACTGTCATTTTAGTGGGGTTTATGTAGGCATAGAGATAAAAGCACCTTGTTATCTTAAATTTTAAGAGTTACGCTTTTGCAGCAAATAAATACCATTTAATCACGATCTCAGAGATCACAGCAGGGAGTTGATGAGGCATACAAAACCCCCTTAAAGCACTGCCCAATCACAATAAAAGCATTCTGCGGAGCCTATTTCACCTGCTTTTTAGAAAGCATTCTGAGGAAGAGAACTGTCATAAATCAGAACAAAGCTGGCACTTTATCAGTGCCCCTAAGTGACAGAAAGGAGCTTCTTCTCTCAAAGCATGTCCCCTGTCTGTCTGTTAGGTCCAGTTTGTTACCTAGACCTCAACCCTCCTGGTTTACTTATGCAGCTACATCTTAGGAGAAAACACTAATAAAAGCTCAACAGGCAGAACTCTCCTGTCATGGTTGCTGGGGTTGCAGGGTCTGCGGGGGCTCTGTTGCCTACTGTCAGCCCCCAGACACCCCCTTGGTTCCCCAGCTGTGGAGCTGAGGCTGACCCACTACACTGCACCTGGATGCAAGGAGGAGATCGTTGACTGTGTTTGGGGGGGCTATAGAATCTTATCTGATTTACCAGAATCAAACAAAAACTTGGCTTGCCAGATTGGAATATAGGAGAATACTAATGTCTTCAGCTGCCTTGGGTGCCGCACATTCTAACACTTAACTGCCAGCTACAACCAGTGTCATGTCGGGATGAGCCAGGCTATGAAGAGGGCACCGTCCAGTTACTTCCCTAAAAATTGTGGCATGAAGCGTTCGGAGTAATCCACCTAGAAAAACAAATCCCACTGAAATTCGATGATCTGTGTGCGAACATAAAGGTTGTACCATCAGAACATGGCAGATCAGATTTTTTTCAAAAAGTGAACTGCTTGAAGGATAAGGTAAGGCTCTAAAACCTTAACTAAAAGTCCAAGTCCAAGATAGAAGAGAAACTCCCATAATAAGTTACTGAGGAGCTACCTTGCTGGCTGCTCATGGTTTCTGTATCACTATGGATGAGTAAATAAAAAACATTCTCCAAAACTTCCCCATTAATCCTTAAGTTGAATGCAACCCCTGACATCTAAAGCAGGTCACCAGAAGGATCTAACAACAGGTTTCAATAAAGGAAGGCATGGTCCTGGAGAATGGAGGACATCAGTTGCCATGCACATTCCCACACAAGAGCTCCGGATGGTTAACCTCAGGTTATCACCACGCTACTAACCTCTGTGCATCTTCAGCAAAGACTATCTTAAAAATGCAAGCATTTTTGTCTCCCTTAACCCCCATCTTAACACTATATCATAGATTTTTCTTTTTTCCTTCGCCTTGATTCTGACAGGAGTGTACACTAGCTTGCCAGGAATGACGGCATGGACCAGCATCTCATTTACAATGTTCAGATACTGCCTGGAGGCTCTGAAACACTTGCTGAGTACTCCATCCCTGGGAGAATGTGTGCAAACAGAAAGGCACACACGCAGCACAGCAAGAATGCGGTGTGACACTGAGATTATTCTAATGACGTGCAAACCAAGCCCAAACCACGGGGACCTTGAACAAGTGAAATCTGGGAAACAGGAGAATAGTGAAGATCTGCTTTTCATTCAAAGGTCAACAAGTGTTCCCCCATCATGAGCACAGTTTGCTTAAAATCCTAAATAACCATCCTTTAAAAAGATATTAATTTACATGACAGTACTGGCAGGATCAGAGGAATTTAGAAACAACTTGGGCTTATGGAAGGGGGAGGTAGGGGCTGGAAGAAAACCCAAAAAGCAAACTCAACAACAAAATCCAATATCACGGCGCTAGCTTTATAATTTAAAATAAAACTAAAGGTGGTAAAAGTTTCTATTTGGGGGCATGGTTGACTCAAGTCTTTAAAAGGTTAAACAGCCATTGATAATTATGTAGTCTGCAGAACTACTTTCCAGAAGATGCCGGGTATTTTAAGACCTCCTTTGAGTAAAGATCACATTAAAATGTCAAAATGTATTAGTTTGGCAGAATCACACCTGAGGGAAAAGCAGAACTTCTTGGGTCACAAGAAGTGACTCTGGCATAAAGATTGTAGAGCCAATATAAGAAAAAGAGACTCTGGAGACAAAGCTGTTTTTATTTCTGGACAACCAGACTGACTTTGCAAACGACATGTCCTCTCGGACTCTTTCATGTGCCAAGGTGCTAACTAGTAACGGGTGATGTTACTCATATTCTGACCCTAATTCTGACAGTTTAGATCTACTGTCCTTCTGAAAGGATCCAACTAAAGGATGCATCTACAAGGTCAAAAGATGTGCTACTTCCATATAAGAAAAAATATATATAGAAATACATTTGCAGGAAAATTTTCAAACTGAGTAAGGATTTTCCCCATATTATATGAGAACTGCATGTTTGAATAGACAGATATAAATGGCCCATTTAACCAGAATCTCCTTCCCAAGGCTCTAAGCCTTAGTCTAAAGAACGAAAAAGGAGCAAGTGAAGAATGACAACCATCCACAAGCCTCTCAAGAAAAATGTCAGGTCGCGAAGGGGCGCTGTGATGATTATTTTACAGGTTCCTTTGTGCATGGATCTGACTCCCAGAGGGAGAAGTGACAAACGTTTACATCTACCCAACGACACCAGAGCAAAGGTTCTGCAGAACGGAGAGGACAGGCCGGACGACGCCTCTCACGCCAGTGCGGTGCGTTTCACAAAGCGACAAGTTAGGCGCTCCCATTTTCCTTCCATGCCTTTATGGTTAACTCCTAGCACAGGGAGAAGTTTATTCAAAATACATATGAAACCACCTTCCCTGCATCTGACTCAGTCTTTAGGTTCCCTGTTCAGAGGAAGAACCCTTAGCAATGTCCATGAGGTTTCAAAAGTTGACACTGCTCAGCACTAGGGTATCATTTCATCAACCCCTGCTCCTCATGGGTATGTATTGGGGAAGAGAAGTGACCTTTCCAGGGGCACACTGCTAAGTAGTGAGCAAAACCCCAGCCAGCCACCGGGACGCTGCCCCCAGCACAGAGCAAATGCTCCCGTTTTCAGCTGGCACCGCCCAAAGGGCTAGGGGCTTTACTAAGCAGTTTCACTCTTGGAGAAGTTTATTTCTTTGCCATACTATTGAATAGCTTTAAACAGTTAGTTTGAATCCAGGCGATAATCAACCAGAGAACTCCTGGTTTAATCTCCAGCCTCATACTATTTCTCAAAAAATGCCTCAGGAGCTCAACCTTGCATAATTCACTCACAACCACAATGATGTATGGTGTAGTTTGGGAATAGACGTGGAAGGAAAAAAGTGATATTATTAGCATGAGCTTTTACAGATTTTGTTTTAAGCCTAGGGTTGACTTACTTCAGTTAAAGACTAAGCAATAGTGAAATAATTTCCATTTGAGGTCTAACTGGATCCAGGGGGAAATGTGGAAATAACTGGCAAAGCAGAGGCTTCACCAGCATCATCTTTCACAGCACACACCAAATTCTGCAGTATTTGCCTTTAAGAAATTAATTCCAAAACGTTACTGCTGTCAGAAGCGGAGCAACCAGCTGGGCTGACAGCTGGGAGGCCTGCACTGCCTCCTCGTGGCCTGGAGCCTCGCGAGTTATCTCCCAATAGCAGGCCCTTCCTGGAGAAACAGGCTTCAAGCTGGACTTTGCTAGGACACTTAATGAATGCATTCTCCACAAAATGCATATATATTTTTCTAAAGCTTTCAACAAATATGTTAGAGCTCCAACTCTCTGACCAGGGACGACAATGATGCACCGATTCTAGAAATAGCCTGAGTCCCAGAGACACAAAGGTAAATCCCAGGAGCATAGCACAAGCTGATGGTACCTTACGGGCTGCTTTTCAGGGGGTGGTGGTATTTCTTCTAATTATTAGATTAGACATCTTGCCTTTTGGATGACGAAGGCAAGATAATGAAAAGGTGCTATTTACATGATTAGCAGGAAGAAACACTGATTTGATTTTAAGTGCTAAAAAAAAAAGTAAGGTGGATGAGAATTCCGATTATTAACCCCTGGAGTACACTGTGGACAGGAATTCATGTTGATATGTATTTATACACATCTGTAATGTAGTCTGGTTCAGTACATTTAGGGTATAAGCCTATAGTGTTGTTCAGTTTGCTTCATGGAGGGAATAAAACATGGCTAGAGAAAGATTAAGTTTCATCTATCTAATTTCCCATTCTAATGACTTTCTACCACCTACTTCTGGGGCTCAATTTTAAAAGACTACATAATGCTATAAAAATATCTCTTGTGAGATAGTGGCAACATTCTTGAATGCACCCTCCAGAACTTCATATTCCTCAAAAAACATAATTTAAACAAATTTGACTATCATCTCCAAAGTACCATGTGCTGGTGTACAGTTTTACCAGATCTCTTTTATACTTTTCACTTCTTGAAATGCTTGCAATATCCACCCCCTCAAAAAAAACAGTGCTTGGCTTTCTCTTGCCTGGAATCAAATCACACAGGAGAACCTGTGCGGTGTGACACACGGAGACGACAGCATGTCCCTCCATTCGGCACGTATGCCAGACGCCAACACGACGGCACACAACCTTAGCTCTGGGCAGACAGACTACTATCTCCATGCTTACATCATCACCGGGACTCTCGGCAGATGATGACGGCCTGATACTGCGGGTAACGTCCATATTAAAACAAAACCTAGAGGTACTTCTTAACACTCTCAATTAGAAGCCAGTCTTAGAGCCTTGTCAAGAATCACATACCTGCCCACATACATTAAGTTACTTAACAACAGAATAAGCTGTCCAGGTCTGTCTCAGCAGGAAACAGGAGTCATCACCCCCAAAGAGGTCTCCTAACAGCTCCAGTGGAAACCAATACATCCCCATGGAGGTCACATTAACACGACGGTGAAAACACATTGCTACTTAAAGCTAGAGCTTTAAAAAGATACGGAGGAGGAGAGAGCTCCATTCGAAGACATTCTAACTAGAAAATCTCCTGATGATAGATGGGATAGAGCCCACTGTGCCACAGTCTAAGGTGGGGAGCATTAAGAAGCCAACATGATTTTTTAAGTTGCATGAGCTATTCTGCCCCCTCCCTCCACCCTGGCCATATGTGGAGGGAAACCTGTTACTGTTCAAGTCTTTCAGAAGGTAAATGTCATAGACGGAGGCTGGCAGGCACTGTGAGGGGACCGAGTGACACTGAGCTCTGCCCTGAAGCGTCCCCTGCACACCTCAAACCTCTGAGTCCCCAACAGAACCATCTACAGCTCCAGCCAGAGTTCTGAAATCCCATGATTCCATGATTCCATTTTTAAACCTGTGGAGTGGGAGTGTTTCTGAGTACCCTGCTCACACAGATGGTGGTGGGAAGACTCTCAAGAATATACTGCATGTAGTAAAAGCCCATCTCACTACGTAATCACCCCCTTCACATCTCAGCCGAGCAGAGATGATGTTATCTTACAGACAGTCGCAAAAAGACAAGTGATTCATAGCAGCACAGCATCGGCATACATGTGTGTAAGGAACATGGGAGAAGACATTCCTCCCTATTACACACACCTGAGGCCCTGGGCGAGCTCAGGATGGAGAGTAAGAGGACCAGGTCTGCCCTCCACATGCTTGGGGTGGGGGGAGGGCAGGAGGACTTGTCTGAACGATGAAATCACATATGCTGCCTCTGTCTTCCTGATGCTCTAAAAATACCCTGCACTGACAAGTCATTTATCAAGGCAACCTTTCTGAGACGAAACCACAATCGATCTGCCGACCAGCACTTCCCCATCTCATTTCATTCTGAGCTCTGCTTCACCCTCGTCTTCCACAAACTGACCCATGCCCCCATCTCCATGCCAGACACCTGCCCCCTCACCTGATCTCACCTGATTGTTCTAGAGCCATTTTGGGTACCTTACTTTCTCAGTCTGTCACGGCGCATTAGACGCTGGCAGAGCCTGTAGCAGGTTTCCTTATCCTAACATGCGACCGTCTGCACGCTTGAACGCGGTGTGTCTTTACCTTGGTCTCCTTGGTGGAAAACTCTGAGGAGTTGGAAATTTTCATGGACTTTGAGCGGTGTGACTGCCGCCGGATGGAATCCTCACGGGAGTATTTCACAGAGCCCGAGGTCCTCACCCGCACCTTGCTGGCACTCTGAACACTGTTCACGCCAATCATGTCGAAGGCTGCCTGGGGAAGGGGTCTGGAGAAATACAAAGGCACTTGCCAGCCGCTGCACGGCTCTGAAAGCTGGAGGAGCTCCGCCGGGTCGTGCCTGAGCAGCTCAGAGCGCCGAGATCGCCTCAGCCTAAGAAACACCAGGCTGCCTCCCCCAGCATCTTCAACTACCCTGTTTGCAGCGAGTCTGATTGTTCCAGGCACAGCTCACGTCACTGGCTGCGAACAGGAGAAAAAAAATGCAGTCCCAGCCTTGCTACTCATCTCTCCCCGTTACACACACACACACACACACACACACACACACACACACACACACATTCATATTCACACACTAGAACAAATGGCAACTGGCCAGACAAGCAATTCATTAACATTCCAAATAGCAACAATATTTCTCCTGCGATTGTGCAGCAAGCTCATTAACATCAACAACAAAATAGAGAGACCACAAATCAAAGTCTCGAGTAATGTGAGGCACCATGTGGGGTGGTAACAGAGATGAATTTCCAGAAAGAAAAAAAAAAGAATGCACTGGGCATCAAGCGGCTCGGTCAGTCAGTTCCAGGCAAGGACAAGGACAGCAGCCACAAAGCCGTCCCAACAAACATTGCTTTTCCTCTCTTCCCTCTTGCAAGCCACGCACCATTTAACAGTAACTCAAACTGCACTGCTTTCTGAAGAATTAAATGTTTCTCACAGCCTCAGACTACTACTACAGCCAGACATTTAACCAGGAATGTGGTCAGCCCATACGAGAAAGCCAGAAAAAAGATGCTATGCCACCTCCCTCTCAGGCTGGAAAGTTTACCAAAAAAAAAAAAAAAAAAATCAATTGGTTCGCACCAGTTAGCTTTAAATATGGCTTAGGGTGAGACAGATAAAGCCAACTCTGATCAATAAGAAGCAAGAGGCCTTCCCAAGAGCAAGAAATGCCGTTGGCACAGAAATGCACACAGCCCCCCGAGTGAGAGACCCCCAAAGCCAACAGAAGACCGGAGAATGTTAGTTCTGGACACGTGAAGTTTTGAGTATAATACTCAGGACTGCAACACCTCACTTATCTGACGTCCCAGGGGTACAGAGGGTCGGCCACAGAAGCCTCCGTATATAGGAGGTCTCAGTGCTAGTATCAATATAAATGCCATTTAAATACGGTCTGTAAAATGCCAATCTGGAAAGACAGTGCTGCCTCAACCGACCCCCCTCCTCAAGTCTGATCTTTCCTTTGATGACTCAGGACACAACTTTCGTCCAGTACGTGGTGGAGCCCCAAGGTGCCTGAGCGCTGTTCCTGCTGGGGGCTGCCACCCCCACTGGCAGTGAGGCAGGTGGGTGCTGTCTGGCTCGAGCCCCACGGCAGCGCCCCCTGCCGCCCCCTCAGGCCTCCTCACTCCCCATCTCCTAGCCTGGAAGCATGTGATGCTTTGACTCTGCTATAGGCAAAACAAAGACATCAGAGAATCTTGCTAGAATCTGGTCTAAAATAAGGTAACAGATTTTGGAAGATCGTGGAGCTCTCCTCTCCTTCAGGAATAACACCGAGTTTAGAGCCTATGACATCATTTTTGGCTACTTTAAGGAAAACTTTCCTCTCTTCCCAGGTAATCTGAAGCTACTGAATCCTTTAAATTAAAAACATACTGCAGTGACTTTATACTTTATAAAGCGTGTTCCCGAGATATAAAAAGTGATGATAGAGTCGCTTGTTTAGAACATGCAAAATTCTAACTTAAACATATGATGAGTCTATAGACCAATGTCTCCATTGAACACAAATACGCTTGAGGTGGAACCCACGGAGGAACTAACAGCAGGGCCACACTACAAAGTCTAACAGTGCTGGTGGAAGGCACAGGACCCTGCTGCAACGCAGCACAAATGCGAGCCCGGAGCAGGAGGGAAAAGCAGCACATGGTCTGGGTGTTTGCCAGGCAGCATAATAAGGAGTTAGAACATGCCTCCTCCTGATGAACTTCCTTTTCTTTGCTCCACTGAAAAGGTTACATAAAAACGAGAACCATGTGCTAGCATGGACAGGAATGGAATGTGTGATAATACAACCTGATTTCTGGGAACTTTAGCAGAAATATCCTATCTCAGCTTTATCCAAGCTGAGATATGTCACCTTTATCCAAAGGTGGCCCAGCTGGTATTATTACTCCTGTAACCTCATTCCTAGGGACCAGCCTCCCCTGTTGAACACCTTCTGCTTTACAGGGGCAGTCCGTGTTACCCCATTTCAGTTCTGGACCACTCTGTGAGGGGCTGGGTCACTGGGGGCTCTAGAACCCCCACCTCACAGGTGGGAGAGGTCAGCCTGGGTGGTGATGGCAGACCCCCCACCATGACCACACCGTTTCCTCACACTGGGGCTGCTTTGTAGACCTAGCAGGTCCTTTCAGTGGCAAGATCCCCAGGAGCATCCCGTGGACAGAGAAGCCCGGCGGGTGCTGTCACTGAGTCTGAAGAGAACAGCCTTCCTCTGCCCTCCCTGCACCCCCAGTACATCCACTGGTCTCGTCTGGGACAGAGGCAGAGCACAGAGGCCCGCCTCCGCAGCCTCAGGATAGCACCCGGGAGGCGCATGTGCAAGCTGGCAGGACCCCTGCTCTCAGCCCCACCTGCCAACCGGGACCCCGCCCCGCTCCTGCCCAGTGCCACGGAGCCCTTCCGTCAGGCCGGGTCCTCATCCCACAGGCCGAGGCTCTCTCGCTGGCCAAGGCTCTCCCGAACGGCCCCCACGGGGGTCCTCCCATGGGGCGTGCTCTTGCTGCACCCCGATCCCGGCCCTCACCATTCGGGGTTCAGCTCAAACGTTACCTTTTCCAGGGGACTTTCTATGGCCACCCTCCTAACACAGCTCCTAACACAGCCCCGCCCTACACCCGGTCAGGGTCCGTCGTGACTGCTGTCTGCTGTCGGCAGGGCACCCCTGGCATCGCAGCGTCTACAGCAGCATCTGCAGAGGGCAGGCGTTCCGTGACTACTTGTCGAACAAACTCCTTAAATACACAGGGGGTTTCCCTTCTCCATTGTATTTCATGTCATTTTAAGAAAATTCAGCATAATTTTTATGAAAAATAAATACAGCTGATGCAAAACAGATTTCTTGCCTAAAGGTAAAATAGAGCAGGCAGTGAAATTTAAGTTTCCTTCCTACACTAGCTCCCAGTCCCTCTGCCCAGAAACAAGTGATGTCGCGGGTTTCGGACACATCCTCTCAGAGAGAACTCATCCATGTCCACTGTGCACGTGGAGTGTGTGTCTGTATCCTTTTCCTTCTTATGGGCTATAGATATTGATGAAAGCACGATACATATTGTTTCTTGTCTTTTCTGGTCATCAAAAAACATTCTACTTCAGCACACATAAACCGACCTCACCCTGGTTCAGAGCTACGTAGTATTCCAGCATACAGATGCATCAGACTGGGCATTTTGTTCACAGTCTTTGCTCCATAAATAAGGACACAGTGAACATGGAATGTAGCACATCTTGAATACCATTTAAACAACGTGGTTTTCCAACTGTTTTCTGAACAAGCCTACTTTTCCTCCCCTCACAGTTACATCACCCACAGTCATGGTGCTGGGCACACATGGGGTTCACAACTAGATTCAGTGTTTAACTCTGGCCTTGTCCTGACCATCCTGCTCTGAGAAGGCTTGACCGTTTTTAGACGTCAGCCAGCCTCGCAGAGGAGCCTGCCTGCCATGAAATAGAGGCAGGCTTCCTGGAGAGCAGCAGCTGTTTATAAAATACAAAATAGCTTTTCATAAAAGCTTTAGCAGAAAATAAAGGTGACTTCCACAGCAAACAGAAATTGTAGGAGAAATTTAATTACGCCCATTAACTGGAAGGCTGGGAATCTTCTGAGGTTTTCTCTGACCGAAGACACAGTTTGGTACATAAGTCCTAACAGGCTTCTAAAAAGTGTCTCAGTTAATGGTCAACACAAAAACTCTAAACCTCTTAAAAGGCAGAGCCCCTGAGAATTTAACTCCATTTAATACATTGCTCAGGTTTTCCAGGTGGCTCGGTGGTAAAAAATCTGTCTGCATTGCAGGAGACGCAGGTTCGATCCCTGGATCGGGAAGATCCCCTGGAGGAGGACATGGCAACCCGCTCCAGTATTCTGGCCTGGGAAATCCCATCGACAGAGGAGCCTGGTGGGCTACAGTCCACAGGGGTCTCAAAGAGTCGGACACGACTGAAGCGACTAAACACGACAACAATAATACATTGCTCACCTGGCCTGCTAGGCACCAGGCACCAGGGGTGTAGACGGCACCGATGCTGCCAGGCCCCTGGCATATAGCTCGCACACAGCCGGGGGTGCGAGGCAGGAACAATGGGAAATTCTATCACCATACGCACAGCGGTGAGCACCTTCGGGGTGTCAGTGAGCAGAGGGCTTTCAGACCTCCGATGAGACAGGCAGGACGATGACACTGGCATCAGGCCGATGCACCTTCCTCTTTATGAAAACATTAGTGTAGAAGGCTGCAGGCTGACTTATGCGCTCTGGAGAGAAGCCAAAGTGGCAAAGAACTCTACATCCCAATTGTTCTCAACCCGCAGAAGGGCTGGGGAGGGAAGAGAGGAGGGAGGTACAAAAGGAAACCGGCTTGGGCTTGTTTTCTGAACAGGGTGACGGATGTGAAAGGGTCTCTGGGCTCTCCCAGGGTCTTCAGGTCACCCTGGCCTGTTCGGAGCAGAGTAAAGCATGGAGTGCCGATCTGGGAGGCAGGGTCCCAGGGTCCAACACCTTCAAGAGGCTGGTGCTACTGTCACGAAGGTGCTAATAAATGATTTCTTTTCTGGGCCATTCATGTGCACTTCATGTCACCGGGAGAGCTGGAAGGGACCTTAGAAATGATCCCCTTCAGTCACTTCATTCTATAGATGGAGGTTCCTGAGACCCAGGAAACATCACGTTGGCCTGTCTGGGGCCTCATAACTAAGTAACAGAACCGAGACTTCTGTCCAATACGAGCCGCTTTTCTCCTGTGTCATCTGCTTATTGATACTAAGCATTCCACAACCACACATCTTTTCACACTGCCATAAGGCTTAAAACGGTCACCTTGAAATGGGAAATCCAGTACGAGGAGACTGACTCTAGAAGTGTACTTATCATGGGATAAGTACAGAGAGGAGGCTTGAAAAATCAACTCTCCCAGCAGCTCAGGAGCTCGCCCTGGCTCTGGAATATGTGTGGAAGCTTTCTGCCCCTGACGTGGCAGGAGTGAGGCATCCTCCCATCCTCGGGTCCTACTCCTTCCCATTCAGCAACATGACCACAAAGCTAGGGAACCCTACAGAGAACGGTGTCTATTTTACCCTAGCCACTGAGAGAACCTGCCAACAACAAATGGTTTTCAACAGCAAACAGAAATAGATTAGATAAAAACTTACTCCCCCTGCTTTATTTCTCCTGTCTTCTTCCAGGCTTTCCAGCTGACCCTCCTCCAGTCTGAGGACCAATTCGGAACCCAGCAGACGAGGCAGCCTTCTAGCGCTGCAAGGCAGGATAGAATGCTGAGGCCCACGGTCCGGCCACAGGAGGCCTCTGGCAGGCCCCCTGCCCCCGCCTGGCTGAGTCTGAGCCCAAACCCTGCTTCCACGTGTCACCAATCTACCACTTTAGCAGATCAGACACACCTCCCAGACTGCCCCCGGACAGAACAGACCGCGTCCCTTGCAACACACACTGGACCTGATCTCCAGACCCTCCGTCCTTCAACCCCAGCCTGAGGAGCTGGTGTCACAGCCCCTTCCTTTTGTCCACCAGCTCTTTTCATAAAGGTGTGATGAGTGCTTACCTTTCCCCATTTCAGGTGGACACAAAAGTGCAAAGTTCTGTCCAGCGGCGGGGCTAGAGATTTCCTTCATTCGTAAGTCATTATCTGGAATGTTAACTAGGCCTGAACTTAATGAACAATTGCTGTCTTTGGGGATGAGCAGCCGGAGGTCCAAATACCTCTGATTTGTTGACCCTCAAGGACAGCTGCCTCCTTCCCGGCCCTCAGCCTGGCCCGTATAGTCACAGGCTTCGGTTCCATCTGTTTTTCGAACATACAAAGCAACAGGATGGGGAAAAGTCTTTCCATAGAAACTTCTTACATTTAAAATTAAATAACATTCTTGCCAGGGGGGGAAAAAGCACCCTGTAAGCATGAAATAGTTCCAGCCTTGAAAAAAACCATTATTTATCCCTCATAAACCAAAGCCAGTCACGTAAGACATTTAGACAACAGTCATCTATTACACTTTCTATTTAGAAGCTCAGGAAAACAAAGATGAAAAGCTGCATCCTTGTGTTCTTAAGACATAATTCTGTGCAGCTGACGCTGCCACATTCAGCTCGGACCTTTTCAAACTATCACAGGGAAAAGAAACACAGCACTTTGTCTTAAAGCCGCTAGACCTGCTGTAGGGGCAGAAATCTACCATGTGTAACTAAGACACTAAATCCTGGGAACGGAGGTCTTCTTTATAACTCAAAGTACATATGAAATGCAGGTACAGAAGTGGTATCAGTTCAGAGCCCCCAGAGCTGTTCTTCTAGTTGCTGGAGGAGGTCATCAAAAGCACATGTCCACTGGCTGACCCTGGGGCTGGACCCGGGCGATCAGCGGCTCCTCACCCGGCCCCCGTCCTCAGGATGTGCCTTCTGCTTGCCTTCCCCACGCTAGGAGCTGCCCCAGGACGCGGCCGTGAGACAGCAGCTGGTGCTGGGACCATCTGGACAGCCTGCCTGAGGAACTCAGGTAAGTCTCCTTATAAGCTTTAAGATCCTGGAGGCAGGTGCAGAGATCGGCTTGTCTCTCGGCCACTCCAGACAAGCCTGGTAAGTGCCCTCGCGTATTAAACCAGCCCCTACCAGCCTGCCTTCAGTCTCTCCTCGTTCTCCTCATACGGGGCCAGTCTGCGAACCAACTCTAGTGAGTAAACCGATCGATGCAATGGTCAGTGCTGAGAAAATATGCTGTTCTAGAAGCCAATCCAATAAACCTGCCCATAATAATCTCTTAATAACATTTAGTGTCAATTCAACAAATATCCCCTAAGTGCCTAAGGCAGGCCAGGCACAGTGTCCAGGAGGAAATAAAAGGTCAGACATCGCTGCCCTTGTGGAGCTTCACACCAATGAGAAATTATTCTCCAAGTAAGAAACAGAGCCAATCACAGTACATAGCTCTACTTGCATTTTTCCAAAAAAACCCAAAAATGATTGGTGCAGAGAGAGCACCAGTTTTTGCTGCCTCACTCTCATTTATTAGGAAGTCCTGCAAACGACAGATTTTCATTTTGCGTTTCTTTGATTAGTTCAGTTAGTAGTCTGGGTTCCTTATCAGTGTCTATCAGTCTTTAATAATTTCAAATCATATTTAATTTCTCCAAAAATGGTCACCGCTTGGTGTTACATGAGAGTAACTATAAGCTCCATAGTGCAAAATAAAATACCCATTTAATTCCGTTCACCACGATGATTTCCCTCATTTCTGATGTCAGGCACTAGGAATACAATGTTAAACCAAACCAGATAGATCTCTTCTCCCACTGGGCTTACACTGAGATAGACGTCAACCAAAGAATCATTCATCAAAAATAATCCAATAATCACATGAGCAAATGTAGAACAGTAATGTGCCACCATGACGAACCCTGCATCTCCAAGGTTCAGACCTGGTCATCAGGAGTTGAGGGAGGCCTCCCTGAGCACTGCGGGAACCACACTGGGCCACGGCCTGCAGGGTGCTCAGGAAGGGGCCAGGGTAGGGGCACACGCAGCCTCTGGGCGGCTGCGGTGGTTATGTGGCTCACCAGGTTATGTGGCTCACCAGGTTATGTGGCTCTCTCGCTCATTCGGAGACATTTTTGCTTGTTTCCAAACTCACCACGGCTGTTCATTCTCGAAAGAACAGCACAGCAAACTGCCCATTCCACATGAATATTATTTTAAACTTCTCAATCAGCAAGGTCTTTCTGGAATTTCAACCAAAGGAAAAAAAAAAAAAAGTAACACAGAAAGGAACCATGTAAATCCCTGTAAGACCAAAGCTGTGCTCCATGTCTTCAGAAGGTCATTTCCAGGGACAGAAGGTCTAGGGAAGAGTTTGGAGTGACAGCAGCTTACCCTCAAGTGAACTCCTGAAGGATTTAGAAAAATCTTGGAGCAAATTTAGGAGTCTGGTCCATTCTAAAATAGGTACAGGCTGGACTATCCATACCACAGGGTATCAAACGATTAGCTTCGCAAACCGAGTCAGACTCTTTGATGTTGGGAAGATACAGGACTGTTTCAAACATATTTTCCCCAAACTGTTGGTTATATTATCACCACACCCCCAAAGGAGTCCTTAGTAACATCTGCACGGTTTCTATGGAACCAGATCAGCTGGAAATGTGCAACCTTAAAAAAGAAAAAACTAAACAAACCAACCCAGTAGATTTCTACTTAACACTCTCTGCCTCCTCCAAATTCCAGGGTGGCCGAGACTGTAGCGGTGGCTTCTCCAAGGTTAACAGCACCAAAGTGGTAGCAAAATGCAGCAGTTCTGAGCCAAGCAGACTGTGTTCACATCTTGGCTTTGTCCCTGACTGAACATACGCCTCTGAGTAAGTTACTTAAATTTTCCGGATCTCAAGGAAAAATGGGGAAAACATGACTCAATGGCCATTTGTTGATTTCAGGTTACTCACTAAAAACAACTTCCTGTTTAAGGGGAAATCCTACTGTGTGCCAGAGAGGGGACCAATCATCCCGGTCCCTGTAAGTTTGCATCAGGGGCCGTGGGACCTGAGCTCGGCCACCTGATGCTCCCAAGGGAGGGACAGAGACACAGGCTCAGAGCATCCATGCTGCGAAAGTGGTGGCAGCTGTGGTGGCTGCCCTCCCCTTTCCCATGGAAGCCACTTGGCATTTCCTCTGCAGTCAGCCTTCTTTGGGGGGACCCTGCCGTCCCACTATGATTCTCAAATAGCTTCCTCCAGTTTGTGAGCTACCTGACGACTTCCCAGGAGTTTCCTTTTACCCTTCAGTTATCCAGTGTCAGCTTCCATTTATTTTGTAGCTAAGAATCCCAGCTGCAAGAAATGACATTATTGGTGATGGTGCAGAAGAAATACCGATGAAGCACTTAGCGCAGCAGCTGACGTATAAGTGGCATATTTGTGATAATTGGGGAGTAAAGCTAGATCCAGAGTGCTAAGAGACTTGTAATTTTGAGATCTGAAATACTTCTGCCAAAGTTTCACGAAATGAACAATAAAATAGCTCAACTGGAGCTTCGCTTCAGTAACAAAGATTAAGATGATCCTGGTTCCTATTTAAGCCCGAGCCACCGAATAGTAAATGGTCACCAACAAAACATTCATGTTTCCTGTGCCTTAAACCTCTCTACTGCTCCCAACCCACCTCCACTTCCCACATCTGCTCTGTCCCCACCACCATACTGCTCCCTAAGTCTCTGGAGGAAACATTCTACAAAACTCTAACTAAACAGTGAGGTCTCTCCTCTAGATGAAATCTTTTATTTCTCAGATAATAAATTAAAATTATTCTGATAAATAAAATGGTTTTCAACTTAGCCATGCTCATTCAGGGGATCTTCAGTGCTGGTCAAGTACGTGCTAGAAATTTATAGCATCCCCCATAAAAAAGCTACTAACTCTGGGATGTTAAAAACAGTCCAATACACATTTTTATGTCAGAGGAACCAGTAAGTGGACATCTAACAGAATCTAAGACAAACAGCATTCAAAAGGGATCAGTGCTAGGCTGTGCAATTCTCAAATTCTCCAAGGACAAAGCCACCCCAAGAAGACTAAACATCTCTAGCAGAAGGAAGACACCTCCTCACAAAGAAGAGCTGATGAGAGTCAGCGTGACAGGGAGACTGAGGTCCCCACCTGGGGTGACAGTCTGACACAAACCTAACGTCTCTTAGAGGAAGTGCGGACACTCAGCCTTGGTTCCTGGCAGCCCCTGTGCAGGTGTGAGGTGAGAAAGAAATAGGGTAACAGCATCTTTCACGACTCTCACCCTAACAGGTCAGAAATACAACTGGGTAAGACACCGAATAACTTAAAAACACACTATTAGTCCTCTTCCACAAACTTTAGGAAAAAACCCTGAGGGATTTCACAGACCTAGTGGGCAACTTCTGTTTATTGTCTCCAAGGGGTATTTTTACTAAGTACTACTTGATGTACAAAATAATAGAAAAGTAATGTTTATGCATAATATTAACCTAATAATAACAAAAAATAAACACCTTTCAAATCCCCACCCCCGATATGTAAAACAGAATGTAATAGGGCCATTAAAACTTCCTGGGGTCCCATCTCACCTGCTAGGCTCTTCCTCCATCTAAATGCCCTGAGAGACAATCTGGCATTATCTTGCCGAGTAGAGTTTGTCACCATGAGACCTGGCAGTGCCCTTGTGTGTGTGTGTGTGTGTGTGTGTATATATATATATATATATATATATATATATATGCTCCAGGAGGTGAGTTCAAAACCTGCCGTTGTTTGTAACAGGAGAGCATGGGAAACCATTCAAATGGCTAAATTAATTATGATAACATCGTACAACACAACAGCATGTCTTCCTATTGCGAGGGAAAGGGCAAGGAACAGCCCTGGTGGACTCTGTGCTGGGCCACCCCGCTGGCCCCTCAGGAAGGAAGGACACGTCGGCCTCAGCTGTCGGCCCTCTGAGAGCTGCCCAGAGCTGAAGAGAGCCGCCTGCTCCCTCAGGCCCTGCAGGACAGCTCCGCAGGGCCACCTCTCCACTTCAGGTCTCTGCAAAGGTCAATGGAGGCCTCCATAGCAACTGCATCAGAGCCCAACTTCTTTCCCTCTCTCTTCCACAGTGCTCCCTACCCCTCCCTGGCATGATCTGCAGGTCACTCCCCACTAAACTTCCCACGAGTTAATATTTGACTCAGAGTTTGCTACCCGGGGATCTTGACCTGGGCCCTCACTTCACTTACAGCATCACATATAGTCCTTAAGATAAGTCCTATTAGACAGATACTATCAATCTCATTGTAGAGATGGGTTTCAGAGAAGTTAGCTGAATTGCCTAAAGTCATTCAGCTGAAATCAGGAACTGAAGTCACTGCTGAATCTACTGAGTTTCCTAGAAACTATGTTTTTACCATTACTCTGTGTGTCCTGAGCTTAGCTTGTATTTTTATACATTCCTAGAAGCAAAGAAATGTGTATTTCTTTTAAAGCATTCTTTGAGTCAAGTCCTAATTGTAATTTCCCCCCAGAATTATCAAGGTTTTACTATATTACAGTAATACAGCATCACACTCACTCACCAAGTCATGGTGAGTCTACTGGTTTTGAGTGTAAGATTAAATAAGAAATATTTTATTTTTATTGAGTGAGCTCTGAAAAATCTGGCTGTGCCACTTTTACTCATTCTGATCAGGATGAAGGGGAGCTGTTCAGTCTCAAGTCACACCATCATTAGTTATATGGGAAAGTTCAGGGCCGTCCTGCTCAATAGAAAATACAATGAAAGGCACATATATAATTTACCATTTTCTAGTAACCTTATTAAAAGGCGTAAAAAGAAAACTGGTGAAATTAACTTTAATAATATATTTTACTTAACCTGACATTATCTAAAACATCATCATTTTAACATATAATCGATACAAAAATTTGTAATAAATTAAAATCCTCTTTGTATACCAAGTCTTTGAAATCTGAAAGCATTTCAGCATTCAGATTACGTGGTGAGCACTCAGCCTCACCACGTACTGAGTGCTCAGCACAAACAAAGGGGAAAAAGCAGTAGACACGGGGCTGATGACGAGAGGTAGAGTTTCCAGTATTTCGATAATATGATCCGCTCCTTTCTAGGCAACAATAAAAGTACTTGACAGTAAGACTCATCATGAAAACTCTTCTCTCAAATAGGAAGCCTGAAGCCTGTCTCCTTGTTGATCTATTTCAACAAGAGAGATGTTTCTTTTATCTATATTATTGAGGCGTGGAGTCCATGATAAACTGAGACATCATGTCTTTGCCATCAGCAGACTTGGGAACGCTTTGTCATCTGAGTATTAGTATTATTAAAAAAAAAAACAAACTTCCGAAATGGCATGTCAAGTTTCAAGACAGAAACAAGGTCCCTTCTCTCTTCCTTTATATTAAAATACTCAGAATATCCCAAAGCTCTGCTTCTGAGATCTGAATAATCTTCAGCAAGCCTCCATTCTTTAGGGATCTGCAATCCTCACCTATGAGGGATGGGTGTTAAACGAGAAATCTCTACTGTTCCTTCCAGAATCAACATTTTGTGACTACCTGGCAGAGTCTGATGAGTAAGCTGTCTTCTGAAAATCAACCCCAAATTCATTTCTTTGTTGTCCCGCTTCTTCCTGAGAAAAAGTTGCACATTATTTACCTATTAGTGTTAAACTAAATATTGGTCCCGAAAGTTCCCATCCTAATCCCTGGATTAGAAGATGTTCATTTACGCTGTAAATACGTTACCTTACACAGCAAAAGGGACTTTGAAGATGTGATTACGTTGAGGATCTTGAGGTGGGGAGACTGCCCTGGATTATCCTGGTAGGTACAGTGGGATGACAAGCGTTCTTACATGAGAGATAGAGGAGCTCAGAGTCAGAGGACACGTAACCACAGAGGTGGGGCTTACCACCTTTGTGTTGTCTTAAAACACTGGGATTAGGATAATTTGCTACAGCGCAGCACGAGACTAACACCTCTATGTACCACACAAGCATCATCCCAGATGGCATCCCATGTGCCTTGTCAGGAGTAAGTAGATGTACTGATTTCTAACTCACCTTCCTGTTTCATTAGAGTTGAAAGGTTTTATGTTGATTCTTATATGTGAGAACAAGAACAGTATATAAGTTTTAATTTAAAAAAATAGCACTTTCTCTTTCTGGAAAATATGCAGAAATATTAAGATTTTAAATTACCATTAATGAGGACAGCAAGTCTATATTAAAGCCAAGGCATCTGTGAGCTTCTGAAGATCCCCATGCCCACCACCCTTCCCCCCCAAAAAACCTCACTCAAACAGGCTCATCAGGAAATGGATAAAAAGATTATCTGGAACAGCAAAGAGATCCTTTTGTCAACCCAAACCCCTCTTCTTCTGCAGGTACAAGGTTGCCGTTGGGAAGATATCTTGCAAAGATTGTTCCCAGCCCCACCTGCCACCAGAGTGTGAGTGAGGGAACCCCTGCCCTCCTTTTACAAGCAAGACGCACAACAATGAAGAAGTCTCTGGGGATGAGGAAGGCACAGAATGGAGAGCGGCTGCTACATTTCTACAGGGAAGGAAGCAGCCTGCTTACCAGGCATGTCTGCCTCGCCAACTGGACAGGAAAGAAACCCATCTCACTGTGTTTGAGCCACAGTACACCTGGGATCATTTACTACAGCAACTGTAGCCCACCCAGACCGACAAGTGTCTTTATCACTAAGAAAGACGACCCAGCACTTGGTTCTTGAGTTTACTGCCCTGGTGATAATTCACGGTATGTGGTAAAAACCGTAGCTTTGTAGGTAGTGAACTGACTAAATCTTCTTCTTACTGGGTCAATTACTCTATATGAAGCAGAGTTTCCTCAGAAAATGTTTGCTGAGATGTTTGTAGTTCCTGATAAAGGTTTCAGGTAGTGTCGAGGCTACTCGTCAACATATGATGATAGGAGAAAAATAAAAGGAATTCAAATGGTATAAAAGGTAAATTAATTATAAACTTTTGGGTAAGCATACTGAGATACAGAGTGTGTGTACGGTAAGACAGGGAAAAAGCAATATGTGGAATTTTATATTATTTCCATTATTTAAATCAAAGTTCTTCCCAGGACTACAGATTGAACAAAATTATAGGCACACCGTAAAAATCAAGCTATAGATTTTGCTTTAATTCTTTCCTTTCTTTACTAAGCCTACTGGCAAATGGTTAACTTTTCAGACTTCTTCCCAAGAATAAAATTTTCCCTGCAGGCAGTTAATGAACAACCAAATTCCTGGAAACTTTTAATATTGTGAGGCTTCATTATTTGCAAGGGCACTTGATAGAATCTTGCTTGAGTCAAACTTGAATCATTTTCCTAGGCCAAGAATTAGAGAAATCGGACCTGAAATCAACCACCATCTTTTTGGGCTTCCTATTAACATTAAACATAATATAACTTCTAAAAAAAAAAAGATATAATGCAGCAACTCTCCATCTCTCCCTTTGGAAACAGTTTTCTTAATTTAAGTGTTTAATTAGATATAAAAGGTACCTAAAATCCAAGAATTCATTATACGCTGTTAGAAGTATGCCTATTTTATATTCTCATGAGTGAGGCATCAAAAGAGTATATATTAATAATAGGAAATATGGTGCAGTTTCTGGAGTATGGTGTCTTATTTCGGATCAAGACTTTAAAGATATAAAACATCACATAAACAGTGTGAACATTGCCTAGAGGCTATATCCTACAGCCGTCATCTTAAACCTTTCTGCTACACTTGAGAAAATCAGCAATGTGCTCTGGGAGCCAACCATAAACAGAAGCACAGTGTGGTCATTCAATCCCCTGAGTCCTGCAGGACAGAATGAGATCTTCCAGGTCTGTAATTTTATCATTAGACATAGTTACCTGTTCATAAATTACTTGCACATTGGAGCATAAAGACTTAAAGAAACTTCATTTCATAGAACAAGAATGGTTGAAGTCCCATTTCCTCACCAGAAAAACAAAGACAAAAAGAGACTAGACACATAATACGATGCAGAAAAAGAAGTTTCATGTTTATTTCAGAGGAAAACAGAACAAAGAGCTAAACAATTATTCCACAACACTAAAACAAGGACATAAACAGGAAAGAAGCCAAGCCTCTGGACCGCCGGACTTCAAGACCAGTGCACCTCAGCACAGCACGATGGAGCGCCCCCTTCGTTCCTTCCATCTTTCGTTTCTGTCCTTCCCTCTGCCTGTGTCTGAGCAAACAGCACAACAGAAAGGGTCTGAGACACAGGACGCCTGCTGAGGCCGTAGCACGCCGCCGCCGTGCGGCACAAGCCTGCAGGGCCCCTGCAGGTCGCCAGGCCTCGGCGTGTTCACCTGTGCAGGTGGACGGGCTCTAAGGTCCTTGCAGCTTTCAAGGTCTACAAGTCCATAAAATTACATTTTAGCCTAAATACTGTATTAAAAAGATGTTTTGGTCACAGGAAATGACATACATCTTGAGTTGGCATAAATCATTTCAACGACAAAACAAGGTTCATTCAGCTTGCTATAAATTTTAAACCCACAAACCTATTTTAATAATCCCCTATGTGAAGACCACAGCAGAAAACCTAGCATATCGCAAGGAACCTCCTACATGGGACAAAACAGAATCATAATGACTGTCAACAGAGCATAGCCGATCACTTATAATTCTGTCCAGTTAAACCGAATATACGTGTGCTAATGTCATTCACCATGTGTCTGCTCAGTCACTCAGTCATGTCTGACTCTTTGTGACCCCATGGACTGTAGTCTGCTAGGCTCCTCTGGCCGTGGAATTTTCCAGGCAAGAATACCAGAGTGAGTTGCCATTTCCTACTCCAGGACATCACTATGTGAGTGAAGTCCTTTGTTGTAGAAAAACACAAAAAAGTGGCTTCCAAATAGAATTTACAACAAGTAAATTCCAAGATGTTTAAAAGGATATACACTTCTATCTGTCAAGGTGCATTTTCT
The DNA here is from genome assembly GCA_024291935.2 of Okapia johnstoni. Taxonomy (NCBI): domain Eukaryota; kingdom Metazoa; phylum Chordata; class Mammalia; order Artiodactyla; family Giraffidae; genus Okapia; species Okapia johnstoni. The sequence goes on along the minus strand of CM044327.1, from coordinate 33,558,337 downwards.
TCAAATGCACTGGGCTTATTTGGTAATGTTTAGTGTGTATCTTTAAGTCTATATTTACTCTTAAAGTCGAATTATTCACCAACTGTAAGACCTTTTACAATAGCATAGCCAACAACTTTCCCAAGGGTGTAAAAATCTACTTACAAAGTAGAAACTTATAAATGATATTTCACCTCAATCTATTTCTATCTGGCCAAAAAAAAAAAAAAACAACCATGAAAACAATTTCGATGTGAATTACAATGTTCATAGGACCATTTATGGTGTGTGAGACTTTTTGCCTACAAATTGTATGAAAATTATGTGAAAGAACTGAAAATAAAAGCAAAAACAGACAAACTCTTTAAGATCCCATTAGGGTTAGCATTTTATTCCCCGAGGCAAAGGGTTTCCTGGGGCTCTGAGGCTGATCTCCAGTCCTCTCCGTTGACAGGGACCTCTGCCAGGCACTGTGCTACCTGTCACTCATCCATCTGCAGAGGAAGCTGAGATAGCCAGCCTGTAACCAATCGTTCTACCTTTTTACGATCATCTGGAAAAAGATGGAACTGCTAGTAAGTCTCCTTCTCTGATCCATATTCTTCCCAGTAATTTCCAAACATGACCTAGAGGGTTCAATAAACTATCCTGAGGCCACAGAGTACAGCAGTGTGAAAGAGGGGGAGAGGTCGTGCCACCTACCGTCTGGGGAACCTCCAGCTACTTAGACCATCTAAGCTTCAGTTTTCAATTCTACAAAATAGAGAAATTTTATATGCACACGTATGGATACGTATGTAACGTACGTATGGGTTGTTCTCAGAGTTACAAGATGGAGATCACGTAAAATGTCAAGGTGTACACCTACACCTTAGGTGGTGCTCTTCACAAGAGGCACTTTACTGTTTCATGCACTGCTTGCCAGGGCAATTTTCACATTCTCCTAAAATGTCTTTCTTTTCTGAGACTGTCTTGAATTTTGGTGTTTTTCTGAGGACAGGAAGTAGGAGAAATCCTAGCTGGAGAAACTCTTGTATTTGCCAGTGTCAAGAGCTGGGTGAAGTGTCCTTTAATTCTCTGCTGCTAGGACGGCACCAATCAGAAGATCATACCACTGCAGGGCCTGAGCACCCTCACTGTTCCCCTGGTTACAGGGTCTTTCCCCTTGAAGAATGGGCCAAGGCAGAGATTTCTCTGGTGCACATTCTACGGCCTGTAAGACAGAGTGATGCTCACTGACCAACATGTGAATGACCCTGCAGTGACACAGACCACTGACTCAGCAAGGCCTCACCTCAGCACGTGAAGGTGCTTCACCAGACTTTCAAGAGACTGAAATCAAAGTTGCTTTCCTTCAATTCTTCATTATCACTAGAATATTTGAACTCAGAGGGGATCAAACATACACACTTCAAGGAAAAGTTTAAAGCAAACCTCTAATAATACAAACAATTTGTGTGCCGTTTTTGTTGGTGGAAATAGTCACCCACAGAAAATAGACTCCCACGTAGAGAATTCCCTTGGAAGCAGAATTCTTGGTTAAAACAAACAACAGGCAATGACTTCCAGAGAAGGTCAGGGGACTACAGTACAATGGCTGCTGTTTCTACAAGGCCAGTTGCTAATCTTCAGGGGTTTTTATAAATATAAGAAGTAAAATAACAGAATGTGTTTCTAGTAAGAATATATAGCACTAAGCCTAAAAATTAGTAAGTGAACCTTGCATTTGAAAACTACACGAATAGAAAAGAATTCAACTGAACCAAAGCAATCATTTTCAGAATGTGGCCTGAAGTACACTGACAATGAATTTCACATTAATCAAAGTGCTTGTAACCCTGAAAACACTGCAACATCACTGGTCTGTTCTTAAAAATGTGGCAATGACTTCAAAAAGCAGCTGATTCATCAAAAAGGAACTTCCTGGCAGATAAGATCGAAAACAAAGATGCCAAAAGGATGAAAAAGCAAAAAGCAAAGCAAAGCCTCATGTACCAAAATGCTGCTTCCCTGCTGAAAACAGATACATTCCTGTCTTGTCTTCAAACACTGACTTTACTGCCACTGAAATAAAGATCGTTTGCTTAATTTAAAAAAAAATTTATTTGTTTGACTGCTGCTGCTGCTAAAAGTCGCCTCAGTCGTGTCCGACTCTGTGCAACCCCACGGCAGCCCACCAGGCTCCCCCGTCCCTGGGATTCTCCAGGCAAGAACACTGGAGTGGGTCGCCATTTCCTTCTCCAGTGCATGAAAGTGAAAAGTGAAAGTGAAGTCGCTCAGTCGTGTCCGACTCCTAGCGACCTCGTGGACTGCAGCCTACCAGGCTCCTCCGCCCATGGGACTCTCCAGGCAAGAGTACTGGAGTGGGGTGCCATCGCCTTCCCCGTTATTTGACTGCACTGGGTCTTAATTGTGGCATGCGGGATCGTTTCCTGACCAGAGATCGAACCCACACCCCCTGCACTGGGAACTCAAAGTTTTAGCCACTGGACCGTCAGGCAAGTCCTGATTGTTTGCTTTATTCTGATCATTTTTTCCTCTTACTAGGCTGTAAATGCAGAATTACTCTTTAGGAGAGGACCAGTTACAGGAAGATGAACTTCAGCAGCGGGAAACCTTAATACGAAGTGTAAAGGAAAATCAGAGCATCTCATGACTCCTTGCTCTCTCTGAGTTTCCACCTCCATTCTGCTGCTTCCGCTATTTCCATTGTACCCTATTCTACTTTTGTACGGTACACCATTCATCATATCTCTGTCTGGCTTAATATTTAAGAGCTGAATATTTTTAAAATAATACAGATAAAGTTAAAAGGCAAGCTAGAAAATTATAAGCAGCATATATGACAGTCAAGAGTAAAACTATCCTTAAAGTACAAATTTAAGACATTAATTAGAAAAAATTAAAACCCCAACTTATAAGTTAAATGACTTATAGCATATATAATGAAATACAGTGCAAGCATTAACATCCTATTAAAATATATATTGACATGTGAAGATTTACAATATGACCCAGCAAATTCCACTCCTGGGCAGCTGCCTGGTGAAAAACATAACTCAAAAAAGACACATCCACTCAATGCTCACAGCAGCACTGTTTACAGCGGCCAGGACCTGGGAGCAACCTAAGTATCCATCAACAGAGGAACAGATAAAGAAGTTACGGCACATATCTACAGTGGAATATTACTCAGCCATAAAAAGGAACAAAATCGTGCCATTTGCAAAGATGTGGGTAGACCTAGAGACTGTCACAAAAGTGAAGTCAGTCAGAAAGAGAAAAATATAATATTGCTTACATGCGGAATCCAGAAAAATGGAACAGATGAATGTATTTTCAGAGCAGAAAGAGAGTCACAGATACAGAGGACAAATGTATGGACACCAAAGGAAGATGGGAGGTGGCGGGGGGGGGGGAATTGGGCAATTGGGACTGACACTACTATGGATACAACATACACACTACCATGTATACAATAGGTAACCAACGAGAACCTACTGCACAGCACAGGGAACCCTACTCAGTCCTCTGTGGTGACCTAAATGGGAAGGAAATCCAAGCAAGGAGAGGGTATGTTTATCCGTAAAGCTCTCCCATTGCTGTAGGGCAGAAACTAACACAGCGTTGTGAGCAACAATCCTCCATTGTGTTTCAAGTTCTACGATTTCATAAAGTTATTTAATACATTTTATCTTAAATAGTGAACTAAAAAGAGATTTCGGTCAGAGGACATGGCATAGATCTTGAGTTGGCATAAATAATTTTAATAACAAAACAAGGTTCCTTCAGCTTGCTATCAATTTTAAACCCATGTACAGTAACCTATTTTAAATAAGCCCTGATATGAGGACCACAATGAAAACCTAGCATATCACAAAGAACCTCCACACAGGACAAAAGAGAATCATAATGATTATCAGTAGAGTACTGATCACTGATATTACTGTCCAGTTAAATCGAATATATGTGCGCTAATGTCATTGCCATGTGAGTGAAGTTCTTTGTTGTTCAGTTCAGTCATTCAGTCGTGTCCTACTCTTTGCGACCCCATGAACCGCAGCACGCCAGGCCTCCCTGTCCATCACCAACTCCCGGAGTCTACCCAAACCCATGTCCATCTAGTCAGTGATGCCATTCAACCATCTCATCCTCTGTCGTCCCCTTCTCCTCCTGCCCTCAATCTTTCCCAGCATCAGGGTCTTTTCAAATGAGTCCAGCTCTTTGCATCAGGTGGCCAAAGTATTGGAGTTTCAGCTTCAACATCAGTCCTTCCAATGAACACCCAGGACTGATCTCCTTTAGGATGGGCTTGTTGGATCTCCTTGCAGTCCAAGGGACTCTTAAGAGTCTTCTCCAACACCACAGTTCAAAAGCATCAATTCTTCGGTGCTCAGCTTTCTTCACCATCCAACTCTCACATCCATTCATGACCACTGGAAAAACCATAGCCTTGACTAGATGGACTTTTGTTGGCAAAGTAATGTCTCTGCTTTTTAATATGCTGTCTAGGTTGGTCATAACTTTCCTTCCAAGGAGCAAGCATTTTTTAATTTCATGGCTGCAATCACCATCTGCAGTGATTTTGGAGCCCAGAAAAATAAAGTCAGTAGAAAGATGCAAAAAAAAAGTCTTCCAAATAGAGCACAATAAATTCCGAGGCATTTAAAAGTATATACACATCAGTCTGTCAAGGTGCATTTTCTTCAAATGCAGTGTGTTTACTTGTAATGTTTAGTGTTTTTCATTAAGTAAATATTTTCTCTTTGAGTGGATTATAGGGGTGTCCGACATGGTTTCAGGTGTTGGCTCTAGGCCCAGGGTTTTAAAAAACAATACATTAGGTCTCTCCATAGACAAAATTCTGACGTTCAGCCTTGGCAGCAGTACTGGGTGGAGACGTGACTAGTGAGCTGTAGATCATCCGGTTGTATCTCTATGTTTTTCAAGTTTTTACTCCAATCTTCAGTAAGAAATAACATTTTCACCAAGATCCAGTATCTTTAAGATACACACTTGTGACTCAGCCAGTAAATAATCTGCCTGCAATGTGGGAGACTGGTGTTTGATCCCTGGATCAGGAAGATCCCCTGGAGAAGGGAAAGGCTACCCACTCCAGTATTCTGGCCTGGAGAATTCCATGGACTGTACAGTCCGTGGGGTCACAAAGAATCAGACATGACTGAGCAACTTTTACTTCACTTTCTATGTATCTAAAATGAAAGTTTCAGGAAATACTACTTACCTGTCCTATGTAGACGACAGCTTTTTCTATTCTTCTTTAATAAAAGAAATGCTAACCACAAGGCACTAGATCAATTTAATGAATGATTAATAATGGATATTGACCTGTCACTTGGAAAGCACTGGTTTAGATTAATCAGATCTAAAAAACGCAGTTCAAGACATTTGTTTTATTAATGTATTCGTGTATGTGTTTACTGTCCATCTACAAATTCTAACACTTCAAGGAAAGATAATAATTTGTGATTCTTTGAATCACTCTAATTCAGATTGTTCAAGAAAGGTAAAGGTAAAGTGAAAGTGAAGTCGCCCAGTCGTGTCCGACTCTTTGTGGCCCCATGGACTGTAGCCCACCCGGCTCCTCCGTCCATGGAATTTTCCAGGCAAGAGGACTGGAGTGGGTTGCCATTTCCTTCTCCAGGGGATCTTCCCAACCCAGGGATCGAACCCGTGTCTCCCGCACTTCAGGCAGACACTATGTAAGCACTCTGTAAATTCTATATTACCTAGCTTGTAAAATGACAGTAATTTTTAAATGCCACTTGTTTCTAGAGACTGTTTAGTCTCAGTCTTAGATGTTAAACATAACAACGTTTTTAAAAAGGGAAACCACCTGGAAGCGCTTCTGGATACAGGTGTCGGTGCCCTGCTCCGTGCTGACAATCGGCCCGGCTGCTGCTCTACAGCGCAGACAGGGCCGCTTGCTGACAGCCCCGTTCTCCTCTGGACCCCAGGCAGTCTGTCTGCAGAGTCCATCTCACTTCTCTGGGCAGCAATCCTTAAGCTTGAGCAAGTGCACAGCCCATTCAGTGAATATGTACTAAGACCCTACCAGGTGCGGGCAGCGTTCTAGGTCCGGCAGGGCACGGCTGTAAAAATACAAAGCATCTGCTCTCAGAGAGCCTCAGTTTTAGGGAAGCAGACAGCCCACAAGAGAATGAGCAAGAACATCCCTCACTCTGGGCTGTTGATGTGTTATGAAGAACTACAGTGGGGAGATGGCCGGGGGTGGGCTGGGGGGGTAAGGGCTGGCTGGGAGGGGAGACGGGGCACCGACGCTGGTCAGAGTGTCAGCAGGAAGAACAGGACCTGCTTAGCTAGTTCAAGACTGTGATTTATCAGACAGTAAATAGTTGACAGATTGCCAGAAAGGCTGCAGGAAAAGTCCAGGCAGCCTGTCCAGGAAATATTCCCGAAGCTGTAGTGCAGATGTGGCCTGCCGCAGGAGCCACCCGCCCTGCCACAACCAGGATTGGGAGCCCGCGACCAGGATGCAGAGGGCTCCCGAGGCACCTGGCCTCTAACACAGCCTACAGCCCGCACCCTACCTGGGAAATGCACACAGATGTCTGCCACAGAAGCCACAGAGAGGTGGGACCCCGGCAGAGACAGCAGTCAGCCCAAGTGGACGAGGCCTCCGTGTGGCCCACGTACGCCTGGTACCTTTCACACAGTGTGTCTGACGGTGGAACCTAAATCACAAACTGAAACCGCAGATGAAGAGGCGAGGGAAGCGGCTTTCACCTTTCTAGGCACTGCGGTGGCGCAGATGGGGGAGGACGGGGGGGGGGGGGGGGGGGGGGGGGGGGGGGGGCAGGCCCCGGACTAGGAGGAAGAGCGCAAAAGGAGAACGGCCCGGGCGTGAGCCCCAAGGAGCCGCGCGAGCAGAAGGAGTGGGGGTGCTCACCGACCAGTGACAGGCCTGGGGCCCCGCCCGGCACCGAGGGAAAAGCGGGCAAGAGCCTAGCGGGGCGGGCATGCTGGGGGAGCAGAGCCCGTGAGCCTCGCAGCCCTTGATGGAGAGTCTACATTTACCTGTCTATGTGTTGAGGCAAGTTATAGGGTGATGGGCTTTAACCAGAGGAGAAGCATGATCAGATGAACCTTTGTAACAGGCCATTCTAGTTACAGTAATGATTCTGCATCCGATTTGAGTCAATGGCTTAAAAACACACAATTTTAAAACAGCTAATGTGCTCTTGTACAGGATGAGAACTGTAGAAATCAAAAGAAAGGCCCGCAAGGTAACATGTAATGCTTCCGTGTTGGGCGCAGACAGTGTTGAACACAACCATCTTTACCTTCCACAGGACGCAGCTGGGGGGCCAGCCCCAGGCACACATCTCCCTCCAGACTCCAAACAGATGAGGCCGATCAAAGATGCACCTTCTCCTATAAACAAAATCCAGAGACTTCCCTGGTGGTCCAGGGGTTAAGACTGTGCTTCCACTGCAGGGGGCACAGGTCTGATCTCTGATCCAAGAACTAAGATCTCACATGCTGTGAGGTATAGCCAAAAACTAAATTTAAAAAAATTTTAAATAAATAAATTCAGACCTCTGGACCTAGAAAATCTGAGGGTCTTCAAATGTGAACAAAATGCTGTTAGTTAGACAAGAAAATGAAAGTTAGCCAATAGCACTGAAATCAGGCATTTTTAAAAAAGAGTCCCAAGATCTAGGATTTTTTTTAAATTCATCTCCAATATATAATTTAAAACTAAAACAATATTAAGTGAAAGCCGCTCAGTCATATCCGACTCTTTGCGACCCCATGGACTATACAGTCCATGGAATTCTCCAGGCAGGAAAACTGGAGTGGGTAGCCTTTCCCTTCTCCAGGGGATCTTCCCAACCCAGGAATCGAACCAGGATCTCCTGTATTGCAGGCAGATTCTTTACCAACTGAGCTACAAATCACCAAAGGAAACCATTTTCTCCCTACTATCCTTCAGAGAGTAAGCATTTCACTCCATGTTGTCCATTTACAACAGACTTACTTTTTATAAGGAGACATTTAAAAGAAAATCTTTAAAAACATTCCAGAACAGGAGTAAGGGGAGCTTGTGGTGAGAATATAGAACCTAGTTTAGCAATTGCCATCTTCCAGATTGAAGGTCACACAACATAACTGCGGTCTCAACATTCTAATTGTGCTTTTATTTTCACAGTAATAATGTTTTGCACTTTTGAGCCAAACATATTTTACTCCAATTTTAAAAGAAAACATAAAGCAAAATTGCAGAAAGGGAGCCAGCATTAAATATACTCGATCTATTATCTACTTTAAGTATTTGTATATTAGTTAGTTATGTAATTTCTTTTACCTTTTTCTCTGAAGCAGCCACAAACTGATTTAATGAATTCCTACCATTAAGACTAGGCTTTCCTGATTGTTCAGTGGTAAAGAATCTGCCTGCAATGCAGGAGACACGGGCTCGATCCCTGGGTTGGGAAGATCCCCTGGAGAAGGAAATGGCAACCCACTCCAGTATTCTTGCTTGGAGAATCCCATGGACAGAGGAGCCTGGTGGGCTGCAGTCCATGGGGTTGCAAAAGAGTTGGACATGACAGTGACTGAACAGCAACAACCATTGTGACTGAGTTAAAAAGGTTTTTTTTTTAATTAATTCCTTTGCTTTCTTTCCATACAGACTTCCTTGATAATTTTTTTTTTACACATAAGTAAAATCAGAACCAAATCTTCTCTTTCCATTTCACAAACTTTCACCTGCTTCAGCTCCCCTAGGAGATCCAGTAAACAAACAAAACAAAAAACACCAAGTAATATTTCATAGGGGTAGATTAAATGCCAGAGACAGCTCAGAGGGGTGAGTGGCAGTCAGCTTCCAAGAGGTACCCAGGAAGCCTGCCGTGGGGACTCCATCCTTGCACGTCCCTCCCCGCTGCTGCAGCAGGTTTAACAGACAGACTCTGTGTAAGTGGATCTGGCAGAAAGGAGATCTGCTTCACCTCTTTTCCAGCGGTTCTGACGTGTCTTCCGCTGTGGGCTGGTCTGGGCCGTTTCCTGTTACCTGCAGGGGCCCACACTGCCACCTCTGTCTCCTAACGGAGCGCCTCACATGTTATTGTCCAGGTAACACCCTTTCACCCTCACTCTCCTATTTCATCGGCTCCTCCGTTCACGCGTGTCCATTTCCCTAGAATCACAGAGCAGTGTTTACTTGTGTCCCATGTCGTCCGCTCCACGCTCACATTCCCTGCTCCCCCACAAGGAATTACAAAAGAAGATCTTTAGCTGCAGCATACTGTTTATGTGTGCTTCTTTCCTGTTTCTGTAGGAAGCAGGCAGGGGCAGGGATTACAGAGGTCAGATCATTTAGCTTCACGGACAGATAAAAAGGATTAGAAGAAAATATACAAAAATATTAATTACCTCCGGGATCTAGGAATCCTGAAACCATTTTTAAAACTTTAAAGAATTTCTTTATCAAACATTTAATAAATTTCATAATCAGAAAAAACATTAACAGAAAGACAGTTTGGCTATGGCATGTATCGACGTCTTAGCCTTGCTCTTGGGCACAAGTTCTTCCATGACCTGAAGTGTTATTCCATCTGAATAAAAATCCGTAAAAGCCCTGAGGAGATGAGACATGATGGTGAGAGGAAAATGGGGAATGACAGGACAAGAAAATACCAAGTTAGAGAAATTTTCTCATTTAGAGATATAATGAGCTTTAAAGTAAAGGGGTTTGATGCACGAAAACTAAAATGGGAAAAGCAGTTAAAGAAAAAAGGCCAAGTGAGGAGAGCAGAGTTTAGCACAAATCCTTAGACAATGTGCAAAAACAGATATCACAGAACTTCAGAATCCACCCAACTGCCACAGACATCTGTAAAACTGTCAGGCAGCTGACGTGAAGATCCTTGAGCATAAAGGATGAAGGAGTGTGAGTGATAACAGAGTTATTCTAGGTCAGGAGGAGCAGGCGGCGAAGGAAGAATGAAGACAGAGACTGCAAGTTAAGTGGCTGCGACTCCCGAGAATCGAGCAGCCTGCTTCACACCCGCTGCCCTGTTCTCCCTGGTCAACCAGCTTCCGGAAGGACTTAATGAGGAATATGAGTGGGCTCCAAGGAGACTGTCAAAGTGATAAGTTTGAGGTGTAGCATTTCTAAAGTTCCTCTGAACCAGACCATATTGGGTATCAGACAAAGTCTGAAAGACAATTTGTTTGAAAGACAAATTATGAAAAATTTAAAAATCTGGAATCAAGTGTCTGGCCAGAAGAAATGACCAAATGTAGGCCTTTATGTTATTCTTTTTAAGAGTCCCTGGTGGCACAGTGGTAAAGAATGTGTCTGCCAAGGCAGGAGATGCATTGATTCCCTGGAGAAGGAAGTAACAACCCACTCCGGTATTCTTGCCTATGAAATCCCATGGGCAGGGGAGCCTGGCAGGCTACAGTACATGGGGTCGCAAAGAGTCGAACATGACTTAGCGACTAAACCACAATGACAAAGATAAAGCACTTTCTCAAACCACATAACAACATGGGCAGAAGCAGAAGACATCTTCAAAGGCATCGCCTTTATTATATGCCCCTGGTCATCTTGCTCTAAAACAACATTCTTATCTGTGCTAAATCATAACAAAATACATAGCACAGAAGCTCATTTTAGCAAGACTTTAAAAGTCAGTTACTCCAAATATTCTTTTAGCTGAACCCCTTGTTCAATATCCAGACTAACTGCCCAGTTACTGCTTGGACACCTGCAAGCCAGGGAATCATGTCTCATCTACGGACACCTCCAGCTCTAGAAAGACTGACTTTCTCATTCCAAGATGTTTTATGTTCATTCCCAAAACTGCCTACATCCACAATTTTGTGGTCAAGTAGTTTCATTTTAACCAAATAGCCTTTTAGGCATCTAGCACACATGTACAGCAAAACTCAATATTTTATATTTTGTTTTGCCAAAGATTTTTAAGGTAATAGCTAAGAAAGTATTTTATATATCATAAACTGTATACTCACACACAGGATTAAAAAGTACAAATCATATTTCTTTACTTCATAATGATATAAGTAGTACATTAGTCTCGCTGAAACACAGAAGAGCAAAGCTATATAAGTTTTCTTGTCCTCAATGCCCAAAAGTGTAAAACAGAAACCTACAAACAATTATGACTGTACACTATGACACGTCCATTAAGGACTACTGCTATGCCCACACAGCAGAATTCTTATGTACAGAGAAAACCTGCAGAGATGGGCCTGTGTGCCAGAGAACCCCAGGGAGCTCAAAGTTCTGGGTGTGGTACAAAAACAAAACCATGCTTCATTGGACCAGGCATCGAACAACCAGGCACACACTTCTCACTCCTTCCTACCTGAGATACCAGGTGTTTACCGGATCACACAATTGGGCACAAAGGCATTCTATGACCTCCTAAGAAGACTCTAAATTTCCAGATGTTTAATAAGACACCAAGGGGGGAAAACAGTTTTATTGGGCAAAGGACAAGCGATGCTGGAAGCAAACCTTAAAAAGAAAAAGAAAAAAAAAACTATATCCACGTCCTCAAACTACCTGGAACTACGCATGTTTACAGCTATTTACAACTGACAAAAAGTAGCCAGACTCAGCAGCTCTTGATTGGGAGAGAAATATAAAACATCATATGCAACCTGATCAAAAGAAGAAATGAACAGTGAAAGACTCGAGGAAGTACATGTTAAACCTGCTAGGAAAACTGACGGAAGAATCCAGCCTTGAGTGCAGAACCCTCCTCCCACCTGACCACCCACTCAGTGCTCTCAGTTCAGGCGCTCAGTCGTGTCTGACTCTCTGCAACCCCATGGACTGCAGCACGCCAGGCTTCTCTGTCCATCACCAACTCCCAGAGTTTACTCAAACTCATGTCCATCGCATCGGTGATGCCATCCAACCATCTCATCCTCTGTCGTCCCCTTCTCCTCCTGCCTTCAATCTTTCCCAGCATCAGGGGCTTTTCCAATGAGTTGGTTCTTCGCATCAGGTGGCCAAAGTATTGGAGTTCTCTGAAGATGGCTTACGACCCCTTGTAGGGGTGCAAACACATGCATGTAGTGTACTCTCACACACACATGATTACTACCTGCCCTGGTTTTCCTGGGGAAGGAAGCCCTTGCTCACTCCCCAAGACCCTCTGAGGGCAAAGCCCTCCTGGTCCGAGAGTCCCAGCAAATCATATTGCTGCCACCCACCAGCAAGCACCCTCTCAGAACACTCACTCTGGTAAAACAAGGTGGACACAATTTCTGATATGCTTTTCAAGTAAACTTAATGTATTTCTTTTCAGGATCAATTATCTCTCAATCAAATCTGCCAAAGTTCTACAGGGGCTCCAAAGGGGTTGGGGGAAGCAACAGTGTTATTTGATACAAGATTCATTTTGAGATATGCCTACAAAGATCTACCCGGATGAATCAATGGTACCCTAGGTAACCAGGAGACCAAGGACCACTGTATTTATCCTTTTATATTCCTCCAAGTTCTGTAGCATAGCTAGGACCATAAAAACCTTAGAAGTTAAAAAAAATATGACATTTAGTAAGATGATAATGCAATGTCTCATTTTATACCAGGAAAGTGAAGCTGTGTGTGACTTAACGTGAGGCCATGGAGCACTGTATCTGCATGGTCAACACAGGGCCTGGATTTTTTGACTCCTGCTTCAGGAATCATTCTGCATAAACAGATGATCCCTCTGGACAATGGGTCCTATCTTAAGGATAGGAGCTACTTAATTACTATGGTAACTATTTACTAAGTGGTTCTCTTGGACTAAGACTTACTCCATGTCTTCACCCAATAAAATCCAGCCCATAGAAAATTATAGCAATGTGTATTTAGCCTCTTGGTTGCAATTAAAAGACAGCTTCAAAAAAAGGCCTATAAGTCAACTCAGGGCTGCAGACTTATTGTTCACACTGCAGGGACAACCATTTTAAGTAGGTCACAAATAGTAACGCCATGTAATTTAAAGCATGATGACTAATAACACCTTCTAAAACGGAAGCCACTTTATTGTTATAATTTCTAAACCAGTGCAGACATACAGACTGTGATTTTTGAGGCTTTTTTTTTTTTTTTACAGTAGAAATTATATTTCAACCTCCCTTTCTCCCAGCTGCAGTATTGAACTTAAATGTCTACTAGATCAGTGGGTGGAAGATCAAAGAACATTTTTAAAAATTTAACTTTACTACCCACAAGGATGTGGGAGTAATATGTCAGGGGGACTTAGATGTATGTGGCAGTCTCTTAGAGATGCTCTAACTCGACAAGGATCAGGTTGTTCCCTCTTTTAAAGAAGCCCCGCTCACTCTTCTTTTGCTTGGTTGACTTTATAGAGCTGGCAGGTACAGTTAAAAAGTTATTCTGAATTTTAAAATGTACATGTTCTCATATGTTCTCTTTCCAGCACAGTAAAAACACTAGCCACAGCTGATAACCTGAGATTTCTCTCCTCTAGATGGCCTTTAAAAGGCTTCCCCTCAATTGGGTAAGAATGGAGTTACACCAAGAATTAACTTGCTCTTTAAGAAATAGACAAATGTTAAACCTTTCCCTCCCTCCCCTCCCCCTCCACTCTCCTTACCCCTCCCCCCAGAGAGCGTACAGATGTGAATAAATGTACCTAAAAATCATGAGACAGTGCTCAGTCTCACGCACCAAAGAGGAAGCAGTAGCAGCAGTGGTACCCAGGGCAGGACCATGTCAGTCTCCTCACCCCAGGGTCTCCAGGGTCCCCAGGGTCCCACCATACCCCCTGGGTGGCCACGGGGAGCTCACAGCTCCCCACCCTGCTCTTCTCTTCCCTCCTGTCCATAGGCAGCCTTTCCCTCTGTCTAAACCCGGCTATCTGCAGGGCCCAGTCCAAATGTATGCCCTTCATAGAGCTTCCCTGGAGTGCAGTACACCCGCCAAGCTCTCCTTTTCTGAACTCTTAAGCACTGCTATACAAATTCCATAATTTCCACCAATTATGTCTTGTGTCCTTTGCTAGTTGCTGTCTGTATGTTGGCAGTTTTGTTTTCCCACTCAAACTGTAAGATTAAGGGCATACACCAGAACTCATACTTCTGAAATGTTTTCCATTGCACTGGCACGCAAGACGACAAATAGGCCCTTGGGGGAAAAAACCCTGCTGCGTCGAATCCACGCAGAGCCCTGCCTCTCAGAACCGACCCACAACGTTGCTTCTTTTGTGCACGATTTCAGGTGCCAGTGGAAGGTATCTGACTATAAATGACTTCTGTGCTCCAGCCCCTTGGAAAAGACTAGACACAGTCATCACCATGACTGTGGCTGTCACTCATCTTCAGAGGAGGCTGAGTGCTGGCAGGAACACTTAGGCACGCGCTGCCAGGCGCATCCATCAGATGCCTTTGTATGTAAATGGAGGTGATGTTTCTTCTTTCCTGGATTTCCTCATCCAGTGCACTTTCTCATTTTACAGAAGGTTGTTAAGAGGATCCTTTAGTCAGCTGTTTCAGTGTAATACAAGTTAGTTCCATAGGCATTTCTGTACTGAAGATCTATTAAATGCCCAACGAAGCAACATCCTGAAAGATATACAAGACATACAACAGAGAAGCACACACTCATGCGCCTAAACACACATGTGCGCACACATACACACACACACCCAGAATTCTCGAGGAAAGGAACAAAGTCTCCTCCTTCTGCGTGTCCAGCACCATTCCCTCTGGTGCTGCAGGTACAGTAATAGCTCCCAGTGTGTCCGGGGCACTGTTTTGTTTACGAAATAATGAAATTTCTAGGTATAAACACTGCAAAGCACAGGAGCCCTTTATAAACAAACAATCATACTAAAGCCAAGTACATAAAAATCAATATATTTTAAGAACAAGTTTTTTTTCTTCTGACTTAATTTCTGGAGAAGAGATGATTCTCCCACACACTGCCACTGAAAAACCATTCATTGGTTTTTAAATCTCCTCTCTTGCTCCCTGAGGCAGGAATTAATCTGAAAGGCAACTTCTGTGTCTACATACCAGAACACCTCTGGACGCTCATGGTTCCCACAACCACATTGACACAAGTAAAGGACTGTAAACTTATACATGTAAAGAAAGTTAGACAGAAAATCATTCTTTTGATATGTAAAAGTTTGATATGAAAGCTAATAATAATAGACATAAAAAGGATAATGTGAGAAAGATAAATACTGCTTGACAAGTGTCTCTAGAACAAATGAACTTATGGATGAATGGAGACAGGAATGAATGAATACGTGGATAAAATGAGAAGTGAGGGGGAAAATGGCTAGTAGTATGAGCTCCTGAGAAAAAGGGGAGTAAATAGAAAAGAGCCAGCCTGATCAGCAGACAGGAACGATGTAATACCTGGAGGGGGCAGGTGGGCTTGGGCAAAGGTACCAGCTTGGGGCGGAGAAAACGTATATTAAAAAATCATAGGAGACACAAAGTGAACTGAATTCTCCCATGCAGGAGACCATCAAGCAAAACCTAATTTCCCAGTTCTTTTCTGCCAAATAACCTTTCATTAATTTTTCAAGACACAAAACATGCTCTACTTATTGGCTCTCAATCACGTTATTTCTTTTGTAACCACGTCTGGCAGAAGTTTCCACCCTACCCCAATCCTATCTGTCCTGTAAGGCCTAACTCAACACAAGCCCCAATAACTCTTTCTTCTTTAGGAAACCCAGAAAACAGTCAGCTTTGAAAAGACACACTACAAACAGACAAGGGACAGAAATAGATAAAGGAGGAGATGGAAGCAGGATCAGAGCTTGGAAGAAACTAACATTACATATTTCCTTGGTTGTGATCTGAAGAAAGATGAAAACCAGGTCTCTCAATCACAGGCTGCCCTAAGGGGGTAAAAGCCTTTATACTTCCTTCAAGGAGGCTGGCTTTTGATTTCTGGAATCACTGGAGGCCATGGGGTGGGCACTCTTTTCTTCACCCTCCTACCTTAGGTTCCATTACCCCTCCTTTTGGCGACTGGGGCACCTGGTGCATATTCATTTAGGATTATTCAAAAGTAGGTTCCAGTGAGAGGGACTTTTTTTTTTTTATGAATTTCTCTAGCATTCAGCCTGTAAGATGGGACAGGTTATAGCTTGAGAACACTGCCACTGCCACAATTCCAAAGAAAATATCACGCTGAGACTCTGGGCTACTCCTGGTGAAACAACGGTGGAGGGGAAAGTAAAATTAGTGCCACCAGTGGCAATGACGCAGAGAGGAAGAAAAAAGGAAGAAATGCCAAGCGGTAGCCAGGCAATGCGATGCAAACCATTGCTTCACGGCCCACCCACTTCCACACCCACTGAAAGTGCTGTTCTTGGGGACGAAAAAAAACAGCTTGAGATGGCAACAGAGGAGCTGATGCCAAATCATCCTTACCTCTGAGCCAAGACGCTAACCTCGCAGTTCACGACCGCTACTGAGACCGGGACCATCGGAGAAGCTTCGACTCAGTCTCCCCTGACTCCAGCACCACCTCCCTGAACCCACAGAGGCTCTCCCAGGCTAAACCTGTTTAAAAAATCATCTCAATTGCTGGCCTCTGTTCCCTTCATGCATTTGCTGGAGACCAGCCTAAACTGACATCGATGAGTTAGTGAGATGTTGCCAAGTAATAAGCAGGCAGAAACATTAAGTTACTGAACTTTAATAAAATGACAGCTTAGAATTTAAAGACAAAGAAATCAGCTTTTTCTACCACATGCAGAAAAGGAATATAGCTGGTTAAAAGATCCACAGCAACTCCCTGATCTTCTCTTACCTCTGTATTTTGCTATCACCTGCTATATAACGGATGGCAGTGACTGCTGGATTATACCAAACTCTAGATATAACAACTTACACACACAGGATTATCCGCTACATAGTCCCAAACCCCCCAACCATTCCCATGACTTCCAATTTTGCTGTCATAGATTTCCCAGCTCTGACCTGCCAGCCCATCCCCTCGTCTGTGTGCCCATTAGAATGCAAACTTCATGACAGTGGGGACCTCATCTGTCTAGTGTCTTTCCGACTCCAGAGCTTGAGAGAGCTCCCAGGAGCTTAGTAAGCATCAACTGAATGAATGTACTCTGATGAACTCTCAGATGCAACTTACACAAAATATCTTAATTCCATCCAAAACTACTGCCCCTGTCTTTCTTGGTGTTGTGGCTGCTCCTCTGGGCTCTAAAGAGTCTTAATTTATGTCTCCTTCATCACCTCTATCCAGACAGTCCACCATCTAGGAAATTTTCTTTAGAAACTATATTGTTGAATTTAAAAGAAATCCACACACACACACACCCCACACGCCCCCCGCCCAGTCCTCTTCACCTCTGCCACTGCCCTGTTCCAAGCTGGGTATCATTTCCCCTGTTTTGGCAATCTTGTGTAAGCTGGTCTTTTTGCTTTCAGTTTTTGCATACTAATTAGAGACTAAAAGTCTCATTTGCTCAAAGCTATATATATTTCTTCATTACCCACCTACTTTCCAAAGTAAAAGTACGCTCTTACGGGGAACCATTCAAAGTCTGACTTTGCAACCTACCTTACCCACCAAGCTGGCCTCCTCACTGCCCTACCAGCTAACGTCTATATTCACCTTTAACCCACTTTTATCCATTTAGTCCATTTACAATGTAGATTCCACAAGGGCAGGGACTTGTCACTGCTTTATCTTTAGCACTGAGAATAAGGTTGAAATGTAGCAGACCTTCAAAAAGTATTTGCTGGATGAATGAATCAGTTATTGTAAGAAAAAGAGACACACAGAAGGAAAGAGGTAGCGTGTGTATCATAATCCCATGAAGACATTCACCACCCAGGTCAGTCCCCACTTTCATGGGTCATTTCTTCCTACACTGGTTTCTCTGGTCACACAATTCAGCACAATTCAGTGCTCACTCCAAGTGCCCAGTGAGGAGCCGGGGCCATGTGTGTGCCAGGCTCTGTGTCGGGCACTGGGGGTGTGGCGATCCCATCACACAGGGCCTCTGTTTAAGCTGATCTTCAACAGGGAAGGCTTCTCAGAGGACGGGCCAGCTAAGGGAGGGCGTGCAGGGCAAGTGTGAGTCGGGCAAGCGGCAGGGAGGAGTTGGGAAGCAGACTGAACGGCGCAGGTGAAGAGCCGGAGGAGAGTGGGAGGTTTTGCGGACCGGAGTCTGAGGGCCCGCCGTCACCTCTGGGTGACCCATCCCCAGGCGAAGAAGAAAAGCACGAGCCATCAAAACAGCTATGAGAAGGGAGCTGGGAAGGGGTGCAGGAAAGGGCCTATGTGCCCACTCTGTCTCTCGTGTAGAGAATGAATTCCTTATAAGAAAGACAGAGGATACACTCCTTATGTCTCTGCTGAAAAGACACAGCATTCAAAAAGTTGACTGAAAACTGTGATTCTTCTTGCCCCCTCCCATCCCAAAGGAAAGGAAAAGAGTAATTTTAAAATGTAGCCATTAAACAGCGACCACAAACAATTTTAAGTGCAGATTTAGTCAACCATATGAACCTTGAGTTTTTATTTTTCCGTTTGAGACTCTGAACTTCCTCTGCTAAACAGCCAAGATTTCTGAACTGGACTCCCCTCAGAATCCACGACCCTGTAAGTCCAGGCAATTTGTAAAGTTTAAGGAATGAGCTAAAGAAATAGTTCAAACTGGTTTTGATTTCCCTTCCTTTTTTGCTTCAAATTAATTAGTTTTCTAAGTATGGCTTCGAAAAAGCATGGATTTTAACCAGGGGCTTTTTTGTTGTTGTTCAGTCACTAAGTTGTGCCCAACTTTGCAACTCCATGGACTGCAGCACGCCAGGCTTCTCTATCCTCCACTGTCTTTCAAACTCATGTCCATTGAGTCAGTGATGCCATCCAACCACCTCATCCTCTGTCGTCCCCTTCTCCTCCTGCCTTCTTTCTTTCCCAGCATCAGGGTCTTTTCCAAGGAGTCAGCTCTTCGCATCAAGTGGCCAAAGTATCGGAGCTTCAGCTTCAGCATCAGTCCTTCCAATGAGTATTCAGGTGATTTTTAAGTAAAGTACATTAAGAAGAGCCACCAGCGTGGTCTCATACATTACAGTTAAACACTGTCCTTCCTTCAAACAATCAGCCTTCACTCTGGGCCATGAACAAGAAGAGACCACTAAGAAAAACCACAAATGCCATTCTGGGGGGAAACCCTTCATACCCTGTCTCCAGCCTGCTCCACAGGAGAGGGAAATAGAACCCTGCTAACCCTTCCTTGTGAGGATGGTGCTAATGCAATTTTTCTTAGTAATGTTACTACCTTGCATTAAACGATGCTTCCCCCCAGTAAAAACAACTCTCATTATTAATCTCACTTATTACTCATTTCCTCTTCCATAAAACAGCAAAACCTGAATTCCACGGGGACTAGAAAAGAAAGCATCATGAAGCACAGAAGCTCCCCTTTTGCTAAAATAGGGGCCTCATCTGCAGTCTCAGCTCCCGACTTTGAAAAGTAAGAAATACAATAAAGTGCTGTTTTTTTCCAATTACAAGTAGTACACTGTGTTTTTTTCCCCAAATGTACCGCTTCTTTTGAGATGTTCTTAATATGGAATGTTACTCTGGAACAACTCTTTGAAAACCACATTAATTCCACAACCACAGGACAACACAACAAGGGCCTGGCATTTTAGGGGTGGTGTGATCACCAGCCTCGCCCTGCTCCTCGTCTGTTAGTGTGTCTCTCTCAAGCTCATAAGGGGCACGTATTCTCCTACATAAACACGACACTCCACAACACAACTAAAAACGCATTCAGCTTTGACCTCTGTCATTGTTTGGAAGAAACGCAAAGACCCTG
The DNA here is from genome assembly GCA_024291935.2 of Okapia johnstoni. Classification (NCBI taxonomy): domain Eukaryota; kingdom Metazoa; phylum Chordata; class Mammalia; order Artiodactyla; family Giraffidae; genus Okapia; species Okapia johnstoni. The sequence goes on along the minus strand of CM044327.1, from coordinate 33,538,502 downwards.
TATGCATGCATATTAACAAGACTGCCGCAGTTCATATCTGAACCAGCATTTTGATCTTTATCCAAGCCCACTCTTGGTTCCCAGAAGGAAGAGAGAGAAACACCCCATCTCCACCGTCAGATTCGCTGGCCTCTCACCACCCATTCGCAGACACGTACTGATCGCCCCCTGTGTGGGGCCGGACACCACACGGTACGGAAGGCTGAGCAGCACGTGACCCCCAGCACGAACCTAGTCACGGCTGAAGATAATATTTGTTTTTAAATGAAACTAAGGAAAGATAATTTGCTCCTAAAAATCACTCCCCTCTGTCCTACCTAGAAAATGCTCTCCTCCCTGCAACCCCTCAAAAACCGTCTTCATTACACAGCAAAATATGTATTCTAAGCACTGACTATTGACTTTAGGAATCAGTGCCACTAATAATGATACAAGCTTAGAAACAGTAAACAGGGCTTTAAGGTGGGCTTCATGTAGTCCTGTGAAGAAAAGCAACTAGATCCTCTAAAGCCAGCATCTTCTACCCATCTGATACTTAAACTTTACATCAAATATCATCCCAGACACTTCTTTATTCAACTGAGTTTGAGGAAAGGAATTGTTAGGTAGAAAGACAACAGGAAAGATGATAAACTTTTAATTAAAGTATAAAAAGCTAACAACAAAATGAGAAAAATACTACCTTGAGTTTTCAAAGGAAATTGCATATAGAGGCTGATACATGGGCCTCAGAACAGGCATTCATCCTCGTCAGGAAATTAAAAGTTGTACGTTTAAAAATAATGGTTTCAGATCCTACCAGACATTTAAAATAAAACTAAATAACTATCCTCGGAAAACTTAGAATTTGAACAGAAAACATACGCTGGATCTTGGCCTTTGCTCTAGTTTTAATCGCAGATCCTTCTGTTTTGCTGCTTGTCCACCAGCTACACGCAGAGTCTGAGAACTGAGAACGCTCTATTCTGGCAGCAGGAAATTTACTCTTCAGAGAACAAGAGTCAGATTATTTGTCATTGTTTCTCTTTTGCAAGACAGGAGCAATTTTTTGTCTCCTGTAAACACCTACTAGAAAGCAGTGTCACCGCATGCCCCAGAGAACTGACCTCCAGAGGCTTTTCAGGAGACAAAGAATCTGCTCCAAGTAAGGACAAATACAAAGCTGGTGAAAACAAAATGAGAAACAGCTGATAAATTTTTACCATAACAAAAAATACCGATCAGCTAGGAGGTCCCAGACAAGGTCTCTGGTCTACCTGGATAGACACCAGACAGAAGGAAAGCAGGAAGACTTGGAAGATATGAAAGCCTTGTCTCCCTCACCTACTGCTCTGCAACAAGCTGCCCCAAAGTCAGCAGCTTACACTGAGTCCTACCGTGTCTGCCTGTGACTCTGGGGGACACGCTCAGGAGACACCTCCACAGCGCTGGCGGGACTCCGCTGGGGCTGGAGGCTCCCGGGCCTTGCTCTCCCATCGGGGAGTGGTGCTGGCTGCAGAGCCTCGGTGCTCCCACGACAGGCTTCACCCTCCAGCAGAACAGCCTGCACTTCCTTCCTAACATGGAGGCTCAGAACCGTCCCTTCTTAAGGTCTGTAATTGTTAATGACGTCACCTTGGCCACATTCAGTCATAGAGGCCAGCCCTGCCTTCATGGGGTGGAGGCGGGGATAATTCCATCCTCTTGATGGGTGCGACAGCATGTTCACACGGGGATGGAAGAACTACAGGTGACCATCTCTGCAGACAATCTCCCACAAACCCCAGTCCTGGAAACCACAAGAACACAGAAGAAGCCAGGAGAAAGAAAAGAAAAGGTGATCAGGATTAAGTGCCTTTACTTGCCAATACACTCCATTCTCCTGACCTTGACTCTTCAACCAATGAAAAATAGAAAAGAAAGGACAAAACGGAAGATGCAGGGAGGACCGTACCTTCTTAGAGAGCAGCCTGGATGACAACATCTCATTAGGATTCTTTAAAAATACACAGAGAAAGAACAAAAGAATGAAGTAATAAAACCACCACTGAATCGCTTAGTACCTTTAGCTAAATGCATACTTTACACAGAATGATAAAAGGATCCAGTATCAGGTAAAGAATATAAATACATATATATGTATATTGCTAGGAAAAAGAAAAGTTCCTGTTAAAAATTGAAAGTTCCCTTTCTTAAGGGTCACAATTTTTAAAGGTCAAAGTTTCTAACATATCTTTCCAGAAAAAAAAAACAAAGCACTGGAATACCCACAGTTAGAAAATGAAATAAGAACAAAGTTGGAGGCATCACATGCCCTGATTTTAAACTAAACTACAAAGTTATCATAATCAAGACAGTATGGTACAGGCACAAAAACAGACACACAGGTCAGTGGAACAGAATTAGGAACCTAGAAATAAACCCACACATATGGACAATTAGTTTAAAACAAAGAAGCAAAGAACACACACTGGAGAAAGGATGACCTTAATCTCTCAATTCATTCCACTCCATTCCCCTCTTGGAGTCTATATGTTTGTTCTTGACTTCAGTGTCTATATGTCTTCTTTCCAAACAGGTTCATCAGTACCATTTTTCTGGAGTCCACATATATGCATTAGCATAGGATACGTGTTTTCCTCTTTCTGACTTCACTCTGTATGACATACTAGGTCTTAGAGACTGTCAACTAGGTTTTCATATCATTCCATCTCAGGGCTATCCACTAAAAATCTAGCAGGAAAACTTTAAAGTCTGCAAATCATTTAGGACCAAGATGAGCAAATCCTAGTCCAATTACGGGAAAATGAGAAAAAGATAAGGTAGCAGAAATGCCCCTCAAATAAGACCACATGGGGGCCAAGGCTGATCGCCACAGTGAAGGAAAGTGGGAAGCGATGCTTCCTCTTTACTGTTCAAACACAGACCTCCACGCCAAGCCAGCACCACTCAAATCCTCCAGGCACCAAAGTCTGCAACATGTAAGGCACTGAGCTAAACAAGTGCTAAACTATGGGCCTGGATAATTCTTCATATTGACAAACATCGATCCCCACATAAAAGGCAAAGGTAGAAAGATCGTTAAAGTTGGAGGCAGAAAAAACAGATTTAAATCCTGGCTTTGACTCTGTGTAACCCCTGGTAAATTATTCTTCCAAAGCCCAAGTTCCTTCATCTATAAAAAACATGGATTAAAAATATTTTTAGTAACTGAGTTGCAGACTATGTGGGTTCAGTAAGTAGTCTATATGCCTGAAAACAGTACCTAATAAACATAAACTGTATATGATGCTCATCTTTTACAGATTAAAGCCCCCAAATAATTAAGATTCCCAAGTAAACATCTTTTTTTTTTTTTAAATCATGGAAAAGCCACAAAGTTTATAGTCAGCAGATAAAGTTTTGGGGTCAGATTTTGCTGGCTGGATGATCCTGGTTCAGCCTATTCCTTCCCCAAGCCCTAGGCTCTTCAGAGCCTGGTGATCCTGACCGGGTACCTGCTGGGAACACAGCAGCAACCAAGGTAAAGCAAGCCCCTGCCCTCACAGAGCTTTCCCTGTCCTGGGGAGATGTAAGAGAGACACTCACACAGTGCTGGGCAGTGACATCTATAGAATGAGGTGGCTGGGGTAGAGATCCTCAAACCCTCCTCCCAAGCATATGAATCTATGACTGTAACAGTGCAAGTCAACAAAAAGAATCAACAGTCATAATTTCTCATTCTGAAGTTTTGTAAGATGTTAAATTATCCTTCCTAAAACTAAAAATCAAAGACTTCCAAAGAAGAGCAGTGTCATTACAAAGTCAGTCTGTACTATGAAAGCAACAGTCCTCATTCAAGATGAAAACCTAAAATTCTGCTGTTAAAGGGAAAACTCACTGCTGTTAAAGGGAAAATCTGATCTTCATATCAAAGACTATGCTATTCTTTAAACTCATAAAGCCAGTAATTTAGAGAGCAATACTGACCACCAAACCTCAGCATATACAATCACAGCTGATGGCTGAGTTGCTCACAACATTGGCTGAGAGCCGAGCTGGCAAACAGACCACAGACGAGTCTGGGCAGACACACTGCCCTCAAGGCTAAGATTCACAGAGGACAGACATGGTTCATTTGCAGCCTGTATACTTTACATTCTGTTATCAGTCATAGAAACATATCTGAAGCTAAAAGCAATCAGATGGAAAGTAGGGTCCACCAGGTCAATTCTTCTCTGAAATGTTCCCTGCAGCATGGTTTTTGCTGGCAACCTAGAGTGTAGAAGTCTTACACAGAAAGACTGACCTTTCAGAATGAACCAGACAAGGACTAAGAAATAATATTCATAAAGAGTTAGAATCAATGCATATTTTTCAGGCTGGTGAAACTGTGAGAACACAAAGGATTATTGGATATCAACAAGGGTTCTTCAAATGATTTTTCCATGATATAGTCAGACACTTTCTGTTTGAGTCAATTTAAGAAACACCCATCTGAATAATAAAATTATGCTTTAGGAAATTTATTTGGCAAATTAAATAAAATTGTCTAGCAGAATTCATTTAAAAAAATCTACTTTAAAAATAAATAACATTAACAAAATTAGCATATAAATTGTTTCTATGGAAAGTAGCCTCTGTAATACTTTCAGGTTTCTTAAAACAGCATGTAATTATAACAAATTTGAGCACATCTCCTACAATCTAGTTTACCTATTTAAGCATAAGCATAATAAACCTTATTCCTCCAAATAATCTCTCCAACCCCCAGCTCCCACTTGTATGCACCAATGGTGACTGACTTCACGAGCCACAAGGCTTAAACGCTGGAGTTCTAGAATTCTACGAAATATATCAATGTTCAAACCAGACTCTCTCAGACTTGAGAACATGACTAAATTCTGAATGAACACTGTATGTACCACTATAAAATAACTACATTCAACTATTATTTGGAATATTTACACAGAATCATAAGGACCTGGAGGTGGCAAGGAACTTAGAAATGAATATTCTTATACCATAGGTGAGGAGACGTCTTCTGTAGTAGGATAATTCACATCATTCACACTCTAGCCCTTCACTCACTGGGAAATCAGAGGCAAGAGATCTACCTGCCCTGCTCCTTGGCATGCTTCTTCTTTTTGCCCTAAAATGAAGATAATAATGGTTCCCTAGATCATGGGATTACTGCAAGAATCAAATGTGTTGTATATTTAAACACTAGAACCATGCTTGGTATATAATAAGAATTCAAAAATGCTAGGAATTATGTCATCAACTGTATTTATCAGTGGATGTAGCTATAGACCAGGGACTGTCGGTAAGTAAGTAGCTATTTACCAAAACTAAGGACTCAGTAAGAGCTGGACTGACAGAAGGACAATCACCAAAGCTCCCTGGGCTCCTCAACTTTGATTATCAAGTGACTGCGTTCACTTCTGGGAACACACTTCATAGGGATGTGATGGCAATGCAGTTTATCCCCAGAGCAGGATAAGCAGGATGCTGGAATATGGAAATAATATTATAGAGATGAGAAATTGGGGATATTTTGCCCTAAGAGATAACTTGGCTGAATCATAAAATAATTCTTCAAATATCAGAAAGGTCATCAAACATATAAGGGATCAGATTTATTATCTGTTTCTCCAAGGACAAATTTGGCTGGAGAATAAACTTTTAAAGAATGTAAGATTTCTGAAAACAATGAGTAGTCTTTCAACATGAATGTTGATATAAAAAAAAGAGGCTGCCTTTCAAATAACCAGAGATGGTTATGCTGAGTGAGCTGTTGGATCAAATGACATTAAAACTTCTCAAAACTGCAGAATATTAGATCTTGAAAGGGACTTCAAAGTTATCTGGCCTAGTGGCTCACAGTTCATCAGCATAATCTGGGGAGTTTTAAGAACAATCCCAATACCAACTCAGATCAAGTAGAACCAGGTCTTTCTGAAGTGAGCTGGCACTATTTCGTTAATTTGCTTTGTGTTCTGTTTATAATTCCCCCAGATGCAACCATGCAGCCACAGTTGAGAAACACTGTATTAGCTCCCAAATGGGAAAATTAGAGCTCACTGTTAGAAAATGATGGAGCCCTCACTATCGAGATCAACAGGGCTGGTCTGGGATGTTCTAGTGCACACAGCTGCTTCTTCTGGGGACACAATCCACCAGGTGGTATATCTAAATCCATATATAGCATCCTGTACTATAAAGGGTACCTGCCACATATACCGCAAATTAAACTTTGAAACTTTAAATTCCGTCACAGATTAAACAATAACATGAACAGGTTTGAATGACAAAAAGGCACCTTTCTCATAGCTCCCAAATGAAGACTTACATTAGACGCTAGAAAGATGGCTCCATGAGAGACATATGAACATCACATGGTTAGGGTTAGCCTTTAGTGATCTAGTCATTTCCCAGAAATGGTTTCCTTGGATTGCTAAAAAGCAGACAATATTAAGCTCTACTCAAAACAGGAACTCTGACTATCCTCTTACCACTGCCAGAAAGAAAAGAGTGTTCTATGAGAGATGCTAGCCATTTTTTTCTAAAATTGTGTCTTTTAATGTATTTGAAAGATGAAAACTGGGATTCTCAGGTGGCTCAATGGTAAAGAATCCACCTGCCAATGGAGGAGAGGCAGGTTTGATCCTAGGATAGGGAAAGTTCCCTTGGAGAAGAAAATGGCAACCCACTCCATTAATTTTGCCTGGCAAATCCCACGGACAGAGGAACCTGGTGGGCTATGGTCCATAGTGTCACAAATAGTCAGACACAACTGAGCAACTAAGCATGCACACAAGGTGAAAACTACCCTGAGAATGAATATTTTTTTTCCTTTTAAGAAGGTCCTTAGATACCTAAATATCATAGATTATTGAGAATAGCTCAATCTAAATGCTGGTTTTATCTGGTGGTTTAATTAATAAATTCAATTTTCAAAAATCATTTTGCAAGGCATATATGGAAAACTAGGAAAAATTCAAATGGATGAAAATTTAGTGATAAATATCTTTAAGAAAGAAAATATTAAGCAACTGAAAAATTCATTTAAATTGAAAACCATGTTCAGTTATAAACAGTAACAAAGAGGCACATGATTCTCCAGCAGAAATAAAAGCTTTAGGCAATAAACAAATTGTGTAGAAGAAAGAAGACGAAGATATAAAAGGAAAAAATGGGTGTTCCTATGCTTAATTATTAGTTACAGGCTCACTGTTGAAATACCATGAGTATTTAAAGAAACAAAAGGTTGGGCTAACCTGGAAAACATCAAATGTAAATACAGTGCATTTGTTTGAACTCTATGGAACCATAAAAACATCTGTGCTTTATTGCAGGGTTGGAAATGAAGAAGAGGATTATATACTTTGAAATTTATTTATTTTAAAAAATATTTCTTTATTTTTGGCTGTGTCGGGTCTTAGCTGCAGTGTATGGGCTTCTCTCTAGTTGTGGGGCGTGGGTTCTCGAGCACGTCATGATCTCTGTAGTTTGGGGCATGCAGGTTCTCTAGTTGCGGTATGGCATGTGGGATCTTAGCTCCCTGTCCAGGGATTGAACCCATGTCCCCTACATTGGAAGGTGCATTCTTAACCACTAGATTGCCAGGGAAGACCCTGAAATTTATTTTTTAAACTTTCATTTTTCATGCATCTAATGACTTACAGATAAGAGCTCCATTTTACAAATATCGTATCTTGCGCTATTAATAAACATGGTCACAGAACTCTTAAGTTATTCCATTTTTATTAGCAAAAGTATAAACCAAGTACTTTTAAAGAATATAAGAGATGAGATGAAGTCAATGCTATCAGTTAATTTTAGAACATAGGTTCTTTCCAAAAGAAATTTCAAGACACCACTCATGATGTAACATCAAATCTGGGATAATAGACTGCTCAGCAAGTTTCTTCTTCACGAAAAAGCTCAGAGAAATGTAAGGGCAAGGTGTAAGCTATGAGTCAAAGAAGGAAGTGTCAGGGAGGCGGCCAGCTCGCGGGGGCCTCAGGCCATGCCCAGCTGCGGTCCAGGAGGTTCTCTGGACTGGCTCCTGACTCATTGGCACAGCGGGCCCCTGCTGGCCTGTCTTCTGCTCCCAGCTCTGATCTCTGACGGCTCCTGCTGTGTTAACTCGGCCTGGGTCCCCTACACGGCTGCTGCCAGGACCAGGTTCTGGCACCCAGTCACTGTCTCCTCAGAATCTGACCTGAGTGTACCCTTTTCTTCCACTTCACCATTCCCCTCAATTCTGGCAGCTTGCAGTGACCTTCTCCTGCTACCCAGACAGAAACGCCCTGCCATTTCACCTGTAAAATTCTCAAGTAGAGTGCAGCACACCTTGAGTCCTATTTTTCAGGGTCTCTTTTAGCAATCAAATCACTGAACTGTTAAAGCAGGGAGAGTACTTACCCAGGGCTCAAACTCGGGTCTCCAACACTGCAGGCAGGCTCTTTACCACCTGAGCCACAGGGAAGTTTCTTTTTAACATTACCTCCAGCTCTAACAAAAGGGCTCCGTATTCCTAGTGGCTCGTGGTAAATAATCTGCCTGCCAATGCAAAAGATGTGGATTCACTCCCTGGTCCAGGAAGATCTCCTGGAGAAGGAAATGGCAACCCACTCCAGTATTTTTGTCTGGAAAATCCCAAGGACAGAGGAGCCTAGCAGGCTACAGCCCATGGGGTTGCAAAGAGTTGGACATGACTGAGCAACTAAGCAATAACAACAATTACTGACTTCAGAGAAATGGCCCCCCCAGACACCTAAGTCCCAGGAGTCACCCAGAAACCCTCTCACCCATATACCCCCCAAACCAATGAACAAATTACTCTCCTCCATCCCTGCTGTTCTGTCTCCGACTCCTGATTTTGCTCAGTCGTCACTTCCACCTCCCCTGTGCAGCTGGTCCTAACGCGCCCACACCTTCAGGCGCCCGTGGGGTCCAGCTCTCCTGCTTGCCACACCCCCACAGTGTCTCCTGAGTGTGAACAAAAGCTGAGGTGCTTCCTCAGAGCAGAGGCCAGGCTTCACCCTCTAGAAAGATGTTCTGCACAATGAACAACAAATAAAGGAATGAGAGGAAGAGTAAAAGCTCATAAAAAGGTTCATAATCAAAAACATGAGAGAACGTGCTCTGTTGTCTGTTAAATCTTAGAAGACGCTGGGCAAAAAGTAGATTAGAACAAGTTAGGGAAAGGGGAAGACTTACAGGTACTAGTGATAAGCCAGAGGATGTGCTAAACATTTTGACATATGCAATCTAACTTAATCCTTAAAACAACTGTTCAAAGGAGGTAATGCCATCTCCATGCTGCAGTTGGAGAGAAGAGCCTGAGTATGCTTCATTAGTTTGTCCAACAAGCAGCAGGCTCAGAGTCTACTGCTCTTTTCCCAAGGCTAGTTACTGTCATGATCCACCTTCAGAACAGTGCTCACTGAAGCTCGCCGATTTTATCTGATATTAAAATCCTAGAATTTGAGAAACTAAGATATCTGGAAAAACTCCACAAACCCTGGAACTGTGCTGCGCAATGTACAGACTCTACACGTGCATGTTGGCACTTGCTATATATAGCGGTACCTTTAAAATAAAATATTCTAAAATTCAATCTTGTGCTAAAATTATCTAGCGGCATTAGTAGCACAGTAAATGTTGGAATGCCCCCCTCTCATCTACTGTAAGCTCTCCAGAGATTACAGAATAACAATATGGGCTTCAATGCATCGCATCTAACTTAATCATAAAAGGCAAATGTTCTGACATCCAGTTACCAACGATGAAACAGTGAAGACTGCAAACAGAAGAAAAAAGCAGGCGGAGTCCCAAAGGAGAATGTGAAACTTAAATGAAATTGAAATGATTCAAAAAATAGGTCAATCAGTATTATATATTTGAAACAAAAGTGTTGTGGGAAAAAAGGGTAAATAATGTGTAAAAACATTATCAAGAGTCAAGTGAGGAAAACGTGCTTTCAGCATTATCACTTTTTTCCTTGGAAAGCTTTGGTGATTCAACTTTGAGCAGTATATTAATACGGAAGATATGAAAGAGAATTACAAATGCAAGAGCACAGAAGAGATTTTCACCTCTTATCCTCATTCTTGGAATGGTCTTCCTATGTCCCGAGCACACACTTACTTTTGACATTGCATCCTATTCCACCTGCGGTCCTTTTAGAAACCCTGTACTGCTCAAAATCACAGACAGATGGGCCTGAAATCCACTGCAGGGACCTGTGCTTAGCTGCATCCGACTCTTTGCGACCCCATGGACTGTAGCCTGCGAGGCTCCTCTGTCCATGGGGATTCTCCAGGCAAGAATACTGGAGTGGGTTGCCATGCCCTCCTCCAGGGGATCTTCCCAACCCAGGGATTGAACCCAGGTCTTCCGCACTGCAGGTGGGTTCTTTACTGTCTGAGCCACCACCTCAACACACTTAAATCAGGATGGTCAGGCTTAGAGCTCCAGTACTACAAAGAACCACAGGCACTAGTGCAAGCATGGGAAAAACAAAACAAGACCTTATAATCATCAAGTAACTGATGTCATAACCAAATTAAGAATATAGGCATATCTTTGAAAATATGCAGTCATGTACATATACATTTCCACATATTCTATCTTATGCTATACCTAAATACAGATGCCTTTTGTTAAGATATTAGTGCTCCCATCATAACTAAGGTGGGCCACCATTACCCAGGGGTCAAGAAGCATTTGATCTCTCTCCTGTTTATTACTATAAGCCTGAAGAGCACATCAAGTTGGTGCCCTACTCCAGGGTTTAATTCTTCTAACGAAAATTATCAGACTTATTTGCTTCTGACTAATCTACAATTTAGGCCTTTGGGTTTATCTCCCATGAAGACAAAGAGCTTGTTATACCCTTTTCTCACAATAACCTCTCACAGCCTAGAATTATAAGCTAGAGTCATTAAGTTTGTCTTTCTCCAAATCAAGAATCATGTTCCAGGGGATTAAAGATGCTGGCCAAGGGGAGAGTTAGGCCCTGTACTTTCCACTAAGTCATATGATCTTGGACACTCTTTTGAGATGACCATTCAATTCTGTTAGCCTTAGAGATACCATTTTATTTCTTAATAACTTCTATTGAATAGCAGGGTTCTTCTAAAAACTGCCATATATATTGCTCTGTGTATTCTATGGAAAATAAATCTTTAAATATTTAACTCAGAAAGTGAAGTTCCCTAATTTGCTGCCCCCCACAACTGAGCGACTTCACTTTCATTTTTCCCTTTCATGCACTGGAGAAGGAAATGGCAACCCACTCCAGTATTCTTGCCTGGAGAATCCCAGGGACGGAGGAGCCTGGTGGGCTGCCATCTATGGGGTCGCACAGAGGCGGACACGACTGATGCGACTTAGCAGCAGCAGCAGCAACAGTACCATCATTAAACACATTATCTAATCTCTAAGATTCATACATAATAGACAAAATTTAACAGAAATGGCATCATTTGTTGTTTCATGTTATATTGGGGGTTTTCCCCATTTGCTCCTAGAAGATAATAAAGTATTAATATTTTATCAACACTATATGCTAAGTATTATCCCAAGTGCTTTATATGGGCTTTCACATTTAATCTTCATAGCCAGTCTATAAGTTGACACTATTATTATTCCCAACTCACAAATGAGGAAACTGATGAACAGAGAGAGGAGAAATAATTCTTTCCCAGGGTCACAGAATTCACATGAGATGTTGGAGATGGGATGAGAGTCCAGGCAGCCCAAGTGGGGTCACACTGTGTACCCCTTTCATCACTGTGAAAACCGTATCAAGTACACATCATGCTATCCAGCTCTTTTTAATAACTCTTAATTATATGAATATAACGTAACTAATCTCTAAGTGATGGACATCTGTGTTATTTTCAATTTCTTGCTCTTGTAAACAATGCTGCAATTAGTGTCCTTGCATATGTATCTCTGTACATTTAAGTATCCAGCATCCTTTTTATTTTGAAATACTTTAGACTTACAAAAAAGTTGTACAAATGGTACAGAGCTCCTGTATACCCTTCACCCAGCCTTCCCTTAATGTTAACATCTTATATAACTGTACTGTAATTATCACAACCAGGAAATTAACATTGGTACTGTATTATTAACTAAACTACAGATCCTATTTGAATTTCACTGGTTTTTCATTACTGCCCTTTTCTATTCCAAGGCCCTGTGCTCTATTTAGCAGTTGTGTTCTCTTGGTCTCCTCCAGTCTGTGATAGCTGGTCAGTCTTTCATGGCCGTGACACTCCAAGGAGGGCTGGTTGGCTACAGTGTGGAATATTCCTCAGTAGGAGTTGGGTCAGTGTTTCCTGCGTTCACACTGAGTTCAGGCATTTGGGGAAGGACAGCACAGATGTGATGCTGTGTCCTTCTCGGTATGTCACACCACAGGCTTTGTGACACCCACGTCTTACCAATGGCAAGGTTAACCCTGATCACTCGGTCAAGGTGCTATGCGCTGATGTCTACACTGCAAAGTTCCTATTTTGCCCTTTGTAGTTAGTACCTGGGAGAGACAATTTGAGACTATGCAAATATCCTATTTCTCCTCAAATTTTCACCCACAAACTTGAGCATCCATCAATGATCCTCATGTGCAACAATCACTGTGGTATTTGCCTAACGATGATATTCAGTTTCCCTCTTTGCTGTTACAGGCATTAACTAAAATTCTTCTGTAAGCAAAAGCTGCCTCTTCTGTACCATTTAAATACATTTGGTGGACACTTTTTTTGCTCTATGGGGCATAATCTGAGACTATCACTTCTTGCTCTGACTGCCCAGGGCTGGCCACTCAGAGCCCCTCCAGCTGGCTGGAGTGCCCTTTTGACAGGCCACCCCCTTTCTGGCACCACAAGATGTTCTGTGACTCTTGTATGTTCCCTGCCCCAGACGGAGAGCCAAACACTTCTCCAAAGAGACTTGGTCCTTTTACTGGTAAATGATATTTAAAAACCAAGGTCTAGCTAAAAGACTAGTCATGGCTACTGGGGGTCACTGCTTCTAGAACCCCTTAGCGGGCAGAGCTAGGAAATCTCTAATTTATGCCTACATGCCAGCTGCATCCATCTATACATTAAAAACTATAGTAGTCATGTACGGATGTGAGAGCTGGACCATAATAAAGGCTGAGCACTGAAGAAATTATGCTTTTGAATTGTGATAACACACAACACAGAACACAGAACACTCTTGAGAGTCCCTTGGACTGCAAGGAGATCAAACCAGTCAATCCTAAAGGAAATCAACCCTGAATAGTCATTGGAAGGACTGATGCTGAAGCTGAAGCTCCAACTTTGGCCACCTGATGCAAAGAGCCAACTCATTGGAAAAGACCCTGATGCTGAGAAAGATTGAAAGCAAAAGGAGAAGGGGGTGGACATGAATTTGAGCAAACTCCATGAGATAGTGAAGGACAGGGAAGCCTGGTGTGCTGCAGTCTATGGGGTTGCAAAGAGTTGGACACAACTTGGTGACTGAATATATAGACAGATACCTGGCTCTTATCATATGCACTTTATTTGCTTATGTGTTAATCTTAGTGTATGCAGAGAGTTATAGTCTCAATTGCCAACTCTTAGCCTCCTTTGCTCACAGGAAATAATGTAAAGTTTTATTGTCTTTTTAAGATTGGGAATTTCTCCTCAAATGAAAATATTGCTAAATAATTCTCTACTTTTTAATAATAACATAAAAACACCATAAATCTGAGTTTGGCCTTTTCATAAAAATATAGGTGGGTACCTTTAGGAGTACTAACACCGCCTAATAGAAGGATCTTTAAATTAAGCTTTTAACTCAGTACTACAAACAAAGAAAATATAAGAACCTCAACAATCTATGTAGGGGAGTTTCCAAAGGTTTGGTTTGATATGTTTTTAATTGAGTTTTTCCTAAAGAAAAACATGAAACTGATGTGGTGGAGAAAAAAAAAAAAAAAAATATATATATATATATATACATATCCTCAAAGTCAATAGTACTGTAGAAATATGATGAGGAAGAAATCAGTGAAGCAGTGGCAATCTCTTAGAGCTATCAGAAAATATATTTAAGCATATAAAAGCGGAAAATGAATGGAAGAAGATGAAATCAGAAGCATTTCCAGGGAATCTTTGAGTATGAAAGTATAAAGCTTTAATCAGAGCACTGGGGGTCAGGATCATGGCAAATAGACGTGCGGTAAGGAAGCATTCCTGCGCAGGCGCAGACGGTTCATCAGCCGCCCTTGGGTCCACTGCTTAGTCAGGACACACGAAGCAACTCCCAGAAAGGATGGGCCTCCCCAGCAGACCTCTGATCATCACGACCAACACTTCGGTTGTGGAGCCAAGATGGGAAAAGAAGGAAAGAAGCAAATGCTGGTAAAGGACAGGAAGACAGGTTTGGAAAGACCCTGGAAGGCTCTGTGTCACCAGAAGTTTAAAGAGCAAACTGTGAATCACAGAGAAAGGCCTAATTTGTTGATCCCCATGAAAAGACCTCTTGGCTTTTTGTCACCAGGCCTTCCCATTTGCATTCTATTTCTCCTATCCAGTTTTGGCAAAAAAATACCAGCTAGCTTGCTGGTTTCGGTTTGTCAGCCCTTATGTACACAAGCTTTCGAAGGGTGAATAACAATGACCACAGGCAGTTATAACCTTTGTATTTTTAGAAGGCTGGCAGGAAGTATTGTTAAGACTTTCTGTAGAGATGCATGCCTTCCTTTCAAAATAAAAACACAATCCTTTCTAAAACAGCCTGTTTGCAGGGCAGGAACAGAGACTCAAAGGTAGAGAATGGACTTGTGGACCCAAAGCGGAAAGGGGACGGTGAGATGAATTGGGAGGGAAGTGCTGACATATATACACCCCCAGGTGTGAAACAGACTGCTCACAGGAAGCTGCTGCCTAGCACAGGGAGCTCAGCTTGCTGCTCCGTGATGACCTGAGGCCTGGGATGGGGCAGGGGGAAGCCCAAGAGGGAGGGGATACATGTAGCTGATTCACTTTGTTGTACAGCAGAAGCCAGCACAACATTGCAAAACAATTACATTCCAATAGGTAAAAAAATAAAGAAAGAAGGAAGGTAAGTGGTACAGAGTAGTTAGTGCTCGTAAGTGGGATTTTTCCTTTATGTGGGTGCTTATAACAATCAGTCGACAGGGCACAGTTTCTAGATAGGTGCTGCAGGCCCACCGCAACTCTCCACAGAAGCTGTAATGTTCCTGAGGTCACTGTCCACCCAAGCAGAATACAAAGTCCACTGAGAATGGTCCACTGCGGTGACGTACAAAGGAAGGCCACATCCCCTGGTTTTCATAGGTTAGATTTGAAGTGTTAAAAAATTTAGAAATACTTAAGTAACTTTTTAGACTTTCACATGTAACTCTACTTACGATAGCCAGATAGAAGGTGATACAAAAATCATACTACAAAATTGCCCCAGGCCTTTTAAAAATATTCGTATACATTAAGTGTGTACCTTTTTGACATTCCTCCTATTTCTCTACTTTGATCTAAAAATATCTCCTGTTAATCTGACAGTGGCCTGAATGACTCAGCAGAAACAATAACTAACACGCACAGAACGCGGTTCTTGGATAAAGGCTGCGCCAAGGGCGTGACAGGGGGTCCTCATGCTTCCTGCCTCCACCCCAGCACTTAAACCACCAGGTGGGGGTTATCTGCCCCACCCCCAGTTCTTTTATTCTGGCTCCAGCATCCATTAGAACTGCCTTGAATGACAACTAAGTGCTCCCTCCTCGAAAGAGGCTTCCCGGATGCTCTCCCGCTGGAAGTTTTTTTTCTTTATTCTGAAAACCCACAGCATTTTCCATGTAACTCTCTACTACGGGCAGAATTCGAAAGACGCTGGCCCCCAAGATTCTCATTTCTTGGATACTGAGCTAAAAGCTCACTTAGGTGCTACTGGGATGGAACTCCGCAGGTAGAATTAAGGCTGCTGATTAGCTGACCTTAATACTGGAAGGTTGTTTTGGATTACATGGGGCCGGGGGGGAAGGGGGGGGGCTCATGCATCAGTATTTAAACAAGCTCTTCAGAGCAAAGAGGAAGGCAGAACCATCACTTAGGAGACGTGCCAAAAGAAGAGAAGAGGAAAACGGGGCCAAAGGTGCAGCGAGAGACGCGAAGAGTGAGAAGCTCGTGACCCGTGGCTGCGGGTCTGAAGATGGACGACAAGGACTGTGCGTGGCCTCCAGAGGCTGTGACAGTCCTCTGGTCACAGCCAACAAGGAGACTGGAACCTCAGTCTTACAGCCACATGGAACTGACTTCCGTCAGCAACCTGAATAAACTTATACGGAGATCCACCCTCAGAGTTTACGGACGGCAACACGGGCCTCCCTGCGCTGGATTTTGTTCCTGTGAAACCCAGAAGAATACAGGCCAACCCAAACCTCCGACCTACAGAATGGTTAAGATATTCAAGCTGTGTTGTTTATATTTGTGGAAATTCATTAACAACAGAAATAGAAAACTAAAATGCTTTCTTCTGTCCTTTATCCTATTTACCAGTCAAAATTTCAGTGGACATCAGATCAGAATCACCTGAGAAGCTTTTCAAATGCACATCATCTATTCCCAGATAAAACTGCTGAGGGAGATGAGGCCAGGAAAGGGAGAAAACATCAAATTTTTAATTAGTCGCTCTCTGACATTTTCCCTAACATTTTTTAATACTAGCGTCACTTCATGAAGTTCCTGCAAGTCCATCTCCAGGTAATTCCCACCCTCACATGCCCAGAGTTAACCACAGTTCCGATTTCAGTTTTCCACTGAAGGTACTAGGACTCTCCGTAACAGAGCCGTGCATTGCATATGCTGCTGTATGGTTTCCTTCTCCATGCTGTTGTGTATACAGGCACTCCACTACTTTTTATTGAATATCACACACTGTAACACTACACTATAGCTTATCCCTTCTCGGTTGATGGACACTTGGGTGGTTCACAGTTTGGGGCTATTATGAATAAAGCTGCTATGAATATTTTGGTGACATGCTTTCATTTCCTTTGAACTGCTGGATCATAGGGTAAATGTATGTTTAGTTAAAGATCATTCTCTGAAGTGTCTATGCCATTTTAAGGGTTTCTACATGAGTGAGAATACGTCGGCGCACTTTTTCTCCTGTCTCAAATGATCTGAATGTGTGGCAGGATTTGAGAACCACTAGACTAGATTAAGAATTCCTCCAGAGCTGGATGCATATCTTACTCATCCTAGCTTTCCTCAATATATTTAGCATAGTCTTTAGCAAAGCAGGAACTCATGAATCCTATCAGATTTCATCTTGATCCAGCTTCTGACTTTTGCCATATATGGCAAATTTATTAAGTAACTCTTCCATCAGTTCAGTTCAGTTCAGTCACTCAGTCGTGTCTGACTCTTTGTGACCCCATGGACTGCAGCACGCCAGACTTCACTGTCTATCACCAACTCCCAGAGCTTGTTCAAACTCATGTCCATCGAGTCAGTGATGCCATCTAACCATCTCATCCTCTGTCGTCCCCTACTCCTCCTGCCTTCAATCTTTCCCAGCATCGGGGTCTTTTCCAATGAGTCAGCTCTTCACATCAGGTGGCCAAAGGATTGGAGTTTCAGCTTCAGCATCTGTCCTTCCAATGAATATTCAAGACTGATTTCCTTTAGGCTTGACTAGATTTCCTTGCAGTCCCAGGGACTCTCAAGAGTCTTCTCAAAAGCATCAATTCTTCAGCACTCAGCTTTCTTTATGGTCCAACTCTTAACATCCATACATGACTACTGGAAAAACCATATCTTTGACTAGATGCAACTTTGTCAGCAAAGTAATGTCTCTGCTTTTTAATGTGCTGTCTAGGTTGGTCATAGCTTTTCTTCCAAGCAGCAAGCGTTTTTTAATTTCATAGCTGCAGTCACCATCTGCAGTGATTTTGGAGCCCAAGAAAATAAAATCTGTCACTGTTTCCCCATCTATTTGCCAGGAAGTGATGGGACTGGATGCCATGATCTTAGTTTTTTGAATGCTGAGTTTTAGGCCAACATTCTTTCGTCTCCCATAACTAAATACAATTAGCATGATTTTGAGTAAAGTATTTAATTAACTGAATAATCATGGGTCCAATACTTGTTTTCTCTACCAAATTTCGAGCTCCAAGAGGGTGTGGCCTGTGTCTGTCTTACTAAGGGCTGCACACATGAATCCAGCACAGAGACGCATATCACGGCCTCTATGAATGAACAAAGTGCACGGGGAAAGAAACAAACCCTTTCTTCTAAGTGTTTTATTTTAATTAAAATAAGCTACAAGTTTCCATTCTGGGACAGTCTTAGGTCTATAGCTCTCAATCTTGGTGGGAAATACAGATCCTTCTGAAAATCTGATTAAAACTATGGATCTCCTCCCCCTCAAAAAAGACCAAAAAAGACAGATGCATGTATACATCCACACACATTCATAATTCTGTACATATCAAGTTGGTCACATAGCGCTCACATGGTCAAAAGTCATAGCCTTGGGTTTTTTATAAAGTTGCAGTCAGTTCTTTCACCAATATTTTTTTGAATATCTGATTTGTCCTGGAACAACACTATGTATAATGGCTAAAGTCTCTGCCAAAGAACAGGGGTGGGGGGAGTGGGGGGATGGTCACATACTAGTGACCAGCAATAGCATCTAATCCAAAGTCAGACAACCGTTTTTAAAGATGACTTTTTTGCCCAAGTCTACAACATATGACCAACAAACTGAAACGCAGATAACCCTTCAAGGTAATACTTTGGGGATAAGAGATTTACCGTTGAATTGTGTTTCAATTCAAGTGAAAGAAAGAGGGAAAGAAGAGTAGCAATCTATCCATGCTGCATTCTCAAGGAATGAATGCTTCTAGCATTAAGGGACCTCGTGCTGAAATGGCCTGCCCCAGGAGATGGGACTACCATCTGTGGTGGCTTCCCCAAACGGCAGTGTGTCTGAGGCACAAAAATGACGCTGCTGTCTGTGGGAGGTGCGAAGAGAAGGGTAAATGTTAAAACAGCTAAAGCAAACAAAAACTTTAAAACAGCAACAATAGAAATCCAACACTGACAGAGAATGGAGTTCAAGAATGTCTTCTGGTAGAGAAATGAATTATTCTATATTAATGGATTTTCTGATTGAAGTTAATTTCTTCAAATGGCAAAATCTTTATAAAACAGTTGCTGGCAGTCTTCCCAAATCCATTTCACACTCCTGGTCTCCTTAATCAAACTAAGTAAACATGATGTAATGTTTCAGATGACTCACTCAGCCCATCCATTACCCCGCCGTGCTACAGCACACTCTGAGAAGTTGCTGACTACCCACCTCGGCCTGCCCCTCACACCAAAACAACTCCAGCCGCTCCAGGTGGAGACCCAGGCTTTTGGGGTTTCCCCTTTCTCTTCGCCTCATTATCATCACTACTTGGTAAGGTCCATTTACCTGACTGATAGCACTCCTTGCAAGTCATCCTTCTAGTTCCTGGCTAAACTGGAAAAAACCAACTGTTTCTTCAAAATAAGTTCAATTTAAAATTTAAATAGCAACCTGAATATTTCTGTTTTATTAACTTTGTTTCAGGAAAGGTGAGCTAGCTCTGAGATGACCAGTGGGAGGTGCCCAGGTCCAGACCCCTAGTTTTAGGCAGCTATCTGTAAAATGGCATCCACATGGCCATTGGCTTGGAAAAGCCAGGGAGGAAGATGAGGCCAAAATTTCAAAGTAACAATTTTGGTTATTATTAAAATAGACCATAAATGAGGGTCTAAGTAAAATTTGTAATGTGTGTTACACAGACTCCACAATACGCATTTATTCTGGCCGTTTAGAGTTATTTTAAATTTTTTGCATTTTCAACTTTTGGGTCTTTTTCAGACAACAGACATTTACATAAGTGAAGCATTAATACAACCACAAATCAAACTGTTTTCCTTTGTGATTTTTTTATTGTAGAGCTACAAATGCCTTTAAATTAAAATCTGCGTCGCTGTGTTGAGGATGGACCATCCGCTATGATGCTTTATTAGCCACTGAGCTTCAGGCCTGTTAAAAGAAGTCTATCCCTGCCATCCCTGCCTGGTACATCATAAGCAAAGGGGGACAGTTTAAATTCACAACGTGACCCCCGACATTCATATCAATACCACAGGCCCATGCCCGAGTGACAAGAGCACCAACCCTGGTGGACTGTATCATGAAATTTAAAAACCTTCCAAACATAGGAACATTCTAACCTCCATGGATGCACCTGAATATGAAATTCTGTAGCACTTCTTCATGATCAAATTAAAATGAACTCTATCTGGGAATCATTAATATTCCATTACAGGACCCATAATGATTACTACCTCCCCTTTATCCTACTCAAACTCTTTTCTTTTTTTTTTGGTTAAAAAGCTGTTTGTACTCTTTAAGCAGCATCTGTTCTGTCAAAATGTTCTAACAGACTTCTTTCTGATAGATTTTTTCCTAGAGCATGAACATGACATGTAGACCTTCAGCTATTTCCAAGTATGCTCTTTCTCATCGTCACCGTCTTCATTCAAGGTTGGAACCAGACCAGAAGCAGCAGCTTTGTCTGTCCAGGTCAGCAGCTGACCGGAAGCAACAGCCTGCATCCGGATCTCCACGGGGAAAGCGGAGCAGAAACACACACGGACCTCGCATCGCAACTCAGCTTGGTGCATTTTACTCAACAAAGCCGCATCCCATATTTTAAGCCAAGACCTTTAAAGCTTTTCCCTTTAAAAGCTTGCTAAGGCAGCTTTTCTCTTGAAAGGCTTGCCTGCTTCTACCAGGATAAGCATTCAAGCCAGTTTCCTCCATAGAGACTGTTGCTACCAGGTCTCCAGGACCTTTTCTTGAAGAAAGCTCACCTCCTCCAGGCAACAGTTGATGCTCTTTTTTTAGCTACACTTAAATACCACCCCTCAGTTCCTATTTTCAACTGCAGACTCCAAATATAACTCAGATCAAGTATTTTTGAGAATTCACTTCAGGCTTTTCATTTACAAAAAATGCTGACTTTTTTCAGACTGTGGCCCGTCTCTTCCTCTCACATAATTCTTTAGGAGTAATCCTTTGAGGACACTGACAAATCAAAGGTTAATTTTCTTGGATTTAAATCTGACATTTCACTACTAAGCACACACTTCTTTGCCTTAACCAGTAAATACATCAGAAAAGTTAAAACTTGAGAGATGCAATTTGAGTTTATAAAGAAAAAAATGATATTAAGAACACTCCTAACACTTAGACTGAAAGGATCCGTAAAGACCATGCATAGTTTTGATCCAGCTTATTCTTTGCCACAAAATATTTTGCTCAAAAGAAATCACACATGAGTTAGTTTGAGCCCAACAGAAAAAACAGAGCAAGTAGTTCTGGTCCTGGTAGATAGTGGGGACACGGCAAGGGGGCACCAGATACTATCGGCTTTAGGAGCCCGAACTGAAAACCTGAAGATGATGGGCACGGTCCACATATCTCATTTTACAAACCAAGAAACTGAGGTGCTGTCACTTATCAGCAGCGAGAGGACGGGCGTGGAACCCAGGACCCCCAACGCTGGGATGCGCTCTCCAGTCTTCACGGGCACTCTTGGAGGAAGGCGTTACTACCCATGTTACACATGTGGCCTGCCCAGCAGCGCAGAGCGACACCAAGATCAAGCTTTAACTTGGAAGAAGCAGTCAGGGTGTTCCTACTTTTTAGTGCTCTTCCATTTCATGCAGTTTAGAACCCAGGTGATATAGGAAGGGACAGTAGGGCAATTTGGAAAACAATTTAGCGACAAAAAGCTAGTGTCTCAAAACAATCTGAAAGCATTCCGTTATTAACTGTCACCAGCCACGCCCAAGCTGTCGTACCTTCCTGAAAGCACAACTGCAAACATTTCTCCACCATCTCCTCATTTCCACTAGTACTTCCTTCCAAAAAATTCTCCACAGATCCCAGAGTAACAATAATCACCTTTTTGGACTCATGTGACTTTCTAGCTTTCCAGCTCTTTAAAATGATTCCCATTGTCTTTTTAAAACCACAGTTTTCACTGCTCCTATGCAATAGCAGCTGAGCTTAACAATCATGATATTCACTGCTGGGAAGAGGAATCAAAGAGTAGTAAAGTTTGAAAGAGTATGAAAACGTCATTAAACTCGTTATTACATGATGCTTAAATCTCTGGCTGAATGCAGAGAAATGGAACTTCCTTTTCATTGGAAGTTTTAGTGAAATAATTGTCGATTCACATGCAGTGGCTCAGACAGTAAAGGATCTGCCTACAATGCGGGAGTCCCGGGTTTGATCCCTGTGTTGGGAAGATACCCTGAAGAAGGAAATGCAGTATTCTTGCCTGGGAAAATCTCATTGGCAGAGGAGCATGGCAGGCTACAGTCCATGAGATTGCAAAGAATTGGACATGACTGAGCGACTAACACTTAACACATGCAGTTATAAAAAACAAGAGATTTTTTTTAATACATTTTATCAAGGTTCCTCCAATGGTAACATTTGCAAAACTACAGTATATCATAGCATATTACAACCACAACACCGACTTTGAACGCCCTCATCAGATTCCTCCATTTATACTTGTCCTCATTTGATAATACTGGAAGCAAAGATGAAAGAAGAGAGAGCAAAATGGGGGAGAAATGCTGCTTAAGGTCAGCCTTTCGGTAGAAAGAAAAGAAGAGCAACTGTCAGTGTCAAATTTTTAATCTCCTCCCTAGTTGAAAGGGTCAAATTAGATAGGTCAATGGAACCCTGAAAGCTGAGTTGGCTTTGCTCTCTTTTTAAGAAAAAGCCTACAACTCTTGATGTCACTTTGTGCAAACAGGCACTTTTTGGAGTTCAAGTTTTTAACAAATTGCTTAAATCTTTAATGGCTGGGTTGTTGTGTTTTGTTTTTGTTTTCGTTTTTTTGCTCACCCCTATATACAACTGTGATTGATTAAAAACCTAATGGTTATGCACCTGCATAGCATAATTCTTATATTTCCTAATTGTTGCTTCTTTCTTTTTAAAATGTGTTTTTCTGTTGTCAATCTTTTGGATGTGTTTATTTAAATGTTACCCTCCTGGCTAACTTCTTCATCATTTTCACAGGTTACTGTTGCCTAAGAATACGAAATAAGAAAATTATGTTTGAAATAAAACATACAATGGTTTCAGCTGACTACATATGTTAAGTAATAGATACAGGTAATATGCATTTTCAGAAACTTCTTTAAATTCTGAAATCTGGTTCACATCTAAATTCTGGTTTGGGGAAAAGCAAGGGAAAACACACACATCTGCGTAAGAACATTCATTGGGATTCAACTTAATAGAATATGTAACAATTTTTTTTAATTTCTAAAAAAATTTTTATACAATTTTTGAGGTCACTTTCCATTTACAGCTATTACTAAATATTGGCTATATCCCCTGTGCTGTATAAAACATCCCTGAGTCTTTCTTAAACCCAACTGTTTGTGCCTCCCACTTCCCCCCACCTACACTGTGGCCCCCCATCCCCAACGAGTAACCATTTGTTTGTTGTCTGAATCTGTGAGTCTCCTTCTTTTGTGATTTTTCACTACTTTGCTGTACTTTATTTTTAGATTCTACATGTAAGTGATATCATACAGTGTTTGGATTTGTCTCTCTGTCTGATTTTATTCACTTAAAAGTCCATTCCTGTTGCTGCAAATGGCAAAATTTCATTCCTTCTATGGCTGAGTAGTCTTCCATCGTATTCTTTATTCAGTCATCTGTTGACGGACACTTAAGTTGCTTCCCTATCTTGGCCATTGGAAATAATGCTTCTATGAACAATGATGTGTATGTATATTTTCAAATCACTGTTTTTTGGATTGTATACTCAGGAGTGAATGTACTAGGTCATGTGGTTCTAGTTTTCATTTTTGAGAAACCTCCACACTGTTTTCCACAGTGGCTGCACCAATTTACATTCCCACCAACAGCGCACAGATTGCCTTTTTCTCCACGTAGTTGCCAAAATTTGTTATTCGTATTATTTTTGATGACAGCCATTCTGACAGGTGTGAAGTGATAGCTCATTTTGGTTTTGATTTGCACTTCCCTGATGATTTATGATATTGAGCATCTTTTCATGAGCCTACTGGCCATCTGCATATCCTCTTTAGAAAAACATCTATTCACGTCTTCCACCCATTTTCTGATCAGCTTGCTAGTTTTTTTGATGTTGAGTTGTATCAGCTGTCTACAAAGGCTGGGTATCAACCCCTTATTGGTCATATCATTTGCAAACATTTTCTCCCATTCAGTAGACTATCTTCTCATTTTCTCAATGGTTTTCTTTGCTACGCAAAAGTTTTTAAGTTTAAAGGTTTCATTTGTTTCTTTTTACTTTTATTTCCTTTACTTTAGGAGATAGATTCCACCCCCCATCCCAAAAAAATATTGCTACAATTTATGTCGAAGAATGTTCTGTCCAGGTTTTCCTCTAGGAGTTTTACAGTATCCAGCCTTACATTTAAGCCTTTAATCCATTTTATTTTTGTGTACGGTCTTAGAGAATGTTCTGATTTCTTTCTTTTACATATAGCTGTCCAGTTTTCTGGACAAGGATTTTTCAGTTATTTGTAAATCAATCAATGTGATATACTACATTAACAAACTAATGAGTAAAAACCATATGATCATCACAATAGATGCAGAAAAAGATTCTGAAAAAATTCAATGTCCATTTCTCATAAAAACTCTTCAGAAAATGGGCATAGTGGGAATACATCTCAACATAATAAAGATCGTACCATATACGACAGATTCACAGCTAACATCACACACACGAGTGAAAGCTGAAAGCGTTTCCTCTAAGATCAGGAAAGAGACAAAAGATGCACACTCTCACCACTTTTATTCAGTATAGTTTTGGAAGTCCCAGCCATAGCAGTTAGACAAGAAAAAAATAAATAAGAAGAATCCAAATGGGAAAAGAAGAGGTAAAACTGTCACTCTTTGCAGATGACATGATACTATACATAGAAAAGACATCATCACCACCTAAAGACACCACCAGAAATCTACCAGAGCTCACCAATGAATTCAGTAAAGTTGCAGGATACAAAACTAATACATAGAAATCTGTTGCATTTCTACACACTAACAACAAAAGATCAGAAAGAGAAATTAAGGAAACAATCCCTTGGAGAAGAAAATGGCAACCTACTCCAGTCTTCTCTGTGGAAGAGATTCCCAGGATAACAGTTCAGAATCTACAAAAGCTGACCAATAAACCCGTGAGCCTTCTGGCCCAGAGCTCCCCATTTGGAGAACATATAGAGTAGGGAGACACCCAGCAATACTTCTTCTTTCCCAGGGTTTGTAGTCACTTCAAATAATTCACATCTCCATTAATATCCCAGGATTTTCTTGGGATCTTTAAAGAGGACCAGAACTAATTTGCTTCCTCGAAGGTTCTTCATGATCTCAGGACCAGTTTAAGACCAAATTCTCCTTGGTCCCTGCATTCTTGCAGCATCAAAGACCCAAACCAAAGATAAGATATAAAAATGCAGCAAGATGGATAAGAGGCACTGTTGCTTAACAAGGTTAAAAAGGCAGAAAATATAGGATTAAGCAAGGTTCACTGTCAGGCACCTATACAATGTCAAGACAGGCAACACTGCACAAATGCCTTCTGTGAAGGATTTCAATGGCCATTCTTTGGAACCAGCAAGTCTTTAGAAAGAAAATAAGCCACAAATGATGAGGATTAAAAATCTTACCACAATAGAAGAAAATGCTCAAGGTCAAAGTCACAGATGGTTCCTTCTAAGAACAAAAGGATGGGTATGTTTAGGCTAAAAAGGGATGGGGGAGAGAAGTCCTGTCCACTGACACTAATCCCATTCAGTCCAGGAAGTGTAAGATACCTCGGGTCCAGATACTCACAGGAAGGGGTGGAGTCCTTGTCCAGGCAACTTTGAGATAGGTAAAGAATAAAACAATACTAAAAAGTTATAATGACTTCCCTGGTGGCTCAGACGGTAAAAGCATCTGCCTACAATGCAGGAAACCTGGGTTCGATCCCTGAGTCAGGAAGATCCTCTGGAGAAGGAAATGCCAACCCACTCCGGTACTCTTGCCTGGAGAATCCCATGGACGGAGGAGCCTGGTGGGTGACAATCCATGGGATTGCAAAGAGTTGGACACGACTGAGTGACTTCATTTTAAGTTTAAAAAGTTATAATAGCTAACACATATTAGAACTCTGAAGTCTTTAGATATATTAACTTATTAAAACAACTAGATGAGGTAGGTGTTAATAAAGCCTCCCATTTCATAGATGAGGAAATCAGGGGACAGTGTTTAAGTGAATTTGCTCATAACCCCTCAGCTAATGAGCCAGGGGAGCTGAGATCGGAACCCAGTCAGTAGAGTTCCCAAGACTACAGTCATAATCCTCATGTATCACGTCTCTCAGGAACTTCATCCTCCAACCCAGAGCTGGCCCGCATTTCACATTCTCATCTCCTTCTAATTAAGTCCTGAGAGCTTTATTATTTATTAGAATCTCAGGGATGTCCTATTAAATCATCAGAACTAAAAGCACATCTTCCCTCTTCCCCTTTCTTCCATTTCACCCCCAATGACACCTGAAGGCAAACCACATCCAAGCATTGGGACTGGCACGCCCAGTGGAGCCATTTACACATCAGATGGTGTGGCAGGGTTTGGTCTTGTTTTGGTGAGGAAATAGGCAGGAGGGAGAGAGAGATGGAAAGAAACAAGGAAAGAGAGAAAGAAAGAAGGAAAGGAAGAGAGAGAGGGAGGGAAGAAGGAAGGAGGAAAGAGCATTAATGCTTATGGAGAAGAAAGGGGATGGGAATTGAAGTGGAACATTAACCTAAATCAAGATCAAAATCAATCTCCTACTAAAACTGTACCTATATTTCAAACGGAGGCTTATCTCAAACACCACGTCCTCCCAACCAGATTTCAAGTTTGAAGAACCTAAATAATATTCCATCACTGGTTGTCTTTTGGTACCCAACTTGTTCCATTTTATACCATAGACATCTGTTACTTATAAACATTTAAGCAGCTTATTGGGGAAAACTCTTATTTGCACAAAGCACTCATACACTCATGTATCTGTTTAGGTCATTTGAGTAAACAGCAGAGAAATAGGAGTCAATTGTAAAGTGTGAAAAAGGGCTCAAAATATCACTATCTATCCTTTTCATGTAATCTAAGGCAAATTTACAGCTAAATATTAACTCAAGTGTCTGAATTAAAGGTTTGAAACAAGACCCTCATGGTGTATAGCTTTAAGTGTGTTAAGGTGTATTTTTTTATTATCATTTCTACTAACAACAAGCATAATTAATTTTATATTTTTATTTTAATATCGAATAACTGTCTATTTAAGGGAGAAAGGACCTTCCATATTTTTCGGTTGTTCGCGGTCTCTGAGAACAGGAGCCCATTTGGTTCTGATATGTTCTCCAAGTCCACACCTGAACACCCAGTGCGTCTTCAATAAATATTCCTGACCATGCAACTACCCTGAACAACAGATACAGGTCAGAATGTTACTTCTGGTACAAAAAGAAAAACCAAATGCTACTCTGATCCAAAGAAATCTTAAAGTAATGAGGTCAATATGTAGCAATAACCATTTATCAGTTCTGTCCATATAACTTTAAACAGCTCACCTCATAGATTAAACTGAACGGAGTAAATGCCTGTAAGTTTTAAGTTGGGAAAGGGGTGGTAGAAGAGAGAAAGGAGTTATCTAGAACCTGTAAGATGATGGCAAATGTGTGTGTGTTTATCTGGACATATGTATCTGTCTGTGTGGCATGTGTGTAATACTGCCCCCCTGAAGGCCAATTCATATTCCACCCAATAATTTATCTCAACAGGGAATGAAGAGATAGCTATCGAGAGAGAGAGTGTGTGTGTTTTGGTGGGAGGGGAGGAGAGAAAGAAAGATAAGAAAGAGACTAAGAGAAAACAAATGGGAAAGTCAAAGGTAGGATTAAAGGCACTGAGAGGAGGAGAAGGGGAGGCAGAGGGAGAGAGGGAAGGAGGAAAAGTGACCGGGAGGGCCCGCCACGGAGAAGAGCGAGACGAGACAAACGGTTTGAAGAAAATCGTTTCTTGCTGGAATCTGCAGTGAAATCCAGATTCCTACTGAAACAGAAAGCCCTCGGGTGGGTGAGTGGCTGGGGTTTGTTATAAAAGGAAATCAATATTTTACTTGACAGTTTCCATGTAAATACCACTGTCGTTTTCAGTATCATTTCACTATCAACTTCCCACAATAAAAAACAGTATAACACTTATTTTTCCCCCTGAGATTTTTAAGCATGATCTCAATTGTATGACTGCAACAAATCATCCAGCAAATTCTTGGCAGAGTAAATCAAAGAACATATGCTTACCCAAGGTGAATGGTTGCCACTGGACTGAACATTAACTGCATTTGGTTTGGAAAGCTCCATCAAACATGCTCTAAATCTGCCTACTAATGAACCCACAGGCATGCATGCTACCATAGTCTACCACCAAAGTCTAAAAGCTACTATAAAAATTCTACCTGTCAATTTTCATTTCTGGCATAACTTGATAAAAACCTCACAAATCCTCTCCTAGAAAGACTCTTACATTCCATGCTAACACCACTAGAATGAGAAAAGGCCTCCTTACATCTGTCTACTGTCTAACTTCCACGGATGCACAGAATATATCAAGTCCCAATCCACCATCTTTTACTTTCCATTCCCATTTGGAATTGTAGCTTCAGAAATGGCAGCATTTGTTCCATAAGGAAAGGACTTAAAAAACACCTTCCTTATATAGTACGCTGAAGATACATTTCCTCTTGCTTTTTTCATAATATAATTTTTTAATGAGCTGCAATTAAAGCCAGTAAGAGACAGAATTTCGTAATACCATTTTTACACCTTTTTTCATTTTTCAGAGTATATATGTCTTTCCAAATCTGGCAGAACTCAATTCTATATATTATATAGTTTAAAAGTCATAGAAAACATAAGGACTTATCTTTCTACTCATACATTTCCATATTATACCACGATTCAAATGTGCTGCCCTTCTTAGCATATTCAATCAAAAGAAATATACATGTGTACAAAGTTTTTAAAAAGAAAGTTCGAATCAAACAGAAATCTGTAAAAATCATATTCTCAACACACATATCTTATCCTGAACTTCAAAAATATCCACATCCATTATCAATCTCTATTTTGTATTTGAATCAAATGCACATCTCATGTATACTGCTGCAGGATGTTATGAATTCCAAAGCTGATTAGAGGGAAAACATGCTAATTGTTGTCAATAATAAAGCTCAGTGCAAGTAATTCAGGCATTCCACAACTACTTAGATTTTAATTTAATCTCTTTCCAAAGATGACCTGAGTGGGTTTCTGAGGACTGAATAGTCAGAACTACTTCCTTTATTGTCTGATAAATGCTCTTTTGTTTCCATAGGGAACATACCATTGTGATCTTTCTCAAGTTCTGACAGTCAAATAAATTAAAAAATGCCCACTATTTGTATCACGAATTATTCAAAATCTACTGATTATTTCAGTATTATAAATTATAATGTGGACTTCTAGGAATTGTTAATTGAAGGGGACTTCGCAGTCTGACACATCAAGGACAATGTCCAACAGAAACCTCACTGGAAAAACTAAAACAAAACGACAAAAGACTTAAGTGATCTTAGCCTATTTTACATTAAAAGGTAAGTAGAAAATATAAACATATTTTAAACACCAGTATTTCAGGGTAGGGCATTAAGAGGTACAAACTACTATGTATAAAAAAATAAGTTATAAGAATATAGTGTACAGCAAAGAGAATATAGTCAATATTTTATAATAACTTCAACTGATGGTATAATCTATAAAAATATTGAATTATTATGCTATATACCTGAAACTAACATAATATTTTAAATCAACTTTACTTCAGTAAGTAAATACATAAATACCAGTATTTCAATGCTTACTTTCAGTAGATCCTTGGAGAAATCACCACCTTCATCTACCCCTTGGAGGTTTGCGATGAACTCTTGGCAGGTCATCTTCTTTCCAATATTCTGGAACAGAGGCAAATAACACATCACAATGACATAGGTGGAATTAAGATTATTTCTTGAAAATGTGATTAAACAAAATAAGATTGATTTGGTTTTTCAAAACCAAACACAAACACCCCAATATATGTATGCATATATATATATATATATATATATATATATATATATATATACCTACAAGTTTATATGCATATGAAAAAAACAGATGGCTTATTATGCTTTGAAAACTGTCATTAAATATGAATAGCAAAATTATTTCAAAGTTTTATTTTAGCCTAAGAAAAAAATCTGAAAAACCTTTGCTACATTTATGAGAAGAACATATAATGTAGTTTTTACAGGAAGAGCATGAATAAAAGGACATTTCTTAGCTGAACTCTGATGGCTATTTACTTGCTTCTTTATTTGTATTTCCCACCTATTGCCAAGAATGATGAAGGACCTGAGATTTCAGGCTGCTACTTCAAGCTAAGAAGTTAGCCTATCACAGGCTGCTGAATGTAGTCAGAAGCAGGACTGCAGGAATTTATCACAACAGAAGCGGCCGGAACCCCAGCGCTTTCTTGCTCCACTTCCCTGAGTCCAAATACTCAGAGCACCTTGAGTGGGGCCAGCTGACACCTGCACACACAGTAGGAGCTCTGAGGTTTGGGAACCTGAATCCTTGCAACGGGACAGTTAAGCGTATCTACCCCTTGGATGTAAAGAGAGAAACCAGCTTGTATCTTTCAAGGCCATACCCAAATCTAACCACTGCTCTGGGAATCACTAAGTCAATTTTCCAATGCTGCTCACTACAGAAATAATATTGAAAAGACAGACCAGAACAAAGGCAACCAAACTTCAGTTCACAAAATGTAAAAAAGCAAGAGACCCTTGGAGAACTGTTTTCCAAACTCATTTCCAACTTGACTTGAGGATAATAAGTTTAACCAAAGAGGACCTCATTAAAATAAACAAAAGTTAGAAAATGTGATGGCTTCCCTTGTGGCTCAGACGGTAAAGAATCCACCTGCAATGCAGGAGACCTGGGCTCATCTTTGCATGAGGAAGATTCCCCTGGAGGAGGGCATGGCAACCCACTCCAGTGTTCTTGCCTGGAGAATCCCCATGGACAGAGAGGCCTGGCAGGCTGCAGTCCATGGGGTCGCAAAGAGTTGGACACAACTGAGTGACTAAACACACAGAAAATGTGAACCGTAAAAAGAAAAAAGATGCAAATATGCTGAGAAAACTAATAAAATTGCTATGACAGAGAACTGCCTCCCATGCCAGCTCCAACTGGCTAATAAAAGTTGCCGGTTGTGAAGGATTCTGAGGTTGAGTCTGGACTCCCACAGAAACCCATCCCATGAGCAGAGGAGAGACGCAGAAAACAGTGCACAGATAGGGGCTCTCTGGCAAATGTGGTCCAAGAGAACACGAAGTGTACCAACACAGTGCAGCCCTGCACACAATACGTGGGCAAATACAATGCATGCTCTACAAGGCAATTTTATTCAGAGAAGACTAAGAGTAGGGTAGAACAGTAGTCTGCAAGTTGGTGCAGAACGTTCTGGAGACAAAGACTTTAAAAGGCATGAAAAGCCATAGACAGTTTCAAGGGAGTATTTATACAGAACTTAAAAAATATACATCTGCCTGAGAACAGATTCACCTGTGTGTCATCCAAGTCATCACTTCTCACTTCCTTTCCCACAACTGCCCTTCTGCCTTAAACCATGAAACAACCTATCCAGTGCTTGCTAATTAATTATAACATTTGGTAAAAACCCTGCCTCTTCCATCAGGAAAGACAGCATAGATAGTCACACTTAGAGGAAAGACTGCATAAATGTT
This sequence comes from Okapia johnstoni, assembly GCA_024291935.2. Classification (NCBI taxonomy): domain Eukaryota; kingdom Metazoa; phylum Chordata; class Mammalia; order Artiodactyla; family Giraffidae; genus Okapia; species Okapia johnstoni. Next base: position 33,506,545 of record CM044327.1, on the reverse strand, counting down.
TTAACAATGAGAACTGGCTTTGCCAATTAATGTATTTGGTAGATATTTCCTATAACTTGAATAAATTGTAGCTGCAGTCCCAAGTTTTGCTGAAAATTTATTTAAAGCACAGAAAGGAACCTTAATGGAAAATACTGTTTCCTAACATTATATTGAAGAAGACAATAGCTCAATTTTCCCTTATCAAGTGCAACAGATCAAACAGGGTGCCACCCAAGCTAAAAACTAGCAAGTATGATCGATAGTCATTTTGATATGACTTGGCAAGGCTTTTCTGGGATATACTTCAAGGATTTGAGAAAATGAATGAATAATGACTAGGTAAAAAATTCTTTTCCAAGTTAGGTGGTTCCAATTCTTTGCTTTTAACAAAATTAAAAGAGGACATAATTTAATCATCACTTAAAAACAAAAATGTTTTTTTAATATGTGATTTGGTAACATTGGGGCACTCTTTCTGCCCATTTCTGATGTCTGTGTCAGAAGCTTTCTCCATCTCTTTTATACTTTAATAGAAATTTATTACACAAAAGCTCTGAACTATCAAGCCTTGTCACTGGCCCCGGATTGAATTCTTCTCTTCTGGAGGCCAAGAATCCTGGTGTCTTTTGTGGTTCAGCAGCAACCTTTCATTTTGGGGGCTCGTCCGGGATTCTTCAGGTTCTTTGTTCTCCTGGTGATCATGTTTTCTGCTGTACTTTACTAACTCTACCGTGTGCTCGTGTGAATGAATGACATGCCCTTCGCGAAGCAAGCGAGGAGCCCTGCTCTGCGGTTCCGCGGTGACCTCATACGCCTTATGGCAGAAACCTGTCGGGGGTTTATACCGAGCTGTCAGTGGGCTTCCCTGGTGGCTCAGACGGTAAAGCGTCTGCCTACAATGCGGGAGACCTGGGTTCAATCCCTGGAGTCAGGAAGATCTCCTGCAGAAGGAAAGGGTAACTTACCCAGTTGGCAACCCACTACCAGGAGGAACCTGGTAGGCTACAGTCCATGGGGTCCCAAAGAGTTGGACATGACTGAGCAACTTCACTTTCACTTGATGACGTTATCTGTTTTTAATCCTTGCAATGTTAATAATTATAAAACTTGTTTTAGAATGATTATATTGAAACTCCTGAGTCTTTTGGTAATAAGAAACTGAAACTTTCATCTCAATTTGTATAATTTTTGTTAAAATAAGTATCAAATAAAACAATATCAAGACTCACAAATATAAAAACATGTTATACAAACAAAAATAAAACTACGAAAAAGTAGACAAATTACAAATACCAGGAGCAAAAAAAAGAAGATTTTTTTAAATATGACGGAGTGTCAACCTACTATAACTTTTTATAAAACACCAGCTTTATCGAAATATAATTCATATAACATTCATTCTTGTGAACTATACAATTCAATAATTCTTAGTATATTGTTAAAGCAGTATGGCCGTCACCAGTCTAAACTGAGAACATTTTTCTCACTCCAAAAAGCTGCTCCACATCCATTAGCCATCACTCTCAGATCCCTCTTCCATGCTCACTGCCCATTCTCTGGAACACCAATAATAAACTTATTTACTAAGCCCTGTGCAGCTGCCTATGCAGGACATTTCACATAAACGGAATCATACAAATACAGTCTTTTATGACTGGCTTCTTTGATTTAGCATAACACTTTCAAGGTTCACCCACATTGTAGCATTAATCAGCATTTAACTTCTTTTTATTGCCAAACAACATTCCATTATATGAACATACTAAGTTCTGTTTATCCATTCAGAAACTGGTGGCTACTTGGACTGCTTCCACATTGTGGTTACTATAATGTAGCTAAAAATATTCGCATACAAGTTTGTGTGGACTTGTTTCCATTCCTCCTATGTGTAAATCCAGTGGGATTGCTGGGTCATATGGTAACTCTGTGTTTAATCATTTGAGGAACTGCTGGCACCAGTTTACATGCCCACTAAAAACGTGCGAGAGTTTCAGTTTCTTTACATCCTCTCCAACACTTATCTGTCCTTTTTATTTAAGCCGACCTAGTGGGTGCAAACGAGTGTCCTGTGCTTCTGGTTTGGATTTCCCTAATGACTGGTGATGTTCAGCATACATTCATCCATTACTGGCCACAGGTACATATTCTTTGGAGAAATGCTGATTCGAATCCTTTGTCCTTTTATTATTGTCTTTTATTCTTGGGTTATGTTCTTTATATATTCTTGATTCAAGCTCCTTATCATATATGTACTTTGCAGATACTGTCTCCTATTACGTGAGTTTTCTCATTTGATGGTGTTCTTTGAAGCAGAGAAAGTTTTAAATCTAGATGATATTTCAACTTACTTATTTTTCCTTTGGTTGCTTGTGCTTTTGGTGTCATACGTAACAAATTAATGTCAAATCAATCCAAAGTCACAAAGATTTACTCCTATGTTTTCTAAGAGATTTTATACTGTTAGCTCTTACATTTAGATATTTGATCCATTTCGCATTAATTTGTGTACAGAGTAGCAAGGAAAAATCCAACTTCATTCTTTTGCATATGACTATCCAGCTGTCCCAGCACCATATGTATTCCTTCTCCAATGGGTGGCCTTGGCATCCTTGTCAAAAATCAACAGACAGTAAACAGTAAGGGTTTAACTCTTAACTCTATTGCGCGGATCTAGATGTTTGGTTTGATGCCAGTGTAACACTCTCTTGACTCTCAAAGCTTTGTTTTCACCTCTGCACTCTTTTTGTTATGGTTAAAAACACAAACAATTTACTATCTTAATGACTTTTATGCGCGCAGTTCAGTAGGGTTATGTATTTTCACATTGTGCTGAAACAGATTTCCAGAACTACTTCATCTTGCAAATCTTAAACTCTGTGTAACTTCCCATCCACCTCCCCTCCAGCTTCTGGAAACTATCATTCTACCCTCCGTTCTAATGACTCTGAATATTTAGGTAACTCATGAAAGTGAAATCATAGTGTTCTCAAAGTTTGTCCATCTTGCAGCGTATGTCAGAAGTTCCTCCTTTTCAAGGCTGAGGATTTCGTTAGATGTATACCACGATTTTGTTCAACACTTTATCCATTGATGGACATTTGGGGTGTTCCAATTCAGGGCTTTGTGAAGCGCTGCTATGAACATGGATATGCAAATATCTCCTTGAGATCTTGCTTTCAAGTCTTTTAGATATATAGCCAGAAATAGGATAGAGGTATCATGTACTATTTCTAATATTTTTAAGGAACTGCCATCTTACTTTCCGTAGGGGTGCACCGTTTTACAATCCCACCAACAGTGTACAAGGATTCAAATTTCTCCCTATACTTGCCACCTTCTGTTATTTTGCTTTTTTAAAAAAATAGTAGCCATCCTCATAGGTATGAGGTAGTTTTGATTGGCATTTCTCTGACAATTAGTGAAAGTTGAGAATTTTTTCATATGCTTCTTTGTTATTTGTATAATATCTTCAGATAAATGTCTAATTCAAATCCTTTTCCCTCTTTTTAATTGGGGTAATTAATTTCACTGTTGTTGCGGAGTTACAGGAGTTCGTTACACATTCTGGATATTAATTACTCATCAGATGTATGATTTGCAAATGTTTTCTCCCTTCCTGTAGCTTGTCGTTTCACTTCGTAGTACCCTTTTGTGTACAAAAGTTTGCAAGTTTGATGGAAGCCCATTTGTCTATTTTTAATTTTGCTACCTATGGTTTGGGTGTCAGATCCAAGAAATCATTGCCAAGTCCAACATTATGAAGCTTTTTCTCTATGTTTTATTCTCATAGTTTTGTCGTTTGAGGCCTTTAATCTACGTTGAGTTAATCTCTTATACGGTATAAGGGTACAACTTCACTTTCTGCTTTGGATGTCCTTTATTCCCAGCACCATTTGTTGAAGAGACTGTCCTTTCCCCATTGAGTAGTCTTGGCACCCTTGCTGAAGACCATTAAAAAGTATTTATACAAGAGTTTATTTATCTGTATTCTATCCCATTTGTCTATTTGCCTGTCTTTACACCAGTATCACACTCTTTAGATTATTGTAGATGTGTAATATGTTTTGAAATCAGGAGGTGTGAGTTCTCTAGTTTTGTTGTTTTTCAAATCTGTTTAGGCTATTCACAGTCTTTTGAGATTCCATGTGAATTTTAGGATGAATTTTTCTTTTCTGCAAAAAATTCCATTGGGACTTGGATAGAAATTGTAATTGAATTTCAGTAGCAGCTTATCAAATTTCTGTGGGGGAAAAAAAGGTCAGCTGGCATTTTGAGGATGACTGTGTTGAATCTGAAGATCACTTTGGAGAGCAGGGCACTTTAACACTAAGGGTTTCAATCCAATACCATGAAATTACTTTCCCCTTACTTGGCTTCTTTCCACAATGTTTTGTAGTTTTCAGTGTCAATGCATTCATCTTATTTTGTTAAGTTTATTCTTAAGTATCTTAGTATTTCTGATGATACTGGAAACAAAACATTTCATATTGTTCATTGCTAGTATCAGCAATGCAAATAATCTTTGTATATTCAACTTTTATTCTACAGCCTTGTTGAACTGTTTTTTAGATTCTAATCATTTTTTTCCTTTTGTAGATTCCTTAGGATTTTCTATATAAGAGATCAAGTCTTCTGCAAACAGAGAAAATTTTATTTCTTTCTTTCTAATCGTGACATTTTATTTGTTTTCCTTGCCTACTCACCCTGGATAAAATCTTCAATATATAACAAAGAGGAGGCACAGGTAGACATTCTGCCTTGTTTCTGATCTGAGGCACAAAAAGTCTTCCAACTTTTCCAGAAAGTATGATGTTAGCTGTGAGTTTTTCATAAATGCTCATTTTCAGGAATTGACGAAATTCCTTTTTATTCCTGGCATATTAGATGTTTTTCTTTTAGTTATAAAATGGTGTTGGATTTTGACAATGCTTATGTGTTTACTGACATAATCATGGCCTTTCTCTTTTATTCCATTAATAAGGACATTAGATTGATTTTCATATGTTGAACCAATCTTGCATTCCTATAATATATCTCAAATGGTTAGAATATATAGTCCTTTTTATACACTGTTGGACCATGTTTTCCTTTTTCTAAGGATTTTGAGTCTATATTCACAGGGCTATTCATAAAGGATATTAGTTTTCTTGTGATAGTTTTGTCTGGTTTTCCTCATAGAATGCTTTGAAAAGTAATCACTCCCCTTTTATTTTTTTCTGAAGATTTTGTGAAGGGTTTATATCAAAACCTCTTTAAATGTTTAGTACAGTTCACAAATAAAGTCATCTGGTCTTGGGCTTTTCTTTGAGGAAAGTTTTATTTAGTATTAATTAAATCTCTTTATTTGCTATAAGTCTATTCAGATTTTCTATTTCTCCTTGATTCAGTTGCAACAGTATCTATCATTCTAAGAACCTGGCCATTTCACCTGCGTGATCTTTTGTTAACATACAACTGTTGATCGTATTCTCTTGTAATCCTCTTATTTCTGTAAGCTAGCTTCCTGAATAGTCAAGGTTGTTTATATCTGCAACTTACTGTCCTCCTCTGACCCACTAGTAATTCTCCCAGGTGAGGTCTAGGAGAAAAAGCAAAGGGTCAGATCAGTCCACTTTGCGTCTTGCTGACATCTATGTTTAAACATTCCCCAAGTCTTTATGCTATTTTTATCAGGAAGTCAAAGAAAAATGAAGTCTTTGTCATCAAGAAACAGTCCTTATGAGTACTTATGAGACCTTGTTATACCAAATTGTATCAATTAATTTGAAAAACTATTATGCAAACAAATACTGCCAAAGCTTACTCTAATCACTGACTTTGTATCTCAACAGTTCATAGGCATCATGATTCTATTGTTTTCTTTTCAAGTTGAATCATGACTTTGGGAAAAAGGAAGCCTGCTTTTAAACAAATGCTGGCAGTTGCACGCCAAGGCAGCACTTTCACAGAACTTTCTGATATTCTGAATTCTTTCCATTAAATGAATAAAGCATAGAAATTTGAAAAGGCCTCCTATGCACCACAAGTCACAAAAATTATTCTTTAAAATCAATACAGTATTTCCAATCAAATCTGAGATGTTCAAAGAATTTAAATCTGGAGATCATATCTTTAAAATCAGGAGGCATTTTTAATCAAACTTAAAATGGAGAACCCACAAAAAAGAATTCTATCTGAAATCCCAAAAGACCAGTCAGGCCTGAATCTTGACAATTTAGCCAATTAAGGTACTATCCTTAATGAGAGAAAATGTTAGTCAAAAAGTTAAAAAAAACCCAGACTGGGGGTTCACACTCCCAGACAAATTTAAGGTTATTCTCCCAAAATGACTACATAGTCATTTTAAAATATATTTTCTTAAAAATAAAGAGCTGTTTTCTCCATTTGTTTCCTTTTACAGATAAAGTATTTGATGAATTTATGATGTCTGAAAAATGTAACTTGGATGTAAACACGTTTCTCATTTAGAATGTTAGGTAAAAGGATCCTCCTCAGCCTTACCTACTATGTTTAGGGAGTAAGTAGAAGGTTTCACAGAACAGGGCAAGAGTTTGGGAGAGACAAGTTTTGTAAATTTCTGTCAGGGATCAGATAAGAAATATTTTAGGCTTTACAGGCCGTAAGATCCCTGTTACAGCTACTCAACACTGTCAACATTTAGTTTGCACTAAATGTGCACACTAAACATTGTTGTCACACTCAACATTTTAGTTTGCAAATGTGTGTGCCCATGTTCAGGAAAACTAGCTGGACTGTGGGGCATAGTTTGCAGGCCCTTAGTCGATAAGAAGGGCTTCCCCAGGGGGCCAGTGGTAAAAGAATCTGCTTGCGATGCGGGAGACGCAGGTTCAGTCCCTGGGTTGGGAAGACTCCCTGGAGGAGGGCATGGCAACTCATTGCAGCAGTCTTGCTTGGAGAATCTCACAGCAGAGGAGCCTGGTGCGCTAAGGTGCACGGGGTTGCAGAGAATTGCACACGTGAGCACGAGTCTACAAGAAACTGGAAGGACACGTCACGAGGGAGCAAATGGACCAGGCATCCGATATACTCTGGACTTTAATATCAGGTTTACCCTCTGTTAAAGTGGAGGCATTTTTTTCCCCACCCCAGGAGATAATCAGCTCCAGACTTCAGAGGTAACTGAGAGTGAGGGAGGAAAGGTAAGATGGAGAGTTTCTTTCTTAGCAACATCTTAGACACCACACAAGCTACAGTCCCAAACTGAGCCTGAATGTGACCACGTCTTTGCTTTGAGCCCGCCTCCCTGACACTCAGAGCATGGAGCTCCAGCCCAGACCTGACCCTCGCTCAGGCCTGAGGGTGAGCTGCTGACAAAGTGGCATCTCAACTTTGCACTCACCAGGAAGCAGCCCCCAGTCTACACTCTGACTGAAAGGTTGAAGAATTGGCAAAATAATCCTCAAATTTTTCATTTTTATTAGTGTAAAGTCTGGAAGCTTTGTGGAAAACATGCTTTCGGAGAAACTGAAGGCTCTCATGATCCATCGGTAAAATATGGCTTCATAAATCTTGAGATATTAAGACACAGCAGGCATACCCTCCCACATGGCAACTCCACCTCCTCCAACGTGTTACAGTAAGTGCTGAAAAAGCACACTACTGACTTGGTAATGACTTCAGCTCTGGAGCTCTGCTGAAAGCTCCTGCTTTGCTTTGGTTTTGAATGCGTCGCCATCAAGTAAGCTTGATTGTCTTCTGCTGCCCTCAGGTGCCCAGTTTTTTAATACACATGATTAGTTGGCAAAACAGGATCCTGTGTAAATTTACAAACCAAGAAGCTATAACTGTGATATTCAAAGTACTCTTTCATAAACCCCAAACACAAAGCTAGCGTGCTAAAAGTTCAACCTTTAGAGATATCTGAAATATTACTGGGATTTTCCCCAGCACTTCTATAATACATTGCCATTGAAAAAGGAGCCAGAAATAGCATGAAGAAAAAAATATATATGGCAACTGAAAATAATATTGTAAAACAGTGATTCTCAAAGTATGGTTCAGGGATTCTGTTCAGGGTATCCATGAAGTCAAACCTATTTTCATAATAACAATAAAAACATTTTTCAGTCTCTCTCTCATAAGTTACAGTGGAGTATTCTAGAAGCTACATGACTTGTGATATACTGTGACAGACAAAACACGGAAGCAGAGAATCTAGCAGTCTACTATGAAACCAAACATGAAAGAGATTTGCAAAAAATTTTAAATGCTATTTTTTTTTTCACTAAATTTTAAGTATAATTATTACTTATCAGTTCAGTTCAGTCACTCAGTTGTGTCTGACTCTTTGCAACCCCATGGACTGCAGCACGCAAGGCTTCCCTGTCCATCATCAACTACTGGAGTTGACTCAAACTCATGCCCATTGAGTCGGTGATGCCATCCAACCATCTCATCCTCTGTTGTCCCCTTCTCCTCTCGCCTTCAATCTTTCCCAGCATCAGGGTCTTTTCAAAAGAGTCAGTTCTCCGCATCAGGTGGCCAAAGTATTGGAGCTTCAGCATCAGTCCTTCCAATGAATATTCAGGATTGATTTCCTTTAGAATTGACTGGTTGGATCTCCTTGCAGTCCAAGGGACTCTTAAGAGTCTTCTCCAACACCACAGTTCAAAAGCATCAAATCTTTGGTGCTCAGCTTTCTTTATAATCCAACTCTCACATCCATACATGACTACTGGAAAAACCATAGTCTTGACTAGACACACTTTTGTCAGCAAAGTAATGTCTCTGCTTTTTAATAAGCTATCTAGGTTGGAGAAAGAAATGGCGACCCACTCCAGTGTTCTTGCCTGGAGAATCCCAGGGACGGGGGGAGCCTGGTGGGCTGCTATCTATGGGGTCGCAGAGAGTCGACACGACTGAAGCAACTTAGCAGTAGGTCGGTCATAGCCGCTTTTTTTCCAAGGAGCAAGAGTTTTAATTTCATGGCTGCAGTCACCATCTGCAGTGATTTTGGAGCCCCCAAAAATAGTCTGTCACTGTTTCCACTGTTTCCTCATCTATTTGCCATGAAGTGATGGGACCAGATGCCATGGTCTTAGTTTTCTGAATGTTGAGCTTTAAGCCATCTTTTTCACTCTCCTCTTTCACTTTCATCTAGAGGCTCTTTAGTTCTTCTTCACTTTCTGTCACAAGGGTGGTGTCATCTGCATATCTGAGGTTATTGATATTTCTCCCGGCAATCTTGATTCCAGCTTGTGCTTCATCCAGTCCAGCATTTCTCATGATGTACTCTGCATATAAGTTAAATAAGCAGGGTGACAATATACAGCCTTGACGTACTCCTTTCCCGATTTGGAACCAGTCTGTTGTTCCATGTCCATTTCTAACTGTTGCTTCTTGACCTGCATACAGATTTCTCAGGAGGCAGGTCAGGTGGTCTGGTAGAAGTATATTATTCATTTAATTGGTTTATTAATGCTATTTTAAAGTGATTTAATAACTTTTCTAAATCATCAACTTTAGTTTTTAATATGGTAAATATTAACAGATATAAGTAAAAGTTTTTTGGTGGCCCTCAAAATATAAGAGTATAAAGGGATCCTGAGGACAAAAAGCTTGAGAAGTGTTTAGTAGCAGGCTCTATTACTGCTTCATAAAAAGTAGTTCCTCTAAAATTTGAGAATATAAAGGAAAAGACTGTTCTCATTCTTAAATGACAAAGACTAATCTCTGCTTCTAACATGATTGTCTAGAAAGACAGGCATTAAAGTAAATAAGAGGGTTAGAGGTCAGCGGTTCCTATCCCCTTCCTCAGCCTCATTGCCCCTCTTCCCCAAACTATCTGCGGGAGGAAAGAGCCAACCCTGCCTTAATAAGAGTTTCGTCTGCTTTCCTTTATCACCTGGTACTAACGATCTGTGCAAATGTGAAAAACACATACTGGTAAGAAAGAGAAGGGCAAAGTGGCTGAATAATGTATCAGTGAGAGGATCTGAGGTCCCTAAATGAGCCGCACTGACTCAACTGGAAAGCTATACCTGCTGTATTTTATAAGCATGACTAGATTCTAAGAAAAGTAGAACTACCAGAAAGAAAGAGAAGAGGGTAGGGACAGGGAGGAAGGAATGCAGGGAAGGAAAAAGGAAAGGGAGGCTGTCATCCTGAGGAGTGATGAAAGCCAGGAAATTCCACCTGTGCGTGATTGATTCTGACTCGTTTAAGTAAGGATTCCTACTAAAATTCTAGGCAGTTGCCACTCTGACAGTGATGAGAGCCTGGAGGAGTCAGTGTGGCTGCCGAGTCCAACCAGAAAAGGAAGGACGCAGCACCAAGGGGAGGAGGCTTACTGGAAATAAATATCACCCATGGCTGGAAGTCCACCGAGGGACAGGGGTCAGATAGAAAAAGAAACTGCAGCCAGGGCTGGCTCTCCTGGAAGAGGGGCCGAGGAAATGGGGCAGCAGGGACACGAAGAGGGGTCCACAGAGACCACAGCGCCGCAGGAGGGGGCAGATGTCAGTTACCAGGACGACAACCGCAGGCACCCACAGAGGTTTCCTGAGGTGTTAAATGACTACCTAGCAACCTCACAGAGATCTGTGCTGCTCCTCAGGGTGGAGAGACGAGATGGCACGACATGAAAAGGAAAAGCATTAAAATTCTTCAATCACGAGTCTTACAATTGTCATTTTCCACTTCTGATAATAACCAAGTATTTAACCCAGTCTTCAAAATTTCAGTGTCCTAGAGAGCCCATCTTTGAATTATCACAATTATCAACGCAGTTTACAAATTGAAAAATAATGAGTTCCTAAGATCTATCTCCAATGGAACTATACAACATTTTAACATTATCCTGTTACAAAAGCTGTACTGTATTCCTTGACTTCTTTCTTTCCTATATCAGTACAGTGTCCTTGCCCTGGTTTTACCCCTTATCCAACCTATAACCCAACCCCTCAAAAAACCAGTAAGGTCCTGCCTTGTGCAACAAACCTGAAGATAATGAGCAGCAGGCCAAGGATCCCAAGGACAGAGCATCTGCAGGTGCCCAGCCCAGACAGGCAGCCACCACTCCAGAAGGACCACACCCCCCTCCTCACCCCCATGCATGGTAGGGGCGGGGGTGGAGTGGGGTGGTAGGGGGCCCCGCTCTGCCAGAAAGCACAGACACACTTCAGATACAATTGTCGCTAAAAATCCCAAGCCTCAGTGTTAAAGGGCAGATTTTGTTACAAAATCTTGATTTACAACAATGCCCTGGCTACTGCCTCTGACCATGGCCTGACCTGGGCAGCACTGTCTTGTGGATGGCTTCCAACTTTTAGCTGTGAAACTGGCCAACTCCTATGCTTCCACCTACCCCACTCTCTACTGCAACTCAGTTCTATTCTAAAACTTCCTCGCATTCCAGGGCCCAGTTCTCCTGACCGCTGTCCCAGCCCTGCTACCTGTCTTCAGTCTTGGGTTCAAGAGGCTGGATTGTGAATATGACTGGAGTACAAGAGAGATCCTTGAAGTTAACGGAGCACGCCTGCAGACTAGCCCAGAAAAGGAAACGGTATGAATCTATTCTAACATGATAAATCATTTTATTCACACTATTTCCAATAAAATGCAAGGCTTTAAAAAATAGTGTGTCAACTCTCTGCTTGTTGATAGTAACAATGCTCAGTACAACTTAGTTCCAACAGAGCAAGAGAAAAATAAATCTGTTTATTGTTTTGATAGAAATTGATCTGTATGTACAAAAGCCTAACTTACACAGACTTCATAGACGAAGGGGCATTTTAAGAATAAAAGAAATTACTTAGTAAATGTGACCACAATTATAAAATACTTATTTAATGAAGGTTAGTAAACCACTTGCAGATAAGTAAAAGTAAGTCCATATTATTGCTATAATAATGGTAAAAATCACTCATATTTTTTAAAGTAGGTGCAGAAGGGAATCACCATTCTTTAGTTCCAGTGAAATGACTATAACATCTGAGTGAATTTAAAATACTGTATATATTGCAGACTGCTTTTCTGCGGCCCACTTAGTGAAATGTACATAATTAAGAGACCCCTCGCCCAGGGCTTCTCTACCGCAGCTCCTCAGTTACCTCTCACCACCTCTGTGGGTAAACTGGCTGAGGGTGGTGAGCCTACCAACACCACGCGCTCTGACTTCTGATCCTTACCCAGAGATGGCAGTGAACTTGGAGTGGAGCATAAACACCAAAGTGTTTGTTTAATGGTAGAATAAACTAGAAAAAGGGAAGCTAGAAAGGCATTCCAACATACAACACTGTATTAGACTTACTATGTTAGTATACCTTCTACCATTTTATTAGTAAGATTAGCAGGAAGAACAAAGGCCCATGCCAATGCATTTTCAACACATCATTCCATAGCACAGGAAGATTCTCAAAGACCAGCCTTAAGAAGTGAACCTCCCAGGTTACACCGTCCCCACTGGGAGCTTGAGGGCAAGCTTGTCTCAGCACTTCTTGGAAAGGTCATGCTATTACCCTGCTATTATGGCACAGTGGCAGGGAAGAAAAGGAAAGTGGCTTATTAGTTCATTTCCCAAGAGGATTACTCTGGCTCTGGACTAAGTAATGAGAGGTGAGGCCTAGGCAGTATAGTCTAAGGAGAGGGTGAAAGTGGGAGATGTTAGAAATAATTCACTTTGTATTCTTTATGAATGATTCACTTTCATAGGAGCCATGCTAGTAAGTCAGACACTGTACCATAATTCAGGCAATCATGATGCAAGAGAAGCTACATCCAAAATTATGGATTAAAAACTTACCACCTAGAAGGAAAATTTATTTTTAAAAAGAATCCAGAGGAGGAAAAGAAGAGAAACACATTTTCACATGGTTAGTTTTTATGACAGCTACTATATATTCAACAGTCTTATAACAGCATGCACTGTATACAAGAATAAAAAAGTCTAACATACAAAACTTAAACAACAATCTCCAGTATGTAGCACACACTTTTAAAAACAAAGCTGAGAACTAATAATCACTAAAAACGTGATTTTGAAGATACAGAGAGATTTGTATTTATAATTTTCTTCCTCAGATGTAATTCTGCCACTATAACCAGTTGTTAGTTATGTATGATTGGCATACATCAAGCTAATACTAAACCATTCACTTATATAAAGTCTCTCTAATATTCCAATTACCAAAAACAAGTGTGGTGTAGCAGTTAATCTCTTTTCAATTTCTCAAACATGGAAGACGAGCGAATCCAACACCTGTGGTTCTGAACCCACACACAAGACGCCCCCGGGGGTCCTGTTTGTGTATCGAGCGTGTGGAGTTTTCTGAATAAATAACAAACCTTACACTTTGTTTAATGCTGTTTCAAATTATTGTGATTAATAAGATACATGTTTATTTGGAAGTATTATTAAAACAATATTAGCTTTTTAAAAAGCAATCCAGTTTTTAACAGAAATGGTGGTGGTAGTTTAATCGCTAAGTCATGTCCAACTCTTGCGACCCCATGGACTGTATAGCCTGCCAGGCTCCTCTGTCTGTGGGACTCCCCAGGCAAGAATACTGAAACAAGTTGCCATTTCTTTCTCCAGGGGGTCATCCCAACCCAGGGACTGAACCCACGTCTCCTGCACCGCAGGCGGATTCTTTAGTGCTGAACCGCCAGGGAGGCCCCCTTAATAGAAACAATGGCTGCACATCCAGCTACTTCTACAGAAGTTCTATGACGTACTCAACCTTCAAGAAAGAATCAAACTGTTACTAGATTCGGTTCTTCATCCTTACACATTTTCTCAGTCAGAACAGAGTAAACACACAACTACCATATGTGGCTAGGACCGCAAGATAGCCAACGAGAAAAAGATCCCCCACGCTGGGACTCACTGGCCTGGGTCAGGGTTACGTGTGGACAAGCATAATCAAACGTGTCTCCTTCTGCTGATACTTAGATCAAGAAACTGAGTGAGAGGAAAAGAAGGGACAGAGTTGCAGCTGTTACCACAGGATGAACATTGGAAAGCAGTGAAAACCTGCTTCACTGGTAACAGGAAAACAGGTTAGGACGGTATGCTGACCGGCCAGCTCCGCGTCAAGTTGAATTAATGTCAGACTCTGACACTCACTTCAAGGCTCACGCTGTGGGAATCCCAACCTTCATTTCCACAAGACATTTTACTGAGGCTTGTACCCCTCAGTCGTCTTAATGACCCCACACAGCTCCATTTGCCTTTCTTAAAGAGGAGAACAATAAAGGAGTTATCCTTTTTCTTGTTTAAAATAAGGTGTGACCTTTTGGAACAGAAGAACAAATTAGTGCCATTATCTAAGTTTTAGTTCTTTTAATGTGATTTCTTAATTGTACAGTAAAAACCATATGGCAAACCAAGGGATGATGTAGGCCACTTATAAGAAACATGATTTTCTCTTTCAAAATAAATGGATGTGGGACTAGGAAATAATTTTTGTGCTATGTACATGTTGACCTATATTTGATCTACATTTAACTAAAACATTTCTTATTTTCTCTAACATGAACAGTTTAAGCTAAACTGTTTAGCTTAAACAGTTTAAGCTACAATTCCACGTCTGTGAAAGGTGAAAGTTTAGTTATAATCATAAATTTAAGAAGTTCATCCTATACTTTAAGTAGATTATATTGATATTTCAACAAGCAAAAGACCAGGTAAGCTGAGGGATGTTTAAAAAACTGAGCTCTTAACACTTGCTACTATATTTAATGAAAACATAGTCAACACTTTCAGATCAAACTTAACATTCTCTTTCTGCTATCCTGTATCAACCCTTGCAGCTAACCAAAAAACAAAACTAAAACCAAAAGTAACAGCTCAGTGTCTGCCATCTAGTGGACAAAGAAGATAACAGTCCATGAGCATTATAGCTAGAACAACTCCAGACAGGTAGACGATGTGGTACTCACTTAAAATTATGCTCAGTGCTAGCATGTAAAAAAGCTATCTTTTTCCAAAGATTTATGTTTACCTACCTGCCATGCAGAGAATGAGATAAAATAAGGCAGAGGGTAAACATGTATGAACACAAAAGCAAAGATAAGCCCAGGAAATTCTGGAGCTCTCTCTCTAAGACAGCTCCACACCCCTACACTTACATGGCCATGGAGATCTGTGTTAAGAAGCATCATTGCACAGGTGAGGCAATGGACTCCATCTAATGGAAGAGACAAGGACAGAAAGCATTAATTCACTAGTTCCTGTTGGACCACTCAATATTATTAAAACAGCATACCTATGCTTAATTAAGAACCTATGAAAACACAATCCTGTGGCTAGGCACAATTAATCATATTCATTTGGGGAAATAGAAAATAGATAAGAAAACATTATTAAAAGAATCTCAGTGCACAGACTGGAACTCTATTGGTGATGAAGTCAATTATTCCTACCTCTGGAGGACAATTTGACAGTAAATGTCTAAAGCTTTCAAACAGTGTCCTTTGACACAGCAAATCTACTTCAAGGACTTCATATTGATACTAATGAAATAAAAGCGCTACCCAAAATACAATAATATCTAAAGGAAGTTTGCCGACAATGGGAGTGAGTGAATATGACCCACCTAAAACACAATTCTGTTACGTTGAAGTCATTAAAAATGTGGTCCAAGTACACAGGTTGAAATGGAAAGATATTTCATAATAATTATATCCAGTATGATTCTATTTAAATATAATACATCTAGAATGATCTATAACATAATATTAAAAGATATCATTATTTCTGGATAATAAAATTATAATTTTACTCTTTTTTACTTATGGTTTCTCAATTGTCTATAAGATATGGAAAAGAAAATAAATTATTTAACACTGTTATTTTTTAAATTTTTTTTTCTAGAAAGAAAGTGAATTAGGAAAAAAGCAAAGGTTAAAGAAAACCAAGATGTGCATCTTCCACTGTCTACTCTTTGAGTATTAGTTCTTTGGCTAAAAATATATAGACAGGAATAGTTCTCCTTTCACTTGCCACTCCTTTAAGGCAACATTTAGGTTGACTGGCCCAGGATACAATTGATCAGACAAAAGCGAAATACTGAAATAATCACTGAAGATTTAAAAATTAACTATTTAAAGGAAATAAGTTACCCAAACCTGCAAGATCATTTCACACTTACATGGAAACATTACTTTCTCTTCTTATTTTATAAAGGGAATGAAAAAGCACTATTTTCTCCCTGCAGTTCTCAATCCAAGTACAGTACAGCAGTTGCAGATGGGAGAAAAATCTTATTAATTTATACTAAATGTACAAAAAAGTTTGTCCAACTGCTGAGTTCATGAATTAAAGATGCCTTATTTTCCAAAATATACCTTTGAGTTCAGTAGGTGATTTCTCTAAGTAGAATATCTCTAAGCAGATGCTGCTAAATGCCTAAAAGTTCATTTATTCCAGTATTCTAAATACATATAAAAACCAGTTCTTGAAAGTATTTATAAAACTGCAGCCAACTCTCAAATATCTTTATCAACAGCCAACTGAGTACACAAATCCACAGTCCCTGCTTCACTTAGGAATGTCAGTGTCTTCTTAGATTTGAAGAAGGTTCTAACAAAAACAATTCACTTGTATACCTTTTATTTTCTTGTCAAGACCAACAGTGATACAGTGAATAAAAGGTCTTAGCAGAGTCAAAAGGATAAAGGAAGACAGTTTCCATTTTACAGATGAGAATATGACTTTAACAATCAGACAATTAATTTAACTACAGCCTGCAGGGCAGAGGCAGCAGGAGCAATCACTTTGTTAACTGGCACAATGTTAACTGGCAATACAGAAGTTAAGAGACAATTATAATTCCTAGTGCATCTAGTCTCAGTGACTTAGTCTAGAATTCTTCAGTTTATGAAAGATACTCCAATTGGAAGTGAATATTTTTTATTTTAAACCCTGAAAACTTGGCCTTATTATAAGAATTGAAATGGAGAAATTATCTCCCTTCATAGAGTATATCAAAAATTAAATAGCTTAAAGTTGCTTTTTAAAATAGTAAACACAATTATAGGTCATTAAAATCATAAACCTGAGTCAGTGGTCAGTGTTGTAATAATGAATGTCTAAAGAAAGCACTAGAGATATACCACGCACTCCAGTGAGATTTGCAAATGTTTCTGGAACTAACCATAATACTACACAAGCACTTCATCAAGAAGCTTAGAAATCAGGTGTATGGGAAGAAGAAAGAGGAAAGCTAGCATTTCATTTATTACAATGTGCATGGACATTAAAATCTCAGTGACAAAGCATAAGTGATTTAAAGAAAGCATACTGTCATACTATGGACATGGAAAATGCAGTGAAACTACAAGAGTAAAAAATATCATGCAGTCATTAAATATCATGGTTTTTAAAGAATATTTGATGACATGAAACATGCTCACCAGGCAAGGGAAGGACAGTAGGAAACAAAATTCTGTAATGATTCCAACTTGACATAAAGTATTGTACAAATAGACTAGAAGGAAGTAAATCAAACTGTTAACAGTTATCTCTAGGCAATTAGACATAACTCGATGATTTCCACTTTCTTCTGCATAATTTTCCATATTTCCCACAATAAAATGTAACCTTTATATTGAGAAAAATATCCCTTGTTACAAAGAAGAAATTTAAGCATTTCCATCAGATTACCTTGTGAAGCAATGGTATCTGGGTTACAGTAAAAATATCTATTGGAGAAGTGTACTAAAACTCTCTCTCGTTCTTGGGTTTCTCCCACAAGAGAAAATGCTTTAAAGAAATACCTAAAAAAGAGGTAAAAGGGAAAAGGTGAATTTTTAGAAAATGTGACTATACTCTGTTTGACAGTTAAACTTAATTCATATAAACATAAGAAACTAATAACACAAGGTAAGATATTTTACAGTTATTTTTTTAAATCACTAGATTTATATTGATGTTTACATTATAGGAAATGTTGATATAAAAGATAACAGAGTAACAGCATGGTGGCCAATACATCAGAAAACAGGCTTGGGAAGGTGAGTGGTTGCCACATATGATGTGAAGAAGCCATTTTTAAAGATGAGTCAGAAAAAACTAAGCAACACTGAAGCCTGGACGCATAACCATGTGATCTCTGTCTTAAAACTTGACAAAGATCACAAGGTTTCTTCGTCCTTTTGTTACTTGATGGTGATCACCACCGACCCCCTATTAAAATTACAGTTGTATGTCTTATGCACAGTAGACTTCTGTTAATTTTATTTTGCCTATTATCACCACAGTCTAACTTGCTACATGAGGAAGAGATTGGAAAATAAAACCCTAATTTATTTTTTGAATTAGGAATGCCAATCTAGATCAGAGTCACTGAGAGTACTGTCTATTAGAGATGTATCCAGGACTCTCACTCGACAAAGTAATGCATTGCCCTAAACATGAGATGAGAAAGAAAAAAATTGTCTAAAATGTCCTAAGAAAACCTGCTTTTGAAAGAAACATATCATAAACCATATTTGATTATGAAAATGTTGCTGTCTTCCTTACTTGCAGTTAATCTAAATTATATTGACCTAACTTTAATTTATCTTAAACTTTTTTTTATAAACCACATGAGAAAGGGAAGCAAAAATATAGATCTTTCCCCTACCTTTACCTGTTTTCATCAGAAAACCTCTAAGTACCCCTGGTTCATGCAAAGAGCGGAGACTAAGTCACTGCTGTGCATTGTAACTGAACATCTTCACTTCACCTCCCAGGCTTCAGTTTCCTGATCTGTAAAACTAGAGTGTTCCACAAGATGATCTCAGAGCTCCTGCAGGCTCTGACACATCATAGGGTTTATAAGATTAAATGCTGGCTGGGTTTTACCTTCAGCTGCGCTTAGAAACTGACAGCACAGTATGGTGTGAGACGTGAGGGTCAGTGTGTTTCCAAACCCATTTGAACAGATCAGCAACAAGTAATACTGACTAAAATAGTTTTATAGATACTTTCTTCTGATTATCCTGATACTGATTTTTATCCCATTCATTAGGTAATTTCAAAGTACTCTTTGAAAAGGCTATTAGGCTATTGTAAACAAATAATTAGAGAAAAAAGTCTTTAATTCTGTAGTCCATAAACTGTGCCTTTTTAAAAAATTTGATCATTCAAAAACCAAATTCCCACAGGTTCCATTTCTCCAAGCCTTACTTTGCCAGCATTCTTTACTCTGTCATATACTTGGTGCAGGATATGGGTTCATGTGTAATTTCACAAAAACAATACATTTTCCCCACTTTCTACAATGTTTACTCTCCGTAATATACTCTGAGCTAAGGTCACAAAGTAACTGTGGGTCTAAAAAAGTAAAAATCAGACTTTACCTTCAGCACATCATTTTCTATTCTTAGAATTATTTAGAAGCAAACAACAGGTGATGTTTAATCATACCTGAGAGATTGATCCAGTGTCATTCCTGTAAAATCAAAAAACTTCAAATATTCTTCTGCAACTAGTTTGCTAAATTCATTGCTGTAAGAAAACAAAATAGACTTGGTTATTAAAACTGAAGCCACCAGCACACACACACACGCCTATAAGGATGCACTCAGACGCCAGCCCTGGAACGGAACGTACTTCTTGCCTAGGTGCTTTGCCACATCCGACCTTTTGAACCTGTCGAGTTGATAAAGGCGCTTGGCCAGCCTCTTGGCGGCTTCTATGTTGCTGCTGGTACCGTTACTGAGACTTCCTGAGGCCTCCTTTTCCAGAATTTCAGTGCTCCCCATTTCAGAATGAGCCTCTAGCAGGGCTGTCTTCACCCCAGCATTGCTGTAAGAATTGATAAAGAAGGAAACAAAAGAATGGAAAAGATTGTTCTTGTGCGGCAAAAAGGAAAATAGCTAAGGAAACCATCACGATATTATAGAACAAATGAAAAACTATCTTAAATGATATACCTTATGCTTAATTATTAATAAAAATATTCTCAGTTACAGTATTTTGACATACTAGAGAAGTGATTGCTTAAACCCTAGATGAGCAGTTCTCAAACCTTTTGGTCTCAAACCTTGATATTCTTAGAAGTATAGAAGACTTCAAAGACCTTTGTGTATGTGGGTTATGTCTACTGATATTTACTGCATGAATAATTAAAATGGAAAAATTCAAATATTCACTTAATAATAAAAAATCAATTTCACAAATATAGCCAACAAAATTAATTTAAAATAATTATATTTTCTAAAACAATAGCATGAATTGTAAAGAGACAAGCAACAGCAATTTACATCTTTTACAAATTTCCTTAATGTTTGGTGCAGCTAGAAGACAGCTGGACTTCACAGCCACTTCTACGTTAGATCATCAACAATACATCATTGTGGCTGAAAATATCAAGAAAATCTGGCCTCCACAGAAATAGAAAAATAGGGAGTACTTTAATATCCTTAATTGTGGATATTGCTTTTTGATATGGTGCCAAAATAAAACAAGTGGTAGTTTCTTAAAAGTTAGTTGTAATATACTGATAGAATCTAAACTTGTATCAGTGAGTTTTTTGTACTCTTAAAAAAGTCCCACACTTTGAATGCATCTTACCCAGGCATGATTCTGCAACATGAATTGGTCAATTAAAGAATATTTGTTGACACATTTCATTATTTAAAAAAGAAATCCCATTTACTAACATTACCACTAACATCCTCAGAAAAGTTGCTAAGTACTGGGAAGCTGCCAAACTTTTGGTGGTAGATACAAGTTTTCCAAAATGCTAATTTTTGATTGAAACTTAAATTTTATCACTGGCAACAAAAAAATGACAGTTGTTTTCCTAAAATAGGCTCACTCCATTAGTTTTCAAGAAAATGTTTGCCAAAGCCAGTTTATCAGTTAAGACTTTGAAAGAAAACGGCATTTCCATGAAAAAAGTAACTAGCATAAAGCTCACAACTCAAACTCAGTGAGTGTTTTTCCTAGAGTGCTGCAAGTATAGTTTCCATTTCATTGCACGTGAAATTAAATGGCAGGTAGCCAAGGGCTAAAAAGTAATTAATTGGCACTGCATTATCAAGGACATCATGAGGTGAAATCGGCCTTCATTTTTATTTTGAATGCACAGCAGAGAAGAATATAACACCTGGACCAGCTTGGTGGCACTGCCTTGATTGGTACTGGGGCTTCCATCACTGCTTTTGTACAATCATTATCTATCAATTTTGGTATCAACAGAGAGAAAGAGGAAAACAGTGCTGCACTGTTATTACAAAATAATTTTGGCCTCACAAACGCATTGAAAGGGTCTCAGGAGGCTGCACAACCACTCTGGAGAACCTCAGCTCTAGCTGGGTGCCGCAGCACGCCCCTGCAACACCAACAGCGAGAACACTGTGACTCCCAGGCCTTCATCTGGACTTTTAACAAAGCAGAGCTGTGCTCGTGGTAAACAGCTGTGCTTAAGGAGCCTTCCAGCACACTTACTGTGGACTCTAAAGCAAAGATTTTTTTTCTGTGATGAACCAGAGAGTAAATATTTCAGGCTTGGAGGTCACATAAGCTCGCTGTCACACATGCTTTTTTGTTTTTTTTGTTTTACATAGCCTTTCAATAATGTAAAAACCGTTGCAGGACACCCTGAATCCTAGTCTGCATTCCCTTGCCCTACTCCACAGCTCTTTAACTTGTCCTGAATTATAAGCAGAGAATCATTGACTGTCCAAACCAGGACAGTCTGAGAGGGAAACAGAGGTAGTAAAATCATTAAATATGTGGTTACAATTGTTACAATGTGGGGAAAAAAGCATTACCAAGGAAAAAAAAATTAGTTGTAAACTTACAAAAAATCCTTATAGCAAAGGGAAGACATTTTTAAGCAGAACTGCTCAAGCTGTACCTTGGCATTTATCTACCTAAGTCACAGAATCCCATTTCGCACTGACCCACCATCTGAGCGGCAGCGTCTGCACTGGGGCTGCGGGGTTCCAGCGCCCCCGGCCACTGCCGGACTAGAAGTGGTCACTGAGCCTCGCAGCCTCTCTCCAAGCCCACTTATCAGCAAGCACTGCACAAGTCTTTTATACCCAAACCATGTGAAATTTCTGTTCAACACATCAGCTCACACACTCCAGACGCAACTGTGGAGAAGCTGGAAGTTCAACGTGGAGGTGTGCAAACCTGCGCTAACTTCTTTTACTGTAACCATTGATAATAATGCTTCATTTTTCTAAAGTCAAAGTCAAATGCTAAACCATGGTCCATGCCAAGACAACAGACACAAACTGGAATCCACCCAGGCAAACCAAGACATTTGGTAACCCTCCCTAAACAATCAGCCACCTTAAACAATTTTCCAACAGAAAGACCCACCAATTAAAATAAATTGCCTTATTACAATAAAATCTTCACGTAAATACATTTAAATATTGTTTTCATCGTAAACCTTCCTTTATAAAGTTCACATTACCAAATGGTCTTGTGAAATTTAGCCTATCAGTCAACTGAATTATTTAATTATTATATACAGCAAACCTGTAAGCAAATTCATAGAAAACTATTTCTTTTAAAGGTCACCTCACCCTTTGTGTTTTCCCAAATAAATGGTGGAAGTGTAAAACATTTACTCTAAGAACTCTTTTATTTACAGTCAAGTGGTCTTTATAATAATGAAAAGAAAACCCCCGGAGCTGTGTCCCCATGCATTCTCTTACTCTGCATATTAGTGACTGTGTAGGAAAAAAACAATGTCAGAGAAAGGATTTTTCTTCTCAAATAAACTGCTACTTATTATGGCTTACTTCTCAGGGTAAATTCATGGCATGCGTTTAATCACTCCATGAAAACAAAGTAATTGTGCTACATACATAGCACTGCAATGATGCTGTTCAAATACAAGAGGCTTATCGTAAAAAATATATTCATTATATGTACTTAAAAATACAAGAATTTTCAAAATGCAGTATTGATTCCTATTCCTTACGTTTCTCATTTCTCATGTTTACTCCCTCTCTTCCTGTCCTGGCCAGTCTATTTCACCATATTTTCCCCACAATCACCAGGAGGAGGTAATTTAAAAATCTGTACCAATCAGACTTTTCTGAATCTTCTTGAAAAAAATTCAGAGAAGAGGGAAGTAAGGAAAAAAATGAAGATAAGCATTTGCAGTCCTAGATGGCTTCATTCCACCCCATTCCCAGTTAGTGGGAGAACTCGAACAAGCAGAGATGCTGCGCTTTCTGACTCGGAAAGCCTGGAAGTGCGATGGTGGTGCCGACTCACCAGCAGTATGACAGACACCAAGCAGCCATTCTGGAGCCGAGGGTGCACCCAGGCCATCCTTCCTGTCACCAGTCCCTTCCCAGGACTCTCCACCCCCGCAGCGCCACTGTCTGCTGGTTCACAGGGCTTCCAAGGACCTGGCTCCCTATGAGGTCATATTACTATGACCTCACACTCTTGGGAGTGTTTACTGTTGGGGGGGTTGTAATGCTTTTACAGTCCTAATAAAAACAGAAGCCAGAACACAGGGGCCACTGTACATCAAGAGCATAAGCAACAATGGCAGCTCGGCCTTGTTCACACTTGACGAAGCAACTGATGAGCCCTCTCGGCGGGGTGACACCCCCGTTTGTTTCCTGGAATACACAAGACATTGTCCATCCAGTCTGCCGAGTGTTAGATGCTTTCAGGAGTCTGAATTTTCCCTTCTTTATAAGCTCCCTTTTCTTCTCTATCAAGTAATTTTAAATCTCCTAAGGTAAAATCCTTACCAGTCACTTAAATATAGAAAAGACTCCCCAAAGGTTCTCCCTGTGATATACATAAATGCACACCTCAAAACAGATATGGTTATACCCTATCATCAGTATCATCCAAAGAAGGACCAGATCACCGAGTCTGACCTCCAAGCCTTCTCACAGCCTTTTTAGCATACGAGGATTAAAGCACTTCCCAAATAAAATTCATAGCACACCCAGTTAAATCAGAATTTCAAAAAAACAAAAAATAGTTTTCACTGAAAGTCTGTCTTGATCATTTCATGGGGCATATGGACACTAAAAAAAAAAAAAAAATTCATTATTCATCTGAAATTCAAATTTGACTGGGCATCCTGATTTTACCTGATAACCCTATCTCATGAATGCCTGTTCTAAATCAGATTCCTTCCAAGTCTGTTTGACTGGCTTCTGTGATTTAATTTTTATTCCCTACTATTTTTCTATTGTTTTATCTTCTGTCAGTTGGCTGTGATCTGATTCCTCCCTAATGTCCTCCAAATACAAAAGGAAAACCCTCTTTTCTCTGCACCATCACCCTTCTTCCCCAGCCTGCACAAGGCCACCATGCATGTGATAAAATCCCCCCTTGATAAATATCCTTCACAAGACAAAAGCCCATATCCTGTGGCAGGTCAGTAAGGCCCTTCACACGCCGACCCCCACTGCCCATTTACACTGGTCACCTCCGTTGCCTTCATGTTTGGACCACACGGAGACATCAGCTGTGCTCACACCCCTTTCCCCTGTCCTTCACATTGCTACTCCTGTCACCCCTACCCCCAAAATCCTGGAGTTCACAAATTCTGCAAACTCGTGATCCTACAAGAGCCCAAGGGAAATAACAGCTATTCTAAGAATCTTACTCCAACTCTGGCTGCATTCTCAGAGCACCTAGTTATTTCTTTATTACAGCTCTGCATTTTCAAAGTCCCACCTCTCTCACCTACCACTATCTTAAACTTCACTTTGTATCCACAAGAGTGGGCTGAAATTATTCAACAGCCATCTTTTAAAAGAATGCAGAACTGAGCCACCAACTGTATCCATGCCTTCTGATGGCTTCTATGCTCCAACAGGAACAACATGGGGCACTAACTTTCTATTGTGTTCAGCTGCCAAATCGTGACCGACTTTTGGGACCCCATGGACTGTGGCAGGCCAGGCCTCCCTGCCCCTCACCATTTCTTGGAGTTTGCCCAAGTTCATTTCCATTGAATCAGTGATGCCATCCAACCATCTCATCCACTATCCCCTCCTTTCCTTCTGCATTCAGTCTTTCCCAGCACCAGGGTCTCTTCCAGTAAATCAGCTCTTCACACCAGGTGGCCAAAGTACTGGAGTTTCATTAGGTAGGTACAAAAGTAACTGCAGTTTCAGATCATGAATTTTAAATCCTATAACTAGGCTCAAACACATCATTATTAATCAAAACAGGAACCATCACAATCCACCCATTTTTGCCAACAAGAAATAAAGCAAAAAAAAAAAAAAAATCCATGCTTCACGATCTGATGAACTCTGGGAAAGCGTTTTCTGCCTCCTGTTGGTTGTAGAAGCGTTTTCCCTGCAGAAAGTTTTCAAGATGCCTGAAGAAGTGGTAGTCGGTTGGCAATATGTCAGGCAAAACGGCAGATGAGACGAAACTTTGTAGCCCAATTCATTCAACTTTTGAAGCGTTGGTTATGAAATGTGTGGTCGGGAGTTGTCGTGGAGAAGAATCGGGCCCATTCTGTTGACCAATACCAGCTGCGGGTGTTGCAGTTTTCAGTGCATCTCATCGATTTGTTGAGCATACTTCTCAGGTATAATGGTTTTCCCAGGATTCAGAAAGCTGTAGTGGATCAGATGGGCAGCAGACCTCTAAAGTGACCATGACCCTTTTCTGGTGCAAGTTTGACTTTGGGAAGTGCTCTGGAGCTTCTTCTCGGTCCAACCACTGAGCTCATCATCACCAGCTGTCATGTAAAATCCACTTTTCGTTACAAGTAATAATCTGATTGAGAAATGGTTTGTTGTTGTGTAGAATAAGAGAAGACAACATTTCAAAATGATTTTTTTTTGATTTTCGGTCAGCTCATGAGGCACCCACTTATCAAGCTTTCTCACCTTCCCAATTTGCTTCAAATGCCAATGACCATAGAATGGCTGACACTGAGTTCTTCAGCAACTTCTTGTGTAGCTGTAAGAGGATCAGCTTCGATAATGCTCTCAATTGGTTGTTGTCAATTTCCATGGGCCAGCCACAACATTCCTCATCTTCAAGGCGCTCTCCTTCTTTGCAAAACTTCTTGAACCGCCATGTTCATTAGCAGTTGCTGGGCCAAACGCATTGTTGATGTTGCAAGTTGTCTCTGTTGCTTTATGACCCATTTTCAACTCGAATAAACATATCGCTCAAATTTGCTTTTTGTCTAGCATCATTTCTATAGTTTAAAATAAATATAAAATAAACAGCAAGTAATAAGTCATTAGCAAAAAAACATAAAGCGAGAAATGCACATTAAAATGATGTATAACATAACCACATTTAAGAACGTATTCCAATATCAAATGGCAAAGTTTAACAATGTGGAAACGCAATTACTTTTGCACCAACCTAACTGTTCAATATAACTGATCCCGAAAAGTTCCAAGGGGACTGATATCAGCAGAGAGTACCAGATACACTATCTCATTTCCTACTTATTTTGAGTTTAAGTTTTTTAAATGTTTTTATATGTTTATATAATTGTGATAATAAAACTAGGATAAAAAAACTAAGAAGGCTAAGGTACACCTCCTGCTTTAGAAAACAACAATGAACAGTCACCGACCTCAATTTCATATATAAGCAAGTCAGAGGCAAGTCAGAAGAATCCCAAGGAGTAAGAGGAAATGACTCCAGTCACAAGTGGAATAGAAGGCCAGAGGGAGCGCTGTGACCATGTAGGCTGAGGATGCAGTCACAGAGGCCCGAGGCTAGCAGACTCGGGGGAGTCAGAATGAAGGTAGTCAAGAAGAGCTCTCCGGACAATAGCACGAGTGAGATGCACTTAAAACTCAGAAGCATAAGCATCCTCTAAGAAAGGAAAGAAAGTCTTCTTGGCTTCCATTATCTATGGCATTTATTTCTCAGGAAGAGCATAGGTAGCATCTTAAAAAAAAAAACAAAAAAACTCTTTATCAAAAAAATTTAATTACTTTTTACTGAAGTATAGTTGACTTACACTGTTGTATTAGTTTCAGGTAATAAAGTGATTCAGTAATACATACATATATATCTATTCTTTTTCAGACTTTTTTCTCTCATAGGTTATTATAAAGTATTGAGTATAATTCCCTGAGCTATACAGTAGGTCCTTGTTGTTCAGTTATTTTATATATAGTAGTGTATATATATATTTATATATATTAACCCCAAACTCCTGATTTACCCCTCTCTGCTTTGTCCTCTTTGGTAAAGATAAGTTTGTTTTGTATGTCTGTCAGTCTATTTGTTTTTATATTTTAAGTTTGTTTGTATCACTTTTATATTTTTAGATTCCACATATAAGGGATATTATATATGTCTTTGTCTGGCTTACTTCTTAGTATGGTGACCTCTGGTCCACCCACGTTGGTGCAGACGGCATTCTTTCATTCGTTTCATGGCTGAGTAGTGTTTCATTGTACGTATGTACCACGTCTTCTTTATCTGCTTCTCTGTCAATTGACTCTTAGATTGTTTCTGTGTCTTGACTATTGTAAGTAGTGCTGCAATTAACATTGAGGTGCCTGTATCTTTCTGAATTATGGTTTTCTCTGGCTATTTGCCTCTGAGTGGGATTGCAGGATCATTTGGTAGTTCTATTTTTCATTTTTTAAGGGACCTCCATATTGTTCTCCATAGTGGCTGTATCAGTTTACATTCCTACCAACAATGTAGGAGGCTTCCCTTTTCTCCACATACTCTCCAGCATTTATTATTTGTAGACTTTTGATGATGGCCATTCTGATCACTGTGGAGGTGATGCCTCATTGCAGTTTTAATTTGCATGTACCTAGTGGTCACCAACGCGGAGCATCTTTTTATGTGCCTGGTGTCCATTTGCATGTCTTTTTTGAGAAAAGTCTATGTAGAAGAGACAGAAGATGGCGGAGGGATAGGTGAAGGTGGAGTACATCTGTCTTCACAGAGGCCCCGGGAATGCATCTGCAGGTTCAGAGGATTTCACAGAGAACCAGCTGAGTACCAACAGGAGTCCCTGACCACCAGAAGGGAATATACAGTTACACGCAGAACTCCCTAGGATGAAGGAAGGAAGAGAAAAAGAGGAGGAGAGTGAGCAGGACCTGACCTGCACCAGGCAGTCGGGGGGGTGAAGCAAGGGTGAGATCCCGGGCGGTCGGCTGAGACAGAAGGAAGCATCTGAGGCCATCAGAGTAAAAGCAGCGCGTCGGTGATAGGCTGAAGGGAGCGAGAACCATATGGACAATCCGAGCTGCGGTCCTACATACCCCGGACAAGGACGCAAGCCCACCTGAACGCGCGGCGGCTGGGAGCTGGAGCGTGGGAGTGGAGAGTAGTCCCAGGGCCAGCACTGCTCTTAGCTGAGGGAAGATGATGGCCCAAGGGGACAGGAGGGAGGAACCCTGCATGGAATGCCTTTGAAGGAATGCTGGGCAGCCAAGGAGACAGGGCGCTACTGCTGAGTCACACACAGCGGGTGGAGCCATCACTGGCCTCTCTCTCCACATGCGGTGCAGGCAGCTGACCAAAGAGAACGACCCCAGAGAGGGAGGCCCTTGGAGCACCTGACCTGCAGAGCAGTAGAGAAGGACCCCAGCCAGGGGTGCCCTTGAGCACCTGCTCTGTCAAGCAATAGAGAAGGACCAGCCAGGAAGCCCCTTTGAGTGTCAGCTGCCAGAGGACAGAAGAGAATTCTAATAGAGTTGTATCTTCTATGCCTGTGATCACTGCCTTCCCCACACACCTGGTGCTGCTGGGTCCTTGCGATCCAAGCAACAGTGTCACACTTGGTCCTCATGGGGGCAGAGCTGACAGAGGCGAGAAAAGAATATTCATAGCGTCATATCTCCTGCAACCGTGGCTGCTGGCTTTGCTGTGCACCAGGCACCACTGGGGTCTGCATGATCCGAGCAGCCATGCCACCTCCACGCTAGGTCCTCACTGGGGCAGAGCTGCCAGAGACTAGGAAAGAGCACTTACAGCACCACATGTCCAGTGCCCGTGTGCTCTTCCCTGTATATCTGGTTCAGCTGGGGCCCCCATGATCTGAGCAGCTGTACCGCCTCCAGGCCCACTCTTCACCGCGGCAGACCCAAGCCCTCCAGGGCAGCCTCAGGACCAAACTCCTAGGGATGATCCTCATGCCGAGGTGGGGATAAAGCCACAGTTGAGCTCCAGAGGCAGGGTGATTGAGGAAAAGGATCAAAAACCTTCTCACCAGCTGTACAAGCTGCAGGTTAAATCCACACCATCAGCTAGGTGGGCTCTGTGTTTATGGAATATATAAAAAGACAGGGAGTATTCTCAAAAAAAAAAAAAAAAGCCCTCGCTCTGGCAGCTGTGGACATTTGAGGTGAGGGCACACAGGAGTAGCACCAAATAGGGTCTGAGCTGTCCCTACAGCAAGTCCTGAGACCAGACTCCTCAGTACTGGAGGGTTTACTAGGGAAACGGAAGTGGGCTGTGGCTCAAAGTGGGGGAAAGGACGCTGAGAGCTGAGACCCGAGAAAAACATTTATTATTATTCTTATATTTTGATTCATTCTGCAGTTGGTTCTGGATTTTTTTTTCCTCTTTTTTTTCCCTCTCTGTTGCTGTGGTTGCTGCTTTCATTATGATGATTATCTATATTTTGGCTTTTGAGAACTTTTTTGTTTTACTTTGTTTTTTAATCACACTTTTTGTTTTCTTTGTATATCTCTACTTTGGCTTTCTGCAGTTTTGTGTATTTGTTTTCTTTTTTTGTTGTTCTAGTCTTGTGGATATTCCTTATAATAAATATAGATCTTTTTATATGCTTCTGTTTAACTTTGCTTTCCGATTCTTTTCTTTTTTTCCACCGTGTTTGGTTGTTTGGTTCCCTTTGCTTTCCTCTTCAGTTGGCACTATGTTTTGGTCTTGTTTTCTGTTTTGTGTTGTCGTCAGTTTTGCTTTTAACTGGCTGCTATCACTTTTGGTTTCCTTTGCTCGCTGGGCCACTCTCCTGTGCCTTATTTACTTTGGTCTGTTCGGGGTTTGTGTGGGTGTATGTTCCTTTCTTTCTGTTTCCATTTGTCTGATTTTGCTTTTACCATTTGTCTGGGCTTTATTTTTTGTTTCTTGAGTTTTCTGTTTAATTTCTTACTTTATTAGTTATTTTGCTTTCTGTTTTTTGTTTCTTTTACTGCCCTTTATTGACATAACAAACAGCTTGTGGGGTCTAAGTTCCCCAACTAAAGGTCAGGCATGAGATTTTGGGGTGGGAGCGCTGAGTCCAGGACACTAGGCTGCCAGAGAACTCCTGACCTCAGGGACCATTAATCAGTGAGAATGCCCACCAAGGCCTCCGCTGTATCTAAGACCCTGAATGCAACTGGAAGCAGCACCCACACAGGATGCCTCATGCAGACAAGCAAGACAACACAAGCCCAATCATCAGCAGACAGGCTTCCCATAGACACCCCAAAATATACCACCTCACATAGTCCTGCCTATCAGAGGGGGAAAAACACTCACTTCTTTCCACCAGAATGCAGGCCAAGTCCCTCCCAACATGAAGGCTACACAAGCCACTGGACAAATGTCACCAACCAAGAGCATAGGTCAAAAGCAAGAGACGCAATGATCCTATAGCCTGGGGAAAGGAGACCTCAAACACAGTAAGTTAGACAAAATGAAAGACAGCAATATTGTGCAAACGAAGGAATAAGGGAAAAACCCACAAGACAAAATAAATGAAAAGGAAGTAGGCAAACTACCTGAAAAAGATCTCAGAGTAATTACAATAAAGATGTTGCAAAATCTCGAAAATAGAATGGAAAAAAATGCAAAAATCATTTAACACATTTAACAAGGACCTAAAAAGAAATAAAGAAAAAACAGTGACAACACAATTACTGAAATTAAAAATATTCTAGAAGGAATCAATAGCAGAATAATGGAGGCAGAAAGGATAAGTGAGCTGGAAGACAGAATGGGGGAAATAACTGCTGAAGAGGAGAAGAAAGAAAATAGAATGAAAAGAATCGAGGATAGTCTCAGAGACCTCTGGGACAATATTAAATCCGCCAACATTCAAACTATAGGGGTCCTAGAAGAAAAAGAGAAAAATAAAGGGTCTAAGAAATTTTTTGAAGAAATTATACCCAAAAGCTTACCCAAAATGAGAAAGGAAGAGCCAATCAAGTCCAACAAGTGCAGAGAGTTCCATACAGGATAAACCCAAGGAGAAACATGCCAAGACACACATTAATCAAACTAACAAAAATTAAACCCAAAGTAAAAATATTAAAGGTAGCAAGAGAAAAGCAACAAGTAACATACAAGGAAAACCCCATAAGGTTAACAGCTGATCTATCAGCAGAAAGATCTCTGCAGGAAGATGTATTTAAAATAATGAAAGACAAAGATCTACGACCAAGATTACTCTATCCATCAAGGGTCTCATTCAGATTCAGAGAAATCAAAAGCTTTACAGATAGTCAAAAGTTAAGAGAATTCATCACTACAAAGCAGCTTTACAACAAATGCTAAAGGAAGTTCCCCGCACAGGAAACAAGGCCTACAAAAAATAAAACCAAAACAATAAAGCAAAGGTTAATATGATCATACATATCAATAATGACTTTAAATGTAAATGGATTAAGTGCTCCAAACAAGACTGGCTGAATGGATACAAAAACAAGACTCACATATATGCTGTCTGTATTAGACTTACTTCAGAATCAGAGACAAATATAAACTGAGAGCATTAAAAAGATATTCCATGCAAACAGAAATCACAAGAAAGCTGGAGTAGCAATTCTCATATCAGACAAAATAGATCTTAAAGAATATTGCAAGAGATAAGGAAGGACACTACATAATGATCAAGGGATCGACCCAAGAAGACATAACGACTATAAATATTTATGCATTCAACAAAGGAACACCTGAATACATAAGGCAAACACTAGCAGACATAAAAGGGTAATCAACAGTAACATAATAATAACAGCAGGCTTTAATAAGCCACTTACACCAATGAACAGATCATGAAAACAGAAAATTAGTAAGGAAACACAAGCCTTAAACGGCACATTTAGACCAGACGGACCTAATGATATCTTCAGGACATTCCATCCAAACGCAGAATACACTTTCTTCTCAAGTGCACATGGAACATACTCCAAGATAGACCACATATTGGGTCACAAGTCAAGCCTCAGTAAATGTAAGAAAACTGAAATCATAACAAGCATCTTTTCTGACTACAATGCTATGAGTGTGTGTGTGCACACTCAGTTGTGTCAGACTCTTTGCGACCCCATGGACTGTAGCCCACCAGGCTCCTCTGTCCATGGAATTTTCCAGGCAAGAATAGTGGGGTGGGTTGCCATTTCCTACTCCAGGGCATCTTCTTGACCCAGGGTTCGAACCCATGTTTCTTGTGTTTCCTGCACTGGAAAGCAGGTTTTTTACCAGCTGAGCCACCTATGAGATTAGACATCACAAACAGGGGAAAAAAGGTATAAAAAACAGAAACACATGAAAATTAAACTATAGGCTTCTAAATAACTAAGTCATTGAAGGGAAGTCAAAAAATACGTAGAAACAAATGACAATGAAAATACCACAACTCAAAACCTATGGGATGCAGCAAAAGTAGTTCTAAGAGGGAACTTTATATCAATACAATCCTACCTCAAGAAACAAGAAAAACATCAGATTGACAACCTAACCTTACACCTAAAGCGACTGGGAAAAGAAGAACAAAAAAACCCCAAGTTATTAAAAGGAAAAATCATAAAAGATCAGAGCATAAATAAATGAAGGGGACAACTGCAATGATCAGTCAAACTAAAAGCTGGTTCTTTGAGGAGACAAACAAACCAAGCAAGACTCATCAAGAAAACAAGTGTGAAGACTCAGATCAGGAAAATCAGAGATGCAAAGGGAGAGATTAAAGCAGGCAACACAGGTACACAAGGGATTATAATAGACGATTAAGAGCAACTATATGCCAATAAAATGGACAACTTGGAAGAAACGGACAGATTTGTAGAGAAGTTCAACCTTCTAAGACTGAACCAGGAAGAAATAGAAATTATGAACAAGTGAATCACAAGTAACGAAACTGAAAAATGTGATCAAAAATCTCTCAAAAACCTAAAGTCCAGGCCAAATGGCTTCACAGATGAATTCTATCAAACATTCAGAGATGAGCTATATCTATCCTTCTCATACTCTTTCAAAAAGTTGGAGAGGGAGGAACAATTTCAAACTCACTCTACAAGGCCACCATCACTCTGATACCAAAGCTAGAAAAAGACATTGCAAAAAAAGAAAATCACAGGCCGATATCACTAATAAACATAGATACAAAAATCATCAACAAAATTCTAGCAAACGAATCCAACAATGCATTAAAAGGATCATATGCCAGGATCAAGTTGGGTTTATCCCAGGGATGCAAGGATTCTTCCATATATACAAATCAGTCCATGTGATATACCATATTAACAAGTTAAAAGATAAAAATCATATGATACTCTCAATAGATGCAGAAAAAGCTTTCAACAAAATTCAGCATCCATTTATGATTAAAAAAAAAAAAAAACTCTTCAGGAAATAGGCATAGAAGGGACCTGTGTGCGTGTCCTGTGCTCAGTGACTTCAACTGTGTCTGACTGTGTGTGACCCTGTGGACTGCTGCCTGACAGGCTCCTCTGTCCATGGGATTCTCCAGGCAAGAATACTGGAGTGGGTTGTTGTGCCCTCCTCCAGGGGATCTTTCCCATCCAGGGATTGAACCCACATCTCTTACATCCCCTGCACTGACAGGCGGGTTCTTTACCATAGCATCACCTGGTAACTCAACATCATAAAGGCCATATACAATAAACCCAGAGCAAACATTTTCTCAATGGTGAAAAGCTGAAAGCATTTCTTCTAAGATCACGAACAAGATAAGGGTGCCCACTCTCACCACTATTATTCAACATAGTTTTGGAAGCCCTAGACATGGGAATCAGAGAAGAAATAGAAGCTAAAGGAATCCAGATTGGAAAAGAAGAAGTAAAACTCTCACTGTTTGCAGATGATATGGTATTATACATAGAAAATCCAAAAGATACTACCAAAAAATTAATAGAGTAATTAGCGAATTTGGCAAATTTGCAGGATCACAAAGTCAACACACAGAAACCCCTTGCATTTCTATACACTAGCAATGAAAAATCAGAAAGAGGAAATAAGGAATCAGTCCCATTTGCCACTTCAATGAAAAGAATAAAATACCTAGGAATAAACCTACCTAAGGAGACAAAAAGACCTGTATACAGAAAACTGTAAGACACTGATGAAAGAAATCAAAGACAACATAAACGGATGAAGAGATATACCATGTTCTTAGATTGGAAGAATCGACAATGTGAAAATGACTATACTACCCAGAGCAATCTACAAATTCAGTGCAATCCCTATCAAGCTACCAATGACATTTTCCACAGAACAAGAACAGAAAATTTTACAGTTTGCATGGGAACACAGAATATCCCAAACAGTCAAAGCAATCTTCAGAAAGGAAAATGGAGTTGGAGGAATCAACCTTCCTGACTTCAGATTATCCTACAAAGCTACAGTCATTAAGATAGAATGGTACTGGAACAAAGACAGAAATATAGACCAATGGAACAAGAAAGAAAGCCAAGAGATCAACCTACACACCTATGGGCATCTTATCTCTAACAGAGGAGGCAAGAATATACAATGGAGAAGGAAGACAGTCTCTTCAATAAATGGGGCTGGCTGGGAAAATTGGATAGCTACATGTAAAAGAATTAAATTAGAACACTTCCTAACATCTTGCCCAAAAATAAACTCAAAATGGGTTAATGCAAGACCAAAAACCATAAAACTCCTAGAAGAAAACATAGGCAGAACATTCTTTGATGTAAATCACAGCAAGATCCTCTATGACCCACCTCCTCCTAGAGTAATGAAAATAAAAACAAAAATAAAGAAGACCTAATTAAACCTAAAAGCTTTTGCACAGCAAAGGAAACCATAAACAAGATGAAAAGACAACTCTCAGAATGGGAGAAAATAACTGCAAATGAAGCAACTGACAAAGGATTAATCTTCAAAGTATACAATCAACTCATGCAGGCCAACATCAGAATAACAAAAAACCCAATCATAAAATGGGCAGAAGACCTAAACAGACATTTCTCCAAAGAAGACAAACAGATGGCTAATAAACACATGAAAAAAATGCTCAACATCATTATTAGACTAATGCAAATCAAAACTACAATGATGTATCACCTCACACTGGTCAGAACGCCCATTATCAAAAAATCTACAAACAATAAATGCTGGAGAGGATGTGGAGAAAAGAGAACCCTCTTGTACTGTTGGTGAGAATGTAAATTGATACAGCCACTATGAAGAACAGTGTGGAAACTTATTTAAAAATTAGGAATAAAACTACCATATGGCCCAGCCATCTCACTACTGGGCATATACCCTAAGAAAACCACACATGTACCCCAATGTTCATTTCAGCACTATTCACAATAGTCAGGACATGGAAACAACCTAGATGTCCATCGACAGATGAATGAATAAAGAAGTTGTGGTACATATATACAATGGACTATTAACTCAGACATAAAAATGACTGAGTTTGAGTGAATTCTAGTGAGGTGGATGAACCCAGAGCCTGCTACAGAGAGTGAAGTAAGTCATAAAGACAAATATCATATGTTAGCAAATACATATATGGAATCTAGAAAAATGTTACTGATGAACCTATCTGGGGGGCAGCAGTAGAGATGCAAACATAGAGAAAAGGCTTGTGGACCCAGCAGGGAAAGGAGAGGCTGGGCGAGTTGAGAGAGTGGCACTGAAACATACGCATTACCCTGTGTGGAACAGATAGCCGGTGGGGATTTGCTGCAGGACACAGGGACCTTGACGCAGGGCTCTGTGACAACCTAGAGGAGGATGGGTGGGGGCAGGAAGCATGTAGGAAGAATGTTCGTGAGGGAGGGGACAGATGTATACCCATGAGGGACTCGTGTTGATGCATGGCAGGAACCAGCACGACACTGTAAAGCAATTATACTCCAACTAATAATAAACATTTTTTTAAAATGGGTATTTAGATCTTCTCCCCATTTTTAATTGGGCTGTTTGTTCTATCGATTTGGGGCACATAATCTGTTTGTATATTTTAGAGTTTGATCCTTTGCTGGTCACATCATTTGCAAACATTTTCTCCCATTCCACAGGTTGTCTTTTTGTTTTGTTTACAGTTTCCTTTGATGTGCAAAAGCTTCTGAGTTTAAGTAGATCCCATTCTTATTTTTTTTATATTTGTGACTCTAGGAGACGAATCCAAAAAACATATTGCTGCAATTTGGAGTTTCAGCTTCAGCATCAGTCCTTTCAGTGAATATTCAGGACTGATTTCCTTTAGGATTGACTGGTTGGATCTCCTCACAGTCCAAGGACTCGCAAGAGTCTTCTTCAGCACCACAGTTCAAAAGCATCAATTCTTCGGCGCTCAGCTTTCTTTACGGTCCAACTCTCACATTCATCCATATGTGACTGCTGGAAAAACCATAGCTTTGACTAGATAGACTATTGTTGGCAGAGTAATGTCTCTGCTTCTTAATACACTGTCTAGGTTTGTCATAGCTTTTCTTCCAAGGAGCAAGCATCTTTTAATTTCATGGCTGCAGCCACCATTTGCAGTGATTTTGAGCCCAAGAAAAGAAAGTCTGTAACTGTTTCCACTGTTTCTCCATCTATTTGCCATGAAGTCATGGGACTAGATGCCATGATCTTGGTTTTTGAATGCTGAGTTTTACCTCCTTAGGTAGATTTATTCCTAGGTCTTTTATTCTTTTTGATGTGAAGGCGAATGAGACTATTTCCTTAATTTATCTTTCTGGTCTTTCATTGTCAGTGTGTAGAAAAGCAAGAGATCTCCATCTATTTATTCTGCGTCCTGCAATTTTACTGAATTCACTGCTGAGCTTTAGGAGCTTTCTACACCTAATCTAACCTCAAGGGGAACGTCAGCTAGATTATTCAGAACAGCTACAGCATCTCCAATGGTACTGTTTCCTACTAGCATCTGATTCCGGCTGAGCTGGAAGTAGTGCTTCCCAGAGGTGGTCTCAGGCAAACTGAGGGCCTGAGACAGGCCTTGGCACTCTTCTTCCCTCAGGAAGGGCTTCTTCCCTCAAGAATAAGGAGGAATGCATACTAGGGGGAGGGGGAGGAGAGAGGGGAAGGAGTGGGGAAGGGAGCAGGGAAGGGAGTGGTGGGAAGGATAGGAAGGGAGGGGGAGCGAGCAGAGAGTGTGTAAGCATATGGAGAAAAAACGGAGACAGAGGAGAACAGATACTGAGTTTGCTTCAGAGACCTGAAAATGTGATAAGCATCATGTGCCCACAGCATATCCAGGCAGCGTGACCTATGGGAACTCGGCACAGGCGCAGCAGTCACCCATATGACCAAGGAGCCTGGATATGTGCCAACATAAAAAAAAAAAAAAAGAGGTCTAGCAGAGTACTCATCTGAATACAATGCCAGTGCACTGAAAGAATTAGGAGGTTCCATTAATTTATTAATGAGATTCTCCAAGCAAACAATCAGTTTGCCAGGAGGGAACAACTATATTTAGAAGACGTTAAAAGTGAGGATCTGTTGCAAAGCTCCCGCAGATTGTGCTGTGTGTGCTGTGCTAAGTCGCTTCAGTCGTGTCCAGCTCTTTGTGACCCTATGGACAGCAGCCCACCAGGCTCCTCTGTTCATGGGATTCTCCAGGAAAGAATAGTGGTTCAAACACAGGTTCCATCAATCACCAGTTTTGGTCAAGTTCATTATTCTCCATAAGACTGAAGTTTGTTCATCTGCACAGTGAAGTGAATGAGGGGCTATGAAGATTAAATGAGAAGACTTGTGTAAATGGTCAGTGCAGGGCCTGGTACACAGTAAATAATAAACATCAGCTGCCATCATCAGACTCATTTTTATCACTACAACATCCCCCACACACATCATTAAGATTACTACATGAGATAATTACATTTGACAGTATTGTATTCAATGTAAAGTGCTACTTGTCATCATATATAAATGTTGGCTCTCAGTAGAAATGAATACTTGATTTTTCTAAAGAAAATTGCTTCAAATGAGCCCATTTTTGACGTTTATGTAGAATATAATTCTCTAGATGGAAATACCTCTTACCTACTAATATAAATGATTAGGGGCCTTTATAAGAGAACCATAAACAGAAGCTAATAATCAAAACTCCTTAATATTATTTCTCTTTTCAGCACAAAGGTCAAAATTAAGTCTTGACCAGTGAAGAATTCTAGCGTCACGGAGAGATCGTGCCTCCTCAGAATTTCCCTGGTTCACTTTACTCAGTCCTGCGTTCAGTATTCCAGAAGAGGGCAGCACTGTGCAAGGCGGTTTACAGAGTCTGACCCCACTCACGGAGAGGGTGAATTTGCCTTAGCAACAGGGATTTCGGTAAATAACTGGACTCTTCATCCTTCCACAGATTCAGACTCATCTAGGGGCATGATCCAGAAGATACGGGTTTCCACATGTTGCTTTTTGGGGGTTCTTTGTTTCCTGTTGCCTTTCTATATTAAACTGCAGCTTTTCTGGGCCAGCTAGCTCTTAACTGAGCATGAAGTATCTGTAATATTATCAAGTCAACTTTAATACAACCATATTATAAAAATATGAGATGAATCATTTGTAAAGCAACTATTTCTAGATGTTGAGCTTGATGACTAAGCTAGAGAAAAAATACAAAAACTTTTACACACCCACTATTTGCACAGGAGCTTCTTTGTACAAAGTGGGATCAATAAATCTCAATCCAAGGGGACAGGAAAGGAAGACTAAATCACTTGCAGAGACACTAACTTGTTTTCCTGGAATACTGTTGAAATGTAATTGGAATTCTAAGTTTATAACGCTCATAAAAAACAGCTTTTGGCTATGTTACTTCAAGGCCTCAATATGGCATTAAAATTTCTAATGACACCATATCACTCTCCACCCTGACAAAAGAAAATAAAGGGGCAATTAAATTTCATTTCCTTGTAAATTAATAAGCAGATGGTCTGAAGTTGATTATATCATTTAATAATGTGATTAAAATACACTACATACTCTGCAGGAAACAAAACAGTCTGAATTTAGACAACACAGGAAAACACTTGTTTAATCCAGACCAAGATATCACATCCCTTCCTGTCTCTTCCAATTCAAATTATCTAATTTTAAAATATTTTATTTAAAGGAAGGCATTATTTATTATTCATAAATAAATTAGCCAGTCAATCAATTAATCAAAGAGTCACCAAAAACCTCCCTCCTCCAAATCAGAAGGAAAAAAGGAGGTGCTACTTGGCCTCACAACACAAGAAAAAAGGAATGCAAGAGGTCCTAGCTGCCTCTTGCTGCCTAATTCAATACAACTATTATCAAGACAGCTTAATACCCTCAGGCAGAATAGTCACTGTAACACAGGATGAGATCAAATTTAACTTCCAAAGAAAATTTATAGAAAGAAATGCCAAATTTTTTAAAAATTTTACTGAAGTATAGTTGATTT
The DNA here is from genome assembly GCA_024291935.2 of Okapia johnstoni. NCBI lineage: Eukaryota > Metazoa > Chordata > Mammalia > Artiodactyla > Giraffidae > Okapia > Okapia johnstoni. The sequence goes on along the minus strand of CM044327.1, from coordinate 33,467,048 downwards.
ATATATAGTGTTGTGTTAATTCCGACTATATAGCAAACTGGTTCAATTACACACACACACATACATATACACACACATATACGTATATATACACACACATATATATACATACACATTTATACACACACGTGTACACATGTATATATACATATACACTCTTTTTCATATTCTTTTTCATTTTGGTTTATCACAGGTTTTTAAAGTAAAAAATGCCTCGGCTAGCTGCTCTTTGTTTTTTCTGTCTGAAATCCTTACCAAATAAAAAGAGAGGGATATACAGACAAGTAACAGTCACATACAATTCCTGTATGAGAAAACTACTGACAAGGGTTGTTTTGCTGTGATGCTTATAACAACGCTGGTCATTGAAGCTTCCCAGTTTAATCTATCATTTAAAAAAGTCATTCAAGAACAATAAATTCCCAAACAGCCATTTAGAAACTCAATACATGCCTTATTTTTGGTTAAATCCTAATTATCTAAAATTTCCTGGTTTCTTAAGATTTTTTTCATATGTGACTATCTGATACTTGAAATAATCAGTTTTTTATCACTATGGTTATATTATTGAGAGAAAGTTGTGACTAAACAATGGTTTTAAAGTACCATATTCTGGACCTTCCTACCCCAAGGGGATTAAAAATATTCAATTTCAATTTAAAAAATAAGAAGCACTGAATTACCTTCCATCAGATCTCAAAATATCTTCTAATTATTAATGCTTACATTTAATGGATGTTCCATACATTTTAGAATGCAATGAATAATTTTTATGCAAAAATTTCTTTTCTGTCCACATTTTTGCTGAGTTGAATTAGTATTAGTATATAGTCACTTGGCACCAGAGCTGGGCAACAGAAGGTGGTCCAGGATTGGCCAATGAAGGGATGTCTGAACCAACATAACTGGCAACAGATACTCCACAAAGCAGATAATGCTTTCATGGATAATGACTACAACAGTAATACCATGAATGGTTTGTTAGATAGTGTCATATCTGGTTACCTATCCATCATGTGAATCCCTGTTTCCTTCTGAACACACAGGTCATAGTGCACCCAAGCCAGTCCAGAGATAAATGGCCTCTCCTACCTTGCAAGCAGTAGTTGAAGAGTTGGAAGCATATCCTAATTCAAGCTGAGTGCATTTTTTTGTTTTGTTTTGTTTTTAAATCAATCCCTGCCTAAAAGTCTCCAGAGAAGGCAACGGCACCCCATTCCGGTACTCTTGCCTGGAAAATCCCATGGACGGAGGAGCCTGGTAGGCTGCAGTCCATGGGGTTGCTAAGTGTCGGACACGACCGAGTGACTTCGCTTTCACTTTCATGCATTGGAGAAGGAAATGGCAACCCACTCCTCTGTTCTTGCGTGGAGAATCCCAGGGACGGGGGAGCCTGGTGGGCTGCCGTCTATGGGGTAGCACAGAGTCGGACACGACTGAAGTGACTTAGCAGCAGCAGCAGCAGCCTAGAAGTCTCAACTTAGAACTTATTTCTTTTCATTTAATTTGTCTGGGAATAGCAGTCATTGGGCTTCCCTAGTAGCTCAGCTGGTAAAGAATCCTGGATTGCAGGAAACCCCGGCTCAATTCCTGGGTTGGGAAGATTCAACTGGAAAAGTGATACGCTACCCACTCCAATATTCATGGGTTTCCCTGGTGGCTCAGATGGTGAAGAACCTGCCTGCAATGCGGGAGACCTGGATTTGATCCTTAGGTTGGGAAGATCCCCTGGAGGAGGGCATAGCAACCCATTCAGTATTCTTGCCTGGAGAATCCCCATAAACAGAGGAGCCTGACGGGCTACAGTCCATGGGGTTGCAAAGAGTCAGACACAACCAAGCGACTACGCACAGCACAGTAATCATTAGGGGTAAACAAGTGAAAATTAGCTCATTAACTTAAGTATTCTATCCTTAAACTAAACACTACAAGTATACTTGTAAGCGTGAAGTTAGCTTGATCACATGCACATCAAGTTCTAAGTAACATTTTCCAGCCAGAGAAAGTGTGGGTTCTGCTCTCCTCTGTTCTTTCTCTTCTAACTCCTCCATCTTGTGAAGGACAAGACGCTTTACAGATACTTTCTGTGGTTAGATACTGTCGAGTTTTCACCATCTCTAGTTATGCTTTCTGCCCTCTCTTCAAATCCTTACAAACACCCGTCCCCACTGTCCCATCAGTGCCCGGCTTGGCAGCACCTCCCCAGCCTGCTCAGAACCACATATCTGCCCCCAGGTCTCTCTCCTGCCAGCACGCCCACCACATGGCTGGTAGCAAAATAAGGATGGCACAAGATTCTTTGCTTTGGATTCCCTCTGTTTTGGACAAGACTAGAGTTTTTTTTTTTTTTTAATCCTGGTTTTTACATTCAATTCTAGAAGTTTATGGCCAACTCCCCAAATATCATCATTCAAAAGATCACAGACACACTCTCTAACCTTTTATAATACTACTTTTAAGTTTACCTAATATTTTTAAAACTTTGCTAAATCCCAATGCATCAAGAAAACATTTAAGATAATTAGTATTAAAATTTCGCTTCACCAAACAGACATAGAGAACAGACTTATGGACACAGGGAGGGGGAAGAGAGGGTGAGATGTACGAAGAGAGTAACGCGGAAACTTACACTACCATATGTAAAACAGATAGCCAATGGGGATGAGCTGTATGGCTCGGGGAACTCAATTGGGGGCTCTGTATCAACCTAGAGGGGTGGGATGGGGAGGGAGATGGGAGGGAGGGTCAAGAGGGAGGGGACATATGTACACCTATGGCTGATTCATGTTGAGGTTTGACAGAAAACAACAAAATTCTGTAAAGCAATTATCCTCCAATTAAAAAATAAATAAATAAAAAATTTCGCTTCTCCAATTTCAAGAAAACATAATCATGCCAAGTTCCAAATGCTAAACTTAAAGATTATAGGTAAATATTCCTTATGAGAAAAATAACAAACTAAAGAGAGCTTATGTGAATTTAAGACCAGTATTTATACTCAATAATGAACAGAATCAAATAAAAACTCTTGATTTTTCATTAACAAAACTGAATGTTAATCTGGAGGGCTGCATTGTAAATCAATTAAGCTAGAACACTCCCTTGCGCCATACACAAAACTTAACTCAAAATGCTCTAAAGCTTAAGACAAGACACCATAAAACTCCTAGAAGAGAACATTCTCTGACAAAAATCATACCAATGCTTTCTTAGGTCAGTCTTTCAACACAAAATAAATAAAAGCAAAAATAAACAAATAGAGCCTAATCAGATTTATAAGCTTTTGCACAACAAAGAAAACCAAAAACAAAATGTAAAAACAACCTACTGAATGGGAATAAATATTTGCAAATGATGTGACCAATAAGGCTTAATTTTCAAAACAGACAAAAAACAGCTCAATATCAAAAAGAAAATAAAGAAAAAAAGCAACCACCTCAATCAAAACACGGGCAGATGATCTAAATAGACATTGCTCCAAAGACATACAGATGGCCAACAGGCACAGGAAAAGATACTAAACATTGCTAATTATCAGAGAAACGCAAATAAAAGCTAGAATGAGGTATCATCTCTCATCAATAAGAACAGCCATCATCAAAACATCTACAAATAGCGAATGCTGGAGAGGATGTGGAGAAAAGGGAAATCCCCTCCGTCGTTGGCACGAATGCAAATTGGTGCAGCCACTATAGAGAACAGTATGGAGGTTCCTTAAACAACTAACAATTGAGTTACCATATGATTCAGCAATCCCAGTCCTAGGCATATATACGCAGGTGAAAACTCCCATTTGAAAAGATATGTGCACCTCAATGTCCATGGCAGCACTACTCACAACAGCCAAGATATGGAAGCAACCGAAGGGTCCACTGACAGAGGAGTGGATAAAGAACATACAATGTATATGTGTGTGTGCGCGTGTGTGTACACCCAACGGAAAATCATTCAGCCATAAAAGAGGATGAAATAAAGCCATTTTCAGCAACATGGATGGATCTAGAGATTATCATATGAAGTGAAGGAAGTCAGAGAAAGACAAACATCACAAGATATCACTTAGATGTGGAACCTAAAAAACTGATATAAATGAACCTAATTACAAAACAGAAATAGACTCACAGACACAGAAAACATACCTATGGTTACCAAAGGGGAAAGAGGAGGAGAGATAATTTAAAGAGTAAAAGAGTCATGGTAGGACTTCCCTGGTGCTCCAATGTTTAAGAATCCGCCTGCCAATGCAAGGGACATGGGTTAGATTCCTGGTCCGGGAAGATCCCACATGACTCGAAGCAGCTAAGCCTGTGAGTCACAACTACTGAGCCCAAATGCCTAGGGACCATACTCAGCAAGAAGAGAAGCCACCACTATGAGAAGCCTGTGCATCGCAACGAAGAGAAGCCCCCACAACTAGAGAAAGCCCACGCAGCAATGAAGACCCAGCACAGCCGAAAGTAAAGAAATCAAATAGATTTAAAGGCCCCCCAAAAAACAGACTCACACTACTATATATAAAGTAGATAGAAGGTCCTCCTGTATAGCAAAGGGAACTGTATTCAATATCTTATAATAACCTGTAACAGAAAATAATCTGAAAAAATAAATAACTGAATCACTCTGCTGTACACCAGAAACTAATGCACTGTAAACCAATTATAATTCAATTTTAAAATAACTGACTGTTAATAACATCTCTCACTCATTGACCAGTTTCTGTGGAAATGAAGAATATTTCCCCAGGTAATTCAAACATTGCTCTAGATATTAAATATTTATGCTGCATTAATATCAAAAATTTGGACTTCTACACACATATACTCAAACAAATACCTCCGCTACACACACATACAAATAAAGCTATAACTCCATATGGCTTATGAACTTCCATACCCATGGCTTCAAATATTTTATTGAACCATAATCTATTCCATTACTTCCAATGTTTGTCTCATGAAAGGGATAGCAGGAAAAGAAAATTCTTCTCGAGGACAAACACACTTCATACTATAAAAATAGGAACGGCAAGTAAGCTAAGCATTCTAAACTTCTAAACCCACCCTCTGTAGACTCACAATGCAGGTGAGTACTCTGAATACTAAAGACTTAGAAGTTCTTCAGAAAGAGTTTTACTTTGTTTAACCTTATTAGAATCACTTTTGTTGTTTTGTTTACAATAAAACTTTTACTTTCTATCCTACATGGGACACACACTCTGTGAAACATGCATTCAAACTTCCACTAAGCTATTAGATTTACAAATTAAGACGCTTTTGTATCAGAGAAGCTTTGGCTCAGGAGGGGCCACGAGAGGGTCTTCGGTGGCCTGAATCCAGCAGGTGGACAGACTGAGTGAAGATTAGACTTCAAAGAAGAAAAGCAAACAGAAGGAGATGATCTGGTCACACATACACCTCCCTTCAAAAGAAGCGCCATGCAAAGCCCAGACCGCACTTGTCTGTCCAGCCCAGTCCCTCCAAGGGCACCACTGACAGGAGGGGCAAACACCATAGCCCATCCCCCAGAGTGTGTTCCTGCTGCTCTTTCGCACCGACCCAAGTTGGACATACAGGCTCTTAAGAGCAACACCCCATGCCACAGTGTAGGAGAAAAGGCAGAAACAGCCTCAAATTCAACTTGTAAAATGGCGAGAGGGAATGAGCCAGCTGTGACATCCTGGGCCAACATCCTCAGCAACAGTCCCTCTGCTCCCTCACCCAAGACCATGCGGGGCAGGTGAGGTGCCCGCAGCAATTTCCAACTCTGTGCTGCAAGAAGCTGCACTTCAGAGATGAACCCGGAAGCAGCAGGCACTTACATTTTGTGACTTTCAGAGAACACAGGCATTTCAGAATGAAATTCACCGTGGAAATATACAGTCCTCCCTAGTACATTGACTCTGTAAAGATCTTGTGTTTTGTCTAAAATAAAAAAACACATGTCAGATGACCAAGTTCAGATATTTTAAAGTTTACAGAGCAAGAACGGGTGTGATCACCCACCCGTCTCCTGAGTCCTGGCACTTCTTGGCTCCTATCTCAGCATATACACTCGCTCAAAGATGATCATTCAACCCAGTTACTCAGCTCTATGAAGTTTCATTTACGCTTTATTCTTCGGTTTTATTTCTGAGGAATATGATGAGTAATGTTACTCTGGTTTCATAAAGCAGTAAAAAAAAAAAAAAAAAGAGGCAGGAAAGAGGAAGGGAAGGTGAAAGGAGGGAGGAGGAGGACAAAGAAAAGAAAGACTAAGCCAGTAGCCAGAAAAAATTCCCAAGAAGCCTAAAAGGAAAAACAAACCAACCAACCTACCAGTCTGGGGCATCCATTCGGACGATACACTCCTTCCGTTGGGGTCTGCAGAAAAGAGGATGCCCTTTGGCACCACTCTTACAATTCATTTTAAAATTTGTCTTTCGACTGTAGCCAAATCACCTGGGCGGTTTTACTCTCACATTTTGAATTCCTACCCTTAAAACTAGGGCTGATAAAATAAAACCTAAATATACCTTGAGTCAGTCTCGCCAGTCCTCTCAAAAGATCTTTACCCCAACCATTTAAAAAAAAGAAAACATCAGTCAGGTAGCGATAGCAGCAAAGGCGTGACTTCTCCCCTCCCCTTTACCCACCAGAGGTGTTCAAGGTCCTGCCCTGCTGGAGATCAGCCTGGCTGTTTGGTCCTGCCACCGTGGGAGTTCCTAAACTCTGCAATTGGCTGCAATGCCCCCAGCTCCAAGTCACCCAAGAGCTGACGTTTCTGCGCCTTGTCACAGTGCTGTCACATGCTAGTCACTTCATAGCGACCAAAAGACTTGCAGAAGTAACTCCTATTGATACCACTTGAAACATGCCAAAGTTTGGGGAAAGCTCATTATTACAAATGAGGGTACCTGCCCTCTCCCTTAACAAGTACAGATGGTGCTTTATACTACACACACCCGTATTCAAAATGTCTCCTAATATCTGAGGATAAGGCCGGGAAACCACTATATATCAATTTTATAGAGGAAAACAAAGTGAGGCTGAGAGCGACTAAATGACTTTCCCAAAGACACAAAGATACTTATATATATAATTGGAATTGAACCAAGACTTGTCTTCAATCCTAAAGTACTTTCCACAGTAAACAATCCATTGTACCAATATAAACCTTGAATAAAACTGAAAGGCAAAGCCATTAAGGAAAAAAATTATGGGTCTGGAGATTCAAAAAGACCTAGACTCAGGCCTCAGCCCCAGCAAGGCGTTCACCTCTGTTAGCCTCTGTTTCCACATCTGCAAATAATGAAGATCATAATACCTGCCTTAAAAACCAGGCACTCAAAAATAACGTTTACTATTACATTTTTTAAAAGATTTCGGGGTTTCTCTTTTCCAGAATCCTTAACTTTACAAAATAGGAAAAAAGTTCCCCACAATTCCCCAGAATAAATCTAGGGTCCAAGTACCAATGGCTAAAAGCACACACTTCATTATCCATGATAAATGTGCCAAAGAAAGCTGCAGTGTTTGAAGGCAGCAGTTCACAAAAAAAGAAGAACCAGATGGTTTTGTTCACACATATCTGACTGTGAATGTGGACACCTGAAAAAAACAAACCAACACCAGGTCCGAGCACCCACCAGTAACACACAGTGTGCCCTTGGCTACACCAGTCCAATACCAGCTCTTTAACCAAGACTGGCCACAAACAAGGACCAAGAGTCACCCTCTTACCATATGAGTATGCTAAAGTATCGAACTGAATCTGAAAATACATTAAAAAAAAACAAAACATACATCCACCATGGTCAAGCTGGAGTCATTCTAGGGTCACAAGGATGGTTCAGCATATACAAATCACTCAGTGTGATACACTGCATCCACCACATCAACAAAAAAAGATAAAAATCACATGATCATCTCAATAGATGCCAAAAAAGCACTTGATAAAATTCAACATACATTCACAATAAAAACTCTTGCCAAAGTGGGTATATATCTCAGCATTATAAAAAGCTATTTATGACAAACCCACAACCAACACAACAGTCAATGCTGAAAAGCTTCCCACTAAAATATGGAAGAAAACAAAGATGCCTACTCTACCCACTTTCTTTCAACACAGTATGAGAAGTCCTAGCCACAGCAATCAGACAAGAAAAAGAAACAGAAGTATCCAAATTGGAAGGGAAGAAGTAAAATTGCCATTACATGCAGACGACAATATAGTTCGTGTGTGCTCAGTCATGTCCGAATCTTTGCAACACATGGACTTTAGCCTGCCAGGCTCTTCTGACTATGGAATTTTCCAGGCAAGAATACTGGAGTGGGTTGCCATTTCCTACTCCAGGGGATCTTCCTGACCCAGGGATTGAACCTGTGTCTCTTGCTTTTCCTGCCTTGGCAGGCATGATATTGTATGTAGAAAACCCTAAAGACTCCACAGAAAAGCTAAAACTGATTTTAAAAATTCAGTAAGGTAGCGGGATATAAGAATAGCGTACAGAAATCTATTGTCTTTCTTTACAGTACCACTGAAATGTCAGAAGGAGAAAGTAAAACAATCTGTTTTAAAATTGCAGTGAAAAACAAAGTACTTCAGAATAAACCTCACCAAGGAGGTGAAAGACTTACATGCTGAAAACTATAAAATACTAATAAAAGAAATTAACAATTATTCAAAGAAACAGAAAGATAACCCATGCTCTTGGATTGCAAGAGTATTGTTAAAATGGCCACACTACTGAAAGCAATCTATAGTTTTAATACGATCCCTATCAAATTAACCATGATATTTTCCACAGAACTGGAACAAGAAATCCTAAAATTTATATGGGACCATAAAAGTCCCAGCATTTCCAAAGCAATCCTGAGGAAAAAGAACAGTTCTGGAGGCATAACCCTCCCAGACTTCAGACAATACTCTAGAGCTCCAGTAATCAGCACTGTGGTACTGGGCCTCCTGGTGGCTCAGGGGTAAAGAACCCACCTGCCAACGCAGGAGACATGGGGTCAGTCCCTGGGTCAGGAAGATCCCCTGCAGAAGGAAATGGCAACCTGCTCCAGTATTCTTGCCTGGGAAATCCCAAGGACAGAAGGAGCCCGTCAGGCTACAGCCCACAGGGTCACAAAAGACTCAGACACACCTTAGGGACCAAATAACAACAACAATGGGCGCTGACCGCGGATCAGAGGGACAGTAAAGACGGTAGAAATAAACCCACATGCCCATAGTCAGTTAATCTTCAACAAAGGAGGCAGGAATGCTCAATATAGAAAAGCTAAGTCTCTTCAGCAAGTGGTGCTGCAGAGGCTGGACAACTCATGGAAATCAATGAAATTAGAACACTCTCTCACACCATGCACCATAAAAATAAACTTAAAATGGCTTAAAGACTTAAACATGAGACATGACACCATAAAATGCCCAGAAGAGGCCATAGCCAAAACATTCTTGACATAAGTCATACCGATGTTCTCTCAGGTTAGTCTCCCAGCACAAAGAAACAAAAACAAAAGTAAATACCGCCTCATCAGACCTACAAGCTTCTGCACAGCAAAGGAAAGCATCAGCGGATTGAAAAGGATCTACATGATGGAGAAAATATTTGCAAATTACGTAACCAACAAGGGATTAATCTCCAAAATATATAAACATATCATAACAGCTCAATATCAAAAAAGCACTCCAATCAAAACAATGGGCAGAAGATGTAAATACACATTTCTCCAAAGAAGACATACAGATGGCCAACAGGCACATTAAAAGATGGTCAACATTGCTAATTACTAGAGAAATTCAAATCTAAACTACAATGAAGTATCACCTCACGCCAGTCAGAATGGCCATCATCAAAAAGGCTACAAACAACAAATGCTATAGAGGATGTGGAGAAATGGGAAGCCCCCGACACTGCTGGTGGGAACGCAAACTGGTGCAGCCACTACAGAGAACAGCAAAGAGATTCCTAAAAAAAAAAAAAAATCAAAAACTGAGTTACTATATGATTCAACAATCTCTCTCCTAGGCACATTTTTAGAGAAAACTATAATCTGAAAATGGACATGCAGCCCAATGTTCATAGTAGCTCTATTCACAACAACCAAGACATGGAGGCACCTAAATGTGCATCAACGGAAGAGTGGATAAAGAAGATGTGGTACATATACAATGGAATATTACTCATCCATAAAAATGAATGAAATATTGCCATTTGCAGCCACATGGATGGACCTAGAGGGTAATTATACTATGTGAAGTCAGTCAGAAAAAGACATATGTCATATATCAGTTATACGTGGAATCTAAAAACTGATACAAATGAACTTATTTACAGAACATTAATAGAGCCACAGACCTAGAGAACTAATATATGATTATCAAAGGGAGAGGTGGGAGGGATAAATTAGGAGTTTGGGGTTAGCAGATATACACTACTATGTATAAAATAAACAATAAGGGCCAGTGTATAGCACAGGGAACTACATTCAATATCTTGTAATAACCTATAATGGAAAATAATCTGAGAAATAATATATACGTATATATGTAAAATGGAATCACTTTGCTGTACATCAGAAGCTAACACAACACTGTCAACCAACTATACGTCAGTTAAACAAATAAATAAAGAGCAGAGGCTTAAGGGGACAAAGATGCCTAACCACCTACAAAGTTCCCTCCCTGAAATCAATTATTGAGCACCCAGAGTTCACAGTAGGTAAAATGTATATAAAGACGAATAAGGACCAAAACACAGCTCCCAAGATCAAGGATTTTAAAGTCTAGGTTGGTGCAGACAAACTCTGTGGAGGTAACCACAAACAAGACAGAAATCACGGAGCACTCAGTGCTCCAACAGTTAATAGATTACATCCTGCACAATCCTAAACCAAAAGGAGGTGTACGCCAGGCAGGCAGTGATGACAGAAAGGCTCTCCCATCAGAAGGGACACACAGCAAGTTGCAGGGGTGTAAGAGCCCAGGGTTTGCTCAAAGCGTGAGGCCAGCGTCATCTTTCAGGGTGCAAGGAAAATGGCAGGAGTGTGAGTACTTGGGCAGGGGCGCAGAGGAAGACTTCAAGTGGATGAAAAACGGCCAGATTGCTCTAAACTTAAATACAGTATCAGTACAACCCAATCTGTCAAAATTAGCACCTCAACCTTAATTCATTAGTCATACAGTAATCTCACGTAAAATCAGCTCAGCTGCCACAGATTTGTTTTTAATACTCCAAGTATTAACACCCAAAGTTCAACCCTCGTTTTAACATACGTCAAGGAGCAGTTTTCCGCGGGAATACATAGTATGGATAAATGAGATAAAGAAAATAATAATAAAAATGTGTTTGGTCTCCTATTTACATTCAGCTGAGTTCACAGTTCACAATTTATAAGAGAATGGTAATATAAAAATAGAAGTATAGGAATGCAAGTGTACTCTAACTTGAGAAACAATGAAACTGTATGATAATTCTTTATTTACTAATGTAAATATTTTTATACACTGATAGTATCCAGGCTCACAAAAGCAAACTTTCTTTTGCCAATGGAAAAGCACCCAGTACTATTTTTTTGGTACAGACTCCTGTTTTTTCCTCCTACTGCCTTTTTTCACTCCAGCTTTTTAAATATAGTCTTTATTGTAGGTGGGGTTGTAAACTTTATGAGCCAGTATGCCAGTTTAGATGTTGTAAAAATTTCCTAGTGGCTCTACTACTTCAATCCTGAAAGCAACGAAATTAAAGGGTAAAAGCATAAAGTATAGGGTTGTATTTGTCTCTGTGTCCAAAGAGTTCATCCATGTATGAAACTGCCTTTTCAAATCCTTCAAAACTCTGTTCAAGTTCAAACAGAAGGTAGGCCTTCCTTTCAGTTCTACACAGGTTCAGATCCAGATTAAACTAAGCGTTTCTGGCACAGGCATACACCGTGTACCTTCCCTTCCAGCTCCTCTGACTCCCTCCTGCTCCCACTTCCGCTCAAGGCAGCTCCCTGCAGTCTCACCCTCGCTCCCTGTCCTCCATTCCCCTGTTCATCATTAATTTCAGAAGCATTTATTGAGCGACTACTTAGGTGTCAGACACAATGATCAGTAAGGGAGACACACTCTCTGGCACTGCAATTTGAGGTTATAGTTGAATAGCTGTAACAATTTTTAAGAGAGATTACTTTTAAAAGCAATTATAATAATGTCATTTTAAAGAAAATACAGGGTACATCCAGAGCACATGGCAGGACCATAAGCTCCTCTAAGGAAATCAGCCTCCTAGAGAAACTGACACTTAAGTTGACCCTGAGGACAAGGATTCTAAGTGTGGGGAGTAAGAACAAGAAAGCCCAAAGTAAAAGAAAAAAACACATCGAAGAAAACAAACGAAGTTCACCATGGCTGAGTTTATGGGGTAGAAGGGGGAGCGGCACAGAACACAGCAAAAAACGATAAAGCTCCAAGTCAGCAACTGCTAACTACAAAGGCTCATGCTGCCATCATGACCTAAACACTTTCTATCCCATCTGTTTAAGGTCTAGTTCTTGTTTTCCATAATAGTAGACTAGTATGTATCAATTACCAGAAAATCAGAGAACCACGTCGATGATATACTATATTAGCAAGTTTAATGTGTTAACGGGAGGGATCACATGGGCATTTCAACAGGAACTTTCTGGAGGCAATGGTTTGGTCAGAAAGGGAGTAACAAGTGAAACATTCAGGCTCCAAGACGAACCGGTGGAGACATTTTGGGTAAAGACGAGTTTTCCACTAGCTTCATTTACCTCTATGTTCCCAAATATTCTGACTATCTAATCAGAACAATTATTTCTAACAATCACAACAGTATGAGACATGTCCTTCATTCCATTATAATCACCATCTTCCTCTTTCTAAAAGATCCACCACAACAAAAGGAGAAAAAAATGAAGAGACAGAAAAAAGCAAAAGTAACTCTTTGCAGATGTTCTAACTGTCTACATACAAGGCTCAAAAGTATTAAGTAAAAAAAGTTATTAGAACTGGTAAGGTGGTCAGTAACAAAGTAAAAACATAAAAACAACAGCTTTAATAAACCAGGAAGGACAAAAATTCTACTCAAAATAAGAATAAAATTTATAAAGTATCTAGGCATAAACTTAACAAATGTTCAGAACTAGAATAAAGCAAACTATAAAACTGTTGCTGAAAGAAGTTAATACTAATGAATTAGGCAAAAATGTCATTTCTCTCTCAAATTCCCTTAAAATTTAATGTAACTCAAGGGGCACATAAAAAATAAAACCAAAGAGAACTAGAAGGAAGTATAGCTGAAAATATAGCTTCCCCATAGAGAAGATATTTCTAAACTTTACAGGTGCAAAAAATTATGATTTAAATGACTGGTTTAATCACATGGCAAAAATATCAAGCAAAATTAAAATGGTAACTGGAGAGAAAAACACCCATGAAACAAAAGACAAAACTAGTCTTCATATGTAATGGACTTCTGTGTACCCTTTAGAGAAAGATGAACACATCATATGAAACAATGGTCAAAAGATATGTTACTGAACATTCTAGTCACTGCATCCTTCCTAGAAAAGCTTCTTTGTCCCCGCCCTCTGGACAGAGCAGGCCCCATGGGTCTCAACCTCCCATCCTAATCTCAGCTGGATGGACCAGAAGTGACCACCCAGTTAACAGAGCCAACCGACCGACCGCTCACTCTTGGAAATCGGGGTCTCAGGTGCCCATGGCACCTGGACGATGATGGGTATCTGAACTGAGGGACACAGCCAACCAGAGGCAGGTGGGATACATGGTTATGGAAGAGCAGAGGCCTCGAGAAGAGGGAAACCCAGCAGGCAAGGAAAGCAGGACAGTGGACATGCCAGGAAGCAGACCCTCCCGTTCCTGTCTCTGAGGCCTGCCTGTCCTTGGACATGAACTTGAGCACCTGTGACATGCATTCAGTAAAACCAGCGCATGTAGGTTTTCAACTCCCTGCAATCAGAGGCCCAGCCCAAACAGACAAGAGCAAGCAAGTCACAACAAGGATAAAAAGATCAAAATTAAACATGTGGAGAAATGCTCATACATATAAATTAACAATGAAGCACAAGTTCAGGCACTCAGTTTTTTCAGCTATCAAACCGGCAAAGATAAACAGGCACTGAGATGGTGCACAGCAAGGTTAGGAAGAAATACAGGCACTTCCAGGTTGGAGAGGGGTGTAAACTGGTAAGATTCCTAGCTTCAGTAAGTCTTATTTGCTGCTTCTTCAGATCTCCGTAATTTTGTAAGTCTTAAAATTATGGAGATCTTAAGAAGCAGCAAATAAACTTTTAACCATTTATTGTAAGGAAATAATCACAAATATATACAAGAAAGTTACTAAAGGATATTTACTGTAGTGCAATTTATAATAAAAGAAACAGACTCAAAAACTATTTAAATCAGTGTTTATCAAACATTATTCATTCATCACTTTCATGACTTTTGCATATCCCTGTACTATAGGTACTGATTTACTCAATATTACTCATTAAGTCAGACCATTACCTTTATTTCAGGGCTTCCCAAGTGGTGCTAGTGGTAAACAACCCACCTGCTAATGTAAGAAATGGGGGTTCGATCCCTGGGTCTAGAGGATTTCAGCTAATATTTTAACAAGTTTTTATTGACTGCCTACTGTATGCCTAGGAGCTATTCTAGGTGCTATAGATTCAGTAATGATTAAAATGAAAAAAAAAATCCCTGGCATGGTAGAGCTTATATTTTAGTAGGGAGACAACAATAAGATAACCGTATTAATGACATGTTTAGGGAGAAAAATAAAACAGGCAAAAGGAACCTGTGGCTTTGTGAGGGAAGAAGTTAGAATTCTGAAAAAGCTCCAATACTTTGGCCACCTGATGGGAAGAGCCAACTCATTGGAAAAGATCCAATGCTGGGAAAGAATGAAGGCGGGAGGAGAAGGGGACGACAGAGGATGAGCTGGTTGGACGGTATCACCAACACAATGGACATGAGTTTGAACATGCTCTGGGAGATGGTGAAGGACAGGGAAGTCTGGCAGGCGGCAGTCCAACTCAGTTCAGTCGTTCAGTCGTGTCCGACTCTTTGCGACCCCATGGGCTGCAACATGCCAGGCCTCCCTGTCCATCACCAACTCCCGGAGTTTACTCAAACTCATGTCCATTGAGTTGGTGATGCCATCCAACCATCTCATCTTCTGTCGTCCCCTTCTCCTCCTGCTTTCAATCTTTCCCAGCATCAGGGTCTTTTCCAATGAGTCGGTTCTTCGCATCAGGTGGCCAAAGTCCAATGGGTCACAAAGAGCAGGACACAAGTGAGTGACTGGACAACGACAACAAAACGCTGGAAAGGCACCTCTGCAGACCTGAAGCTGGGGGCCGGCTGTGGGAGTGCCTGGGGATGAGCATCCAGGGAGGTAGAGCAGCAGGGGCAAAGGGCTCGAGGTGGGAGCAGACTCGGCGTGTTCAAAGAAGGGCAGAGGCCAGCGCGACAGAGCCGAGGGGCAAGAAGGGTGGGGGTGCCGAGGTCACGGGGCGGGCAGAGACAGGGCAGAGCGCACAGGGGCTTCCCAGCCGCGTGAGGACCAGGGCTTTCATGCTGAGATGGGAAACCAGCAGACCGACAGAAGGCTGAACTGGGATGCTAGTTAAAAGGATACAAACCATGGTAACCTGGGTCATTTGAATCCTGGTGGCTTTTGGAGTAAGGAAGAGGTGAATTACGAACATATTTTGAAGGCAGAGCTGACCAGTTTGCTGATGTGCTGGATACCAAAGACCCAGTAAAATCACCTAATGAATGAAGTGTTTTGCTGAAGAGGGACTGAGGACCCCAAACTTCTGAAGGTCGTCCAGAGGCACTGTTACCATAAAACCGTAGGTCCGATGTGTTGTTATCATTTTATAATGCTTATTACAATACAGAACCGTTACCAAAACATGCTCATTCACATATTTCCTAAACTATTTCATGTGCCACCAGTAATGTCTGCACCACCCTTTGGGAAGCACTCCTTTAAATCAACCTGACACATCTGTGTCTGTGCCTGCACGCTCTCCCTCTCACACACACACAGGTTGAAAATGCAGATACCAAAACGGCAGCAGTAACTGATGTCCAGGTGATCGTTCCTAGATTATTTACTTTTTGTGCTTTTCAAATTGTCTTTAATGAATATGTACTTTAATTCTATAACCAGACTCCTCTTTAAGTGGATGGGATTTTTTTTAATATACAGGTGATCCTTGAAACATGAAGGTTAGGGGTTCAATCCTCCAAGCAGTCAAAAACCCACATATAACCTTTATAGTCAGCCCTACGTATCTATGCTTCCACATTCGTGGATTCAATCAACTGCGGGACATCTAGTGCTGCAGTACATATTTAGTGGGAAGAAACCGTTGCTATTCAAGGGTCAATTCCAGTTCTTAGTTTCAATCAAGTTCTTAGTTTCTGGTTTGATCTGACCTAAGGCTTTTAACAACACATTCAGAAATAGAGAAACGTAGAGAATAGAGACCTACAGGCAGGAATGAAGAAAGATGCTCAGAAACCAAAAACAGAGTCCCAGACAGCAGTGGCACAGATATTACATAAAACCTTAAAAGCCCAGTGGCTAGCATGCAACACATGAAAATCAAGATCCAGAAAGCAGAAACTAGAAATTGTGAGGTGCTCTTGAATCAGCCACGAGCAAGTTCTTGGGCCCTCACTGGACCAGGGACCATTGCTCCAGTGAGACACCACTGATCTGTGGTAGACAAGTTTTCTTGGAACATCTTAACTCCATGACAGCATATTTCAATACACTGCTCAAGTGTTTCTACATAAATGTCATCTAAAACATTACCCAGGTGAAATAAACATAACTATGCATACACAGACCTCAAGAGGAATAGAGCAATTTCAATAAAAATCAGAATGGGCTCTAAAAGAAACTGAATATGGCTTTCCATCTCTGCCCCAAGGGTGTAGTTTCACAGGTAACTAGGATTCAGTGAAGGCTTTTAGGTCACACCGCTTAGTTGGGTTACCAAAGCGTCACTGTTCCTGACTCTTACTATTAACTCGCAGAAGACCACAAACATACACAGTCAATGAAATGAGACTAAAAGGGCTCTGGGAAGCTCTGAGGTTTTCAAGTAATGCTCCACGTTGCTTAAGAGCTGCGATGACTCTTCTCTATCCTAGTCAGATCCACAGCTGGCTCCGTCTGCAGACCCTGCACTGTACCTGGGCAGACAGGTGGCTGCTGGGGCGGGAGAGTCACTCTGGGGGAGACGTGAGAGGGCACTGGTTTCCACGCCTGTCATGTTCAGACGCAGCTCTCCCGTCTCTCTGATAAGGAGCACAATTATGAATGGGTTTAAGTTGGCTCGTGCATCAGATGAATCATATAGCCCGACTAGTTAATCCTGTAATGCCATCTGACAAAGCTCACACCTGGAACCCCCTTGCAGCCCTGAGCAGGGCTTTCATTTCTAAAACAATCTTTTGCAAATAATATTAGGGCTTCAGTTCTGATTTCACATAGAGCTATGATTTCATGGTATGACTGAGAAACATTAAGTGTGAAAGTGACCTAAAGGTCTGCATTGTCTAACCATTCTGAACAAGTGAGAGAACGTGAGTTTCCTGGAAAGGAAATGGTCTGGCCCTCCCTTCCTCAGTTCCTATGCTCTCCATAAGCACTTCTGGACATTAAGTCTAAACATCATTATTCGATAAACATGCCCTGGCCTCTGTAAAAAAAAAACAAAACTAAAGACTTAGGGAAACTATGTACAAGCCTAAGTTCAACTTTTTTTATTTAATAATAATGCTCAGTAAAACAAATGTAAGCTTTCAGTGGCTGACAACCTATTTCAGTTAACTGCATTTCAAAAATGTTTTGACTCTAGGCCCTGTTTGTTTTTCAGTAATTTCAATCTGTCTCTGAATATTCTACAAATGACCCGGAGGAAATGGCCTTATCATAGAAATGGAAAACTGAAAACCCACTTTAAAACAAACAGAAGGCAGAGGTCCTTGAAAAGGGAACTAAATCTCAAAACACCACTTCCTGCGCTCAGCTCTCTCAACAACCTTCTTACCAGGAGAAGAAACACAAATCCCAAAGGTTAATTCATCAGTTTCTGACACTGTTATTTTATCAGAGTATAAACAGAAAAGACACCCCTGAGTCCAAATACGTTCTCTCCACTGAACTTTACACACAAGTCTAACTGCACTTTTAAGGGAAAATATTTTCTTAAGCACGAAAGAGAAAAAAAAAAAGACCCAAAACAGTAGAGCAGAGGTTTCCTTCTTAAAGAGCCTCTGTCAGAAGGCAAAGTCCCCTGGCCTCTCTCAGAGAGTCACCTCTTCGCCTCACCCCCTGAGCCTGCTTTTCCTCACACAACTCCGGGCCCTTAAAGGAGGCGCCTCCGCTTGGCACAGAAAGGCAAGGAGGGCGACAGGCTACGCCAACACGGAGGAGGCCCACCATGAGGAGGCTCACTTCTGCAAATGGAGCGGGAACCAGGACGACTCACCCAGAGAAAAAACAACTTCCTGAGGAGGTTCTGCAGCTCCAGTGGTTCTGGAAGACACCAACTTTCAGAGGTGTCACCCACGGTAAATCGACTCAACGCTGAGCCCCAAGTACCAACCGACTTGTCCCCGAGGACCTTACTCAAGGCGAAACGGGAGCCTGGGGGAGCTCGCCCGTGACACGGCGGGGACATCGCCCGGCCTCCCACATGGCCTGTGGCGGTGGACTGACAGACGTGCTGGTTACTTAGCAATACTTTGTGGTTATCTCACCCCCACATCATTCACACAGACAGACAGTCCAGGGCCGTCATTCCATAAAACTTTTTTCTCTCTCCACCCACATGCTCTTAAACTCCACATCATAATTTACATTAGTACACTGAGGAACAGAATGAGGGCTGCAGCTTAGCAGAAACCAGTCATCCCGTGGACCCTGAAGAATCCTACCGCAGATCCCCTCATCCTCCGGGTCACGAACAAATCAACCTGCGTTATTTCAAAGGACGGTGACTACCAAGGGAATGAACCAGAACAACTTGGTGAGGACTACCTTCTGCCTGAAAATGTCCCGCAGTATCATGCTAACAGCGAATCCACACGCTCCCCCATCACTCCTGAGTAACAGGCTCTGAGGGGGCTGCTGGAGGGCAAGCTAAGCCAAAATGTCTCAAGACACTGTGACAAACACAACGGCTCCCAGAGTTGGCCTGGGCGGCCGGGGCACATTTTGCCACTAAAGGAACCAAATGATCCCCCACTGGTCTGCCAGTTTGAGCTAAACATTTCTGTGTTTGGGCCATAATGGCCTCTGCATAACTCCTCTCCCACTGCCATTCAAGTCATTCAGACCAAACCAACAGTCAGCATGGATTCACTTTCAGTGTTCCAGGCACGGTTCTGAGATGTTCACAGGCATTGGTGCATTTGATCTTCATAACAACCCTTCGAAGCAGGTATCATTAATACGTCCCCTTGACAGACAGGGTGGCTGGGACACGGGTGAGAAGGATGGCAGAGCTGGCATGTGTGTCCGGGCGGCCTGGCTCCATACGCCACCCTGTGGACCTCACTGCCCCATCCCCCTGGGGGTGCCTGTGGTCCAGTGCACTACTGCACACACACTCACCAACAGTGGTCAGATGTGAGAAGCACAGATATGTATGGAAGCCAAGAGAGGTGAGATCTTGTTTGGATCTCATCATTAACTGTGAGGCTTGGGGCAAGTACCTCTCACTTCCCTGGCTTCAGTACATTCATTCATCTGCAGCAGCGGGGGAGGGGGAGATGAATATCCCTTCTACCTCTAAAATTCCACCGCAGTCTACTAGACCTGATAAAGTTACTAGATTACTATGTGACATTTAGAAAGCAATAGTCAAGCCCCTAAGAAGGGAACAGAAAGCAAAATAACTCTTGTGATTTCTGTCAGATAAAAATCAAGTTTACTACCTAAACGGCCTGGTGAACCCCTGCCCATGCCCAAGGCAGCCAGGTAGGACACACACTAGCTGGATGTCCTACCTGCTGGTACCTGTGTGTGTGCACGCTCATGGCCGAGCAAGGCAATGGGGTGTTCTTAGTGAGGACGACCCATTAAAGCAGCCCTTTGGGAGTGCTGGGAAACCCAGAGTAGAGCTCAGTGTCACCCCGATCAAGCTTCTGACAAAGCAGGTCTCGTTTCAACCATTGATAAAACTGGGAGTTCTTTGTAATCTCTTAGTTTAGAAAAAAAAAAACTATCTATTTATATCTATTTACACACACACAAACACACACACAAGCCTTCACGCCCACCAGCGTGGAGACACTGTCCTCATCTGCCATAAAGACAAAGAGTTCCCTGGATCCCAGGCATGGAGAAGAGAGCGGTGCAAGCGTCGTCTGAACTGGGTGGGGAAGGATGCTGGCGAACAGGTGGGCTCTTCTGGGTTTCATCCAGCCAGCTGGTGTCAACCAGTCATGCCTGGATGACTCAACTATGAAGACGGACACAATTCTTTGTGTTTTTTGATAGACCCTTGTCTGCTGCTCTTCTCAGGAAGTCTCAGAAAGAGCAGGGCAGGCCATCTACCAAAATGAACCGCAGCACGAGGAGGACAAAGCCCTGCCTGATTCAGTGTAGGAGGGTCAAGAACGAATTCAAAAGCTTAAAATGAACGGTACCTGTCCTTTCTTTTGTTTAATCAGAACCTACTCTATTTGTGAGCAGAGGACCTGAGACCAATACAGGGGCAGAACAGGTAGATCTGATAAAGGAAACTGCCTACTAGTCCGGGAGCAGAAGGGCAGCACAGGGCTCCTCCCCTGCTCCTTCCAGCAACCCGATGGACTTCACCTTCCTTCTCCCAGTTTAGCCAGAACTTCAAATTGAGAGAATAGCGTTGAAACATGTATATTACTTACTCCTTAGAAGGAAAGTTATGACCAACCTAGACAGCTTATTAAAAAGCAGAGACATTACTTTGCCAACAAAGGTCCGTCTAGTCAAGGCTATGGTTTTTCCAGTGGTCATGTATGGATGTGAGAGTTGGACGGTGAAGAAAGCTGAGCACTGAAGAATGGATGCTTTTGAATTGCCGTCTTGGAGAAGACTCTTGAGAGTCCCTTGGACTACAAGGAGATCCAACCAGTCCATACTAAAGGAGATCAGTCCTGGGTGTTCATTGGAAGGCCTGATGTTGAAGCTGAAACGCCAATACTTTGGCCACCTGATGCATAGAGCTGGACTCATTTGAAAAGACCCTGATGCTGGGAAAGATTGAGGGCAGGAGGAGAAGGGGACGACAGAGGATGAGATGGTTGGATGGCATCACCGACTCAATGGACATGAGTATGAGCAAGCTCCAGGAGTTGGTGATGGACAGGGAGGCCTGGTGTACTGCAGTTCATGGGGTCTCAAAAAGTCAGACACAACTGAGCGACTGAACTGAACTGAACTGATGTATATTACCATATGTGAAACAGATGACCAGTCCAAGTTTGATGCATGAAATAGGGCACTCAAAGCTGGTGCACTGGGACGACCCAGAGGGATGGGATGGGCAGGGAGGTGGGAGGAGGGTTCAGGATAGGGGGACACACCCGTGGCTGATTCACGTCAATGTATGGCAAAAACCACCACAATACGGTAAAGTAATTAGCCTCCAATTAAAATTAATTTTTAAAAAAATTCTTAGACTCTAAAAAGGGGGAAGTACCTGAAGTCCACTGCTGATACACAAGGAGTCTTGAGCCGGCGGATAAGGATCACCCAGCTAGTGTTTAGCCCACAACCAGGGCTCCCTGGACCTAAACCACGGCTACTCTCTGCAGCATCACTGTGTGAATCCCCATGACCCCAACCCGCTCCAGTCCATGTGCTTCCAAAGGCATAGACCTTTCTGTAATCCCTCTGGGCTGCAGAGACTGCTTAGAGGCCATCTAGCAGAGGTAGTTTCTTTTTGACATAAAAATGCTCCCACCAGGGGCCTAAGTGGAAAAAACTTCGTCGGTTCTTTTTTCACAGCCATCTGGGTATTTCATTTAGTTTTCTTTAAAGATGAGGTTGGTGATTTAGTTGCTAAGTTGTGCCCGACTCTTTGCGACCCCGTGGACTGTAGCCTGCCAGCCTCCTCTGTCCATGGGATCCTCCAGGCAAGAATACTGGAGTGGGTTGCCATTTCCTTTTCCAGGGGATCTTCCCGACCCAGGAATTGAACCCGCGTCTCCTGCATCTCCTACATTGGTGGGCAGATTCTTTACCACTGTGCCACAAGGGAAGTCCCCTAGGAATCCATTATTAAAAGTTAATTTTCTATAAGCCAACTTTCAGGATGAAGAATCAGAATCACCATACCGAAAAATCTGAGGAAGAAACTCAGACATTCTTCGAATTTCTTTTCTTTTCTTAGTACAATAAAAAGGCATTTTTAAGTTTCTTCGTCCTGGAAGGATACTGCAGAGATTCTGTATTCTGGATCTGTAGTTCTTTTTCTTCTTCTAATAACAGCTTTAAAATATAACCTCAATGCTCACCTAGCACCCTTGAAAGAAACTGTTAGTCACTCAGTTGTGTCTGACTCTTTGTGACCCCATGGACTGTAGCCCACCAGGCTCCTCTGCCCATGGGGATACTCCAGGCAAGAATACTGGAGTGGGTTGCTATTTCTTTCTTCAGGGGATCTTCCTGACCCAGGGATTGAACCCGGGTCTCCCACATTGCAGGCAGACTCTTTACTGACTGAGCCACCAGGCAGAAGGGCACCAAAAAGGGTAAAAGGTACAGAAAAGTAGAAAGGGGATGGGCCCGGAACATTGCCTCTTGTTGCTGAGCTGAGCTTTGGGCTTGGTGGGGTTAATGTGAAAGGCGTGGTGCAGCAGAGGCATGTGCACTGTGGGAGGACGTGGCAGGGAGGTGACAGCAAAGTCGCTGACAAGGGCTGACATCTCTTGCACACTTCCTAGCTCCGGGCACTGTGTCAAGCACTGATCCTGGTAATGCCTCTAGGAAGTTAGTATTGCTGTGACCTCTGCATAAAGGACAGAAAGGAGGGCTTTTTGCCCAAGGCAACACTGTCAGGAAATGGCCAGGCCAGGCTCTGAAGACAAGTCCACAGGTAAAGGACCAGGCTTTGAACTCTATACACAATGCTACCCACTGCAGAAGTAGCTCTGGCCCCAAAAGAGGTCCAGTAGCTCGCTTGATGGGATTACAAATGTTAGCATAATCACAGTAAGACTTGCACTGTGTTAGTCGCTCAGTCGTGTCCAATTCTTTGCAACC
This sequence comes from Okapia johnstoni, assembly GCA_024291935.2. Classification (NCBI taxonomy): domain Eukaryota; kingdom Metazoa; phylum Chordata; class Mammalia; order Artiodactyla; family Giraffidae; genus Okapia; species Okapia johnstoni. Next base: position 33,443,755 of record CM044327.1, on the reverse strand, counting down.
CCATGGACCGTAGCCCACCAGGCTTCTCTGTCCATGGGATTTTCTAGGCAAGAGTACTGGAGTGGGTAGCCATTTCCTTCTCCAGGGGACCTTCCTGACCCAGGGATTGAACCTGGGTCTCCTGCATTGCAGGCAAAGTTTTTACCATCTGAGCCACCAGGGAAGCCCTAAGACTTGCATTAATACCCTTTAAATCATATAAATTATCTATAACCACCTAAGAGCTAAGCTAATCTGCACAGGGAAAAACTATATAAATTCTTATTCTTGAAATCTGGAGATGTCATACAAAGAAAGTAAAGGAATGGCCCTACATCCGGCCTGTGAGGTTTCTAGGGTGGGTGGAATTTCCTACATGTCCGTCTCTCCACTATTCTTTTTCATGCCCACACAAAAAATTTAAAGTGGATACACTTCTAATCTTCCCTTAGAAACTTGAAAACTCTACTAAAGACTCTCTGGGGCTCTAGCACTTTTTCTCTCTCTGCTTCAGGGCCTTGCATGTAAACAACTTAAAGTATACTTTATCTTGGCTGAAGATAGTAAGGATTGAGACTGGATCACTTCCACTGAAAAGACACTCTGAAGTTAGAAAATCAAAACAGAACGCTGGGTGTGTTTGCAATTTCAACCACAACCCCTACTCCACCTTAAATAGCATGGGCTGCTTTCTCATGGAAAAATAAGATTTATTACTAAAAAAGTTAGAGGCACAAAAACAGTAACTTATAAGGGAAACTAGCAGAGCTCCTTTGCACCAGAAGATTTTAATCAGGAGAAAAACAGAGCAGTCAAATCCCAAAATAATCTAGTCTGAAAAGCATTTACTTTGGGTATAAAGAAAATGACGTCGTTACAGAGTCGAGATCCAAAACAACTGCTTCATATAGAACCAGCTACAATGCCCAGTTCATTCCAAATTGGTGGGGAAAACTTTGCACTCAAATCTAAGAATGTACAGCCATGGGAGGCTCAAAGCATGTCATACGAGTTCACAAAGTAGCCTAGATTTTCTAAAACCTTGTTGTTAAATAAAGTTTTAACTTGTGCGTAAGTTTGTTCAAAAGGGAAAAAAAGCACAAGATAAGAATACAGTATTTAGCAAATTAGCACAATTCCTCAACAGTAAATAGCGTCCTCCACTAACACCATTCTGATCGGAGGTTACGGTGCTTGCAGAAGCTTGGCGCCTCTTGATGTTGTTGTTCAGTGGTCAGTCATGTCTGACTCTGCGACCCCATGAACTGCAGCACACCAGGCTTCCCTGTCCTTCACGATCTCCCGGAGCTTGCTCAAGCTCCTGTCCATTGAGTCAGTGATGCCATCCACCTGTAGGCAGACGTTATCCTGACAAGGACGGGAAAGGAGAGGCCCACAGTGGGAATGAGCCAGGACTGTCGCCATCTCCTTGGGCAGACACACCATTGACGCGGTCCTGTTTGTGGAGCCACAGGCAGTGACGTGAGCAGGGTGGCAGCTCTCTCCTCAGCCATCACCTCTGGGGTCACAGGACAGGGCTGCAGGGGACAAGCGCTCCAAGCTGACGGCCTCCGGAACCCCCACGTAGGCTCCCTGCCAGCCGCGTCCGCGGGGCGGGCGGGGGCGCCTCTCCCCAGATTCCCTGACTCCCTCCCTGCTTTCCCACAGGTGCGAGTTCCGAGGTCTCCTCGCTACATCAGCCAAGAAATGTCTGAAGACAGGAACTCAGGTGAAATCAAACTATCTCCTTGTCTAAAACTGTGACAGGAGGAAATACTGAAACTATTGTTTTGAATGAGATAAATGTATATAAAGAAATCCTTTATATCCCAGATAACTAAAAGCAGCTATAACCCCTTCACTGAAGTCAGTGGGATGAGCCTCAATAAAAGCCTCTCCAAGATGGGAAGAGCCGGATCCCTCACCAAGCTGGGATGTATTTTAAACAACGCAATTCAGCATCTCTAAGGCTGCCCTGCTGGACTGAATGAATATGAAAGGGAAATGGAGATTTTTCAGATCCCCTCATGAGCAGAAAATATTCTCAATAAGCCATTCAATGCATGCGCTGGGGCTTACAGATCGAATACGAATGTTCCATGTTCCAGCACTATCATGAAAACAAGAAGGCGAAGGCAGGCGATCCCGTGGAGGAGCACAGATGTTCCTGCTAAACCTCCCCTCAAGGCTCAAAGGCACTAGCGGGTCTTCAACCTGAATGTGAAGAGACAGTTAACCCGGGCTGGGCGGTGAGTGTCCCCGAGGCTTCTGTTGCAGGAAAAACAAAGAAACAGAATGAGAGGAATGTGCAGAAACCTCTCTGCCATCCATGCAGGGAGACACTCCTGGCGAAGGGACAGAGAGCTCCAAAGCGCCATGGCCATGAGGGAACCATTCAGACTGGGAGGCCTCTCCTGTTCCTGGGCGGCTCTGCTCCTAACAGGGCACCTCAGGCTACGAAGCCTCACTAAATAAATGCCAAAACCAGCACACTGACCAGAGGCACCGTCCACTGTTAAGAGGCCCTGTGGTGACTGGGACTTCACGCTGCACAAAAGTCAGGAGACAGCCCCTTGGGTTACGGGCTGGACGTGAGGTGTCTGCACAGGCTGGCTGCTCCCCCCTTCCCCGCTCGGCCGCCCCCTCCCTCGTCCTTCAGATGAAGAGGGGCATCCCAAGTTCCTGGCACACACTGGCTCTGGAACAAGCCCTACATACTGCCCTGCTAGCCCAACTCCCTCATTTGAAACACGAGGTCAGCTCAGAAAGGGATGAGGGACACGCCCAGAGTCACAGAGCGAAGGAGAGGCACCAGAAAGCCCAGGCTCGGGACAGCCCCCTGCACGCCCTTCAGCTCCAAAGGGCGGGAACATGCCCCTGAGTACACGCCTGCAACACACACACAACACACACACGCCGGACGCTGGGAGTCAGGAGAGGGTCCCGTGGACGAGGACCTCCTCCATTCGGGTTTCACATCAGCTGCTGGGGCTCCCACCTCTGCTTTCAGGTGAGAAACAAGGACCCTCTGATGAGGGGTGGAGGAGACGCAACCTTCAGTCACTTACTGCAGCCAAGAGAAGAAGAATCATAGTCTGCTGCCAGCTCTGCATTCGCCTTCCTGGAAGAGGTGTATTTGGGTTTCAAAATCAGTGCTTCTTCTCAATCAGTTCAGGCTGAGGAAGGGTAACCAGTAGTTATTGCCTCCACAGAATTACAGGGCAGAATGTCAGGCTGTGGAAACAGCCCGAGGGCAGACAGTGGGAGAATGAAACGGGTTCTCTCAAGCCATCTGCATCCATCCAGCCTCCATCCGGCCAGCAGCACCCATGGCCGCTCAGTCCGAGCTCTTCTACCTGCTTCAACTCCAGTCTCCTAACTGCTTTTCATCCTGCTCTTGTATAGAAGATCCTAACTGGTCACAGAGAGCTAACCTAAGGAGCCAGAAGTAGTATGATTTCATAGAGCCAAGGCTTCCCTGGTGGCTCAGATGGTAAAGAATCTGCCTGCAACGCAGGAGACCTGGGTTCAACCCTGGATCGGGAAAATCCCCTGGAGAAGGGAATGGCTACCTACTCCAGTATTCTTGCCTGGAGAATCCCATGGACAGAGGAGACTGTGAGGCTGCAAAGAGTCAGACACGACTTAGCGACTAACACTTTAACATACAGTCAAGTAATGAATTTTTGGAGTTGAAAATACACTTCGTGAATTACTTTAATCTCATTTTCCAAAAGAGTAAATAAAGGTCTTGGAATGAGGTTAAGACTCTGAATGTAAACAGAACGAGGGCCAGCGCCCACCCCGCTTCCTACGGCCCCAGGCATCACGTGCAGACATGGGACAACCGCAGAGGCCTCTCGCCACAGACAGGTCAGGAGGCCTCCCCGGGCTCGTCAGAGTCACGCTGGCCTTACACACACAATGGCCACGGCAACACAGACGCTCAAAGGCCCCATCCATCAGCTGCCCCGCAAGACGGAACAGGGGCTGGAGAAACATGCAGGGGAGGGAAAAGGTCCGTGACGAGCGAGGCAGCCCTGAAGGCAGAGGGAGAGGGCAGCACCTGGAAAGAATGGCCTCCAAGCACAGGAGGGACCCTCCTGGTCACACAGCACGCAGTACTGCAAGAAAAAAGACCCGTGAGTCCTGTCCCTTCCTTCCCAACGCCGCCCATCTTTAACCAAGTTGGTGTAACTTGGGTACATGGCAGACTGCTGTGTTCTCAGTTGTTTTCCTAAAGCTGAGTGCAACACAGGATAAACACTACTTCCACACCAGCCAGCCCTGGGTGGGTCCGGATCCTTACCACACCCTGGGCAGCTCCGGCAGATGGACCTCAGGGCTTCTGAGAAGAGCCACAGGCAGGGCTCCTCTGATCCGGGTCGGGGGGAAGCTCCCAGGAGGAGCAGCAGGGCACACAGCAGCGTGTGTGTGTGTGTGTGTGTGTGTGTGTGTGTGTGTGTGTGTGTGTGTGTGTGTGTGTGTGCACGCGTGCGCGTGTGTGTTGTACACATTTCAACTTACAGTTCCCAGTGAAACAGTTTGTTAGCAAAAATGTTGCTTTCCTTTGAAAAGAAGAGGTGACTTTCCCAGCACTGGGTTGTGAAGTCCGCACTGCTTACCCTGCGGCGCCCGGAGGACAGAAGCCCACAGAGAAGCCGGGGCCGCGGACTCAGCAGTCGGTCGCTACGGTAGATGCGGCAACTGGCATTCTTTGGTTGTGTTCCAGGTGGAGACTTTTGAGTTCCCTCATTTTCAAGCTTCGGAAAATGCTCAGCTCTGTAATTTCCATGGTGAGCTCAAAGTCGCAGCCAAGGATGGGACCACACCCTGGACTGCTTACCACACCCTGGACCTTGACCTGGCTCCTCAAGGTCAAGACGCCAGAAAATCCGAGGCAAAGCCCACCTTCCACCCACTTCCTCCTCCAGTTGACTCCCCATTACCTGCTACTCCTGCGGGCCACGTGCCCACCTGGGGTCCTGAACCTGACACTTGGACAGACACTGACCTGCTTTTCACAAAGCTGATGCCGGGTCAGCGTCTGAGACCCCGCCCTGTGGACTTCAGCGAGCAGGGTCAGACCTTGAGCAACAGGATCCTCCCTCCATTGTAACTGGAAGGGTCCAGAGGTGGTTCCTCCATCACGGTCACACACTCAGATCTTTGCACCAATCACACACAAATCTGTGTTCCTCTCATCGACCACTGCCTTGGGAGCCAGGAGTGCTGGAATTCTCTGGGTGAACTGTTTCAACCAGAAGGACATCTCACGAGCCTCTAAGAGCCGGCTTATCTGATGAGTCCCCCAAGGGACCGACTAGAGACACATGTTCCAGTGGTCAGCGACCATCTCCACTGCCCGGCCAGTCCTGAGCCTTCTGATTCGTAAGCTGCAGAGACAGTTTTTAATTGTCTTTTTTGTTTACCTTCTAAGCAGCGAAATACTAAAGAAATATAAATGTTTCCCTGTCATTCTATCACCCGGAACCACAGTCTTGTCCTGGGAAAGCCAGACCAAAATGTCTACGCATGGTAGCTGTGCTCCTCTCTTCAGCGATACTCAGACAAAGGACTTAGGAAACGAGGGTGGGTGAACAGCAAGGAGAGCTAAACCACAGGATGCGAACGTCTCCCACAGTCTGGCCACAGGCCCCTCCCTGCCCCGCCGGTATGACTGCCTCCTGCCCCTAGAACATTCTCTCCAGGTCATCTCTGGGGGGGATCTCCATATCAGGTGCTGGGGCATCCTTTTTCTCACCCCTTCAGGTACTCACAGCTCCCATAACAACAGGTCTGAGATGGGGAAGCCGTAATCAAAGGTGACCAGGGCTGGATGAATACCAAATAAACCAATGTCAAGGTCAGCAGCTGTGGGCAGGGCAATTTGATACTTACCCTGAACACCACCCCCGGTCACCCTTTCCTCATTTAGGACTCAGACGTCGACACAGCACCCCTCAGCTTGGTGCTCAGCCTCGTTACTTACTTACCTTCTTGAAGATAACTGCCTTAAGTTGTTTAAGAGAGGGAGCAGAAATTGTGAAGTGGATGGTGGATACAGCAAGGTGGAGAAGTGACAGAAAAAGGAAGAGCCATCATTTCCACGTCAAATACAAATGTCTTGCAGACGAGGAAATGGACAAGCAAGAGGGGAAGTGACTGGGTCTCGGGACCGTCGCAGGGCTGGCCCGGCAGAGGTGCTCAGTCCTCGGGCCTGGCTCCCCTGGCCGACAGGCAGGGCCTCCACAGAGCACCAGCTGAATCAACAAAAGGGAGAGGCCGGCGGAAGCACGTTCTGAGCATGGACACTGTGTTGCCTGCCCTGCTTCTGAAGACAGGCTGCAGGCACGTCGGGACCTCTGAGGAGCTGGGGGAACACACGGGGCTCACGGAGAGGATGGGGGAGGTCACGGGCACCCACCAAACATGGGAGGGACGTAAATCATCCACGGAGCAGCCTGCAGTCCCCCTAGCACTTTCTCCTGCGTTGTTTTACTTCACCCCCACAACAGTCTCATTTCCCAAGTAAAGAAACGGGGGACCAAAGATGCTCTGCCGGGGCCCACAGCTGGTGAGCAGCCGCCATAGCAGCTGAGCCCACATCTTCCTCTCCTACGCCGCCTCCACCAAACATTACTAACGACAAAAAGCCAAACCATGAGGTAGACCAGAGGGGTGACTGAACCACACCCTCAGGCCAGCTACACAATAGCGAACGTTCCCCTTGGATCACTGACATCCCCACTAGAACCCAACACAGGCTCTGCCTCCCCTGGAATTTCAGGCCTGGGCGTTTCTGGAGCAGGGTCGGCCTGGCCTCTACTGAGAGAGCCCTCGTGGCTTGCTCTCCCGCAGGAACTCTGACCTGATGGCAGGAACCACGGTGTGGCCAGAGCAGGCCCTGTCACCTGACTCAGCTCTGGTGACAAACCCAGCTGTGCAGGTGGATGCCCTTCGAGGGGCTTCCAAACACACCAGGGCTGAGTGGAGACAGGATGTGCGCTCAGGGAGCTGGCGAATCCCACAGAACTTTCCGTTCTTTGTCCTTTCACGCTGCAAGGCAGCTTAAAATTAGTCCCCACAGAGCTGCACAGACCACGCCTTGCAAGAATCCACTAGGAACCATCAGGAGGTTCCCTCAGCAAAGTGGGACCAAAGCTATTTCAGTGTAAATTATTGCCATCACCACATATCCCTTTCATATTTTTGAAAACGAGTTCAAAATTAAGTTTAAAAGCTATAAGGATAGTAGACGGCCCTGGAAAATCATGGAGGCAAATGGAAACTGACACTTTTAAATTACTAAAGCTTTAGAAAAAGTAATCTAGACATGAAATCTTCATAAAAGCAAAATGGGGAAAAGAGACTCATTTACGAATTGTATGAATGTTTCCCATCATAGTAACAGAAAAAAAAAGTAATTTTTAAAGGAGTCAAAAAATTGCTAGGCATTTTCACATATTTTATCTCATTTAATCTCTTCAATAACCACGGGAAAAAAGATATCATCCACAAGTTACAGCCCAGGAAATACAAGCTAAGCAGCTTCACACAACTGCCCAGCTACTAAACTCCTGGAGCATAAAGAGAGAACAGGCCAACCGGGAGCACAGGAGAACGCTGAAAGGGCAGGCAGAGCCACAGGCCACGCGTGACCCGACCTGCGGAAAGAGCCAGCGAGCGACCAGCTCCCGACAATGTCTCAGCTGCACCCCCCCCCTGCACGGGCCCCTGTATGTGCAGCTCTGTTCTCCACGTCCTAACACAGCGACTCCACGTCCTAACACAGCGAAACACACACTCTCGGCAAGGACGTGAGCAAGAAGATGTGTTCACCAAGCGCTGATGGTTTTGTACTCACTACCCATCTTCCCCCCTCAGCCGTCCTTCCACCAAAGGCTTCACAGGAGGGGTCTGCCGGGAGGGGCAGGGAGGGGCAGGGGTCTAGGTGCTGCAGAGGAGCTGCCTGGAACCCGGCACAGGGAAGTCCTGACGCTTCCCGTGTGAGCAAACCACCACGCCACATGCATGACCACCAGTCTGCGAGGCCAAGTCCTCTCGTGTGCTGATGTGAGGAAGAATAACTATACATAATAACAGCCATGCTTTATTCACACTTGCTGAGCTTTTATTAATGCAGGAGAAATGCTGTTAAACGCTCCCACACACTGCACCTCCATTAACAGTCACAATCGCCACCCACCCACCTTGTTCAGTACTGTCATCATGCCTACCACACACATGAAGAGACTGAGGTTCAAATGCAGCTACACAATTCACTAGAGGTCAACCTGTAAGAAAAGGAGGTAAAACTTAAACCTAAGTCCAGGCTCATAAGCACTGAGCTTATATGCCTTCCACAAAATATGTTTCACATCCTTTTTTTTCAAGCATTCTCTTTCTCTTTTATTATTAAAGTTATGAAACCAAATGTCCCCTTGGGGAAGCCCAAGAATACTGGAGTGGGTAGCCCATCCCTTCTCCAGGGGAACTTCCCGACCCAGGAAAAGAACCAGGGTCTTCTGCATTGCAGGTGGATTCTTTAGGAGCTGAGCTACCAGGGAAGCCCCAAATATCCACTTGGAAAGAGGCAAAAATTTTATGCTGATAGGCTATGTAAGATAAATGACATGATAATATGTTGGAAATATGAACTTAAAATTTAAGATTTATCTGTACTCAAGGCAAGAAATACCAGCTTACACAATATACACTCACCAACACACCTGTCATACTCAGCTGATTATCCCAGACATCCAAGCACTGGGGTTCTCACCGGCTTCGGGGGTGTCCATGAACCCTTCAACTCCAAGCACCTCAAAAATGGAAATCACGTCCACACACTGACTTTGGCCTTTGCCCACCATCTGACCCTACAGGCGTCCTGCACGTGCCCCGGCCTGAACCTGCACAGTGGCTAAGTGCTTAGTTGTTCAGTGTCCGACTCTGCGACGTGATGGACGGCAGCCCTCCAGGCTCCTCTGTCCGTGGGATTCTCCAGGCAAGAACACTGGAGTGGGTTGCCATGTCCTCCTCCAGGGGATCTTCCTGACCCCGGGATCAAACCCGGGACTCGGAAGACTGGTAGCTCTTTACCGTCTGAGCTACCAGGGAAGCCCCTAACGTGAACAGAGACCTTCCCAGAGAGAACTGTGGAGCTGGAGTTCCCTCAGCTCCAGGAAAAAAACCTCCCTTTACATTTTCTTCTGTAGATAACTGACTGGCCTTTGAAGTTTCAAAACCAACACCGAATTCTCAGACAGATCGTGTTTCTACGCCAACAGCACAGCCAACTTCCCTTCAGAGCACTGATACCCCAGAAATAAGTGTGGCCACCTTGTGCGGCCGTCTGAATGACAAAGCTCAAGCTGCTGAAGCACCTGAAGTTGAGTAGGAGGTGGCTGGCAGCGCCCTGGGGGCAGGAGTGCAGAGCAATGCCTGCCGGCCCCAAAGGGCAGCAGAGCCCATCAGGGGAGCCCCTCACTGCCCAAGCGCCAGGGCCCCGCAGGAACACACCCTCCTCCCTGGGCGCTTCAGTTGTCCTCATTTACAAAACAATATCCAGGGATTCTCATTTCCCTAAGTTTCTAAGACTCCTTACAATGTTCTCCACTTGAAGTAAACCAGTTGAAGATCCAAGGAGTTTTCTGTTAACCACAGTCACACACTGAGTGAGCGACTGAACTGAACCCGAACAGCCGCACGTAAGCCAGCACTGCCTGGGACCAGACAAAGAATGGAAAGTGGATTCCAGTTACCTCCGCCAGCACACAGCCTGCCCGTAATGTTGTCAGGGACGCGAAGGACATTCTCGGGTCCCGTCTGTTCAGCAGACCCTCATCACGGGCCAGGCCTCTTCAGGGCTCGTCTCCAGCTGCTTCCTCTGGGAGTTCCGGCTGCAGCCCCCCGACTCCGCGGAGACATGCTCCCGGGAGGACGCTGCTCCCTCAGGGCTGCGCTGGGAACGTGAAGAAGCTGCAGGAGTCACTTCCCCTCGCCCTGCCTCCCCTCTCCCTCCAAGACCGCTTCAAAAGTCCAGAGCCAGTGAAGTCACTATGACCTCACAGAGCGCCGGCTTAACTCTTTGGAAGCCAGACGGCCAGCGGACTGCGGGGGGGGGGGGGGGGGGGGGGGAGGACAGCTGTGCTGCCCTCCTCAGAGTGGCCGGTGCTTCTGTGAGAGAGTCTGTGTTTGAAAAAAAGAAGAAAAAAAGTGCTCATCTCAGCATGGTTTTTCCTAAACTGCGCTACGGGTTTCTGAGGTCCTATTTTGCAAGAGCATCATTTCCTACAGCACACATTCTGGCTATCAAGGAATCACTGAAATAAGCAATAAATAGATCTGATTCACTTATATTATGTAAAACTCAGCTGTGTTAATAAAACTCATTAATTCATGCCTAATTTTCTGCCATTTGCATTTTCCTATTTTCCAATTTTCTGTCTTTCTGCTATCGTGAAGTGAAAATATTCTTTTGTCCTTGTGTTCAACCCTGCTTCAGACGGCCAGAAGAGCACAGGTAACACTTGCGGCTGTCAGATGCAGGCAACAACTGACACCAAGGCATCTGAGAAACTGGGACCCACAGGACTTGGGGACAGACAGAATGGACAGGCACCAGACCTAACTAGTGGATGACAGAGTCCGCATCCCAGCTCCTGAAGAGAAAGGAGACTGGTTTAGCTGCATCTCATTTCCCACGCTCTTTATTTGGGCTCTTGATATTTTTGTTGGGATTTGGGAATTTAAGGATCGGGAAGTAAAATAACTAAAAGTTATTTTATAAATGGAAGTAAATAAAATTACATACTCCCAAAGAAAATGTAATATGCCCTTTCAAGAATTCTTTGGTTCACCCAGAAAATGATTATCACTTACTGTCCAGCAATTTCACTCCTAAATAGAAACCTAAAGAAACACTCCATGTGTGCACGAGGAGCCACGAGTTAGAATGCTCACTGCCACGCCATTTAAACAACAAAAATACAAGACAGCCAAAATGTTCATACTATGCGAACGGGAAAATTAGTTACGGTGCACATTCATGCAATGAATACTATTTAGCAAATAATTAATATACTAGGGCCTTATGAATCAGTAAGAAAGAATCTCAAATATTGAACAAATAAGTGAGTCACAAAAGGAAACAAGATGGCACTTATATAAAGTTCAGAAACATGTGAATGAACACGATACTGTTTATGGATTCACACCTATGAGGCACGGTACACACCCACAGGTCGTGGTCCTCTTTGGGAGAAGACAAGAGGGATGGGACCACAGAGAGAGAGGCATGTACTGCAATGCTTTATTTCTCAAACTGGCTGGTGAGATCAAAGGTGCTTATTAACACTTTTGCGTGTGCCTCAGACATGCAGAGGTTGTGAAAGTCAACTGCGTGACTGCCTTTCAAGTGTATTCAGTAGGCTCACTCTAGAAAATTAACACACCAGGAGGAAAAGAGATTAATAAGCCCCTCAACTCCCAAGTCCCCAGACCTGAGCAGCTGTTCCTAATTGTGCCTCCATCTGGCATGTCTCCCTGCCCACGACCACGTCCACACACCCACCGGGTCCTCCAAAGCCCAGACTGGGAGCCCTGGCCTGGGAGCCCTGCTGTCCAGCTCATGCAGCGTTCTGTGTCAAGGTCTGCCTCCTCTTTGAGAGGCATCTAGTACCTAGTACAGAAAAACTAATTAAGTTCTTCATCTGACAGAACTGGTCACCCAGGATGTGCTGGACTTTGTTACAGAGGTTCTGAGTCTTAAATCTAAATACCTGCCAACTTCACTGACTGACAGGAGGGACAGGTCTATGCTGACTAAGTATAATATTATATGATGAACCATAAAATGGGTGCTAAGTGAATGGACTGTGAATAATGAACATTTATAATTTTGTTTCACGATAATAATTATTCAATACCTCTTAATTTCTCTGCACTAAAGACTTCATATTACTACTTTTGACTGGAAAATGTTACCTTCTTTCCATCGAGGTGGGGCTGCTAGATAGAGTAATTATACAGACAATAAACTATCATTAAAGCTCCTCACCTTCAAGTAATCTAAGGCTCTTAGAATTATTATTACACATAAACAGCATCCTACCTTGAGCTGACCAAGGCACACTCACAGCAGGTGACTTTGAGGAAGTTTTAAAGATAACAGTTCGAGCAGTGTTATTACTGATAATAATAGCCAACGTTTTGTGAGTAGCCATCAAGTGGTAGTAAATTATTACCCCTTTTCAAAAATGAGTAAGCTGAGGTTTAGTAGTGACAATTCACAAAATGTGAGTCAAAGCAGTCTGATGTAACCCACACTCTTCACTAGGAAACCAAACTGCTTCCCAGCAGGAAAATGGGTCAACCTCTGTATTTCTAGAGCAGGGACGGGCACCTTGCGATCACTACACCAAAGGTGACACCAGAAATCGTCTCAAGGTTCACAGCCAGGACCGCTCACTTTTATGAACCTCTGTTGAGAGGTTTCTCCCCTCCAGCAGCGCAGTGACCTACAGCAGGCCTGTCCCCCTGAGAACAGGGACCGTCTCACTCAGGTCTGCATTCTGCCGTGAATAATCTCCCCGCTTCTCAAACTGCACCGTGCTTACAGGAATTGGTTCAAATACACACTTCGATTGAGTAGCTCAGAGGCGAGGTCTGCATACTCATTTCCAACAATCTCGAAGATGAGAGGCTGACGACTTAGGCTGAACATCAGAATCGCCAGGGACTCTTTTTTTTTGTCCTTCTTTCTCTCTCTTTTTTAAAATTGTCCTCTATTTTTTTAAATTTTAGACCAACAATCGTGTGTTGGTCTAAGCTAGCATTGCCTGGGTGCCACCCTAAACCAACAGAATCAGAATCTGGGGAGGTAAAGCGTGGGGAGTTGGTACCTTAAAAAGCTCCTACCTTCCATAATTCTAGATTCAGAGAGAAGTACCCGAGGACGGAGGCTCACGCACAGACACATGAAGTACCATCTGAGGTGTGGGGATCACGAAGTCCAAGCATCGCTCTGACATTCAGGTGTTAGGTGGTTGAGACGGGGTTTACATCGACCCTCACTAGCACTCACGAGACAGATGACACCTCCCCTGGCCACTCAGGCTGAACAGTGGGGCTCTGGCAGGAGCCTGTGCCAGTTTAGCGAAGACTCTGTTCTGCGGTTTACAGACAGGTTCTAAGACCCAGGGGAGAAAAAGAAACACAAGATCAAAGCATGGGAAGCACACCCGTGAGGGGCTCTGAGAAACGGGTACTCGAGTGTAAAATGCTTTCCACGGACTTTATTTGGAAAAGGTTTCTGTCTTTTTCCTACCCCATTGGATCAATGGATAAAATTTCTTACCCAATGTTGCAAATCCTGTGTTAAGTGAGGTCTGCTGAGAGAAAATGTTATTGTTTCCTTTAAAAGAGAAATAGTGTACTGGTATAGGAATAGATTGCTCTATCACCCTGATCAGCTAAACTACCTGCCAATCCAGTTTTTATTTCGAGCTACAATTCTCCGTGTAATAACATGTAACCCCAATGTCCTTTATCATTCAAAGTCTTTCAGTACAGTCTTTGATGAAAGGTCATCCACTTAGCCAGCACCGCCCAGCACTCTTCACACCAACACCCGGGACATTAGTTTGTATGTCATATGGTTTAAACTACAGACTTAGAACACTTCTGGGAAACCCTGTTTCAAATCCAGGACCATTTCCTAAAGTCATCACCTATCTACACAAGAGGCCCGGGCAAGCAGGGAGAGGCCAGGCCCCCAGAGCCAGGGCCCAGGCCTGCCGAGAGGACGGCTATGCCGGCTCCCTGACAACCAGACCCTTCTGGGGACCGGAGGCAGGCATACGTTCTGCCCAGGGGGCATCAGAAAGCCTCATGAGCAGCACCGGGGCTCCTGTGAGCCCCTCTCCGGCCCAGCCTCCCCGCCCTCGCCTTCCTGAGCTCAGGCAAGCCTCCCTCTAGATGGGACTCCAAGTCCCTGCACATGAGGGTCCTCCCTCTCCTCAAACAATCTGTGTCAACGGACCCCACTGCCAGGAGCCCTCCTACAAACCCTGCTGCTCTCCCCGACTCCTGCCGTCTCCAGACTTCGTAAGTCGTCCACACAGGTTCAGTTCAGTGGCTCAGTTGTGTCTGACTCTTTGAGACCCCATGGACTGCAGCACGCCAGGCTTCCCTGTCCATCACCAACTCCGAATCCACCCAAACCCATGTCCATCAAGTCGGTGGTGCCATCCAACCATCTCATCCACAATGGAAATCTCACAATCACTTTGACATGCAGCCCACACATCCTAGATTCAAACATTCACCAAATTCTTTTGTCTTTTCCTTATTTTTCAGGCTTTTGCTTATTTATCTTCTTATATTCCTTAGACTACTACTCAGACTACTGCAAAACTCATGACAGGTTTAAAATGAATATCCACAAACTACAACTTAGCAAATTCTTACAAGAGAACTGTAAATTGGACAGCAAGATTATTTCCATTTCACCAATAAGGAATGGGAGGTTCTTCAAAGTGAAACAACCTGCCCAGGACCAAGCAGCCAGCAGAGAGGATGACTTGATCTGTCTTCCGGTCCCAAATCTCCATAGTTACACCAGCCCACCACTGTACACTGAATTTTATGAAAGAAAGTGAAGTTTCAGGACACCCATTAACAGGTGCTTCAGACAGCTCAGAGGCAGTGGACTGGCGAGACAGCGCTTCTCCAGGTTATTACTGTTGACGGTATTATTATTCTACATTTATATCCTGCTATATGCCAGGCATTGTGAAGCCACCTAATTATCTATTCTTGATTTTTTTTCACTTAACGTCATTTGCTTCTAAATAGGTGTTATTCATTCCATTTTATAGCTGGAAAGGTTCCCTGATGCTCTGTAACTTACTCAAGGTCACACCCCTAGTAAGTATCTGAGATAGGATCTGAACCCAGATATGACCGGCTCTGAAACCCTGGAGACCGTCCACACTCAGCACCGAGCAGGGACTCCTTTGGAGTTAAAAAAACAAAAAACTCACCATCACAGGTGCTTCAGGAGGCTCAAAGAGAAAATGAAAACCCACTTTCTACAGACCAACTTTTAAAACATGAGAGGAAAGTCTGAAGACATCACTAGAGCAGGAGTGATGAACTGGTGAGGCAGGGATTCCCCACCTGGATCCCCAAAACAAGTTCACGAGATCAAGGTCTTTTCCTGTCACCAGCTTAACTAGCATCACGTGACTTTAATATTTTACGTTATATTAAAATACCTTCAGGGAAGTCCCTGGCAGGCCAGTGGGTAGGACTCAGCACTTTCACTGCCAGGTTCGGTTAGTCGTGAAGTTGGTCCAACTCTTGTGACCTCAAGAACTGTAGCCCGCCAGGCTCTGTCTGTAGGATTCTCCAGGCTAGAATACTGGAGTGGGTAGCCATTCCCTTCTTCAGGGGATCTTCCCCATCCAGGGATCAAACCTAGGTCTCCAGCACTGTAGCTGGTTTCTTTACCGACAGAGCTACCAGGGAAGCCCTCCACTGCCGGGACCCAGGCTCAATCCCTGGTTGGGGAACTAAGACACCACAAGCAGCATGGCACGGCCAAAAATAATATTAATTAATTAGTTAAATACCTGCAAGTTTTAAGTTTCAATGTCAAAAAATATTTGAAATTTACTTCAACAAATTTCTCTAAGCACTGTTTCATGTGACCTTTTCCTAGACAGAAAGACACTAAAGAAAAAGAAAAACTGAGGAAGAAAAAAACACTTCCAGTGTCAGCATCTGATTTGAGAAAGGGGAGAAAAGAAGCAGGCAAAAAACCATAGTCCCTGGCTGGAGTGGACGGACTGACTGAGCACTCCCCAGGCATAACAGCTGCACACAGATGTCATCCACCCCCCTGCTGGGCTCCTGGGGACCCTGAGCGCCACCTGAAAAAACAGCTAGGACGCCAGCCAGGCATCGAACATACCTGTTACACCAAAAACGTAATTTTACTTTTATTTTATTTTTTTTTTTTTTCGAAAATGTAATTTTAAAAGCAGCTCTGTTATGTATTTCAGAGAACCAAAAGAGAAGCTCCTGCCATATGGCTGTATTTGCTATCTCTTTTTTCCTCTCTGTCTGAACCCAAGCTTGACAGAAATAAACAAATAGTCAGCCCTGTGCATGGTCACAGCAGCCACACTTGTGCCCTGCAGGCCTCGGATCAGGACTTACTGAGCTGCAGCCTTCAGGGAATGGGCCCGCGAAGGAGAAGCACCCAGACACACAGGAACCCATCGGACACGTGTAACTGAAAGACTCTAATTGTCCTTTCTGATTTTGGAGGCGAGTGACTGGACTCCACACAGCACCGCTGACCCCATCAGCCCGGGTGCTCCGTAGCTGGACCACAAGGGGAGGAGGTGCTATGCTTTGCTCCTTCACCAAAATATCGTGTTCCATCCACGGGGTGAGCTCTTTCCTGATGGGCATGCGGCTCTCTCTCTGGTCAACATCAGTGCTCAAGCGCCTGGGAGGATTTAACTATTCCTGCCATAGTGACTCCAGGATCTTAAGGGGCCTTTTCAGATCCATCTGATAACACAAAGGTGCATAATCCTTTAAAAGACAGTTAGCACACAGACTCTAAAAACCTTCCCAACCTGATTCTAGAGGATTACAGCTTTGAAGTACTTTCTTCGTTGACGTGAGTGGAGCTCAGTCCCCCTCTGGCCACAAAACAAGGCTAAACAGGTCTGGGGCGGCGATCCAGAGGGGGCACTGAGCTGGGCTGGAGTGCCGCACGTCCCGGCCATCCTCCCCAACCACGCCGCCCCCTACAGGAAGCAAAACAGCAGAGAGCAGTGTCATCCAATGTTCAGAAGGAGAAATCACTGTCAGAGACCACTGCTGAAATCATCATGACTGACAGAGGAAAGGCATACGCTGATACAGAAAAGTATTTAAAAATATACCCAGGCAAGGTCAGGCAAAAATACTTTCGTTTCGAGACCAAAAATAAATGGTCTCTGGAGCCTGACCGGCTGGGTTGAAATCCTGGGCGTGGCACTGACCATTTGCGTGACTGAGCAAGTTACTCAGCTGCTCTGCGCCTTAGTTTCCTTCTCTGGAAACTAATGCTCCTTTCTCTTAGCTTATTATGAGAATTAAGCACCTTTTCTTTACTAAAGAAATAAAACCTATGGCACACATACAATGCACAGCACACAAGATGGTGTCTAGAGACTACCTAAAGGAATCTTGCAATACTGTCTAACACTTTATATATCGAAATCAAACAGGAACGGGCTTAATTCTTTTGGTTCAAGTCCAACTGGAACCAAAGCAGCATTATCAGTGTAGCTTAGTCTTATCAGGCCCTCTCCTTTCTGCCTTCTTCAGAGTTCACTTTATCCAACAGAGTCAGATCCCCCAGTCGGCTCCCAAGGAAACAGGAGAGGCCAGTGAGTAGAGATGGAAAGTTAGGCACACACACTTGTTTTATTTATCACTTTTGCTGTGTTGTTTTATCACACATTTCTGAATAAATTTTGAATTTTTTTTCTCCTTGAAGCCCTGACTCCCCTGACTAAGAAAAGTCAGTTGGGGTGACAGCTGTGTTGTCAGCATCCTGGTCCAGATTTCCTTAACAGGCTCAATGTCTCTGTCTACGCCTTACCTCTGCGGAGGGATATTTAATGCAGAAGAAATTTTTAAAAACCTGATCATTGATTACCTTAAAAATTTATGGAGACACATTTATCAATGATCTGGAACCACCACCACCACCACCACGTCTATAATTACCAACTCAGACTCCTGGCTCCCTAAACATATGGCATGAGAGAAATTAGGGAAATTAGAAAGAATACACATATGAAACCAGGCAGTCTATAACAGTGAATGCACCTGGACTAGGAGTCAGGCGATTTGAATTCCGGTACAAGATCTGTCACCAGCTAATGCTACCCCACCCGACTCAGACTCAGATTCTTCTCTGTAAAACAGGGCTAGCTAAGGCCCCTTTCAAGCTGGAAAATGTTATCACTCTTCAACCCATGATTCCTCTGGTGCTACAATTTCTCCAAAGCACCAAGAAGGCAGAGAAAGTAAAGAAACATAGGCAAGTTATTCCAGATTCCCTAAAATTTCTTAGAATCATTGAGTCCATCATACTTTTTAACCCTGAATTACAAAAAACAACAACAACAAAAAGCCTCCTGCCAAGCTGGTCTGTCCACATTGCTAGCTGTGCTCAAGGAAGTCGAGACAGTGCCAGAGCTCATCTCTAACACGCTTCTCATTCAGTACTGGAAGTGGGTCTCACTGCTGGGCAAGATTTCATAGTCTGACAATGCAGGTGATGCGGCTGAAACTTCATCTCAAGTTGGCCTAAAGAACAGTACTGCCTAAATCTGGGGTGCTAAAATAATAGAACCTACCCCAACACTCTCTCTTAACCACCCAGCTCTGCTGTACTAATGACTGGCACTCCTGCTGGCGCCAATGATGGTTGCTTCTTATTCCAGGTCTCTGCAAACCACTGCCTTCTAAGTTTGTGCTGCGCTGTGTTTAGTCGCTCAGTGGTGTCCGACCCTTTGCGACCCCTGGACTGTAGCCCCCCAGGCTCCTCTGTCCATCAGGATTCTCCAGGCAAGAATACTGGAGTGGGTTTCCATGCCCTCCTCCAGGGGATCTTCCCCATCCAGGGATCAAACCGGCGTCTCCCGCATTGCAGGTGAATTCTTTACCATCTGAGCCACCAGGGAAGCCCAAGAATATTGGAATGGGTAGCCTAACCCTTCTCCAGGGGATTGTCCCAACCAGGAATCAAACCAGGGTCTCCTGCATTGCAGGTAGATTCTTTACTAGCTGAACTACCAGGGAAGCCCTTGCTGAGTTTCAGTTCAGTTCAGTCGCTCAGTCACGTATGACTCTTTGTGACCTCATGGACTGCAGCACGCCAGGCCTCCCTGTCCATCACCAACTCCCGGAATTTACCCAAACTCATGTCCATTGAGTCGGTGATGCCATCCAACCATCTCATCCTCTGTCATCCCCTTCTCCTCCCGCCTTCAATCTTTCCCAACATCAAGGTCTTTTCCAATGAGTCAACTCTTCGCATTAGGTGGCCAAAGTATTGGAGTTTCAGCTTCAACATCAATCCTTCCAATGAATATTCAGGACTGATTTCCTTTAGGATGGACTGGTTGGATCTCCTTGCAGAGTTTACCCTCCCTGTGGCTTCTGCAGCAAAGCCTCTCAGCCCAAAATATCTCAGGTCCAACCTATTTCAGACCTGTAATATCAGCAACTTCAAGTCACTCCAGAAAGCTGGATTGGAATTTCAATGAAATTATCTGCATTTTAGCACAACTTATAGTTACCAGAGACAATGGTGAAACTAAAGGACTCAAGTGGCACCATTCACCCAAGGACACACTCTTCTCAAGGAGGTCCCCTCAGACACTCCTCTCTCAGGCCCCTTCTAGAAACACCCCCCTCAGAGATGCGCCCTTCCCTCAGGGACACGCCCTCTTACAGATCCAGGAAGTGTAAATCGGGCTCACCAGCCAGCTCTAACTCACGCATTTGCTCCGGCTTCGATTCTGTACCAGGTGCTCTGCTGGCGTTTCCATCCATATTAACTCTTTAAATCCCATGGCCACACAGCACACTTACTATCATTGACCCCACTATGCAAATATACAAAAGGGGTTTCAGACAATAAGCAGCTTATCCAAGAAATTCAGACCACGGTCTTCTGCCTCTGAGACTGTGTGACCCAAGAAGACAACGAACACCCATGGTCTGTTTCGCGTGGCAATGCATAGCTGCTGTGTTACCATGTTCCGGTCTTGAATGTGCTCATCCAATGAACTATAAACCTATAAACTGCTAATAGGAAATGCTTAACACAGGACAGACTGATCATCAAAACACAAACCTGCAATATGAATACTGACTTTTAAAAAAAGCACTGACATTTTTTCATACAACTTTAAAATAGTTTATCACCATTTACCCTCCCCTTCACCGCCCCAATCAGGTAAAAGATAATAAAAGTAAATTCATAAAATCATTAGGAAGTTTAGCACTCTCTGCCCACTTATAGAGATGCTGAAGGACAGGTAAATGACCCCAGAGTGATGAACAAAAAGAGTTGAAATGCTGGATAATCCATAAAAAGACAGGGAATCACTAAAGGACAGCACAACACATAAATCCTATGTGACTTGTCATTTTGTATTCCAAGCAGACTTAAAACATAAAGTAAAGAGAGAAAACAAATATGGCGTTGACCAAGGGATCAAACCTATCAAGCCTCCTTATCATCAGATCCTCTTGCACTGTCTCAGGAGGACATCCCAGCAGAATGGGGCCTCAAAGAGCCAAGGGCCCAAAGAGACTGTAGTCACTTTCTAAACCAACACCCTCAATTGACAATCAAGGCATCTCTGGCCCGATCAAAAACTCGCCCCAAGCCATCAAGCAATGCGAGAGGCAGAAAGCAAGCTGAGCTCTCCCGACGCCACTTCTAGCACCAGGCCGGGCTGTGGCCACCAAAGCTGCACGCTGGGCACTAACACCCACTCACCACCCACAGAATCTGCTCAGGACCCAGTTTACCTGTGGGAATACAAGACATACCGCCAAACAGAACGTCCAGAGGTTGCCAATTTGGCAAACCACTAAACTGTACTCTACCTGCCCCAAAAACCCAAATTACTTTTCACTCACATCACTCACTTATATCCACGGAAACCAGCCGAATGCTTTCCAAATAGGTTCCACACTCAGATTTTCCAAAGGAAAAAAAAAAAATGCTACAAAAACTGCCAGCACAAAATTAAGAGATTGGGACCAGTACCTTCCCCAGAAAGCGATCTCTGGGGTGCCTTTCGTGTAGATGGAGTTACTGGAGCCACTGAGCCCGTTGGTGATCCCACTGGAATAGCCCATCACTATCCCGCCATCTGCCGAGATGCTCAGGATGTCCTGCTGTCCTCCCACCGACGTCCTCTCGAGGAACTGCCCGCCTTCCTTAATGCGCTGCTGTATCATTGGAGTGAGGGGCATTTCAAAGCTGAAGTAGCTATCAGGCTCTGAATACAAAGTCTCCAAGGACTCAGCACTGTAGTATAAAGAGGTGTTGTCCAAAATGGTCTCGAACTGGGAGCTGTACACGTCAGTGGAGTCCTCTGCGTATCCAGACCCAAGTATGTCATCATCTCCGCCCCGCAGGTGCTCCGCTTGCTCACGAATCCTGGAAAGCACATCGAAGTGAAGAATCTCAATATTAGGTTAATTTTTTCATTTTATTTTTTCCTCTCCAACTATATGAAAGAGGTAGCATTCTGTAGAGCTAGCACCTGTATTCAGTTGGTTTATATCAATATATTTAACCTACAGATGGAGTACATCATGCGAAATGCCGGATGAATCACAAGGTGGAATCAAGACTGCTGGGAGAAATATCAATAACTTCAGATATGCAGATGACACCACCCTTATGGCAAAAACTGAAGAGGAACTGAAGAACCTTTTGATGAAAGTGAAAGAGGAGAGTGAAAAAGCTGGCTTAAAATTCAACATTTAAAAAAACGAAGATGATGGCATCTGGTTCCATCACTCCACGGCAAATAGATGGGGAAACAATGGAAACAGTGACAGACTTTATTTTTGGGCTCCAAAATCAATGTAGACAGTGACTGCAGCCATGAAATTAAAAGATTCTTGCTTCTTGGAAAAATAGCTATGACCAACCTAAACAGTGTATTGAAAATCAGAGACATCACTTTGCCGACAAACATCTATATAGTCAAAGCTATGGTTTTTCCAGTAGTCATGTACAGATGTGAGAGCTGGACTATAAAGAAAGCTGAACACCGAAGAATTGATGCTTTTGAACTGTGGTGCTGGAGAAGACTCTCCAGAGTCCCTTGGACTGAAAGGAGATCCAACCAGTCAATCCTAAAGAAATCAGTCCTGAATATTCATTGGAAGGACTGATGCTGAAGCTCAAATACTTTGGCCACCTGATGCGAAGAGCTGACTTGTTAGAAAAGACTCTAACACTGGGAAAGATTGAAGATAGGAGGAGAAGGAGGCAACAGAGGATGAGACGGTTGGAAGGCACCACTGACTCAATGGACATGAGTTTGAGCAAGCTCTGGAAGATGGTGAAGGACAGAGAAGCCTGGTGTGCTGCAGTCCATGAGCTCGCAAACAGTCAGACACAACTTAGTGAATGAACAACTACAACAAAATGTCAATACACTTGGGAAGGAAGATATTATAGAAACATGTTCAGGTTGAAAAAACTCTTGGCATACATATATGCTGGGCTATGCTCTATACAATTTAATATACTTTCAAGCTAGCTCCTAGTATGTGAACATACCAAGTTCAACAAACATTTGAATAAAATATTAAATTCTCATTTAGCCAATTGAACTCCACAAATTCAAATTAACAACTACTATTAGTCCTAATTTTAACAGATGATAAATATATTGTGTAAACTTGGCGGACTAAAAATACACTTGTGCTTAGTCACTCAGTCATGTCCAACTCTTTGTGACCCCATGGACTGCAGCCCACCAAGCTCCTCTGTTCATGGGGATTCTCCAGGCAAGAATACTAGAGTGGGTTGTCATGCCCTTCTCCAGGGGATCTTCCCAACCCAGGGATCGAACCCAGGTCCCCCGCATTGCAGGCAGTTTCTTTACCGTCTGAGCCACCAGGGAGGCCCCAAAAATACATACACTAAGCTTTCATAAGTCCTGTTAATATTTTCTGATTAAATAAGACCAATAGCCCTCAAGAACTCAAGGGCTGCCCCCTGGTGACAATAAGACAACACTGCAGAGAAAGTTAGGTGGAGAAACAGCCGGTGAATGACCTTGAAGAAAAAAAAAAAGAGCCAACAAACTTGTTTACTACTAGGCTAATAAACAAAACAGTGAAGACCTAGGAAAAACATACAAGTTAATATCCTTGGGACATTAATTAATACGCAGCCTGTTTTTCAAATATTAAAAATGAACATTAAGACAACTAAATAAAATTTTAAAGCTCAGTATGAGAAAGAAGACAAGAAATAGAAAATCCTGGAGCTGAATCTGGATGTGCCAAGGACTAGCCAAGCCTCAGATATCTGTAAGCAGAAACAAAATAAGAGAACAGGAATAAAACTACTTGGTAAGTAACCCACCTTCCTAGGTATTACCAGGATTCACATTCAACAGTACAGTTGTCTCTGCTGTTTTTAAGTTACTGGAAAAGTGAAAGTTAGTTGCTCAGTCGTGTACGACTCTTTGTGACCCTGTGGACTGTAGCCCGCCAGGCTCCTCTGTCCATAGAATTCTTCAGGCAAGTATACTCGAGTGGGTAGCCATTCCCTTCTCCAGGGGACCTTCCAGACCCACAGATCGAACCTGGGTCTCCTGCCTTGCAGGCAGATTCTTTACTGTTTGAGCCACCAGGGAAGCCAAATTACTGGTCCACCCCAAACCAAACAGCACTCTGGGTCCCAAGTCTTCACGGCTCCTCAGGGCACTGGCAGTGAAGCAGGAAGCTCAGGGATGAAGCCCTCACCCCACCCCTGCTCACTTACCCCCCCCCACCCTTCCCCAGCTGTGAGGGTCCAGCCACACGGGCGGAGTGTTACACTTTAAAAGGAGCCTGGAGGCCTCTGTGTCACAGGTTCCAGGAAGCACACTCCCTTAGCGACAGCAGCCCTCCTTTGCCAGCCCATGCGGCTCCCTCTGCCTAGACTATTCTTCTCCCCATTCGCTGCCTGGCAAACTCCTACTGAATCCTGAAGTCTCAGCCTAATTACCACTTACACAGAAAGGCCTTCCCAAGCCATCAACTGAATCAGCCTCTCTCCTGCATTCAATGTGTCCCTTCTTTTCCTTTATAGAACCCAACACAATTGGAGGCCCCATCATTATTAATGTGTTGATCTTCAGCAGCAAACTTCATGAGGTCAGGGACCAGAGGTCATGTCTATTTTCCATGTTTTTTTTTTTTTTTTTGCCACACTGCAGAGCTCGTGGGATCTGAGTTTCCAACAAGAGAATGAACCCATGCCCCCTGCAGAGGAGGCACAGAGACCTCCAGGGACCACCAGGGAATCCCCAGGGCCATGTCCACTTTGAACATTCCTTTTATGCCCAGCATCTCTAGCCATATCAAGGACACAGCAGACAACGGAAAACCATTTGCGGAAGGACAGGAAGGAAAGGAGGAATGAATGAATACACCGCAGCAGCGCAGACCCCTGTGGGAGGGTAATCACGGAGCCATGTGCCACATGGCAGGGCACCTTCTGAGGGAAGCCTGGAGGCCTTCTCTGTCGGGAGGTGGGGAGGGCAGGGAGAGGAGTCCGGACAGTGGCTCTGTTAGTCAACTGCGGAGCAAAAGGCATCTCCTTACAGCACACGAGCAAAACCCTTTGGGGGTGACACACGTTCTCCCACGTGCACTACCAAAGTTCATGTGACAGGAGACGAGATGGCACACATTTGAAATGACTTTGCCAAAAGGAGCACTCTACGGTCAGACCACGAGCTAAGGAAGTGAAGACGGATGGGCACAGCTTTCACTTCTCCAGGCTCTCAGCTGGTATGGATGCCAGAAATGTAGAGAGTCTGGGAAATACCATATGATGCCAGGTTTAGTCACCAGGGCCATAATCCAAACAAGCTGCTTGAGAGAAGGGAGTCCCACGCCAGTGCTATGGAACAACTGAACTCTGAACTCCTGATCACCTCTCTAAACCTAAAAAATTGAGGCATCCCAAGCCAGAGCCTCTGCATTCCTACATGTACAGGGGCTGTTCACAGACAACGGGGCTATACCCAGAAGAAGTGCCTGAGCTAGGCTGCAACAACTATAAGATGTGTCAAAAGAGTCCAGACCTTTCCACAATTATCCTTCCTTATGAAAGGTAATTGTGGGGTGTTTAGTTACGGTGATGCTGGAGAACTTGAAACCTGTCAAATACAAAAATAAAAAAATCAGAAATGGGTCCACCCAGTTTAGGGTTGACGGTCTCCCCATATGGACAACTTTATAGCAACCACTTTAAACATCTTGGAACCTTAGAAGCAATGCAGCACACAGTCACTTCTCTTCCATTCTGTGGAGGAGGCTGTGAGCCTCACTGGGGAGCACGCACAGCAGACGTCACCGACAGCAGGACCCTGGGAACCCACCTTTCCCCGTCTCTCTCCGGCTCAGGTCTCCTCTCCAGGTGTTCCTTGTCCTCCCTTAGGAAGACTTCATCCTCTGCAGGCTCAAGCAGAGGCTCAGGGGGACACGGCCTCTCGGGAGGAGCTGAGTCACACCGAGCGGCAGACGAGACAAGGCGGCTGGGCACTTGGGAAAGCTCTTTGCTCTCAGGAGGGGCTGTCCATTCTGGTGACGTCTGAACGTCCACGGGGTGCTGCGTCTCTCTCTTCTCCCCTCCGGTCCACAGTGTTTCCACTCCCTGAAACGCCACATGCTTGCCCTGGCCCGGGCGTCCTCGATCACACTGCCTGGGGTGCTGTCTCTGGTCAAATCTCCCGTCTCTCAACAAACCGGCACCGCCCACTGGGCTGTGGGTCGCTGGGCTCCCCACCGAGGACGTTGGACCAGCTGGCTCTTGCACTCGGACAGCCCCCTTTCTTTCATTACTAGCTCTTAGGGATAGCTCTGCTTGAGTCTCTCCAGTTAATAGTGCAGTCAGATCCTCCTGGATGCTCAAATAAAAATGTTCCTCAGTCGGAACTCTGGCTGAAAGAGGTATATCGGGCGACTTTTCGCAGCCAGCAGGGAACAGCGCGTGGGCTTTCCGTGCTTTATGACTGGCGGTGTCTGGCTCCTGTCCCCTCTGCTGAGCTGAAAAAGTAGAAACGGCAGCTCCATCCAGTACCTTTGTAGCCTGCAACGTTCCCGAAGCTATTCTGGCTTCTGTGGCTTTCAGAGCTGAAATCAGAGAGTCAATGGGTTGTAAACTCTGTTCCTTGAAGTGACTTTGAGAAGAGAGACCTCGGACATCTTTTGGTCCTCCGGTGACACTGACAGGCCCCGAGGGACGGCCGGCAAGGGGCTGGGCCCCCTGCGGCCCCTCCGGGCCGCGCAGCAGAGACTCGGCATCAAACTCGAGAGAGGCTCTCAGGCCTTCTCCACTTCCCTCCATGGTCCCATACTCCGGAAACTCATTCGTGACGTTCGGGGGGAGTAAAGTGCTTCCTCCATGATCACCTACAAAGAGAACAGAAGAGACACGTGACTCATTCTGAACGGCACCTTCCCGTGTGTGTGAATCAATTCCCACACATATCAGGCGCTCAGTCATCCTCAGGTGACCCTTTCACTGGCTCCTCCCCCACCCTCTGCAACACAAGCTTCTCAACGCCCTGCCAGGGGGTCCCCGCCACTGGGCTTACACACGAGAACCCACAGAGGTTCTGGCATAGACAAAGGCAATCCAATGCCACATGCCCTATTTAACCCAGCTTCTTTCCCACACATGCAACTCAGTTGTTGCATATGCAAAAACAGATTAAAATAAGGATATGTATCCCTTTCCAAATATCGCTCATGAAATAGCAACTAAAATATTTATACTGGGCACAGCAACAAATTGCCTTATGACAGAACCAACAGGATCGCTGCAGTGTAATCTCTGAGATGGAGCCCCAGGAAAAAAGATATGATCTATTTAGAGTCAGTAAATGTTTTTTTTCAGCTGGAAACTTCCCCTGCACTGTTGGATTTCTGTGGGGGGAAAAGATGCTTTCAGAACATCTCTGGGGAATGAGAGTGAAGTCAAAATGGAATAGGAAACCTAATGTATAAAGAAAGATTTCTAGGAGCCCAGCTGCATTAAATTTAAGCAGCATCTTATGCAGAACCCCAATACACGAAGCAGTAAAAACAACAGTATATATTTACTATATAGGATCCAATTAACAACCTCTCCTTATTACAATGGCAGTCACTGAAAAAAATGAAGACATTCTGACAAACACAACTGTAAATTGAGGATTTCTGGATAACAGTTACAGTCCTATCATCCCAGGATTCAATTTCCTTCTGAACTTGGTTTTGGTTACTTCGTGTTGAGAATATTCTCATATGCACTGGAAATGCAGTATCCTCACCTGGACGGCTTTATGACAGAGGACACCTGTTGCTTTTGTTACTGCTTTTCAAGCACTGCAAGCAACAACCTTCCTACTCAGTGAAACATTTGACAGCTGTCTGAATATATACAACGAAAGGACATGAAAGACTTGATTCCAAGGCATATATGCAAAATGACGTAACTTGAAAATGTGAGTTAACATTTGGTATATACAGTACGGAAAAACTGATAAATAGTAATACATCTTAGAGTGTGTTCTGTTTCATATCTTATTTTTTAATAATTTAAAATATATTTTTAAATTAAATTTGAATCAATCTTGATGGGATCCAAGCAG
Source organism: Okapia johnstoni (assembly GCA_024291935.2). Taxonomy (NCBI): domain Eukaryota; kingdom Metazoa; phylum Chordata; class Mammalia; order Artiodactyla; family Giraffidae; genus Okapia; species Okapia johnstoni. The sequence continues at coordinate 33,416,303 of CM044327.1, read as the reverse complement.
CATTTCTCTGTGATGGTAGCATTTATAACACCTTCACAAGACAGACCTCAGAGGATGTGGCTTGCTGAAATCTGAGGAAGGAGTAACTTTCAAACTCTGATTTTGAAAAGGAACAGAGTTAAAAGCAATAAAAATTTCTCTTCCTGTGGTATACTGACACTTTAAGATATTTCAATGAAGAATGTGATAGGACTTTTAATTTTTCCCCTTTTAAGATTCAGTTATCTTTAATACTTCATAAAACTGTGCAACCATCACCACTATCTAACTCCAGAACATTTTCATCACCTCCCAGCACCACCAAAAAAACTTCTATCTATTAACTGTCACTCTTCAAGCCCTGGTAAATACCATCCTACCTTCTGACTCTATAGATTTGCATGTCCTACTTTGTACCAACAGAATTACACAATACGTGACATTGTCTTTTTTTTACATAGCACGGTGGTTTCAAGGTTCATCCTTGTACCTTCTTTCCAATCATCTGCTAGTGGGCATTGGTGTTATTTCCACATTTTGGCTATTATGAATAATGAACATCTGTGTACAAGTTTTTGTGTCTACCTTTATTTTCAGTTCTCTTGGATACATACCTCTGAGTGGATTCTGCATCACATGGTAACTCTGTGTTTAATGTTTGGAGAAACTGCCAGTTTTCCAAAGCAACTGCACCATTTTACATTCCTACCAGCAAAGTCTGAGGGTTCTAATACTGTCCATATTTTTTATCACAGCTGTCATAGTGGGTGTGAAATGCTACCTCACTGTGGTTTTGATTTGCATTTCCCTAGTGAGAAGGGAATGGCAACCTGCTCCACTATTCTTGCCTGAAGAACCCTATGGACAGAGGATCCTGGTGGTCTACTGTTCATGGGGTCGCACAGAGTCGGACACGACTAAAATGACTTAGCACATACATGCACAGTGGTTAACGGTGTTGAGAATCTTGTCACATGCTTGTTGGCCATTTGTATGGGTTCTTCAGAGAAATAGCCATTCAAATCCTTTGCCCACTTTATAACTGGGTAACTTCTCTTTTCATTATTGAGTTGTAAGAGTCCTTTATATATTCTGAACAGAAGTTCCTTATCAGACATACACTTTGCAAATATCTTCTTCTATTCTGTGGGTTGTCTTTCCAGTTAGTTTATGGTGCCTTTTTGAAGCACAATTATTTTTTTTTAATTTTTATAAAATCCAACTTATCTATTTTTTTTATTTTGTTGCTTATGTTTTTGGAGTCATAAGTAACAAATTATTGTCTAATCCAAGGTCACAAGGATTTATTCTTTTTTTAAGAGTTTTACAGTGTTAGCTACTACATGTAGACCTTCGATCCATTCTGAGTTAACTTTTTACAGGGTGTAGAGATATAACTTCACTTTGTTGCATGTGGCTATCCATCTGTCCAGGCACTGCTGTTGAAAAACCTATTATTTCCCCCACTGAACTAATAATAGCCTTGAAGAAAATCAACTGACCATAAACGTGAAGGTTTATGTCTGGACTCTGAATTCTACTCCATCGAGCTTGAAGCCAGTGTAACGCCATCTTGATTACCGTAGCTGCGCAGAAGTAAAATCAGTAAGTGTGAGTCCTCATGTTTTGTTCTTCCTCTTCCCGGTTGTTGTGGCTACTCTGGGCCCTTGACATTTCCCGTATGAATTTTAGGATCAGCTGCCAGACAGCTGAAACTGTCATAGAGGCTGGGATGAATCTGTAGAGCATTGCATCTTGACAATACTACTATCAGGTCTTTTGATCCACGACTATAGGATGTCTCTCCATTTAATTTTCTTTCATTTCTTTTAACATCTTTTTGTTTCAGATGTACAAGTTTCACATTATGTTTGTTAAACTTATTCCCCTGAGTATTTTCTTTTTGATGCTATTATAAGTAGAATTTTTTCTATTTGGGATCCTCCACTACTAGCATATAGAAATACAGCTGGTTGAACTTACAAGTTCTAATAGTTTCTTTGTGGATTCCTTAGGATTTCCTATGTACAAGATCATGTTATCTGTGAACAGAGGAAGTTTTACTTTTTTTCTTTCTTATCTAGATGCCTTTTATTTCTTTTTCTTGCCTAACAGCACTGGCCAGAACCTCCAGTACAATGCTGCACAGAAGCGGTAAGAGGCAGACGTCTTACAAGAAAGCTTTCAGTCTTCCCCCGTGAAGTATGATGCTAGCTGTGGGTTTTTCACAAATGCCCTATATCAGAATAAGGACGATTCCTTTCATCTCTAGTTTATCAAGCGTTTCTATCATGAAAAGGTGCCAAATTTTGTCGAGTGTTTTTTTCTCTGGCAGTTGAGATTCCCATGTGGACTTTGTCTTTTATTCTAGTAACAGTATATTACATTAACAGACTTCTATATACTGAACCAACCTCGCATTCTTGGAATAAATGCCACTTGGTCATGCTGTAGAATCCTTTTTACATGTTGCTAGATTCAGCTTTCTAGTGTTTTTGCACCTATATTCATAAACGATACTGGTCTGTAATTGTCTTGTGCTATCTAGTTTGGGCAGTAACATTGGCATCATAAAATAATTTGGGAAGTATTGGCATTTGTTTACATCTTTGTACACGTTTTTAAAAACATTTTTCATATTTTACACTTTTTTAGGCTTTTAACAGTTTTTTCTTACTTAATCATATGGGGGACTTAAAATTCTTCTGGCAGTTTAAAAGCTATAAATTTATTGCTAAAATACAAAGAAAGAAAAAAATACAATCCAAAAGCATGGGCTTTTTTAACACAGTAAAATAGCTTTAAATTACTAGAGAAGTACTTAGTTCACAGGGGGAAATATTTCCTATAGATGTTTTATTTAAGTTCGAGTATGTCTTTACAAGGGGTTTCACAGGTGGTTCAAAGGTAAAGAATCTGCCTGCCAATGCAGGAGACCCAGGTTTGATCCCGGAGTCAGGAAGATCCCCTGGAGAAAGAAATGGCAACCCAGTCCAGTATTCTTGCCTGGAGAATCCCATGGACAGATCAGCCTGGCGGGCTACAGTCCATGGAGTCACAAAAGGGTCAGATACCACTTAGCGACCAAACAATAACAAATGCCTCTACAAAAACTTGAAGATCATACAATATAAAATGGCAAAAGTCAAAGGAATCAAAGAATTAATTCAGTTACCTTACATAAGTAGCAAGAAAACAGGCCCATCAGAATGATGGACTTGCCAACATGACATAACAAAAACCAGAGCTTATCTAATCTACCTCCACTAAGCTTTACATCTCCCTCATCCCTCCATCTTTATTGGAAGTAAGCTGACCTAGTATGTGTCTTCAGTCTTTTCCCCTGAAATTTAAAAACATCTTCTGAAATGGTTATCCAAAGTCCAGCCTCATCTCCCCTTCACCTTATATACAATAATCTTCCTAAAGCAAAAACTTCAGTTGCTTTCAGTAATTTTTCACCGCCTACAGAATAAAGTCTAAAATTCAAACTCCTTCATCCAGGAGTGGAGATCCGTAATCCAGCCCCGATCTATCTTTCCCATCTACTCTCTCCTCTCACTCAACAACCCTGTTGATATACCTTTGCTTCTCTGAGGGTGTCGCAGCACATGAACACTCTTGAAAGGTCCTCTCTAATATACACCAGAAGTCAAGCTAACACTCTGAGCTTTTTATTCCTTTGGCTTCGCTCCATCTCTTCTCTGAATATGACACACTTTTTCTTCTCACTTCTATATGATCAGAGTATTTTCATCTTTCAAGATCTAACTTAAATCTGCTCTCTTAACTAAGTGTTCCCTTAATCACCAGCCCTTGCAAGAATTCACCTGCTTACAAATGTCAAGGGAACTTTATATTATATCTGGTATCAGTTCAGTTCAGTCGCTCAGTCGTGTCCAACTCTTTGCAACCTCATGTACCGCAGCACACCAGGCCTCCCTGCCCATCACCAACTCCCTGAGTCCACCCAAACCCATGTCCATCAAGTCGGCGATGCCATCCAACCATCTCATCCTCTGTCATCCCCTTCTCCTCCTGCCCTCAATCTTTCCCAGCATCAGGGTCTTCTCAAATGAGTCAACTCTTCGCATGAGGTGGCCAAAGTATTGGAGTTTCAGCTTCAACATCAGTCCTTCCAATGAACACTCAGGTCTGATCTCCTTTAGGATGGACTGGTTGGATCTCCTTGCAGTCCAAGGGACTCTCAAGAGTCTTCTCCAATACCACAGTTCAAAAGCATCAATTCTTCGGCGCTCAGCTTTCTTTATAGTCCAGCTCTCATATCCATACATGACTACTGGAAAAACTATAGCCTTGACTAGACGGACCTTTGTTGGCAAAGTAATGTCTCTGCTTTTTAATATGCTGTCTAGGTTGGTCATAATTTTCCTTCCAAGGAGTAAGTGTCTTTTTAATTTCATGGCTGCAGTCACCATCTACAGTGATTTTGGAGCCCAGAAAAATAAAGTCAGCCACTGTTTCCCACATAAAATAAATTATCAGGATATTAGTTCAAATTTTAAAGCTTCAAAAAGCTACAATTTTTAACCTATCATGAAGTGTTCTAAGAAAGCTGTCCATATTAACCCAAATTTAGTAAGCTGAATCTAGCAATATATCAAAAAGGATTATACACCATGATCAAGTGGCATTTATTCCTGAAGTCAAATGTGTATTTAACATCAAAACATACTATCATGAAATCCCTTCAACAGAAGGAAGAAAAGTTAAACTTCATCATTTAAGACCCCACTTAGTCCCTAACAGTTTAAACTGCCATCTATAAGACAACCACTAATGTAAACATAGGCACGCTGGCCCAAAGGAAAGTGAACACAAATTCAAAAAAAAAGGGACATCAAAGAAATTAAGTAATTTCTCCACCCCATTCTAACACTTTTCATTAAGATGTACTGGCATTAATTGTGGGCAAATGCCAATGATGATGTCTCTTTAAATTGTATTTATCGCTGCGCTGGTTCTTTGATGAGGCAGGCGGACTTTCTGTATTGTAGTGGGTGGGCTTTTCATTGAGGAGGTTTCTCTTGTTGTGGAGCACAGTCTCAAGGGTGCTCGGACTCAGTAGTTGTGGCGCACGGGCTTAGTCATCCCGAGGCATGAGGAATCTTCCCAGACTAGGGATCAAACCCATGTCCCCTGCACTGGCAGGCGGATTCTTTAACCACTGAGCCTGTGATGTCTTGATAAGCGGCTTGGCATCTGGTCAAAGACAGAGAGGAAAGGGAGAGTGGCAGGCGGCTTTACTACTCCAACCAGCCCTCCGGCCCTGCATTACACAACTAGTCTGTCTAATCAGCTTTGTTCACTTTTCACCTAGATACAGACTAGTACAGACCAGGGGGAGTAAATGTTCTGAGAGGCTAAGTGACATGACCAAAGTAAATGAACTGATGTTCAAGAAGGTATTTTAGAAGAATTAAATGTCAGAACTAGATTCCTGGTCTTTTGTCTCTCAGGAGTAAATTCCTAAGGAAAACTAAGAGGTATCTGAATTGTTGGACTGTCATTTCTAACAGCATAAAAAAATAAAAAGCAAAAAATCTTCTAGCTGCAGGTTCTGGGTAGAAATAGCCTTAAATGTCAGGTGGCTCTTGATCCTAGCTAGCATTTGTTACAGAACTCAGCATAACATCAAATCTTTCCTTTCACGTAAGGCACCTCTATGTTGGCATGCACAGTGGTTTAATTTTGCTGTTTGCAATTCTTCTCACCACCTGAACTGTCTTTAACAACAAATGAAGCTTCATAAAATATTAATCTTGACCTTCTTATTCAGAATTTCTGATGTCTTCCTTATGTTTAAAAATACAGCTATTTATGCTAGGGGGATTTAAAGAAAGACCCTAAGACTTTCTCTCTGTTCCCTTTTAAAACCAGGCCATGGATACTTGCCATTAAATGACCACCGTTTCCAAAATCCATTCAGCAAACATTCATTAATTACCTGCTAGGTACTGAACACAGGGTATTCAGAACTAAACGCTGCTAGCGAGTGACTGTCTCTTTCGCGTATTTAAAAGCTCACACTGGTCATGTGTGAAGGATAAGCAGGGTAAAGTACGGGCACAAACAGAACCAACCACGGGTGCCAGCGTGGGCAAGATGAAGCGCCCTGCAGCCAGGACAAAGGCAAGTGGACAGAACAAAGGTGCAAAGGCTACCACCTTCCCAGCCTCCGTCTGCCCTTTCGACTGTCAATCTGCTGCCCTGAGGCCTTGCTCAGCCTGTGCTGCTGCTGTGGGCTCGAGGCCTCCCTCTTTAAAGCTCCTGCTTTCTGTCAGTCTACATCTACTACTAATGTAAGAACATAGCTGAAAAGCGAAATAGCTGCTTCTCCTCTAGAGAGTCTTGCTGAAATAGGCCTGCCCAAATTTAGTCTCATATCCGTGACAATGAGATTTGCTAAGTACTGAAAAAAAGAAAAGAAGAAGGTTTTAGCACTTACCTAAATATAAACCACACACTAGTAGAATCTGAATTAATAACAGTTTTTATAGCTTTTCTGCATTTATTTCCCCCCCCTTAAAGAAATTAAAATGTAGTGTAAAGTGTGTAGGAGGGAAGGGAAGAGAGAAGAGCTTGTCACACTCATGTAAAATACATATACTTTAGGGAGGGGTATCTATTTATATTCCCTTTTCTATGGAGTTGTATCTGCTGCTTTGTGTATTTGGTTAGATTCCTAACAAATTATTTTCTGTTATTTCCTGATGCTTTTCCTGTGATGCACAAAATCCACTTTTTTAAAAGTTTTTTCCATTTTGATTTAATATAGAGAAAAATGGGATACTTTTGAAAGTTAACAAGAACAATTTCAGGAGTGCTTTGTGTTGTATATTAAATAGCCATCCATTTCTGGAACACAGATACAGAATTGTAATAAAATGCAATGTGATTTAAAACAAGTTCTTCTACATCAAACTAAAAAGCTTCTGTACAACAAAGGAAACCATCAAGAAAATGAAAAGGCAATCTACTGAGTGGGAATAAATATTTGCAAATCATATATCTGATAAGGCGTTCATACCCAAAATATATAAAGAGGGCTTCCCTGGTGGTGCAATGGGTAAGAACCTGCCTGCCAATGCAGGAGACACGAGTTCAATCCCTGGTCCAGGAAGATTCCACATGTTGCAGAGCAACTAAACTATGTGCCACAACCGCTGAGCCTGAGCTCTAGAGTCCGCACAATGCAAATACTGAGCCTGCATAGTACAACTCCTGAAGCCCTCATGCCTAGAGCCAGGGCTCGGCAATAAGAGAAGCCACTACAGAGAGAAGCCACCCACTGCAGTGAAGAGAGGCTCCCACTCTCCACAGCTAACGGGAGTCCACACAAAGCAGTGAAGACTCAGGACAAAAGTAAATAAATAAATAAATACGTTAAATATACGTATAAAGAACTCTGTTCAAGTTTATATCTATTTCTGTTCCCTGTTTATACTCCCTTACATAACTTATTAGCAAAAAAAAATCTGATTAAAGATGAGGAGGAAAAAAATAAAATAAATAGAAATGAGCAGATCTGAATGGGTATTTTTCCAAAGAAGACATACAATGACCAACAGCTACATGCAAAGATGCTCACCATCACTAATCCTCAGGGAAACGCAAATTAAAACCACAATAATCACGATGTGAACCAATTCGAGAGAACCTTATGGTCCCAGTCTTCCCGTGTTCTCCTGTCACAAATGATTTTTGTTTGCCCTGGCTTAATCCAAATCTCTGCCTCTTATTATTCCTGATACAAAGGAATAAAGAGCACCACAAAAAGCCAAAAAATAAAACCACAATAAGGTATATCACTCACACCTGTTAGAATTACTATTATCCAAGTGGTAAGAATGTGAGAATGTGAAGAAAAGGGAGCCCTAATACACTGCTGGTGGAACATAAATTAGTGCAACCTCCTGTAGAGGTTCCTCAACAGATTAAAAATAGGACTATACATGATACAGCAATTCCACTTATGGGTATTTACCTGAAGGAAACAAAAACACTAATTTGAAAAGATATCTGCACCCTTACGTTCACATTTTTTTACAACAGCCAAGAAATGGAAATAATCTAAGTGTCCATCAACGGATGAACAGATAAAGAAACTATGGTGTGTATTATATATAGTATATGTTAATATAGTATTAACATATTAATTAATATTAATATATTAATTTAGAAATAAGAAGGATATTATTGGAAATTATTATGGAATAATATGGATATTATTCAGCCATAAAAAAGAGTGAAATCTTGCCATTTGCAACACATGATTAGACCTTGAGGTGATGGTGTAGTCACTAAGTCATGTTGGACTCTTGCAACTCCATAGACTATAGCCCTTCAGGCTCCTCTGTCCATGGGATTTCCTAGGCAAGGATACTGGAATGGGTTGCCATTTCCTTCTCCAGGGGATCTTCCCCAACCAGGGATCGAACCTGGGTTTCCTGCATTGGTGGGTAGATTCTCTACTGACTGAACCACCAAGGAAGCTCAGAAAGTGTTAGTCACTCAGTTGTGTTCAGTTGTTTTCGACACTTTGGGACCCCAGTGGACTGTGGCCTGCCAGGCTCCTCTGTCCATGGGATTCTACAGTTCTCTAAGAAGACTGGAGAGGTTCATCATTCCCTTCTCCAGGGGATCCTCCCAACTCAGGGATCAGACTCAGGTTTCCTGCATTGCAGGCAGATTCTTTATCAGCTGAGCCACGAGGGGACCTTGAGGGCATTACGCTAAACGAAATCAGTCAGAGGAAGACAAATACTGTATAATTGCTCTTATTTGTGAAATCTTAGAAAGAGATCATAGATACAGAGGACAGACCGGAAGTTGCCAGAGGGGTGGGGGTGAGGAGTGGGTGAAATGGGTGAAGTGGTTCAAAAGTACACACTTTCAATTACAAAATAATCACGTGGATGCAACATATAGCATGGGGATCATGGTTAATAACAGAGTATTGCATATTTGAAAGTAGGTAAGAGAGTAAATCTTAAAAGTCCTCATCACAAGGAAAAAACTTTTTGTACCTATGGATGGTGATGGACATATCGTGATCATTTCATAATACGTAACATACAATATGTAATATTATGCTGTACATCTGAAACTAATTAAATGGTGTATGTCAATTATAACTCAAAAAATTCTCAGAATCATAGGGAAACAAGCCTGCTCCAAAAGATGAGCTTCAGAAAAGCCATGGCCCTTCTACAAATGATCCTATCTGAGGATAAGCGAATGAAATGGATTTCTTTCTACTCTGGGTAACAAACTCCTTTAAAGAAAAGGGCTGAAATGGTTGGGGCGGAGGAAGAAAAAGAACTATTTGGCAAGTCTACTGCAGACTTGGTCACAGCTTCACAGTAAAAATGTGAAGTAAAGTTTATCATGAGGGATTCTGAGCAACTGGATGTAGGCTTCCCAAAAGACTATGACGGCCATGTCCATAAAACAGCAATTACAAATCATACATTCCCTAGGAACTGGGCCCACTCATTTTCAGGAAAAGGTTCTTCCTTTGTTCTGTCTTGTGTTTCCACAAGAATATAAACTCCAAAACAACTCTGTCTAATATCTTTACCATTATTACATCCCCAGAGCCTAGAATAACAGTACTAAGCAAAATGGATATATTTGTTGAATCAATGAGTGAATGAAGAATGTCCTGTAACCAACAGGATACTGTTTAACAGAATCTCAAAAGAGAAACAGAAAGATGCCTCCCAAAACATAAGCAAAATACTATATGCCAGAAACATGAGCAAAATACTATATGCCAATGCCACCCATATTCTGTCCCCCACCCCCAAGGACAGGCTGAGCAGAGTGCTGGAGACACTGTGGGTGGCGGGGAGGTCCTTTCCAACTTTGGAACTACCTGATTCTTCCACTTCACCAGCCGACGTTTATTGCGCCAAGAATGTGCTGAGCACCAGAAAACAGAGCAGCAAGCAGGCCATCAAGGAGTCTGCAGTCCAACAACTCCATCTGCACGTAGTGTCAAGTTAAGTGGGGACACCTTGGCCATAGTTTTAGAATTCACCATAATCCTACATGGGCTATTACCACTAAACTTAAATTTCTCAACTGATTATCTTACTCTCCAAATGCTATGCTGTTCCATATGGCAGTCACAGTCACATAAAACTATTTAAATTTAAATTAATTAAAATTAAATAAAATTGAAAATCTAGTGCTCCATATGTAGCTGGCTACAACACTGCAGCAGATATACAGAGCACTTTTCCATGCTCATAAGAAGTCTATTTGAAAGCACTGCCCTGGAACCTTTCTACTCAAAGTGCGGCCAGGGAGCAGCAGCAGCAGCAGCACCCAGGTGTTTGTTCAAAATGCAGACTCAGGTATCACACCTCAGACCTTCCTTATCAGAATCCGTGTTTCTAAAAAGAACCCGGGTGATCTGCATACATTTAAAATACAGAAGCACTTCTCCAGAGAACTACAACAATATCTATAAACTGTGTTGACTACATTTAAATAGCAGGTTTTTTACTCTAACAGATAATCTCAAGAGTTCCTACCTCCTAACTGAAAGATCCAAGTGTTCAGTTAAGTAAACAAGGAAAGAAAAGAGGCAGTCTCTCCTTTCTGCCAGAGAAAGGCTGCGCCTTCTCATCTGGGTTTGCTTTCCAGCTGATCCAGCATCGTTTCAGCCGAGGAAGAGAACCACCTAGACTGTGATGGGACCCTGTCTTTAGTTTATAGCTCACAGAGAACTTCTCTCACAGTGAATGATGGTCAACGACTCTACCCTTACACAGAAGACCATAAAGTCCTAAAAAAAAAAAAAAAAAAAAAAAAGACTACAAATGCGAATGTGAGCATTAGTAAACGCCCGTATATTAACATCTGTATGTAGCCTTAAAGAAATTACACTGGAGCTTAAAGGAAAGGAGCTGAGGGAAAGGTAAGGTTTTCTATTTTTAAAAACTGGGATATTTTCCCAGACTTTCAATGTTCATGTCATTGGATAGATCATTTGTAAAATAAAAATGCATGGGCAAATTCACTTTCGTACAGCACTTTCAAGAGAACACTATTTTTTGTAAGTATGGTTCAGCAGATTTTCAGTCCTTTCTAAATCATGGCTAACCTAGCCACTGGAAGTCTGTTTTTCTCCTTTCCCTGTAGGTTGTTCATAAATGCAATAACATCCATGGTGCTCTCTGTTCCCTAATGAATATCAGTTAGTAAACATCTTAAAATTTATAAAATCAGTTAGTATGATAAAAGAACTATAAATTTTTAAGTTATTTCAACATTGGAAAATTGACAGAACTTTCAGGCTTAAAGACATACTGCCCTTGGCCTGTCAAGGAAGAATTCAATCCCATAGACCGAGGGTGACTGATTTTTAGTCTGAAATTTCATAAATCAATTAAAAAAGTTGAAGATAGAGGTCCAATTTACAAAGCAACATAATAAGCCTTGCAGAGTAAAATATCTCAAATACATTTTACCTATAAATAATCATAATCCTTGGGCTTCCCTGGTGGCTCAATGGTAAAGAATCCACCTGCCAATGCAGGAGATGCAGGTTCCATCACTGATCTGGGAAGATCTCCTGAAGAAAGAAATGGCAACCCACTCCAGGATCCCTGCCTGGAGAACCCCATGGACAGAGAAGCCTAGCGGGCTACAGTCCAAGAGGTCACAAAGAGTCAGACACAACTTAGCAACTGAACAACAACAAATTATAATCCATAACTGTGAATAATAATGATCAATGCTTTTGTGTCTAATAATCAATAAACCCCTCCAGTAATACAGAGACGCATTTAGGATTTCGAATTTCAATGCAATAGAAAAAGCTGTATTTAAAAAAGAAAACAGAAGGATAACCTATTTTTACTAAGCAACAGAAAACATATTTAGCATGATAAAATGACATAAGATGAGTATGAGTAATGATAATTTGGTAAGTGAGTAATCTAAGTACATTATATTTCAGTACATACTCTTCACTCTAATAAAAGTCACACTTTGGAGAAGGCTGTATTTGAGGGTGCTGGCTATTATCTGGTCACTAGTAACTCTCTATAAAGCACAGATGTAGAAAGTATTTATGCACTACAAGACCCAGGAAAAGGTCAGCCAACCACTACACAAACTATTAGCATGTGCACACAAGTAGAGACTGCTCCATTAACTGGACACTTCTCCCCAAGTGATTAATAGTTACAGCTGTGCTCACCACAAATTCAATTTCACATAGTAATGAATCAGAGCCCAGTTTTTCTCCTTCGATTCTAATCCCTGGGGAAATGAGACTAGCTTCCCATTCCAGTCAACTGCAGAGGAGCTCTGTGAGCTGGGAACGGCAGCTCACCACATCGGGCAAGGAAAAACGTGAGCCAAGAAGCAGCCCACTGATCCTAACCCCAGGTGTCCGCCAGCGTGCAGAGCACTGGCTCTCACCCTGGAGACAAAATCCTAAGCTGCAGGAGTTGAATTCAGGTCTGTCTTTAAAATCACTGTTTTCCAAAGCTGGTTTCCTCTTCTCAGGCAGCAGGCTTCTCCACCTTGACCCACCATCCACTTCTCATCTGCGTCTTCTTCTCTCTGCTCTTGTGCTTCCCCTCCAGACTTGCCGCTTCTGATCACCACTGCTCTTCTGACTGCAAACATCCTAGCCTTGTCTTACTTCTTCCTGCTAGGAATTCACACTTCTAAAAACCCAATTTTATGTTTTCATTTTCTCCAGCTTTACTGATGTAGCTGATGCAGGGCACTGTGTAGGTCAAGGGAGTACAGCATGCCAGTTTGACACACCAGATTGAAAGCTGATCACCACTACAGCTTGAGCTAACACCTCTGTCACATCACATCATTACCACTTCTCTTTTGTGGTGAAAACATTCAAGATCGACTCTCTTAGCAGCTTCGAAGTATATCATACAATATTACTAACTGTTATCACGATGATGTATATTAGAGCCCCAGAACTTACTCATCTTCTAACTGAACCTTTGCACCCTTGGGCCACCTTCTCATTTTCCCCACCCGATAGCCCCTGGTCACCACTACTCTACTCTCTGGAAACCCAATTTTTAAATTTCTCTGACCTTCATTTCTTTTTAATTTTATTCCTAAAAGCAAATAAACTTTAAACTTTTAAAGAACTCCACAGTCTTGTTTATAGCAGGCTCTCTTCTGCCAAAGTCAACACAGATACGGTACGCTAGTACTAATATCAATTCTTACATATTTTATTAAATATTTTAATATTGAAACTATGAAAGAAATTTAATACTTAAGACATTGACATTTTAAATACTAATTCTTGTTTTAAAATCACAAATGCTAAGCAGCTGGAGTGCCCAGCAGTGATGAACCGCTGTGTGTCAAGACAGACGCCTGGCGCAGTGGAAAACAACAGCTCCAGTCAGCCTCCAGCCTGTCACAAGCCCCAGCAGGTCCATATTCGCGTTCAGTAGGTCTCACGCTCAATAAGAGCATCCCACAGTTCTACTAAGGATTCAGGCTGCAAGTCAACATGAGCAATGGTTCCAAGTATCTCTGAAAACGCAAATTTCAGCAAAGTCAACTTCCTGATGAGAGAGAAATAAATCTTGAATTATTCTCCAGGTGACACTCTCAACAGATCAGAAGAACACACCCCGGTGTGTACACTGAGGGAAAATAAACCCCCAGCAGAGACCACCTCAGCCCCGGTGCTCAGCCAGCCAGCGTCTGTCCGGGCACCCACGCGGAACAGGAGGAAAGCAGCCTGGGCTCTTTAAGAGGAGCTCCGCCCCTACTCCCATCCGGAGCCTCCACATCAGGTCTCTAAAACTACAGGGGTAGCCGGTCCCTCTTTCTTTCTATATAATACGTCCAAAAATGGGGAGAAACGGGGGATGGAATTCTGTGTTCCGGGGGGGGGGGGAATGAAAGGAAATAAAATTACAGGTAAGCACAATATTCTGCTTTCTACCTAAAAATAATTTGAAAAATCCAATGTCAGATGCCAAAATAAACATTCCAGGTGAAAGCCAGGGGAGGGACTGGGCGATGGCGCTCGGAGGGCAGGCGGTGTCTTTCGGGCGGCTGGGGAATTAAAGAACAGCTGGCGTGGGCAGCCCGGAATAAATGCGGAATGTGCTTCTCTGGTCGGGATTCAGCAGAACCTCATCCAGCCCCGGCAGTCGCGCACTGGGATGGTCGAAAGACAAGACTAGCAAGCAAAAGCAGTCAACCATACAGATGGATCATTTTACAGCAGCATTTTACAAGAGAGCGATATATAAAATCAATTTGCCTGCAGAGACCTACAAATAGAGATTACTCACAGAGGTTACTGTAGCTCCAGCAGTTACCCATTGATCATAGCAAATGCCCCGTTCATCAGCTTAACGCTTGAGAAAAGTTAGCTAGAAGAGAAGCTGGCTAATTCAACATCTGCCGTTCTAGTCAACTGGAAGCAAGTGAGTTTCAAAGGTCCTGGCAGCCCCGTGGCCCCGCACCGCGCGGGGAGGTGTCCACGGGCGCCCTGCGCTCGGGAGCCCGGCGGAGCCGCGGCCGCCGCTCCCTTCACAAAGGCGCGCAGCCTGCCCTCTCGCTCTCCCTCCGGCCTCTGCGCGCTCTCTGCCTTGGTAGCTTACCGAAACAAGCACCGTAGGGCTTTTCTATATTTGTGAAAACTACTTCCGAGGAGATAATGGAGCTGACGGGAGTGAGCTGTAACGTAACCGTTTCCCGGTGCAGCCGCACGAAGCCCGGCAGAGGCTGGGAGGACTGTACCATCCCGCGTGACATCAGAGGTGGGGCTGTCGCCGGGCTCACGCAGCGTTTTCTCGGATGCGAGGGCGACACGTGCAAGGGGACGGACGGGCTCCCTTTGAAAGGATTTAATTCTTGTGTTACTTCAACAGAAAAGGCAAAAGCCAACCTCATGTGGGACGACTGCCGTGGGAAGATTTCTATCCTGCTTTCCTGTTCCTCGGCTCAGGGCTAAATGACGCTGCCAGCTAAAGTCATTTTACTGATGACCGTATTACCATTCCTGCGATTAAATTCATATTTGACGGGTAATTGGTGTCAGTTGGAAAATGTGACATGATAAAATTCGAGTACATTAACATCTAATCTTAAATATGAAGACATAAACTTTTACATCACTAATGGTATCTTAGACGGACGCAGTACCTTTCAATCTCAATAAAAATACTAAATGTAAAAACTAGTAGTTCTATAGATGAGAAAAGCAAGGTGAAAAACAGCACAAGGTAAATAGCATAATGTAATAATACTGGCCCTTGGTCTTTGTAATGGAGGATAACACAAACATTAAAAATATCTCATGTTCTATAACCTTAATATTCCAACCAGTTTGAAAAAGCAAAGGCCAAGAATACAAAGCAATTGATGGTTATTTTCATTCATTCCATATACATTTACTGAGTACCTAACAAGTGCGAGATAATGTGCTGAGTTTAATTCGGAGTATATATATCTGATAAATAATATAACCAAAATAGAAAATATTTATCAAATACCTCCTAGTGCCAGGCACCACACTAAGCAGCTTTATTGTATTAACTCCTCTATTCCTACCAGTAGCCCTGTGGGAGAGCCACCATAACTAACCCACTGTACAGATAAGACCATTGAGACACAAGTGTGCAGCTTGTATGAGGTCACGTGGCTAACATCGGCACAGGCAGGATTCAGATGCAGACACTAAGGATGCAAAGTCTGCCCTTTCGGGTCCTAAAGCAGCACTGATTTCAGATCTAAAGCGGCACTGACCCCTGAGGGTGTCCTTGTCAAGTAAAAGGATTCCAAAGGAAGAAAACCGTTTTCAGGATATGGAACCACAGCAAGTCAAAAACACCAAGAAGACTGGCTCAAATATGAGAGGACAGAGGTAGAGGGCGCACCTAGAGTAAGCAAGCATTGGAGACAGTGAAACCGATGCCCAGGAGAGGAGTTCCAGTGTTCGCTGCTCTGGTGACCCTGGGCCAATGGCTTTAAACCTTTCAGCTTTGGTGTCCTCACTTCTTTTTTAAGTTATAAAAGCACAGTTACAGCGTACAATCCAAACCAGTAGTCTGGGCTCCATCACTTTCCAGTTACCTCCTCTTCGCAATTTATTTAACTACTCTGAGGGGATTCAGTTTCCTCATCCAAAAAATAAAGAAAACAATGAGGTTGTCCTGAAGATTAACTATTCATATAAATATATAAAGCACCCATAATAGTAACTAGCATACAATAAAAGCTCAAGATTAATTATCATTATTGTTACTTTAATCATTACTTTTAGCATTATTATCGCAGTTTTAAACTACAACTGGCAGCTTCCTCCCTTTTCAAAAACTTCTCCAAGAAGGGCTGCAGTTTTTCTAGAGTCGGTAGGAAAAGCAAGAAAGGACAACCACTGCTGGTTTTATACAAACCTTAACCCATCCATGAATCACTGGCCCCCTGTGAGATACAACCCGAAGCTGCTGGGTGAGCTTTCCAAGAAAGCTCCTTACAAGGGGAAGAAACTCAAATATATGAATGAGGGCGCTTAATAAAGTTACTGTGATCATATGAGGCAACATAACTAAGATGATCCCCTTGAATGGGACTACCAGTGACCGTGAGGAAAGGACGACTATCTCAACCACACAAAGGCCTCGGCTCCAAGCGTCTGGCATTTCACAATAGGCTTTAATTAACGATATCTTTGACTGAGATCCTAAAACTCACAGTTTTATTAGTAAAAAAGTAAAGTCCGACAATAAACATATTACATGCTGCCTAGTCTCCCGTGTACACTATTTTTAAAAAACATTCATATGGAAACAGCGCCTGAGTCTACAACTGGGCTGGCAGTGCCAACCGCAGAGAGAGGAAAGGCAGCAGGGTTGAGTGGGAGGCAGCGCCAGGGCACAGAGAGAGGATGCTGACGTCCTCGACGGTCTGGTTTTGATCTGTTTCTGAAATGCGATCTAATAAAGCTGCCACTACCCTTGAAAGACAGATAGTATCAACAATATTCAGACAATAGGACCACTAAAAAATTTACAGAAAAAATAAGAACTACACAGGCTTTCCAAAAAAAAGTTTATCAACCAATATTCTGTTTAAATCTCTTCTATAAGATAGCAACTTATTTTTCTAGAAACATCACTGACAAAATCAAGAAAGCTAAATTTATAAAATGTCCTTTTTCATTGAATAAAAGTATATATGAGCCAACCACAACCAAATGTTTTTTAATGAAGAATGAAATGTAAATCACAAGAGTACTTTGAGTGCTAACATCAAGTTGATATTGACTCTATCTTCTTATGTTCTATACTGACGCTCTGGCACTCTGGGCTCTGGTCTTGGAAGGCAGCCTCTCCCAGGGTAGCTACTTCCTGGAGACTGGGAAGGACTCCCCTGGGGGTAACTGCACTTCTGATGCACAAGCCGACCAACCCAGAGCCACAGCCCCAGCGTCTCCTCTCCCAGCCTCTCCTTCATGAGTCACTCCCTGTTCTAAATCACCCCAGGGCCTGGAGCTGGACAACTAGGAAGCACCCCTATAGACCTTAACCCTTGAAATCACATGTGTCCGTGTGACTTACCATGCCTGACTTCAAAGAAATCCTAAGTACAAATCCTATAAGAAAGTTTCAGGAGAAATGAATAATCAATTATTCTTGAGTAACAAAATTTCAAGTAAGTCCAACGTATGTCTAGACTTCATTGTCACTAGTGCTGACAAGCTCTAGGTAATAAAGTGCTATTTGATATAATGTGTTATTTCTCAAAAATTTCTAACAAAGCAATACACATAGACAAGCAAACTAATTGTTATCCAATTTAGTCCAATATTTTAGAAGTAAAAATTTTTACAAATTAAGACTTGTAAAAAATTGTATAATGCCAATCTTATCACCACCAGCATATGAAATTTTATTATTTGCTTTTATTAATTACTAAATCCATGAGGAGTCAGTAAGATTATCAGAACTGGTAACAATAGTTCCTTATTTGAAATAACTTTCTTTTATTTAGCAAATTTCAACAAATAAGAAGTCAGTTTTCCTACCTCAAGTTATTTATCTTTTAATTCTGGTTGTTAGATGTTACAAAAAATACTCATGACAATTTCAGGATTATAAAATTTTAGTTTTTACCTATTAGTCTATTGTTCCTGCTATGTGCTCAGCCGCTAAATCATGTCTGACTCTTTGCAGCCCCATGGACATTAGCCAACCAGCCTCCTCTGCCCATGGAATTCTCCAGGCAAGAACACTGGAGTAGGGTGCCATTTCCTATTCCAAGGGATCTTCCTGACTCAGGGAAGTGTCTCTTGCATCTCTGGCAGTGGCAGGCAGATTCTTTACCATTGTGCCACCTGGGGAGCCCTTTACTACAAAGCAGACACCCAATTAACTGTTTCATTTAATCCTTAAAATCCGCTAAGAAGTAGAGATCAGGTGTATCTAAATATAAGGCAATCCAAAGGACAAAAAGTTGTTGGCTACACTGAATATATACACTTTAGGGATGTAGATTAAATAACCAAGTAGCTTCCCATAATATTTTATGTTAATAGCATACCTATACAAAATCATGGAGAAGGCAATGGCACCCCACTCCAGTACTCTTGCCGGGAGAATCCCATGGACGGAGGAGCCTGGTGGACTACAGTCCATGGGGTCGCTAAGAGTCGGACACGACTGAACAACTTCACTTTTACTTTTCCCTTTCATGCACCGGAGAAGGAAATGGCAACCCACTCCAGTATTCTTGCCTGGAGAATCCCGGAGATGGCGGAGCCTGGTGGGCGGCCGTCTATGGGGTCGCACAGAGTTGGACACGACTAAAGCGACTTAGCAGCAGCAGTAGCAGCATACAAAATCAAATACTACATAAAATAAAAACACTTGCTTTTATTCACTTACGTTTCAGAGAATTATCTTAGTAAAGCTTTTCACATGCAATTTGTCATTAGAATCTTTGTTACAGTATCATTTTGAGTTATATCACATCTTGGGTTCCGCCTTAAGTTGACACACAGCCATTTTTAAATCTGTGTGATGATATAGCTGGAAATTCTATCCTAATGCACAGAATCCATTAACAAGAGTGCTAAACTCACTGTCTGGCCCATAAAAGTCACTTTTAAAAGCCAGTTTACAGTGACATCCAACACCTACAACTCCAGGATTATTTCTTCAGGTATAATTGCTAATTGTGTGTTAAGATTGCTTTCTCCTCTTTTTTTAAACCTATTTTAGTGATCTCTGTAAGCATCCCAATGGGAATTATCTGTAGTTATTTCAAGCTAATATGTATTCTCCAAAAGTTCTTTGTTACTCAAAAACAATCAGAACAACCCTGATTCAGAAATGGTAAAAGCCTGAATATAAAGCCACTCCTTTTCTGATAAGTTTTTAAGGAAAACATCCTTACCCTAGTGTGGGGATATAGAGAATTTTTTTTAATTTTATTGAAGTTCAGTTGATTTACAGTGTTGTGTTTAATTTCTGCTGCAATATCCTCTTTTTATATTCTTTTCCATTACGGTTTATCAGACCTATTGGATATAGTTCCCCATGCTATACAGTAGGACCTTGTTGTTTAAACATCCTACACATTAACATAATAGTTTGCATCTGCTAATGTCAAACTCCCAGTCATTCCTTCCCTTTCCCCCACTACCCCGTTGGCAACCACAGGTCTGTTCTCTATATTTGTAAGTATGGTTTTGTTTCATAGATACGTTCATTTGTGTCATTCAGATTCCATATATAAGCGATATCATACAGTATTTGTCTTTATCTTTCTGACATACTTTGCTTAGTATGATCATCTCTAGGTCTATCCATGCTGCTGCAAATGGCATCAGTTCATTTGTTTTTATGGCTTAGTAATATTCCATTGCATATATACACCACATTTTCTTTATTCATTCATCTGTCGATGGACATTTGGGTTGTTTCCACGTCTTAGCTATTGTAATTATTGCTGCTGTGAACATATGAAAGCGTGTATCTTTACAAATTATAGTTTTGTCTGGGTACATGCCCAGAGGTGGGATTGCTGCATTATATTGTAGCCCTACTTTTAGTTTTTTGAGGAACATCCATATTGCTTTTCACAGTGGCTGCACCAATTTACAGTCCCAGCTCCAGTGTAAGAGGATTCTAGGATAGAGAGGATATTAACTCCCTTTTACAGATAAGAGCACAGAGAGAGTTTAAGCCTCCAGTTAACACACAATCAGAAGATAAAAGAAGGATAAGAAATATCCCTCAGACCAAAATTTAAAAAAAAAAAAAAGGAAGGAAAAGGAATTTAGTTGGCAGCCCAAACATGAGTATTCGAAGGGCAGAAGGAAACAAAGCTTCTGCTTCACATTGGGCTGTATTTTATTCTTGTCTGTTCCTCTACCACATGGTGCAAATTTAAACATTTTCCTCTTGTTGCTCCCATTAGTTTATTTACAATAATACTTATCTTCATTTTTATTACCTAAACCATGTAAACATCATTTATAATGAGCACCCAACATGCCGTTTATAAATAGGAATATAATTCAGTTATTGTTGACTAGTCTGATTATTCCCAATACTATCTTAGGTAGATTTTTACATGAACACCAGCTAATCAATATTACTCAGAATATAATCAAAATATAAGCCTCACTGACCCAAAGGCAACTTCCACAAAGTAAGTGATTTGTGTCTGTCTTGCTCACTCCTGTACTCCCATGTCATTGAGACATCTAGGAAGTATAAACGTCAGACTGCAAAGTCAGGTCATGATGCAAAACACTCAAGGGAATTTTTCTATGTGGTGGACAAGGAGAATTTCTATGGTCAGTCGGGAAACTGCCTTCCTCATGTTTGAGGCTGGGATGGAAATAGGACCCAAGGTGCCAGGACAGCATGGAGCAGAAGGAATGATTCAGAGTCAGGCTAAAGGGGTGACTGCAGCAAAGGTAGAACTTGAAAGCAAATTCTCGGAGGAATTGAATCTTCCTCAAAGTATAAAAGCCAATAATTATCCAAATGGCATTTAAGTAACTAAAGTAGCCAGAAGGACCCTAGGATCCGCACTCATCAAGCCGGCTCCTGGCTAGCCTTTAGTCAAATTAAGACTGTAATTTTGTCTCCTGGAAACTCCTTTACTTATTTCCCATTTCTTTTATTTTCTTTCTTTCAGTAAGAGATACTGTTCATAAATGCTCACCATGTTTGGACAAGGAATTCTGCTTTCCTGAGCCTCAGTTTTCACCTATTACTTTAAAATATTTTGTTAAAAGTCAAGTTTTCCAGCCTTTTGTACTCAATAAAATAAAAATTTGCAGTTAATTTTGAACATGATTTGAACAATTAATTACTGTGGACAAACAAGATGTTTACTTCAAGGGGTGCTGTAAGATTAAACTGAGAAGGTTGCCTGGAAAAGTGAACTGAAAACTACAAGATGGTGTCCAGATCTGACATCTACCCAGAGCCCAGTCCATCTCACACTTCCGCTGGGTGGAAATGCTCATCATACGGAGACTACCAGACAGGAAAAGGGGGCTTCCCAGGTTATGCAGTGGTAAAGAATCCACCTGCCAGTGCAGGAGACGCAGGAGACCTGGGTTTGATCTCTGGGTTGGAGAAGGAAATGGCAACTCACTCCAGTATTTTTGCCTGGAAAATTCCATGGACAGAAGGAGCCTGGCGGGCTACAGTTCATGGGGTTGCAAAGAATTGGACGCAACTGAGCAACTGAGCAACATACAGGAAAAGGGAAAGATGTCAAGAAACCAGACCACTGAGGCAAAGGTCTAGAGCTGGACTGGGATGACAGAACAAGGAGAAAAAAACAAAGTAACTCTAGGCCAGTTTGTATTCTTTAACTACAGCAGAGAGAAAGCCAAACGAAGTAAATTTAACCGAGTAAAAGGTGTCAACAAAGCTACATTCCCATCTGTGTTGGCAAAAAGACTACCCACCTTATGATAATGATAACATAGTGAGAAAAACACGCCACGTAAACCACAGCTAGAAGCTGGTCCCATACAGTCTAATTGGCTCACCTGGGTGGAGGTTTCAGAAGTCCAGAAGGGATGGGAGTCTCAGGCTGAGAGTGGGAGGGAAGAGTCAGAGTTTTGTCCAACAGGCTCTAGAGAGCCCTTGGGAACTGTCTCGCCCTTCCCCACAGACAGGGTCAAGTCCCTGCCATTCACAAGCCACCTCACCTGCCACGGTCACTCCTGGAAGGCACTACCTGGACTAAGCACACAGATTCTCTCTTTCTCAGGGACCTGCAAGGGGTATGAGCAATCAAGGGCAGCCTACTCTCTGAACTGTGCCTACTGCTACCAGGAAATCGGGTCTGTCCAGAGAAGCAGAAAAAAACGGAGTCGATAACATCTAACTACCTGACGGATGTCCCATGTTACACACCCAGCGTGCCCAAACCAGTGAACGTCCCTATAAACCTAGCTCCAGGGAGAGAATTCCTTTTTCTCTCCTTTTTCACCATTTCCCCTCCAGTCACTTTAGTGCTGTACTTCAGATCCTCGTACATTCCCTCTTCTCTCCCATATCTTTCATCCCCAAGACTATTATTTTCTTACAGTCTCATGCATCTATCCCTCCATTTACATCCTTATTACTAGCTCTTCCTACAACAGATACCATCTCTTCTCCAGGGCGCTTCAGGAATTAACTACTGATCCTAAACAGCCTACCCACCTCAACACGAATTCATACCGTCTAATACACTCTAAGCAACTTCACTGGATTAATCTTCCTAACACACTTTTCCTATGGCACTGTTGTTACTACTGTCCCCTATATACCTAATCCTTCCCCCAAACAAAACAGATTTTAAATGGATCCCCAATGCAACTAAACTAAAGCTGTAATTCTTGAACTCAGGAATCGGTAGACTTTTTCTGTAAAGGACCAAACAGCAAATATTTTGAGCTCCATGGGCCACACAGTCTCAATGCAAATACTCAATTCTGCCGTTATAGCAAAAACAGTCAGAGATAATCTTAAATTAACCCATGGCTGTGTCCCAATAAAACATCTTCTATTAAAACAAAGATAAGAGATGAGCAGGATTTGGCCCAAGGGCCATAGTTTACCAACTCCTGCTTTGTAAATCCTGTCACTCAAGACCCTTAGCAACCTGGCCACTAACTACCCTCATCTTATTCCCATACTGCCATCCCAATGGCTCTGTGTATCAGATTTTTCTTTTAAAATAAACACATTGCTGTTGTTGTCTAGTCATTAAGTTGTGTTCTACTCTTTGCGACCCCATGGACTGTAGCCTGTTAGGCTCCTCTGTCCATGGGATTTCCCGGGCAAGAATACTTGAGTGGGTTGCCATTTCCCTCTTCAGGGGATCTTTCCTACCCAGGGATCAAGCCCACATCTCTTCACTGCAGGCGGATTCTTTACCACTGAGCCACTGCTGCTGCTGCTGCTGCTGCTAAGTCACTTCAGTCGTGTCCGACTCTGTGCGACCCCATAGACGGCAGCCCACCAGGCTCTGCCATCCCTGGGATTCTCCAGGCAAGAACACTGGAGTGGGTTGCCATTTCCTTCTCCAACGCGTGAAAGTGAAAAGTGAAAGGGAAGTCACTCAGTTGTGTCTGACTCTTCGCGACCCCATGGACTGCAGCCTACCAGGCTCCTCCATCCATAGGATTTTCCAGGCAAGAGTACTGGAGTGGGTTGCCATTGCCTTCTCCGACTGAGCCACTAGGGAAGACCCATAACAAACACACAGCAAGTAAAATTAAGAATGCTATAAGAAAAGTACAGTTTTACAAATTAAAACACTGAGAACAGAGTGGTGAAGCAGCTTCCAGCCAGGACCGGAAGCCAGGAAAAGAGACACGACCTACTGCTGCCTCTCTGTTGGTCAACTCAGTGTCCCCCCCAAAGGGCAAAATCACAGCAGACTTTGTTTCATTCCCTCCTCCCCAGACTCTCTCTGACCATCTGTTATGTCCCCACTCAAATCCCCCTTCTCACTGAAGTCCTCCAGGCTTGACCCAACTCACATTGACCACTCCCTCTCATTCATTCTTAAAGCACATATTGCTTCTTTTCTTTGGGTCCTCATATGTTGATGCTTTCAAACTGTGGTGCTGGAGAAAACTCTTGAGAGTCCCTTGAATGGCAAGGAGATCAAACCAGTCAATCTTAAAGGAAATCAACCCTGAATATTCATTGGAAGGACTGACGATGAAGCTGAAGCTCCAGTAGATGAAGCTACTTTGGCCACCTGATGGGAAGAGTCGACTCACTGGAAAAGACCCTGACCCTGGGAAAGACTGAGAGCAGGAGGAAAAGGGAGCGAAAGAGGATGAAATGGTTGGAAGGCATCACCGACTCAATGGACATGAGTTTAAGCAAAGTCCAGGAGATAGAGAAGGACAGGAAAGCCTGGGGTGCTGCAGTCCACAGGGTCACAAAGAGTTAGACATGACTCAGCGACTGAACAACAAAACATTCATGATCTCATACTGTCTTCCCCATCTACTTATGTTGCATTTTCATAGATTAGGTAAGTACTGTAGTGTTTAGAAGTTAAAAAATATTCATTCATTTTTTACTAGGATGATGATGTCAATTTACAAGGCAATCCATGGATATATGGACCTAAAATAATTTTCATCAAACCCCACATTTATAAAGATTATACTAGGTGGTCTCTGTATAGTAAATATATCAATTTCATGGAGAAAGAAACTAAAAGTGTAAGCTCCCTTTGACTTTTCCAGTATGAGGTACTTTTTGCAAAAACAATAATGACTATAAATTCACTAATTCAAGTACTTAAAAGAGGTTATTTTATGAGAAACACCCCCTTAATGTCGTTGATTTAGGATAACAGTTGAATCTGTAGGACTAGGAAAATATAATCCTCAGAGAAATGGTTCTTAACTTTTTTGGCAGTACAGATCTCTTTGAGAAAGGTATGGCTCCTCTCCCAATAAAACATCCAGATAAATATTTATACAAACTTTGCATTAAATGTCTGGGGGCTCACAGACCCTCTGAAGTTAAGAAACCCCCTTCATGTTAGGCATTCATAGACCTCACTCACCTAAGAAATTTTCCTTTTAATTCAAGTTATTCAAATTTCAATGCACCAAGAGGACCTGGCATCAATTTTTTTCCCCATTTTTATAGAATCTTATACCCAAATTAGAAGATGTCAGAGGGGAGAGGGGAAATGACAGCAATGACAGAGATTGCATTTCACTTCACTGTCTGCAAGGAAAGCGTGGTGACTAGACACACATCACTCAGGAGGAGCAACACACGTTACCACAAGCCCCTGCACAGCAGAGGCGGCAATTCCACCTCCTAAAACACCCATGCTGAGAAACTCAGCAGGTGCAACTAATTATAAAATGTCTCTTTAAAATTCAAATTTGGAAATAAAAATGAGATCTTAAAATAAACACCAATGGAGTAACACACACACACACATTGTAAATAATATTAATGATACATACATAGCTGCTGAACTTAATTCCCTTTTAAGTAAGACCAATCTGTTAAATGCTTTGCTAAATAGGATTTAATTTTTATATCTTTTCCACTCAGCACACGACAATGACAGCAAGATGTCACAAAAATCTAAATTTTAAGACTGAACATAAAATAGCTGGGGCTTCCCAGATGGCTCAGTGGTGAAGAATCTGCCTGCCAGTGCAGAAGACATAGGAGATGCAGGTTCGATCGCTGGGTAGGGAAGATCCTCTGGAGAAGGAAATGGCAACCTGATACAGTATTCTAGCCTGGAGAATCCCATGAACAGAAGAGCCTGCGGGATACTGTCCATGGGGTCGCAAAGAGTCGGACATGACTTTGCAGCGTGTATACATAAGTGTTACCCGGTAAGGCGCGGCGGCGGGTGGAGGTTAAAGACACGTAGCAATGGTGGTTCTTAGGTCTGCCCTCAGCCACGCCCTATTGATGCAGGGAGGAAGGCAATTCAATTCTGACTTCATGTTGAAAACTGTTTCTTCAACTTGCTTTTGGCTGCTTTTATTATTATAATCATACTTAATGCCTTGCCTGGAGGATCCTGCCCCTCTGCTTGAATGTAAACTAAAGTTTTAGCCTTTGTTCAGCTCAGAGACAGCTTGTCCCTACCCACCAGCGAATAGAAGAGATTAACACACCCTTTTCAAAGTCAGGCCATTCTCTTGGAGATGTTTTGCAAGGCTGAAGACCCTTTCACTTGACCTCCCCACTGCCTCTCCCTCTCCATTCTGCTTCCAACTTTAATTCGTCATTGCTTCTTTCCCTCTGATCTATAAAAGAACCTGACATCCAGACGGCAATAAGATGGTTATTTTAAGCGCTAGCCTGCCATCTTCTCCGTCAGCTGCTCTCTGATTCAAGTCTCTTCTTTGCTTCAACACCTCCTCTCTATTGGCCTGTTGTGCAGCAAGCAGAGCGAGCTTGGACTCAGTAACACCATTACTATTACACTATGCTGCTGCTGCTAAGTCACTTCAGTCGTGTCCAACTCTGTGTGACCCCACAGACGACAGCCCACCAGGCTCCTCTGTCCCTGGGATTCTCCAGGCAAGAACACTGGAGTGGGTTGCCATTTCCTTCTCCAATGCATACATGCAAGCTAAGTCGCTTCAGTCGTGTCCGACTCAGTGCGACCCTATGGACAGCAGCCCACCAGGCTCCTCTGTCCACAGGATTCTCTAGGCAAGAATACTGGAATGGGTTGCCATTTCCTTCTCCACTATAAAACGGTCAAAATCAAACTGTCTGTAGAGGTAATGACCCACTCTGAATAGGTAAATTTATGAATTCAGACTTGCTAAAACAAGCAGATTCCAATCAAGGTAACCAGGTATTATCTCAGTAACATTTAGTGAAAGAAAAACCTATACATAAACTGGAGCCTTTCAGAATCACTGGTTCAAAGACTGTAAGGTACAGTGGGGACCCCCCACCAAAGAATGAGGTCATCAGTCAAGTTGATAGGGGTTATATAAAGCTTCTCAAGATACACACTTTCAATGGCTGTGACTTGCTGAACTTATTTAAGGCCTTCCACGATCACAGCTCCACCTGCAATGCAGGAGACCCCGGTTCGACTCCTGGGTCAGGAAGATCCGCTGGAGAAGGGATAGGCTACCCATTCCAGTATTCTGGGGCTTCCTTGTGGCTCAGCTGGTAAAGAATCCACCTGCAATGAGGGAGACCTGGATTCCATCCCTGGGTTGGGAAGATCCCGTGGAGAAGGAAAAGGCTACCCACTCCAGTATTCTGGCCTGGAAAATTCCATGGACTGTAGAGTCTGTGGGGTCATAAAGAGCTGGACACAAATGAGCGACTTTCACTTTCACGATCACCACTTAATCCACTTTATCTGAGCCCCTTTCCGCCGTCCTCCAACACTTCACTCCATCTCCCAAGAACAGAACATCCTCCCCATTCTTTCTATATATTCAAACACTGCCTAGCCTGCAAGCTACAGAACGAACGAGCGTCCCTCCCAGAAGCCTCTGCGCGCGCCGTCACCAAGGCACGGAACGAACGAACGTCCCTCCCAGAAGCCTCTGCGCATGCCGTCACCAAGGCACAGAACGAAGGACCATCCCTCCCAGAAGCCTCTGAGCGCGCCCTCACCAAGGCACAGAATGAACAAGCATCCCTCCCAGAAGCCTCTGCACGCGCCCTCACCAAGGAATAGAACGAACGAGCGTCCCTCCCAGAAGCCTCTGCGCGCGCCCTCACCAAGGCACAGAATGAAGGACCGTCCCTCCCAGAAGCCTCTGCGCGCGCCCTCACCAAGGCATAGAACGAACGAGCGTCCCTCCCAGAAGCCTCTGCGCGCGCCCTCCCAGAAGAACGAGCCTCTGCGCGCGCGCCCTCACCAAGGCACAGAATGAACAACATAAGAGCCTATGTCTGTCTCCATGCAGGATCATTAGCGTGGAGTTAGTCACTGGCTCATGAGATGCACACCAACTATCTGGCACTCAATCACACATCTTCTATTTAATGGCTCCAAGTATGAATGTATCTTGCCTGTAAAGTTCATTAACTTTTCATAATCAGCAATTAGCAGTGTCGAGTACATAGCAAATGCTCAGTAACTATTTGTAGAAATTAACCAAATGTATTAAACAAGAAAAATTCATTTCCTGACCCTCCTCTTCTCCCCCACTATATCTAGATACAAGAACCAAGCCTATACAAATCTCAGCTCCCAAAGAATTCTGGGGAACTTCCCACCACAACAAAGTCTCTAATCATTTTTTTTTTTTCTTTAACCAGAAAATGAAAACAGGGTCTCAATCTCAATTCTATTCATTTTGACAGGACTAACTCAGAGTTCACCACACAGCTGTTGCAGGGACAGCTGAGGGGCCATACTTAACATGTTGAACAATTCATCATTGGAAGGGGTAGCTCTCTAAACTGCTTTTCCTGGTAGAGCTGGGCTATGCGCTGAGTGGTCCCTACTCCCCTTTTAACCAATAGAAACATTTTCTCAGTTTGCAACATTCCTGATGCACTGAAATAAAAGTTGAAGAGTTGACCCTGGCCTCAAGGACACCACTGTCTTATCAGTGAACCAAGGCTGACGGCACACTGCAATATATGAAGAGCATAAGGAAAAGAAATGTTTGGGGGAGGCACAGACAAAGCAGCCATGGAAAAGGGTACCGGGTCTTGCTCACTGTTACTCTGCATCTTGCCAAAAAACCTTCTCTAATGCTACAATGTTGAAAGCAAATAGCAATTTTAATTTATGTTTCAGTGTTTTATGTATTTTTTACTTCTGTCATCTTCCTCGCATTTTAATTTCCCTCTGCTGAAATGTAGGAAGTGGGTTGTTGAAAATTACACTGCAAGGAAAGGAGGCAAGCTGGGTGCTCTGATTACAGTGGGTAAAAAATGTAGACGTTTCAGTACCCTACTTATCTAGAGTCTGCTTTCCTCCAACTTCATTGCCCTAATGCTGCCAAGCGAAAGGAGCAGGTACTAAGCAATCCAGTGCCTCAGGCCACACCTGCTGTCCCTGCCAGAAGAAACTGCAAGGAGCTGTTGCGCTGATCGACATCCCTAAAGAAAGAATGAGCGGGAAATCCTATCAACCAGCAGCTTCATTTTTTTAAACAGAAAAACTATGCCTTCAAAATGATGTCGCCATAGAAGCCCAATATGTAAAGCAGGTAAAAGAGGGGGTGCTGGACTTCCCTGTGGTCTGGTGATTAAGAATCCACCAGCCAGTGCAGGGGACACGGGTTCTATCCCTGGTTGAGGAAGATTTCATATGCTGTGGGGCAACTAAGCCAGTGTGCCACAATTACTAAAGCCCACACTCTAAAGCCCATGCTCCACAACGAGAAGCCACCACAATGAGAAGCCCAAGCACCGCAACTAGAGAGTAGCCGCCTTCACTGCCACCATAGAAAGCCTTCGCACAGCAACGAAGACCCAGTGCAATCAAAAATAAACAAACATTTTTTAAAAAGAGGGGATGCCTTTGGTTAACTGGAGTAGGGCAGGGATTCATACCACCATCACCTCATTTCCCAATGCTAAGGGAAACACAAAGACCATGGCTTCAAGATTTTTTAAACAGTGAAGCCAGAAGAGTCAGTTACTCAATATCATATTACTGATTAATGACAAAGTCAGAATCACAGTCCACTTTCATCTGAAGTCAGTAGGCTAGCAATTGGGGCACAGGGACATCACACTGTGATTCTTTGTGAGGCTATAGGATGGGGTGGGAAGACATGGGCTCTGAAGTTACGCTCAAACGGACATGCCAGTTCCATGCCTTAAGTGTTACTTGAGGTTAAATTATTTAAACCTCACTGAGCCTCATCTGTGAAATAAAGGGGGTTGGAGAACTAGCATCAGAGGACTCTTCTGAGGGTTAAAGAAAAACCAATATAAAAATTTCCTGGCAGAGTATCTTTTACATAATAGGTGTGTGTTCCCAGGTGGCTCAGTGGTAAAGAATCAACCTGCCAACATAGGAGATGCAGGTTCGTTCGATCCCTAGATCAGTAAGATCCCCTGGAGAAGGAAATGGCAACCCACTTCAGTATTCTTGCCTGGGAAATCTAATGGAAAGAGGAGCATGGCTACAGTCCATGTGATCACAAAGAGTCAGACACAAATGAGTGACTGAGCACACATACAACATACACACATAAAACACAGACCTCAAGATTGAACCAAAAAATTAAGAAAAATATCCCATTCACTTTGTCAGTCATAATTTAACACAGGACAAAATGAGGCAACAACTAAAAAGTTATCAGAAACAGCCAATTTAGGATCTTCTGTATTAGTCTTTCAATTACGACAACAGTACTGAGGTCTTCAAAAGTTTTTGCAAAATTTATATATGAGAAAAAAAAAAAACAGACTAGCTTTCATATATTATTTAATGCATCTTATATTCAAGCATTATTATTATCAGAGCGTGTCCGTCTGAGAATATAGCTGGTTAATATTTCTATTTCAAAAACATGAATGTTTTTACCATGGAAATTCCAAATCTTTAATTTCGTAACATCATAATGAGATTAAAATACCACAGATTTAAGGTATATTTGTACACCATTGGAATTTTTATAAACCTTCAGATTAGATTAAGCAGAAAGAACAAAGGCATACTAATTGACTTCCAGAACAAATCTGAAAGAAATCTGTAGCAGGAAAAGCAAACAGCACTTGACAATTTGAGAACTGCCACTAAAATGTGTTACACACTCTATCCAGCAGAGGGAGGTGTTTAACTATTAACAGAACTCAGACCTATAGCTTCCTACTTGAACTTCTTTCCAAGCTTTCAGGAAAATTTTATATATATATGTCATACATATATATAGTTTTATATATATATATATATATATATATATATATATATATATATATATAAACTAATTGAAGAAAAACCTAGAAATCTGCCATGAGGTATCTATAATTAGGTTAAAATGATATCAAAATATGGTCCACCTTTCAAGATCTTCAAGGACTTCCCTGGTGGCTCAGCTGGTAAAGAATCCACCTGCAACGCGGGAGACCTGAGTTCAATCCCTGGGTTGGGAAGATGCCCTGGAGAAGGGAAAGGCTACCCACTCCAGTATTCTGGCCAGGAGAATTCCGTGGACTGTATAGTCCGTGGGGTCACAAAGAGTTGGACACGACTGAGTGACTTTCAGTATCACTTGTGCCAGAGAACCTGTTGCACCCTGGGTGCAGGACTGCCCGAGAAGGAACAAAGGGGCACCAGGCCCAGCTCCACCTGGCCAGGCCTGCTGCTGTCCTGAGCGGCCTCCCAGCCTCACTTATGCCTAATGCTGAAGTCCAAAGAAGGGGTGAACAGTGCCTAATTTCATCACATTCTGTGTGTGTGTGTCAGTCACTTCAGTCGTGTCCAACTCTGTGTAACCCTATGGACTGTAACCCACCCAGCTCCTCTGACCATGGGATTCTCCAGGCAAGAATACTGGAGTGGGTTGCCATTCCCTTCTCCAGGGGATCTTCCCGACCGAGGGACTGAACCGAGGTCTTCTGCATTGCTGGCGAACCGAGGTCTTCTGCATTGCTGGCAGATTCTTTACCGTTTGAGCTACTTGGGAAGCCCTCACATTTTTTAAACCGTTATCTTGTTGCTCAAGGCATGCTAGTCCTTGAATTAAATACCTCCCTCTGTCGTGCTCATAAAAAATTCTCCCTTAGCAGTAAATACATACTCAATTTTAGTTTGAGAGACCCAGTTACTGTCCCATCACAGTGACAAAAGTCCAAAGTGGGTGCCAAGCGGGAAGGGACACAGGGCAAGCAAACCCCACATGTAGAGGTCAGCAGCCATCTACCCCGAGTGATTTCAACAGTCATTATGATCATTTCAGATCGTGCTGTTGACCTAAACAACTGTATACAAACACACACACGCATATCTGATACATGCAGACAGAGATATTGAAACGCACACACATCTATGTCTCTATTTTACTGCATTCGGTCACCTCCCAACTGCTGGACACTCCAGCTCTCAGCATCTCACAGGCCCCTCACTTCTTCACACGCTTCCACAAGTCCCCTGTCCTCCCCCCAGGCCAAAAACAGTCTCCCTTTTCTTCAAAGACCTTCTCAAG
This sequence comes from Okapia johnstoni, assembly GCA_024291935.2. Classification (NCBI taxonomy): domain Eukaryota; kingdom Metazoa; phylum Chordata; class Mammalia; order Artiodactyla; family Giraffidae; genus Okapia; species Okapia johnstoni. Next base: position 33,384,157 of record CM044327.1, on the reverse strand, counting down.
CATTTCCTCCTGCTGGTTTTCTCCCAAAAGACTGACCGACCTCAGCCATCTGATGCCGCTTCAGGAACACTGCGAAGAATGGACTTTCCCAAACTGAAGCCCCTCCTGTCAGAGTGGAGCCCTTGTGACCAGCTGAGCGAAGCCCCTGCATCCGGTACGAGAAGACGAGTGACACCAGGGAAGTCTGGGAGGCGCGGGTGGGCTCCTGGGCCACCTCTTCTTCCCGTCCTTGCAGCTCAGGGCAACTCTACAAATATTCCAACAGCTGATGGGAATAGAAGCAGGGGACCCTCTGGGGTGACCTCCCACCCCCAACCCCTCATTGAGCCACAGCACAAAGGATGTCACGTCTAGCCCAAAGCCTCTCAGCAATCATCAACTCTGGCCTCACCCTTGAAAAGCTCATGAAGTTGCACCAGCTCCCAGAAAGCAGCAGGGAACAGATGCCAGAGAAGCAAGGTCAACTATCTTCTTTCACTATATTGATAAACAGATCACAGAATCCAGATCTTAATTCCCGGCCAAGGGACTCCTCCCACTATTCACACGTTCTCCTATACCCTATCCAACACCCTAAACTCTTGTCACAAATGCAAAACCCCTGCAGTAAGTGACACTGTGCAAACTGTCTTACACTGTTCTCTGGACCCTCCCACCCACAGCCCACGTGAACTCCCGGCTGAGTGACAAAGCCTAAGCCCCCTGTGCTAGAGCAGGGACACTTCCCTTGGGCCGCACTGGGGTCCTGAACCAACGGACCTCCCCTGACCTGGCTGCATCACTACCGGAGACCTCCTGACTGTTACTGGGGATGCATTCAGCAGGCACTGTCAGCGTTTCCGTTTCCCCAGCAGGCTGCTTCTGCAGCACTTAAGACAGTTTTAGCCACTTATTTAATCCACTTGGAAAAACAAAAAACAAGTGGGAAAAGGTATGCCTATCAATCAAATTCAAATAAAATCACTGTCTTATTCTGTCTACTACCTTTCCCTATGGTCTTTTTTAAAAAAAATTTTTTTTTTTTTTTTTTTTTTTTTTAATTTATGGCTGCTCTGGGTTGTCACTGCTGCAAGCAGGGGCTACTCTCGCTGTGGTGCACAGCCTTCTTACTGCAGTGGCTTCTCCTGTTGCAGAGCTCGGGCTCTAGGGGGTGTGGGCTTCAGTAGTGTAAGTAAGTTGTAAGTAGTAAGCATGTAAGTTCAGTAGTTGTGGTCCACGGGCTTAGCAGCTCTGCAGCATGTGGGATCTTCCCAGACCAGAGATGGGATCCATGTCTCCTGCATTGGCAGGTAGAGTCTCAACCACTGGACCACCAGGGAAGTCCCCCTATGGTCTTTTGAGTTTGGGTCATGTTTCCATGATAGATGAACAGTCAACATAAAGAAACTTCGAGAGTATTCTTGAAGTGATAAAAATGTGCCATTTCTTTCTGAAGATTTTTAAAAGTACTTTTCAAAAGTCAACATAAACTTGCATGTTACACCCCTGATACAATAAGCAACAGCTTCTCGGCTGCCCCTTCCAATTTCCAGATCAATCAACTGGATTTATCTCTCTAAAACAGTACTTGGCATTTTGTCTCTGCATACCAAAATGAAATGCAAACTCTTCACTCTCCATGATTCTGCCCCTCTCTAAATGGTTATTTTTCTAAATCTATCTCTCACTGATAAGCTTTGCAAACCAACCTGGCCAGTTTCCTCCCTGTTCCACAAACAATCTGTATTTTGTGCCACCACGCCCTTGCTCACCATCATTCCCCCAGTCTGAAATGCCCTCCCCCAAACCTCGATTAATCAGAATACCAGTTATTCTTGGAGAACAGTGCAGCTTCCACCTATTCCACGAAGCCTTCACCAGCACAGCTGAAGTGATCACTGCCTCACTCTGACCAAAGAATTAGCCCCCAGGGGGCAAGGACTGTCTTCTATTTCTCTGCACCCTGACAGTGCCCAGCACAGGTGATTAGCACAAAAGGAGTGTTCATTACATAGATGTGTTTCATAAATGCATGCACACTAATACCCCTGCAAAATAACATCACACTAGAAACTAACAATACCAACCATTTTTACCAAGGCAAATAAGGAACAGAAGATTTAAAATGTCATTTTGATACACCTGTGACAAACTGGGAAAACTACTCAAAACCTATGAGTAAGGAAGACCCAAACTCACCCACCAATAAGTCAAAGGACTATGTGGAGGTCTGATATTATCTCTGTATAGTGAAGTAAAAAATGTTTTATCAAAGTTAGAAAGAAAAAATGCTTAGTCATCACAAAATCAAAAAGTTAAGGCTATGCCATAAAGGATTTTTAAACAGTCTTGGGGTGATCACAATCAGTATTTCCCATCTGAGAAATAATAAGTATCCCAAACCTCAAACTTAGAATAGTAGGTATTTATGCTACATAATAAAAACAGAATGATTTTTTAAAAATAATTTAGCTGTTTTAGACTTCTTTAGAGTCCCCAAGTACTGAAATATCTAACAAATATTCATTATTAAGGCAAAAGGAATTATTAATATACACTGCATTCTTGCTATCTCCAGATATTATGGAGCCCATTATATAATCTTATCTAACATATAAGTCAAAATGAATAGCTATCATCTGACTTCTTCAACTGAACAATGGCTACAATAGGTCAGATTCCCTCTCTACCCAAAACAGAAATCAGTATCAGACAGTCATGGAGCTGAGGAGAGTAAGGACTGTACTTTCTCTAAACATCGGCTTCAAAGGTCAGGAATAGGATGATGATCACAATAAATAATAATGGCAGCAAACACTCGTAAAGCATTTATTACATGCCAAGCATGGCTCTGAGATCTTTACATGCATCAATCTACTTAATCCTCAGAAGAATTCTGAGACATGTGTCACTATAATCCCGCTTGACAGTTGAGAAACTGAGGCAAAAAGAGCTTAGACACTCACCCAGGGCCACACGTCTCGTAAGTTACAGGCTGGGTTCACACTGGAGAAGGCGCGCTAAAGAGCCTGGGGTCTTAACTGCACGCGGTACCCCATCGCTGCCTCGCTCCCAGGACTAATACCTCCCCATCGACCACTGAGTGAGCACCTCTCCGTCTGCACCGCTGCCTTCCTGCCTCTGTGAAACCTGTTTGCTTTCATTATTCATCAAATAATTCTACATCTTTCGAAGTGTAGAATTCAGAAATACAGGATGTGATTCTAGTAGCCTGTGGTAGGTAATTTCAAGTCACTTCTTGCTTTGAAGAATTCTCAGCTTCTGAGATTTGAAATTTTCATATCTCTTCCTATCTATTACCTGGAAGAGGAAGGCAGGGGAACACTTACTAGTATCTGGAGTTTTCTCTTCAGATCTGCCAAATAAAAATTCATATTTGGCCTTGGCAACACTCTGGGAATGTGCTGATGCATTGTTAACCCAAACAAATGTCTCTGCCTGCAAAAATAGAGCATAACAAAGACATCATTAAAAATACATCATAAAAAATATATCACAAAGCAAATCAACCAACAAGAGAATGGTTATGACAGATCCACTGGAGAGAATACTATATGGCCATTAAAAATGAAACATGAAAAACATAACAAGACATAAATCAGAATACAAGCAAGGCTACAAGCACATAAAAAGAGAAGCACAGAAACATCTATAGGGGAACAAGAGAAACTTGAAAAGTCTGGGCTTGATTGGGAGGGCACAATTATGGTAGAATTTTTTTTAATTAAGTATATGTTATTAATAACTTTTTTGCAATAAGAAAACTATTTTATTTTTAGGCACATCATTTTCCAAATGATTATCATCACCCACAGCCAGTAACAGGAATGCCCATAGCAGGAATATTTCTGTGAATGGGTTCTGCTCAAGTATGTCAACAAAAAATAGTCTTTCCCCAAAAGCAACCACATTTGTGTCTTTTTTGCCTAAATTTAGGCAAACAGGAGTACCAAGCATCCCACTTACACTTGTTATCCTAAATTTAAGCATCTGTCCCAGTGCTCTCTGGAATCCTAAATGTTCCTTATTTGAAAGAAAAACTACAAGGTGACTGAAAGTGGTTCACATCATGATTCTCAATTCCCATCACTCTCTTCCTGGCTGCATTAAGCAGCTGCCAAAACTCAGGAGTGCCTCCTTTCTCTGGTCTAGAATTAATGAAAAATAAGTAATAAGGTAGCAATTTCAAAATACAAAGAAATGAGACAGAGGCCGATCAGGGAGTCATCTTTCTGCCTCTTCATGCTGAACTCAAAAATTAACCAGGATACAGATACTATCACACTTGACCTCTGTCTTCTAATTCTGAGACATCTTCCTTCTCATGTCCGAGCAACAACTGACCACTCACTTTAGGAGAGAGGAGCATGAAGAGTTTTATCAGGAACCAGGCAGCTACTTCAAAGAGGGAGTTTCATGATGTCCATTTTATCCTTTGGAGCAGAAATGGCTGACAGCAGTGAGGAGGCCCATGGCTAGGTCATGAATACCTCCTCAGCCTCTGCAGGAAGATCCCCTGGAGGAGGAAATGGCAGCTCACTCCAGTATCCTTGCCCGGAGAATCCCGTGGACAGGGGAGCCTGGCAGGCTACAGTCCATGGGGTCAAAAAGAGTCGAACACAACCGAGTGACTTAGCATGCACCTTCACCCTCTGCAGACAGCTTCAGTGGGCAGCCTTCTTCGCCCTTGAATACCAACATCAAAGGCCTTCTCGAACAGTTTCAAGATAGCAGTTTCTTAAAATAGCTATATAATCACTTAATGTTCACAACATGTAAAACTATTCTTTCTGGAAAAGGTGCACGCCCCTCTTGGAGCTGCGTGTTTTATAACCACAGGCTGTTAATTACCCTTTTCCCCAGTGGACAGGCAATATTAACTTCTGGATGTGTTCAGGGAGCCTCAGACTCATCAAGGAGGAACCTGGTGGCCTCATTTAGGCGGGGCTGGTTAGAAAAGGCTCTCTGAGGAACCAATACCTGCAGATACGAGAAGGGTGAGAGCTGGGAAAGGACAGAAACACACATGTGGGCAGAGGGAGGGTCCCACACAATGGCCTCTAAGTATGACAGCACCAGGTTACCCCAACAACCGAGGGAGGCCACCGCAGTCACAGAACAGCGGGTGTGGAGAACAGAGCGCGTGGAGAGATGGACCAGGAACAGCACAGGAGGACCAAGCACTGCAGAGGAGGCAGCGACCAAAACTACAGGATGCACAGGCCAAGGGGAGGCCTGAAGGGAGGTCCCTGGAAGGTTTTAGATCCATGGTGGTTCATTAACACTTGCAAAAGATCATTCACTTACACTTTTAAAAAATTACATGGTTGTTATAAGGGAAATTTTTCCATCATTTTGCCAACAAAGGTTCGTATAGTCAAAGCTATGGCTTTTCCAGTAGTCATGTACAGACAGGAGAGCTGGACCATAAAGAAGGCTGAGCACCAAAGAATTGATGCTTTTGAACTGTGGTGCTAGAGAACACTCGGGAGAGTTCCTTGACTGCAGGGAGGTCAAACCAGGCAACCCTGAAAGAAATCAACTCTGAATATTCATTGGAAGGACGGATGCTGAAGCTGAAGCTCCAATACTTTGGCACCTGATATGAAGAATCAACTCACTGCAAAAGACCCTGAAGCTGGGAAATATTGAGGGCAGGAGGAGAAGGGGGTGACAGAGGATGAGATGGTTGGAGTAGATCACCGACTCAGTGGACATGAGTTTGAGCAAACTCTGGGAGATAGTGAAGGACAGGGAAGCCTGGCGTGCTGCAGTCCATGCAGTCACAAAGAGCCAGACACGACTGAAGGACTCAACAACAAATAAGGCAAATAGATTGGAGTAAGTCAAGAGGAATCAGAGACACCAGTTGAAAGTATAAACTAGAATGTATGAGAGCTTCAAGCCAGATGATGGCAATGGAAACAGAAGTAGATTTATGTGAAACATATTTTGTAGGAAGAACCTATGCAAACTTTCTGATAAATTGGGTTTAAGGAATAAGGGAAAGGAAGAAGCCAAGCACAACCGTAAGTCTAACATTTACTAACCACTTACTCCAGGCCAGGCTGTTCCAAGGCAGAACATGAGGCATCTCGTATAATGCTCAGGTCGGTCCTGTGGGGTGGGCACACTGCCATCCCAGCCTCACAGCCACAGAAAGGGAGGCCACGAGTGGGTGAGTCATGTGTCCAAGGCGACACAGCTAGTGAACTGTGGATCCCAGATTCAGGTCCTAGAATCCCTGGCCCAGGGAATGACACCTAGGAATCTGGCTTGAGCAGCTGGGTGGTGTTGGAATGGGGGAGACTAGAGAAGAAACATTATCAATAGCCTGGATTGGGGCCTAGGTAACCTCAGGAAAACAACAGAGAAGAAGATTTTAAAAACTCGATTACTTAGGAAAAGATTCTGTAAAACAATGGATATGTGGGGAGTTCCCTGGGGGGCCAGTGGCTGGGACCCTGTGCTTTCACTGCCGAGGGCCCAGGTTTAATTCCTGGTCAGGGAACTTAGATCCCATAAGCTGCGCATTGCAGCCAAAAATAAAAGAAAAATGGATATATGTATAAATGAATCACTTTGCTGTACACCTGAAACTCACACAACGTTACAAATCAACCGTATTCTGATATAAAATTAAAATTCTATTTTAAAAAATTTCAATTAAATCAAGTCATAAAATGCTGCCTTCTATATCAAGGAAATGTACCTGAAAACCACAATGAGGTGTCACCTCACACCTGTCAGAACGGCCTTCATCATCAAAAAGAGTACAAATAATCAATGTAGGTGAGGACGCGGGGCGAAGGGGAACCGCCTACCCTGATGGGGAGGAAAAACAGGACAGAACGCCGTTACTGCGGTGCTGGGAAATAGGAAGAGACGCCACTGATGAAGCACCAGTTCTAAGAAATTCCAGGAAGGTAAGTTTCTGACACATTCTCAACGAAAAGCCTGGGAACTATTCTCCAAAGAGAGGTTCCTCTTGCACAGCATGCTTAACCTCAGTTCCACTGTTTTTCATCCTTCACTGTATATGTGAACTGCCTGGGAATCTTAAAATAGAGATCACGCAGGTCTGGGGCGGGGCCTCAGACTGCATTCCTAGAAAGTGCCCAGAGAATGCTGATACTGGTCCACAGGGCACACTTATGCTAAGGCCTGGAGGTGAAGTGGTGTTCATAGCACGCTCACACTCTCACCGAAGAGAAACACCTGTTAAAAGGATGCTCCAACCAGGGCTCCCCTCTAACTAAGCACAACATACTCTGACAATTGTGGGGAACCCCAGAACCCAACATTCCCCTGACCTGCCCATTAAAACAAAACGTACTTGGCTGACATGAGCTATTCTTAGAGCTCGGTGCCCCACTGACATATCCTGCTCCCACGTCAAGGGTTACAAATCTTCACCCACCTACCTCCACAACAATTTCTGCAGGTCAAAGAAGTTTATGTACTCAGCACTACTTTTTCTTCTGTTTTACTAACTGAATAATATACATTCCTTATCACAGCCATTTTAGAAACATAAATGTCATTAAGCAGGATAGGATATGAAATAACATTAAGCAAATAGACTGTCAGCTGTCCAGGCTTGAATCCCAAGTGAGACTTCACTCAATCACGTTAACGTTCAGTCTTAGACTTCAGCTCCCCTATTGATAAAAAGAGTTATTCAAATTCATCTCTAAGGCCCCTTCTAATTCTGAAGCACAATAGTTCTTCACATTTCTGAGCCACGTTCACAGGTATTTCATTAAGGAGAATAACACAAATCTTTGTCTTGTGATCCAGTTACAATGATGTGGTCACCAGAACATGTCCTACCTACATTTAAAGTTAGCAGTCCACCTTTAATTGGACAGGACAAAAAAAAAAATCTCAACCTTACGTTTTACGCAGTTTTTCAAATTTACAGACAATTTTTACCTAATATCACCCAAGTCTCAAGATGTTGCTGATGATAATCACCAATTTCAGATCCAACAGAAACACTGCTGTGCTTATTCACCCAATCATGTCCACCTCTTTTCGACCCCATGGACTGTAGCCCGCCAGGCTCCTCTGTCCGGGCTAGAATCCTGGGGTGGGTTTCCATCTCCTCCTCCAGGGGATCTTCCCGAGTTGTTCCACCTATACTGTCCTCTGTTAAACTGAAGTTCACTCAAACATACTTTGCTCTTCCACTATAATTAAGAGAGTTGTATAGCTGCAAGACAAACAAGCAAAATCATCCATTCCTTCAGCCTGCCAGGCTATACAGCGAGAGGTTTGAATCCTGTCATGTGCAGCATTTTTCCCTTTAAAAATATATTTGACATATGCCTACACAAAAGCAAGTGGAAAAAACACCAGTGTTTGAGAGGAAGTAATTGCCCAAGTAATTTGCAATTCCCTACAACCAGCTCCTCCTCCCTTGATAAGCTAATAGGATAGATATTCCAAAAGCCAGGAAAGGTAACCAAAGAAAAGGGGGACTGGCAGACTCTCAAGAGATGAAAGAGGGCAGAAACAGCCAAGAAACAATTGGGACAACAGAACCTTCTAAAGGTTAAACTGCAAGGAGATCCAACCGTCAATCCTAAAGGAAATCAGTCCTGAATGTTCATTGGAAGGACTGATGTTGAAGCTGAAACTCCAATACTCCAATACCGATGCAAAGAGCCGACTCATTGGAAAAGACTGTTGCTGGGAAAGATTGAAGGTGGGAGGAGAAGGGGATGACAGAGGATGAGATGGTTGGATGCCATCACTGACTCAATGGACATGAGTTTGAGTAAACTCCAGGAGTTGGTGATGGACAGGGAGGCCTGGCGTGCTGCAGGCCATGGGGTCGCAAAGAGTCAGACAAGACTGAGCAACTGAACTGAACTGAACTGAAAGTTTAGAAAGAGCATCCAAACCAGAAGCCAAAACAGGCATGGACCACCAGGCTAAGAAAAAGACTGAGGAGGTGCGGGGAGCAGGACTCACTTCATCACCAGGCAGACTTGCTGTCAGCCTGCTTTAACTGTGTGAGCGCAGAGGGAAGAGCTGAATCCATGACCTGTTTAAGACACCCTGGAGGCCCGTTCTCATTTTCCCACCACCTGCTACCCACCTACTCAGCTGTCTTCCTGAAAGCACACTCCCCTGGGAAGGGCAGGGCTGGGGGGAGAGGAGGCTCCATCACAGAGACGCAGAGTCCCCACCCCGCCTGCCACTAAAACTAAAGCAGAGGGAAGGGTATGCAAGCAAGGCGTTGGCCAACACAAAGGACTCTTCCCTTGATAATTTGCCTCTTGGGCCCCATCTTATAGTTGTCTTCTAACCAAACGGAAAGACGACATGCCCCTTCTAGGAACTGAGCCTGTCCTGGCTTATTCACAATATATTATGGTTTATTACAAATGGGAACAGTGCCTTTTTTCTTTTTTAATGTGATGTACAAAGTCAGGGGCTAAGAAACTAGGATGATAAACCTTCATTTGTAACACAGCCTCCATAAACCTAAAATAAGACACGGGGATCAAGTTTTCTTGACTGCTTCTTCACGAAGGCACCACGTAACTGAGGTGTTGGAGAACTTCAAAGAAAGAATTTAAAAGAAAACCAGCAATCAAACATTACATGTTCACAGCACACCCTCTGCCTTTCCCACCACTTTATAATCAGTAATGACAGAGGGTGAGACCCTTGATGGCAAGTGTGCAGACCCCGGGATCTAAGACTGCCTTCTGCCTTTCTCATTCCTTTGCTGACTACTACCCACCTTCCTCAGGCTCTTGGTCTATGTGCTCCTGATAATCGTTAAAACTAATAAACAAAACAGACAACATAAAGGTCCAGGTTTTAAAAAGAAAAACACGTTAAGCCTCAGAACACACGCTCTTACTTGCTACAGGTCTCACCTTCCACACGCTGACAGCAAGTCAGGATTCAGGCTGGGTGAGAAGAGGGAAAGCTGGAAAGCCACAGAGAACTTTAAAAGTCAGCCCAGCATAATCGGGACCCCGGGGAGGAAATCAACCAGACTGTGAATAACAGCACTCACAGACGCTCCTCTGTGGGCTCAAGAACACACAGCGGAGGAAGGCTCGGTACTGAGAACAATCACAGGGGTAGCAAAGCAGTCAGAGACTACAGGCTCACAGCGAGCGTTCATAAATATTTCCGCTGAGTCCTTACAAACTCAGCAACCTCAAGAAAGCCCTGAAACCTTGGCAGAAATAACCACAAATTACATAAGTGAAAACCAAGTGTCAGCCTCGTCACCAAAACTAAGCTTCACAAACACGGGGGTATCTTCAGATATTTCAAATTTTCCACTAATTTCTGAAATGAAATTAAAGTCGCTCCAATTTTTAAAAAACATGTCATTTGGCACTTTGACAAGATGGAAAAACAGGTGCTAACTCTGAACTCAGGGTGGGGATCATGAAGAGTAAGTATCTTCTCACCTGGTTTGCTATAGCTTTATTTCCCTTAAGTAGAAAGTCACCCCTGGGTGCTGGCTATGTATTCTAGGGGAACATGTAATACCTAGAACTGGGTCTTGCAATATAAAAGACTGTTCTTGATTAAGGTAAGAAAACCAGCCATAACTTTCTTCTCAAAAAAAGTATGTGAGCGATCAGATAAATTAGTTTCTATATGCAAAGATTTTACCCAATAAATACATTTATGTCTGTATGTATATAGAAAATTACTGCATGTATGGAGAAAAAAGTGTCTCTGGGCAAATACATATATTCTGAAATTCAAAAATCTGGCCTGTAGTTTAAGCTTAACTAACACATGAAATATTAGGAATAATAGCCTTTATTACAGACTAATAATATATTCACTGCATTAATTCCTACAAGAAAATATATGGTCCACCAAAATCTTACCAAAGTAAACCATCTCCAAGTATGGGCCCCTCTTAAAAGACACTGAATGATCATGAGTTTGACATCACAGAGAAAATTAGAAGAGTCATGTCATCCCCGTGGGCAGCATCTGGTTCTGCCTGCAGGACATAAACCCTGACCAGATGACACGAGCATCTCCTGCCTGGTGTTAACAGATGCCCACCGTGAAGAAATGCACACCCGCTGAGGTCCAAGGATCTACAAAGTGTGTATCTGTCAGGCCAAGGTAAAGAAGAACACCAAAGAGAACACTATTCTGTGTTCTAAGTCCTAAAAACAGACATTGAACAAAAATTCCAAGTCCAATTTCAGACAAATAATACTAGTTATTCAATCATCCCAAAGAAATTTTTCATTTTAAAATGATACAGAAAAGTGAAATACATTATGGACATTGCTAATAGCCCTGTTAATTACCAGTAGAGCCATTTTTCAGTGTCCTGACAAGGAATTTGCCCAATTTTCCAGACTGCTCAGCATCCCAGATTCAGGCAAGTCTGATGGACAGTCAACAGGTAAAAGGCACAAACTGACAAGGTGACCTGGATTTTCATTTCAGAAGATCTCCACTCTTTAAACTTAAACATTGTCAGGATATCCACACTATCTGTAACACTAACTAAAATGTGGTCATCTTACGTTTTTTTAGTTAGTTTTTACAAAGATAAACTGTTCATCATAAGCGAACGTGACTAAACTTCTCGGAAACAACTGCTTACATAAACATGACAAAGTAAACAATTTCTTCCAGGACTTTAGGACTTTTAGGTCCCATTAGGTCAATTACCTCTTCAGGGACACGGCGCTGTATGCGGTACCCTGACAGAGTCCATCAGAGTGAGAGCTCGCTCACAGGCGCCAGGGGTCTGAGAACTGTCTAGTCTGATTCACACTCGAGAGAGAGAACACGGAGGAGGACATACTCTAGAGCGGCATTTCTACAGGCCCAGGGGCGCCTGCAACACAGTCCCCGGGGTGCTTGTGGGTACACCGCAGGCTGCTGAACTCCTCAGGCCTCTGGGCACACTCCTGAAGGGGCACAGGAGAAGCTGACTTTGTACCTAATGCCCCCAACGGATGCTCAGGTGTGTGGAAGTGTGAGAGCTACTGTTCTGGAGCTCGGTGGGGTATACAAGTGAACCCTCAAAAAGACCAAGGAAAGCAGGACAGCTCACAGCAAGGAACGGAACCCATTCCTCTTAGGCCGCCTCCACCAGCCCTGCGGCACATGCCACAAGCACAGAGTACCTGGGGAAATGCACTCATAGGCTTCCTGGTTTGCTGTGGGCATTTTATAACTGATGTTAAAGCTGCTGGTTTAACAGTAGTTTTAAACTTGTGCAGTGGGTAAGAACAATAAAGTCACAACGTTGTTTTCGGACCCAAGGGATGCAAGGAATACAGCATGGGGAAATTCTCCCACTACACGAAATAGGCCAAGTCATCCTCACAAACCCTGGATGTTCAACAGACAGCGCGTGAGCTAAAGAATAATGAGTGAATGCAAATTACCTTTGTTCTTGTTCTTGGTACAGAACACTGGAGAATAAATGATTCACCAAAGGTTTCTGCACTTCGTAGTTTTAAAGACATTCACCCTGCTCCCCACCCACCCACCCACGTATCCCACAGTCTGATCACAAGAGCTTCTGAAGATTAGAGGCTTGCTCTATTTTTACATCTATAATTGGAATATAAAATTAACGTGATAAGCGGCATTTATGCTGAGTTCGAATAATATTTAGTGCTTTGTTATTATGAAGAGTTAGTTTTAAGAATGCTTGTTTGGGCTTGCCAGAAACCTAGGAACTGACTTGTTTCTGTGGAAAAATAAAAGCAGAGTTCCAAATAATTACAAACTTTCGAAATTCATATATAAAAGTGAGAGATTACCTACATATTCTATCTAACAACACATTTACCTGAGGCTGATAGCTCACATCAATTTATGAACAAAGACTACTGATGTGACTGATTACAGATCCCTAATTTTGCTGAGATTAATTATTTTCTGCATAAGAACAAATTAATTAAAAACATAAGGAGTGATCGTATTAACACTTCCTTTATTTGGAACACCATAATCCAGCAAACACATATTCAAAAGACAGAAAGCAGATTTTTCAGAATGGTCAAAGGCAAACAGAAAAACAGGCAGAAGACAAAAACAGCCTTTTTAAGAAATACACATTTAAAAATGATCAATATACATTAAATGATGTTGAACAAACCTTGCTAATAATCAGTGAAATACCAATTTTTAAAACGTTACCAAACTTTACCCATCATAATGGTAAAGATTAAAATACGTGAAAATAAGATAATTTCCTCATGTAGAATCAATAGTAGTTTATAAGGTTTTTGAAAAGATAAAGGCAGATAACAGGTGAAGCACTTAGAAATGTCTGGAACATTTTAAGTGTCCAAGAGATGTCAGTTGCCACTGTTAACATTATCATTATTACTATATTACTATATTATTTCTGTACTACTTAGTTTACACCTCTCTCGTTCAACTATAAGCCTGTGGAGCACAGGAATTAGGTGTGTTTTTTTTTAATAACATAATTGTTATTCAAAGATACTGTTGATATATTCTCATTTCAGTAATATGTCCTATCATCTTGAATATGCAATAGTATATCATACGACTATAACACAATTTATTAATTTATCAATTTCTTCCTATTATAAATAATATTGTAGTGATCAACTTTCTACACATTTCTTTACATTCTTTTCTGATAATTAGTTCAGGAAAATCTCCTAGAAGTGGAATTGGGGGTCAAAGGAGCTGTCTTCCAGGGAGCCTGTACCAACAGTGTAGCTCCTATGTGTCCAGTCATGTCTGAAATCCAAACCAGTTCTTGGCACATTTAGACACCTGGTAAATCAGATGAATGGAAGTATAGAGAGAAAGTTGAGAAAAATGACTTTTCTGGGAAAACGTTAGCATCTGAAGAAAGGCAGGCCACGGGGGAAGTGCAGAACGCGTCCAGCTAGCCTGACTGCAGGACGAAAAGGGAGATTAAGGAGAATGAGGCAGATCAGAGATTCTCCCCCTGAAGTGGGCTTCCACACATGTGCAGATCTTGCTGCAAGTCTAGTGCTGATTCCATGATCCAAGTAGGCGCTGAGAGTCAGCATGTCTAACAAGCTCCCAGGTGATGCCGATGCTGCTGGCCCATGGATTGTACTTCAGTAGGAAAAAAGTAGATGACACTGAAGAGGTAGATTAGCACTCAAGAGTTTCAAATGTCCAGCTAAGCAGTGTGGACTTTTGTATTCAATTATCTGATCGTCAGTTTAAGTGGGGGGATATATTAGAAGATTCTGAGCAAGAGAGATCTAATCACCAGAGGAAAATCAAGTAAGAAAAGTCCTGATGCCAGTTACCTACCAAGTCTTTCTTAGGAGATGTCTTGTTCTGTTTTGTCACTTTAATATTTTCTCAACTTTGGTTAATATTGTAGACAAACTTGAGATGGTTTGGGCCAAGTATCAGTGCTTCACATATATCCCTCTCTAGACTATTTTTTAATAACGGAAGAGACAATCAACATATAAAAACAAAAGGATAAGGATTTTGCTCTTCCCTGACCTCCCTACCCCTACCTTCTGTGGCCCATTCAGCAGAGGACGTACCTCTAAAGCTACTGATCACTGCTTTATCGCTGTTTCTGGTGGCAACCAAGGGGTCCTGTTTATAAAACTGACACAGGAGTTACCAACAGCCAAGTCTCCCCCACCACGTCCCCACTCCCAGACCATGACTACAGCTCCAGCTACTTCAGATGCAGCAAGAGATGAGTGCCATTCAGTAAGAAATGATACGGAGCACATATCAATCACCTCAACATGCCTAATCCTCCGAGTAATGACTCAGGAAAGTAGGGTGACTGACTGCATACAAAGGAGAAATGGCTCTAACTTAGGGGAACACAAAGGTAAGAAGAGCCTCAACAGAGTCCCAATCCCCCAGCGCTCCTCCCACACCAACCCACCCATCTCTGCTCTCTCCACCCATCACAAGCACTGGGCCAGAAGCCAGCTCTTGCAGAATTTCTTTCCACTCCTCCATTACGGCCTGAGAACAGAGTGGGGTGGGGGCGGTGGGCTGTAAAGGAGACGGAATTGGGGAAGTAGGCTGAACTCAAAAGGGGTCTCAGCCACTGTGGGGGACATCCTCATCCTCACAGCAACATTTCAGAACACCCAGCAGTTTTCAAGGCTCCCTGAGGCTCTCGAGCAGGAAATCCCTGCCTGCCAAAGCTCGTGAGATCACACGGTTAATAATGAATGTGCTGGCATGTGGACACAGAGTAGGTACAGCCAGCATGATTGAGAAACCCGGCGACCTATGCACTGGCAAAGGAGTCTTAGGTCATGACCCTGGAGGGAAACTGCAGCAGTGCAGATGTGATTTGGAAAAGGTTCTTCAGATATCAGAGTAATCATAAAATAAGGGAAATCATAAAATAATGGAAAGCTGTCCAACACAGAACAACTAACCTGAATAAAGACAAATCATGAACACAGATCAGGAAATGCACATATACGCTACGGATCACCATTGATCACTAGCTGACAATAAAATGCTGCTTCCATGACACTGCTAACATAACAGGGCTGTTACAAACGGAGGGTGGTAAGTCACTGTTGTACTCTACGTATGTAACTAATAGATACCAGTTAGATCCATATTAGAGCTCCAAGCCTAATTGAAAAGAATAATAAGATTTAAGAAGCTGAAAATGAGACTTCTGGAGGGAGTAAAGGGATTTAAGCAAATGTAAAAAAAATTCTGAGTGGTAATCACGCTCCTAAAGACTAGAAGTTAGAGAGAATATAGTAAATATTAACAGACATTTTACAACTCTACTCAAAAACGGAAAAATTCAGCAACAAAGGAACTTCAGCTAAATATGAAGGAGGAACTCTCTAAGGGTAAGCATTGTTAATGAAGCGGTGATAGAAACAACACTATCCTTTTTAATTAGTCATCTCCTTTGCATGGTGGTCACCACAGTGGAACAGCAACATAAGATAGAGAAGGTTACAATTTAAACTATCTAAAGACAAAAACACGACAGAAGAGTCCTAAAAATCATATATATATGGACAGTATCTGTAGATATAAACAGTCCTTTGGAGAGGTCTTTAAAATTGCCAGAAAGGTGTTTATTTGTCCTGAGTCAAACAGCATGGTAAGTCAGGTATCTGCCTCACAAAACGGTTTCTAAGTCCCAGCAGTGGGGTACGGCCCCTCCACCACCCTGAGCGCACGCCGTCAAGGCACTGGCACGCCCAATTCCCGGAGGAAACCATGTGAAACCATGTAAAACTGACGACATTAAGTTTCATTTCGCCAATCTTTTATATTAGCTTCAAAATGAAGATAGGTCAACTACGATCCTTAAAACACCACCAAACCTATCCAGAATTCCCTTTTAAAAACCCTCCAAGATTAAAAAACTTAGAAATCTTGGGTTTGCTTTCAAACTGGGAATCTATGACAATACGAGACATATAACAAAAGGGATGAGGGCAGAATGGGGGTGAGGAATAATGTTGTCATGGAAAAAAGTGGCAAGTCATATTGCTTAATGGATCCCCGATGAGATGTCTTTAAAAAAAAAAAAACTGGGTGATGTTGTTATTCCAGTCTGACTATCAAGTTGATGCTTGAACCATTCCACAGCATCCTGAAGTTCAAACACCTCTAAATGCTGAAGAACTTACTAGCCTACACAGCTTTTATTGGTTAAAAAATTATTTTTAAATAAAAAAATTTATTTATGACTGCAAGCTATGAGCCAGGCACTGTTTAATAACTTTAAATGTCTTATCATCTTAACCCTCACAAACCCTTGAGTTCTATTGTCACTCCTGTCTCAAGGACAAGAAGACATAAAAGGGTTAAAGGCCGCTGCAGGTAACCAATGGAGCCAAGATCTGCATGATCTTTGAAAGAGCTATGCTTAGACACTGTATGTTTTCCCGTACATTACAAACCACAGAGAATTTGACCCCCAAAATTCTGCTATGGGTTCCCAGTTTATGAACCTTAGGTGTGTTTTCTTCTTATTTTATACGTACCTGACCAGCAGCAAACAAAGGGCAAAGCATCAACAAGACAAACTCTATTATCTTTTTTTCAAAATTACTCAGAAAGGTAAGTAAAGGCCATCAAAACATTTAAAAATCAGAAGCAGCAACTAGTTCCTTACATTTATCTTGCCCAGGAATTTATGAGAAATAGGGGATGAGGGAAATGAACAGGCAGTAGCAATATCCCAGGTATAAATAACTTATTAATAGCACTCCAAACTTAATGGGATAGCAGTTGTTTTAAGGCTTTGCTTATAGCTGAAACATACAGGCCGCAGACTGCAATATGAAGTGCACGTGTCACTGGAAAGAGTAGGAGAGGTCAAGCTGCCCCATCAGAGGGGCCCCTCAGCCCAGGTATTCCAGACCTGTACTGTCTGCCTGCTGTCTCTGTGCAGATGCTGGGACCTGCTTCAGGTAAATCAGCCCCACTAAGTAGGTCTTCTTTATGTACAGAGGAAAGAAAGTTACAAAAAATATGGAACTTACACATTTCAGTACCTTCTACCAAAAAAAAAAGAAAAAACACCTCATTGAGAAGATGGCACGTATATGCATAGCTTCTACCTTATTTGCCTGTATTTACAGGCAAAATAACTCAAAATTAGTTCAAGAAGTATTTCTTTTCCTCATCCTAAAAAAATTTTCAGTTGGAGGATAATGGCTTTAATGTGTTGGTTTCTGCCAAACATCAGCATGCATCAGCCATAGGTATACATATGTCCCCTTCCTTCTTGAACCTCCTTCCCACCCCATCACACCCCTCTAGGTCACAGAGCACCAGATTTGAGCTCCCTGTGTTATACAGCAAATTTCCACTGGATATCTATTTTACATATGGTAATTTTTGTTTCCATCCTCCTCTCTCAATTCATCTCACTCTCTCCTTCCTCCACTGTGTCCACAAGTCTGTCCTTTATGTCTGCATCTCCTGCATGTGTGTGTGTGTGTGTGTGTGCATGTGTGTGTGTGTGTGTGTGCACACATGCATGCACACAGTCATTCAGTCATGCCCGACTCTTTTGTGACTCTTTGGACTATAGCCTACTAGGCTCCTTTATCCATAGAATTTTCCAGGCCAGAATACTGGAGTGGGTTGCCATGCCCTCCTCCAGGGGATCTTCCCAACCCTGGGATCAAAGCCCCATCTCCTGTGTCTCCTGCAGTGCAGGCAGATTCTTTACCCGCTGAGCCACCTCCAATGCTGCCTTGCATATAGGTTCATCAGTACTATTTTTCTAGATTCTATATACACATAGAATTGTGTCCTCTTTATATATTGTGACTCTTTATATACATAAAGAGTCATGTCCAACTCTTTGCCACCCCATGGACTGCAGCAGGCCAGGCTTCCCTGTCCATCACCAACTCTAGGAGCTTACTCAAACTCATGTCCAAGTCGGTGATGCCATCCAACCATCTCATCCTCTGTTGTCCCCTTCTCCTCCTGCCTTCAATCTTTCCCAGCATCAGGGTCTTTTCCAATGAGTCAATTCTTTGCATCACGTGGCCAGTGTATTGGAGCTTCAGCTTAGCATCAGTCCTTCCAAAGAATATTCAGGACTGATCTCCTTTAGGATGGACTGGTTGGATCTCCTTGCAGTCCAAGGGACTCTCAAGAGTTTTCCCCAACACCACAGTTCAAAAGCATCAATTCTTCAGCACAGCTTTCTTTATAGTCCAACTCTCACATCCATATATGACTACTGGAAAAACCATAGCTTTGACTAGACTGACCTTTATATGTGTTAATGTAAGATATTTGTTTTTCTCTTTCTGACTTACTTGTAAAAAACATTATTTTCTAATTCTAATTAATAACTCCTTTGCACTGAACAAAACAGTGCTTTACTCCTTAAAACCTGAAGCGCTTACTTTCTTACTTCAAGGATTGGGTTGCCTCAGAAACAAGTCACAGCACGGGCTTCTCCTTTAAAACTACCTCATGAGCAACAAGCTACTCTTAACTTCTCTAAGCAAGGAGTCCCTTGATCTCCAAAGCTGCCCAAGTGTTGACTGGCTCAGAACTGGCTGTTTTTTTCCAGAGAGGCACAAAAGACTCCTGTGTCTATGATACTCTCAACTCACTCAGGGCCAAAGGTCTCCATTTTACATTCAGGCCACCCTTTCGCTTATTTTGAAAAGCAAAGAAAACATAACATTACAAAATGATGCATATTTCTTCATTGGGCTACATAACATAACTATTATTATAATTAATATTGCTTGTAGGTCTGACTTTTTGCTTCAAAATATTTCTTTTAAATCCCAGCCCTAAAACGTTTAAAGCAGACCACTAAAAAGCAATTTGCATGACCAACTTATTCGTCATTGAAGCTCAGCTCATAAAAAGGTTCATTCATGTTAAAATGCTATTTTTAAATGTGCTTAATTCACTGCTTAGAGTCCACTGACAATTAAGCATTATATTTCAGTGGACTTTTAAATGTTTAAAATTATATTTCTCCCATCTCATTTCCACCTCCCCTGATTCTGCCATCCTGAGTATCAACATTATTTTAAACTTTGCTGTTTTCTGTTACAGAAGCTTCATTCATCGGTCCTTCAGAAATACTGTCTTTCAGAACACTCTGGCATCTGACTTTCAAACTCAGTTATGACAGTCAGGATTTACTCACCACATCCTGCCAAAGCCCAAGGGCAGCTTTTCCAACTGAAATCAGGCAACATCTACCTCTGAGGAGGCGGCCATGCCCTTCGGGAACCACCGTTCCCAGCGGGCCACTGACAGAAGCTCCACGAGCTGCACTGGCGAGGCTTGGTCCTCTCCCGCTCTGCATGACAGCAAGCAGCATACCACCTGACGAGAATGACCCTCACATTGTCTGAATGACAACTTATTACCTAAGGAGGGCACAGGAATAAACTACAGTTTAAAAAACTGTGACCACCTATATAGCTACTGAGGGGCTTCCCGGGTAGCGCTAGTGGTAAAGAGCCCAGCTGCCCGAGCAGGTAGACCTAAGAGACATGGGCCCGGTTCCTGAGTCAGGAAGATGCCCTGGAGAAGGGAAGGGCAACCCACTCCAGTATTCTGGCCTGGAGAATCCATGGACAGAGGAGCCTGACGGGCTGCAGTCCATAGGGCCGCACAGTCGGACACGACTGAGGCGACTTAGTACACACACATGTAGTTACTGAAGAAACTGAGTCCCCACAGACAGACACGAAGCTGGAAAATGCGGCAAGAGATCTACAGGGAAAGTGTCCAGTCCA
Source organism: Okapia johnstoni (assembly GCA_024291935.2). Lineage (NCBI taxonomy): Eukaryota > Metazoa > Chordata > Mammalia > Artiodactyla > Giraffidae > Okapia > Okapia johnstoni. The sequence continues at coordinate 33,363,911 of CM044327.1, read as the reverse complement.
ACAGGCGGCAGTCAAGCTTGCAGGACGCTGGGTGGCAAGTGTAAACATGCAAAGCTGAAAGGCCTACTCTGCGTTTTGACACATGGATGTTTGTGGCCTATAGATGGCCCTCAAGCTTAATATAGCCGTGTGCTGTGTAGTGCAGCAGGAGAACAGAACAAATGGAAGCTTGATTGCCAAGACGGGTTCGACGCCCGGTGACTGAACACCTGGTGTTCTCCATGCCTGTTTCTCTCAAAGAGATTAATGCACCTTACTAGCATGATCTCATTAATTCTTACACCGCCTGACGAGGGGAGGAGGCAGCAAGTATTTTAATCTTCCTTGTTAAAACGAGAAAACAAGAAAAGCATACTGTGTAACTCTTCCCAGGATTACAGCTGGCACACGGCCCCACAGTCCGGGGAACCGCTGACGTGACCCTCAGTAGTGGCTGGAGTATGCTGGGTTACTTCAGAGGACACGCCTCTCCCTAAGAGAAGATGGGTTTCCTAATCCGGCAGCTATATCCTATATATTTTCCAAACTACCGCCATTACACTTCTCACAAGGTGTTTACACTCTCTCCTGGACTCTCGAACAAAGTAGCTTTTAAACAGGCGTACTTCCTCAGACCGCTCAGCTTGCAGTTAGGCCCTAAACCATGCTTCTCATCAGGGATTCCTCAGACCCTCAGGGTTACTCAGCAGCGTGCCAAGGGGTATGCAACGCCTCGACCAACAGGCACGTTTTCTTGGAGCTCCGTTTGAACGGATGGTCACTTAAAACTTGATTTTTATGTTAAAATTGTTATATTTTTGGAAATAGAATACCAGATTGGCAAGAATCTCTTAAATGAGTCAAGACACGCTGCCCTTAGGAACACTGCTTCAGGGCTTCTCGGCGAGCAGGGCTGGGGAGGGGTGGGAGGATGCCACTGGTATCTTGCTAACAGGGACAGTTCAGGAAGAATGTTTGAGAAACTCTGAAAAACAGAACTAAGAGACTTAAAAAAAAAAATTATTCCGAATCTATCTGCCTGGCATAAACATGCCAGGTCGTTGGGAAGACATCTTTCCACAAAGGCTTTACTTGGCTTTCTTTTCACAGAGACTCTAAGACCTTTGGAGGGGAATTCCACCTCCGCCCTTCATAAAAGTATGTTAAGACTACCAGTGATGTGTGCTTACCCGCATTAAACCCAGACATTAAAAGCCACTTATTTGGTTCATTTAACTATTTTTAAAATGCCTAACGTACGCCAGGTTCACCTGCCAAGGCCTTTGACTCCCAGGACCATGTTCTATTTCAAGTGGAAAGTTAGTAAATAAAGGAAAGGCAAATGAGCACATACGCTGCTGCTGCTGCTGCTAAGTCGCTTCAGTGTCCGGCTCTGTGCGACCCCATAGACGGCAGCCCACCAGGCTCCGCCCTCCCTGGGATTCTCCAGGGAAGAATACTGGAGTGGGCTGCCATTGCCTTCTCCAGTGCATGAAAGGGAAAAGTGAAAGTGAAGTCGCTCAGTCGTGTCCGACTCTTAGCGAGCCCATGGACTGCAGCCTACCAGGCTCCTCCGTCCATGGGATTTTCCAGGCAAGAATACTGGAGTGGGTTGCCATTTCCTTCTCCATTGCATGAAAGGGAAAAGTGAAAGTGAAGTCGCTCAGTCGTGTCCGACTCTTAGCGACCCCATGGACTGCAGCCTACCAGGCTCCTCCATCCATGGGATTTTCCAGGCAAGAGTACTGGAGTGGGGTGCCATTGCCTTCTCCGAGCACATATGCTGGTAGCAATTAATTCCTTTACACCGACAAAAAGCAGCCAGTAATTGCCGAACAGTCACACCATCAGGTTAGTAACCAAAGATGAAGGCACGTGAAAGGAGCCTGAAAACGCAGTCAGGATTAGGTCTCAGGGGCCCACTCAGATGTTCCCTGAAGCTCTGGGGGAGCTGCTTCTCACATCCAAGAAGTTCAGCAGGAAGCTAGTGGACGATCTAAGCCTGAATCACCCAACTAAACTGAAAACCCCTTTGAGGAACTAGTTGAGCAAGTGTAACCTCGGGAGATGGATATCTGGGCTCCTTAGCTAAAACAGGTCTAGATTTATGAGGAGAGACCAGGAGGCAGAAACACACGTCCATGTTTCTGAAACTGAAGGAAGAAAATCTAGGTCCTCAACAGTCTTAGCACCCAGGCCCCTTAGAGAAGGTGGCAGACACACCGTCCCTTTCTCAGGGGCCAGGAAAGCGAGCACAACTCCCACACTCCTCAGCTAAGATCACCTTCTCCATTCCAACTCAGAGAAACCAATGAGGATACTCAGACCTGCAGGAAGGTTTCACAAGAAGACAACAAGTATAGAAGTTGATTTCTAAAAATCGAACTGTTTATGTCTAAATAAACTGTCCTCATTCAAACAGTCACCCTAGGGAAACCACACAAGGAACCGGAGTAAGTCATTTAGAAACCCTATCCTGAAATAACTTCCAAAACCAGTTTTTACATCATATAAGACAGGAAGTTTCTTAATAGACACACCTCATGTCTCACTGAAGAAAAACTTTTCCCAGCTTGCTATCACATGGCTTACAGAGCAAGCTTTAAAAGTTATGGCCTGACTCAAAAATAAAATTCACCCACAAAAAAATTAAAGGTCTGTCACCACTGAGGATAAGTCTTTAAAATGTAATGGAGGATATAAATGCAATTCCAAAGGGAAAAGATCAATAACATGTTGAGCTACTACCACATCAGAAAAATAAGTACACAGTCTCCCAAAGTGCCTACTCTGGAAAGGGTAACATTCATTTAAATCTTTAAGTTCCAATATAAAATTTATTTAGTTTATAAACTTGAGGGGGTACAATGCCTTCCAGAATGGCTTCTCTTACTGGATCCATTTATTAACAGATCTAAGTTTTTAAGTTACATCACAGTTATACAATCTTTTAAAAATCCCTTCCCCATGAATACTCTTTGTTCAAATGTTCCATGAAGTACACTATCTTAATTATACCCTGAAAACTAAACAGCTAAATTTAGATGCAACAGGCAGTCAGTTAAAAAAAAAAAAAAATGACTACAGTATTATCTTCAACTGCATAGAAATCCAGAGCACAATGTAAATTTGTGGGATGTCCACAAAACATTACCAATTCCTGGTGGAGGCAGACTCAGTAATGAAATACAAACTATCCATGTTTGTTTTAGACCTTGTTTAAAATTTATTTTATACCACTGGTATCTTATTGGTGGCCTTTTCTAAAGAAACATCACACCATATTTGTTCAGTGTGTGATATTCACAGAAATGGACTAGTAAGCAAGAAAAATTCCCGCTAAGATTTTTTAGCAATATAATGAAAGAACACATTAATCAAATGACTTTGATATTCTGAATATTCATCTTTAAGGAAAATTCAATATCCAAATTAATTTTAAGGGCTCTCTAATTACTACTAGTCTTGGCTATAATACTCCCTGGGCTTCTCTTGGGGCTCAGCTGGTAAAATGTGGGAGACCTGGGTTCGATCCCTGGATTGGGAAGATCCCCTGGAGAAGGGAAAGGCTACTCACTCCAGTATTCTGGCCTGGATAATTCCATGGACTATAATAGACCTGAATACCTGTTAACTTACCTATAATTTAAAGTGTGTGTGTGTGCGCTAAGTCACTTTGGTTGTGTTCGACCCTTGGGACCTCATGGACTGTAGCCCACCAGGCTCCTCTGTCCATGAGATTCTCCAGGCAAAATACTTGAGTGGGTTTCCATGCCTTCCTCCAGGGGATCTTCCTGACCCAGGGATCAAACCCACATCTCTCACATCTCCTGCATTGGCAGGTGTGTCCTTTACCACTAGGGCCGCCTGGGAAGCCCATAATTTGAAGTAGATGGGTATAATTTAAAGTAAACCCAGGGATCCCTCAAAATTTGAAAATTATAGTCACAAGGAATAAACAGTCAAGTAGAAAGGATGGATTATTATTATGGATCTAAAGGCACCACAGACATATAGTCTCCATAGGAATGGCCCACAGGAAACTATTTTTAAACACTCCAAATTATATAGAGCTTTAAGAATTCTAAGTTTATTATTGCTAATACTATATATGTATATATACATACATATATACGTATGTATGTATATATATGCATGATGCCTAATTATTCATAACTATCTAGCTTTTTGAAATGAGAAATACAAATACACGCTAAGTAAAAAGAAAAACCACCCTCTTCCCCCAGTATATTCAGTTGCTGATAAGCCAGTACTTCTCACTTTCTTTTGGGATTAGAGGCCTTCTGTGGGGCTCAGAAAACCTTCAGCATTTATAATTAGGTTTTAACCTTTCTATCAGCCAGTCAGAGATGATTTTATCTTTTCATAAACATTTCCCATGTTCTAGCTTTCAACATGTTGGTGAGTTCTTGTCTAAACTTTTTTTTAACAGTACCTGCTTTGAAAGGGTCAAAAGTTAAATCTTTCCTAGAAGAGTCCTCTGAAAATTAACCAGTTAAGGGTATGAAGAAATAACTCCTAACTGCCACATATACAGCATTACCCACCCAAGGGAGTGTGTCCCTTAACCAGTACCCGAAAATCTCAAATGTGCTTGGGTAGGAAGAACTGAGCACCAGAATCCTCTACCATGACTTGAGAACAGTCAAGTAAGGATGTACCTGTCTAGGTTCCTGGTTAAAAACAAGAAACTGACGCAGGTTAGGTTAGGCAGAAAAGTATTTGTTTACCAGCAAGATTGTGGGTAGCTTACTGCCTGCAGAAGGCTGCAAACTCAGGCTCAGGCTGGGACCATGCAAGGCAAAGTCCAGCCAAGGTCCCAGCACAGAGCAGCCTCCCCTGGGGAACTCTATGGAGCCCTGCTTCACCACAGTGACCAGTCACCTTGTTCACCTGGGCTTGTCCTGCAGACTCGGTCAGCAGGATACTGCCCCATCACCTGGCCCAACTGCCCAACAGGCTTCACTGGCCAGAGCTTGGCACCCCTCTCCTGAGAACCCCATGCTGGGTGAGGTGACATGTGCAACCCGATGGCTAGAGGTAGGCCTGGGAGGGTCTGCCAGCCAATTTCTCACCTGCCTCTGATTCTCACAAAAAGGGAAGGAGACCAGGCACAGAAAGATAAATGTTGGCCACAGAAGGGTCCAGAAGAAATTATGTGTAGGGTGTCTTCCAGTACTAACGTACTATGAAGAGCTACAATAAAGATTTAATGCTTATCGCACTAAACAGAGAAGAAACGTATGAATCATGCTGATACAAAATATAAACAATGAACAGCCTATTTCCTCAATCTATTTTCATAAAGAATGATCTGATGGAAGCTACTCATTAAAACAAATGAAATACAGTATTCCTCTGTCATTGAGGCTCCTACTTTATATTTATGTATTTATTAGATTCATTTATCTACCTAACTTAGGCATGTGAAAACCAAGTGCATTGACTTTCCCCAATGATACCAAGTCAAATATCGTTACAATATTTAGAGCAAACACCAGGAGAGAAGGGGAGAATCTATAAGAAACTGTCATGTGCAAGCAGAACAGACATTTTCTGATAAGAGAACAAATGTGGAATCAAAAGATAGAAGCCACACAGTCAGATTTTGACTCAACATTCGTAATTCCTCCAAATACGTGAAGGAACCCAACGACAGAATGAATACATTCCATAGCAAAGTAGCAAGCTCACAACCACTGGAAGTATAGGAGCAGATTAGGCAGCTACTGTTAGGAATGCAACGCAGTATGTTGTATCCTCCCCAAATTCCCAATGGGATGGTATTAGGAAGTGGGGCCTTTGGGAGGTAATCAGGCCATGAGAGTAGAGACCTCGGGAATGGAATTAGTCCCCTTATAAGAAGAGGCCAGAGAGCTGGGCAGCTTCCTTCCCACCACATGAAGACACAGCAAGAGAAACAGCCCTGTGAACCAGTTAAAGAGCCCTCACTGGAATCTGACCATATAAGCACCTTGATCTGGGACTTCCAACCTCCAGGAAGGTGAGAAATAAATGCTTATTGTTTAAGCCACCTGGTAGATATTCGTTATAACAGACCAAAATGACTAAAACAGCATGAAAACTGCCAGCACCAAGTGGGCAGGCTAGTTGGTTCAGACTTCTAAAGTCCTATCCAACTTGGGTGCTGAAAAAATGATTTCGATAGTCTCGGGGGTGGGGGGGGGGGGTGGGATTAACAAGATAAAATTCTGAATTTGTACTAAAGTAACAGATCAAATATAGGATGGGGCTTCCCTGGTGGCTCAGATGGTAAAGAGAGTGCCTGCAGGAGACCTGGGTTAGGAAGATCTCCTGGAGAAGGGAATGGCAACCCACTCCAGTATTCTTGCCTGGAGAATTCTACAGACAGAGGAGCCTGGCAGGCTACAGTCCATGGGGTTGCAAAGAGCTGGACACGACTGAGTGACTAACGCAGGATGGGGTAGACGTGAGTATTAAAGGCTTGCTCCGGGGACTACCTAACCCAGTCTTAGATTCCATTAGAAGGGTAGAGTCCGGTACACGGGAGTCCTGAGTTCACCATGGTGTTGCCCATTTTAAAAGGATATGCGCACAGATGAAAGCGTCTGGACAGTAGTGACCAGGACGGGAAGATGTGAAAACTGTCACAGGAGGAGATCCAAGAGAAGACAAGGATGACGATGCAAGAAAAGAAAAGATGTGTGAGTCCGCTCAGGCTGCTGTAACAAGATACCAGACTCGGGGGCTTAAGAACCAGGCTTCAGAACTTTCTGCCAGTTCTGCAGACTGGAAGTCCAAGATCAGGGTGCCATCGGGGTTGCTTCCTAGTGAAGCCTCTATTCCTGGCTTGCAGTTAATCACCTTCTCACTTTTGTCCTCATAAGGCCCCTGCAGACAGACAGAAATCTCTGGTGCTCTTCTTTGAGAACACCAGTCTTATAGGATTAGAGCCCACCCTTATGACCTCATTCAACCTTGATCACCTCCCTAAAGGCTCTGTCTCCAAATACAGTCACGTAAGGAGTCAGGGCTTCAACGTATGAATTTGGTAGGGGGACCACATTCAGTCCAACCTCAAGTATATGAAGACTAACTGAAAAGGACACTGATTTATGCTTTATTTCTCTAAAAGGCAAAATGAGAAACAGAGGAAGACTACTCGAGTTGGACTAGATGGAGTCTTAGTTTCTCTCCACTCTAACAACTACGACAATAATTATCATTTACAGGAGAAGTTACTGGGCACTTCTGATGGGCCAAACTTTGTGCCAAGTGCCATCTCACTGAGCCTTTACACCCACTCTGAGGTAAGTGCTACTATTATGGCCATTTGTTGTTCTTTATAAACCCGACTCACTCTTGCCCTGTGTCCCAGAGCTGGCAAGGGGCAGAAGGAGCCCTGGATCCCAGGCAGTCCAATGCCAAAGTCACCCACTCAGCTTTGAACATTAAACTGAAGAGCTCCCCTAAATTAGCAAAAGAGTACGTACAACTGAGGCAATAACTCCAATGATCACCAGAAAATCACGCAGAAGAGAACTGAACACCAGCAACCGCATCACCACCTGTGCTTATTTTTCTTCCTAGAGACCAGTTGTTTCCTTACAGGGTCAGAGTTCATCTCACCACACAGCAAAGAGGCAGGTGGTATTAAGCCTTCCTCAAAATTGTACTGGGACTAAGAACATCTGGGGTCAGAATTCAAACCAAAGCCTAGGCTATTGCACATGCAAATCATTTACGTCAACTGTAATCCGCTCCTACCACGCGCTCCCTTGGCTCAGGCCCTGAGACCTGGGGGGCTGGGCCACAAGTCACAGGGAGGGCGAGTATCATCCAAACCTGCCTTCAAGGCCAAGAGAGCCAAGGAGAGCAAGCCCTAGGCAACAAAGTCAGGCTTTCCCCCACCAGGTCCTATGGCCCATGTGACAAATACTAACAGAGCCTCTGCTCCGGGCTCGTTCCTGGGAACATGCAGAGAGCAGAGTGAATGCCGCTCCCCAGACCCTCATTCGGGTGGGGAAAGACTAAACAAACTGATGCACAGCAGGCCTGCGAGCTGGTACATCCAGCAGGTCCTGTCGTCCTGACTACAGTTCAGTACTTCCCTGCTTTTCACTGGAGGAAGGGGTGGACCACAGCGCTAACTGCGGGGTCAAAGAGAAAGAAAAGTGTGAAGCCTTTCTGCTTGAAGGCAAGGAAAGGCATTATCTGTGCACTGTTGCCATGGCGCTGGGGAAACAGAGAGCTGCAGGCATTCCACCAGGAGAGCGAAACACAGAAGCAGGAGAGGACAAAAGGCACAGAGGTTTCAGTGCCTGGGTGGGCGGCAGGCGGGGAGGAAAGCTTTGAAAAGTCACAGGAGCTGGAACTGTGGGGACAGGGGAGAGGGCAGAACTACTAAGGAAAAGGTCTCAGCCTAATCCCTGCTCATTGTCTACACTCCTAGTAGACCAGAGTGCTTAATGGACGAGTCAGCAGAAAAGTAAAAATAAAAACACACCTACCTGCGGCTGACTCATGCTGATATATGGCAGGGGCCAACACAAGGTTGTACAGCAATTATTCTCCGATTAAAAAAAAAAACATCAAATTTCTGAAGTATTCTATATCACATTAGAATATTTCTACTTAGATATTTTCTGAAAATTCTGTCTGTTTGGTCAAAAAGGAACCTCTGGTTTCAACCAGCTAACTTTCCACTGAAAGTAAGTATATCTTCTTAGCCAAGGTAGGCCCCAGAGTGAGAGAAACCCGCGCTGTGAGGTCAGGCAGAACATATCTGCCATGTACAACCGGGGGAGCCTGGATAAGTTACTTGGCCTATCCAAGCCTGCTCTTTATCTGTAAGATTAAAACAGAAAGAAGGGACGGGCCTAAAGGCTGACTTTAATTTTAAGTTTATAAATATTCATTCCCCAGCCTTCATTCCAATATCTGTAATGTCTGCTCTAACACCATTAGAGATAGGAAGGGAAGGCAGCTTGCACCACTGGTAGATACAGAATTGAAAAAATCATACCAGGTCAAAATCTTCCTTATGGCATGAAGAGGCAATTCGCAAAAGAAGAAATAATAATAATAATCCTCATAATCAAACAGAAAATATCACACCTTTAACTCATAATCAAAGGAGTATATTTTAGGCAAGTTTTTTAAATCACACCAAGTATTGTCATCAGTTATTGGGACACAGCACTCTACATTCTGCCGTCACTGTACACACAATCTGTCTACACAAACAGAACAATATGAATCAAAGCCTTAAAAATGTGGATTCCCTTTCATCCACCACTTACAATTCTAGGAAATTTCCTAAGAAACGACTAAGTGAATATTCTTGACAGAACCGTAATGAAAAACTGGAAGCCACAGGCCCACCATTCAGGTAAATTGCAGTATTTCCATATAATGGAAAATACACAGTCATTAAAAATGCTTATGTTGGAAAAATATTTGCAAATCATAGGGAAGCTGAAGGGCTAATAATCTTACTTTATGAAGAGCTCATAAAAATCATTAAGAAAAAAAACTATCCATGAAATTGGATCCTTATCTTATACCACACACAAAAATAAACTCGAAATGGATTGAAGTCTGGACTGTATGAACTGAAACCATAAAAAACCTAGAAAAATAGATAGAGGGTAAGCTCCTTGACATCAGTCCTGGTGATGATTTTTTGGATTTGAAAACATAAGCAAAAATAAACAACTGGGACTATATCAAATTAAAAATCTTCCATACAGGAAAGGAAACCAATCATGAAAAGGCAATCTACGGAATGGCAGAAACTATTTGCAAGTCATGTATCTACTAAGAGGTTAGTATCCAAAAGATATAAAGAACTCATACAACCCAGCAGCAATAAAACAAATAATCTACTCTAAAACTGCAAAGGAACCAAGTAGACATTTTTCTGTAGCACACATAAAAATGGCAACAGGTGTGTGAAAAGATGCTCAACATCACTAGTATTCAGAGAACTGCAAACCAAAACCAGTGAGATACCACCTCACAACTGTCAGAATGGCTACTGTGAAAAGGACAAGGAAAACAAGTGTTGGCGAGCTTGTGGAGATAAGGGAACCCTCGTGCACTGCTGGTGGGAATGTGAACTGGTGCAGTCACTATGGAAAACAATATAGAAGCTCCTCGAAAGATTTAAATTAGAACTACCACATGCTCCAGCAATTCCACTTCTGTGTACTTATCCAAAGAAAATTAAACACTAATTCAAAGACAAATAAATTCCTGTTCACTGCAGCATTACTTACAATAGCGAAGATTTGGAAGCAACCTAAGTGCCCATCGATAGATGAAGAGGTGGTGCATACACACACACACACACACACACACACACACACAAAACGGAATATTCCTTACTCATAAGTAATGAAAAAATAAAGAAATCTTGCCATTTGAAACAACGTGGGTGGACCTAGAAGGCATTATGCTAAGTGAACTAAGCCAGAGAGGAAGACAAATATCATATTATTTCACCTAAATGCGGAATTTAAAAAATAAAACAAGTGAACCAACATAACAAAACAGAAGCCGAGTCATAGACACACCGAACAAACACCCGACTGCCATTTGGGAGGGGGAAGGGTGAGCGAGACAGACGAGGTCAAGGGACATTAATTTCAGTTACAAAACAAGTGAGGTAGGGGGATGAAATGTACAGGCGGGGAATATAGAAATGATTGTATAACATGCTTGTGTGGCAACAGATGTAACTAGACCTATCATAGTGATCATTTTTGAATCCATAGAAATATCAAGTCACTATGTTGTGCTGTCGTTGTTGCTGTTTACTCGCTAATTCGTGTCTGACTCTTTGGAAACAGTGACAGACTTTATTTTTCTGGGCTCCAAAATCACTGCAGATGGTGACTGCAGCCATGAAATTAAAAGACACTTACTCCTTGGAAGGAAAGTTGTGACCACCTAGACAGCATATTAAAAAGCAGAGACATTACTTTGCCAACAAAGGTCCGTCTAGTCAAGGCTATGGTTTTTCCAGTAGTCATGTATGGATGTGAGAGTTGGACTATAAAGAAAGCTGAGCGCCGAAGAATTGATGCTTTTGAACTGTGGTGTTGGAGAAGACTCTTGAGAGTCCCTTGGACTGCAAGGAGATCCAACCAGTCCATCCTAAAGGAAATCAGTCCTGAATATTCACTGGAAGGACTGATGCTGAAGCTCCTATACTTTGGCCCTGATGTGAAGAGCTGACTCATTAGAAAAGACCCTGATGCAGGGAAAGACTGAAGGCAGGAGGAGAAGGGGACAACAGAGGATGAGATGGTTGGATGGCATCACCGACTCGATGAACATGAGTTTGAGCAAGCTCTGGGAGTTGGTGATGGACAGGGAAGCCTGGCGTGCTGCTGTCCAAAGAGTTGCAAAGAGTTGGGCATGACTGAGTGGCTCAACTGAAGTGAACCAGAGACTGACTTCAGAGTAAAAACAAGTGAATAGAACATGTCTTCCTCAGGACCTGTGAGTCAGATACCATGTTAATACCAGAAACCATAACTGATACCCAGTCACTGGTACTGGTAGCCACCATCAGGCCAGAAGGCTCCCACCTGATTTCAGCAAGGTGTGCTGGGATTCAAGAGCTGGAATCCGGCCCCAGGGAAATGCACAGGCTCGCTGAAAGTCCACAGAGCACTGTTGGCCACACAGCACACACTGGGGCCTTAACACTTGTTTCACACCAGCAAACCCATAACAGACACTGAGTGAACTGGGCACACTCAAAATACCTTTTGAAAAATCACTTTGCATTTTGACTTCTCTTAAAAAGTCAAACTCCAACAAACTAAGCAAGAGGATTTTGCTCACGCTTGAAAGTAGAAAGGGAAATGTGAGCATACACCCCTTTGCTACGAAAAACCTGAAAACTGACAAATCACCCACACAAATTTCAATGTTCCTCTTCTCTCCCTAACATCTCTAGGTAACCTGAGATGGCTGCCTCCAGGGGCTGCACTGAGATACAGCCAGCAAGCCTGCAGACACAGGAGGTCAGGGTGGTGTTTATCCTGCAGGTAAAGGATGCTCCTAGGTCCCAGGATGGCCAGCCTTCCCTCGACGCATAATGCAACAGACACGGCTTCAGACTGCTGCGTTTACTGGGGCCACTTCTGAGGAAGGAGCAAAGCAGGCATACTTCTTTCCACAGCGCCTTCTGTCTCTCCTTCTCTCAATCCCTCGTCTCACTCACTGAAACTGACTCTCTACCTGCCTCACTCCTTCCAGAGTTAGCTGTACGACCTCCCTGTAGTCCCTTCACGCCTGAGGGCCTATTTTCTCCTGCGGAGGACGAGGCGGTGAGAAGAGATTTCTGAGATCTTCTTCCACCTTCAAAATTCTGTGATTTCACCACAGCTCGCTAAGATCACTAAAGAGGAGAACCAACCAGGGGAAAAGCATACAGCATCTTTGTTGCTGTTCAATCACCAAGTCGTGTCCAACTCTTCGCAACCCCATGGACTGCAGCACGCCAGGCTTCCCTGTCTTTCACCATCTCCCAGAGCTCGCTCAAACTCACGTCCATTGAGTCAGTGATGCCATCCCACCATCTCATCCTCTGTCGTCCCCTTCTCCTCCTGCCATCAGTCTTTCCCGGCATCAGGGTCTTTTCCAGTGAGTCAGCTCTTCCATCAGGTGCCAAAGGATCGGAGCTTCAGCTTCAGCATCACTCCTTTCAAGAGTATTCAGTGTTGATTTCCTTTGACTGGTTTGATCTCCCTGCTTTTCAAGGGACTCTCAACAGTCTTCTCCAGCACCACAGTTTGAAAGCATCTTTATTTCTCACTAAATGTTTCCAAAATGCCTACTGCAAAGAAGTATATCCATTTAGACCCCGGCTCCATGTTCTAATTTTTATACATTGTAAGTAAAAACAGAATTCTGTCATTCTTTCTCTTCATAATGAGAACCTCTTACGTGAGGTCAACAGAGTCTTTTCTTCAGCAGCATATTCTTCCTCAACAAGAGAACTTCAGGCGTTTGGACTAATAGAATCGAGAATGTCTTTCACTCCAAAAAAAACAAACTACTGTTTCGATGTGCTCTGTCCAATTTTTCTTCCAAGAAAAATATTTGTACTATTTTACCACTAATATTTTTATGAGTTTTTTATGAGTAAGGTATTTCGATATTAAATAAATCAGGCTTTTCAAAGTACAAAACAACTCTCTTCTACCTTATAAAATTCATTTATGAAGAAAGTAGGTCATTATGTCCTTAATTGTATAAAAATTTTTTTTTCTCTGCTATGAAAACAAATCTCCAAAGCACTAGAGGTAGAACAGTGTCCTTATGTAGACATCAGATTTAGCTTTGATTCAACTAATTAAACAAGAAATACGTATTATTTATTCATATATGGTTGGGCAGATATTAGGGAAAAGTCAAAAAGTATAACAGGTTCCCTGCCTGCAAAGAGTTTACAGTCTCACAGGAAAATCAATGTATACACAAAATAAAATCTAGGTTAGGTATTTATATTTACGTTTGCCAAACACTACATAATTCACTAGGGATGTGAGGAAGACCCCACCTCTGCCATAACACTCTCACAAGCTGGTGGGGCACCAGGACCACATGCCCAGGGACATCTAGCCTGCCAGCTCTCAGTACAACCCCCATTGCACTCACAGGGGCAAGTCCAGTGCCCTTCTAGGAAGGAGGTGGCGTCAGGATAAAGGGAGAGGTGAGAAGATGGGGGCATATGATCTCATGGTCAACTCTGGTCATCTCTTGTATTGTGGTGTTTTCTGTCAAGTAAAACCCGGGCCTGTTTATTTGTTTGATTGGTTTTTATTAGTCTGAAAATCTCCTTTTTTTGGTGAATTTAGACCATATACATTTAAAGTAATGACAACGGGTTTATATCTATCAACATATGTTGTGCTATCTGCCCATCTATTTTATTTTAATCTCCTTTCTGGCCTCCTTTTGAAGTGATTTATTATCCCACCTGATGCAAGAGCCAACTCATTGGAAAGACCCTGATGCTGGGAAAGACTGAAGGCAGGAGGAGAAGGGGACGACAGGGGATGAGATGGCAGGACAGCATCACTCACTCGATGGACATGAACTTGAGCAAACTCCAGGAGACAGCAGAGGACAGGGAAGCTTGGCGTGCTGCAGTCCATGGGGTCGCAAAGAGTCGGACATGACTTAGCAACTGAACAACTACAGCAAATTATCCCATATCCCCACAAGTTTGAAAGCTATACACTTGGTTTCTATGTTTTTATCATCAGAAATTACAATAAAGTATATAAAGTTCATCAATCCTTTCTTTCTTCCATCTGATCTTGGAACACTTTTAACACTACTTACACATTCTTCATCACCCCTTCCAACTCAAACACTGGAATTCAGCCATAGTGGATTTGCCTGCAGTTCCCTGAAGACCTTACACAGCCTCTCTGGCCTTTGCACTCAGCTGCTCCCTTTACTTGGAATGCCCCTCCTCCCCCGCCCCACCCTGCTTCTCCTCACACCTGTTCCCAGTCTGGCTTCATCCTGCTTACCTCCTGGGTCCTTGTCTCTCAGTAACACAGTAGCTTCACTCTGTTCCACCCACCCTCCCTCCTAGACACTAAGGTACAACGTGAGGACTGCTGGACACCGGGGCTCAGCAGACCAGGGCCGCCCAGCTCGCTGCGCACCACATGACGGGCGCTCAGGAAATATTTGCTGAATGAACAAACAAGTGAACAATAGTATCAAACATACAAAAATCAGGAGGAAAGCAAAACAGGCCACAGATGAAAAACAGTCCACTCACTGCAGAATGAAAAGACTACCATGGTGATAAAGAGGCAGGCTCTGGTGCCAGACAGAGAGAATTCAAATTCTGATTCTCTGCTTACTAGTAGGTGACCTTCCACAAGTACATAACTTCCCTGTGACTTTGGAAAAGGAAGATAACAATAAACAACCTCATTAGCTTAGTATAAGGAATAAATAAGCTAATACTCGAGAAGCACTTAAAACACTTTTTGTTAAGATTCTGTCTGCATGCTTACAATAGAGGTTGAATGTCTAGTTGTTAAACAGCATAATTTAACTAAAACTGTTATTAGATTCTTATTTAAAACCTGGTTATTCATATATTAATTTACCATAATGCCTTGACATGATTAGGCACAGACCTACAGTCCATGAGGACAATATCACTGTATTTCAGTACTGGAAAACAATCAACATAGATCATTAAAAAAGTTAGACAACATTAAGTACATGCATTAAAAATACAGAAAAAGGGAGTAATAATTTATCTTTTAAAGAATTCCATCAAAATAGGATCTAAAGGAACCATTTGAGCTTTTGAAGGAACACGTTTCAATTTTTTTATTGAGGTGATAATATGTTTGTGAATTCTGTAGTCTTAGTGAATTTTATTATAATTCCATAATTGTAGCTATAAAAAGTGTTATGCTCTATGTTATGCTCAGTTGCTCAGTCATGTCCGACTCTTTGTGACCCCATGGACTATAGCCAGCCAGGCTCCTCTGTCCATGGAATTCTCCAGGTGAGAATACCAGAGTGGGTTGCCATTTCCTCCAGGAGATCTTCCCAACCCAGGGATGGAACCCAGGTCTCCGCATTGCGGGCAGATTCTTTACCATCTGAGCCACCAAGGAAACCCATAAAAAGTGTTAAGTGTTTTAAAATTTCTACATTATTCAAAAATACTATCCAAATAGTGAAATTACTCATTATTATCCCATAAGACAGATGACAAGTGAAAGCCACTCAGTCATGTCTATACAGTCCATGGAATTCTCCAGGCCAGAATATTGGAGTGGGTAGCCTTTCCCTTCTCCAGGGGATCTTCCCCACCCAGGGACTGAACCCAGGTCTCCCGCATTGTGGGTCGATTCTTTACCAGCTGAACCACAGGGGAAGCCCAAGAATACTGGAGTGTGTAGGCTATCCTTTCTTCAGCAGATCTTCCTGACCCAGGAATCGAACCAGATGACAAATTAAAGAATTACTCTGGAGTTTTCTCTCTAAAATAATAAGATATTAGCATGATGTGTTTCAGTAGCATGTAAAGGTCTCAGAATCAATTCTTTCTGTTCCTGAATTTGGATGACAATTCGCTCTATTACATCTTCTATTTTTCCTAATTAAATATTTAATTAAATATTTCCTAATTAGTTTGATTTAATGAATATCTTATGACTCTGAATTAATAATCACATTTTATCAAGCTTTGTTCTTGATAATCTACTTCATTTTATTACCCAAGGTTTTCTTTTAAAGATGAAGAAATTCCAGTTGCGTCTTAATACCCTAATCCATGATATGCAGGGCAGGTGCAGCAATAGGTCTTTAAAATATTCAACTCGTAATAACGTAATAAAGGATAATTAACTGTGAAAAGTCACACAGAATCAGGGAGTTTTTATTTTAAAAAGAAAATTATTTTGATCCTTTCATACACATAGACTAATTGAAATTAGGTTAACAGTGGAGGTCCTTGGAGAAACTGCATTAGTGAATAGGTAAAAGTTATTGTAATTAAAATTTTAACTACAACATACACAAAGACACCTGGAAATAGCTTTATTTTCCCCTTTGGTATTTAGATTCTTTTCTTATTTTTGTCTTATTTTGTTTCTGCTATCAGATACTGAGTGTCTGTGGTAGCACGGTAGTACTATGCTCACATGGATTACCTCATTTAACATTCAGAACATTTCAGCAAGGTTGGTATTATTACTGCATTATACATTATAAAATATACTCAGGGATGAAAGGGTTCAGAAAGGCCTGTCTGGCTCTTTACCTCACTATACATTTTTATCAAGCCCATCAGCTCTTGTCTGAGGTAAAGAGAGTAGTCAAATCATCACAGAATAGTCAACATTTTAAAAAGTCTCAAAAGCCATCTTTAAATATTCCGTTTATCTGATTAGTGTGTGCACACACACACAGACATAACGCTCTTTTGAAGAGTTAGATGCTTTACTTACTGCTGAATGCCTGCTTTAAAGGATTCCTTAGCCCCAGTGGGCCTGATCCAGCCGTCTGTGAGCTGGCACAGAGGAGGCTGTTCCTTGAAGGGAAGAGAACGGGGCCAGCAGTGAGAAGAGGAGGGGCTGCAGTGTCACCATCCTGTACTGGCTGCGGACACTTGAGGACACCAGCTAACTCTCCTGAAGGCACATGATGTGTCCACCACACGCGCGCCCCGGCAGGGACGGTAAGGCTCAGCCTGCCTACCTCAGAGCCCACAGCAGGATCGAACATCACAGCATGTGTAAAAGCACTTGGGAGATTACACTTAGCACCGTATTAAAATCTGGCAAGACATTTTCACTTCATAGTTTTATTTTGAAGGATCTATATAGCATTCCTGCTATTATGAAGTATTTTTAGAAGCAAATTCTTTGAAGAGATTTAGTTTACATTTTAAAACTACAGGGAAATGGGATTAAGTTTACAGGATGTTTTCTTTAAAAAAAAAAAAATCCGTTTTGCAAAATGAGCTACCATTGCATGAGCTAAATCTGAGCATACAAACAAAACCCTCTCATTCTTTCAAAAATTATTTACATAGTACCTACCACGCACCAAGCAGCTGGGGCAGTAACACTGAACAAACAAAAGTCTTTAACTGCTAGATATCTCTGTACGTTTTGCAGGAACAGTGCCTGACACACAGCAGGCAACAAGGAATGTTAGATACACAGACCTGACTTAAAGGTGCTCTTTTAGCCCTGCCCCACCAGAAGAGTGTGTGAAGATGGAACAAAAGCAGGGGAGCGCTGTCCCAACACCCCCAGGTCAGCCTGCCTCTCTGTCATCAGAGGAGCGAAATTGAAACATGAAAATCAGGCAAAAAAAAAAAATCTGTAATTTTAAAAATAAATCCCCAAGTGTAAAGCCTGCTTTTCACCAATCAAATAAATCAGGGAAGGCAGCATTTCTAGGCCATTACCCTTGGGCTGACACGGCATTTACAAAATGGCTTAACTAATTAGTCTAATCACCACTTCTGTTCCACATGGTTGTAGCCGCCTAATTACCCAAGTCAAGAATGTTCACCCAACCCCCATATGCCAAGCCCCTCCACAGCTCTAGTTCCTTAAACAGTTCTGTCTCGGGAATATTTAATGACATGACCACATATTAAACGCAAGGACTGATGGAAAAGTAACCGCAAAGGGTGGGGACTTTTTTCCTTAGAAACTTAAGGAACAGACTAATAGTTAATAGGCCTCCAGAAGCATGCAAATAAGAGTATGGAAAATAACTCTGGTTTCTGAGAACCTTTTAATCATCGTTTTTAAAATCTGTAGAAACGGAGAAACCAGAGAACAAAAAGCACGTTGTAGCCCAGGTGGCCAGGACGTGCTGAGCTGCCTGCCAGGCTGGGCCAAGCAAACACATCAGTGAGGGAAGTCGGAGAGACGGGTACCGCCGGGCATCTCCTGAGCCCGGCGAGCGGAGTCAGAGAGATCAGTACCGCCGAGCGTCTCCTGAGCCCAGTGAGGCACCGGGCTTCCAGGCCAGCAGCACATTCTGTGAAGAGGCTTTGTTTGCCCTGTAACCTCATAAAGCCGGGCCACTGGACTGATTTCTCACAGTTTGGGCCTCTTTTCATAAGCACTTCAGAAAAAGATTTTAGTAAAGGAGAAACAAAAAGAGAGACCAAGGAACTGAGACACAAAGTAGCACCAAAGGTGCAGAGACACCAGAAGAGAGGACATGGCTAGTCATCTGATATTTTGTTGTAGTTTCACTATTTGGAATAAATAACATCAAAGGAAAAAGAAACACTTTAGGGAGAAAAAAATTACCTGGAAGAACAAAAATAGGGTAGCTGATTTAATGAGAATACCAGGGATTAGCACCACAGTTTGAAAGCATCAAACTGATGCTTTTGAACTGTAGTGCTGGAGAAAACTCTTAAAGAGTCCTTGGACTGCAAAGTGATCAAACCAGTCAATCCTAAAGGAAATCAACCCGGAATATTCACTGAAAGGACTGATGCTGAAGCTGAAGCTACAATACTTTGGCCACCTGATGCAAAGAGTTGACTCATTGGAAAAGACCCTGATGCTGGGAAAGATTGAGGACAGAAGGAGAAGGGGATGACAGAGGATGAGATGGTTGAATGGCATCACCAACGTGATGGACACGAGTTTGAACAAACTCCGGGAGACAGTGAAGGACAGGGAAGCCTGGCATGCTGCAGTCCATGGGGTCACAAAGGGTTGGACATGACTGAGCAACAACAACAACAACCAGGGATTAGAAAATGTTAAGCCTCTATCAAAAAATTACCAAGGGTATGTACTTCCCTGGAGGTGCAGTGAATAAGAGTCCACCTGCCAACGCAGGAAAGACGGGTTCGATCCCTGGTCTGGGATGAGTTCGCATGCAGAGGAGCAACTCAGCCTGTGTGCCACAGTGAGAGAAGCCACAACAATCAGAACCCCCTGCACCACAACACAGAGTGGCCCTGTTCTCCGCAGCTAGACAAAGCCCTCGAGCCGCAATGAAGACCCAGTGCAACCAAAAATAAATTAACTAATTAATTAAAAAATAAAGTGAAAAGAAGAATAAAGTTTAAAAAAATGTATCTATGAAATGCCATTTGTGGTACCTTCTTCCCACATAATTTATATCATTTTAAACAAGTTTAAAAACCAGCAACATAAAATATCCTAACGGGATCCGTTACTCCTGTAAGCCTCCTCTTGAGGCCCACCCTGGGAGTGGGGTTTAGGCTCAGCTCCCCCTGATCTATTAATATGTTCAGTTCAGTTCAGTTCAATCGCTCAGTCATGTCCGACTCTTTGAGACCCAATGAATCGCAGCACGCCAGGCCTCCCTGTCCATCACCAACTCCCGGAGTCCACCCAAACCCATGTCCATCGAGTCGGTGATGCCATCCAACCATCTCATTCTCTGTCGTCCCCTTCTCCTCCTGCCCCCAGTCCTTCCCAGCATTAGGGTCTTTTCCAATGAGTCAACTCTTTGCATGAGGTGGCCAAAGCATTGGAGTTTCACCTTCAGCATCAGTCCTTCCAATGAACACCCAGGACTGATCTCCTTTAGGATGGACTGGTTGGATCTTCTTGCAGTCCAAGGGACTCTCAAGAGTCTTCATTCAACACCACAGTTCAAAAGCATCAATTCTTCAGTGCTCAGCTTTCTTCACCATCCAAATCTCACATCCATACATGACCACTGGAAAAACCATAGCCTTGACTAGATGGACCTTTGTCAGCAAAGTAATGTCCCTGCTTTTAAATATGCTATCTAGGTTGGCTGTAACCTTCCTTCCAAGGAGTAAGCGTCTTTTAATTTCATGGCTGCAATCACCATCAGCAGTGATTTTGGAGCCCAAAAAAATAAAGTCTGACACTGTTTCCACTGTTTCACCATCTATTTCCCATGAAGTGATGGGACCCGATGCCATGATCTTAGTTTTCTGAATGTTGAGCTTTAAGCCAACTTTTTCACTCTCCTCTTTCACTTTCATCGATATGTTCAACCAGTTTCATTATTATTTCATTATTTCATTATTGTTGAACATAGTTCATTAATATGTTCAACCAGTGCCTATTATATGTGCCAGAGCTATGCTACGATCAAGAAGAAAAAGGAGACAGGTCCATTCTTGTTCTCAAGAAGTTTACAGTCCAGATGGGAAGAACTGAGTCACACCAAGCAGTACACAATGGGAGAGCTGGACTTCAACCCCAGGAGCTCCACCCGCTGGGCTAAGGAGGCCGGAAATCTGTCCTTCCTCCTCTCCTTACATCCCGCCACTCAGCAGGTTGTGTTGAACTACACAGACCGTGGCTCCCTCCCTTTCCCACTTGTTTGTATCCCATCCAAACAATTTCCATGTCTCTCCCACCAATGCCTCCTAAGTGTTCTCCCTCTTCCTTCCTGCCTGGGAGAAAGGAGAGGAGCACAATCTTTTTTAAAGGCTAAACCGCTTCCCAGGTGGCGCAGTGGTAAAGAATCCGCCTGCCAACGCAGGGGACTTGGGTTCTACCCCTGGGTCGGTCGGGATGATCCCTCAGAGCGGGAAATGGCAGCCCACTCCAGTACTCCTGCCTGGGAAATCCCATGGACAGAGGAGCCTGGCGGGCTAGGGTCCACGGGGCCGCACAGAATCGGACATGACTGGGGGACTGAGCGTGCACCCAGGCACAGGCTGTTTAAAGCCCTGCAACGACTTGACTACCCGTGTTCGTAGGACAATCCAAGCAGCCTGCTTCACTGCACAGTCTGGCCTCAGCTCAACCTTCCAATTCCCCTCCCTCTCTCCCTGTCCTCCCTTCCTCCCTCCTCTCTTGGCTGGGCCGCAGGCCTCTTGGGTTTTTCCCGCGCTCAGCTCTTGCTTGCCCCTGGCCTGTACACGGCCAGCCCTCCATACGGCATACGCTTCCTCTGGCCAGCCCCATTTCATCAGCCTCGGGCAGCTGTTGTTTCTGCCGGCCCAGCACTCTTTCTTCTTAGAACAGACCTCTTTCTTCTTTAAATAATCTCTCCTCCATTCTCACTCCATGTGTGAGGCTTAAATTGACATCTTCCCCTCATCTCCACGCAGGGCCAAGCATCTGGGCATGTGACGCAGACTCGGCCAAGGCACTGGCCACACGGACAGACTCATAACTCAAGCCAGGCCCATCAAAACGAAGCCCAGAGATTTGGGGGGAGATACAGGGAAGAAGCACCTGCTGGGCCAGATGATGGGTAACGAATGGGACCATACACCCAGCAGAGGCTATGCTGCGGCAAAAAAGTGTTGGGCAACAGGCCCGATTCCCCTCCAATTCAGTCCTGGGGGCCAACTATCTCTGGTGCATCAGGATCGAGATGAAAAAGAAAAGACTCAGGACAAGAAGTCAAAGTCTGTAACCCTGCTCAGCCAATTACCAACTACATGAACTTGGGGAAATCAATTAATTAACTACTGAAGTTTCACTTTCCTCATCTGCAAATTATCAAACTAGGATTGGATCTGTACTAGACTCAGATCTCAAGATTTCCGCTCGGTGGTTCCACAACCTCCTTTTAAAGATGTGAACTTAGATAATGGCTACAACAAAGCCAGTCCTAACCTGTATCACCGAAAAACCACAAAAGTCTCTTTCTGAGGCTATACTGTGGTGGGTAAAATGTAAATATAAATGGTGCCACCTTTACAGAAAGAAATACAGATGTGGAGGACTTTAAAAGTTCATACCTAAGGCTCTCAAACTCCTCTTACACGAA
The DNA here is from genome assembly GCA_024291935.2 of Okapia johnstoni. NCBI lineage: Eukaryota > Metazoa > Chordata > Mammalia > Artiodactyla > Giraffidae > Okapia > Okapia johnstoni. The sequence continues at coordinate 33,341,645 of CM044327.1, read as the reverse complement.
AAAATTCTACAGAAACAATCAGAAATACAGACAAAAGTTAATATATGAAGAGTGTGTGTGTGTATGTGTGTGTGTGTGCGTGTGTTTAATATATGTACATGCAGAAATAAAACCACAATGAAATCCTGGAAATATCCTAGGCAGCCAGCAATAGGAAATTGGTTAAATAAGTTATAGAAGAGCGCTACCATTAAATACTAGATGGCCATTTAAAAATCATACTTGCAAACAGTTTTAGGGACATGGGTAAACGTCCATTATACAATATTAGGCAAAGTAAAAACAACATGCAAACTATATATACTGTATGAATACAAACACGAAACACATATGCTCAGAATAAGAGAAGAAACAAAGATGCCTCACAAAAAGTTAACAGTGTTTTATCTCTGAGAGGAATTATAGATGCCTTTTGTTTTCTTCTTTAGATATTTCTGTATATCTCAATCTGTTTACAGTTACCAGGCCTTTTTTCATAATCAGAAAAACATTTCATATTTTACATTTTAAGAGGGATTTTAAAAAATTAATTGCACAATCCAAGAAAGAAAGCTGCACATGCCCACATCTTCACCGGAGGCCTGCCCTTTCCATGATCTAGAATTCTCATAATGTTCACACTCACTCATGGGCCAAGTGAAAATAATGCTGAAATATCACATTAACAGAGTGGCCTTATTTTGCCAGAGTACTTTCAAATAACTGAGGAGAGGGAAATCAAATACCACCTCCACAGACATTTAAAATATCCACATGGCCCTCTATTCCTCTCCAAATAACCTGGATGTATTCAAATCAGCCAGGGACACCTAAAGCCCCAGGAAAATGTGATGCAGAAATGAGCAGGCCATCACCCCAAAAAGTAGGGCACCATAAAGACAGCTTTTAGGGAGGTCCAATCCAGTTACACATAGGACTGTCTCCTGGTATCACTTGAAGGCTGGCAAAGCAACTCTGTAATGCTTTTAACCAGACACTGCTATTAGATATGATTTTATTTAGATACTGAACTAAATAAAAGTCAGACTGAATTTCCAAGCGTAAAAATATGCAAACAAAAAACATCAGAGGTGAACTTGTCTACAGAATCAAAAGGTGTTATGTTCACACTCTGGAAGGACAAAGATTCTGGGTAACAGAGTACACACACACACACACACACACACACACACACACACACACACACATCACACACACACATCACACACAAACAAGCATGCCCCTAAAACTCAGGGAGGCTTCACACTGAACCATTTCACGGGTGTCCTCGGGTGACCCACAGACAGGAACCTCTCCACCTGTTTTAATCAACAGTCAAATTTCCAGAATTGTCCAAAACTGATAATGCCTGTGGAAAGGGAAGAGAGTTCGAGAATGTGTCAAACTGTGACACTACAAAAGCAGTCAGTGGCATTTAAAAGAATTAATTCATACACATGTAAAACAAACAGTGCTAAGACAGAGGTATTATTTTAAGTACTGTTTCAATGTCAGGACTTTTGGACAAAGGCATTTAAGACATTTAGTCTAAACTAAACATAAATTAAGGCTGAGTTAGCACCCTAAGTCTACCTTTGAAATAACTTACCCATTCTTAAAATCCCCCTTTCTAAATTATCATAGTAATCGCTGTGCTTTTATTGGATGTTTACAAAGGGCAAGGATTGAGCTGAGCGTTTCATAAGCATGGTCTCCTTTTAATCCTTTCATCATCAAAAAAGTCCCACAAAAAAAAAAAAAACAGTTTTAACACCTTTTTACCAATGACAAAACTGAAGCTCAGAATTAACACATCTGTTCAAAATCGGAGCACCATTGAGAGCTGGGTTCAAAACCAGCACTGTCTGATTCCATCATGAAGTTATGATGTTTTCCAAATCAGTAAACAGTAGAATAACTTGCTTATATAACTAACAAGGATCAAAGCTGTAACTGCAGTAATTCCAATCTGTGCCAACTGGACAAAAGGTGTGTGTTTTCCTAAATCAAAGCAGACTACAGCTGGCTGAAACTCCCAGAGAATCCTTTTAGATTGTTGGTGATACTTTTTAAAAAAGAACGAAAGATCCCCTCTTCCTCTGTCCCACACTATCTGATGACTTCCCAGCTCAGAGTAAAACCCTACAATTGTGTTTAGGAAAGCCTGTGGCACACAGGAGGCCTTCAGTAAACACGTGTTTAAGGAATGATGAACTATCAGAGCCACCGTATGCTTTCTTTCTGCCTTCAAAGTGAAAGATGCTTATGTTTTCAGGGAAATAAAACACCGTGGCATTAAATAAGTTGAAAGAAACAGAAAGCCTGTCTGAAGGAAAATCACTGAGCTTCAAGTTCAGATGAGATAAGAAAAAAAAGGACTCGAATGTGCCCCAATTAGAACGAAATGAACTTAAGGCTGCTTCATTCTATTAGCGCTAGAGAAGATGAAAAAGAACCTTTAAAAATGTGTCATTGGTCATTCAGTCTATTCCACCTACACATTAGCAATATAGTGAGAAAAAAGGAAAATAAAAACAAACACAGTGCAGCTGAAATTAATACAAGCTGAGTACTTGTCTAACTGGGTCTTTATTTTCTCTAACTTTCTCAGTTTCCTAATTTGCAAAATGAGGTTAGACCACAAGATTTCTAATAAGGACCTTCTTAGCCCTGACATTCTATTAGTAAATCACAATATCCAACTTAATTTCCAAAACAACTGAGATAGTAATTATTTACATTACAAAAAATCTGATTTTAGAACACAGTTTATAACAAATTCCAAACCCCAAATACTGGAAAGAACCTGAAGGGTCTCGCATTTGACCAACTGGACAACTCACCCAATAGCCAATTCCTATAACCCAAATCTTCCAAATGTGAGCATTTAATCTAAATATCCAGTTAGAGGCCTGGTCTCTGTCCGAACACATGTAAACAGAAAGGAGCTTAGCTTTTCAAACAGCTCTGTGAAAAGGTTCTTTATCATTTTGAAGTAAAAATCTGCTTTTCTGTGAACTTCTCTAATGCTGTGGAGAAAGATGGAGTAAGTGTACATATTCCTTTTCTGTAGTCAGGTTTCTCTTTAGACCACAATCCTTGCTCCAAATACTTAAAAACAATTATTCTGTCCATTAAATCTTCTTTCCTTAAATTAAAGAACAGAGTGTCTACATCTCTCCTAATATCTTAAAGAATAGAGTGTCTACATCTCTCCTAATATCACATGATTTTCTGACCATTCACCCAGCACTCAGATACCTGGCTGTCCTTTCATTGTTAATGTCTCTTTTAAAAAGTGACAGCCAGAATTGAATACACCGTTTCAGATAAAATGGCAATGCTTTTGGCACTTATTTATCTCGGAAGATAAAACCAACCCTACAGCATCATTTTAATGATTAAAAAAGATAATGAGCATGAAGTCTTAGCACAATGCTTGGCATGTAATAATCATCAGTAAATGACTGCTGCTGAGACTGCAGTTAACAATAAGTTACAATAATCTTTTATTGGTATGTTAGAACCAAATCCCCCCAATGAAGCTGTAAGCTCTAGTTCTCTCCAATATGAAAGGTGTCTCATTAGCTGTTTTCCCTCCATGCCAGGGTTCAGCAGAGAAATAAAGTGTTGAGGCTCAACTCAAACTGAAGGTCAGTCAGAAGTCAAGATAAAGCAATTCTGAAATTAAGTCAAAGTAATGGCAAAAGATGTATTTATTTAAACAGTTAATTTATACTCAAGTTTTCAGAACACAAGGATTTCATAAATCAAACAATCCCCACTCTTGACCCCTGAATCACACCATTTAAGGAGGCATCATTGAGACACACTGAGGAAACTGTCTGGCACAGACTTGAAAAAAAGTGAATCTCTGGTCTCAGACTATCTAGAGTTCAAATCCTAGATCCACAATTTAGCTACCAGGTGCCCTGGGGTAAATTACTATACCGTTCTGGGCTCAGGTTCCCCATCCGTAAAATGGGAGTCATCACAATACATACCTATCACAATACGTACCATAGGGATTTGTGGGAACCAAAGGAAAATGGCAGTGCAGTATGTTCAGAATGGCGCTTTTCACCTTCACAACTCTTCCTGATGTTGCTGATGTAACTACTTTTCAGAAGTTATCTGAAGAAGCAAATTATCCTAAACAGTTTTGCTTAAACATGTGGTCTGAAAGTTTCAGCCGTGCTAACTGATGTAGCCCCTCACCTCTGCTGTTGTTTGGTCACTAAGTCGTGTCCAGCTCTTCTGTTTCTCCAGGGACATGGCCCACCAGGCTCCTCTGTTCATGGGCTTCCCAGGTGGCCTAGTAGTAAAGCATCCTGCCTGCCAATGCAGGAGGCACAAGAGATGTGCGTTGGATCCCTGGGTGGGGAAGATCCCCTGGAGGAGAAAATGGCAATCCACTCCAGTATTCTTGCCTGGAAAATCCCATGGACAGAGGAGCCAGGTGGGCTATAGTCCATGGGGTCTCAAAGAGTCGGACATGACTGACACACAAGTCAGTCAGCAAGTTAGCATTTTTTTGCATATTTATAATTTTCTATTTTCCATACATCATTTATCTATGCATTTTAGGGTAGATTTTTTTAATTAACATAAAAAATTTCATCCTAATTTTAATATTTAGCTAGCCACAAATGCTATCGCTATAGCAAACAGTATGCTGATATTCATAGGGAATGATGAAATAAAGGTACAAACAAAACTGCACTTATTATACCAGCAGCTGCTCCGCATTATTAGCACTGTCCAGTACAGCACCACGTGCAGCCATTTGGCACCTGAAATATGGCAGATGTGTTATGAATATAAAATACACATCTGATTTCTAAGACTTAGGATAGAAACAAGAAGAAAACAGATTATCTCCTCAATAATTTTTATATTTATTACATATTGAAATGACAATATTTTGGATAACTGGGTTAAATAAAATATATTCTTTAAATTCATTTCACCTGTTTCTTTCTACTTTTTTAAGGTGGCTACTAGAAAATTTTAAATTATACACGTAAGACTCACATCGTATTTCTACTGGGCAGCACTTATATAGATGATCCTAAGAATATGCCTCATGAAAATTAAATTCAGGACAAGATTTATGATCTAAATTACAGCATAAACTAAATGTAGAACTTAAATAAATGTTCAGTTTATATATAAATAATTTCAAATTCTTCCCCAGCTTCGCTCACAAATTACCTTTGATTAGTGACTCTTCATTTCTAGAGCCATCTGAGAAGTTTTTTCATCAGCATGTGCTGAATTTAAAAGATTTCCTTTATTTTCCACAAGCTGACAAAATCTACTTCTATAACACACTTAGCAACTAACCTTCATCAGGGGAGCTAGACGAAGCACGGACGTGTCCAGAGCATGAGAGAGCAGACCGTGCTGAACACATTTGCACTGGCAATTGGGCGCCAGTGCTGGACCCAGCCTCTGGGCCTTTAAAGCACAAAAGCTAATGTTCACAGGCCCAGGAGCAAAGGGCCTCCCGGTTTACATTAGACTGGGAGCCTGGCCTTCCACAGATAAAACAAATGATACTTTGCCTCATTACTACCCAATTACTAAACACACACCCAGAAGCCAGTAGCCTTCCTGCAGAGATCAATAAAAATGCAAAGCCAGAAGGCAGAAGATACTGAAATGTATTCTGAGAATTCCCACTAGAGAGGAAGAAGAGAACAAAAACCTAAGGAAAAAACTTAGGCTCAGACACAATGCTTCTGATATTTTTCTACTCAAAATGAGATGCATCAGCACCACGGTCATCACCTGGGAGTTTATCAGAAATGCAGGGTCCCAGGCCCCACCCCAAACCTAAAGAGTCATCTGTCTTTCAACAGTGTCCATGCCGATCTGCACAGCACGCACAGAAGCCACTACCAACCCAACCCTTGTCTCCTGAAATTCTTACTGTTTATCGCCCATGTTCGGCCCTGTGGTTGTTATCTGTAAACAGAGGGCGCAATGACTATTTTGTTGACTAAATACATTCTTGGAAAACCCAGGGGATTCCATACCTGCTTAAAGGATGGGGGAAACCTGTGTCGGAGATAAAATCGGTAAAGCAGTGAGACGCCACTACTCACTTATCTGGATGGCCAAAATCCAGAACACTGACAACACCAAATGCTGACGAGGCTATGGAGCAACAGGAACCCTCATTCGCTGCCGATGGGAATGCAGAATGCCACTTTGGAAGGCAGTTTGGCAGTTTTCTTACAAAACTAAACACTCTCTAACCAAACAATCCAGCAATCCATGCAATGTTCCTTGGTATTTATGTCCACACAAAAACCTACACAGGGATGTTTACAGCAGCTTTGTTCATAAATGCCAAAAACTTGGAAACAACCATACTGTCCTGGGTAAATGGATACATCAATTTGGGTACATCAGACAATGGCATATTATTCAGCGCTGAAAATAAATGAGCATTCAAACCATGAAAAGACATGTGAAGTGAAAGTGAAAGTTGCTCAGTTGTGTCCAACTCTTTGCTGCCCCATGGACTATACAGTTCATGGAATTCTCCAGGCCAGAATACTGGAGTGGGTCACCATTCCCTTCTCCAGGGGATCTTTCCAACCCAGGGATAGAACCCTGGTCTCCCGCATTGCAGGCAGATTCTTTACCAGCTGCGCCACAGGGGAAGCCCAGAGGAACCTTAAATGTATATTACTAAGTGAAAGAAGGCAATCTGAAGAAGGCTATACACTGCATGATTCCAACTACATGACATTCTGGAAAAGGCCAAACCATGGAGATGGTAAAAAGATCAGTGGTTAACAGAGGCTGCGGTAAAGGGAGGGATGAAGAGGTAGAACAGAGGGCTTTTTAGGGCAGTGAAAGCATTCTACTGTTATGAAGGGTACATGTCATTACACGTTTTCCAAACCCACGAATGCACACCACCAGGAGTGAACCCGAATGTAAACTGTGGACTTGGGGTGATCATGTGTCAGTGTGGGTTCATCACTTGTAACAAGTGTGCCACAGGATGGGGGTGTTGGTAATGAGGAGGCCATGCATGTGTGGGGCTGGAAGTACATGGGAAATCTCTTACGCCTTCCTCTCAGTTTTGCTGTGAACCTAAAACTGCTCTTAAAAAAATGAAGTCTAAAAAAAAAAAGTCAGCAGTTACTGAAGTGTGTGAGCAGAGTGTACCTCAAGCCCATGCTCACTGGTGCACAACTAGGAACTCCCTTAGGCTGAAAAAGAAGAACAGACACTATCCATACCAAAAAAAAAAAAATTTATTTAAAGAATAGGAAAAGGTTTGATTTTTGACAGAGATGGGAAGATAACTTGGTATGTTGAAAATACAGACTGTATTAACAAATATTGGTGTTTACAATAGTAAGCCAAACGATTTTAGCCATTAAACCAGAGTTAATTTTTGCTCCTTGGAAGAAAAGCTTGCTCCTTGGAGAAAAGCTATGACCAACCTAGACAGCATATTAAAAAGCAGAGACATTACTTTGCCAACAAAGGTCCATCTAGCCAAAGCTATGGTTTTTCCAGTAGTCATGTATGGATGTAAGAGTTGGACTATAAGGAAAAGAATTGATGCTTTTGAACTGTGGTGTTGGAGAAGACTCTTGAGAGTCCCCAGTCAATCCTAAAGGAAATCAGTCCTGAATATTCATTGGAAGGACTGATGTTGAAGCTGAAACTCCAATATTTTGGCCACCTGATGCGAAGAACTGACTCACTGGAAAAGACCCTGATGCTGGGAAAGATTGAAGGCAGGAGGAGAAGGGGATGACAGAGGATGAGATGGTTGGATGGCATCACCAACTCGATGGACATGAGTTTGAGCAAGCTCCAGGAGTTGGTGATGGACAAGGAAGCCTGGTGTGCTGCAGTCCATGGGGTCACAAAGAGTCAGACATGACTGAGAGACTGAACTGACTGATTTTGGATAAGAATTATGCTATTACATGAAAGATCATTCCTTTCTTCCTCTTCACTGTCTTTGCTATCAGCAAACATGCTGCTACTTTCCCCATTTGAAAACCTTTCTTGACCTCATTTTTCCCTTCTGCTGTGTTTAATCACCTTCCCTTTATAAGAATCTTGAAATATTTGTCACGGTTGATGTTTCCATTTCCTACTCCTGTTGTCTCCTGATTCCTCACCATCAATTGCAGGTCCCCACTACTCCACCACAACTGCTTCTGTCAAGCTTACCGATGACCTCCCATTACTAAATCCCTAAGTCAGTTCTTGACCTTGACTGACACTGCACTTCCCTTTTTAGTATCTGACTCATCCTCCTTGAAACAGTTTCTTCACTTGGCTCTCCAGACATGGCACTCTCCTAGTTTTCCTCCTATCCCACCAGCAGCTTTTTCTCATTCTCTTTTACTGGTTCCATCTCATCTCCCCAACCTCAGTGCAGAAGTAGCCCAGGTTCTTGGTCCTGAACCTCTTTTCTACCTACACTCACTCTTATGGGTTTCAATCAGTTTCATCCATTTCATACATTCTGAGCTCTCCCAAATGATTATGTCTAGCCCAGACCTCTCCTCTGAAATCCAGACTAGCATCACTGCTGCCCACTGGGCATCTCCAAAACTGAGCTCCTGGTCTTTCCCTCCAAATCAGCTTCTCCCTATCCCAGTTAATCTAACTCCATGCTTTAATCTGCAGAGGCCAAAACCTTGCAAATCATCACTGATTCCTCTCACATCTCACATCCACTCAATCAGGAAATCTTTTACACTCTATCTTCAAAACAAATCACACTGGTCCAAGCCATCACCATCGCTCACCTAGATTATTACAGCAGTCTAACTGCTTTGCCTATTTCTGCCCTTCTCCACTTAGATCTAATCTCATGAGACACAATAGCAGTGCATCTTCTTAAAAGATAAGCCAGATCCTGTTGCATCTTTATGTGAAATCCTCCACCAGCTCCTCTGCTCACTCTAAGTACAAGCCAAAGCCATTGCTACAGCCAACAGGACCAGGGGCCTTACAGGAATTGATATCTGCTCTCCTCCCTGCCTATTTCACCCCAGCCACTCTAGTTTTGCAAATTTCCAGAAGGTGGGAAACATGCCTAGGCCTCAAGACAAGCACCTGCTGGCCTCTCCTCTCCCAAGACAGTCACATGACTCCTTCACCTTCTTCAGGCCTTCATCCCAAGTCAACACAGGGAGGCCATTCTTGACCATCCTACTTAAAATTCAACTTCCTCCCAATTCCTAACCTCCCTCCTCTGCTTTATTTTTCCCAAAATTACCACACATGCATACAGGAGCGTGTGTGCGCGCACACACATACACACATGATCTGTCTCATCCTGCAAGAACATGAATTTTTGGTCTATTCTGTTGACCACAGTATCCTCAGAAACTAAAATAATTACTGGCATATAGGAAGCACCCAATATTTGTTCAATGAATATGTTAATGAATGAAACACAACAGTAATACAGAGCTGCATATGATCTAGGATAGTATATCTTGTAGCCTTATAAAAGGGTTTTATTTTAATAGGGCACTTTGTATGCATATACATATTCTGATACTGTAGAAAAAAAACAAAGCTGCTGAGACTTGATAATTAAATTAACCTCATACAAAACCCGAATAACTGTAAAGAAACAGTTCTCTAAACCGAGAGATAGTCTAAAACACTCTCATATACAAGCTCAACCTCTTGCTTCACCAGAGCACACTGAAAGATGGGTCTCAACATGGACACTCTTCCTGAAGCAGGTGAAAGTCACCAGGCCAATGTAATGGACTTTGATTTCTTTAAGTGACAGAGAAACTATGACACAAAGGACAAAGCACTTAATGTTTTAATGATGTATAAAATCTGGGTGTAACCTGTTTTCCGTGAACCTCTGCACTTGGGGATGAGACAGAAAAAAAAGTTTTGTCGTTATTATATTGTACTTTAGTAATGTGTTAATTGCTCAGTTGTGTCTGACTCTTTGCAGCCTCATGCAGCCTCATGAATTGTAGCCTGCCAGGCTCCTCTGTCCATGGGATTTCCCAGGCAGGAATACTGGAGTGGGTTGCCCATTTCCTTCTCCAGGCAATCTTCCCGACCCAGGGATCAAACCCATATCTCCCACATTGCAGGCAGACTCTTTACTGTATGAGCCACCGGGGAAGCCCATACTTTGATAATGCATTATTTAATAGATAGATACTGGTGGGTCATATTTTCATAAACCACAGTTTAAAAGTACTTAAAAGTTTCTTCTGGGTAAAAGGAAAAAAATGATTTCAAAAAAATTTAGATGCAGAAATAAATTATTCATGAATTTAGTAAGTTTGTATACAAATAGAAGTGGTATGAGGCTGATAAAGCCAAAAGTGAGTCTAAAACAAAATGGAGAGTGTCCTAACTTCTCTCCCTAATCAATTCTCACATCCTCCATCAGGTCTGCCTTTGTTTCTAAACTTACATATACAGCTGAGGCTTTCTCCACCCTGCACTCAGCCAAATCTGGGATGCCCGGGCACCTGTAAAATATCCCCAAGGAAACCTGTTACAACTCGGTGCTCAAGGTTATTGACTTAGGCTTTGGCAAGCTTCTGAAATTCTGCTCCCATCACTGAGCTGATGGTTACCAAGAATCAACTGTGTTTGTTTCCAAACTGATTTGGAAGCATATTAAAAAGCAGAGACATTACTTTGCTGACAAAGGTCCATCTAGTCAAAGCTATGGTTTTTCCAGTAGTCATGTATGGATGTGATTGTTGGACTATAAAGAAAGCTGAGCACTGAAGAACTGATGCTTTTGAACTGTGGTGTTGGAGAAGAATCTTGAGAGTCCCTTGGACTGCAAGGAGATCCAACCAGTCCATCCTAAAGGAAATCAGTCCTGAATATTCACTGGAAGGACTGAAGCTGAAGCTCCAATACTTTGGCCACCTGATGCAAAGAACTGATTCACTGGAAAAGACCTGATGCTGGAAAAGATTGAAGGCAGGAGGAGAAGTGGACAACAAAGGATGAAATAGTTGGATGGCATCACTGACTCAATGGACATGAATTTGAGCAAGCTCCAGGAGTTGGTTATGGACAAGGAAGCCTGGTGTGCTGCAGTCCATGGGGTCGCAAAGAGTCAGACACGACTAAGCAACTGAACTGAACTGAACAAAATTGATTTATGCCAATATTGTGTAATCTAATTAAATAGTATGTAAAGCAATTATATATGTGTATAACAAGAAAGAGTTGTTTCCACAAAAGCTAAATTTCTAAAAAGCTTTAGAAATAAGATATTCAATGACCATAAGAGAATTCTACCAAAAAATGGTTTATTTTTAAATTGCTTTTACTAAATAGAGGAATAGGGCTTCCCAGGTGGTACTAGTGGTAAAGAACCAGCCGGCCAGTGCAGGAGACATAAGAGACACGGGGTCGATCCCTGGGTTGGGAGGATCCCCTGGAGAAGGGCATGGCAACCCACTCCAGTATTCTTACCTGGAGAATCCCATGGACAGAGGAGCCTGGGAGGCTACAGTCCATAGTGTCACACAGAGTCAGACACGACTGAAGCAACTTAGCAAGCATGCATACCAAGAAATTATTACCATTATCCTTTTAATCCTCCTGTGAACTCTTTTGATATATAATGATATTACAAATTAAAACATCTTCTAATCACAGATATATTTATTTTAGTAGAGTTTCTAAAATATTGACCTTAACTACTCAGAAGCTATCAAGTTCTTTTAAATATATAAATATCTTTATATACAAATAAAATAAGATTAAAAATATATAAGTATTTTTAAAGTAACTGTATCTTTACTTAAGCTGCAGCTTTAGAATATTATGCTGTATTTTATTAGATTTTTTTTCCCCAAAATAGAACTCATCAATACAGAAGACAGTCAACTGACATATAAGCCTCACAAGGAAGGTAGGAAGAAATGAGTCAAGAATGAAAAACAAATATGATGAAATCAAAACAATGAATGAATCAGGTCCCTGAGACCGTTAATAAGCACACTACACAGAGTCCACACCTTTAATCTACTTCTATCAAACGTGTCTGCCAAAAGGGAAAGAGCTGTGTGAGGAAAGTCAGTTACACACCGCTCTTATTTTCTGTGCCTTAGGCTGTTATTTGCAAGAAACTGTCATAAAAGTCACACTTGGAGCACTAAAAGCGGCCCATGAACGCCGTCAGCAAAGTGGGAAAAATTCCACCTACCCAAAGCAGGAGATGCAGCAAGACCAGGCAGCGAAGCAAACAGTGATCAGGTCAGAAACCTGCCAACTCTGGAAATTCTACTCCACCACGTGACCAGGGTCAGTATCAGAGTACCTCTTCTGTCCATACATTCCTGAAAGGTTCTTAGGCTTAGCAATTCAATCGCCTGTGGTGTTTAACTCATTCATTGAACAAACATTTATCGAGTGACTACCATGGGCCAAAGCACCATCCAAAGTGCCAGAATTTTCCTCTTGGCTGCCACACTGCGCGATCTACAGGCAATCACAATATAGGGAACAAGAAAGACCAGTTTTACCATTTAACACCTGTGTGATTTCAAGAACGAAAATTAATTCCACCTCGCACCCAGGTAAGGACAATATAACCTACCATCCAGGTCACATTTATTGTCCACTTACTTCTTTTCCACAGGCACTAAGCTCTGCTCAAGCATTACTAAGGCCACAGTCTAACCACACCCTGCCTCTCACTTAGTGACCTAAGCATGGGAGTCTCCCCAGCCCCTGATAAATAGAGCCAGCCCAGTCTCACAGTCATCAAATCCTTTAGGAGACCCTGACCACTCATGCAAAATAAGCAAAGTATAAGTAATGATTATGTAAAATTAGATCTAGGGCTTCCCAGGTGGCTCAGTGGTAAAGAATCCGTCTGCCAAGCAGGAGACGCAGGTTCAATCCCTGAGTCAGGAAGGTCCCCTGGAGAAGGGAACGGCAGCCCACTCCAGGATTCTTGCCTGGAGAATCCCATGGACAGAGGAGCCTAGCGGACTACAATCCATGGGGTCACGAAAGAGTTGGACATGACTTAGTGACTAAACAACAACAAAATTTGATCCATTTTTCTTTCCATGACTTTTTCTCCCCCCTGGGTTTTACGGAGATCTGTACGGCTATGGGAGGCCACTAGGGACTCAGCAGTGGTAAGGCAACAGGAACACATCTCCAAGGGGAGGAAAAGGGGAGGGTGGGGCAACCCTATGACTTGAAAGTGTCTGTGAAGCTAGTTTAAATTTTGATAGTGGAACCATCTCTACTCTGAGACAGGAAGGGAAGAGAGTTGTGGGTTGCGCTGGATCAAGATCAGTAGCTCTGCAAGCAAAGCAGTCAGACAGGCTGGATCAGCTCTTCCAGAATCACCCTCAGTGAGGGATGTTTGCCACCGGGGACCACACCCGCTGAAGAGTGTAATTAAGCTCTAGGGGCAACCACTAAAAGGTCCTGATTATCATCAGCTTAAATCAGAGTTTCTCAAGTGTCCCAGTCTTAACCACCTGGGGTGATTATGAAAAATGACGCCTCAGAACTATGGAACCAGACCTGCAGGCAGCCCTAGGAATCTAAAACTGGGTGACTCTGTGACAGACGAGTTTGGGAACCACTATTCAGGCCATAAAATGACAGCACATAAAGAGACCAAGACGCGTCTTCTAGGCAGGGTGTCCTTTCCCTTTCAAGCAATTCTCTAATCCAAGAGGAAAGCACCATTTTCTGTACATAAAAAACTCCAAAGAAACAACTTCCAAAATTTCCTTTCTATACACATAAAGGTCTAAAATCCTGAGCTTTACTTTCCCCTTAAGTAGCTTAGACAAAAGTTAAATCCATCCCTTTTTCCAACCAGAAAACCCAGAAGAATGATATTCGTTACACAAATCACTTTATAAATTATTGTGTTGACTGACTGAAGCAAACATGTGAGGACCTAGAAGTGTGTTAGGCCTACCCAAGCTTCAGATAAAGAACTCACTTACTCCACAGGACAGGAACAAGAAAATGAAAAGACAGCCCACAGAACGGGGGAAGATATTTGCAAAGCATATACCTGACCAGAGCCTTGCATCCGGAATATATGAAGAACTTTTTAAAAGGGCGAAGGATCAGAATAGACATTTTTCAAAGAAAGATACACAAATGGCCAAAAAGCATATGAAAAGATGCTCAACAACATTAGGGGAATAAAACATGAAGAAATGCCACTTAAAACCCACTAATGTGGCTAAAATCAGAAAGACGGGAAATAACACGTGTGGAGAAAGGGGGATTCTAGGAGTCTGCTGATAGGAATGTAAAGTGGTGCAGCCCCCATGAAAAACAGTTCGGTGACTCCTCCAAGGGTCAAACAGAGTCACAATACGACCCAGCAATTTCACTCCTAGCTACATACCCCAGAGAAATGGAAGCGTACATCCCCACAAAAACTCGTATGTGAACCTTCACAGCAACATTATTCCTAAAAGCCAAAGGAGGGGAGGGACTACTATCTTATAAATAAATAAAACATGTTCTGGCTATTCATCTGAATATCACTCAGCAATAAAAAGGAAAGAAGTACTGATACATGCTACAGCATGGCTGAGCACCGAAAACATTTTGCTATATGAAAGAAGCCAGTCACAAACAGCCACATATTGTATGGTTCCATGTGTATGATACATGAGCAAGAGGCAAATCCATACACACAGAAAACAGGACAGTGATTCCTGGGTCAGGGGATGGGGGCACCAGTGAGATTACGGGGCAACAGCTAATGGATCCCAAGTTTGTTTGGGGTGATTACTGTACTCTAAAGTTGACTAAGAGGATGGATGCACAACTCTGGGACGGTACTGAAAATCAATGAACATATACTTTAGATGGATGAGTTGTGTGGCATGTGAATTTTATCTCAATATGAGTGTTTTAAAAAGAGAATCCCATGTAACCTCCATGAGCCTCAAATTCATCCTCTGAAAATGGGGATACGACCTAGCTTACAATATTGTAAAGAATATATAAGAAGATGTAAATTCACATACACAGACATACACCCCACTTCACACAGTGTCTGGCACAATGTAAGTATGTTATTCTTTCTCCTCCTCCTATCCCCACATTTTTGCAATGTTATGCCTTGATATCACTGTGCTTTCACCACAAGTTAGAAAACTCAAAATAATCATGTATTCCAACAGAAGCCTAACCTTGAGAATCCTCTCATGATTTCACACCAGCTGTTATACTCAAGGCTACCTCCCACATGCCTGACCCTGGAGAAACCTCAGCGTCTATAAATGTGGCTATCTACCTCCCAGGCTGAAAAGTATCTAGGGATAAAAAAGTAAGATTTTTTTTTCTCTAGTCTATGGTCTGAAACACCTCTACTAACAATGCAGTTTTAAAACTAGGCACACTCCTTGCCATGCTATACAAGAATCTCTCCTACTCAGCTTTATCTACTTTGAAAATCTATTGGACCTCCAAGATAGCTTTGGGGTCCCAGGAAAGACCTTAGCCACTTGGATATTCAGCACTACCCACTGGGACACGCACTGTGATGCTATGCAGGTTCAAAGCAGGCTGGGAGCTATGCAACTACCCACAGCCTGCGACAAAGAGACCAGTGGCAGTGCTCTCAGTATCCGTTACCTTCTCAAACAATCACAACCAGCTCTTGAGTGCATATAACAGTGAATTTCAGCCAGGCCCTTATTTTTCTATTTTATCCAAAACTTTTCCTCCATCTTGCTGAGGACTGTCAACTGCACGTTACCTGTTACACAATTTGTTCTTTTTTTTTTTAAGAATAGTTCCTACTGTTGAATACGTTTTTCTTCTCACTTCCAGTGATTCTGTCTTCACTTTCGTTTCCATTAAAATCCCATGCCTCCATGTACTCCCCCTGCTTTGGTACCCATCAGACTCGATGGGGTAAACATGTACAGAAGTAAAAGCTTAGCAAAGCCCAGTAAGTAAACATACCATAAGCAACCAGATGGTCAAGTGGGAGATGCCTGCCCAGGACAACCACGGCCACTGAGTAAAGCATGTCTGCTCTAGAGCTGTGCTGTCCCAGTACATTAGCCATGAGTCACAGGAGGCTACTTAAGTTCACGGAAATTAAATCAAATTTAAAATTCATTTCCTAAATCTCACTAGCCAAATTTCAAATGCTCTCGATGGCGACATGCAGCTACTGACTGCCATATGAGACAGTACGGATATAAACGAATATTTCCATCACAGCAGAAAGCCCTGTTGAAAATACTGATTTGGAGGCAACTCACTGATTTCTAAGAGAGGATTCTATGAAAGAGTTCTTAAATACAGTAGTTTCAATATTTACGAGGTATTACACTCAGAAATATGGCCCTGGTAACCTCTAAATGTTCTTGGCAGGTTTTCTTAGTGGTCAGTAGACAAGGCTTTTTGGAGCCCAACAAAGAGCTTGGCACATGGTAAGTATCAATACTTAATATCTGCTGCATGAATGAATGAATGGACAGCATATTAATATCTATACTTCAGTTTCTGCCATAATATACTTACAGATGCTCGTGGAAAACAATGGAAATTTTTTTTTTCTCCATGGAAGATTATTATGGGGAGAAATAAGCATCAGGAGATGGGGGTAGCAGCTCATGGACCCTTTGGAGCCAATAGAAATGAAGCTGAGGGACGCCCCTGGTGGTCCAGTGGTTACAACTTCGCCTTCCGAAGCAAGGGTGTGGATTCAGTCCCTGGTCAGGGGGCTAAGACTCCACATGCCTCGTGGCCAAAAAAACCAAAACATTAAAAAAGAAGAAGCAGCAGCAAAGAAATGAAGCTGAAAACCATAAACATCTGTTCAAAGGGAACTTTGATATTCAAGTGAAAAGTTTCAGATCCAAGGACACATCTTGCTTCTTCAAACACTCACTACTTGTGGCTTTTTAGAGGCACGAAGTTCTGGTCGGAGACCACGCTCTGGAAGATCACACAACCTGCTGCCATTTCTCAGTATTTTCCCACTATAATTTTGCTAGAAAATAATATAATCACAAAGGCAGCAATCATCCAATTACATTGTCCGTGCCACTGACTGTTACGCCCAGATTTCCCCTCCCGTCAGAGTCCTGTGACTCCATCCGTGCTACTGTGCTTATCAAATAACTTCTTGGAAAGTAAGAGTTGTTGAAAAACGAAATTCAAAACAGCCTGTAAGTTATCATATGCAGAGAAAAGCGGTTCTACTGATCCTTAACTAATAATCCCAGGAAGGCCAAACAAAAGAAACTACAGCTCCGTCTGTTTAAACGTTTCCGCTTTCATTGTCCACAGACTGAAGAGCCACAGGAAGAACCAACCTGCTTGATTTCTATAATTCGCTTTTTCTCAGCAAAGGTCTGGAGCGAAGGCAAGAGAAACAGGGAGCAGCTGCCATGTGAGCTTCTTATGACTGCCTTCGGCTCAACCCCCCACCCACTCCTACTGTTTCAGACCCCTTTCTCAACAACCTAAATCCCAGCTCACCAGAAGAAAAGACAGAGGAAAGCAGACTGACACTCACACGTATAGAAAAGTCTAGGTCACTTCTATCATATGACGTAACTGTAAGTTAAAACGGGTGAGCTATACATTCAATTTTAAACAGTGAATCTGCTTTATTTGAATTCCAATCAAGTACTTATAACTATATGGAATTCCTTACATAATCCCTTTAGAATCCTTTTAGACACTGTATTTTTGAAGGAAAAATACACAATTTCCATCTCTTGAGTCAAACAGCAATCCCGCTCCCACTATTTAAGCCACTAGACATATAAAATAATGGTTGCTGACAAATTAGTCATCCAATTTCAGATTCCAAGACCCAGAGAATCTAAATATGAGAGCCAAAATCCTGCAACACACAATGCTAACTCTGAGGACATAGAAGCAGAGAGGTGGTTAAGAACACTCAACTGCCAAGTTTAAATCTCAGCTCTGCTGCTTACTTAGCTGTGTTCCTTAACTTCTCCAGACTTCAGACTGGAGGTAATGACAGTACCGACCACATGGGGCTGTCATGGGGACTAGAGGTAAACTGTGTTAAAACAAGCAACTAGATCTCAGTAAACATTAGCTGTGATTGTAACAATGTATCATGATTGAAAATATCACATAAAATAATCACTTTCCCAAAAGTCAGGCCATCATTTGAAACTTAAAGGAAAATGCTGCTTCTCAGACAACCCACATGAGACGACCATGTAAGAAAAGAGCCTCCAGCTCAGGTCAAAGTGCTCATTTTCCCACTTACCCTAACCTCAAAGATAGACTTCCCATAATGTCCATCAACATGTACAAACTATTCTGACTCGTCTACTGGTCTGTGACCAGAGAAAAGTGAGTTTCAAACTATTAATAATAGATGGCTGTTCCCAGTTCAACGAGCCAGGAGAAATGAGTGGTCAGCCACAGCCAGGGCCTGGTGCTCCCACGGAGGCAGGGGAGAGAGGCTGGCAACTCCCTTCCTTATGTCACAGGTGTCCCCAAGAGAGAAAGCGCCCCGCCACCTCTGTGTCCTGGAGTGTCAACAAAATCCTGTCCACTGGCACCAACAGGGCCCCAGTTAGTTGACCTTCTGGGCACAGTGGAAAACAAGGACTGTGGGGACACGCGCTGTTTTGTACAAATAAGACAGCAGAAGCAAAGATTCATTATTGGCGTTGGGAGTTAATGCCTTATTTTCGAATGAGGCATGGGAATCCAGTAAATGAGCTTAAGAATAACTTCACTACATGCTGAAAGTATCTTTCCTCTCTCCTCTCCCCACCACCCTACTCTGCAAAGTGTGACAGCAGTTCACATTATCACTGCAACCACTACATTCAACATTATTTAAACTGGAGTGTGTGAAAAACGTCTTTGGAAGATGAACATATAACTCAGAAACACGGAAAGGTACAAAGGGACACACACTCACAAAGAAATAATGCTACTGCTAAAATTCTTTCCAGCAAATCTCTGAAACTGCACAGAACACCACAAAACACAAAAGCTGTCCAGGCAGGGACACTAGGAACAAATGCTTTGGGCCATTTCACCTGGATCATGCACCACCCGACACTAAGGGTCAGCCGATTTAACTGTGAAAGAACTCCAGAAGAGCTGAGTGGCAGTACTCAACGTGGAAATGCCTCCACTTTTCGCAAAGGGAAGCCAAGGACCTCTCTGCCTGATCGCAGCTGCACGGTGTGTGTATGCTAAGTTGCATCAGTTGTGTCCGACTCTTTGCGATGCTACAGACTGTAGCCCGCCAGACTCCTCTGTCCATGGGATTCCCTAGGCAAGAATACTGGAGTGGGTTTCCACGACTGCACGGGGGGAGTCCTAAATGCTGAGAACCACAGAAGCAGCAGTGACAAGAGGCGAGACTGGACCCCAAGGTCTATGAGCCTGAATCACATGTTCAGGTGAGGGGGATTTGGTCACCTCCTGATCACTAGATTATTTCTCAGACTGTCTAAACTTCAGTCATGTCTGAATTCATTTCTAAAAGTTGAGAGGGATCACCATCCATTACTCACCTCCTAACCCAACCGAAATCCAAAGAAATAATCTTTTCAGAATTGCCAAAAGACATCACCTCAGATAAACCTCAAACACACCAGTCTGGAGACCAAAGTACATACCTATTTTAACATTCACACGGTTTTTGCCTCGGCACTTCTTAACCAAGACTGGGATTAATTCGTTACCACACTGGAGTCTTAGTTTATGAATGATGTCAGATGACTCCAGAATTTCCAAAGGGGTTGGGGCGGGGGCGGGAAATCAACTCTAAAAGGAGTAATGCCTTGGACACGTTTTTTTTAATATAATGCCAGGCTGAATCCCACTCATATTTTCCACTAAGGTCAGCAAACAGATAAATACCAAGGTTTTAGAAAGTGAATAGAGCCATTGATGGAAAGTTTCTCTGAATTTTTCTTTTTCGATGAGCTAATTTACTGTCTTATATTATTTTTATTTCCAAATTCCCAAGGTATCTCACTTTTATAAGGGCTGGTATTTAATGAAAAGCAAAATTTAACCTCTTAATACAACATAGATAGCAAAGCATGTATTATTCTTTGGTCATTAATGAAATGAACAGTGTCAACCAAACCTTTTATAAAGCCAGCACTCACTCAGATTTGCAAATAAAGCTTCTTACACTTGCATTTTTAAAAACAACATTCAACTGTGGAATTTTGCCTTAAAATATCTCCCTCATTTAATGACCAGGATGAGTGTTGATTTGTTCGCAGAACTGAGAGATGTTCAGAGGTGAAGCTGAGAGTACATCACTGAATAAGGAACGCTGTACATGTTTAGGCATGAAACCATAAAATGCTGGGGCTGGAAGGCTCTGAGAAGGCATCTGTCTACCCAATCCTCTTATCCTACACAGGAGGAAATTTCAGCTCCAGAGGTTAAACGATTCGCCCTAGACAGAGGCTGAAACTCACCATGTCAGTGACAAAATCTACAAGCCAGGTGTCTAAGTAATTTTCACCATACCCAGTCTGCTCCTTTCAGTACTAAGTGCATATTAATGAAGTATCTGACAAACAATCTCATATAGATTTGTGATATGATTCGTGAGTGGATATAGAAAGATATAAAGGACAGAGCTTCTAAAAATCGTCTGGGGAGGCGTTCATTCGTTTTGCTTTACTCTGCTGTTTCTATTGAGCATGCTGCGCTAAGTGGTGAGGACAAAATCAACGACTTTTTAAAAGAATATCCCTTGATCTGTGAATACTCTCAGGAAGGATGGTCAAGTATTTCTTGGAAGAAGCCAGAGAGCGCATTTGCTCTCCTCCAGCGAGGAGCATCCTTTCGCCCCCACTCGACCCTCCCCTTCAAGGTCCACCCAGAGCTGCCAGCAGAGGCCGTCCAGGCCCTCGGCTCCCAGAACCAAGCCTTCCTCCGGCTTCCACCTTCACATCTCCGCCCAAGCCTCCCGTCCTAGAAAGCAAGCTCCCTGACAGCAGAGAGCCAGTCGCGCTCACCCGGCTACCGGTCTGTGCAAAATCCTTTGCAGATATCCAGGTACAGCTCTTGAATGGAAGCGGGTGCTGCCAGCATCCGTCCCACGGAGGGGCATTTTCCAGACCTCCTCTTCCCTACACCAGTGCCTGGACCCACTCAGGAGTGAGTCCGGTGTAGAAACCCCCGTGTCCGTGGAAGGCGGACCAACAGACCACACATTTACCCCCCAGGGTCCCCGACAGCACTCTAAACCCACGTCCTCCGAGCGGCGCCTGGTTTTTTCACGTCTCGCAGCATCATCTACCGGAGCTCCCGGCACGAACCCGCGGGCAAAGTTAAAGGCGAGGAAAACCGGAGGGCCGCGACGCCTTCCGAGGCTCGGAACCCGCCCCGTCCCGCGCCGATCGCGGCTGGGCTCCCCGCAACCGAGGCGAGCCAGAGCGCCCCGCGCTCCGCCGACCGGCTCCTCCCGCTTCCCGCGCCGCCCCGGCCTCGAGGCTGGAGAGCGGGGCTCGGCGTGAAGCCCCCGAGCCGCCACCCCACACGGCGAGCCTTCCGGCCCCTCACAAAGAGGGGCAGAAAGGAAGCCGTTCCCGGGACCCGGGACCCAGCCCCCACGAAGCATCGCCCGCCCGACGGCCGCCCGCCGCCCGCCCGCCGGCTCGAGCCTCACCGCGGCGTCTCTTTCTTCCATCTCCCATGGCCCGCCGAGCCGCCGGAGCCGCGGGCGCCACGGCGAGAGGGCGGGCGGCCGGCGCGCTCTTTGTCGCGCTCTCTCGGGACGCCGGGGGACAGCGGGCGAGGAGCGCGCTCCCTGGCGGAGGCTGCGGCCTGTCAGCGGCCCGGGGATGGCGGGGAGGGGCGGGGCCCTGGGGAGAAGAGGGAGGGGCGAGCGGGAGAGGGGGCGGGGCCCTCGGGGGGAGGGAGAGGGGGAGGGGAGAGAGGGCAGGAGGGGGCGGGGCCCGGGGAAGGGGGCGTGCCGGGGAGGGGAGGGGGAGGGGAGAGAGAGAGAAACGGGGAGGGGGAGGAGTCCTCAGGGGTAGGGGAGGGCGGTTAGGAGGGGGCGGGGCCCGGGGAAGGGGGCGGGCCGGGGGGAGGGAGGGGAGGGAGAGAGGAGGAGGGGGAGGGGTCCTCGGGGGCAGGGGAGGGGGCGGGGCCCTGGGGGAGGAGAGGGAGGGGATGAGAGGGGAGGGGCGGACCCCCGGGGAGGGAAGAGGAGGGAAGGGCGAGAGAGTGGGGCTGGGGAGGGGGCGTGGCCCTAGGGAAGGAGAGGGAGGGGATAAGGGGAGGGGGCGGGGCCCCGGGGAGGAGAGGGAGGGACGAGAGAGTGGGGCTGGGGAGGGGGCGGGGCCCCGGGGAGGAGAGGGAGGGACGAGAGAGTGGGGCTGGGGAGGGGGCGGGGCCCCGGGGAGGAGAGGGAGGGGAGATGGTGGGGAGAGGGTGAGCGGGAAGGGGTGGGGCCGACGGTGGGAGGGGCGTGGGAGGTGGGGGCGGGCCCCACAAGGACGCGGGAAGGGGAGGGGCAGGCCGGGGGCGGGGAAGTGGGCGTGGCCCGGGAGGGGCAGGCTCGGGGAGCGGCGGGAAGGGATAGGGGTGCGGGGAGGCGGGCGGTGTCCGGAGAGACGGGGAGAGAAGGGGGAAGGGGGAGAAGAGCGGGATCCGGAGGAGAGGGGGCCCGGGCCGGGCCCCGCGCGGCGCTCGCGGTCGCCGGCCTCCCGCGGAAGCCTGCCTGTTGCTTCGCCGTCCCCCTGAGGATAGCGAGCGGCGCTTCCGACGGAGTTTCTTGTCGGGAGGCGCCGTGAGGGGAGCCGCGAAGGGGGCGGCGGCTCGCGCGGTCGCGCGGGGGGTAGCGCCCCCGCGCCCCCTCGGGTCGGAGCCGCCGGGCGGGGTACCCCGGGGGTCGGTGTAGGGGGTGCTCGCCGGCGACGCGCCGACCCTTTCCGAGTCAGCCCCTTGAGGCGGATCCCGCGCTCGGGCCACGGAGGGCGGGTCTCGGGCCGTGCCGCCCCGAACGGGAGCGTGCGGGGCATCCCGGCCTGAACTGCAGCTTCCTACCGAAGTGCCGCAGGCCGAGGCCCTTTTTCCTCTTCCGCTCGAGCCTTGAGCGGCAGAGACCCGGGCTGGGAAAGAGGGGTGCAGACCTAAACCCCTCTGCGAGGTCTGTTACCTGCAAAGACCGCGCTCAGCTCCTGAATAGAACCCCGCGCGGCCGGCTGCTCTGTGCTCTGTAAGAGTCTTGGGGCTTGAAAGTCTGGCTTCTGCGGTGGTAGAAGATGCGCAAAGAAAGGAGAATGACTAAGGTGGCCAAGCTGTGAGTCGGACGTGGAGGATCAGGTTCTTTGGTGGCACGAGGAGCCCGCCCACCAGGTCAGGGTGCACGGGGCCCCTGCGTCCTCTACTTTGCCTCGCCCCTTCCACAGCCACCAGTCAGCCAGTGGCACCCACCAGCGGAACCTGAATGAGGGGGTGTGTACATTTACACAGTCCATTCCAGCGTCTGAAAATGATCTTAGTCCATGTTCCCCTGCTAGGGCAGAACTTTGGTCAGATGTGTAGGTTCCGCCTGCCATGTGGGAGACCTGGGTTCGATCCCTGGGTTGGGAAGATCCCCTGGAGAAGGGAACGGCTATCGACTCCAGTATTCTGGCCTGGAGAATTCCATGGACTGTGTAGTCCATGGGGTCGCAAAGAGTTGGACAAGACTGAGCGACTTTCACGTCGCTTTCACTTACTTGGGCGTATTTCTCCCTTATGGATCCTCCCCTCTTACAGAATGACACAAAACAGTACCTGTGTGCCTATTCTCAATAAACTCCCACCTTCCTTGAACCTTGAGGTCTGATGATTTTGTTGGCAAAGAATCAGATGTAAAGCCAAGTAAGAAATGCAGTTGCTACCTCGGACGTGAGCGCTGACCTGGTGGCCTTTACCTGGAAAATCAACCAACACTCATAAATGGAAGATGGTCAGGATTTCAGTTCAGTTCAGTCGCTCAGTCGTGTCCGACTCTTTGCGACCCCATGAATTGCAGCACGCCAGGCCTCTCTGTCCATCACCAACTCCCAGAGTCTACCCAAACCCATGTCCATCGAGTCGGTGATGCCATCCAACCATCTCATCCTCTGTCATCCCCTTCTCCTCCTGCCCCCCAATCCTACCCAGCATCAGGGTCTCAAGCTGAGTGTAAAACCATGCCAACTATACACAGACATAACTACACAGACATAACTTCATAGAAAAGGCAGAGTAGACATAGATTTGCAGGGATTTACGAGTTAAGGGAACTGGGGATAGACACACGTAATCAGAGACTGTTTCCTCAATTATAGAAAGAGGGTGATAATAACATGAAGAATTGTTATTAGCATGACAAGTTATGTAAAGTTCCTGGTCCATGGTAAATGTTAAATAAAGAGGCATTTAAGGGCATCCCTGGTGGCTCAGTGGTAAAGAATCCACCTGCCAATGCAGGAGATGTGGGTTTGATCCAGGAAGAGCCCACATGGCGGAACAACTAAGCCCATGGGCCTCAGCTATTGAGTCTGGGCTCTAAAGCTGGAGAGCCACAACTTCTGAGCCCACGTTCTGCAGCTACTGAAGCCCGTGCACCCTGGAGACTGTGCTCTGCAACGGCAGAAGCCACCATGTTGAGAAGCCCACACACCACAACTAGAGAATAGCACCCCTGTGCCCCACAACTAGAGAAAAGCCCATGCAGCAATGAAGACCCAGCATAGCCAAAAATAAATTAATCATTAAATTATTTTTAAAAGCAGCATTTCCAAAGTTAAGCAACAGAAGAAACATTGTCATCGCAAAGGAAACTTTTTTTCTCCCTGAATCCAACATGCTTTAAGATCTTACTTACAAAGTTGATCACGTCTATTAATCATTCGTTTCTCCCACCTTAAATGATCAAAGACATAATGGCTGGAGATTCTGATCAGCAGAAATTAGCCAGTGTTGCCACTTCTGAGTTGATAAAAGTCCAAAGCAAATCAAATAAAGGCTGACATCTCATTTTGCCAGACTGTATTTTGTGTGTAAATGTTTTGTTAGGCTTCTTGGAAGATTGGGAATAAAGTATGAATTCCCATTTCCACTACTCTAGCCCCGAGAGATCCCAGGCACCCAGCTCAAAGTTTCACAATTGTGCTCAAGTTCATTATTAGAATACACAAACATCCACCTTGTAAAAGTAGAAGGAGGCACCCGGCCAGAGAGCAGCAGGAAAGAGGCGTGGGCTGCTCTGTCGTTACCCTATGTTGTATTCCTCCACCAACTCTGCCCATGAGCCCCGCGGTGCATTGTGCAAAGAGAAAAGATAACAGGCCAGGCATGAGGTACTAGAGGCCAGAAGAAGAAATGAAAGGGAAATTGAAATTCTCTCATGCATGATTCATGCATACAGTTAATCCCCACTATTTCTGAAGGCCAGTATGAAGTATCAGATTGTAGAATATTTTTTCTTTCTTTTTTCTTGGTACAAAAGTGAAGACTTATTTAGAATGGAAAAAAAATTAAATACCAATTTCTAAAACTTGACAAGTTACACACACACCAGCAAATCCAGCAAAATCACATATTTTTATTAACTAACTTCCTAAAATACCTTTGCAGTACTTTTTCCCTATGTGTTTTGGCTGCATACTCTTAATCATTTCTTTGGAATGACTTTTTTTTAGCTGTTTTATTGAGATATAACTCATACACCTCACCTACCTAAAGCTGTACAATTCAATGTGTTTTAGTATATTCACAGAGTTGCGCAGTTTCATAAAAATTTTATCACCCCCAAAAGAATGCTATATGCTCAGCAGTCACTGCTCTTTGCTTGTAATCCCCTCAGCCCCACACAACCACTAAGCCTCTTTCTATCTGTATGGACTTGCATCTTCTGGACTTTTCATGTAAATGGAACCATGTACTACGTGGTCTTTTCGTGAGTGATTTCTTTCACTTAGCCTAACAGTTTTCAGTGCTCGTCCATGATCAGCATATATCAGAACTTCACTCCTTTTGTTGCCAAATAATATTTCACCGTAAGGCTAGGCCACATTTTATTTACCCATTCATCAGCCGATGAGCATTTGTGTCATTCTACTTTTTGGCTTTCATGAACACGGCTGCTATAAACACTCCTGTGCAAGTTTTTGTATGGATGTTATATTCTCATTTCTCTTGGGTCGAATTCATAGGTCATATGCAACTCTGTTTAATTTTAGTGCTAAACTGTGCATCACAGTGGCTGCACCATCTCGTATTCCCATGGATGAGGGTTCCAAGTTCTCCGCATCCTAAGCCAACACTGATTATTGTCTGTATTTTGATTATAGCCATTCTAGTGGGTGTGGAGTAGTAGAATAATCCTGTAACAACATTTTCAATGGGTAAAATAAGAAGTATTTTCTCCAGCATAGTTGATCAAATATTGTTGGGTTTTTTTCTTTTACGTTTTAAAAGTTCCTGTCTCACATTCATTATTGAAAATAACATGCATGTGCATGTGTTATCAAATTTAAGAAAACATCTCACATTTATTTCATATATGAACTGTAGGATTTGGGGACATTTCAAGTTTTTTAGGCAATGATTAACATTAAGTGCTCTTAAATCCGTTTTTATTAATATTATTGTGTTATTTCATTTCATAGGCGTCAGTTATTTCATGTCAAAAGAAAATTTTTCATTGTGATCTATGGCTCACTCCTCTTTATTACTTGAATTCTCAAACAATCAAAGAGTCTTAGAACATGCAGGTTTTTGTTTTTATTTGAAATACAGACACAACTCTAACCTCTACAGTATTTTCAACTAAAAGACATCTTACACATTGATATATCAACTGTATACATATAACGGATATGTTAGATTGAAGAACATTACCTTGTTTACTGTCAAATTCCTGGTTTCTAGCACTGTGTGTGGTCCATAGTAAAGGCCCAGTGAATAACCGTTGAGTTAAAATTTGCCATTATCCAAGGTAGAATATCCAGTTATTTACGCACTGGTCAATTACACATACACAACAAATATTCATCTCAAATACACAACCTAAAATCATGTTGTCCTTGAATTTTAGTAGCCCAAGGTGAAAATAAGAGGGTACGTCTAGGTCAAAATTCACCAAGCATTTGACTCTAATGAATACTGAGTGGACGCTGGATGGGTAAGAAGATTGGGAGATAAGAAGCAAAGAACAAAAATGCAGTCTGTATGCTTTGGTGATTTCAGAGAGCAGAGAATCTGAGGACAGTCAAAGGGGAAGTGACATGGACCCCCTGTGGTGCACGCACAGACCTGTTAGCTCACAGGCTGGACCCAGTTCACCTTTTCCCCAGGATCCAAATAGGTCAGCTATATCTGAGAAGAAGAAGAAACACAAATAACAAAGATTTCAGCTTATTTTTTATTATCTTTCTCACAGACAGCTATTCTTTCATTCATTCATATGCCCAGTATTTCTGGAACATTTACTATGTACTGTAGGAGGTATAGTTCATGGACTTTAGCAGTAAATGAAACATTCCTGTCTGCACGGAGCTTACGGTCTCATGAGTTGGAGAAGACAGAAAAGAAGCAAGGTAAGTTAATATTTATAGGACATTACATGGCGATAAGCATTTTAGGGAAAAATAAAACAAGGAAGAGCAACGAGGGGTGAGGAGCGTGGGTGTGGGGAGTGGATGGTTGCAAAGGGTGTTTGAGGAAGGCTGTACATGCTGAGAAAGGGAGTCTCAGTGAGCACCAGAAGGAGCCGAGCGTGCCAGCCTTGCAGACGGGGACAAACTGCCGGTGCAGAGACCACCACAATGATGTCAGTGTGCCAAGAGCTGTGTGGGTGACAGGTGGTGGCAGGAGATGTGATGTGTGCGGGCTCACGGGTCACTGTGAGGATCTGGGCTTTTAACTGACTTTGGAAGCTTTTGAGCAGCGGAGCAGTGCGATCTGATTTGTGTTTTACCAGAATTACCAAACCAAGACAGCGTTAAAAAGCAGAGACATCACTTAGCCGACAAAGGTCCATATAGTCAAAGCTATGGTTTTTCCAGTAGTCACGTTCAGATGTGAGAGTTGGACCATAAAGAAAGCCGAGCGCCGAAGAATTGATGCTTTCTAACTGTGGTGTTGGAGAAGACTCTTGAGAGTCCATTGGACTGCAAGGAGATCAAACCAGTCCATCCTAAAGGAAGATCAGTCCTGGGTGTTCACTGGAAGGACTCATGCCTGCTGAAGCTGAAGCTCCAATTCTTTTACCGCCTGATGCAAAGAGCCGACTCATTGGTAAATATCCTGATGCTGGGAAAGATTGAAGGCAGGAGGAGAAGGAGGCAACAGAGGATGAGATGATTGGATGGCATCACCGACTCAATGGACATGAATCTGAGCAAACTCTGGGAGATAGTGAAGGACAGGGAAGCCTGGCATGCTGCAGTCCATGGGGTCGCAAAGGGTCGAAAAGGGTTGGAGTCGGCTTAGTAACTGGACAACAACAAGTGTTATCTTATATGGGGCGTTGGAAATAGGGAAGAGAATTAGGAGGCTAACGCAACAAATCCAAGAAAATGAGGGTGGCAGAGGCCAGGGTGGAAGTAGAGGAAGTGATGAGAAATATTCAGATTCTGTCATCTTTTGAAGGTTGGGCTGACAGGATTGGCTGACAGATGGAGGGTGGAAGAGAAAGAGAGTCAAGAATGATGACAAGGATTTGGGAGAGAATTGCTTAAAAGATGGATTTGATGAAGTGAGCTGGGAGGACCATAGAAGGAGCAGGACTGGGCAGGGGAGGTCAGCCCTCAGCTTTGGACAGGGTGAGTTACAGGCACCTTTTAGACTGACATCCAGCGGTAGTGCTGCAGAAACAGCTGGAGATCAGAATTCAGGGAAGAGGTTGGTCCTGGAGCTATTTGGAAGTTAGAGTAGAAATGGTATCTACATCCATGAAATGGGAAGAGATTACCAAAGGAGTAGATGGTAGAGAGAACAGAGGAGAGTCCAATGCAAAGCTAAGAAATTAGAGAGATGAGTAAGAACCAGCAGAGGAGGCTGACAAAGTAGGAGGAAAGCAAATAGGTGTTCTTCAAAGGAATATTTTCAGGTAATTTTTACATGAAACTTTTTCCTCTCTCAAGTTTTCAATTAGTACTTTCTCTGTTGTCACACCCTGCACCCTGCAATCATCACTTCTCTTTTTCATCACCATGCCCATTCCATCATTGTCAAGAAAAATGGAAGAGAGTGTTTATACCTATAGTTCTAGCAGTTTCTCTTCTTGTCTCAAGCTAATTTGTTATACCTGACCTAGTTAATTAATATTTGCTATTTTTGTATAAAAATAATTACTTCTAGAATTCACTAAAAAGATACTTGATTCATACAGAGGTTTCCAGGCTGATAGAAGTTACTTTGTAATTAATTTGTTTATTTTTGTTACAAAAGAAAAGAACTGCCAACACAGCTTCAGGAATTATAACAAGGAAAAGCTAATGGAATCAATATTCACATTAAAACCAGGTTGTCGAATGAGTTCCATCCTGGTGTGACCAGAACTGTCCTCCACAATTGTTTCATTCGGAGGGAGACACTCTTCTCTCTCATTAAATGAAAATTTGGCAGGCCCAGAAATAGTCCAGCTCACTCTAGACATGGGGTCGATTCAGTAATTAAACTGTCCAGTCTTGGAGTGCCCAGACATGGCCTGGCACCAGATCTTCTTTGCTGCTCACCTGGAAGCATGCTTTGGAAGGAGACAGTGGGTGACCAGCTCTGCTCCTGTTCTTCAGCTCTGGGTACTCCCGGGACACCCCCTCTTCTTACTGAGACACTCCAGCCCACCCCATTGAAGAGACCCCAAGAAGGTTGACCCCAGGCCAGCTCTCTCGCCTGCGGGCCACATCTGGTCCAGGAGCACTCGTGGCCCTTGCTCAGAAACTCTGGAAGCTCAAGCTAATCCCAACCACAGGGCAGGGGGTCTCATGCCCTGCCCGCAGAGCACTCAGCTCTCCCTCACACCGAGTTTCCTGGGGGGCAACAGTGTCCGTGAGCTTTCTGGTCTGAGTGAGACCACCATCCTCAGCACTTTCCAGCTATAGGGAACAATTTCCGATTTCTCCAGTGGGTCTCTTTGAAGTCCCTTCACTAGGCTTGGGGTCATAGAGTAGAATCTTCCACCTTCCCCTAATGGGGAGTAGAACCAGGCGACAGCTCTAGACACCATCTCCTCCCAATCTCTTCATAGCGTTACCGTTAATCACTCAGTCGTGTCCAACTCTGCAATCCACGGACTGTAGCCCGCCAGGCTCCTATGCCCATGGGATTCTCCAGGCAAGAATACTGGAGTGGGTAGCCATTCCCTTCTCCAGAGGATCTTTCCCACCCAAGCATCGAACCTGGGTGTCCTGCATTGCAGGCAGATTCTTTACCATCTGAGCCACCAGGAAAGCCCAATCTCCTCATCCTCACTTTCTTTTATAGCCTTGATCTGACTGTGGGATCCAAGATTGTGGGGCGGGATCCCAGAACCATCTCCTTAGAATTCTGCACATGGCGTGGAGGTCTGTTTCACATCCACTTTGACCCACTTTCATATGTGATGCGTTGACACCTCAGTACAGAACCTGAGACAGAAAGGGCCCCATTCTACCTATCATCTTCTTGTACTTCTTGACTTGAAAGAGTCAAAGCCTTTTTTTCTTGCTATAAATACATGAGTACATATATTTACATGGACATTTAAGTATATACGTTACACATCGTATCTTTGGATATAGCTTTTAATCACCTGCATCGTAGGTTCACATGTTTCAAGGTGATGATTCTGAAAGATTGGGTCCCTTGTGGACAGAAATCACTGAAAAATTCCTCCATCCACACGTAGCCCAATCCATTACAACTGCACTGTGAATACTGTGACATTTCATATGACCTGTTCCTCATACCTGTCCTGTCCAATTTGATAAGTACTAGCCACATGTAGCCATTTAAATGTAAAAGGAATTATACTAAATTAAAACCCATTTTCTGAGCCTGACCCCTATAGTTAGACAGCAGACATAGAACATTTTCATCATCTCAGAGTTCTGTTGGACAGCGCTGCCTCACACGGGGTTTGGCATATAGGAGGCATTGAATAAATGACAAGCCAAAGTTTGGTCCAAAGATGCTGTTACTGGAAGGGGGGACCCAGGAGTGATCTCTCGTCTAACACCAGAAATGAACTGCCCGAGGAGAAACACACAGTGACAAAGCAGAAGAGTGTATTGGAAATGAGCACCCAGGCAGAAAGCAGCAGGGTAAGGGAACCCAGGAGGACTGCTCTGCCACGTGGCCCACAGTCTCTCAGGCTTGATGGTGATGGGGTTATTAGCTTTTTGGGGTTGCCTCTGGCCAGTCATCTTGCTTGTGCCCATATTTGGTCTGACTCAGGGTCCTTCCTGATGGCACACGCATCTCTCAGACAAGATGGTTTCTAGCATGAGGGTTTCTGGGAAATTGGTGGGACATAGTATGGGCTGGCATATCCTCGCTCCTTTTGGCCCCTCCCAAATTCTCCTGGTTAGTTTCAGGTGGCAGCACCGTGTCCCCTTATCAAGACCTCCTATTGTAAGACAGCTCGTGCAAGCAGTTAGTATCATGCCTGGCCAAGGTGGGTGGTTTCAGTCAACAGTTCCCTAACAATACCATATGATTGCCCTGGTTTAATTTGCTGAAAATATAAAGCTTTTTAGTATAGTACCAGGTACTGACTCCACCATCAAGAACAAAAACTAAGGTACATAGGTGTGGCTGCTTTTCTATTTCACCCTTGAAAACCTATTTGCATCCTCCTACTCCACTAGCATGGAGAAGGAAATGGCAACCCACTCCAGTATTCTTGCCTAGAGAATCCTGTGGATGGAGGAGCCTGGTGAGCTGCTGTCCATGGGGTCGCACAGAGTTGGACACAACTGAAGCGACTTAGCATGCATGCATGTACTCCACTAGCAAATGCTTTACCATCCAAATAATCATGAAAAATGTTTGGGAAAAAGTCCCCACTTCCCTCAAAAAACAAACTACTTTTTCAGAATTATTCCAGTGAAAAGGAATTGTTGCAAAAAGCGATGTTTTTATTGAAGGGGGATTCCACATAAAAACCACTTTGCTGAAATAAACACTTCAGGTGTAGTATTTTTCCAGAGTAGAAATGACCTATGGAAACTACCGATGCCTGCGTGTGTTCACATTTGTAAAAGTGCCCTGGCGAGCTTCCCTGGTGGTCCAGTGGGCAAGAATCCACCTGCCAACACAGGGGACACGGGTTCAATCCCCGGTCCAGAAAGATCACACATGTCACATGCTGGGAGGCACTAAGCCAGTGCAGCACAACTACTGAGCCCACGTGCTCAACTCCTGAAGCCAATGCAGCTAGAGCGCGTGCTCCTCACCAAGAGAGAGCCTGCCCGCAGGGAATAAGACTCCTCACAGTCAAAAACAAGAACAACCAAACCACCCTGGCGTTCAAAAGCAGTCTCTATTGTCACAGTTCTCACAATCTTTCTGGCAAGCTTTTAGTGATAATGGCAGACCCCAGAAGCTGGATCTGTAAATGTTCTGAATTGTGACCCCAAGAAACTCAGGCCATACCGCCCCTCAGGTGCAGCGAGCACACTTTCTTCATTGACTTGCTTTTTGCCTCCTGCCCAGGGCACGTTGCCCAGCATAGAGGAGGCACCCGTCAAATGTTCCCTGAATGCACAGATGAATGAATTCTCTCTCCTCATCCTGCGAGGGACTAGCATGTGTTTAGGGAGTCCTTTGATTTCAGTGGCTCTACAGAAGGAAGTGTTGTGAACACTGTCAACAAAGCAGGTAGGAACTTCTCATCACAAAACCCCAGCTTTCTGCACTCCGACACTTGAAAATTTCTGTAACCGTGTTTATGAAGAGTGAGAAATCTACCCGTTCTATTTCCTATTAAAGACTCTCATTCTGGACATACCTGCCTAATTACCTGCAAGAGGTGACAAGTTCTTAGGGGTGAATTCTGACAGTGGCTCTTTTTAAATCACTTCATTTCTGAGTCCTGTGAGCAGAGCTATTTTGGTCTAGTTATTCATATAAATCCACAGTCAGTAACCCTGGAGAAAAGGGTTTTTTTTTTTCCCTTCAAAGTCGGCTTTATTGATGTATATTTTGTTGTTCAGTTGCTAGCTCGTGTCTGACTCTTTGTGACCCATGGACTGCAGCATGCCAGGCTTCCCTGTCCTTCACCATTTCCCGAGCTTGCTCAAACTCATGTCCATTGAGTCGGTGATGCCATCCAACCATCTTGCCTTCAGTCATCCCCTTCTCCTCCCGCCTTCTATCTTTCCCAACATCAGGGTCTTTTCTAATGAGTTAGTTCTTTGCATCAGGTGGCCTAAGTATTGGAGCTTCAGCATCAGTTCTTCCAATGAATATTCAGGGTTGATTTCCTTTAAGATTGACTGGTTTGATCTCCTTGCAGTCCAAGAGACTCTCAAGGGTCTTCTCCAACACCACAGTTCAAAAGCATCAATTCTTTAGTGCTCAGCCTTCTTTATGATCCAACTCTCACATCCATATATAATTACTGGACTAAACCATAGCTTTGACTATACAGACCTTTGTCAGCAAAGCAATGTTTCTTTTCAAATGCCTACTAGGATTTCAACTGGGATTGTGTTGAATCTATAGGTAAGTTTGGAGAGAACTGGCACTCTCAACAACATCTAGTCTTCTGAAACATAAACATGTGGCTTACATCCTTTCATGTAGTCTCTTTGATTTTTTCAGCAGTTATGCTGTTTACAGTGTATAGAATTCGCCCATATTTTATTAAGTTCTATACAGAAGTGTTTCATGCTTTTTGATATTATTCTAAAAGTTATTATTTTTTTATACTTTCAAATTTCTTAATATAAAGAAACAAGTTTTACTTTTGTGTATTGGTCTTGACTCCTATGACCTTGCCAATTCTTACTGTGACCTCATTTATTCTACTAGTTTTTAAACAAATTTCTTATGATTTTCTACCTAGCTGATCGTGTCATTTGTGAATAAAGACAATTTTACTTATTGCTTTATTGCACTGGTCAGAATTTTAGTATTTTATTGAACAGAACTGATAAAGACAGATACCCTTGCCTAGTTTCTGGCCCCAGGGAGAAGCATCTAATCATTCCCTATTGAGTATGAAGTTAACTGTCAGATTTTGGTAGATGCCTTTTAGCAGGTTGAGAAAAGTTTCCTTCTATTCCTGGTATGTAGAGAGGCGCTTTTTTTGTTTGGTTGTTTTTCGTTTTATCAGGACTCTGGAGAAGGCAATGGCACCCCACTCCAGTACTCTTGCCTGGAAAATCCCATGGACGGAAAAGCCTGGCAGGCTTCCGTGAGTGTTGAATTCTGTCAAATGCTTTTTCTGCATCTATTAAGATATTTATATAATTTTTCTTTCCTATGCTGTAATTTTGGTAAATCACATTGGTTGATTTTCAAATGTTAAACCAATTTTACACTCCTGAGGTAAACCTCATTTGATCATGATATATTACTATATTAGCCTGCTAAAGCAGCCATAACAGAATACTACAGACTTTGAGGCTTAAAAAACAGAAATTTATTTTCTCTCAGTTCTGGAGGCTAGAAGTCCAAGAATGTGGTCCCAGCAGGGATGGTTTCCAATGAGACCTCTCTTCCTGGCCTGCAGATAGTTACTTTCCTGCTGTGACCTCACATGGTCTTTCCTGTGTGTGCACACATCTCTGGTATCTCTTCTGCTATAAGAACACCAGTCTCGCTGGATTAGACCCCATTCCGATGACCTCACTTAACCTTAATTACCTCCGTGAAGTCCCCATCTACAAATATAGTCACACTGATGGATTAGGAGTGAGTGAAAGTCTCTCAGTCACGTCCAACTCTTTGCAACCCCATGAGCTATACAGTCCATGGAATTCTCCAGGCCAGAATACTGCAGCAGGTAGCCTTTCCCTTGGTAAAGGGATTCTTTACCAACTGAGCTATCAAAGCCCAAAGCCTGGTGTGCTACAGTTCATGGGATCACAAAGAGTCAGACATGACTGAGCTGAACTGAATTGAGGAATTAGGGCTCCAACATATGATTTGGGGGGTGGAGGACATAATTCAGTTCATAACAATTATTCCTTTTACATGTTGCTGTGTTCAATTAGGTAATTATTTTTACTATATTTGTACCTATGCTTATGTCTATGGTTTCTTTCCTCTTGATGTATCTTTCTAGTTTGAATATTAAAGTAATGCTGACCTCATAAAATGAGCTGGGAAACTTTTTCTCCTTTCCTACTTCCTAAAGAAGTTTGTGTAGAATCAATACTGTTTCTTCCTTAACTGTTTGGTATAATTTACCCTTGACGTCATTTGGACTTGCAGTTTTCTTGTGAGAAGGTTTTTAATTACAAATTCAATTTCTTAAAAAATACATATATAAGTATATGCAATAATAAGACAAAATATACACATATATGCAATTATTCAGGTTATCTACTTCTGCTTGAGTGAGCTTCTGAAGAATTCATTCATTTCATCTATGTTGTCAAAATTTTTGGGATAAAGCCTTCCATAGTATTTCCTTATTACCCTTCGATGTCTTTATGATCTCTAGTGATGCAGTTGCTTTCACTCTTGATGCTGATTATTTGTGTCTTCTCTACTTTTTCCTCAACAGTTTAGCTAGAGGCTTGTTAATTTTACCAATCGTCTTAAAGAATCAACTTTTTGTTTCATGGATTGTCTATATTGTTTTCCTATTTTCTATTTTATTGATATCTGTTCTTACATTATTTCCATATTTCTGCTTCCTTTGGATTACTTTGATTTTCCGCTTCCAGCTTCTTAAGGTTGCAGCCTAGAAAGAGCTTAAGCTTAAGCTAACGGCAAAGAAGACAGGGTAGATTATAAGCAACTCTAGACTATGGAAAAGATGTGGTACATCCAGAAAAGATGTGGAGCCTGGTAGATAACACCTCCAGATTCTATAAATACTCCAATACACACACACGTTGAAGAATAATGTACCTTCTCCCAACTCGGTGTTCTTCTTCTCTACTGCCTTATCAACCTGGTTTCTCATCCTCTACTGCTCTTTCATTTCTGAATCACTTAAACAGAAGAAACTCACTATGGTCGCTGTCACGATCCCTGAGGACAGTCCTAGTGTCTGTTAGGAGAATGTACCTGGATGGGCTGCTTCTCCGTCTGGTCTCTCTTCTTCAGCTCCCTGCTAAGCATGGCTCATCACCATAACATATATGGCAGAAACATTTGTATGCATTTGCCAGACCATTTTGACCTCCTCCTGGGCACAGCAGGTGGACTGCATTTCCCTGTAGCTGGGGCATATTACTAGTTCGGGTCAATGGAATGCCCACTTCCAGGCCCAGCACCTAAAATCTCCAGGACACTTTCCATGTTCTTCTCCCTGTTTTCTGGAGAGTCACCAATGCTCAGAGCAACTGGAACTTTCATCAACACACATTCTATGAAGTAAGTGAGGAATCAACTTGTATTTTGTCAAGCTA
This sequence comes from Okapia johnstoni, assembly GCA_024291935.2. NCBI lineage: Eukaryota > Metazoa > Chordata > Mammalia > Artiodactyla > Giraffidae > Okapia > Okapia johnstoni. The sequence continues at coordinate 33,305,115 of CM044327.1, read as the reverse complement.
TTGAAATGTATGGATTATTCTGTTACAGTAGGAACATCACTTACGCCTACCTCAGACTACACACGATCAAGTACCAATAGTAGGCATGTTATTTTAAAACCTGGAAGAGAATTCTGCTGTTCAAAGAGATGTGAATCATGTATTTCCATAATAGCAATCAACTTAGTCACGTTTTGGTATTACTTTTTGGAGAAAAAGCACCACAGCAAACAGAATAATAAAACCACAAATTTCAAGCTGTTCTTTTATAGTCTGCTGAATTGACCTTTGCATTTCGACATAGCAAAGTTAAGAACAAGCTAAAAAAGTACTGGGTTTCTCTGGCGGTCCAGTGCATGAGAGTCTGCCTTGCCAATGCAGGGGACGAGGGTTTGATCCCGGGTCTGGGAAGATCCCACACGCCGAGGAGCACCTAAGCCCGTGTGCCACAACTACCAAACTTGTGCGCCTAGAGCCAACGCGGCACAACAGCAGAGTACCCCCGCTCACCACAACCAGAGAAAGCTCCAGCGCAGCAACAAAGGCCCAGCAAGGACAAACAAGTAAATTTTAACAAAGAACCAGCTGACTATGCACCAAACACCTATGTGGGTGAGGGCATTCTCTCCTGACAGGCAAACGGGCTGAAAAGCTCTCCAAAATGGAGACTTAGGATGACAGTTTATTAACAGCAAGTATATTGGACTTACCATAGTGCAGTTGGGTGCTACCTGTGAGGAACGTAGGTAACATTCTGATGATAGATTTGTTTTCTGCATGCTAACTAAATAAGGACGGAAATAAAACCATGAGCAGAAGTCTCAGCTTCATAGACGGGACCCAGAGAGACACTAGAAATGGTCTAAACCAACCTCTTTACCTTACAGATGAGGAAATCCTTCATAGACTCTTGGCACAGGTTGTGAGACACTTGCTTGAGGACAGTATTTTACTCTACAAACGTCCTAGGAGGACACAGCCCACGATCTGCTCTATTTTGGAGCAGTGGTCACCTTCTAGGGGGGCCTTCCTGCCACTCAGCGTGACTTCGGGATGGACGCTTAGGCCACCAGACCCCTGGGAAAGGGGACCGCTGGAGGAGGCCAACCTGAGGCCAGTGGGTCCCATCTGGGCCTTTCACTCTGGCCACTGTCTTCACTTGTCAAATGAGTTACAAATAAAATGCTTTTCAGATTTGTAGAGCAATTGGATATTCTTTAAAAAAAAATAAAAAAACATTTCATCCTCTTACACTAACCCCAAACCCACATACATCAGAAATGAGATGTGGCTTTATCTATCCTTTATGTTTATTTGTTAAACATAATATTTAGAAACGAAATTGAAAACCAAGCTGATTTCTTTGGGGATATAAGCTACATTAATCTGCTACTGATCTTTTTCAGCTGAAAACTATTTCCAAAAAAAGTATTAGTAATTTGTAATTGATGGATATTCAACATTCATGTCAGACTGTAGAACTCGCTTCTCGTTTTGTTGTGACTATAAGTTGAATATGCACATATTCTAGTTAAAGAACTTCTGAAACTTTTAACATTAAGAAGGAGCAAGGTTTTAGTGTTCTAAAGTTTGTCATTTGGTAAAAATGTCATGTTGATGTCACATGCAAACAGAACAACAGGACCTATCTTCAAATCTATTTTGTTCAGATAAGAAGACTTTTTATGTGCTTTTTAAAAGTTATTTAATAGAGACACACAATCATCATATTTTTGGATATGAGATAGTTTTCTTTTTAAATTTTTTTTCTCCTTTGTGTTTTATTGGGACTTCCCTGGTGGTCCAGTGGCTAAGACTCCACACTCCCAATGCTGGGGGTCTGGGTTCAATCCCTGGTCAGGGAACTAGATCCCACATGTCTCAACAAAAGATCCCACGTGCTGCAACAAAGATCGAAGATCCAGCTGCAACCAAGACCTGGTGCAGCCAAATAAATAAAGAAAGAAATAACTTTTTTTAAAAAAAAGCTCCCATACTAGTTTATACTGCTGATGCTATTACAGTGCTTCTACAATAAACAACTGATTCTAGAATGGCTGTCTATAAAAGAATGTTTTTCTTTTCTCTTTTAGAATACGTTTCATTTTTCAAAGCTTAATTTCTATTTCCTGGAAGGAGTGGTGTTTCTATTTCATTTGAAGGATCTGTGTAGATGCAGGGCTTAAAAGTGAGAACGAGGACAGATCTTAAATCTCCTCTTTCTTGCCATTCTCCTTCCGTCTCCTTTCTCCCCCTGCACTGCTCACACCCAGCCCTGCACCCTCGCCTTGGCAGCCTCCCTGGGAGTCATCTTCTCTCTCCTTTTCCCCGGGCTCCCCGCAGCCTAACTCTAAGGCTCTCAGTCTGTCCCCCGGCCTCTCAGCCTGTCATCACAGTCACACTCCCAGGAGCGGCAGTCTCCTGAGTGGTCCAGATGGCTCTGACACCAGGTCCCACACACCAGCCTGTGACTGTGTGGATTTCGGCAGCTCTCTGCACACATTTAGCAACTGGGCCGGAGCTGTCACCATACAATGTTGTTAGAGAGAAAGAAAGAAAAACGAGAAAGAAGTCAGTCCCACGCTGTTGAAAACTAGACTGGTTCACTGCCTGCTCGCTGATGAGGAGTTAAAGGACAAAGTGAAGACAGATATAAATATTTAGAGAAATGTGACTACAGACAGACAACAATCTGCATAAGGGAGATACCGTGACATTAGAACACAGGAGCCAAAGGCATAAGGAAACTGGTTGGGAAAAAAAAATCTCCATTTGAAAAGGACCTAAGAAGTCTCAAAGGAAAACTTGGCTGAGACTAGACAGTCAAAATTAGTGACCGTTTTTCCTGGAATTAAGGCCAACTCAGGGCAAAAGTCTGAGAGAGGGGGTTGCTCCATGTGATGCCTTTTACCACTAATATTGACGACTGTGTCACATACACAGGTCCCCCAGATGTCCCATCATAGCAAGAATCCAGCACAGTGAAGGTTGAAGGATGAAAATCGAAGTCCTTCCTCCTTCTCCTCCTCCCCAGATTCATGGCATCATGGACCTGGAAATCATCTATTTCAACCTCACCCTCAAGGCAGGAAGCCCTTACACAACAGTTTTAACAGGTGGTCATCCAGTTTCTGCTTCATTACTTCCGCAGACAGAAAAGTGAGTCACGGCTTCACAAAGCAGCCCATTCTATTTTTAACCACTTTTTAGACAAAAGTCCTCCCCTAATACAGAGCAAACGCTCATGCTCTGCTTACTCCGTGCCAGGCAGAGGCCTCTGTGCAGTAGCTGGGCATCCCCAGACGACCCAGAGCAGGCCCTTCCATGCTCAGAGCAGGTACCCCCACTGCAGCAGGGATGAGGTCTGGATGTAGGTCCCGTCTGACCCCAGAGCATTTGACGCCACCCCTGTGCCACGGGGCCCCAGGTCACGCCAGCTCCCTGCAGCCGCCACCGCTCACTCTGGTCCGGACCCCAGAGGACATCCACCAGTCCCCTTCCACCCCAACAGCCTTCAGACATGTGGAGGTGGAGATGGTCCTCTCCCCGCCCTCTGCCATCAGTCCAGTCCTCACTATTATTCAACAGCAAAGTGTTGGAAGCCTCTTTCATCCAGAGGACCATCTTCTCAGGATGGGCACCAAGGAACAGACACAGTAGATCAGGTATAAACAGAGTGATAATTTCAGATGAAATTCTCATGTCTGGCTCTCAGATTCAGTAAAGGAAAAGATTTCAGAGGTAACAAACACAAAAATTATCTTTATGGATATTTGCTATTGTATATATTTATGTGTACATGCAAACCTTTTCATTACTAACATAGCAATCATCATTCTAAACACATTATAGTGCCACATAATGATTACTAACTCCCCAACTGAATTACATTTCAGGAACTAAGAGTGCATTTGATGGATACAACCATTTCTGTGCATCTCCACTACCATGGCAACCAATTAAAATAGGTTTGCTTAATTAATTAGTTGTTAGTAAAGCACTGGGGAGATGAAAATTGCTATTAATAGATTCACAGAGTTTGGTATTAATGCTAGTGTGATAAACATCAAAGCAAAGTGCTTATGGCTGGAGTAGACGAATTCATTTTCCTTTAACCGCCATAATTTCAACATTGAATTTTATCACCTCCTTATTTTTAACCAATTGTCTAGCCTCTCTTTTATGCTTCTCTTGGCCAAATCCTAACCAACTCACATTACTCAGGCAGAAGAGAAAACTAAAGCAGTAATGATAACCAGAATTTTCTGATGAAAATGAAATATCTTCTGACGGCGGTGACAAAGCTCAGATGCCACTGCTGAGCCTTTCGATGTCCGATAGCTGAGTGCAGGGTGGAGCTCACCCCGAGTGGGAGCGGGAGGAATGGTCACGTCACCTGCCAGGACTATTTCCAAAATGGCACAAGTGGTTGTTTGCAGACAGCTTGTCAACCTCCCCTATCTCCCCTTGATGCTTATGCCATTGAAGTAAAAGCAGCCACTTGCCATGCAGATGGAGCTATTATACACAACAAGATCTTCAGACTGTCAAACCGCCAAGCAGATGGGCCCCAGGTCTGCTCTAGATTGAAATTCTGGAGCTGCTGTTGTTCCTTTCCTACCTGCCTCCTGCCATGACCTCTCCTGCAGCTGAGCTACAATCGCGGAATTTAGAAATGAGAAGACCTGCCAAGGCCCTCTACTTCAGCTCCCTGCATTCTAACAGGTAAGATATTTCACAGGTGAGGAAACACAAGGCCCAGAGTCAGCTGAATCCCAGGGTGCTGGGCTGGGCTGTCTCTAGATTGAGGTCAGGTTATGTGGCTGGGTTGAAGTCCTCTCCTCAAGGTAGACAGAGAACACCTTCAGCTATCCCAGCTTAAACCTGATCCACGAATCTCTTGGCTCGACTTGTTCAGTGGCTTAGTCGTGTCCAACTCTTTGCGACCCCGTGGACTGCAGCCCACCAGGCTCCCCCTGTCTGTGGAATTTTCCACACAGAAATGCTGGAGGGGGTTTCCGTTTCCTACTCAAGGGGACCTTCCCGACACAGGGATCGAACCAACCTCTCCTGTGTCTCCTGCATTGGCAGGCATGGGTCTATCTAAATGGGTTCGATAGACCACTTCACTGCCAGTAATTGAAATGTCCTCTTTAACATGAGGGCAAGGAATGAATGCTCAGGCCTGGGCTCCCCTAAAGAAGAGCTCACCCCAGTGTCTATCTGAGGCCAGAATGAGACAAAGGATGAACCTGACTTCAATACTTTACTTCCTCTGAGATCTCTGTGTTTGCATGTTGCCTTTTTTTTTAGCAGTGTCTCACGATCTCTAAGCTTCCTCCGATGTTACCATCTGCTGCTCTCCCACCGCACATTCGATTTGTCCCTCCTGGGAGTTGTGTTCTGCAGCTGACAGGGGACTCTTACAGAAAAGGCATCACCAGGGTCTCCATATCCAGGTTATGTATTTGCGGTTTAAAAAAAATCCTTCCGTCCCTTAAGCCTAAGGAGTGATTGAAAATGGCAATTTCAAGTCTACGGCAGATCAGGAGGAGAATTTTCTGTGCTGAAGAATCTAACCTGAGAAAGAAAGGTCTGGCTTGCAACATACCAAATTGGATGCTGTTCAAATGCAGCTTATATGTAACTGCTTGCTGGGATACCATGGAGGAGATTCAGGTGACCTTGGGCCAGGTGGCCTTTCAGATGCCTCCAGCCCTGAGATTCTTGAAGACTGTGTTGAGTGAAAGGCAGCTTGATTCATGATTGGGCATTGGCCACTGGGAGAGGCTTTCTTAGTGCCTGCAGAGTGCCATCCTGAGCCCTGGCAGTGCTTATTGAACTGTAGAAGTTCGGGAAGTTGGAATCATCAGCCCCATGTGGCACCGTGAGAAAGAGGCACCCACAAGGTCTCAACTCGCTGGGGCCACGGGCCGATCCAACGAGGAGACAGTGGAAGACCTTCTGTTTATCCAAACACCCGCCTCTCTTCTCAGCCCTACCACCCATGTTGTGTTCCTATCTCAACGTCTATCTTCTCTTCCCTAAGTCCTATGTCTAAATTTATGATTCTTTTTCCTTTTGTTACAGGATTTTGTTCACTTAAGAGGTCTCCCCAAACTCAGTTAATCCTCCTGTATATTCTAAACTCTTACCAAAATAAATAATATCTAAATTTATTGAGCAGTTGCTATGTATCAGGAACTGGGCTAAACAATTTATCGTGGATTATTTCATTTATTTCTTATAATATTTTCATATGATAGATAATTTTATCCCTATTTAATATATGAGGCAATAAGGCTTAGCAAGATTAAAAATCTTGCCTGAGGACCTTCAGTTAATGCTGAAGTCTGGGTGCCAACTCAGGCAGTTTAACTCCACTGCTCTTAAGCACTAAGGCCTCATCCTCAGGACCTCTGACCTTTGACCCCATACTGCTAAAACTGCCCCTCCTCCTGCTCAGCCTCTTCCTTCTTGACCTTCCCTCTGTTGACCTTCTTTCTTCCTTCACTTCATGAGACCAGGTGGTTCCTTTTTTCCTCTGCAAACTTCTTCCATATGCATAGGCTCTGGCCTTTGCTACCTTTTTTTTTCCTTCTTCTCTCCCTTTTCTGATTTTTTGCTCCTTATCTACCTTGGCAATCTCATCCTTTCCCATAAGTTTCCATTACAAAATCAATCAGGTATCTGAGCTCATTTCTGAGTTTCAGTTACTACTTCTAACAGCTGGAAGTTTCAGGAATACTTCAAGCTCAGCATGTTCAAAGCCAAATTCATCATCTTTCCTTCATTTGTATCCCAGCCTCACTTCCTGCTGATGAGATGGTGTCATGTCCTGCAAAGAACACAAGGCAGGGAAATGAGAGGACACGGGTTCCACCCTGGTCACACTGGCTGTGAGCTTGAGGTCATCATCCAACCGAATCTCCAAAGTGGGTGGGGTGGTGACATCAGATTCCATCCACTCTGTATTCCTTCGGTTCCTCACATCCCATGACCATCACTCTTCCAGACACCCAGGGATGGAACGTTAGTGTCATCTTTCACCCTTACATAAATTCAGTCTTGAAATGGAAAGGGGATTTTTCTAATAACTAATTAATTTGAAGCTCATTAATTTTATAGAATACCTACTGGATGACAACGCTGGGAAACACAGTGGAGGATGAAGAAGACAAAGTCCTGACCTCACAAAGAATAACTGGGCCTGAGGACATTTTAAAAGATCACCTGCTGCCAGGTGGAAAATGGGGTGTGGAGTAGGACCAGAGTGATGGCAGAAGACCTGTAAGACTCGGTTGTCAGGTAAGAGGGTCTCGTGGCTTGGACCAGAATATCCATGCAGGTGATGAGCTTGCTAAAAAAGCTACCTGTATGAGGCTGTGTCCCTTATTACTAGAAGTATCCTAGAAAGGTGGGGAATCAGGGCTGTTGTCCATGAGCCAGGCTTGGACAACATGGTAGGGAAGGTTTCATTAATAGCAACAATCTACAGGCTGTGAGACTTGACACCATTTTTTCTTACTTTTTATTTTCTTATCTACTTTTTTATGGCCCCATACACCCTGTAAGTCAGAAGCCAAAAGGCATAGGCGTTAACGCAGAGGTCAGAGCTAACTGGAGCTGGTCTAGCAAGTTATCCCACCTTTATCCAGCCCATGGGTCCTGGTGTAGTGGGATGTGGGATGTGTCACCATAGTGAATGCGCCTCTCTGCATGACACATACTTTAGTTATTTACGTGGAGTCAGAATCCCCTGAGCCCTAAATTCATGGTTAAAGGAGTATAAATTATGAAGGCTAAATAAGAGAATAAAATAAAATAAAACATAAGCTTCTATAAAGCTTACAGAAATCTAAGTTACTAAAAAGTATAGTTTTATAGAAACCTAAGTTACTATCCTTATTTAAATGAAATTAAACACGAAGGGTATAATAAGATGTTTTATAATGTGCTCTGTCACTTTGTAAAGCTGTAACTTCTGGAAACGCTACAACTCTTGAACTTGCTGGGCCAGACCCACAGACAGCTTTGTATACATAGTCAGTATGTATCAGATAAATCACTGGACTATGCGCCCAGGCAACTTTTCAGTAACGAAAGGAAAGTAAGAGTAAGTAAGAAGTAAGGGTGTCCCAACACGTTCGGAACAACCAGCATTCCTCTGATTGGATGTCATCAGCACAATTTTCCTGCCGTTTTATCTTCTCTCATGAGAAAGAAACCAAAAACCATGATTACTAATATTATTTCAAAGTTGGGCTTTTCCTATGTGGGTTTATAGAGAGTAAAAAGAGTGAAGAAACAAATTTGAAAGGGGGAAACAAAAGACAATCAAAACTGCCTTTCTGTTCTAATTCTCTTTTGAATTCTCTCACTGGCACATTTTCATAATTCAGAGCTTTACGTGAATTTCATCATCAAAGAAACTTTAAGGGAAAAAGAGAATTTCTCTTTTCATGAAAATGGCTTTGTTTTGTGTGTATGTGTTTATATGGGAACAAAACAAATCTGATGAGAAACAGCTGGAGAAACATGTGGCTTCAAAACAGTTACATAATCAAAGAGGAAAAGATTGAGATTCCCACAGTGCACCTAACATATGGTTTTCCATCCCTGTAGCACTCCCCACTCCTCCTTTTAAAGGGTATCAGATTCTAAAGTGATTTCACAGATGACCCAGCTTCTAGGATTACATTCTGCAAATGTACTTCCCTCCATACGCTTCCTGAAACGTGAGGGGGAGTGATGAGTGAACCCCCAGGATGTTCTTCTCCAAGCAAACCCAGGTGTATAGTTCAAAACCAAAATGTCAGGCATGATAAATCTAGGTCTATAATATATAAAGTGAAGAAAATCATATGTCACAGCAGAGCATCAATGACTGAAACATCAAAAACCTTCCATTCAATGCCAGCAAAGTAGGTTGTCTATAAGTTGACCACATCCAGACACCAGTAGAATTTCTACAGTTTTCTTTAAAAGAGTCTGGGACATAAAAGCACCTCTTGAAAGAGTTTTCTTCTTGGGTCACTGAAACTCAGAATCACTGAATTTATGAAGAGTTCAAAGGAGAACCATAAATCCACATAATAGGCTTGAGCACTGGCTTGGGTGTTTTAACTTCATTCATAATACTTGATGTTGCTGCCAAAAGTTCGATCTTCTCTTTCTTTTTAATTGAATGAAATGCCTATAAAGGAATCATACTTCCTAAACAGAAAGCACAACTTTACAAGAGAAGAATGATGAAGCTCATCTGCAGTTAAATAAACTTCCATCTTGGTAAAATTGAATAAAGGAATATTCTGCCAGCAAGATGGCCAGGAATGCAGGCAGGAGGGAGGGAGTTACAGAAAGATGTGTCCTTACTTATCCTACAGCCTCTCCCCAGGATGTGTAAACAGCTTTGACCTTACAGAAAATAGATGGGACAAAAAAGAGTAGGAAAAAAAAGAGTAAAGACCCAGGACTTGAATCAGCACATTAACCAGGAGGCCAATTCTATGTCCAGCATCAGATAGCACATTTTGTCAAATTTCATAGGCTGGCAAACAGCATATTTGGCCCAAAAGGCTGTGCCAAGAATTCACACATGTGGAATCATGCTACATAAACAAGATTTCAAAGCATTTTTAGTGGAGGCTCAAGGTCAAAAACCTTTCCATATACTGTGCTATTTGGCCGAACAGAGCGCACACACAGCCCTATCATCTGGCAATGTCTTTGTGGGACGGTGGACTTGACAAATCCCTCCCGCCTAGGAGGAAAATGGGGGATCCAACCTATTACTCTGGCAGGCCACCTTTAGGTTCATAGTTGGGGGGACCACAATGACCACTATGTCAGGGCTCGACACTCATGTAGGCATAAAGTACATTATTATTTTTCTGCAGGACCTGAGTCTTTGTCATTTCCTGCTCCACACACTGCTGGCCAGGCACCCACTCAGGGCCCAGAGCAGCTGCATCTGGGGATCTGTGCCAAGGACTGTGCCTGGCCCCTACTGCAGGCCCCCCTTTCCCCCACCCCCGACAACCACATTCAAACGGGTAAGATGCTCTGCCCTGCTTGTCTCCTCCTTGTCAATCACCCATACTGATCGCTCTCTGTCTATTGCTCTCACCCAGGCCCTCATGACCTCCAGATTGAGTTATTCTACTCCTCTCCTAGCTGCCTTCCCTCGCCTCTCAAATCCATGCTGCCCAGTAATGCCAGCCGATTGCTTCAATGGTAGGATTTCCCTTCTCTGAGCCAGACTGGTGTCAGGCAAACAGCCTGGGCTTTGGAGCGACAGATGAGATTCAAATCTAGGTTCCATGCTTAATTAAGTCTCTAACCAAGTCACTCTATCCTTAAACCCATTTACTAATCTGTAAGTGTGTAAATCCCCACATGGTAATCAAATAGATTAAAGAAGATTATATCAAGTATATCCTTGAAAGCATCTAGCACCCAGTTTATAGCAGATATTTGTTGCTGTTTTTTAGCCTGTAAGTCATGTCCAACTCTTTTGCAACCCTACGGACTGTAGCCCGCCAGGCTCCTCTGTCCATGGGATTCTCCAGGCAAGAATACTGGAGAGGGTTGCCATTTCTTTCTCCAGGAGACCTTCCCAACCCAGGGGTTGAACCTGGGTCTCCTGCATTGCAGGCAGATTCTTTACCATCTGAGCCACCAGGGAAGCCCATAGCAGATATTAGATAAGTGTAAATTATCAGCTCTCTTCTTTTTTTTTCCATTATATTTACTGTCTTTTGTCAACTCATTCCATGATCTTTAATCTAGTCATCAAGACCATGTCTTGGTCTCTAGGAGTTTGCAGCCTGGTGCAAACAGTACCCAAAAAAAAAAAAAAAATGGGTGTATCTGCCCTCTTCTTCACCAAATTCAAGACATTTATTCAACAAACATGGAGTTAGTGTCAACTGGATACTAGATATTGTACAAGCCCACTGTATCAACATGAAATACAATAAAACATGAAATATACTACGAGAGAAAAAGAATTTTGGACGTTCTCTGAGAACCTTGCTCCGTGGTTCACAAAGGTTCACAGAAGAGGTTCTCCAGGGACCAGCAGGAGTTTGGTGGAGAGAGGGGGAGACTGAACAGGAAAACTGGAGGCTTAGGTGTGTTCCCAGGAGAGAGCGAGATGAGGCTTCTGAGGAAGTCAAGGCCCCAACTGTGAAAACCCTTGAATGCCATTATAAAGCTACTGGACTCCATTTCTTATAGGCAATCGGGGGAACATTTTAAGCAGAGAATGACATGAAAACAAGAGATTCACAGAAAACAAGAGTTTCATGGAAAAAGTTCACCAAAGGGTGTGGATATTTCTCTTCTATATCTTTGATTTTGAATATATTGGAAATGTTAAGGGAGTTGAGACTGACAGTAGCCAACCTCCCTTGAACACAGCCAAGTACCTTTCCTGGAAAAATAATAAGTATTTCTAAGCAACAGTATAAAGCTCTTGAAAATAGTAGCTCCCAGAAGCTGTTTTCTTGGACCGATTCAACAGAAGTTCACGCAAGTGATTAGAAAACTCTTCACTCTTGCAAAAGTGAGGTCTCTTTATAGAACAAGAGAAAGGTAATGATCCCTTACCTCGGTAACATTTCTCCATTAAGAGGGGAAGGAAATCCTAGAAATGGAAGACAGTAAAAGAAACCAGTCATCTGATTCGGCCCCAAATCAACTAAGGTGTGTGTGTGGCGGGGGAGCCTTGAGAGAGGCAGCTAGCAATTGTTGGGCACCTCCTAGGTGTCAGCACTGTGCCAGATGCTTTATACACACGATCTCATCTAATCCTCACAATAACCTGCCACGTAGGCATTGTTTATTCCCAGTTGAATTCAGGACTATCAGCCTAATAACTAGTTTCTCAAATACTTTCCTTTAATCCTCTTTTTTGTCCATAACCATCATCCTTTACATTCTGTTCAAGTCTGGTTTGGGTACAAACTTTTACTGGGATTATCCAACAAGAAACAAGAAAATATGTGAAGAACAAGGATGAAATAACTAGATCTTCCACTTTCAGGTGTGATAGGGACTCTGATTTTTAGCATCGTATCAGTTTCCTTTCTTGGGATATCACTTAGTCACTGACAAATATGAGCTAAGTTTCTGGCACCATGCATCTGGCTGAGGTCAGACTTAGCAAAGGGCCATGCCTGCTCTTTCTCACTCAGTCCTGGCACTGTACCCCTTGTCATTTCTGTCTCTTAAGACACCCAAGTGTAACCTTGCCTTGAATTTGCAAGGCAAGCTAAACCTCTTTTTTCTTCCAAGTTTGAGCAATACTGAATTACCCAAGTAAAACACCAGGATGCTAATCCTTTTAGCATCCCTATATGGGGTTTTGTTAAAGCTGACAAAAGAAGTGTCAAAGAAATACTGCTGACACTGCTAAACAGTATTTAATAGTGAAGCTTACTATTGTTCAAATCTTGGAAGTGAAATGGTTGGTTAGTCGGGCAATACAAGAAAAGGCATTAAACTGTATAGGAACAGAGACCAGTTCCTCAGGTGAGCATCCTCTCTGCCCCTCCTCAACTCACAGAGCGCCTGGTGAGTTAGGGGTTAAATTCTAGAGCTGGCAGCTTAGGGACCAACAGCTGCCAGCAATTACATTTGTCAGCATAGCCTCTGCAACCCCACTACCTCTCTGGGGCTCACTGCCAGCAGGCCTCTTATTGCCCTGTATGTGGGGACATAAATCTGCAGGAAGCAGGAACTAAGCTAGGTGCTTGAGTGGATGAAGTACTTAAGAGCCTCAGCAGAGCAGCTCAGTGCCACTTAGCTGTTTATTTGCTAATGACAAAACGCATTGCTGATTTGCAAGCCTGGAGGTCTCTCTCTAACTCTGCAGTTCTTGGCCCTCTGGGGTAGCCCCCATATGCCTCCAGGCTACGGCAGTAAGACGCACTGCGCAGATTTCATCGCAAGCGAGGGATTCAGGACCCTGTCACTGGAGAGGCCACAAGACGGTCACTGACAGTAAAATATCTCCTCGCCAGATGATATAATCCTGCCATTAGGGATTCCCGCCCTGAGATAAGCATCCTTCTTGTGGCTTCTTCCTCTGATGCAGGCCTCCGGGAGTTGGAGTGTTCAGGGGACGGGTGAAAGGGCAAAGAAAAGGGAGACACGGAGTGTCATGGGGGAAGGAAATACAGCATCTGCTGCCCGAACAACCTTGCTGCTGAGCCCAAGGGGCAGGGAGCACGTCTATCAGCTACTCCCCCGCATATTACCTGGCACAAGGGAGGTATTCAGTAGGCACGGGCTGAATAATGTGACTTAACAGCCGTCTCCTGCCCAAGACAGGAGCCCCCCAGAACAAGGATCCCACAGTGCCCACGCTCTGCGCAGAAGCTCCCCTGGGGCCGATGCTGTGACTGGGTGGGCCCCCTTCTCTGTAGTTCCTGCTGTCGGGTGACATCTACTCACAGCCCGGTGTCACTGAGTGCCTGCGGTTTGATTTTCCTTTTAATGACGCTTCATGCCAATTCGCCTTCTATCCTTGCTAATGCGACCTCTCCACTGAAGAACCTGGCAGCACCCTTGGCTGCCCCAAAAGAGACAAGTAGCCTGCCCCAGGAGACAAGGAGCGTGGGCACACACAGAGGCTCCACAGAACAGGGCAGATGGCCTCTAACTCATCCCCCAAAGCCTCACCAGAAGTGGCGGCCAGGATGAGGCCACCCTTGATGGCCGCTCCCCAGGACTGAAATGGACCCAAGTCAACGCCGGCGGGCCAGGTGGGATGATGGAGCCGCCTTCTCGGCTCTTCAAAGAGAAGCGGCCCCAGCCTCTCCCATGGGCACAGAGTACTGGCAGACCTGTCACGCTGGAGACTTTTTTTTTAATGGGATCTTTTATGAGGGCAGAGTGTACTTTCTCCCCACTTAAAGCCCACGCCTTCCAAAGTCAGGTTCCTGGAGAAATGGTTTATAACCTTGAGCATGTGAAAACCATTTAGCGTACAGAGATAAATGGATAAAATAGTGAAAGGTGCTCAGCTGCCGAATTAATACTTCATGTACTCCAGGCAATTTAGCTGCCAGGATGCTCTATGTCCTCATATATCCTCGTGGAGAAGGGAGGAAGAAGGAAGGAGATGTCACATCATCCACGTGGTGGGTAAACGTGAGACCTGTGAGACGTTGGGCTGGAAGGGGCTTGTAAGCCTGCAAGCAGCCTCCTTCACAGCGTAGAGAAAACCCACGGTGACAGTCAGGTCTACACGGGCAGAGTCTACACGAGCAGGGAAGCATGGAAACAGCCAGGTTTTCCCACTTTCCACAGATTCGGCAGAGCGGCCTTAGGCTCTGTACCAGTTAGGGCTGCCGCGAGAAAGCACTGCAGACTGGACGCCTCACATCACAGACGGGTCTGGTCTCACAGTCCTGGGGGCTGCAAGCCCCAGATGAAGGTCTCAGAGGGTTGGTTTCTTTGGAGGACTCTCTCCGTGGTTTGGAGGTGGCTACCTTCTCCCCGTGTCCTCTTAAGATTGCCCCCGGTTTCCGTGTTGTCTGTGCCCTAACCTCTTCCTCCAAGGACACCAGTTGGATTAGGGTCTACCCATATCATCTCATTTTATCTTAATTACCACTGTGTCCAGATACAGTCACGTCCTCAGGCACTGGGAGTTAGCGCTTCACCATGTGAACTTTGGGGGGTGGGGGGGTGGGGAAAATACTTCAGGCCCTAAAAGCAGGGAACACTCTCTGAGGAGAAGGGAGAACACCCCCATCGCTGTAGCAGGAACCCCTTACACCTGTATCTTAGTATGTGATGGTCCACTGGTGCTTCTAAGACCTTCCTGTGACTCTAGGATCTCTAGAGAAGACATTGGCAAAGGCAGCTTTATCTCCTCATCTAATTAAAAGGTGGAAACCTTCGTGCTTTGAATAGTGGGACAGCAGGGTGTCCTGGCAAAACCCAGGGCATGAAGTCAGACTGCCCACTTTTGAATCCCATCCCTAATACCCAACCCGTTGTAGGAAGAACAGTGGTGACCAGGGAGGGATGGAACAGCTAACATCCCCAGCTCCAGCCAGCACCAAGCCGAGAGTCGAAACTCTCGATCTGTGCCAGGACTCTGAACACTTAGCAGTGTGCTTCACAGGAGCCAGCCAATGTGTGATGGAGACCGCAATAATTCTTGGATCAAGAGCTCGTTACTTAGCATGCAGGTCAAGGAGGCCATGTCAGCTCAGTCTTCGAGGTCAGCAATTTGCAAATGAGAAAAAAGAAAGTGATCTAATTTAAGTGACCCCGCCACCCCCGGGGCCTGTGAGATGAGCCTGGATGTGCTCTTTGAACTGGACAGAAATGCACTCTTTACCTACATCCCCTCCTGGCAGATGAATAATGACTCTGAGGCTTAGGAAACACTGGACAAGGCAAAAGATTAAACAAATGGGCTGAAGGCCTCCTGTGAGCCAGGACCTAGGCCCACACCTCCTCTCCCAACCATTTCTCTGTCCAGAGGATGAAACCAAGCCTTGGGCCAGAAGAGTCTGCCCAAGGTCATCAACCCTGAATATTCACTGGAAGGACTGATGCTGAAGCTGAAGCTCCAATACTTTGGCCACCTAAGGTGAAGAGCTGATTTGCTGGAAAAGACCCTGATGCTGGGAACGACCAAGGGCAAGAGGAGAAGGGGGTGACAGAGGATGAGATGGTTGGATGGAATCACTGACTCAATGGACAGGGGTTTGAGCAAACTCTGGGAGATAGTGAAGGACAGGGAAGCCTGGTGTGCTGCAGTCCATGGGGTCACAAAGAGTGGGACACGACTTAGGGACTAAATAACAACAACACTGGCTAATAAGATTTGGATACAACCTGTGACACCCAACTCCAAGCCCAGTGCTCTTCCAATTTCATCAGAGTTGACCCCAAGCCACCCCCCGCCCACCCTCTACCCACCTGCAGCTGGAACGCTCACTGATACCCACATCCGATCAAGCCTCCTCTTCACTTCAAGCCCTTCAACAGCACCATAACTCCAAGAGTAAACACACAATTTCTTGTCCTGACCGCGAGGTCCCCCTCCATGGCATCTCTCACCTTCCATGCCTGCACCACCTGTCTTCTCTACCACCCCTCTGCTCACTGGCCTCCTCCTGGGCCTGTGGAACCCCCTTCCTGAACCCCCTTCCTGCACAAGAGCTCTGTGCAGGCCGGCCATCTGGCCTCCCACTTTGCCTCGACGACCAGCACTCATCCTTCAGGTCTTAATTCTGTTGTCCCAGGCCCAGGGCCGACTTCTCCGCTTCCTGGGATTAAACCACACCTGTTACGGAAAGGTGTATGGGGTCTGGCTGCTCATCACCCAAAAGCCAATAAACAGGCCAGGTTGGTGGAAAGGAAAGTTTGCTCTATTTCAGATGCTGGTAACTGGTATGGGGGGAGGATGGACATCTGTCCAAAGGCTGACTCCCACCCCACCCCCTACCCCGGGCAACCAGTGGGGCAAGAGCTTTTATAGACAGAAGGAGGGGGCGACATGCAGAAACAGCACAGTCAGCCCTGACGGTCATCTGCAGACTGGTCATCGGTGGTGTGACCAGCATCATCTTAGTTGTTTTAAGTACAATTAATGTTCAGTTCCAAGGTCAGTTTGTTCCCACTTCCTTGAGGCCAATTCTTAGAATTGTGGCAGCGTATGTTGTGAGTACAGTCAGGTCATCACGGAGTTAACTTCTTCACCCTGGTGTTTCAGGGTCTCTAAGACGGCTCGCAAGATGTGGCTCAGAATATTATCTACAGCCCTTGGGAAAGAACTAAAGGCCCTTGACTACGCTTAATGACTGCATTATTATCATTTGCTCTCCTTTGACAGTCTCCCTTTGTTTCCGCATTTCTCACTTCTCTGATTAAACTTATTCTTTGACTAGACTTAAAACTCAAGTGTTAAGCCTTCTCTGACTAAAGACAAAGCAGGCAGAGGACCTGGAGGGGGGTGCGGGGGTGGGGAGGGACGGACCTTAGGTTCCATTTCACACCCTCTATTATGCTGCTCCTTTCCAGCACTTTCCACAGCTCATACCTATATGTGTGATTAAGACTAGTCTTCCTCGATTGCTATGAACTCCAAGAGTCCAGGGACCTTGTTTGTTTCCACTCATCAGGGGGGCCTCCAGTACCCCAGTGGTGCTGACACACAGGAGGCACTTAATAAATATTTATGAATGGATTAATGAGTGCATTTGTGTGCATTTTTCTCCTTTTCTATATATTCTGCTGCTGGGATAGGGAGACTGGCTCTGGAGTAGTCGAAGGGCTTGAGGAAATTAAAATCCCCCATCGGAATAATTGCTCCTTCCTGGGAACGCCTGCACTATTTGTCATTCTGTCGCGCTGACTTACGGTCGGAATAGAACGTTACCAACTTGCCCTACTCAAGTGAGGGCAGGGGCCGTATTTCATCCTTTATGAGAATGCACTGCACCCGGCACAGTGCAGGCACGCACACATTTGCTGAAGGAGGAAAAAACACAAAGGGCTAACTGCAAATGGCAGCTACACGAGGTGCTTGAAAGAAATGGCGCGATACAGGAGTAAGGTCTCTCAGCTCAGATGTCACGAAACTTCGAGCACAGGTAGCTGGATTAACTCCAGAAAGGAACGGGAAAAGTCTCTTCCTCTGATACTGCAACAGAAGAAGAGAGAACAAACTCAGAAATAAAAGGGAGCGCAGAGGGGCACGGGGCATTTGCTCCAGGTACCCACCTTGCCTCGTTCCAGCCTCTCCTTGGCAACACCCTCAGTAGGAGTGAGGTTGGAGGGGGAAAGACAGAGGCTTGAAGAGAGCAGAGACCATCTGGGAAAGCTACAGTAAGAAAGCCAGAAAGTTCATAAAAAATATAGACAGTTGTGAAAGCAAGTGTCAGGAGCTGAGAATTGGTTTGCCATATGTGTACAGTTTCTTGGGATTTCTTCAGCTGTGCTTCAGTTCAGAGCTTGATGAGCAGGGTGGAGTCTCAGGGTTAATACAGCTCATCAAGGGATCCAAGCTGGGGAAGGGGTCCAGTGACTCCCGAAGGGCAGAGATGGTCCATGGGAAGTGGGAGGAGTCCACCAAGGCATACACACACACACGTACATACATGCACACACACAGAGTCTTCTTCGACAGAGAGAACAAGGAGAACATATGTCCTCAAGGGAGAGAATCCTGGGACAGACTTATATAAAGAAAGGCAAGTTTCTTATAAGATTAAGAGATGAAGTCAGGATATAAAGAGATATACGGTGAAATGGGATTTCCCTGGTGGTCCAGTGGCTAAGACGCCAATTCCCCAATGCAGGGGGCTGGGGTTCAATCCCTGCTCAGGGAACTAGATCCCACATACCACAACTAAAGATTCTGCATACGAAGATCAAAGATTCTGTATGCTACAACTAAGACCCGGCAGAGCCAAACAAATTAAGGTTTTTAAAATATATACATGGCAAAATGGAAAACACCCAAAGCACAATTAGCGGGAACATATCCCATGCTGAAACCATGTTACTAAGAAGCAGCTTCAACCAAGATCTTCTTGTCTGACCCTAGTCTAGCCCACTTGTCTGGAGCTGGAGCTGCTAAGTTGAGATCAGCCCACAAATTTACCTCGGTCACCTGGCTTGTTCGTGTGGTGTCCCAGGCTCAAGGAGAACGGTTATGTGACAGAGATGGGGAGCTAGACTCGCTTTGCTGATACAAGAGTTAACCTCCAGTCAAGGTGACTCTGGTGGTCTGGCACCTGCCCAGAGAAAAGATAGATATTCTAAGAGCCTGGTGATGCGAACCCAAGCATGTGCGTGGCTCCTCTTAAAGTCACAGAGGTTTGAATTTGTTGAATCCCTTTGAAAATAATAAAATTAATGGGGTCTCTCGCATTAGACGAGTTATAGAAGCACTGACTTGGCCAACAAAGGTCCGTCTAGTCAAGGCTATGGTTTTTCCAGTGGTCATGTACAGATGTGAGAGTTATAAAGAAAGCTGAGCACCGAAGAATTGATGCTTTTGAACTATGGTGTTGGAGAAGACTCTTGAGGGTCCCTTGGACTGCAAGGCGATCCAACCAGTCCATCCTAAAGGAGATCAGTCCTGGGTGTTCATTGGAAGCAGTGATGTTGAAGCTGAAACTCCAATACTTTGGCCACCTCATGCGAAGAGCTGACTCGTTTGAAAAGACCCTGATGCTGGGAAAGATTGAAGGCAGGAGGAGAAGGGGATGACAGAGGATGAGATGGTTGGATGGAATCACCGACTCAATGGACATGAGTTTGAGTAAACTCCGGGAGTTGGTGAAGGACAGGGAGGCCTGGCATGTTGCAGTCCATGGGGTCGCAAAGAGTCAGACACGACTGAGCAACTGAACTGAACTGAGAAGCACTGAGAGTGCTGGATGATGGATTACAGATGCATCAAAGACCTTGGTAGCTGTCTTTTTCACAGCCAGACAGGGAGGTCAGCTGCTTGACTCTGTTGTCACCTCCCCCATCTACCCACTTGGAAGCCAGTGCCCCACCCTTCTCTGTCTCTCCCCTTTCCCCCTCACTAGCGCCTCTCTGCATGACCTCAGATGCATCCCCTGAGGGCAAGAAGGGGAAATGCCTCACCTGGTCAGGACCAGTAGTTAAGTGTTTCCCAGGTGACTCAGTGGTAAAGAATCCGCCTGCCAATGCAGGAGGCCCAGAAGATGCAGGTTCATTCCCTGGGTCGGGAAGATCCCCTGGAAGAGGACATGGCAACCCACTCCAGTATCCTTGCCTGGAGAATTCCACGGACAGAGAAGCCTAACGGGCTATTGTCCATGGGGTTGTGAAGAGTCAGACACGACTAAGCACACACGATTGCAATCAGGAGATACGGGGGATGTTGTTTGGGGAGGGGGTGACTCTGGGAAGAGGCTAGGAGGAAATGAGTCTAGTTAAAAGGGTACCAAAAACATTTCCAATGTAGTAACAGACTAGGGAGTGGTATGGTGAACATCACATGCCAATGTCCAGTTTTATCCAATCAAAACATTATGCCATATTTACTTCGGGTTTTTCTAAGGGAGACTGCTTTATAGATACAACCTAAGACCCTCTACGTACCTCTTCCTCATGCATTTCCCTCTGTTGCTTCCTCCTCAGAGGCACAGCCACTATCCTGAATTCTGTGTTCATTCTGCTCATGTGTGCTTTTAACTTTTAATATACATCTGCATCCATAAAGAGGATGCAATATTGCTTTTGGGGATTTTAAAACTTTTTAAAACACAACATGGGTCTATTACCAATCATTCTGCAATTTGCTTTTTTTTCACACAATATTTTGGTTTCGAATTTTTCTTTGAGATGGTTTTTCAGATTTGTTTTGAGATTTTTTTTAATCGTTTTTGAGATGTTGATAGTTGTAGCACAACTTTTTCAGTTTACCTGCTTTGTAGTATTATTCTATAAAATGAAAACATTATTATTTATCCATTTCCCCCCCCCAGATGGCCATTTGTTTCCTTTTTTCTTTTGTTTTTTTGCTTTTACAAACAATTATGTCATAAACATTTTGTACATGGTTCCTCACTTACCATGTATATAAGATTTCCTAAAAGATATAAGATCTAAGAGTAGAATTTGAGGTGAAGAACAGTAGAAAGATTTTGTCTGTTTTATTCACTTTAGTAGCCCCTGTACCGAGAGCATTACTTGGAAGAGATGAAAGTAAGAAAGAGAAGAGAGACCTCCCTGGCAGGCCGGCAGTTAAGACTTCACCTGCCGATGCAGGGGATGCTGGTTCGATCCCTGGTCCAGGAAGATCCCACATGCCTCGAATCAAATAAGCCTTCGCACTACAACTGCTGAGTCTGTGCTCCAAAGCCCACAAGCTGCAACTACTGAGCCCAAGAGCCGAGACTACTAAAGCCCGCACCGAGACCCGGTGGTCCGCAACAAGAGAAACTGCTGCAGTGGGAGCAGCCCACTCCACCAGACAGAGCGCCCACTCTCCACAACTAGAGAAAACCAACACGCAGCAAGAGAAAGCCAGTGCAGCCAAAAATAAATACATAAATGGAAAAACAAATAAGTAACATGCTATTAAAAAAAGAGAGAGGGAGAGGGAGAGGGAGGCAGGGAAAAGAAAGAAGGCAAATGATTATTTGCTGGACAAGTGAACGAATAAAATTTTATCTTTGTTTCTCTAAAACCAAAAGAGAACTCCTCCAGGGTGTGTCTTTTGCTCTGACCCTCCTGCCTGCGCTGGGACGTGGGAGAGGCGTGCAGTCCTTCTGGGCCAGGCCTGCAGAAATCTCCTACCTGGGATTGTCCATGCGATTCCCCTTTCTGCTGGCTTGTTGCAATCACGCATGTAATATCTGGAAGTTTCATGTAATATTCAAGGAGCCATTTGAGCGGATTATATGACTGACAACGGCCTCCCCCTGCCCTGCATGTATATTCTGGATTGCACATGAATTAAAAGTAAATGTTATTGTGATTGAGTCACTAGGATTTGGGGATTTATCTAGTAAGCACCCAGTGTTACCTACCCTAACTCATCTAGGAATGATGATTACTCGTTTGTGAGTGTCTCCTTGGTGCCTGGCAGAGTTTGGGCATGTGGCAGAGACTGAATAACATCTGTTGAAGGAAGGAAGAAAGAAAGGAAAGGAGAAAAGGAGGGAGGGAGCGAGCGAGGAAACTGTGCTTCCAGAGCCCTGCGACCACCTCTCATGGATCTAGCTTTTCTGCCTCCTATGAGTCCAATGGCTTCCCCTCACTTCTCTTTATGCTGAGAAAAGCAGTGGGAATCTGCACCTGGGAACTGGCCAAATGCAGCCCGAGAATTCGTATTTTTGGTATATTTAGTTTTATTAATACCCGTGAGCTAATTAAACGACTCTAAAGCTTTTTTATAAAAACAGGATCTTAAAAAGGCCTATTCTCAAACAGGAATCATGACAATAAAATTTTCTCCTTAATAGCATCTAATAATGCTGCTGCTGCTGCTGCTGCTAAGTCACTTCAATCGTGTCCGACTCCATGCGACCCCATAGACGGCAGCCCACCAGGCTCCTCCATCCCTGGGATGCTCCAGGCAAGAATAGTGGAGTGGGTTGCCATTTCCTTCTCCAGTGCATGCATGCATGCTAATGCAAACAATATTGAATCCTGATTTACCTGCAGTTCTAGGCTTGAGGTACTTTGGAACTAAATAATTTAGAAAGCAAGAATATTACATACATAATACATTGTAGACGTATGTGATATTATATACATTATAGAGATATGTGATATTAGACACACTGTGAGCTTCTCAGGTGGCCCAGAGGTAAAGAATCCGCCTGCTAACACAAGAGACGCAAGAGATGCGGGTTCGACTCCTGAGTCAGGAAGATCCCTGGAGTAGGAAGTGGCAACCCACTTCAGAATTCTTGCCTGGGAGGTTCCATGGACAGAGGAGCCTGGTGGGTTACAGTCCGTGGGGCTGCAAAGAGTCAGACACGAGTAACTGAGCACAGACACATTGTACATTGTAGATGTATGCGATACATACATTTTACATTGAAGATGAATGTAACAGTATATACATTATAGATATACATAATATTAGAAACATTGTACATTGCGGATATATACGATATTATATACATTATACATGACAGATGTATGTGATATTATACACATCATGCATGGTAGATGTATGATATTATGTACCTTGTCCAAGATAGATGTATGTGATATTATATACATCATGCATGGTAGATGTATGATATTATGTACCTTGTCCATGATAGATGTATGTGATATTATACACATAGTGCATGATAGATGTATGATATTATGTACCTTGTCCATGACAGATGTATGTGATATTATACAATGCCAAAGAATGCTCAAACTACCGCACAATTGCACTCATCTCACATGCTAGTAAGTAATGCTCAAAATTCTCCAAGCCAGGCTT
This sequence comes from Okapia johnstoni, assembly GCA_024291935.2. Classification (NCBI taxonomy): domain Eukaryota; kingdom Metazoa; phylum Chordata; class Mammalia; order Artiodactyla; family Giraffidae; genus Okapia; species Okapia johnstoni. Next base: position 33,282,173 of record CM044327.1, on the reverse strand, counting down.
CAGCAATACATGAACTGTGAAATTCCAGATGTTCAAGTTGGTTTTAGAAAAGGCAGAGGAACCAGAGATCAAATTGCCAACATCTGCTGGATCATCGAAAAAGCAAGAGAGTTCCAGAAAAACATCTATTTCTGCTTTATTGACTATGCCAAGGCCTTTGACTGTGTGGATCACAATAAACTGTGGAAAATTCTGAAAGAGATGGGAATACCAGACCATCTGACCTGTCTCTTGAGAAACCTGTATGCAGGTCAGGAAGCAACAGTTAGAACTGGACATGGAACAACAGACTGGTTCTGAATAGGAAAAGGAGTACGTCAAGGTTGTATATTGTCACCCTGCTTATTTAACTTATATGCAGAGTACAAAATGAGAAATGCTGGACTGGAAGAAACACAAGCTAGAATCAAGATTGCTGGGAGAAATATCAATAACCTCAGGTATGCAGATGATACCACCCTTATGGCAGAAAGTGAAGAACTAAAGAGCCTCTTGATGAAAGTGAAAGAGGAGAGAGAAAAAGTTGGCTTAAAGCTCAACATTCAGAAAACTAAGATTATGGCATCTGGTCCCATCACTTCATGGGAAATAGATGGGAAAACAGTGGAAACAGTGTCAGACTTTATTTTTTGGGGCTCCAAAATCACTGCTGATGGTGATTGCAGCCATGAAATTAAAAGACGCTTATCCTTGGAAGGAAGGTTATGGCCAACCTGGATAGCATATTTAAAAGCAGAGACATTACTTTGCCAACAAAAGTCCGTCTAGTCAAGGCTGTGGTTTTTCCAGTGGTCATGTATGGATGTGAGAGTTGGACGGTGAAGAAAGCTGAGTGCCGAAGAATTGATGCTTTTGAACTGTGGTGTTGGAGAAGACTCTTGAGAGTCCCTTGGACTGCAAGGAGATCCAATCAATCCATCCTAGAGGAGATCAATCCTGGGTGTTCACTGGAAGGACTGATGTTGAAGCTGAAACTCCAATACTCTGGCCACCTCATGCAAAGAGTTGACTCATTGGAAAAGACCCTAATGCTGGGTAGGATTGGGGGCAGGAGGAGAAGGGGACGCCAGAGGATGAGATGGTTGGATGGCATCACCGACTCGATGGACATGGGTTTGGATAGACTCCGAGAGTTGGTGATGGACAGAGAGGCCTGGCTGCTGCAATTCATGGGGTCACAAAGAGTCGGACACGACTGAGCGACTGAACTGAACTGAACTGTCCATGATAGATGTATGTGATATTATACACATCGTGCATGATAGATGTATGATATGTACCTTGTCCATGATAGATGTATGTGATATTGTACACATCGTGTATGGTAGATGTATGATATTATGTACCTTGTCCATGATAGATGTATGTGCTTTTATACACATCGTGCATGGTAGATGTATGGTATTATGTACCTTGTCCATGATAGATGTATGTGATATTATACACATCATGCATGGTAGATGTATGATATTATGTACCTTGTCCATGATAGACATATGTGATATTATACACATCATGCATGGTAGATGTATGATATTATGTACCTTGTCCATGATAGATGTATGTATATGATATTATACACATCGTGCATGGTAGATGCACGTGATACTTTGCCAGCCAAAGGAATATTTACACTGGAAGCTTCTCTACCCTGTTCCGACCTCCTTCCTGGGCATGTGGAAGATGCCCCATGCAGCTCTTTGGCGGGGAGGCAGTTCCGGGTGACGAGCCCCAGGTCACGTGGGCAGAAGAGCTGTGTGTCCCTCCCAGGAGTGTGTCAGTGAAAAGCCTCTGCCTGACCTCTTGATCCCTCTTCCCTTTGCCTAATGGCTTCTGCGTGAGCAAGAAGTAAACCTCGGGTGTGTGGATCCACTGAGATTCAGGGGTTGCCGCGTTGCCAAGGAACGGCTTAGCCTGGCCTAACTAATGCAACAGCTGAAGAGGGCATTCATACGTAACCCAGGACATGTGTCCACATCCTAGATCAGTGATCCTCGACCTTTTCGGCACCAGGGACTGGTTTCACGGAACACAGTTTTCCCACAGATGGCCCAGGGCTGTGGCGGAGGGGATGGTTTTTTGGATGATTCAAGTGCATTCCATGTATTTGTTTGTTTCTGGCTGTGCCGGGTCTTCGTTGCTGCCTGGGCTTTTCTCCAGTCGTGGCGATTGGCGGCTACTCTCGAGATGTGGTGCGCAGGCTTCTCATTGCAGTGGCTTTTCTTACTGCGGAGCACTGGCTCTATCTAGGGTGTGGGCTCAGGAGTTGTGGTGCACGGGCTCAGTTGCTCTGCTGCATGTGGGATCTTCCCAGACCAGAGATCGAACCCGTGTCTCCTACACTGGCAGGCGGATTCCTTACCACTGAGCCACCAGGGAAGCTCCTCAAGCGCATTGCATTTACTGTGCACTTTACTTCTATTATCATTACATCAGCACCTCTTCAGATCACCATGCACTAGATCCGAAAGATGGGGACCCCAGTCCTGGATGACTTACAGCCTTGTCCACAGACCTACAGCCCTCATCCTGTGCTGAAAGCACCAAGCTACGTATTTCACTCCCGAGATAGCAAGCAAAGGCAAGGGTTCAGAAAGGGTTAAGTGTAGTTGGTGCTCAGGGTAAAGGGTGTTGACAAGGCAAAACTACACAATTAGGAATCCACATCCCATTCTGTGACCTGTGGGCACGGAGATTTAATCATCTCAATGGTCCCTGTTCTGTGTTCAGATTACACCAAACATGACCGGAAAGCCGTCCTGCCAAACAAAGGCAGACACAGAATGCAACACGATTCAACTTCAGTCTCCATGCCGATGAGTGTGGCAAGAGAATACACTGTTTCCCTAAATCGCCTGCTCTCCTAAATTTCACCTTATTGTTTTATTAAAGAAACAGTCTTATGAAAGGCAGTTCTATTATCTTGAAAATCTGTGTTTCTTGCTCTGACTTTTTTCTTCCTTGATGTTAAATACTGTACTTCTTGTGACTGTACTTCGAGTTTTAATCTCATTCAAATGTGATCCTTTACAGCAACTTTCTCATGGGATAACTTCCTTCCCTTTCATCTTTTTCAAATGCAGGCCAACAAAAGATGTTATTTCAACGCAAAGTCTAAAACTCAGGAGCCACAAAGGAAACCTTTTCCAGTCTCTGGGTAGTTTGCTACATTGCATCTTTGCAAAGAAAGACAGAAAGAAACATGACCCTCATCTGCCATCATTAATCAGACCAGGCAGAATCTGCATGTTTGTATTACTGGGAATATTTGTATTGAAATTAAAATGTGTCTTGGAACAGCTCCTCTCACTAGAAGAGAAGTAAAACAGCATTTTGACTCACTGTACAATTACAAGGTAAAAAGAAAACTCTTGATGCAAAGACTAGACAGATTCCAAGTATGCAATCCAGGGGGCACAGAGAAATGCATGAGTAGACCAAGCTACAGCGAAGTGGAGTCCAGGTTAGCAAGGCACTTGCTTATCATTTTCAAATTTCAACAGGCAGCAAGCATTCCATTCAGACTCCAAAATTACATTGTGTCTGGGCATTTTTGCCATTATCAGTCATGTTTTCCCACTACGACTGCACACTATAAGCACAGTTCGGAGATTTAATGGGTCAGCGAATCAGTGCTCTGCCTCTTGGCTGAGACCAATGCCCAGGTAAGCAGGAGAGCGGCAGGTGGAGTGACAGGAGAGAGAGCTGTCGCTGTGACCGTGTCCAGGTGCAACGCGGGCATCGGCGGAGGGAGCTGCACACCGCACGGTGGACGGAGGGAACGCCTTTAGGGAAACACAACTACGCAGATACGACTGTCAGAGATTTGAAAAGTAAGTCTGTTAGTGCCTTCCCACATCGGGGGAGAGATTACAGGGGACCCTAATGTTTTCAGCATTTAGAATTGAATGATTTTCGGATTCTTGTTAAACTATTCTTCAGGGAAACAATGGGAATTTATATGTTCATCTAATAAAAAACCTCACCCTTGCAGCAAGGTTCAAGGAAAATCACGGTTTGTTTTTATAAATCGGCACCTTTTATGAAGGAAGACTCCACATTTCATTGGTGCTTTAGCTGCTTGACTCTCACACACACTTCTCATCGTACTTTACTTGCTTAGCTTTCACACGTAAGTACAAAACTGACATTTTTTTGTTTTACATTTTACGTAGATTGTAATCTAATTGCTTAAAATTTGTCTTTTTATCTCTCATTGCATATAGATTTGAAATATCAAAGCTAGATCTCATCTTACAAAAATGATTAATATATTTCTGATTAATGCTGTATGATGATGATTTCAAGTGCCTACATGATACTACTTATCAGTTCAGTTCAGTTAAGTAATTCAGTCGTGCCTGACTCTTTGTGACCCCATGGACTGCAGCACGCCAGGCTTCCCTGTCCATCACCATCTCCTGGAGCTTGCTCAAATTCATTTCCATCGAGTCGGTGATGCCATCCAAACATCTCATCCTCTGTCATCCCCTTCTCCTCCTGCCTTCAATCTTTCCCAGCATCAAGGTCTTTTCCACATTGTTTAAGCTACAGTTCTAAGTGCTGCACATACCTTATCTCATCTAAACCTTCTAGCAACTCTAATTACTATTATCCCCACTTTATAGGAGAAAGCTGAGGTATGAAGAGTTTGTAGATCAAGTAATTTTTTTTCTTCCAGCTGGATCTAGTGTTTTTTTTATTCTGATTCAACATAATGATGCCTTATTAACAATACTTCTTCAAAACAAAATTGGTTGGGTTAAGCAAAAAATTATGTCATGCAAAAAAAATTGCCAGAAGTTCTGGTTCTAGGTGTGATGGAGTAAGCACACGCCACCCTTTCTCTCACTGAATGCAACTAGTAAACCTAAACAGATTGCCTGACTCAGATGTTTGAAGACCTTACAAAGGAAGTATATACTAGCAGGCAGATCAGGCAAAAATGCTAGAATTCAAACTAGTGCCTGGGTTTGATCCCTGGGTTGGGAAGGTCCCCTGGAGGAGGGCATGGCAACCCACTCCAGTATTCTTGCCTGGAGAATCCCATGGACAGAGGAGCCTGGCGGGCTACAGTCCATGGGGTCACACACAGCTGAGCAACTAAGCACTGCACAGCTGGACTGCTGGTGAGTTTGGTTTCTTTTCCCCTCAGCATCCCCCGCCCAACCCTGAACTTGAAGTAGCCGGAACTGTGCACGTGCAGACGGGAAGATTAGGAGATTCCCTCTACATCAGGTGTGAGAAGAACTTCAAGACTTAAAAGGAGAGGAAGCTTTCTGTTCAGTGGGGTGGTGGGTCTAAGTGCTCTTGTTCAGCTGCTCAGTCGTGTCTGATTCTTTTTGACCCAATAGACTGTAGCCCGCCAGGCTCCTCTGTCCATGGGACTTTTCATCCAAGAATACTGGAGTGGGATCTTTCAGACCCAGGGACTGAACCCGAGTCTCCTGCACTGGCAGGTGGATTCCTCACCACTGAGCCCCCTCTTAGAGGTGGAACCAAAGCTAGGGCTCCCCTGACCCCACCTCATTCCCCGTGCCGCCTGGCCCCAGATGTGGTGCAGCTGTGGGAGTGGAGAGTTTCTGGCTAGGGGACCAAAAGAGGAGACTAGTGAACTGGAAAATATCAGAGAGATAGTGGAGAGGGAGCATCTTGGGAAACTAACCTCAAAGGTTGTTTACAAATGCTCAGGCTCAGCCTGACATGCCTGTGTACAGGTTTGGTGCTAATTAGGATATCAAAGACTGAGAACTGACTTAAAGGATAGAGTTTACCCAGATGCCACACTGATACGAGTGGTGCACAAGTTGGACAAATTCAATCAGCATCACTGCAAAGGCTAAAAACTAAAACTAAACTGAAAACTAAACTGAAAACTAAACTGACGTTGCAACCACAGACCATAAAAAGAGGAATTTTCAGACTGAACTTAACTAGGTTGGTTATCTGTTAAAGCAAAACTAATGTTCCGCATATGATTTAAACAAATCCAAGTGTCATAAAGTAATATTCAAAATGCCCATGATACAACCCCAAATTACCTGATCTCCAAAGAAGCAAGTAAATCTTAACTTGTAATCAACAAAGGACAACAATAAGATGACATAGACCTTGGAATATTTGACAAAAGACTTTAAGCAGCTATTATGAAAGTGCTCAAATAAGTAATTGCAAATATTCTCAAAAGGAATATTAAATTTAATACATCAGAAAATACAAAGTAGAATCAAGTAGGATTTAAAAAAGAAAGTAAAATAATCTACATTAAAAAACTCAATGGACAGAAAGGAATCAATGAAACTATCTTTCTTTGTACGCTGCATGATCATCTGTGTAGAAAATCCCAAGTGGATAATAAAACTCTCAGAACTAATAAGGGAATTTAGGAAGATCACAAGACAACAAAGCATACACACACAAGCCCGTATTTTCATATAGTATAACATAAAGTGTTACATAAAATGTGCAATATAAGAAACTGAACTATTAAATACAACACCATTTATTTGGGGGGTAATAAAAAGTTTCAGAAATAGAGAGTGCTAATGGTTATTTAGTTCAGTTCAGTACCTCAGTCGTGTCCAACTCTTTGCGACCCCAAGAACTGCAGCATGCCAGGCCTCCCTGTTCATCACCAATTCCCAGAGTCCACCCAAACTCATGTCCATCGAGTCAGTGATGCCATCCAGCCATCCCATCCTCTGTCGTCCCCTTCTCCTCCTGCCTTCAATCTTTCCCAGCATCAGGATCTTTTCAAATGAGTCAGCTCTTCGCAGGTTGTATAACATCGTAAATGTACTTGATGCACACTTTAAAGTGGTTAAAATAAAACAATGGGCCAATGATGAAATCAAAGAGGAAATTTTAAAATATCTTGAGAAAAGGGACAATGAAAACACAGCCATGCAAAATCTATTGAATGCAGTAAAAGCAGTCCTAAGAGGGGTATTCATAGCAATGCAGTCCTTCTTCAAAGAAAAGTACCAAATAAATTACCTAACAAATCACCTAAAAGAATTAGAAAAAGAACAATCAAAACCTAAACTCAGCAGGAGGAAGAAAATAATAAAGATCAAAGATGAAATAAATAAAGCAGAGTTTAAACAAAACAATAAAGCCAAGAGCTGGGTTTTTTGGAAGGATAAACAAAATCAACAAACCTCTGGTGAGGCTCACCAAGAAGAAAAGAGGATTTGAATAAACAAGACAAGAAATGAAAGAAAAGAAATAACAACCGAAATGCATAAATACAAAAAACCATGAGAGAATACTATGAACAATTACACCACAGCAAATCGCGCAACCTAGAAGTGGACAGGTTGGGTGGAAGAAGCAAGTCTCAGAAGGTGAGACACTTTGTTCTTGGAGAGACAAAACTATTGTATTGAAGAACAGATAAATGGTTTCCAGGGGCTAGGGGTGGAGAAAGGCGTAAGCATAAAGGGACATCGTGTGCTTTTTGAGTGTGTTTGCATAATTACTCGTGTATGTGTGTGTGTTATGTAGGTACTGTTGCTCTTTAGTCACTAAGTCGTGTTGGACTTTTGCAACCCCATGGACTATAGCTTGCCAGGCTCCTCTATCCATGGCGTTTTCCAGACAGTTTTCCAGGAGTGGGTTGCCATTTTCTTCTCCAGAGGATCATCCTAGACCAGGGATCAAACTCAAATCTCTTGCACTGGCAGGAAGATTCTTTACCACTGAGCCACCGTGGAAGCCCTTATATACATGTATGTCAAAATTCATAGAACTGTGCACACACACACACATGCAAATGTGCTAATTTTACTTTATGATAATTTTCTAAGTGTTGCCTACTCCAGCAGTGAGGACCAACTCAAATACCACCAGTACCTCTTCCTTTTTCCCTGAATTGAAGTGTTAAGCACATTGTTATAAAATGTCTCCGAAGTTTGGAGATGTTTCTGGAAATTAAGGAATGGTGCCGGCTCCCTACCTACGTATTTTTGATGGCGAGTGACCGATCAGTACCTGATCAGTACCTGACTGATCGGGCCGATCAGGAGGGTGGCAGGGGAACGCAGTGTGGAGCAGACTTGGGAAAGGCAGAGTGTGGACGTGGCCATCTCAGTTCGCCATGGACTCTGAGGATCGAGGCAACAACCCAGCTAGTGTCTGTGACCCAAGCGAGGTTAACGGAGAGATGGGAGCCAACAGCTCGCCCTTGTGATCCCTTTGCAAGGCAGAGTTGCCAGCCTGAAAGGATACAGCGTGTACTGCTGGCAGGAGCCGCAGGAAAGTCTGACTGCCCTCCGAGGGTTTTTGGGTTTCACTGTATCACAGTTGAATGCTGACGCTGAAAACCCTGTATGCCACCTACACTGAAATCTCCATTTTAGCAGAGGCCATTATAAGCAGAATGATGGCGGGCTAAGTCATGGGCATGTCCCTCCACCCAGACGGTACCCAATGTGGCTGAGTCTGCACGCCCTGCCGAGAAGCAGACCAGGGAATGTGGCCCCAGAGCAGGGCCAACGGAGGAGCGGCCACCCAGGCTACTGGATTCTGTAGGAAGGTGGTCCAGCTCTATCGCTGCTTCTGCAGATGGTGCTGCTCAAAGGAAAAACAGGAAAGCAGGGCGGGCAAGGCTCTGAGACTCTGTCCACACAGAGCAGCAGCTGCTCCAGAACAGAAAACTAGCCTGAACAGGATGAGAGAGACTGAAGCTTTCAGGATTTAAACCAGGATCAGATGAGACGGAAGTCCTTTATTCAATGAGATCAAACAGAACTCCCTCCCTGCCTGCCTCAGTACCTAGCGAGATTATGAGAACAAGTTTAGTCTACGGCCATACCACCCTGAGCACGCCCAGTCTCATCTGATCTCAGAAGCTAAGCAGGGTCGGGCCTGGTTAGTACTTGGATGGGAGAACAAGTTTATGATCAGATATTCAAAACCACTAAAAATGTTCTGTGCTTGTGCAGTGCCGAGTTGAGATCTTCAATCACTCCCACGACAGAAAGAAGAAAGCTTAGGAAAGAGATTCTGGAAAAAACAAAAAGTGAGAGATCGGAAAGAAACGACCAGTCATGGCAAGCACCCGTTTTCCTTTCCCTTGGATCATTTTCCTCGTTTCCAGCCTGCTAACATCCCTGGCAGCCCGCTGTGGATGGCCTTCCATCCAAGGTACCCACCCAGCCAGCTTCTGTCTCCTGTAACCATGGAAACTTCTGGCCTTGCTCTGTGCCCAGCGCCGTATCCCGAGCCACTGCCCTGAGAGCCGATGGGTAAATGAGTGTACGTGGGCTGTGTCCCACCTGTGCTTGACCTGAGTGCCTTCGACCAGAGAAGACCTCCATGTCACTGACTTCAGGTGACAACCTCTATATTTCCAGATGATGCGTGGCGGGGCCCTGATTTCCTGCAACCTTAGGTTTTGTGGAGGTGGGGTTTGTCTTCCACTTTATTTGTGAATAATGGTGGCTAAAGGAAGTGCCCGAGTTTTGATGTTTGAAGATTTAAAGAATACGTGTTTCAGGTGAATAGAGGAAAACTTTTTTTAAAAAAAAGTTTAAAATTGGAGTTTCCAAGAGGTGTAAGCGCATCTACATAATTTGCTGTCGTGTGTGCAAGCTCAGTTGCTCAGTCGTGTCTGACTCTTGGTGACCCCATGGGCTAGAGCACGCCAGGCTCCTCTGTCCATGGGATTCTCCAGGCAAGAACACTGGAGTGGGTAGCCATGCCCTCCTCCAGGGGATCTTCCCGACTCAGGGATCAAACCCAGGTCTCTCGCATTGCAGTCGGATTCTTTACGGCTGAACCACTGGGGAAGCCGGATTTTGCTGTCACTATCTCTTTTTTATTAATACGTGGAAAACTACAGCCTCACATGTAGGATTACTGATTCCCCATGTCTGTCATCACAGAGACCTGAGTTTTTATGTGCAGCTCAACAGCAGTCTATTACAACGACCAGCAGAGCTTGTCAGTGTCACATGTGTGTCCACACTGAAGCCCACTGACCATCGTTTCATCTCCCATTTTTCACTAGATTCTAGGATGGGCTTCTCCTTTATGACTCCTCAACTATAAAGTCAACTACCGGAGGAAAGAGGGACAGGACAGGTGGTACACGGAAGCAGCAGGCCTGCAAAGACCAGAGGCTGAGGAATGGCAAGTGGCTCAGAGGTGCCCACCCCGGCATCTAGAGGTCTCTTTGGCAAGGCAACAACTGCCCCTTGCTGCAGGCTCCTCTCTTGTACCTGCTCTGACTGGCCCTTTCTTTGGTCCGTTTCAATCAGCCGTGAGGCACAGTAGCCAACTATCATCAGCCTGGGCTTTCTCCACGGCCTTGGCAGGCTTCCCAGGCATCAGCCAGGAATCTGCCTGCCCCCACCAGGCATTTTCTCAGCCCCTTTGTCCTCACTGCTCCCCAGTTTCCATCACAGCATAGAACTTCCTAAAAAAAAATAAGTGAAATCATAGCTGGCAGTCTTTATAAATAAACACACACACAACCATACCACGCTTACAAAACAAACAAGCCAAAGAGACAGAGTAATCTAGTTGGTCAAGAGCCTTATAGATACAGAATATTTAGGGGGGAAAAAAAAAGAACATGGCCAATAATTTAATTAAGACAAAATTAACAAAATGACTCAATCAATAAGTATGTTAGATCACATACTTATTGGTTGAATCATCACTTCGTGGCAAATAGATGGGAAAAAAGTGGAAGCAGTGACAGATTTTATTTTCTTTGGCTCCAAAATCACTGTGAATGATGACTCAGCCATGAAATTAAAAGATGCTCCTTGGAAGGAAAGTTACAACAAACCTAGACAGCGTATTAAAAAGCAGAGACATCACTTTGCCAACAAAGTCCATATAGTCAAAGCTATGATTTTTCCAATAGTCATGTACAGACGTGACAGTTGGACCATAAAGAAAGCTGAGTGCCAAAGAACTGATGCTTTCAAATGGTGATGCTGGAGAAAACTCTTGAGACTCCCTTGGACTGCAAGGAGATCAAACCAGTCAATCCTAAAGGAAATCAACTCTAAATATTCATTGAAAGGACTGATGCTGAAGCTAAAGTTCTAGTACTTTGGCCATCTGATGCGAAGAGCCAACTCACTGGAAAAGACCATGATGTTGGGAAAGACTGAAGGTAAAAGGAGAAGGGGGTGGCAGAGGATGAGATGGTTAGATAGTATCATCAACTCAATGGACATGAATCTGATCAAACTCCAGGAGATAGTGAAGGACAGAGAAGCCTGGCGTGCTGCAGTCCATGGAGTCGCAAAGAGTCAGACATGACTTAGAGACTGAACAACAATGTTAGATAACAAATATTTGGCTTCATTCAGGAGGAGATATATTACTATTGTGCTTGTCCGCTGGTGAGTTTGTTAGATACGCATTAAAAATATCACTTTGCAGACTTGACTCACAATGCTCACCCAACTTAGAATGGTCTCCCACCCCTTATTTTATTTTTATTTTTGGTTGTGCTGGGTCTTCTTTTCTGTGCTTGGGCTTTCTCTAGATGTGACAGTGGGGGCTTCTCTTGCCGTGGAGCACAATCTCTAGGCACATGGGTTTAGTTGCTCTGTGCCACATGGAATATTCCCAGACCAGGGATCAAATCCCTATCCCCTGCATTGGCAGGTGAATTCTTAACCACTGACCACCAGAGAAGTCACTTTATCCCTTTTTTTAAACACCTCTTCCTTCAAAGTCATGTCCCATCTCCTCCCCAAACTTGCCAATAACTTAACTTCTCCCCGATCTCAGGTAAGATTCACTGCATCCAGTGATGTAGGCTGACCTACATGCCTAACTTGCCCTCCAAAGTGTCTCCCCAAGAGACCTGCAAACTCGGTGGGGACAGTCACCATTCCTGACATTTCTCTGGTTTCCTTCATCGCACCTCGCACATCCAGGGCACAAACAAACCCAATCATTTGTTAAATCTTCAAGCTTGTGACTACGCCATGTATCAAATGGAAGTGCTGATGACCCTAGACACAGGGGTCCCTCACACAGCAGACGGGGAGGGGTCAGTTCATGTGCTGAATCTCACAGTCCTGCCTCGAGCTCCACTGCGGCGGTCCTCACTCTGTGCTGGTAGGTGGGAGGAGAAGATGGTAGAAGGTGGTCTCTTTCCTCAGGATTCAGCAACAGACCAGCAACGAACCGCTGTTTCCCCAGCTTTACCCCCTTTCACACCATCTGCCCAGTTTTTGTTGCATATGAATAATATCTGTTCAATTCCTAACATTTTTTAACATAAATGGTTTTAAAGGGAATCTTTAGAATTTACTATCAATAAATGGCAAACCAGTATCATTTTCTGGAAATAGAAGGTATATGCTAATATTCTGTAAAATATTAATACATAACTTTTAAAATGAAAATTATAAAGTTGTGTTACTACCTAAGGTCCACACTTTTGGGAAACATCATATTACATCAAAATCCACACTGACCAATAAGATAGATTAGCCTGTATTTCACATAGATGTTACTCTGTACCTATGTTGGGACCCACATTTGAAAAATCAATCTTTCTGAAGAAGTCATGTTTATCTGATTTGATCCGCTTTGCTTCAAATGTCAGAGAAAAGAAAATTTTCTACCATTCAAAACTGGTCAAGAAAAAAGTCTATTAGCCCTATAAAAGTAAACATGCTAATAGGTATTCAGTAAAAACCAAAAAACAATAGTTTCTGAATACAGGAAAAATGAAGTCTTTATTAATCTGAGAATTTTCTAAATTGGGTATTCTAGTTAGCTGACTCTAGTTATAGCTTACCAAGTGTTACCAGACAATAGTTGAATTTTAATGGTGATTGGTAAAAATACTTTTGAAAATATGAAGGAATAATTTCTGTTATGTTTCTCTGATGATCTGTGATACCGTGGGGGCCCAGGCTAAACCATTTCAATGATCTCCATTTCCTGAGCACCTGTTCTGAGTGGCCCTCAGCTTTACTGCCGGGATTTCATTCTGCAATCCCCGCATTACAGAGAGATAGGTACTGTCATCCTCTTTATGCAGATGGACGAATTGAGCCATCAAGAAATGCAATAACTCGTCTGGAGACAAAAAGTGGCAGGGACTCTCAGCCACGCCCATCTGATTTCGAAATTCACGTCTTAATCCCAAGTGTAGCAGAAGGAGCTTGCCCAGCACCCAGCCTGAGGTGCACTGCCTATGTGACACTCCTTCGTCTTAAGATGACTGAGTTGGCTTTTATTTTTCTTTCAACACTTTGTAATCTGCCAATTTCCCTTAAGCCTTAGAGACAATACAAAAAGTAATTCGAGTTCATTGAGAACTCCAGGTGAGTGAACTCTAGCTAATTAAGCTTTAATAGTATGTAATTCCTAATGATTAAAGATGCTTTTATGTGCACTCTGAAAAAGTAATATTGGACATGGTCATGCTTAAATTGCTTCTTTTGAAGTGAAAGTGGAAACATTTTAATAACACTGGAGGAATCTAAACATGGCCCAGCAGACCGTTCTGAATGTTTTGAAGTCTTCCTGAGCCAAGAAATGTCCAGGCGAACCGTGTACAACTGCTCATGGTGTCAGAACGAAAAGTCCACCTTCCCGCCGTTACAATATTTCCTCATTATTCCTACATTTCTCCTAAATACGTGATTCTGAGAATTGAGGAAAAAGAACTTGCTATAAGCCATGCCTCTGTGACTTTGGCTAGAATTATTCTATTATTAAAACAGCAAATATCTACTCCTATTGCCATCCAATTGATACCAGGTGGAATTGCATTAAAATTGTTACAGGGTTTTCTTACTCGAGGCTTATCAGAAAATTAGGTTGCACAACCCATCCCACTTCTGAGAAAATTTGACTTGAAGGTGATTTTATTTCTCATAAGTCCCCAATAACCTCTGACTGTACAACCACTCCTGAATCAGAAAGCAGTTTTTCTTTCACAAACACGTTACCATCTTTGGGACAGAGGGACGGCACAGCACTGGCGCGTTCTTGGAGCGTTCTTGCCGCGTCAGCTCAGGAAGCCCGTGAGCTGGCCCGGGGCCTGCCTCCCACATTTGTCCCTGGCTTGTCCCGGTTCCTTCCTACAGACTCAGCCGAGACTGGGGTACAGCTTCCTGCGCCCACATCCAGGGCTTCCCCAACTAGCTGTGAGGGCATGGCTGTCACCTCTTGTGCCTTGAGGTCTTTTGTCTGTAAGCAGAGCGACCCACTCCACTTTTCTTGCCTGGGAAATCCGATGGATGGAGGAGCCTGGCAGGCTGCAGCCCATGGGGTCGCAGAGTCATACAGGACTGAGTGACTGAGCACTCAGTTTGATGGGGTTTGATGAGATAAAACAATCCACATAACACCTGTGCATGTATAATGACATATATGATGACACATAATACATGCTCAGTACATGCTAGCTCTTATTACCCTGGAGAGCCCTCCAGGCAAGAAGTTTTCCACATAACACCTGTGCATGTATAATAACATATATGATGACACATAATACATGCTCAGTACATGCTAGCTCTTATTACCCTGGAGAGCCCTCCAGGCAAGAAGTTTTCCCCACCCACTCAGACCAGGTCGGGTATCCCCACTACACATGTCTACAGCATCTTGACCTTCCTAGTAACATGTGCCAGAGTTTTAACGACCCACACAATGCCTGTCTTTTCAGCTAGATTATATACACTGCAGAGGCAGGTCTTTTTTTTTTTTTTTTTTTAATCCCTAGCGCCTAGCACAGAGCCTGCAACTGAAAATTTGTTAAGTGAGTGAAAGTTGATTGCGGAAGCTGTGAGATGTATGAGTTCTTTGGGCAGACATTTAATCATCAGTTTTAAAAACTGGTCAATTTGCAGGAATCGAGAGAAATTTGTAGTGTGCCACACCTCAGTTTGTGACATAATTTGAAAAAAATTAATAACAGTAGTGGTACCTAAGTTTTCCATACCCTCTCTGCTTTATAGTATATTCATACCTATTACTCCACCTCAGAGGCTCACAGACCATCTCATCCAAAGCTTCATGTGAGAGCTAAGGAAACAGAAAGCCGTCACTTCACCCAGAGTCACCACATCCTCCAAACGCCTCCGACAGACAGGACACCGGGGAAACCCTTGGACTCTAACCACGTGTTCCATGATTCAAAAGCTTGAAACACAACTTGTGAGGGGATAATTGCACATGTATGCTCAGTCGTGTCCAGCTCTTCACGATTACAGGGACTGTAACCCACCAGGCTCCTCTGTCCGTGGGATTTTCCAGGCATACTGGAGTGGGTTGCCATGCCCTCCTGCAGAGGATCTTCCCGACCCAGGGATCAAACCTGCGTCTCCTGCATTGTAGGTGGATTCTTTACAGCTCAGCCACTGGGGAAGCCCACGAGGGGATAAGAAATTGCACAAAAACGGGCAGATGGAGCTAGAAGGTGGAACAACAGTTTCGATGTTTCAGACAAGTGGCGATGCTCCAGGCTCAGGGTGAGAGCTTTGTCTTATGCTGAAGTGAACCACAGCCCCCGGGGCCTTGCAGGCAAGAACTGCCCTCTAGGGACCCACAGCAGTTGCCAGTGGGCCACTTATCTCCCCTGTCTGAGCCAGTGGGTGACTGCTGGGCCCACCGACTTGGCCCGCTGTGTACTGTCCATCCAGCTTGGAGAAGCGGGCCGAGCAATCTATCCCTTCTGTCCACTGCAGACACCTCCCTTTAGGTTCCCAATGGAACAGCCGGGTCTGAAGGAAAATCCCTCCATCGGTTGGCACACAGGAAATGCCTTCTGAAAATCATGTGGAAGAGAAAGAGCCTCCCCACACTTGAACGTTGGGTCCATCCATTCATGACTCAGGCCCACACGCTGGGGATACAGGTGCCCCAGTTTTGGCTCCTCTGCGGCCTCAGATGGTTGACACCTACCTGGCAGAGCCCCCAGAACACCTGAGCAGAGTGGGTGGCCCCAGGGGGATGTTTAGAATCAATAATAGCAGAATTGAAATGGGAGGCACTAAGGGCAGGGACTTTTTAAAAATAAAGTCAGACTCAGACAGTCTAACTCTCACTTTAGTCTTGGACCCATTTGAAAAGACCCTGATGCTGGGAAAGATTGAAGTCGGGAGGAGAAGGGGACAACAGAGGATGAGATGGTTGGAAGGCATCCCAACTCGACGGACATGAGTTTGAGCAAGCTCTGGGAGTTGGTGACAGACAGGGAGGCCTGGCGTGCTGTGGTCCACGGGGTTGCAGAGAGTCGGACAACACTGAGCAGCTGAACTTAGTCTTGGACAGTAAGTGGAAGGCGGTCCAAGTGCCTCAGTGCAGCCACACACGGAGCCCCTGGGCCGGCTTGCTCTAACCATGAGGCAGGAGCTGGCCTCTCCTCTCTGGCGGCACCTCTGCTTCCTCTCATGGCTGCTCTGGACCGCTGAGCATTCTAGGAAGTCTCTCCCACCTTCCGTATTGCTGTCCTGAGTCCCCTGCCCCCAGTCCTGGATATGCTTCATAACTGTGTAGAAATGTCCAATTTTCCATCATACTCAGCCCACAGCTCCCAGGGGGGACATGTCACACACCCTGAATTAAGACCAAGCTAATGTTGGGCAAATTGTTCTAAATGGTCTAAACTCAGCAAAAAGAATAGCCACTGGCATCATAATTATTTACTTTCAGCAGCTTAAATGCAAATGTCATTAAATCTTTACTACGGTTGTAGTCAATGCCATTCATTTTCATCTGTAGCTTCAAAGAATTACACAGGGGAGCTTTTCAATTTCATATGAATGATACATCTTATACATGCTGTGGGACCTACCGGCCTGTGAAAACCGTGTGAAGCAATTTCCACAAGGGCTTAGCCTGCTTGAAAAAACTTAAGAACAAAGCTTCATTCTTCCCAAGGGGGAAGGAAAGGGGACTAAGCGATTAGGAAGAGAGGGCAGCCAAGGAGCCAGCCAGACTCAATGGAAGTGCTTGGGCAGAAGCTGGACTTATGCAAAATGCAACAAATTATGCACACATGAAGAGCAAGGCTGTGCACATGTGGATCCCACCTTCAAGTACAGGAGGTAAGATGCGTACATAAATACTTGAATCTGAGTTGCAAGTCACAGGGTCGTCTATCATAATACCTGTAATCTAGACCTGTATTTCCTTTGTGCAGGAACCATGCTAACTGCTGATATCCACTATAAGAAGACACCACAAAAAGAAAATTCACAACAACGGAGGGCACAAAGAAAGTAAGGTCAGAAAAGCGAAGTCATTTGCCCAAGGTCACTCAGCTAGTGGACTTCAACACCAGCCCCAACTCCAAACAAGGGCTGCTGGGTGAAACACAGTATACCACTTAAGATTGAATTTCAGATAAAGTGAAAGTCGCTCAGTCGTGTCCAACTCTTTGCGACCCCAGGGATTGCAGCCTGCCAGGCTCCTCTGTCCATAGGATTCTCCAGGCAAGAACATTGAAGTGGGTTGTCATTCCCTTGTCCAGGGGATCTTCCCCACCCAGGGATCAAACCCAGGTCTCCCTCATTGTAGGCAGATTCTTTCACATCTGAGCTACCAGGGAAGCCCTTTTACAGCTCTTTTAGAATTTCAGATAAACAGCAAATATTTATACTAAAAAGTGTTAAGTATGTCTCAAATATTGCTATTTTTATTTGCTAAATTTGGCAACCCTTCTCCAAATCTCATCCTTGAAAGCTACTGTTAGGTACAATGGATTTCTGGTTAGGAGTGATAAGGCCTGTTGCCGATATTTGAGATTGTGATCGAAATTTATCTTCCTTCCGTCTTGCTCTGTTTCTGGCCCAGAGCGCCTAAAACCCTTGGAATTTCCTAAACGAGAAGATCCAAGGAGGCATCCTCTGTTATGTTAATGAGATGATCCTGGAGATGCTCCTAAGGAGGGGGCTGGTGTCAGAGGAACCAGCTGATCAAAGTTGAAACTTTCAGTCCCTTCTCCACCCCACCTAGGCAGAGAAAGGGGTTGGAGACTGAGTTCAATCAATCATTTAATCAATTGCACTTTACCACCAAAAGGCTGGGTTCAGAGAGTTTCCAAGTTGGTGAACAGTTGCAGGTCTGGGGGAGTGGCACCCCCAGAGGTCATGGAAGCCCCGCGCCCTCTCCCCGGACATTGCCCTCTGCATCTCTTCCACCTGGCTGATCCTAAGTTACATCCTTTATCATAAACCAATGATCTAGGAAGCAGACGTTTCTCTAAGTTCTGTGAGCCGCCTGAGCAAGTTAACTGAACCCGGGGCAGGGGCCTGCTGGAACCTCCTGCCTAGAGCTGGTGGATCAGAGGCACCAGTGACAGTCCAGACCTGTGAGGGCTGTCCGAGGGAAGGCAGGGGCAGTCTTAAAGGAGCCATCGCTTAACCTGTGCGATCTGATGCCATCTCCACGTAGGCAGCGTCAGAACTGAACTGAATTGTAGGCACCCAGCTGGTGTCTGAGAATTGCTCAGTTTTTATAGGCCAGTAGGTCCCACCGCATGTATAAGATGTATCGTTCATATTAAATTGAAAATCCTCCCCACAGTGGAATTTGGAGCAGAGGTAGACCTTGTTATTAAATAAAATAGGTGTGCCAGCCCTGTTTTAGATGAATCATGGTGGCTACAAGAGGCATAAAGCTTAGACCAAACTGTCATATAAAAGATACTTGTTTTTAACATTTGTTCTGTTAAACACAAGGCAAGGGGCCCCAAATGGAATCACTTAGGCTGAGCCTCCCATCACCAAACCCAGACTTGACTGCAGTCTCAGCCTCTCCCAGGAATGGAGTCTTAAACTAGTCCATCAGGATCACCTGTCAGCACTAGTGAGGTCATCTGCTTGAGGGACCCCTGAACCCCCTACAGGACTGACCGTGACACACGCAGCCCACGGTTTACTGGTCTAACTTCCTTATTCTCACCTCCTTGTGCCTGTAAAAGTCTTCATTTTCTGCAGCTCCTTGGAGACTCTGTCTATCTGCTTAGATGGGATGCTGCCTGATTCATGAAATCGTTGAACGAAACACTAAGATTTTTACAATTTACTAAATTGAATCTTGTTTTTTGACGGTTCTGAGGGTGGTAAGCCTTGTAATGTTTAAATCTTTCTCCTCAACACCATCAACAAAATCATGTCAGCATCTGTTCCCCAAATATACATATTTGTATATGATTGATGTGTTAATGTGCTCATATTAATATACCTTGCACATTTTGAAACACAAAATAAAAACTTGAAAGGTGAGATATAAAAATACAGGAGGAGTACCACCTCCTTCTTTCTATACTCAATAGATTGTCCCACCCCCTCCCCCCCACTTTGGACACTGCTGCTGTGCTGTGCTCAGTTGTGTCCGACTCTTCGTGACCCCAGTGGACAGTAGCTGCCAGGCTCCTCTGTCCATGGGGAGTCTCCAGGCAAGAATACTGGAGTGGGTGGCCATGCCTTCCTTCAGGGGATCTTCCCAACCCAGGGATTGAACCCAGGTCTCCCGAATTGCAGGTGGATTCTTTTTTTTTTTTTTTTTTTGATTTTTTTAATTGAAGGATAATTGCTTTACAGAATTTTGTGGTTTTCTGTCATACATCAACAAGAATCAGGCATACCATAAGGTACGCCCTGGACACAGATAGACAGTCTCAAGACTCATAATAACTAAGATTTAGTGAACATCTACATGCAGTTTTCTTCCAGGCTCCTTGCACCAGCTCACGAGCCCCTATTTGCCTTTGGTGAACACTGGGGTGAGGGGCTACTTCAGAGGTTCAGGGAGCCCCTGTGCCCCACTCTGACAGCTGACACCTGCAGAGCTGCACTCTCACAGCAGGGCTGCCTATGAGGTATTGGGGAGCAGGAGAGAAAGGGGGGCAGGTGTACTGCTGCTGGAGGCAGGGGTGATGCACCCCCGCTTTACTGAAGAAACCGTGGACCACATTGGCCTGCTGTCACACAGTCAGCATGCTTGCGTGGGAGTCTGAGCCCTGATCACAGCATATGTGCTTCTTCCTGTTTCACCATATATTCTAAGATACCTCTGAACTGGAACCCGAGTATAAATCAAATAAATAAGCAAATAAAAAGGCCACTGGAGCTGACTAAGCAGCCTTGAACCCAGAGGACCAACAGAGTGATATCCAATGCGCTTGTGTAAAATCCAAATTTTCTTTCACTTTTTTTTTTTCAACTCTAGGTAGACCTGCCCTAAGCGTTTTGAGTATGTAGTCTAACAATGAAAACCTCTTCAAAACTTTCTTGAGGGGCAGGATCCTTTGTTAACACGGACTTGTGCCCGGGAGCTTTCTGTGCTGGGAACACAGGTCCTGTCAGGACTTTCCCATCCGTCAGACACTCTGAGGAGCTGTACCGGGTGTCTGCGGAGAGGACAGGGGAGAAGGGAACCCTGTGTCTCCCGGGGGCTGGTTGAGGGGCAGCCCCGGGCAGAGGGCGGGGTGGAGGGGAGTTTTCAGTGGCGGGAGGGGAATCAAGGGGCGGGGATGAAGCGGAGGTGGTTGTGTTTCTGAAAGGACGCCAGGAAACTGTTCACCAGGATATTACAGGCTTTTCTATTCTGCCCGCTACTTCCCAGCCTTGTCTCTAGGATCCTGAGGCTCCTGACGTCACTCTTCCAACTACAGAGAGCGCTCCTGTTTCCTACATTTCTAAGCTTAACTAATTTTCTGTTTCTCCAGGTCCCACCGGTTCTGGAGAGTGAGTGAGGAAATCATAGGGAATTCAGATGTTGAGTGTATATACAACAGAAATCATGATTAAACAAAGAACACATAACCCCTGTCTTTCTAGGCAGAGATGGAGGGAGGGTATTCCGGCTACAGAGAGAGAAGGAAGCCCCCACCCCCCTCCGTGGGAGGAGTGACTTCTGGGCTATCCCTCTTCCAGAAGCAGAGAGTCCAGCCCCCCTAGCCTGGGGCACAGAAGCAGCATGGGTTGGGGGTGCCGCTGCTGGGGAAGACGCAGTTTGGAGAAGGTTCTGGAAGACAGAGAACTAGTCCAAGATGGGGTCCCCCAGCGTCTGCAAAGTCCACGCTAGGTATGCTCCCAAGCACTTTAAATGCTCCTCAGCACTTAATCCTCATTTTCTATCAGGCAGGTCCTCCTTTAACCTCCGTTTGGGGCTTCCCTGGTGGCTCAGCTGGTAAAGAATCCGCCAGCAATGCAGGAGACCTGGGTTTGATCCCTGGGTTGGGAAGATCCCCTGGAGAAGGGAAAGACTGCCCACTCCAGCATTCTGACCAGGAAACGGAGGTACAGAGAGAAGTAACTCACCAAGGCCACCCGGAGGAAGGCGCAGGCCGAGTCCACCTCTCACCAGAGTCTGGCTCCTGGGGCAGCTCTACAGGGAGCCCTGAGAACCCCTGAGGGCCAGTAGCATGGGGGTTTGCAGCTGGCTTTTAGTGTGATTTTAACAACAGAATGAAATGGTTCTCGCTCTGAGCATGCTGATGGATTTTGATGTCTGCTACAGTCAGGAATAATTTATTTTGTTCTTTTCCTGCTGCTAACAGACTGCTGCTGCTAAGTCGCTTCAGTCGTGTCCGACTTCGTGCAACCCCATAGACGGCAGCCAACCAGGCTCCTCCGTCTCTGGGATTCTCCAGGCAAGAACACTGGACTAGGAGCCCATTTTCTCATCAGGCGAAGACTCTTCCACCAGCAGCTCAGGCAGGCCCAGGTACACTGCGGGGGCAGCGGGATGGTGCTCCAGCTGGTCTTGGGACTAAGAGGCCTGAGGGGTCTTAATAACCATGAGGATTCTGTCTGGGAGGGAAAGAGGCGGGAAAGCCAGTCTGCGGGTGACTGTTGTGAAGGAGGTGTTAGTGCCCCGAATTTCTAAACGTCATTTTTGTTCAGGAGCCACAGAGGGACTGCTCCCAGCCTGGATCACCTGCTTCGATTTGCCAGCAGCAGGTGCAGCCCCCGAACGCTGGTCCACTCACAGAACCTTCCCAGAGGCATTCCTCTCCCGGCTTCCCTACTAGAAAGAGCTTCCTATTCACTGATTGGTCCAGCACGCGGGACCCCTTCCTGCGTCTCTGCGTCTCTTAGCAACGCCTCCCAAAGCTGCCCTGTTCAGTTGCCATCAAGCCTGCCTCCTGGGAAAAAGAACTAGCCAGGTCTGGTTAGGAGCCCTCCAATGCACAGACATGGCACTCTGTGTCCAGACTTTCTGGTTCTGCTTTCAAATTTTCCAAAGTTACATTAAACGATGCCTACCTTTTTTTTTTTTTTTTTTTTTTTTGATGCTGGAATATGTGCTTCTCTCACGGATATTTTATTCTTTTCAGTAAATAGAGTTGACTATTTTAAATTTATTTTTTATACTTTTGAATAGAAGATATAAACTAACAAGCCGGAAATCTTAATTTTTCAGTTTGGAAAACATTCGCCCCCTCTCTCTATATATGACCACATAATTGTTATGTTCCTTCATAATGCATCTCAAAATTCACTCCGGACTCAGAGCAACCACAAACGCAAACCCTCTCTAAGTTCTATCAGTCCACCAAGTCTTCCTCCCTTCACTCAGATGGCCCATCTCCATCAAGAATCTTCTCCTGACTAAATGGAACAGGGATGGTGACTTTTCTCCTCAAATTATGGTGCGCAAATAGTAACTTGCATAGCTTGCCTATTCACCTATTCCCGTACTGTCGACCTACACTGAGTGTGACACGAAGTAGTAAACCTTTATTCTGATGTTTCTTGCATATATATATACACACACATATATGTCTAAAAATGCCTCTTTGCATATACATCTGTCTACCTCAAACATTAAGCTTAAAGTAGGAAAAAAAACTTCTGCCTCTGTTTCGTGTTTTATAAAGGACCTATGGAAACATTTAGTAAATTCTTTTAATAACGCTGAAAGTAGGTTACACATAGTCAACAGTGTAAGTCCTACCATTACTTGTAATTGGATTTGTGTGGTGCTTTTTTCTCAAAGGGCTCTAGGGGTTATGAACGAGTTGACACAATAAACAAAGGCGGCTGATCCTCAGTGGCTCACAAAACAGCACAGAGGTGGCTGGAGAGCAGTTTGCAGAGAACTTTAAGGAAAAGCTCACTTATTAAAACAGACGGAGGATGAGAAGGGAAAGATGTTGCCATGAGCTTTCTAAAATGGCCTGAAAAGTAGACTGACTTATTTGAGTTGAAAATATCAGAGGTTATTTAAAGCACCTAGTTCTTGAGGAGAACAGTTACTGCTATTGGGGGGGGGGGGGGCGGTCATTATTCACAAAATAGATTCAGAAAACTAGGCCACCAAGCTCAGCCAGAAATATGACTGTAATTCTTTGGCTATGGGCCCACCCAAGAACTCCTTAAATATTAGTCTAAGTCACAAGATAAATACATTTTCATAAAAACACCACTATGCTAAATTTATGACCCCAAAGATAGTTTGAAATTTTATTCTACTTTGGGTTGACTCCAACACTGACAACTACCCTTTGCTTGCTGAGTCATTGGCATGGACGCCTCACAGTTCACTGCCTGCAGATGTGAACGTGAGGGCTGAGAGTACATAAGGAAAGAACAGAAAGAACTGATCAAAAAGAAGCTCACCTAGTGTGGTTTTGTCATAATTTCGAAGTTGAGAAATGTTTTGGGAGCACCTACTATGTGCAACACATGTTGTAATGTTCAAAAAAGGGGAGTATCTATTTAAATCATAAACACTATGCACTAGAACAAGTTTAACTTTTTGAGGTTACAAATATGGAAAAGACCTGCTCTACTGTCTATCATTAGAATGCAGCTTCCTTTGAGGAAATCTCAAATCCTTGAGTAACTGGACCTTTCTCCACCTAAGTCCCCAGGACCTCATCAAACCTCTATAGTTCAGAACTAAAGGACTTTGAAAAAAAATAGAGAGACCCCAATGTTCAGAGGGAGTTAAACTGTGTGCCTCAAGGCTTCTTTGACAAGATTAGAAAGTGGGAAACAGGGGTATTCAATCTCATAACCCGCAGAGTAACTGTAGGGAGGTCGCTTCATAAACACACACAGGCTTCCCTTAATTTCTTTGTTTCTCTTCTGCTTAAAACACACCAAAGTCTCCCACTGTACTTAGAATGAAATTCAAACTCCTTATTGAAAAGTTCGAGACCCTGTGTCCTCTGGCCCTGCCTACCTATGGCTCTGAGTAAGTTCCCCGCTAACTTATGCCCCTGATGGCCCCAAAAGTACACAGGGTGTGTGCTAAATTGCTTCAGTGGTGTCCAGCTCTTTGTGACCCCACGGACTGTAGCCCGCCAGGCTCCTCTGTCCATGGGAGTCTCCAGGCAAGAATACTGGAGTGGATTGCCATGCCCTCCTCCAGGGGATCTTCCTAACCCAGGGGCTGAACCTGCTTCTCTTACGTCTCCTGCATTGGCAGGTGGGTTCTTTACCACTAGCACACAAGACTCTTCTGCCAACCCTGTCTAGAACTTTCCCTCCCTGTTCTCCCCATGCTGCCTCCTGCCTGTCACTCAGGGCTTAACTCTGAGGTCACCTTCTCTCATCACATAAACTAAACCTTTCATTCGAGCACCCTCCCCTCACCACCCCTTCTGTTGTATTTTCTTCCAAGTACTTGTGATGCTGAAATCCTATGCTTGTGTGTTGTTTGCTTGTTTATCATTCCCTGTAGGAGCAAGCACTTTGTCTACTCACTGCCTGGAACACTGCCTGCCCTATAGCTGGTGATCAAGACATATTTACTGAATAAGTGAATTCAGAAGTTATTTGTCCAGCAACTTTATCCATCCTCCTGCAATGTGGGAGACCTTGGTTCGATCCCTGGCTTGGGAAGATCCCCTGGAGAAGGGAAAAACTATCCACTCCAGTATTCTGGCCTGGAGAATTCCATGGACTGTATAGTCCATGCGGTCATAAAGAGTCAGATATGACTGAGAGACTTTCACTTTCACTTTCAGTGTGACTGCAACAGTTTCATCTCTGAACACACAAAATCAGAGGGGAAAAAAAATCCTTTTTAAAACTTGAAAGATTTTCTGCCAGATAAGCCACTCAACCCTTCACATAGTCTTTTTACTTTTACTTTACACAATTAACAAATGTGCTTTACAATTTAAACAAGTTTGCTGTCTAGTTTCCTGACTCTGGTGGATCAAAAGAAGTATATTAGAGGTACTGTGCAGTGCTTAGTTGCTCAGTCATGTCCAGCTCTTTGTGACCCCATGGACTGTAGCCCGCCAGGCCCTTCTGTCCGTGGGGATTCTCCAGGCAAGAATACTGGAGTGGGTTGCCATGCCCTCCTCCAGAAGATCTTCCCAACCCAGGGGTCGAACCCAGGTCTCCCACATTGCAGGTGGATTCTTTACCATCTGAGCCACCAGGGAAGCCTAAGAACACTGGAGTGGGTAGCCTACCCCTTCTCCAAGAGATCTTCCTAACCCAGGAATCAAACCGGGGTCACCTGCATTGCAGGCGATTCTTTACCAGCTGAGCTCTCAGGGAAGCCCTATATTAGAGGTAGACGCTAATAGCAGCGAGAAGGGATAGGCCAGCATGGAAGAAATTGAAACATTACTAAAAAGCAAAGAGAACTCAGCCAGCAGATCTGGGGCATCAGGTAGAGAAGCAAATGATCTCAGATCTGAAGTTGCCAGCAAGCAATACTGCTGTCACAGTGACTGCCCAAGTTATCAAGGAAATTAATTACGTTGTACACACGTACATGTGTCTAAGGAAACAGGAAATGTTAAGTGATCCTCGGAAAAATTTTTATCCAAAGTGCTATTTTAAAGGCCAAGAGAAATTCGGTTTTCTAAGAGAACTGATTTCTGTGGAACACCTTAGAGGAACTCTTCCCCTCGCCTCCCTCCCCCGTCCCTTCCCACAGTTATAACTGTGCAGCTAACCACGTCTCTTTTAGTTTGAGCAGCTAGAAAGCACACCACCAAATGTGAATTTCAAACACGGCGCTCTCTTTGCCACTGTGGCATGTTCTTTTGGGTTCTTTTCCTGATCGCGACCTGATTTCTTCTTCATCTTGACACTTGTTTATATTTTCCTGGAACTGATTCTTTGTCACTAATTTACCTTCACCATCATTTTCATTTTGTGTGCTCTAATTGTGGAAGTGGAAGTGTTGGTCTTTCAGTCGTGTCTGACTCTTTTTGACCCCATGGACTGTAGCCCTCCAGGCCCCTCTGTCCATGGGATTCTCTAGGCAAGAATCCTGGAGCAGCTTGCCATTCCCTTCTCCAGGGGATATTTCAGACCCAGAGATTGAATCTGGGTCTGCTTCATTGCAGGCAGATTCTTCACCATGCTCTGGTTGTAGGGCACTGTAAATCCTTTATGGACAAAGATTAAGTGAGATCTCTCTGCTTACGGCATGGGATGGATGGGGGACATTTTAATTGTTACTTTGTCATACAATCAGATTGAGAACTCAGTGAAGGGTAACCAAGCTCCCTGAAGATAAAATGGAATTTTCAAATGACAGAACAAGGTAAGTGCTTGAACAGGGCCCTGGGGCTTTTTAGCTCATAATCTGCTGGAACTTTTTTAGATTTCAAAAAGTTAAATTTGACTAAAAAATAATCACAGGAAATGTGCACAACATGAACGGCAGCCAGGAAAGCCCCAGCAGCTGATTCCTTTGGAACCAACGAAAGCAGCCTTCCTCACCGGGCAGGCCTCGGTGGCCCGGGGGTGGGGATCCTGCAGAGCTGTTCCCCAGCTCACAGTTCCCCAGAACTGTGTTCTTCAGACACAGTTCAGCTCAAGGAACCATACTTCTTCCAACTGTCCTCACTTCTCAGGTCCTGTGAGCATCCAGGGAGTTGTTGCAATGTTGAATCACACACGGAACCTGAAGGGCTAAGGAACCCTGCTAACCTCCCTTCACCTAAGGACTTAGGTTTGTGTGAATCTCGTAGCATCTTACAATCTCTAAAAACCCACAAGGAGGGCTTCTCTGGTGGTCCAGTGGTTAAGAATCTGCCTGCCAATACTGGGGCCACGGGTTCAATTTCCAGGAAGATTCCACATGCCGCGGAGCAACTAAGCTTCTGAGCCTGCACCCCAGGAGCCTGTGCTCCACCACTAAAGAGGCCGCCTCACTGAGACCCAACGTAGCCATAAATAAGCACACAATTCTTTTAAAAAATCTTTGGATTGTTTCTTTTAAATCCAGAGGAAAAGGAAAAAAAAGTCTTTGAAAGAGAAAACTTGCTATATTATGTCCAGTAGCATATATTTATAGATTTATAAATTTATAAATCTATTTATAAACCATATCCAGCAGTAATCTGAATCTAATATATTGCTTGTTCAGGAATTCTTTTGCTTCCCAAGTGGCACAGTGGTAAAGAACCCATGGTAAAGAATCCTGCCAATGCAGGATCTCCTGCAGGAGACCTGGGTTCGATTCCTGGGTCAGGAAGATCCCCTGGAGAAGGCAATGGCAATCTACTCCAGTATTCTTGCCTGGAGAATTCCATAGACAGAGGAGCCTCGCGGGATACAGTCTATGGGGTCGCAAAAGAGTCAGACACGACTAAGCAACTAACACTTTCACTTCACTTTCACTTCAGGGGTTCTTTTAAAAAATCTCTCTAACAGCTGTAAAAACTGGCTTCCCTAAAATCTGAGTGGGCTCAAGTAGGACATTTATACAAAGCAGTGACTTTACAAGTTGTAGGTGAGACTCCCTGAGAGTGTCTTTGTCACCTACCGGGTTGGCTGGCCACAGCGGCCCCCTTCTCTGCAGGTCAGCTTCTAGGACCGTCCCTCTCACAGGTTCACGGGGCTGTAATGGGCTTGGGCTCTCAGTAGACCTGGCCTCACCAAGGGAGCTGCCTCGGCCCCTGCCCCCACGTAGTAGGCTGGGTGGGCACCAACCCTCAACCTGCCCTGGACTGAGAAGCCTCTTCATGGGCGGACAGGGAGGCAGGCCCGAGGACCCCAGTCTTTAACGAGAGGGGACATAAACCTGGAAACGGCGGGCGACCGTGTTCCTCCCCGGTGAGTAGGGAGGAGAGGGAGCAGACGTGCAGAAGGAGGAAGAACCAGAGAAGAGGGCAGGGGGTGCACAGGGCAGCCGGCGGGATGAAAAGACAGCTGGACCCTCCGGAGCCCTCGGGCAGGGGGTCTGAGACCCAGCTGCACCTCCACTCGGGTCCACCTGCCCGACACTTGCAGGCAAGGATGCTTCTGCTAATGAATTCCCCTCTTGGGGGTGAAGTGGCCTTGAGGGTTTCTATCACACACAACCAAGGATCCTAGCTAATCCCCACGCAATGGAGCACTTCTGCTCAAGGGCACAAAACGTGACAGTTAAAGTGGGGCAACGGCTGGAACGGATTCCAACTGGCTGAGTGAGGACCAGCCTCTTCGTTATTCTGGGTCTCAATTTTGGAATCGATTTCCAGTATTCCCTTTGGTGAGTAATTGACTCACGGGACTAAAAACACAAAACAATCCCTTTCAGCAAAAGTATTTCCCTTAAACATGGGAGGAAAGCAAAACACAACTCCTTTTTGTAAGGCTATAAAAAAAACTCAGTTTAATATTTTCTCCAAATACTCTCAGGCCAAATCTAATACTTGACAAGTGCTACCAATATTTTGTAAAAAAAATTTAACACTTGAGATTGGAAAATAGGGTATATGTTGGCGTACAATGTTTTAAAATGTGTTTTTAGCTCCTCTTTATCTTCTGGATACTGGAGAGGCATCTAATTTTACCAACAAAGGAATTTCCCAACAGTAGGGACTTCTAAATATGAGGGCCTTTTAGAGATTTATCATCAAAAGCTGTACTTTGGTGGATTTTTCACAAACACGGGTGCAAATGGATTGGCAAGAATTTAGAATCCTGAGCTAGAGAGTAGGAAACTAGAGTCTGATCTCTTCATGTTTCAGGAATTGAGACCCAGACTGAAGAGAACACCTTTACTTAGCTAATGGGAACCAAATTACTTCGGTAATTTGAACCAGACCCTGGGTCCCAGCTCCCACTGCAAATCTTCCCTCCAAGTCTCGGGGTGAACCACCTTAAGTGGTCCACATGCTCTCTGCCCTCTTCTCCCATCAAAGTGCAAGAGTGGG
The DNA here is from genome assembly GCA_024291935.2 of Okapia johnstoni. Taxonomy (NCBI): domain Eukaryota; kingdom Metazoa; phylum Chordata; class Mammalia; order Artiodactyla; family Giraffidae; genus Okapia; species Okapia johnstoni. The sequence continues at coordinate 33,253,105 of CM044327.1, read as the reverse complement.
TGTGGTTCCATGAGAGTGGCCCCCACACAATGACCACAGGACATCCGTGTGAACGTCAAAGGGAGGGGTAAGGAGAGAAAAAGAGTGAGAATGTTGTCATGGGAACGCGGAGGCAAACCACAAGATGAAACAGAGCTGAAACCCATTCTGCTATCTCAGGCTTTGTTTTTCCAAGTAAGAAATCAAGACATCTATGTCAACAGCCATGCAGGGTAAAATAGACTAAAGATAAACTTTTGATTCCAATCAGTACAGTCTTCTAAACACTAAAATCCCCCTTTAAAAGGGACACCACTGCACATTTATCTACATCGCTGTTCAAATTACTATATGGCATTTGTGTAAGCTCTCTCTTTGTTCTAGCTTCTTTTAAAAAAATTCTAAGTTGCTCACCAAGAATGATGAATATAAAGACAGGATTATCTAGAATTTTATCATTCTGTGCACAGAACAGTTTCTAAACTCACAACAGGCCAGAAAAGTCAAACAGGCTTGAGGAATTAAACATTAACTCCAGATGAGATCAGTGACTCCTTCTGGAGGCGAGGTATACCTGGGGGTCAGTATTCAGCTTCAGAAGGGAGTTTCATTCAACTTTCATCTGGTCAGAGAAAGAAACATTAGTCTTGAGGGGAGAGGCAGCAAACAATGGCCCCAAATTTTGTGGGGAATTTGTGTTAATGCCCAAAGAAGGCACTGACTCTATCACTGGATGTTAACCCCACTCCCAGGGTTCATTCATTCAGCTGATTGTGAAGTGCTGATCCTGTAGAGAGCAACCCAAGCCCTGGCTAAAACTCCACATCGCCTGAGACGTACAAGTCCACTGCAAGTAGCTTCCCTGCCACGAAGCCCTTTGACAAAATAATCTTTAGAGATGAAATAAAATTAGATTAGTTTCATCCTTTCACTTCATTCCCTTTCTGGATCTGACGATTCATACTTATCCTAGAAGGTCAGAGCTGGAAAGGCCTCAGGAGTCAGACGGGGGCAGCCTCGCTTTGCTCAGTGAGTTGTCAGGGCGCTTAGCTAGTTGGTTGGCAGAACCAGAGCTTCATTTCACTCCCCGAATCTCAGTGCCAGGGACCTTTGCTCTAAATAAGAACTCTCGATCAAACATGTAATATACTTCACAGACATATTTCAAACCCCGGTTTTGTTTCAAGGCGAGGCACAGAGGGTTAAAGCTATTCTTTCCAGTCTGCTGTGTATAAATGGGCCCCCTCCTCCTTGCCCTCAGCTCCTCAGGGAATGACAGTCCCCCTTTCCCCAAGCCCTGACTCCCAGCCCTGGAGGAGACCCTGTCTGTCCTGTTCATTCTCACCCTCCCTTCCGAACCCGGAACACTCCTAGCAGCTGGCGAGGAAAACTCAAAAAGCTGATTGTTTTTGAGAGGGGAGAGGAAGAGAAAGAGGAAAACCAAAATAAAGAGGTAAATTTCCTGGAAAATTTAAAGCTACAGGTGGGGTTTGTAGGCGTGGGGTTTGACATTCGGGGGCAAATTTTTAATATTACTTACTACTAATTTTCTAATGTCATCTACACCCCAAAAGTCATTGTTATCTCAAAGCATAAAATAGGTAAGACAGGAAGACTTAGTGAAACACAACAACAACAGCATGGAAAATTCCCAAAATGACTGTAGAGAAAGTTTTTTTTTCCCTTTTCGCTCGAATTGTGTCTGTTTTCTGCGTCTTTATATCGTTAGCCCCAGACTTGAGTCACACATCAGCAAGGCCAGGTCACTAGACCTGAGGATCCCGAGGCCCCTTCTCCCAAGTCCCAGGAGTGAGTCCATACCCCCCAGGCCCAGGGGCGGTGGGCTGCCTGCCAAGGAAGGCAAGGAGAGTGGGGCTCCAACCTCTGCAGGGACCCCAGGAACTCTGGCCTTGGGTCACTGACAATGCTCAAGCCTCTGTCTCCTCATCCAAGAAGCAGGCACAGTGATAAAGTACAACCTCACGGCACTGTGAGGTTCTGAAAAGAGGGGGCCATGTTCTGGAAGCCCTCCACGGGGCACAGAGAGCTGTAGTTGTTTTTACTGAAGCCCAGTCATGGTTTGAATGAAGAACTAAGTGATTTGTTTGCTGCAGCCACTCCTTGTGACACTTGGAAAGATGTAAGTCGGCAGGGATGGGAGGATGGGTGTCCCTCACTCTGGACTCCATCTGTTTCAACAGTGGAAGAATGCTTCCTAAGTCTCTTCAGTCGTGTCCGACTCTTTGCAACGCTATGGACAATAGCATGCCAGGCTCCTCTGTCCATGGGATTCCCCAGGCAAGAATACTGGAGTGGGTTGCCATGCCCTCCTCCAGGGATCTTCCCAATCTAGGGATCGAACCTGCATCTGTTGTGTTTCCTGCATTGGCAGGCGGGTTCTTTACCACCAGCGACACCAGGGAAGAACAGACTTGGCTATTTAGAGCGCAGCGAGGAAGAAACTTGTCACTTAGGATCCAGTCTTGTCTGCTTGATATCAGGACCTCCATCCTACGATACACACGTAGGAAAAGATTTTTGCTTCTATATAAGCAGCACTTCACTTTAACAAATGTAGTAAATCTTTTTTTTTTTTTTTTGACTGTGTCACCCAACATAAGGGAGTCTTAGTTCCCTGACCAAGGATTGAACCTATGTCCCCTGCACTGGTGGCAGAGTCCTAACCGCTGGACCACCAGGGAACTCCCGATAAATGGAGTAATTGATCACATTTCTATGCGTGTATCGAGTGAAAGGCCTCTCAACCGATGGCTCACGAGAAATCTGCTGCCACTTTGCTGTGACCCGAACAGCTAAATTCCAATGCATTCAGACTGGGCAGTGCTCAGACACTAATCTGTCAGACCCAAGGGCGTGTTCATGTGCTCAGGGCGGGGCAGGTGGAAACCTCTCTCTGCTGACTTTTCCCTTCTCTAACACCCATGACCAGGCAGAGTCACTTGGCTGGTAACAGCCCCAAGCGTCCGAAGGACCTATAGTTCTGAGGGCTGACTTCTGGGCTTCCCTGGTGTCTCAGATGGTAAATAATCTGCCTGTAATGCAGGAGATCTGGGTATAATCTCTGGGTTGGGAAGATCCCCTGGAGAAGGAAATGGCAACCCACTTCAGTATTCTTGCCTGGAGAATCCCAAGGACAGAGGAGCCTGAGGGGCTATGGTCCATGGGTCACACAGAGCTGGACACGACTGAGAGACTCACACTTCACTTCTTCCCTGGGGCAGAGAGCATCACACCATGTGACCGGCTCGGTCGAGGCTAGGTTTAGCCCTGCTTTGTCCCCTGACCCTGGTGTCACTCACTGTCTCCTCTGACTCCATGCTTCTCAGTCCTACCCGGTCCCACAGACTCTGCTTCTCTTCTCTCCCCTAAGACAGGGCGACCGAGAGACCCTCGCTGGCCCCACAGCAACGGCCAGGCAGGTGGGTGCACAGTGTTTTCTGATGGGAAAACTGAGAGCTCTGGTGGTTTGCTCAAGGTTAGGACTTGAACTTGAGGTTTCCCCTTTTTTTGCCAGGAATCTTGCCATCCTTGCTTTAGACGGACCAGATGTCTGGGGGCCCATTAGCACACGTGGCTAAATGGGGCAGCTCCTGCCCATCTGGACCAGCTCCCTCAGTGCCTCTCCCGAGAGAACTGGCAACAGCTCTGGGGTTTTCTTACACCCGGAAGATGGAGGAGAAGGGAGGGCAGGAGGAGTTCCCAAGTCATCAGAGCGGCCTCTAAGGACACAAACAACTCCCTGTGACCCCAGATTCAGAGCCTGGGCTCTGACGCAGGGGTATGTCATTCCTCTTAAATCCCTGTAGGAAATGCATGATACAAGCACTAGGATGGAATGTAAACCATTTCTTAAGGAAGCATGTTAGCATCTCTCTTCTTCCGAGAGTTTTTCGCTCCAAAGAGAACTTGAGCTCATCCTCTCTCCCTGATTCTCCACCACGACTCTACAGGCTGCCTGTTAAGGGGAAAGGGGCAAGGAGAAGCCCCTAGAATCCCATGGGAGAGAGGCACGGGCTCCAGATGAAGGCCAAGCCTTGGGGGAGATTCACCTCCTGATGTGAATTTCATCCATTTCTCCGGTGACTTCCCTGGAGCCCCCTCCACGGGGACCATCCACACACTCCAACAGGAGTGCCCCTCCACCACCCCGCCTCCCGCACCCCGCCTCCCGACACTCTTCTTCACCCTCACCCTCATTGCCTGTACGTCTGTAAAGTATAGCAGGTTGTCCAGGCTATCAGGAAAGGAAACACAAAAGCATTCCTTTCGGTTTTGTCCCCCCATTCTGGGATCGGGATACCCGAGCTGGGTGGAGCCGGGAAGATGGGCTCAGACACCAGCTTGGTGAGGAGGCTGAGTGGAGACGCAGAGAATAAAATGCTAATAGCAAAGAGGAGGCTTGGCCAGGACTAGAGCTGGCGGACATGCTGGAAACCACCTGAGGCTACCCTTTCCCTCCCGTTGGGAAGGAAAACGGGGGCTGGAGGCTGAACGCCCAGGGCAAACATCCACCTGCCAGCAGGGATGGAACGTGGTCCTGTAGGTACAGAGGGGCTGGACACCTCCACCATCCCCCTGAAGCCTCCCCAAGGCTCCACGCCCATTCTGGAGAATAGGTTTTGCTTCTGTCTTTTCCATTTCAGAAGGAAGAGGAGGATTTTTGCCTAGCCACTTCCCAATTCCTTCATCTGAAGTTGGGGATAGGAGCCTGCATTTTTTCCAGGAGGTTATGCAGCTAAGTGGGATATAGGCAAAAACGCCCAGCATAAGGCTGGCACGGCCCAGGGCTCAACAAGTGTCCCTGTGCCTCCTCCACCCTTTCTCTCGGTTCCCCATAAAGGTTGCACACCCCTACCCAACTCTCCTGCTCTTATCCTTGGCAGAATCTTGGGAAGCGCTATGCACTCTCCCCTTCCACACAATAAGCCCCTGGTGCAGGCAGAGCAAAGGGGAAGGAGCCCGGCGCGCACAGCGGACAGGAGACCCCAGCGCGAGGAGCCGGGGGCCCTGCGGGACATCGGGTGCCTCGTCCACTCTTGTCTTCTCTGGGAAGACCGCGGGTCTCAGGGATTCGGCCGCACGCACTTTCTTACCTTGAGAGGCAGGGCGGCAGGCGGGGCGGCGCAGCTCCTGCTGGTCTGGAGGGGCGCACGGTGCCTGCAGAGCCTGGCGCGGCTGGCCCGCGCGGGGGTGCCGGCTCCCTGAGCGCTCCGCGGGCGCGCGGGGCTGCGGGCCGGCGCCTCGGCTCCGCCCCGGGACCCCGGGCTCTGAGCGCCGTCGGCAGCCTGGGCCTGCGGAAGGGAGCCCCCCGAGGCGTCCCGAGCCTGCGGGCCGCTGCTCCACACGTCCCGGCGGGCAGGAACGTCCGGCCAGGGAGTCCAGCCCGCCGAGGGGCTGCGGCCGCCGTCGCCCATGCCGGGAGGCGGGCTAGGGAGTCTGCATGGCCGGGGCTGCCGCCGTCCACGCGCGCCGGAGGCGGGAGCCGGGCAGCGCCTGCGACAGGGGGGTCCGCGAGCGCGCCCCCTCCGCGCATCCAGAGCCCGGGTTTTCTCCTCTCCCTGAGCGGGAGCTGAGCAACAAGGGGCAGCTGGCGCCGCGGTCCCACGGCTCGGCCTCGGCGGGGGCGGGCCAGCCCGGGGAGGGGGCCCGAGGGCCCCGCCCGCCGAGGCGCCGGTCCCAGGACCCGGGAAAGGGCGGCCCTCCTCCCGGCCCCCCGCGGCCACGGTCCGGGCTGAAGCCGGGGCGGGGCGCACGCGCGCAGGGGGCGCCCGCAGCTGCACGAAGAGGAAGGACATTTTCATCTGCTGTTGCCGCTCGGCCATGGCCTCCGGGGGCTCGGCTGGGTCCCGCCGGGCCGGCTTCAGGCCTCCAGGGATGCGAAGGTCGGCAGCGGTGGGCGGGCGTGACCTGGCCTCATGGCTCCACGACGGCCTGACCCTGAGGAAGCAAAGGACACACCTTCAGCCCCAGTGGGGGTCTTTAGGGAGTGGGGAGGGGGCTGAGCCAGCCGTGGGTCTGGGCTCTGCACTCAGTTCCCAGAATCACAGGAAGAGACGGGGCTGGGGGCAGCCGGGCTGGCAGGGAGCGGTGGGGACTGGGCTGCCCTCTGTCTGGGGGGTCTGAGGAGTTCTGTCCTGTGATCCGGCCCCCTCCCCGTGTTTGAAATGAAGACACTAAAGTTACTGGTTTCCTTGTCCATCCTAACCTGCATATTAGCGACGCCTCTTGCTTGACGTCTGACCCCGAGGCCGGTGTGATGGAAAGATGAGCCTAGAACACTTAGAAGCTCACTTTCAATCCACCTTTCTTGCATCGGTGACACACAGTTGTCAACCACTTTGATGTCTTCATCAACTTCCTCTTTAAATCCTGTGGTTTTTCAGGAATTCCCCAGGGTAGCCCCGGAGTCCCACAGCAAAATACTAGGCATCCGTACACACACAAAAGTAGTTGAAAAAGGAGAAAATTAGAAAGAAGTGAAAAAATGAAATAAGAAAATCTATCCAGGTGACAAATCAGACAGAGGGTTTGTTACATAATTTTTTTAATTAGTTTTCTTACACTCTGAGAACAACAGGAAATCACCTGAAAATGCATCCACTAATTCAGATTAAGAGGGTTACTACAGGGAAGCCTGGCTGCTGCAGTCCATGGGGTCGCAAAGATTGGGACACCACTGAGCAACTGAACTGAACGGGCTTAGTACCCCTCACAAAGGAAAGGCCCGCTGGCCTTGACCGTGGGAAGAGGACTGCAGTGGGTGGAAAAGATCTTTTCTTTATCAGTTTGAGCTTGACTGGAAGGGGATTAGGAAGCCATCCTCCGAGAAAAACTGGCAGGGGCCTGGAGAGCTGGCAGTGCCCGGGCCTGAGCCACAGCCCTCTGACATCACAGGGGCGGCACGCCTGCAGTGGCCAGGGGCCCCCGCCCTGGCTGACCACCGCTGCCTGGGCGAGGCTGCTTGGAAACTCTCAGAGGAGGTGGTTGGGTGTTCGTTCTCCTCCTTAAATGTCTTCGCACAGCTTTTCCTCCCAAGTTTATGGAGGCTTCTCCTTGTTTCCAGACAAGCTGACAAATGACTCAGTCTACGTGTGTCCAGAGCTGTCTGGCCAGGCTCTGAACTCTGTAGCCCCTTTATAACAGACACTGTGACAGAGAGAATTTCAGCCAAAGATGCATCCATGTCTCAGATTCATCCATTGAAAGAATGATGTGTTGATCTGATTACACTTAATTTCAACAAAAATCCCGTGTGAGTAATGTCTGTGTAACTCGCTCACTCTCCTATAAAAGAGCTTGCTTGGACGTTGCAATCACTCAACAAGTGCTAGTTGGTTAACTAATGTACTGCTACTAAGGGGAGAAGCTCTGTCTTCCTGCAGAACAGAGACTTGGGAGGAAGGACCACTGTCTTGTTTTAGCTCTCAGGGGTATGGGCATCACAGCAGGTGCTCCGCATGCCTCATTATTCACAGTTCAACATAATCCACTGAGCAGGTGAGGAGGTGGAGCACAGAGAAGGGAGTGAAAGTGTTAGTTGCTCAATCGTGTCCGGCTCTTTGCGACCCCATGGACTGTAGCCCACCAGGCTCCTCTGTCCATGGGATTCTCCAGGCCAGACTACTGGAGTGGGCTGTCATTCCCTTCTCTAGGGGATCTTCCGGCCCCAGGGATCAAACCGTGGTCTCTTGCATTGTAGGCAGATTCTTTACTGTCTGAGCTACCAGGGTAGGGAAATATTTGCCTTTTTACCACAACTGCCCCAGATGGGCAGGGGCTTCAGGAACCGTCAGATGAGAAGTCTCACTTCAACTCCAACCTGCAAATAAAACAGTATCTCAAAGGACTGTGGTGGAGGTGATGACTTTGGGCCACTTTTCTCTTCTGACTTTCTGTTTGCAAGCCTTGCCACAGAGGTGATTACTGCCAATGTTTCATCACTGTATAGTAGGGACTGGACTAGGAGGAGAGTAAACAAATGGCAAACAAACAAAAAAAGGCAAACAAATGGCAAACAAACAAAAAAAAAGGAAGACAGTAAACTCTCAAAGAAAGTGAAAGAGGAGAGTGAAAAACCTGGCTTAAAACTCAACATTCAAAAAACGGACATCATGGCATCTGGTCCCATCACTTCATACCAAATAGATAGGGAAACAATGGAAACACGAACAGACTTTCTTTTCTTGGGCTCCAAAATCACTTCGGATGGTGACTGCAGCCATGAAATTACAAGACACTTGCTCCTTGGAAGAAAAGCTATGACCAAACTAGACAGCATATTAAAAAGCGGAGATATTACTTTGCCGACAAAGGTCCATCTAGTCAAGGCTATGGTTTTCCAGTAGTCATGTACAGATGTGAGAGTTGGACCATAGAGAAGGCTGAGTGCTGAAGAATTGATGTTTTGAACTGTGGTGTTGGAGAAGACTCTTCAGAGTCCCTTGGACTGCAAGGCGATCCAACCAGTCCATCCTAAAGGAAATCAGTACTGAATATTCATTGGAAGGACGGATACTGAAGCTGAAACTCCAATACTTTGGCCACTTGATGTGAAGAACTGACTTATTGGAAAAGACCCTGATGCAGGGAAAGATTGAAGGCAGGAGGAGAAGGGGATGACAGAAGATGAGATGGTTGGATGGCATTACCGACTCAATGGACATGAGGATGGGTAAGCTCTGGGAAGTTGGTGATGGACAGGGAGGCCTGGCGTGCCGCAGTCCATGGGGTCGCAGAGTCGGACACGACTGAGCAACTGACCTGAACTGAAACAAATGGCAGGGCTGCCACTGGGCAAGTGACAAGACGGCTGAGGGATTTACCTGAGGACACGTATAAGTCACCTCCTTAGTACTGGGGGTGCTCTAGGGAGCTGGGGTTGTGTGAGAAACAGGGGCAGATTCCAGAAAAACATGGGTGTCTGCTCTGATGTAAAATACCACAGGGACTGAGAGCCTGAGCTTTGGTGACAAGCAGACATTTCTCTGAGTCCACGGCGTGGCTGTGTGACCTTAAGCAAGTTACTTAACCTCTCTGATAATGTGTCCTCTTCTCTAAGATGATTTAACAATACCCGCTTCATAGAGGTGTTGAGAAGATTAAGTGGAAGTGTCTGTCAACACCTTATTTAGCATAGTATCTCCCATGGAATGGTTCTTTGATAAATGTTAGCAAGTCTTAGAATTTATACACACACACTTTTGAGGTCTAAAAGAAAACCAGGTTGACCCAATGGAACAATTTGGGCTGTTGTGTGTTATCTTTTCATTGTAACCTGCAATGGCAATCACATGCATGTTTATATTCTTTCTATCTGATGGGTAAGAACTGAAGAAGTCACTGGGATGAAGGAAGAGTCAGCAGTGAATCTGGGGTCTGGAGTCCTGACGTGGTCATTTACTAGGTATGACTCATAGCAAGTTTCTGACCCTCAGTAGACTTACCCGAGCAAAATTAATTTCTGCCCTTCCTGCATTACAAAATTGTTTTTCAGGTCAAATGGGATTATCTTTGTAAATGTACTCTGTAAACACAAAATTAATATTTATTAAGTCTTTAAGTCAGGAAGTGCTGTGCTTAGTCGCTCAGTTGTGTCCAACTCTTTGCGACCCCATGGATGTCAGCCTGCTTGTTATAATACAGTAGCATGAATAACAACTCTAAACCATTGTCTCTGATTTCTGTGAAAATCAGGACAAAAGTCCTGACAGGATTCTAAGTTGACTTCATATTTCTCCACCACCACTGCCCTTCAAGATTCATAAGGTGTGAATGCAAATAACAGATAGTTTAAACTGTACTCTGTTTCTGCTAATGCCTCTTCTCGTCACCTCTATAGAGAAAGGAGAAGATTCTAGAATCTTAGTGCAGGCAGAGAGGGGAGTGGGCACTGGGTAGCGATGTCAGGCCATCTCTTGCTCCAATCTTGTGACGGCCTCGTGGAGTTGGCAGCTGAGCCCCCTTCCGGAGATGCAGAAAGAGACAGGGGAGATGAGACTTGCTGAGAGCAAGTCTGGGGCTCAGGAGCAGCAGGAGGTTTCATCTGAGCCCAGCTCCCTGCTCTCCCCTCTAGACCAGTGGTCAGTGCACACAGCGGGTGTAGCCCCTCTGCTCCTCTCTCCAGATCTGGGCTCCTGGAGAGACCCTCTGCCCATGTGTGCTGCCTTTGCTGACCAGAGTCAGAGTGGAACCGAGCAGAGCTCTGTGGGGTCCCCAAGTACAAAGGCCCCTCCATGTCACCTGCCTCTTGTTTGAAGATCTCTCAAGTCTCCTACATCTCCCTGAGTCATTAGAGAGCAGGCTCAAGCAGCTAACGGGGGCTTCCCAGGAGGCACCAGGGGTGAAGAACCTACCTGCCAACACAGGAGATGCAAAAGACACACATTCAATGCCTGGGTTGGGAAGATCCCCTGGAGGAGGGCATGGCAACCTACTCCAGTATTCTTGCCTGGTGAGTCCCATGGACAGAGTAGCCTGGCAGGCTATGGTCCATAAGGTTGCAAAAAGCTGGACATGACTGAAGCGACTTAGCATGCACACAAGTGGCTAATGATTAGGGCAATAGGGTCACAGACCTGTGTGTGTGTGTGTGTGTGTGTGTGTGTGTGTGTGTGTGTGTGTGTGTGTGTGTTGCACATTCCTGAGTTGTTTTACACATACTGTAACTGCCGCCAGAAGGAAAAAGCTGGCTGCATGATGACCAGACTATACTCATGACACATGCTGCTCTGTCTTGAACAGTACTGAGTCTATGACATGCACAGTTCCAAGAACTGGCCTTAAGAGAATGGGATTAACACTGTTTCTCATGATCATCTATATTTTTGTGGGCATCAGAGTAATTGTAGCTTGCTCTGCTCATATACATAAGCAGGCAACTAAAATTGTCAGCAAAGAGATGCCACAGACCCATGTCAAAATCTTCCACTCTAAGACCCCAATACCCTTTCTCAGCATGAAGAAGTTACAGAAGATGCACCTTTGTCCCTAATCCCTTTGAAATGAAATAATATCTAACAGGGGGTATTTGTAAGCAGCTCCTTGCAGGAACCTACCCTCAGCAGGAAACCCCCTTTCTTGTCATTTTAGCAAAGCTACATTGTAGCTAACTTTCAACCAGGTGCCCCCATATTCTGCTCATCTCCAGTCCAAGGACACTTTCCAGATCTTCCGATCACACAATACCTTGCTAACTTGTTGATTCTTTCTGTAGATCAAAGAAGTAGAAATGGAGAATAAGTAATTAAAATGTGGCCAGTTCTCTTACCTAGCTTCCCCTCCAGTAATCTCATGAACAGACTGTGTGAACAAGATGGTGTCTAAGGAAACTCACAAGAAGTGCACAAGCCTGCACACGGTGTGGGATGGTGACAACGCTGACCCCCCATCTCAGTGATTAACTGAGATCATGCACCCCTTTTCCTCTTTAAAAACTGTCATGGCTGAGCAGAATCTTCAGAGTTGGTCTTGGGACACGAGTCCACCTTCTCCCAAGATTGCTGGCTTTTCTAATTAAAGCACTTTCCCTTTCTACCAGCAACTGCCTCTCGCTGGGTTTTGACTTTTGAGCTATGAGCCACCAGACCGAACATGATGCCGGGAATCTGCACCAAGCCTTCCTGCTTGGGCCATACAAATAAGGCTTCAGGACTTTCCAGGACATTCTGTCTACTGGTTAGAAATGCACCTTCACTGTCATAGTTTGGTTTCCTCCATTACTGTAAAGAGGTTTGCCTAGTAGTGAGCTTGATGGTGGTGACAGTGAGAGTTATCATTTATGGAATGTTTCTTATGTGTCTGACATGGCCGAGGGCAATTTATATATGCGACTTCACATCCTCAGAATAAGGCAAATATTAGACTTTGTCTCAAAGACAGGGACATGAAATCTGCAGAAGTTAAATGACCTTTCCCAAAACAACACAGCAACGGTGGACCCAGGTCTTTCAGGCCCATGCCTGTTTCAAGACACCACACTGCCTTCCAACTAATATATTTAGAGGACAACGTTATCTTCCACTTTACAGACAAAGACTTGAGATTTGGAGAGGTAAAAAAAGAAAACTTTTCTCGTCTCCTCCCTGAGTTCCAGGACACATGGTCCCCTCAACCCCTCCACCTCTTATTTCCTCCAAACCCTTTCCCCGTGACTATTTTTTCTCTCCTCCAGAAGCAAGCCAAGCTCGTGTTATTTTTTTCAGGAGATGACACCATGTCAGCATCCCCTTGTGATGACTATTTATGGAGGAACCAGATGGGACACTTGGGAAATGCTCCGATTAGAAAGAGTCTTTCATTCCAGCCTGCTTCTGTTTCCTTTACTGCCTGCCACCAGGCCCCAGACACACATGGTGTGTGCTGTGCGGTTCTTTGTATGTTAAGTTGCTGTATGTCTACCCTGGCATCTGATCACACAGGCTGACGATTTTGAAGTAAAGGAAAGAGTTCATGAACAGATCAGAGCCCTGGCCATGAGAAACTTGATCGTTCTGTCCTGTGTCGAGCCCAGACAGCCGTCTCCTCCTTCGTGGCTCTGAGGCCCTTCCTGCCACGGAGTGCTGGGCTGTTAGAGGGGGTCCTTGCAGGGGGCAGGGCCTCTCCCCCGAGGGGCTGGGCTGCGTGGGAGGGGAAGCGAGGGGGAGGAGTGGGTTTGGGGTCTGCTTTCACTGGGGCCCAGATCGGAGCCAGAGGCTGGACGGACTTCACCCGGTCTCTGATGGTCCCTCGGGGAGGCCATCCTCACCGGGAGCAGCCCTCACAGAAGCTTGATCCGCTGAGCAGGGATGACATCAAGTGCACATTTTGTAAGATCCCAACGATCCTGGGGCCCCGGGTGCCCAGGGCCGCCCGTCTGCTCTCCTGTTTACCCCTCGGGGTGCAGAGCTCAGGCCCAGGGAGACGGGTCACTTTGTCTGCTGTCGCTGACCAGAGGCAAAGCTCGGTCCTCAGCCCTTCAGTTCTAACTGCACACAGGGCCTCAAGGGCACCAGCTGCCTCCCAGACACACCCAGGCTGCACTCCCAGCCACCCCATTGTGTCCCGGCGGTGCCCACCCTGTCCCAGCCAGCTGACTGTGTACCAGCGCCCTGACTTGTCTTCCAAGCCCCCAGGTCTGCACACTGATGACTTGTGGTTGCCACTGTCTCCAACATCGAGTTGACTCCACAGCCAGCGGTTTGCCTGCACCATCCTTGCTTTTCCAGAGTTTCCTCCCACTGCTCCCCTGTGGGGTCCACTCAGGCAGGACAAGCTCCCCAAGCCCACCATGCAAAACCTCTGCCTGGACCCTGGCTGAGTCCTCCCTTCCCTGTCCTCCCCGCCTACGCAAACCAGTCGCCTCCTGGAGTCCAGCGGGATCCCTCCATCTCTCCACATCCTCGTCAGACACTGTGGCCATCAGTAATCCTCCCATTTCTAGTACTTTTGGCCAATTACATGCATTCTGATGCCAACGATGGAAGTAAGAAAGAAAACGGAAAGAAAGACACTTTCAAAAGGCTTTAGAAAATTTCTTTTTTCTAACTCCTGACACAGTCTCCAAAGTCATTCAAAATATTTTAATGTTGCAACTCTTCTCTCATAAGTAAAATAGTAGGATCAATTGTAAACTGAGATCAGAACTACGTATTGGTAATTTTTTAATGGACACAGGCTGTAAAATGTATTGAGATGCTACCAAAATATGATTAATTCAGCAGTGAGTTTGGAAAGCTGTGTGTCTGCTATATTTGCACAGTGAGGCACCGTTTATTTAGAAGTGAAGGAGGTTTTATCAGATCTTAAAAGGAACGATTACATCTGTATGATGAGCACCCTCTTTTTACCCTCCAGTAACGGCCCTGCATGAAGGCTTTGAAGGGAAAACACAGTGATCCTCTACTCCCTAATTCCTTTTTGAAAGGGTAGGATGATCCAGAAGTCAAGGACCAGGGATCTGGATTGGTGTTAAACAGAACCTCTGTTCCACAAAGGCAGCATGTGATCAGTTAAGACTTAGGGAGGAGAAATCTAGAATCTAGTGAGGCTGGATAATACTGAGGATCCTTACTTGTCCAGAACAGATTCCCTGCCTCTGTTTTGGGATTTCCCAGCTTCTGCTGTACTTCTTGGCGAAAGCTTCAGGCTGAAGGAACGCCCCCCACCCTCACTGGAGAAAGACCTAGGCTTTGGTTTGGAGACAGCAATGACAGGTAAAAGCCATGTACCGGACTGCTGTGCTTGCCTCACTCCTTACCAGGAACACAGATGTGAGGGGTTAAGTCCTGCACGTAAAAAGTTACAATGTTTTATACTTTTAACTTTAGAACATTACTGAACATATTTTACTGTAGGGTGTTAATAAATAATTACCATGTCAGGACCACAGAGGAGAACTCAAATCCTGATGCTTTCTTTTAAAATAAGACAAATCGAACGAACTATTGCTGTGTCTAACATCAGTGGCACACATGTCAATGCCAGGAAGTGGCGTAAGTTTCCTGTTTTAACAAATGCTACCACGCATCTGTCTCCTGCATGCCAGGGACCACAGAGGTGAGTCTGCACCATCAATGCCCAAAGCAGCTTAGACCCAGTGGAGTTCGAGCTACACAAGCAACTAAGCGTCCTTAGAGGCGGAAAAGCCGAAAGGCCCCAGGGCTCAGAAGAAGGGACTTCAAAGCAGGGAGAGTCAATGGAAGTTGGCCTTTATGGGCTGAATGTTTGTCTCTCTCCGAGATTCACGTGGAAACCTAGGTCCAGTGGGATGGTGTTTGGAGGTGGGGCATTTGGGAGGTAATCAGGTCATGAGGGTGGAGCCCCTTTGGTGGGATTAGTGTCCTCACGAGAAGAGGTCAGAGGGCAGTTCACACTCTTTCTGCCACGTGAGGACACATCCAGGAAGCAGACTCTCTCCAGACAGCAAGTTGGCCGCATCTTGAGCTTGCAGAGCTCAAGCTTGGAGGCCCCTTGAGCCTCCAGAGCTCTGAGAAATGTTTCTATTGTTGATAAGCCACTCAGTTTATAGTACTTGGTGACAAAAGCCTGAGCGGAGGCAAAATGGGGTGTTACTATAACAAATACCTGAAAATGTGGAAGCAGCTCTGAAGCTGGGCAATAAAGGAACTTTTAAAGGCAGTTCTTGTGAGAGTTCAGAAGGGAAAGGAGAGCTGTAGAGAAAGCTTCCATCTCTTTTATTGTGGTTGTCCAGTCACTAAGTTATGTCCAACACTGTGACCCCATGAACTGCTGCACGCGAGGCCTCCCTGTCCATCACTATCTCCCAGAGTTGGGAGATATTGCTCAAATTCACGTCCATTGAGTCAGTGATGCCATCCAAAAATCTCATCCTCTGTTGCCCCCTTCTCCTGTATCTGCTTCTGAATAGGCTGTTTAGGTTTGTCATAGATTTTCTTCCAACGAGCAAATATCTTTCAATTTCATGGCCACCATCATTGTCCACAGTGATTTTGGAGCCCAAGAAAGTAAAATCGACCTCCATTTCCATGTTTTCCCCTTCTAATTTGCCATGAAGTGATGGACCAGATGCCATAAAGTTTTTTGAAAGTTGAGTTTTAAGCCAGCTTTTTCACTCTCCTCTTTCACCCTTATTAAGAGGACTTTCAGTTCCTCTCACTTTCTGCCATTAGAGTGGTATCATCTGCATATCTGAGGTTGTTGATATTTCTGCCCACAATCTTGATTCCAGCTTGTGCTTCATCCAACCCTGCATTTCTCATGATGTACTCTGCATATAAGTTAAATAAACACGGTGACAGTACACAGCCTTGACGTACTCTTTCACAATTTAGAAAAAGTCTGTTGTTCCACATCCATCTCCTTAGAGGTTACATAAATAATCTTTGTATGTATGATTTCAGCAGAAATATGGATGGAACAGGACATTCTGACAAGGTCTCAGATGCAAATTGAAAGAGTTATTGAACAATGGAGAAAAGGCAATCCTTGTTACAAGTCAACAAAGGACTTGGTTGAATTGTGTTATTGCCCTAGTGTTTTGTGGGAGGTAGGACATGTGAGTGATGATATTAGATATTTAGCTGAGGAGGTTTCTAAGTGAAATGTTGTAGGAGCAACTTGGCTCCTTCTGACTTTTTATAGTAAAATGTGAGTGAGAAGAGAAAAATGGCTTGAAGATAGAATTACTAAGCAAAAAGGAACTAAACTCGAAGATTAACAGTGCCAACAGTATTCTGAAATCTACCTATTATAACTTTTAAAATTTCATTAAATTTCTGCAAGTGTGAAGGAGTTCTAAGCAAAGGCCAATACTCTGTTACCCTGAAGATTTCAAGGGCATTTATGACAGCAATCAAACATCTTAACAGTTGACAGACAACTGGATGGATACTTATGGGATAGAAAAACAAACAATTTTTTTTAAGCTTCTTTATGGGCTGCTGCTCCACACAGCTTGTGAGTTCCCAGTTCCCTCATCCGGGATTCAACCCATGCCTGCTTCAGTGGAAGCTCAGAGCCCTACCCACTGGATCACCAGGGAATCCCCCAGTTTCCTATGTTAATAAATATTTTATAAACCAAAAAAAGAAAAAATCTCATATTATGAAAAAAAAAAAAAAATAGTGTTTGGAAGAGAACTCAGGGTGTGGCCAGGCAGTTGTTTGATAAGTGGATTAGTAGGAGTGTGAACTGCACGTAAGAAGCATCACAGTGAACCCGAACAGACATTTCCCCAAAGAGGACACCCAGATGCCCGACAGGTTCATGCAAAGATGCTCCACATCGCCAGTCATCGGAGAAATGCAAATCAGAACCACGGTGAGATGTCACCTCACACCCGTCGGAGTAGTTAGCCTCAAAAAGTCTACAAATAACAAATGTTGGCAAGGATGTGGAGAAGACAGGGAGCCCTCGTGCATAGCCGGTGGGAACGTGAATTGGTGCAGCCACTATGGAAAACAGTCTGGAGACTTCTCAAACATTAAAAACAGAACTACTAATGATCCCGTAATTCCACTTTGGGGTACATATGCAAGGAAAATGAAAACACTCATTTGAAAAGATACAGGCACCCCAATGCTCATGACAGCATTATTTACAATGATCAAGATACGGAAGCAGCCTAAGTGTCCATTGACAGATGAATGGATAAAGAAGACGTGGTGTGTTATACACACACATACACACACACACACACAATGGACTGTTACTCAGCCATGAAAAAGAATGAAAATTTCCCATTTGCAACCACATGGATAGACCTAGAGAGTATTATGCTTAGAGAAATAAATCAGAGGAAGACATTACTGTATAAGGAATCTAAAAAATAGAACAAATGGATGTACGTAACAAAAGAGAAACAGACTCACGGACTTCCAGAACAAACTAGTGGTTACCAGTGGGAGGAGACGGGGGTAAGGGATTAAGAGAAACAAACTACGGAGTATGAAATAGTTAAGAGCCAGTGAGGAACCCCAGGGTGTGGAGAGCGCCCAGCCCTGCCAGGCGGGCAGGTGTGGATGATGCAGGCCTGCAGGTCTGCTTTGCCTTCGCCTGGAGGACCAGGCAGAATCAGCAGCCCCGACTGGGTACGTTGGGTTTGCTTCTCACACACACTCTCTGCCTTTCAGGAGGAATTCTTGCAACAGCAGAAAAAAGGCCTGATTTATCTTGAGAGGCCACATCAAGTACAAGAAGAGTGAGGGGTAGAGGGCAGAAAGAAGCAGTTAAAAGTGCAACTGTTTGGAAACAGAATGCTTTTCATTAGGTCGGTGCAGCTGCTCAAATAATGGAAAATGACTACTGTTTATTCCATTTAACACACATAAGCATTAAGATCCTTTCAAAACTTTGCTTCACGTATCTCCCTCTGGTCGTCAGGGGAGAGGAAAAGGGTCCTGCATAGGAAGCAACTTGAAGACGCCAGGAAGGCCTAATTGGCCTGAAAGTTATACTTATCTGAGTGACAAAGACTCCAGAGATGTACCCACATGGATTCATTTCTCTGGGACAATCATCGCCTTGGGGTGGGGGGTGAGGGTAGCTTCTCCCTTAAAACACGAATCACTCTGGGACGAACAAACCCACCATCCTCTGGTGTCTCAGGCACAAGAGTCTTTCTTAAGCTGCATCCATAGGACGGTCCATGGGTACCAGCTGGGGCGGGGGGACAAGCTCTCTGCCAGGGAGCTCCAGGCAAGCCCAGGACACGGGCAGCTCAGAAAGAGAGAGGTTTCACGAGCTCAGTGTTTCTAGCTGTAGTTGGAGGCTCTTCCCTTAGTCACTTTCTTGTTTTAAAATAGTGAAAATGACGTAAAAAAAAAAAAAAGACATTTCATCTTTTCCAGCTCTTTGTTATTACAAATATTTGCTTCTAAAAGAAACATGTTCGCATGTGTACACTCACGTGACTATGCTTTTTGTTTGTTTTTCACTTAGCGAAAGGAAAAAAAAAAAAAACATTTAAGACTAAAATATTCCAGCCAAGGCGAAAATTGGGAACAGCAGCTGCTGCGAGAAGGACGTGCGCAACAGATACAAAGGAGCTTCCCTCCATCGGAGACTCTGTCCTCTGTCTTCCACGTCAGCAGAGCCGCTGCGGTGCTGGCAGGGCCGTGTTGGGCGAGGAGCTTCCTGATTTGTGATGGAAGCGGCTCCTGGGGGCCGAGGGTTTTCAGCCCGGGGAGCCACCCCACTGCAATAGGCATTCCCCGCGCCCCTGCCCCCCGCACCGGCCCTGACGAGGGATCCTGGGAGAGCCCCTGGGTTTTGTGGTCCTGGTTTTCTCATCGGTAAAATGATTATGGGAGTGAGCAGAACAGAAGCGAGGACTAAGCGAGGTGCTGTGTCAGGAAGCAGTATGGAGGGTGGATCGTGCTGGGGACCGAGGTGTAGACGGCTCCACTCGAGGTTACAGAACAGCCCTGGCAGGTGTCTCATATCACCCTTAACGCAGAAGAGGAGGGCCAGCAACAGTGTCTGCCGTCAGCAAAACTCACCCCCCAAAACCCTGAGACCGGCGGTGTGCAGTGTGAGGACTGTGTGGGGTCAGCGCAGAGATGAGCCACCAGGGGCTGGGCTCCCTAGTGAGGCGGCAGAGGGGGCTGACCCTGAGGGGCATCGGATGCCCTATTGGGCAGCTTGGGTTTTTATTCCCTAGCACAACGTTTTATCTATTGTGTTCAGTGCAATGTTAACAAACACATGGTTTAAAGTTTAAAACATCAAATTTCGATCGTCCAGACAGTTCAAAATGAAAGAGGAAATCCTGTTTCTTTCCTGCAGGACTTGTCAGAGCCTTTACTATGCTAGGGTTTCCCTCGTAGCTCAGTCAGGAAAGAATCTGCCTGCAGTGCAGGAGACCCGGGTTTGATCCCTGAGTTGGGGAAGATCCCCTGGAGAAGGAAATGGCAATCCACTCCAGTATTCTTGCCTGGAGAATCCCACGGACAGAGGAGCCTGGTGGGCTGCAGTCTAGGGAGTCGCAAAGAGTCGGGCATGACTGAGCGACTAACACTTACTTTGCTAAGGTGCTCCGTGAATCTTCAATAAGGGCCAGCACTCTGCTGTATGTCTTCATTATCCAACCCTGCCCTCCCTGGAAAGTCCGCCGCTCCAGGGTTTCCATTTTCTAGCTCCACGCATTGGGAGATGCGGCCACCTCAGGAAGCTGGCACTATGTTCTCTACATGTCTGTGCTTTGCCAGCTTTTCTTGGCCCTCTGTTCGCGCAAACTTCCGTCCAAACTTTCTCTTCTCATGGGCCCCGCTTCTTAGTGAACGAGCATCCAGAAAGGACGAGGTCAGGCTGGGCCGGCCCTCAGCTGTGTCCTGACGTCCACGCCTGCAGACTCTTTCCTAGTTAGTTCCAGGGATGTCGTTCCTCTTTCCTCTCATGGTCCAGCTGGTAAAGAATCTGCCTAAAATGCAGGAGACCCTGGTTTGATTCCTGGGTCGGGAAGATCCCACTCTGGTATTCTTGGGCTTCGTTTGGGGCTCACCTGGTAAAGAATCCGCCTGCAACGTGGGAGACCTGGGCTTGATCCTGGGTTGGGAAGATCTCCTGGAGAAGGGAAAGGCTGCCCACTCCAGTATTCTGGCCTGGAGAATTCCGTGGACTTTAGCCCATGAGGTGGCAAAGAGTCGACACAACTGAGCGACTTTCACATTCCTTTCCTAGGGCGGGGGCAGCACAGCAGTCTAAGGAGAGGAAAGAACTGTCACAGGACGGAAGTTGCCCATCCCGGGTCCCGGAGTCAGAGGAAGCAGAGGTCTGGCTCAAACCCACTGCCATCCAGACGCCCCAGAAGGTGGTCCTAGGCAGAGTGCCTGGCAGAGTCATGTCCTCGGACAGTGTTTAGACTGGCACAGAATCACCCAGTCTTATCGTGAAATCATGAATATCTGTTGGTAGAGATCAGTCATGTTTGTTTTTTTTTACTAGAACTAGTTTGTTCCCTTTCTCTTCACTCCAGTTCCTTCATATAAACCACTCCAGTTCTAGAACTACCAGGGATTCATATAATGCTTTCTGTCCTAACAAAACAAAAGCTAATTTATTCAGCTGCCTTTCACAAGAGCTCCATCACTTTTGTTCTTCCTCCAGCATTTTCTCTGGTCCCCATCGGGCTGGGAACGCCCGGGAGGTGAGAAGAGAGAGGACCCGCCCTGTCTCACCCTGGAGGTGGGGTCCTGACGCCCCCCTAGGAGCAGGCCACAAGCTCTGCCCTTGGCACCTCATCCTCAGCCACGCCATGTAGAACCGCACCCTCCTGCTGCATTGGCTTCACTGAACATTTTTGGATTTAGAGACAACTCAGAAATAAAATAGCCACCTAAAGCCCTTTGCCAGAGGCAGCCTCTTGGCTTTGACTCAGCTCAGTGACACCTTTCCTCTCCACTGCTTATTTCTCTTGTATTTAGAGCAATGCTGTTCCTGGCCTCTTTCTTTTTCCAGGTACTTTGGGTAGAATTAGTTTCTGTTTATTTGTTTTTAAATACATCTTTAAAATCTGTATGGCTGTTTTTGACGTTTTCAAAACTCATAGCTGCCTTAATCACTTTTTCCGGGCACTATTTCAATCCAGATACTTTGAAGGAACTGGGCTGTAGAGCTGGTACACACACATCCTGAATAACAGCCCTTGTTTTCCAAGTTTAAAGCGATCTGATTTGGAGGAGGAGTGAGAGGTTGTCTGTGTTTAAAAATAGCCAGCCGAATATGGGAGGCTTTTTCCAATTACTGTGGAAAGATACTTTCAGGCCCCATTGGCCCCCAGACCACAAACTACATATGTCTTACAGCTTGTGGGCATAAATATATTCTGAAATAATTTGAAACAGTTGTTCAAAGACTGATCTTTCGAACATGACAAACCCAAGGCTGAACTACTTGATCAAGCGAAATATTGTTAATTATTAATGATGAATGTAGTTAATTATGATATATAAGTTAATTCAACCATATATTTGCATAGTCCATTTACATTTTTAAAGAATATATGTGTAAATGTGATTGTTCAGTCTCTAAGTTTCTGACTCTGCAACCCCATGGACTGCAGTGTGCTAGGCTTCCCTGTCCTTCATGATCTCCCAGAGTTTACTCAAACTCATGTCCATTGAGTCGGTGATGCCATCCAACCATCTCACCCTCTGTCACCCTCTTCTCCTCCTGCCCTCAATCTTTCCCAGCATCAGCATCTTTTCCAATGAGTTGGCTGTTCACATCAGCTGGCCAAAGTATTGGATCTTTAGCACCAGTCCTTCCAATGAATACTCAGGGTTGATTTCCTTTAGGACTGACTGGTTTGAGCTCCTTGCTGTCCAAGGGACTGTCAAGAGTCTTCTCCGGCATCAGAAAATTCTTTGGCACTCAGCCTTCTTTAGGCTCCCCAGGTGACGCTAGTGGTAAAGAACCCACCTGCCAATGCAGGAGACGCAAGAGACACAGGTTCTATCCCTGGGCCGGGAAGATCCCCTGGAGGGGAAAATGGCAACCCACTTCAGTATTCTTCCCTGGAGAATCCTGTAGACAGAGGAGCCTGGTGGTCTATAACCCATAGGGTCGCAAAGAGTCAGACACGACTAAAGCAACTTAGCACACACACACAGCCTTCTTTATGGTCCAGCTCTCACATCCGTACATGACTACTGGAAAAACCACAGCTTTGACTACATGGATGTTTGTCAGCAAGGTGACGTCTCTGCTTTTTAATACGCTATCTAGGTTTGTTATAGCTTTTCTTCCAAGGAGCAAGTGTCTTTTAATTTTGTGGCTGCAGTCACCATCTGCAAGGATTTTGGAGCCCAAGAAAATAAAATCTGTCACTGTTTCTGCTTTTTCCCCATCTATTTGACATGAAGTGATATGTGTGTGTGTATACATATATGTGTGTGTGTGTGTGTGTATATATATATATATATATATATATACACATAGAGAGAGAGAGAGAAAGAATAAAATTCCCTGATGGCTCAGATGGGAAAGAATCTACCTGCAATGCAGGAGACCCAGGTTCGATCCCTGGGTTAGGAAGATCCCCTGGAGAAGGGAACGGCTACCTACTCCAGTATTCTCACCAAGGAAATCCCATGGACAGAGGAGCCTGGCGGGCTATAGCTCACAGGATTGCAAAGAGTCGGACACAACTGAGTGACTAACAGTTTTAGTCTCACTCAAAGAATACATGTGTATATAAATAGACAATATATAATACATGAATATGTATTTACATCTTCATCTGCTGAATTACTTTTCCTTCCCAGCAGCTCTCCTGCAGTTCCTTTCTAATTTAACCCACCCTTATACCGCTGCTGGGGATCCTTGCCCACAGCACGTACATGGAGCTGTGACAGAGAGAGGGATTCAGGCATCGGTAAACGGTGATTAGAATGGTGGAGTATGAGGCTGACTCCAAGCAGGAAGGCAGAGATTTATGAGGCTATTCATGGACAGGGAGGAAGTGGGGATCAGTGACGTGTGAGTCCTGATGAGACGGGAAGCCCGCTAGGAGGGACCCTTGAACAGCACACCTCGAAGGACACGGATGGTCTGGGGGCTGAAGGCTGGCCCTTGAGCTTTCCAGGAGGTGCGGCGTCCGGGGCACAGCTGTTGGAGGGGAGGGGGGCGGCTGCAGGAGAAGAAAGAAAAGATCATTTGAGACGTGGATGTGAAGAAAATGAGGAGCCGGGGAACCTAGACGGCCTCCCGAGACATATCGAAGCCACAGCGAGGATGGAGTTTGGGGTGGAAGGAAGCCCAAGAACCAGCGAAAGGAAGCCCAGGACTGAGAGATGATGGGAACGCGGGAGAGGCTGGGGACAGCGCGGAAGCGCGTGCAAGTCACATGAACGGAAAATGGGCACAACGGAGCGGAGGTGGCAAACCAGGGAAAGGCTCACCCCTGCCCCCCCCAGCAGCCCTGATTAGGAGGGATGCGGAGGAAAAGCGAGCTTCGGTGCCAGGGGTGGGGGGTGGTCTCAGAGATCCTCTGCATCTCAGGGGAGAGCCCGTGAGCAGACGGCAGACTCGGTCTTGCAGGGCCTGTCGAGACAGCTGTGGGTGACGCTCAAGGGAAGTGGGGTGGGCCGCGGGCCGGCGCACACAGGTACAGCCACGAGCTGCTGGCCTCTTCGAGGACCGGCTTCAGACCCGACAGCCGAGGCCCCGGGTCCTCCACCTCCGCCCGCCGCCCCCAGAGCCCCCACGGCTGCTTCAGCCCCATCCGTCTTCAACGCCTGACGCAAAAGCCGCCGTTTCTGCAGAATCCTGCAAGACGCTTCCGATCGGAAACAGCCGCTCCGGCCTCTGGATTTATGTCAAGGGAACGAGATGGGGAATTCGAAATGGAGTGTTTCAAAACAATTTCCCCTGCTCAGCAGAAAAGCGTTTTTTTTTTTGTTTTTTTTTTTTCTGTGCACTTCTGTGCAGACATCTTCAAGGGGACCCTGTGCTTCTAAGGCCCACCACACTTTCCTTCCAGGGAAGGAAGTGTGTTTTGTGTTGCCCAGGATGGGGGTTCCAGGCTGAGGAAGCACTGGGCCCCCTCGAGGCTTTGCTGAAGGAGAGCTGAAGACTTGTGAGGGGAACGGGGAGGGGGAAGTAGGGGGAACCCGGGGAAAGGACGAGGGTCCGCTTAGAGAGCTCAGACCCCTGCGTCCGCCCTGCGGCCTGGAGCTGGTCTCAGAGAACACGGGCATTAGGGTGGGCAGGGGCTGACTACGGCCCTCCTGAGGGGCATTGGCCGTCTGGACCGGAGCCGGTACCTGTCCATCAGGGATGCAGGTGTCAGGACCACCGCACCCGTGGTCCCCAGGAGGGGCCTGGCCCGTGTGTGGCAGGGACGCCGTGTAGGTTTCCCGAGTGAAGAGAACATTCAGTGAGGCATGGGGAAAGGGGGGTAGGTCTCATCCTCGGCCCTTTACTCCTGGAGATTCTGAGGCACAACACGGTTAGGCTGACAGCCACATGTTTACTTAAACAGTAACTGACAAGGGACAAACTCCAGGCTCTGCCTCTGCAGCGACCAGAGTCACTGCATCTGTTTTCGCTCAGCTCCGCGGGCTTCCCCGAACAAAGAGGCTGAGGCTGGGTCAGAAAAGAAACGCAGAATTTTATGATTAAAGGAAAATAATCTGTATTAAAATGATCCTTTCTGTAAAGAGCCTGTTTTCTGTTAAGCATCCATTTTGTTCGCATAAGCAAAAGGCCTTTTAAAGACCATCTCCTCGTGTGAACCCTACAGTAACCACAGGACGTGGTGGGCGTGAGTGTGGACAGGACCCGGAGGCGGTCTGTAGGTGAAAGTGTTTGTAGAGGTAGGTTGGGATTATGAGTAACCAACCCCACCCCCAGCCCCTGACCTTTTTTCAGTATTTATTATTTTTATGTTGCATTTTCAATAGATGCCTAAGAAAATCTCTACTATACAGTGGGATGACAACTGATAGCATTTGTTGAATTGCTGTTAAAAAGAGTCACAGGTATCTATTCCTCTGTCGATGGACGTCCAAGTTGCTGCCGTGTCCTGGCTAGTGTAAACCGTGGTGGAATGGCGGTGGGGGGCTCAAGAGGGAGGGGATATAAATTATGACTGATTTGTGTTGATGTGCAGCAGAGACCATCACAACATTATAAAGCAATTATGCGTGTGTGCGTGCTAAGTCGCTCAGGCATGTCTGACTCTTTGCGACCCCATGGACTGTAGCCCGCCAGGCTCCTCTGTCCATGGGATTCTCCAGGCAAGAATACTGGAGTAGGTTTCCATGCCCTCCTCAAAGCAATTATCCTCCAATTTATAAAAAAGGAAAAAAAAAAAAAAAAAAGAATCACAGGTAAACGATCTTTTCTTGTCTCTATTCCCAGAAGACAGGGAGATAGTTCTTGAGGTAGGAGCCGCATCGGAGGCCCCCTCCCCCCACGCTGGAGGCATTCCCCTGGGGATGCAAAACTCTTAGGTGTCAGCTGGGGATTCTAGGGGTTCCACGCCACTGTGGCAGATACCTTTTGTGACTTCGTTAGTGGGTGTGCAATGGTGTGGGAGGCAGAGAGATGACTGAGGAGCGGGGATGGAGGTGGCAGGGGGCTGCGTTGCACACGACATTAGCTCCTCGTTCTCCTCATCAAATTGGAGCCGTCACCAGCCCCTCCCTGCCCAGCTCTAACCAGCTGTCACCCGACACCTCCAGCTGGCAGTTCCGGAGCACCTCCTGATGAAGGCAGGTGACAGGACATCCAGATCCATCAGAGCGGGGACTCGAATTAGACTCAGCTACAGGCGGCAAGGCCCAGGGGCCCCAAGTCAGAGTGTGCCCCGAGTCCTCGTGTGTGGGAAGGTGAGTGAAGGGAGGCCTGACCGAATTCACAGCAGCTCTTGGGTGGTGGGACAGTGGTTCCCTTTGGGCTGCGTGGGGAGCACCTGGGAGGGGCCAGAAGGATTTCTGGGGGCCACAGGCAGACTCTTCTGCCTGGCCTGGCTGTTACCTGGGTGTGTCTAGCTTGCGGGAATACCCTGAGCTGTAAAACCCTTCTGATATGTCCACTCTTGTGTGTAGATCGTCAGTCAATAAAGCAGAAGGAAAGAAGAGAGGGAGGGAGGAAGGGAGAGCGACTTAAGCCAAGCGGGTGCTTTGACCCGAGTCAGCAGGCGGTCGTGCGGATGCCAGCAGTTCTGCTGGGACAGGACAGGACAGTAGCATTCCTGTAGAAATGCAGGTGAACTGGGACGAGGCTGAAGCCAGAAATCTGGGGAAGGGTTGCAGGCAGGAGCTGGAGCTTAGGTTAGATGGGTGGGCACGTGAAGAGGGTGGGGGGCCCGTTTCAAGACAAGCGTTAACGTTCATGAGCCCACATGCAACACACTCTGTTGGCTGCTTTCGTGAGCCAGCATTGCACATCGCATTGCACAACATTGAAACGTGCTTGCTGTACATAGTCCTCATGATGCTTGCCGTTATCAGCTGGGCAGGGCCCAGGACAGCCCACTCAGACGAGCCTGTCCGTGGCTGAGCTCCAGGGCTCTGGCCTGGCCAGCCTCTGTTCTCAGATGTGTTCCTTTATGAGGAGGCCCCGAGGGACTCTAGCAGAGCCCAACAGTATGATTGGCAGCCTGAACCTAGCTTTTTCTTGTTGTTGTTCTGCTTTGATTCAGTTTGGTTTTTATTATATCATGATAACGTTGTTGTCAAATGATTACCCTGCCAGAGAAAACTATCAAGACCAGTTCACAAGATTGATTTAATGGCGTACTTGAGATTGAAGAGATTATTGCTTTTCAGAGTATATAATGAAGGTTTTAAAGATTGAACAGATCAAGCTTGTTCTATGGAAAATTTATATTAAGGAGGTATTAGCCAGGGTCCCTAGTAGAATTTAGATTTATCCAAATCTTCAGCATCCCATAATCCAAAATTGACAAACTCAGAATGACACAAATTTGTTAAAATGTAGTGCAAACTAAACATCTTAATGCATCTTTCTAGAATTCAACAGAATGTTGACATCTAAATTCACATTATGCACTGCATTTAATTTCTGCATGATGAACCAACAGGCATAAAGAGAGGAGTTGCTGACACATTGACTTTTTTCCAACTCCCAGGAAAAAAACAAAGGTTTGCAGTCAGAGATGAGGGAGGAGTTCAGCTGGTCCATTAGTTTTTGTAAATCCATAATTATACACACAAGTGATTTGTATGTGCTGCACTAACTGTATTATCATTATTTAGCTTTGCTGCAACGCCAGTCATTGAAACATAACCTAATTTTATTAAGTTCCTCAAAGCCTGGAAGGATCTTAGTTACAAGCCAGTCCTCTACTCATTAGCATTGACCTCTATGTTTATTTATTTGGATATTTTTTGGCCTCCTGCCCCCAAGTTAACATCCCTTTGTTGCATAATCCACACTGTCATCCTGCCCTCTTGACCCCGAAGAGAGGCAGATGAATGGAAGTATTGATGCCAACTTGACAGTGTCTGTGAACAGGCAAGAGGCCTGAATGCCTAGTCCGTTGGCTCTGATTTCTTGGGAAACAAAGAGAGGAGAAAGGACTCACGCAAGTATTCAAGGCGCTTGTGGACTCACACTGAGCAATGCTCACCAAAGTGATTAAACAGTGCTTGGCACTCAGGAAGTCCTGCACAGATAACACTCGTGTTGTTGTCTCTTGTGTTGGTATTTTGAGTGCCTCTGCTTCAGTCTCTACTCTGTCCAAAGGCCTGGTGCTGTCCAGTCGCTCGATTGTGTCAAACTCTTTGTGACCCCGTGGACTGCAGCACACAGGCTTCCCTGTCTTTCACCATCACCCAGAGTTTGCTCAAACTCATGTCCATTGAGTCGATGATGCCATCCAACCATCTCATCCTCGGTCGCCCCTTTCTCCTCCTGCCCTCAATCTTTCCCAGCATCAGGGTCTTTTCCAGTGAGTCCAAAAGGCCTGGTATCCCCACTCTAACTTCCAACCAGCTGAGCAGCCTTTTTCCCTCTTCAAAAAGGACAGGGAGAGTCAGATAAGATGATCAGCAGGACAGGTGGTGCTAACCGAGGATGCGAAGAAGAAGGCAAGGCTTCGGCCTGCGTGAGGGACCACAAAATCGGAGCGGCCTCGGTAAGAGGCACATGGGTTCCCCAAATCTAGACATGTTCACAAGGCACACGGATTCTGAAGTTGTTGTTGTTTTTTAATATTTATTTATTTGGATACCTCGTGTCTTCACTGGATCGTGTGAGATCTTTCACTGTGACTCGTGGGCCCCAAAGCTCACAGGCTTAGTTGCTTTGGGGAGTGTGAAATCTTAGCTCCCCTACCAGGGATTGAACCCACATCCACTGCATTGGAAGACGGATTCTTAACCACTGCGCCACCAGGCAAGTCTCAATTCTGAAGTTTAAAGATTAAGCAACAAATAAAATGAACTTTTACTTCATTGAGTTGTTTTATTACTTATAAAGTTAACATTAGAAAGGCTGTGCGGGAAAGGTAATTGAATTATAAAAAGGTCAAAATAGTTATGAAATTATACAAACTACGTAAAACCTTGGGAAATTATGGTGTTGTAATTTTAAAAACAAAAGAAAACAGAATTAAAATTAAATGCATATCACAAATACAGTAATAGAAAAATATAGGCGCGTGGGACAAAAGATAGAGTCATAAAAGTGAACATAATTGCGGTTAAGATTTAGGGTAGTGTTTTGTTTTCTTTATTCAAAAAATTTTTGAATATAATATTACTTTAGTGTTTATCTGTTATATTCTTGTCTATTCTTGTACTTCAGCTTTCTCAGTGTTCTGTGTTTTAGGCACGTCTCATACATAACATATACTTGCAACTTTTCCCCTCCGCCTGTCTTTGGTTTACTTTGGTTTTAACTGGTAGGATAATAATATTTATATTCATTGTGATTATTGATATGTTCAGACTTGTTTATACCATCTTATGTTGTTATTTTTGTCTTACTTTCTGTATGCCTCTCTTCCCCCATTCCTTGCCTTTTAAAAAAGACTAACAAAGCTTTTATTTACTTGTCTTTCTTATTCTCTTTTTTTCTTCTTCTGGTTTGGAGGCTAAATATTCTATTACTATTTTTGTCGGTGATCTTTCTTGAATAAACAAAGAACAACTGTAGTCAGTATCTTACTCTTACCCCGGAAATATAAGAATTTTGGAATGCTTTATTCCACAATGAGGCATCATTTTTATTTAAAAATTGCATGTTTTCTAACTTATGTTTCTGCCATTCTTGTGTCTCCGATTTTCCTTCTGGGATCACTTTCCTTGATCTTAAAGTAGATTCTTTAGGAGTTTCCTTTGTAAAGATCTGCTCCTGGGAACACTGGGCCTTTATTTCAAGGGTTGTTATTTCACTGTTGGTCTTAAAACAGTTCTTCATGTTTTTTTTCAGCGATCGATGGTATCGATCCACGTTCTGGCTTCCTTTTTGCGTGTTGAAGCTTCCACTCTATGCTTAGCTGTCATTCCTCTCTGAGAGCCGCACCTTTTCTCTTTCGCTGCTTATCGGGTCTTCTCTTTGTTTAGACAGCCTATAGTTCGCTATGGCGTGCCCAGATAATTCTGTTTTATTTGTCCTGTTCGGTAAGTTTTCTCTGATCGGAACCGCCTTCCCCATCATCACCTCCTTCCATTTTCTCCCCCTGGGACCCCGCTGTGCTCTTTCTACCCTCCACAACCTCTGTCTTTTTCCCACGGTTTTCTTGTTTTCAATCATACATGCTCTTTTCAACTACTATTAACACACTGTTTAATCTATCTATTGAGTTTTCAATTTCAACAATTATAGTTTTTACTTTTAAAAAGTTCTATCACAAACCAAAACTACATTGAGATACCACTTCACACTGGTCAGAATGGCCATCATCAAAAAGGCTCCAAACAATAAATGTTAGAGAGGATGTGGTGGAAAGGGAACCCTCCTACACTGTTGGTGGGAATATAAATTGGTGCAGCCCCTGTGGAGAACATCCAGAAAAATATCTACTTCTGCTTCATTGACTATGCTAAAGCCTTTGACTGTGTGGATCACAACAAACTGCGGAAAATTCTGAAAAAGATGGGAATACCAGACCACGTCGCCTGTCTTCTGAGAAAACTGTATGCAGGTCAAGAAGCAACAGTTAGAATTGGACATGCAACAATGGACTGGTTCCAAACCGGGAAAGGAGTACATCAAGGCTGTATATTATCACCCTTTTTATTTAACTTATACTCAGAGATGCAAAATGCTGGACTGGATAAATCACAAGCTGGAATCAAGACTGCCAGGAGAAATATCAATAACCTCAGATATGCAGATGATATCACCCTTGTGGCAGAAAGTGAAGAGGAACTAAAGAGTTCCTTGATGAAGATGAAAGAAGAGAGTGAAAAAGCTGGCTTAAAACTCAACATTCAAAAAACGAACATCATGGCATCTGGTCCTATCACTTCATGGCAAATAGATGGGGAAACAATGGAAACTGTGACAGACTTTATTTTCTTGGGCCCCAAAATCACTGCAGATGGTGACTGCAGCCATGAAATTAAAAGACACTTGCTCCTTGAAAGAAAAGCAATGACAAACCTAGACAGCATATTAAAAACCAAAGACGTTACTTTCCTGACAAAAGTCCATGTAGTCAAAGCTATGGTTTTTCCAGTAGTCTCACGTGAATGTGAGAGTTGGACCATAAAGAAGGCTGAGCACCAAGGAACTAATGTTTTTGAACTGTGGTGTTGGAGAAGACTCTTGAGAATCTCAACCAGTCCATCCTAAAGGAAATCAGTCCTGGATATCCAATGGAAGGAATGATGCTGAAGCTGAAGCTTCAATACTTCGGCCACCTGATGTGAAGAGCTGACTCATTAGAAAAGACCTTGATTCTGGGAAAGATTAAAGGCAGGAGGAGAAGGGATGACAGAGGATGACATGGTTGGATGGCATTATCAACTCAATGGACATGAGTTTGAGTAAACTCTGTGAGATGGTGATGGACAGGGAAGCCTGGCGTGCTGCAGTCCATGGGGTTGTAAAGAGTCGGACAGGACTGAGCGACTGAACAACAGCTATGGAGAACAGTATGGAGGCTTAAGCTGATAAAGAGCTACCATATGATCCGGCGATCCCACTGCTGGGCGTATTACTTGAAAAAGACAAAGACTCTCATTCAGAAAGATACACACACCCCAATGTCCATAGCAGCTCTATTAGCAACAGCCAAGACATGGAAGTGTCCATCAACAGAGGACTAGATGAAAAGATGACGTGTGTGTGTGTATATATACCACAGAATATTATCATCCATAGAAAGAATGAAGTAAAGCCATCTGCAGCAACATGAATGGACCTAGAGATTATCATACTAAGTGAAGTCAGATAAAGACAAATATCACACAATATCACTTATATGTGGAATCAAAAAAAATTGATACAAATGAACTCATTTACAAAACAGAAACAGACTCAGAGACATGGAAAATCTATGGTTACAAAAGGGGAAAGGTAGAAGGAGGGATAATAAATTAGGAGCTTGTGAGTAGCAGATACATATTACTATATGTAAAACAGATAAACAAGGACCTATTGTATAGCACAGGAAATTATACTTAATAGCTTGTAATAACTTATAATGGAAAAGAATCTAAAAAAGTATATAAAATATATATATGCGTGCATGCATGCTAAGTAGCTTCAGTTGTGTCTGCCTCTTTACAAACCTATGGACTGTAACCCGCCAGGCTCCTCTGTCTGTGGGATTTTCCAGGCAAGAATACTGGGGTGGGTTGCCATGCCCTCCTCCAAGGGATCTGCCAGACCCAGGGACTGAAGCCACGTGTCTTACATCTTCTGAATTGGCAGGTGGGTTCTTTACCACGAGCAACACCTGGGAAGCCCACTCACATATATATGTAACTGGATCTCTTTGCTGTACACCTAAAGCTAACACAGCATTGTAAATAACGAAAAAGAGAAAAAAAGTTCCACCTGATGGTTTCGTAAATTTATCCATCATTTTGCTTCTTGATCAAATTTATGATCTTATCCTTTATTTCCATAAATACGTCATACTTAAGAATTATGTCTTATTTATCTGATAATTTAAAAATATGAACTCCTTTGGGGTCTAAATCTGTTCATCTCCTTCTATGATGTTTATTTATGTTTTGGTGAGCTTTTTGAACTCATATTTGCTTGAGAGCAAATTTCTTCCAAGAGAACTTGCGCCGGCCTTTGCTACCACTGAAACTGGCCCTGGCTCCTAGGGTGCCCTCGAAGACCCCAGCTGATGTCAGTCACCCCCTGGCGTTCCCAACGGCAGGACAGCTCTTCACCTTTGCTCCCGGGGAAACCCCGCACTTCTCATTTGCATACTGCTCCCAGCTCCTGACTGTTTTCAGCTCACTTTGTGCGTAGGAGCTGCAGTGGGGGCTCTAGCCTGTGGACTGTGGAGTCCTGAAGAGTTCCTTTACTTCTTAGAAGTCCAGCAGTGACGTCACAGCTACAATCTGTCTCAAAAGGGATGTCTTCTTTAACTCAGACTTCAACCTCCAGCATAGAGCTTGGCCCTGTATTTAAGGAGTGGATAGGACTTCCCTGGTGGTCCAGTGGTAAAGAGTCTGCCTGCTAAATGCAGGGGACACGGGCTCGATGCCTGGTTGGGGAAGCTGCCCCATGCCACAGAGCGGCTAAGCCCGTGTACCGCAACTGTGGAGCCTGTGCTCTGGAGCCCGGGAGAAGTAACTACTGAAGCCGGCATGCCTAGGGCCCGTGCTCGGCAACAAGAGAAGCCACTGCAGTGAGAAACGCACACATTGCAACAAAGAGTAGCTGAAAAGACTTTTTAAATAAAATAAAAGGCGTAGATAAGTAATAAAATGTTACAAACCAACAGCACAGCCACATTTATTGGGTCAGCCTCTATGTCACTTTTAGAAAATGGTGTCCTATGTAATCTTCTGAATAACTTTACAAAGTCAATGTGTTTATTATTATATGTATATTTCACAAGTAGTAAATGGCAGCTATAACCCTAACCCAAGTGTATTCTGCACATAAGTCTATGCACATAATTGCTATGTGTGTTGTTTCAGCACAAATGAATGAATACATATAAAAATCAGTCATTTGTTCAATTAATAAATATTTATTTAAAATTTGCTAAGATACAAACATTGTTCTGCAGAGAAGGAAATGGCAACCTACTCCAGCATGCATGCCTGGAGAATCCCATGGACAGAGGAGCCTGGCGGGCTACAGTCCACACCATCGCAGAAGAGTCGGACACGACAGAAGCAACTTAGTGCACACACACACACACAAACATTGTTCTGTGTTACTGGCAATACAGCAGTGAACAAAACAGAAGAAAAGTCTTGCTGTGTGCAGCCTATATCATAAGGGTGGAGAGAGACAGTGCAAACATAGAACTAAATTTATAATAAAAAGTTTATGTACAAATATATGATGTATATATTTATAATAAGAAATCTATATGTATAAACTTACAATAAGGAAGGCTGAGATTACCAAAGAGTGGGAGTTTGTTACTATTTTACCTAAAGTGATCAGGGAAAGTCTCACTGAGAACTGATATTCAAACAGAAGAAATGAATGAGTGAGTTTAAGCTTTAGCTCTCTTGGTACAACATGAGACAAACTACATATAATTTAAACATAAAACAAAATAAGATTCCCTTTAACAAAGGTCACTTTCATTAATAGAGTTATTTCTGAATATTGATATATTACATTTACATTTCTATTTAAGATACTGACATTTTATCTTATTTTTCACCTCGTAAATCCAGTAGGTTGGAGAATAATGATTAATAACATGAGTTTGAATTCTAACTCATTTCTCCTCAGCTGTGCGATCTTACAGAAGTTACTTTACATTTTTGGTCTCAGTTTCTTTATCTTTCAAGTGGGAATAAAAATACAGTGTCTTCCTTATACAATTATTGTGAGTATTAAACAAATTAGTGCATATCATACACCAGGAACAATGCCTGTGACGAACACTGGATACCTCTCTCATTTTATAGTGGTGAAAATCTAGACGCAACTGGTTGCTCTAAAGCAAGGTTGCAAAATCAAAATCCCCCCAGCTCCAGAGGGGAAGAAGCCGAAGTACCTAAACACTGCTTGAATGTTACGTTGGAACCATTGCAACACTTATTTACCATGTTCATGTTTGCTTTCCTCATAGTGGTTTACTGTTGCTATCAGCAGAAGTTCAGGGTTAAAGTCAACAGAGATATCTGGCTCTGCAAATTTCTTTGCAAAAAAAAATCGTTGGGCGAATTTTTCCATTGCACCGTTTCCTCCAGTTTGGGGATCAAATTGTGACTTATGCTTAGTCAAGCAGTGACACGTGATTTACAGTCTGAATCCTGTGTTTACTGGAAGTACTAGGAATTATTTTCACTGGTTATCAGTCTTTATTTTTGTCTGTGATATGATAAATGTGAAAGGAAGTCAAAGTGGGAGCCATTCTTTCCCCAGGAGATCACAAACTGCTGAGAGGCTGGGTGCCAGCTCTGTCTTTTAAACTTTTGCATCCTCTGCCCAGTAGCAGAAGGTCATATGCTGCTACTGAACACTTGAAATGCAGCTGGGACAATCGAGGGGTCTTTAGGTAAAAAATACAAGACTTCGAATATTTGGTGTGATAAAAACAATGTCAAAAATTTCATTGTTAATTTTTATATTGATTACATCCCAGACGGTTAATGTTCTGGATTGTTTACTTACTTAGTCATGTCCAACTCTTTTGTGACCCTATGGACTGTAGCCCACCAGGCTCCTCTGTCCATGGGATTCTCCAGGCAAGAATACTGGAGTGACTCGCCATGCCCTCTTCCAGGGGATCTTCCTGACCCAGGGATCAACCTGGGTCTCCTGCCTTGCAGGCAGATTCTTTACCACTGGGCCACCAGGGATTAGCTTAAATAAAATGTATTATTAAAGCTCATTTCACTTTCTTTATTTTACATTTTTAATTCAGCTACTAGAACCTTTTAAGTGGCACATGTAGCTCACATTATGTTTCCTTTATTGTTTCCCTTCACCGAGTAGGTCTGAAGACCAAGAAAACGGCATTTTCTCTTCCTAAACTGACAAGTTAACTGGTCAGTTCAAACTTAAAAACTGGTTCACGACAAAAAGATGACCTTAGTTCATACTGACTACATCTGTTAAGCTTGAAATCAAACTGCTAGTTATCTCAATACCCCAAGTAAGGTATTTCAGAATTGGCTCTACTTTTAATCTCATTTAACTTGGGTTGGGGGCAGAGGGCTCAGAGGGGAGACAAAGGCAGCAGACAGAAGGAGGACAGACAGGATCCTCAGCAAGCTAAGTTCACTCGGAAATTAAGATTTTTTTTTTCCAGCTGCACCACATGGCTTGCAGGAAAGGCAAGAGTCCTAACCACTGGAACACTGAGGAATTCCCGAAACTAAGGTGTTTTAATCATCAGACTATCTTGCACTGTGTAGAAAAATGATACACTTAATTTAGGTAAAGGTGAGCGATAGAGTGAAAGATTCCCCAAGATTATTTATAAACAATATATTTATAAATAAATTATAAATAATATATATTCACATGCACCAGATCCAGCAAATACAACATCCTCCTCTTGGGGGGTAACTAACACGGATCTGTGCATTGACTAAAGGTAAAGTGCATATCTTAAAGACCCATGACAGTCCAGCCCGGGTCACAGAGGGGGCTCTGTGTCTCTCGCTAAAGCTGTACCGTGAAGCTCAAGAGGGACAGAACGCAGGAGCGGCTGCAGAGGACTTCCCACCCAGGGCTCAGAGAGGATTTCCCTCCGTGCAGAGGAAGAGGACACAGGCTTCTTCATGAATTACAGGTTCACTGTCTTTTGGGCTTCCCAGTTGGCACTCAGAGTAAAGAACCTGCCTGCCAGGCAGGAGACGTGGCTTCGATCCCTGGGTCGGGAAGATCCCCTGGAGGAGGGCATGTCAACCCACTCCAGTATTCTTGCCTGGAGAATCCCATGGACAGAGGAGCCTGGAGGGCTACAGTCCACTGGGTCGCAAAGAGTCAGACACGACTGGAACGACTTAGCACGCATGCACAGTGTTTCACCCACAATCTCAAAGCAATTGTGGAAAGCCAAAAGATTTTCAGAATTCATTTGAAGGTGAAAGCTGATCTGAACCAACGTGAGGCTATTCTCTGTGCTTTTTATCTCAGTTACTGTGATGGACATACAGAGACAACACATGCGCTGATGTGTTGGGCTGTGAGCCACTGCCCCAGCCTCCTTGGGGTGTTACCCCGTACGTCGCAGCACATCTGAAATAGTTTACCTTCATGAAGCCCCAGATGTTTGGAATTTGGAAACACATCTGACCCTGAGAATTTCAGAGAAGGGACTGTGAGCCTGCCTGTGGGCACCACAGCCCAGAGGGAAGAGAATCCCAGAGCATTCCCCTACCTGGGTTTTCTCCAGACCTGGGCACTTACCCCGGGGTTACCTTTCCTTTCTGGGCTTTAGTTAAACCTGCCCAACTCAAAGGACCCTTGGTGGATAACCATGATGGCCAGATACGCTTCAGACACCCCGGGGTAATGTGCGTGTTCTCTTTCTGATAGGAGCCAGTTTTTGCAAGTCTATATGAAATTACAGTCAATGAAATTTACCTTCTCTAAACTTACTAAAACAGAGAACAGATGTAGAGGATCTTTTTTAGTATAACTGCAAAGAGAAAAAGCATCCTGTGAGTTAGGAGAAGAGACTGATGTGTGACATGTTGTGTTCTTGTTAAGATTATACATTACTCTCAGAAACTATGCAACATTCCAGTCTATTGAGAGAGCTTGATTGTTCTTGAATTTCCTATGAAGAATTATGATTTTAATTCATTTTCATAAAAGATTTTAAGGATTGGAATGAACATTGGCAACAAAAATATAAGCAAATCTGCTTTACCTTAACCAGGGATTTTTTTTCCCCCCTTAATCCTACACTGTTTCTTTAACAACACTTCTAATTATCTGGCTTTGGTGAAAGCATTTATGGTTTCTTTCTTGGAAACATTTACTTAGGGACTATTCATATCCCGACCCAGATGGAAGTTGCATATTTGTTACTGTTTACTGCCTTTGGACATAAATTTCCTTTTGCATGAAGACAGAACATGAGAAAACTAATCAAAAAATCATACTTTTTTTTTTAAAGAAATCTTTCCATTCCTTTCTCCCTGGAAGTGTAAATACGTAAATCTATATATAGCTTGCACTATGCGATGACTGTAGTCATATGTCTGTCAAATTACTATTTGTTTGCTCCTGAGTATCATTCCTTTAGTATAAACTCAGAAGTCTGGGACCGTCAGCCTAGGTAACACACACGACACAACACGCCTTTCAAACCCTATGTCCCTTGTGGAAGTCCTACCTGCCAGCCTATTGCGTTTCCTCCGCCTTCCCACCTGCGTGGATTATCCTAGTTATGCCGTGAAAATCCAGACAAGGGTACCTACTGACGGGGCCACTCTGCAATCCCAGGAAGTCAACACTTGAATGCAGCCCTACTGACAGCAGGCTAGTAGGCGTGTTGACACCCACCCTCACGCTCCTTTTCTGGAAGCCCCCCTGTCTTTGGACAGGTTAGTCTCTGTTGCCCCATGGAGCTACCATGGGAGCAGGAGTCTTGTTCTTCTTCTCCCATCTCCCAGTTTTTACACCAGCCGCCGATTTGAGCATGGCTTCAGGAAAAAGTTCACCTGCCCATTGCCTCCTAGAAATACAGCATCTCACACCAGCCCACGTGTACCTTTTCTGGCTCAGCACCGCACCCTTGGGAGTTGCTCAATAAATATTTGTTGCATTGATAATTGAAGGAAAGTACTTTAAGCCACAAGGCTGAGGATTTAATCCTTCCTCTTTTTCCTTTGTGTTTATATCCAATCACCAAATTATGTCCCCAAAACCCACTGAACATATCTCAAAACTATCTTTCCTCCTGAGGACTGCAGTGTCAGTCTCCTGACTTAGTCCTCAGCTAGGGAGGAAACTCTCAGCACCTCTAGCATCCTAAACTGAATGGTGCCACGCATCTTGGGCTCACTTTTAGTGTGTGTCTTCTCTTAGACTACGCTCCACAAAGCAGGAATGAACTGTGTCTGGGGGCTGCCGCATGCTCTGTGCCTGGCATCGAGATCAGCACATGGTAAATATTCAGAAGTGTTACCAGTTATTATCTTAGAGTAGAGACAGTGATCATTTATTAAAACCCTTGTCATTCCAGTGAAAGATGCCTACGAATTAGAATTTGAATGAAATACAATCTTACCAGTGACACTGATGTCATGTCTCATGCAACAGTTGTAACTCTGGTTTGACAACGGATTTGGAATTTGGTAAAAACCAACAAGAAGTTCCGTCTCATTTAGCTATATGGATTTGATAAAAAAGAGCATTCTATATTTTATTATATTCAAATTATGTGTTAAATATTCTTTTTTATCAGCTATAGACATATTTACATACACATACCTATAAACACATTTTTATTTTCAGGCTGGTTGTTAAATATTTAGTGATATACTACTGTTTGTGGTGGTTATATCAGAAATGAATTTTGCCAGTTAAAATGCTTGCTAGACATGAACTTGATGGACAGAAAATGCTACATCCTTGTCCTTTTTAATTTGCATTTACATGATTATTGTGTTCGTTTCCTGCGCCTGTTGTGATAAAGGACCACAGAATGTGTGTCTGAAGACAACAGACCTTCGTCTCTCACAGTTCTGGAGGCTAGAAGTCTGAGATCAAGGTGTCAGCAGGGCCCTGCTCCCTCTGAGGCTCAGGGACAAATCCTTCCTTTGCTCTTCCGGCTCTGGTGGCAACTCTTGGTCCCTGGGGCTCCAAGACCTGGAGCTGCATCTTCCAGGAGAGAGTGAAGGACAGGGAAGCCTGGCGTGCTGCAGTGCGTGGGGTCACAAAGAGTCGGACACAACTTAGTGACTGAACAACAACAAAGAGATTTCATTAAGTAAGATCTTATAAGGAACCTGACTTAACTCTATTCTTTGTAATAACAAGGAATTACTAAATTGCTATGAGTTGAGTCATGTTGAGACATTGTGTGTCCCTCCCCGCCGTGCCTTTGCATCCTCCTCTTTTGAGGACACCGACCGTGCTGGACTAAGGACCCTTCACCTCAGTGTGACCTCACCCTGACTATTTGTATCTGCAGTGACCCTATTTCCAGCAGGTCACACACTGGGGGTTAGAACTTCCACATCTTTTGAGGGGACATGACTCAACTCATAGCAATTTAGTGATTCCTTGTTATTACAAATAATAGAGTTAAGTCAGGTTCCTTATAAGATCTTACTTAATGAAATCTCTTTGTTGTTGTTCAGTCGCTAAGTTGTGTCTGAGTCTTTGTGACCCC
The DNA here is from genome assembly GCA_024291935.2 of Okapia johnstoni. Taxonomy (NCBI): domain Eukaryota; kingdom Metazoa; phylum Chordata; class Mammalia; order Artiodactyla; family Giraffidae; genus Okapia; species Okapia johnstoni. The sequence goes on along the minus strand of CM044327.1, from coordinate 33,213,714 downwards.
ACGCACTACAGCACGCCAGGCTTCCCTGTCCTTCACTCTCTCCTGGGGTTTCTTCAAAGTCATGTCCATGGAGTCAGTGATGCCATCCAACCATCTCATCCTCTGTCGTCCCCTTGTCCTCTTGCCCTCAGTCTTTCCCAGCATCAGGATTTCTTCCAATGAGTTGACTCTGCATCAGGTGGCCAAAGTATTGGAGCTTCAGCTTCAGCATCAGTCCTTCCAATGAATGTTCAAGGTTGATTTCCTTTAGGATCTCTTTGTTGTTTACCTTTGATTTCAATTACAATGAAGCCCAGGAAACACTGCTTACCCTCCTTTCCCTCCTACACTTCCTGCTTTCCCAGGGAATGTAATTCTGAGTACTGAGGTGATCACTGCATGACAACTGTTTGGAGTCACAGTTCTACCTGATGGCGGAAGTGCTTCCAGTGTGGACACTAGAATCGTGCAGGCTTTCTGACCAGCAGACCTGAGCTCAAATTCCAGGTCTTATGAATTCTGTGACCTTGGGAATGTTACTTCAACCTCTTTGGACATCAGTTTCTCATCTGTAAATGGGAATACTAATTTCTATTTAATAGCACTGTTATGAGGATTTTATGGGATAAGAGAATACGCCCGACACGTAGTAAGGGCTCAATTAAAGCACCTTCCCAACCCAGGGATTGAACCCAGGTTGGCTGAGTTGGGAAGGTCCCCTGGAGAAGGGAAGGGCTACCCACTGCGGTATTCTGGCCTGGAGAATCCCATGGACTCTACAGTCCATGCGGTTGCAGAGCTGGACACGACTGAGCGACTTTCACTTCCACTTATCATTACTATTGTCTGTTGTTGTTGCGTTACTGGATAAATCCCAGACCAAGAGTCATCGTTTTGTTAAATCATTGTTTTTCACATGTTGGAGTGTCTGCTGCAGGTCGGTTACCCTGGAATCCAGCGCTGAGGTGTAGATTCACATGCCGGACTTACTGGATTCACGTGCTGGAATTACTCTCAGAATTGCATGTGGAAATCAATGCGGCAGAGCCAGACATAGTGGGAACGTGAGGGCCCCACAGCCTCGGCCAGTTCTACAGACCAGGGAGAAGCAGCGTGGACTCTGGGGCTACAGTGGCCCCAGCTGGAGCGAGGGGACAGGACCTTTATACTCCCAGCATCCGATCACCTTTATACTCCCAGCATCCGATCACTGGACACGGGCTGCCCCGTGCAGGCAGCGGGACCTGGGACGAGGCTGCCCCCGCAGAGGCGGGCTGTCCCGGGGAGGGAGCACCTGGAGCCGCCCCTGACGGTGCTTGGCTACCCACCCCAATATTCTTGCCTGGAGAATTCCAAGGACAGAGGAGTCTGGTGGGCTACCGTCCATGGGGTCACAAAGAGTCAGACACGACTGAGTGCAATTAACACTAGTGGACAGCAGCACCCTCACACAGGATCAGTGATCAAACACGATCATGTATGTAGAAAGGGTTTATAACGTCTTAAGTGCAATGTAATGTGAAGTCTCTCATTTGCCTTTTTGACAGGCTATAGATAGTTCTATACCTTAATTTTCTGGTGCTTATTATTTTGAGGCATAAGTTTACACGTATAAGTTACAGGAAGAGACAAACACACATATCGCTCACCTCAGATTAGACTTAACTTACCTCCTTGGGGCCAATGACAAGAACAGCAAGCACTTAAGCAATCAAGTTATCTAGGATTTTGAAGAAGAGTCAACTTTGCTGCATTCTTCATGACTAATCTATTTTTTTTCTTACAATCTATAAGGTGAATTCAAGGAAATTATACATACACGACTGATTGTTTAAAGGCTATATCCCACTGATAGTGATGCAGTGTTGGCTCTATTCCCCGTGCTGTACAAGGCGTCCTTGTAGCTTATTTATTTCACACACAGCGGTTTGAACCTCCTAATGCTCCACCCCTGTGCCGCCCTCCCTGCTTCCCTCCAATACTTTGGCCACCTGATGTGAAGAGCTGACTCACTGGAAAAGACCCTGATGCTGGGAAGGATTGAGGGCAGGAGGAGAAAGGGACGACAGAGGATAAGATGGTTGGTGGCATCACCGACTCGATGGACATGGGTTTGGGTGGACTCTGGGAGTTGGTGAGGGACAGGGAGGCCTGGCGTGCTACGGTTCATGGGGTCACAAAGAGTAGGACATGACTGAGTGACTGAACTGACTGACTGAACCTTTTTAGAAAGGCGGTTTTGTACGGAACCTGGATTGCCATCTCTTCTTGGCAGCCCTGGACTGACATTCCCGAGAGCAGGAGCATCAGCGCAGCCCACCTGCCATGGAGACCGGGTGACGGCTGCCGCTCACGACCGGGCGGCCTCTTGTCTTTTATTCCATCGGAATGTTTCTTGTGATAGAGTGAAGAGATAGTGAAGCATTTCTTAGATTCAAGTCTTTATCAGAAGCTAGATAAAGACAGACTGAGAGGGTTGCAAGGCTCGGAAAAAATGAGAAAAGCACCTTTCTTTGCAGAAGCTTATGTTTACATGTTTTCTATGCAAACAAGTCTATCTGTATTCAAAGCACATCCTGAGATGTCTTTATGAAATAAGCCCAGCCTGGACATGACCCGACTCCACATGTCAGACAATGCGAGCGATATTATGTCAGCATCTCCTCATCTATCATTTCTCCTGCCCTCTCTACTTAGCAAGATAGGAATTGCTCTTACAATCATTGCATCCTTTTGTAACCCTGAAGCCCTTTATGACAACATTTTGTAGTGTTATATAATCAGTTTCAAGGTAGTTGCTCAGTCATGTCCGACTCTTTGTGATCGTGTGACTGTAGCCCACCAGGTTACCCTATTCATGGGATTTTCTAGGCAAGAATACTGGAGTGGGTTGCCATTCCCGTCTCCAGGGGATCTTTCCAACCCAGGGATAGAACTGGAGTCTTCCGCATTGGCAGACAGATTCTTTACTGTCTGAGTCACCTAGCATAGTGGTATATAATGTTTCAAGTTTCTCCAATTTAAGTATGAATGCCTTATTTTTTTTCTTTCTTTTACCTTTTTTTTTTTTTCAATCATTTTGGCCTTACTGCAGGGCATGTGGGATCTTGGGTCTCTAACCCGTGCCCCCTGAAGTAGAAGCATGGAGTCCTAACCACGGATCAGCAGGGAAATTCCTGAAGTGCTTATTTTTAATCTCCCCACATTTTCAGCCTTAGGTTCCGGTTCACATTAGGGAATATGAATTTAACAACCCAAAGGACAGACAGCTGTCCACCATCTGCTGTAGGAAGGCACTAGTGCAAGACATAAAAATTGATTCAGAGTATGAGATCAATTATCAAGTCCAGAGGCCAGTCAGCCTGCATTTCCTCCTGATTAGCCCTGAGTACCTTCCTTGCAGGTCACGTGTTCTACCTTTACTTAATGGCATTTAAACACGTTTCCAAACACCCAGGCTAGAAATGTGGTTGTCTTGGGTCCTCTTTCTGCTGTACCTTCCACGTTAATTTAGCTACTACGTGCCATGAGTTCTACTCTGAAATGTCTCTGGGGTCTGTCACATTTTCCATCCTCACTGTCAAATATCATTGCAATAATTTTTAAACTTTTCTTTTTCCTGCCTTTCCCCTGGTTCCAGGCATTTTTGTGGTAAGACTGCTCGCTGCAAGCAGTTTTGCTGTACAACTAATTGGCCACAAGACAAATTTGATGCAAAAGAGAAGACCATAATAAAAAAGATTAAAAGGACATAATTAAACATGAAAAAATAATAATAAAATTTTAAAGATTTTATTATGAAAATATAAAATTATGAAAAATATTTGAATACATTTAAAATGCATGGATTCAAGGTTATAGTTGAATTGGGGGTATATCTTAGAGAAAGCAATGATTCTTTCTCAAATTTGATCATTAAGGATTCAGGGTCTAATGTTAGACATAATTTCTTTACCATATAAAAAAATCTGCTGCAAGTCTCTCCAGATTTCCCTGGGAGTAAAACAAACAGGGACACTGCTATTTCTCATCAGTATGTGGAACATATACAACTGCTAGAACGTATCTGGGCTACGTTTCACCTACCCAGTCCATGTTGTTGTTGTCTAGTTGCTAAGTCATGTCTGACTCTTTTTTGACCCCATGGGATGGAGGCTCCTCCATCCATGGGATTCTCCAGGCAAGAATACTGGAGTGGGTTACCATGCCCTCCTCCAGGGGAATCTTCCTGACCCAGGGTTTGAACCCATGTCTCCTGCACTGGCAGTCAGATTCTTTACCACTGAGCCATCTGGGAAACCCCGTTTCACTAAAACATCTAAGTCACATTCTGTGCCAAATACCAAAATTCCACCTACATTACATTCTGCATTATCAAATAGCAAAAAAGTTAATATTTTCCAGAAACTTACATTCATCAGGAATCACATAACCCTTTCTTCTGAGTGAGGAGGAGGACCTTGGTTCTTTTGCCTCCAACTTCTAATATTGTTAATATTGATAAATTTTGTGAAGAGCAGAGGAGAGAACAGCCAGGTCTATTTCCCCCCACCCCACTGCATTCCAAAGAATCATTTCATTGAAGACCATTGTGAATTCCCTCTCTAGTTCCACGTCTCCTGCACTGACAGGTGAATTTTGATACTATCATACTCTCTTCAGACCCCACTCATTCATTCATGGTTTTCACAAATTTTTACTGAACCTCTGTGATATGCTGAGTGTTACCCTAGGTTCTGAGGACACAGCAGTGAACACAACGAATGAAAACGTCTAGTCTTTTGGAGCATCTATTCTGGGGATGGGTCGAAGGTGGCAGATAATAAACTAAATAGGTAGACTATAGAGTGTTAGAAAGTTATATGTGATATGAGAAAATAATAAATAAGGATGGGGTGTAAGAGGAGAGATGGCCATTTCATGTAAGAGGATTAGGGTCATTGACTAAAAACTGGAGGGAGAGAAGTGTGCCCTGGGGGAGGCTGGAGGGGAGTGGGCAGGGGGGGACATCGAGGCGGGCAGGAGGGATGGGGGAGAGCGTCGGAGCACTCAGGGTCTTGGGCAGCCACACGAGGACTTCAGCGTTTACCCAGTGAAAGGAGGGTCACTTGGGGTGGTTTGAGCTGTCTCACCATGACCTGTCTTAGCATAAACATGGATCGATCACCCAGTTCCCTCAGCTGAGAACAGATTGAGGGCTCTGCTGCAGTCCATGGGTCACAAAGAGTCAGACACAGCTTAGAGACGGAACAGCAGCAGCAAGCCCTGCGATAGATGATGGTGACTTGGATGAGGCTAGAAGCAACACACCTGGTAAGACGTGATAGGGTTCTATCCACGATCCTTTCAGGGGGGCCACAGGGGTTTGCTGAGACTTTGGAGACGGGGTACAAAGGGGATTCAGGAGAGACACCGAGATATCTCCATGGGGTCACAAAGAGTTGGACATGACTGAGTGGCGAACACAGAAAAGCAGATCTGAGACACTCCCTGGTGGGCATGTTGAAGAGGCAGCTCAAGGTGTGCCCCCTCCACACAGCAACAGTGCCCTTCTAGCCTTTCCCTCCTGACCTCGATCTTTCGTGTTTGCATGGATTCTGCGCTTGTTTAAATGCACTTCCTTTCTGGCCTCTACTGTACCTCTTATTGCACTGCATTGTAATTATTGTCATCTTTTCTCTTCCTTTCACCTCGCTATCCTGCTACTCATCCTCAGCATAATGCCTGACACAAAAGAAATAATCAGGAAAAGTCCATTGAATAATTCAAGTCTCTTGGGGCTATAGTCTCCTACGTTCAGTTGTTAGATTTCTTGATACAGGCTGCTATTTTTTCTCTCCCACAAAAAGAGCTGTTTGGCACCATCGTTTTAATCAATGTGAATTAAATTCTACATTTGTTGGTGTGCTTTTTTCATATTCCCTTGGGCATGTGATGTATCAAGCATGAGTAATATCTGGCACACAGAATCTCCAATAGCTTCCTTTTTTTAAAATTAGATCAATGATCGAATTCTTGAGAAAGGGACTATTTGGAAAGGGAATGCCCCAGTGCCTTGAAAATGGTGCTGAAGAGAAGACAGGGCAGTATAAACAACGAGCAGTGAATTTGGTTGGGGGCCCTTGAAGCCTTATTCCTGGAAAATTGGAACCATTTTGTAGTTTCTTTTTAGCAGCCAGTGAGTTAGTAATGATAGCTTGACCTCTGAATATTGGATGCATTTATTATGTCCTTCTTTAGTGTTTGGCATATTTTGAAAGGAACGTAAAGTAAAAAACTCATTTTAACAAATTCTACCTCACACCTCTCCACCTTTACCAGCCCACCAGTCCTTCTCTGCATTTCCTGGTTTTTCAGAGCTTAGCCTTAACATATGTTTATGTCCACCCTCCTCCTTCTTCTTCTTTTTTTTTTTTTACATAAATGGGCCCCTGCTGCATTATTTTTTTCTGTCATATGGGTCAGGAAGATCTGCTGGGAAAGATAGGCTACTCACTACAGTATTCTTGGGCTTCCCTGGTGGCTCAGCTGGTAAAGAATCTGCCTGCAATGGGAGAGACCTGGGTTCGATCCCTGGGTTGGGAAGATCCCCTGGAGAAGGGAATGGCTACCCAGTCCAGTGTTCTCGCCTGGAGAATTCTATGGACTATACAGTCCATGGGGCCTCAAAGAGTCAGACACGACTGAGTGACTTTCACTTCACTGTATATTTTTTCTGTCACATAGTTTTATTTAATTTAATGTATCTTAAGCTTGTTTAAAAAGTTACAGCATGTAACAATAACATACAATTATAACTAATACAAATCAGTATACTTTTTTCTCATTAGCACTTCCGTAACATCCCACTGTATACATGGGCCATAATCTAAGACATTCTACTGTTGAGTATTCATGGTTGGATGGTTGCCATAAAAAAATGCTACAGTGAATAACTTGGTGAATGTATACACATATATATACACCTATATATACATATATATTACATTATCGTTAAGTACAGTATATATTTGTATACATACACATTACTTTATGTATTTGTATGTATATGTATATATAGGTATATATGTGTATATATACACAAAGCTGTTCATATATAGGCTCCATGCTAATTATCTGCAGGATACTTTTTAAAAGGGCATTTGCTGTTATGATTTTTGATGTATAATTGACAAGTCTGAGGAACCCAGCAGGATACACCGGTGTCCACAAACACAGGCTGTGCAAAATTTAATCAAGTCCCAGGTTTCCATTATCAAAGCCTCATTAACCAAGACATCCGCACTCATCTCGCGATTGCTGGCTAGCCAAAAGGCAAGTAGCAGATGTTGACTTTGCAGAGGTTCACTTAATAGAGCTGAGCTTGATTCAGATTCAATCGCTGCTCCCTGGTCATCAGGGGAGCCAGGAGGATCGCAGAGATGACATCACGGTGTACACTGCCAGCTCCACACTCAGGCTTGACTCACACCTTTGCCCTGAAAGGCTCTGCTGTGGGTTTGTTCCAGGGTGGAGCAGGGATGTGACTCACCTGCTGACTCAGCCCCCCAGTGCACCCCCAGACATGCTGATGGAACTTCCATGCGAAGAGTTAACTCAGTCCCACCCTGCTCACCAGCAAGTTGGTAAAGAGACACAGCCTAGGATGGCCTTTCACTGGACAGAATGCAGCTCATCCCTGTGAGTCTCCATCCCCACCTCCCCACAACCCCACTACCCAGCTCCCTAACAGCACTTTAAACACAGAGGGGTCATTTAAGTATAATCCATAAAGCCTGGATGTGTAATATTGTGACTACAGATTTCAGTTTAGTCTGTGTGCTTAATTGTGTGTGCTGTGGGTGCTAAGTCGCTTCACTCGTGTCCAACTCTGAGACTCCATGGACTGTAGCCCGCCTGGCTCCTCTGTCCATGGGATTTTCCAGGCAAGAATACTGGAGAGGGTTGCCATGCCCTCCTCCAGGGGATCTTCCTGACCCAGGGATCAAACCCTTGTCTCTTATGTCTCCTGCATTGGCAGGCGGGTTCCTTACCACTAGCGCCACCTTGAAGCCCCACGTGCTTAATTACAGGGATATGATTTATCTGTAGATGAATCCACCAGCATGAGTGCAGTTTGAGCCTCTTGGCTTCTTAGCAGGAAGACAACAGCTTCACACAGCCTGGGGTAGAGTGGACTTCAGGTTTGGGGTGGGTTCTTTGTCCTCTGCTAAAGCCCCACACTTCTCCTTGCCCCTCTGGAGTTACTTCTTCGTGCGCTCTGGTTGACAGGGTTATGAACGATACGAAATAAATTCTGTGCTGCCAATTGTTGGTCCTTTGGATTCTTTTGCTTTCTCCCTTCTTTCAGGAGACACTGCTGTTTCTCCCCAAATTGTCCTTTTCTCCTCATGTTCCTTGTGGAGTCGGCATCTGCATTAAATCAGTGTCTGGTCTGTGTTTGTTCAGACCTTTCTGTCTCGCCAGAGACTTTTCTGGGACTGGCTCTTTTTGTGGTGGGAGAGGCTACTTCTCTGCCATTCAGGAAACTTCATTAGTAGGCTAGGAAAGCTTTTAGATGCAATCGTCAGAGAGCGTTCTCCCTACACACCCACACCCACACCCACGTTGAAACGAGCCCTCTCGATGTCAGATACATTTCTGCAATTCAAAAGCCACATGAGACGGCAGAAGGGTCCCCTCAGCACCTTCCCTCCTGAATCGGGTGCTGCATCCTGGCCTGTGGTTTGGGGTATTAGCAGATGGGAGGCGACATGCTTGAGGAGAAGTGACACAGGAGGAAGCGTGTTTCTTTCATCATCTGGGTAGCGTGTTGTTGCAGGTGGGGCTGGAAGAAGACAGCTATGATCCTCTCCCTCGGGTGATGCTCATTCTGAGCCATGGGTTTAATTTTCCTTTCCTAAATTCTTCCAAGTTGGCCAGTGAAAAGCACAATATACCATTTGCAGGAATCATTTTTTATTTCATCCCCATGTCTTCAATCCATCCTTTGAAAGTGCAGCTTGTCAAGGAGAACCAAGGGCACAGCTGTGCTGTATCCCAACATACATTAACACTTGCCGCCACATGGAAGCTCAGTTTAGGGGAAGAAGGTCTGAGTAAGAGCCTGGACCTTAGGAGGAGAGCCAACTGCGGCCTTGAGGAGGTGGGTTAACCTCTCCTGCTCACCACCCCTGCCCCGCAGGTGCATCTTGAAATGGAGTAGTCCCCTGCGGTCCTTGCCCCTCATCTTTTCCACCTGCCTTTTGTCTATGGAAACACGTTAGCCAAAGAATACATTTAATCAGAGAAGTGAAAACATCCAAAAGCAAAGGGAAACAGTCAAAGGAGACCGAAAAATAAGTTTAGTCATTAAGCGAAGTCAAGGACCTTTAGTTCCTTCTCAAGGACCATAGATACTATTCTTAGCCACATCCTGTGAGCTGTCATAGATGCTGAACACATGGAAGAAGTTAATTTCATGATGACCACACTGTAGCCGTGACATAAGCTGCCCCAATTCCAAGAAGTGGCCTCAGGGAAATGGGAACAAACTGACCCTGGATCTGAAGATTAACTACTTGAGACAATTAAGATGATGCTGGTCAAACCATTGGTGACCAATTTCAAGATGGCTGGCAGAGCTTACCATGCCGTTTCAGCACGTAGCCCCCTTCCCCCACTATAAAACCTCCTGTCCACTGGTCAGCAGTAGGGGGAGTCGGCCTTTGAACAGGCATCCGTCCTACCCCACCCCCGCCCCCCTGACCCCAGTTTTAGCATCCAAAATAAAGCAAAAGTTCCTTCCCACCAATCTGGCCTCTTTAATGGCTTTTGTGTGACGAGCAGCCGGACCCCACTCTCGGTTACTATCTGAAGGCAGAAAGCCAACTCGGGCCTTCTCCCAGCCCCTTCTAGCCTACGATTCAAGCACTTAGTTAATTTGTGATTACACTCATCCTCCCAAGAAAAAGAAAGAAGCACAAATAAGTGATTACCCAAGTCCCAAGAGGTGCAGAAGATTGCACTAATGGAAAATCTGCTCTAAGTCCATGATGTAACCAGACCAGATGGCCGTCCAAGCCCAGGGGTTCCTGGAGTACACGACTCTCACTCAGAAACGCCAGCCTGAGAGAGGGAGTGTGAGCTCGTGTCCAGCGTGCTCAGCACAGCGCTGGGAACACAGGCTCCGAGAGGGGAGAGCTGCTAACAGAAGTAACACTTGTGTTGTTCACTGTCTATAGAAAATCCCTGATGTGATGTCACAGTCGTGTATATCATCTGTGTGGTTTCCATGGAGCAAACAGGAACATACTTTGAATTTAATGTTATATTGTCTCTTTCCATGAAAGATGCCTCATTTGAGCTCCTAGATCATGGTCTAATTTTACTACAAAGAAAAAGATTAGGGCCATGATTACTCGGGAGAACAGGACAGGCAGGTAAGAAGAGTATGGACTTCATTCAGGTCTGCCTGGAGTTCTTCCTGGCTGCAGGAAGTCAAGACCTTGTAGTTAGATGGTGCCGCCTTGGAAGCAGAGACGTGTTCCGGAATCCTTGGATGTTACCTGGCATGGAAGGCTCCGTTTCCTGAAATGCTTGACCAAATCCACCAGTCACCCTTGACCAGGTGGCTGCTCTGCAACCTTAAAGGATGTGAAAGGCTTGTCTTGGGTGGTGCCTCGACCCAAAGGTGTAGAGCCCTGAATCTGATCCTAACTCTTCCAAGGCAGGGTTCCTTCCATCTTGTTTGTGACTCCCAGTCTGCCCAGCACTGCCTCGCTGCCGCCTCCTTGCCAAGGTGACCTGCCAACTTCAGGCTTGGCCCCACAAGGATGCAAACCCACCAGGGTCATAGCTGGTGGTCCACTTGAAGCTCCACACTCAAGCGAGTGGGCTCTGGAGCCGGTGTGCTGCTCCGGGTCCTCGGCATGGGCTGCAAGGGGCAGAGCCGATGCTTCTAGAATGCTCGTGGAGTGAGGGCCTCCCGCTTCAGCCCTCACCCAGGGTAAGTCTGTCTGTCCTGCTTTGTCCTGGGGGTCACTTCAGTCACCTGAGCCCATCACCTCTCACCCAATACCTACTATCTCTTCCTCCCACGTGGGTACCATTCCTGTGAGAGCTCCTACCTCCTCGGTGTCTGCCCTTTACCCCTAAGGCTGGTCCTTGAACCAACCTGGATAAACTCCCTGATTCTGAAAAGCCTGGCTTCCTCGTGGCCCCAGAAGCTCCCCAAGGCAGACCCCTTTCTGGATCAAACTGCTGGACTTGTGAGTCAGGCCTGCCCGACAGCTCTGGGTGGTCTGGCCCCAGCATCTCCTGGCCCTCTGCCCTCACTCCAGGCCCCTTGGCCTTCCTCTTCGCCCCACATCTGGTCCTTCGCAGGAGCTGAGCCTCTGTGCTTGTGCTCTCCCCGAGTTGCCCCTTCTTATCAAGCACATCTCAGCTCACACGTTGCTTTTTCACAAAGACCTTCCCTGATGACCCCAGTCTCTGCCTCATCCTTCTTTTCAAGATCTCGCCAGAGTCCTTACCACTCACTGACGTGCTCATATTTATCTTCATTATCCTTTGTGTCTTTGTCTGTCTCTGGCCCTACAATTTAAGCTCTGTGAGAGCAGGACCTCACCTGCTCAGCCTCTGCTGCGTCTCAGCACCTGGGACATCACTTGGCCTGTGGAGCCGCCTAGCAAACTCTTAGGCAGTGAGTGAGTAGTAACCCCACCCTGGATGGAGGGGTGCGGGGCAGAGACCCTCCTGCTGCTCATTCCCCACCTTGGTCTCCACGTGGTCACCCCAGCTCATAGCCCCTGCCCCCCTGGGCCTGCCTAACACCTGCAGGTGTAGGTTGCACAGTGAAAAATCAATATGTTGCATTTTGTCCCCCAAACACCACTGTTCTCATTTTTAAAACAAAATTCAAGTATAGCAATAGAAGAATAAGACTTTTACTATATACTCACTTCTTCCACACATGGTTAAAATTCTCCCTTCTCACTTTTAAAACTTGACTTTTTGTGAATAAAGCAAAATCACTTTCCAAGGCATTCTCCATTCTCTCTCTTTCTGCCCTCTCCCCCGTCTTTCCCTTGGCTGAGCCCGAGGCCCCCCACGCAGGCCAGCGCTGGGACAGAGACCTGGGCAGGGAGCTGGGCAGTCAGGCGGAGGCACTGCTGGACCAGTGGGTGGGGCTCCAAGCTGGGTGCCAGGCTGGGTGCAAAATGCTGGGAAACTGAGTCCTGCCCCCGTGATGGCAGTAATGGGTGACAAGCTGGGCTGGCTTGAACAGTGAGAGAAAGAAGCTCCATGGCCCCACTAGAATGAGAGACTTAGCTGAAAACTGCAAGAAGGGGAGAAAGCCAGGCTGCCCTTAGGAAGCAGTGGCTCTGAGAAGAGCCCCTCTTGGGGGTCAAATCTCACACAGATGCTCCAAACACACAGCCTACACACCCAGGACCATAGCGACCATCAGCCCACATGCCCAGGACCATAGTGACCATCAGTCCACACACCTAGGACTGTAGTGACCATCAGCCCACACACCCAGGACCATAGTGACCATCATCCCACATGCCCAGGACCATAGTGACCATCAGTCCACACACCCAGGACCATAGTGACCATCAGCCCACACACCCAGGACCATAGTGACCATCATTCCACACACCCAGGACCATAGTGACCATCAGCCCACACACCCAGGACCATAGTGACCATCAGTCCACACACCCAGGACCATAGTGACCATCAGTCCACACACCCAGGACCATAGTGACCATCAGTCCACACACCCAGGACCGTAGTGACCATCAGTCCACACACCCAGGACCGTAGTGACCATCAGTCCACACACCCAGGACCGTAGTGACCCTGGTCTGGAGTAGAGAGTGAAGTGTAGACAGTGCACAGAGAGTGTCAAGGGAGCTGGAAACTAGATTCAGGAGCCATCAGATGAAATCTAATGCATCTATTATTCAATATAATTCTAATTCCTAACAATGATATAAACTTTGCATCCTCTGGGACATTTTCTTTACATTATCTTGCTTGATCCTATAGCAACCTCATATAGGAAGCAGAGCAAATAATATCATCCTCACTGTTGAGTAAATGGAAACTCCGTGTGGTTATGAAATTGACCACAGTGTCATACGTGTCATCAGATTCTCTTACAGGCTCAGGAGGTTCAACTGAATCTGAGAAACAGTTTTTTCTAAGTTTTCACTTTGAGTAACTTATATTAACCCAAAGTCCTTTCCATAAAGTTGTAATTATTTATTTTATAAAAAGAATCTTAATTTATTAAAAGAATATGATATGACTTGTTTAAATAGCAAACTCCTTTCAGTTCAGTTCAGTTCAGTCACTCGGTTGTGTCCAGCTCTTTGCAACCCCATGAACCACAGCATGCCAGGCCTCCCTGTCCCTCACCAACTCCCAGAGTCCACCCAAACCCATGTCCATCGAGTCGGTGATGCCATCCAACCATCTCATCCTCTGGCGTCCCCTTCTTCTCCTGCCCTCAATCTTTCCCAGCATCAGGGTCTTTTCCAATGAGGCAGTTCTTCGCATCAGGTGGCCAAAGTATTGGAGCTTTGGCTTCAACATCAGTCCTTCCAATGAACACCCAGGACTGATCTCCTTTAGGATGGACTGGTTGGATCTCCTTGCAGTCCAAGGGACTCTCAAGAGTCTTCTCCAACACCACAGTTCAAGAGCATCAATTCTTCTGCGCTCAGCTTTCTTTATAGTCCAACTCTCACATCCATACATGACCACTGGAAAAACCATAGCCTTGACTAGACGGACTTTTGTTGGCAAAGTATTGTCTCTGCTTTTTAATATGCTGTCTAGGTTGGTCATAGCTTTCCTTCCAAGGAGTAAGCGTCTTTTAATTTCATGGCTGCAATCACCATCTGCAGTGACTTTGGAGCCCAGAAAAATAAAGTCAGCCACTGTTTCCACTGTTTCCCCATCTATTTGCCATGACGTGATGGGACTGGATGTCATGATGTATGTACACTGGCACATTTGAATGATCAGATTTATTGTGTGATTTATATAAGCAGACTGAAATGCAGAAGGAAACCCCAGAAATCAACAAAAAAAAAAGGCAAACAAAATAAAATGGACTAAACCTTTTACTAGCTGAGTCATGGAAAAGGAAGCCCAGAAGCCAAGCAAACGTCTACTTGAGAAGAAAAGCTAGTCCCCCTCTCCTCGTCCTCCTGGACTCATGGCTGCCCAGCCAGGGACCACGTTTCCCTGGCTGTGCCATCTAAGGATGCACCGAGATTTTGCCAGTGGAACATTAGCAAGGAATGTGTGCAGCTTCTGCCTTGTTTGCCAATAAGAAAATTTCTTTCCCAGAAATTCTCTAATGTTTTTCCAAAAGTTAGCATGTGGCAACTGCCCAACTTCAGCCATTGGGACGAGGAGGATGACCTAAGTGATGGCAACGTGACAACGGGGAGGACCCCTAACTAAGCGAGGGGCAGGGCCCCCAGCCCCACTAGCCTGACTGCCAACACGAGGTGGTGATGCAAGAGAGAGTAACTGGACCCGGGCCTTTCTGTTCCATCAGCTTAACTTCACCCTGAATAACACAAAGTTCGACCCAACTAGTGGTCTGGGAAATTCAGACTAAAAGGAGATGCCATCTCATACCCTAAAGTTAGCGACATTTTAAAAGTCAGGTGATATTAAAAATTGGCAAGACTCTGGGAAATAGGAAACCCACGTATAGTTCTGCCAGGAGCATAAATTGGTACAACCATTCAGAGCACAATCTGTCAATATTATTGATGTGGACAATGAGCACCTCTACAGCCTTCATTTCCCTTCTAGGGACAGTAAACTTACATACGGAGACCATCTGTGTGGCGGTTCCAACCTCACTTTTATTAGAAAAATTGAAAACAGTCTGGAAGTCCAGGAATAAGGGGATAGATAAGTTGTGATACTTTCACACAATTGAGCACAATCAAATTTTAAAATGGATACACTGCATCTACGTGCATCAGCATGAATAAATTTCAAAAACATAGAATACCGGAGAGAAAAACAAGTTGAAGAATATGTACAATATGATAGCACTTGGTAAAACTGAGAGTATGCAAAGCATAACAGTGTATTCCTTTGACTATGTATTTGTGGTAAGAATATAAAAGTGTAATGGAAGAATACTTACCAGATTCTTGATGTGGTTGTCTCTGGAGAAGGAAGGTAAGATGGATCTGTGGAGAGAAACAAGGAGGTTTCAACATTGTTCACAGTGTTTTATTTCTTATATGAAAAGATGTCATGCAAAAATAACTTTTGAACTTTTAAACAACATAAAAATTAAAATTCTACATCTAATTTTCAGGATTATGCTTTTTGCACAAAGGATCCTGCATGTGTGTCTTGCTGGTGATGAAAAAATAGAGCATCTCCCAGGAAGAGCCACCCAGAGGTCAGGCTTTATTTGGCTTTTGAGAATACCTGGTTCATTTGGGCCTTTTACTTAGTGCATCACTCAGAAGCTAGTGTCCTCAAATCATACCTGACATTCCCTGTGCAATACAAGGGCTTCCTGGGTCACTCAGCTGGTAGAGAATTCGCCTACAATGCAGGAGACCCTGGTTTGATTCTTGGGTCGGGAAGATCCCCTGGAGAAGGGATAAGCTACCCACTCCTGTATTCTTGGGCTTCCCTGGTGGTCGTGTACTGATGTGAAAGTTGGACCATAAAGAAAGCTGAGCACCGAAGAACTGATGCTTTTGAACTGTGGTGTTGGAGAGGACTCTTGAGAGTCCCTTGGACTGCAAAGAGATCAAAACAGTCAATCCTAAAGGAAATCAGTTCTGAATATTCATCGGAAGCACTGATGCTGACGCTGAAGCTCCAGTACTTTGGCCACCTGATGCGAATAGCTGACTCGCTGGAAAAGACCCTGATGCTGGGAAAGATTGAAGGCGGGAGGAGAAGGGGACGACAGAGGATGAGATGGTTGGATGGCATCAGAGACTCAATGGACATGAGTTTGAGCAAGCTCCGGGTGTTGGTAATGGACAGGAAAGCCTGGAGTGCTGCAGTCCATGGGGTCGCGAAGAGTTGGACACAACTGAGCAACTGAACTGAATTAATGCAATAAGAAGCTTCCGGCCTCTTTTCCAAGAAGATAACATCTTTCACAGCTGCCAGAACACCTACATTTACCTCTAAACTACTGTAGTCAGCACAAGTTTGATTCCCCTTTGTGTAAAAATAAACCTGGTTTAAAGGTTTAAACTTGAGGCTCCATGTGGTTTGAACTGGCCTCTGCACCCATAACCCCCAGGAAATGGGAATCACATCCTCTGACCTACACTGGGATGAGATGGGTGGTGGGGAGGGTGTTTGCCTTTCATTCTGTCATTAATATTTTGGGCTTTTGATCTTCTAACCGTAGTACCAAGTGACAAAGATGACTTATTTCTCGTTAATCACACACAAATCAATCCTTGGAATGATTATTGTCAAATAATTTTCCTTTTTTCTGATAAAAGGTAAAACATATTACTGCAGAAAAGAAGATAAAATCATCCATTCATAATTTCATGACCATTAATAGTTCGGTGAATAACTTTTCAGATTATTTTATTTTTTCTAAAATAATATTAAGCTATATATACACCAGTTTAGCCATTTCACTTAAGATTCTATCATTAACTTATTTCCATGTCATTACATTTTCTTCACAGGTGCATTTTTATAGTCGTATAGCATTATATAGGGCTTCCCCAGTGGCTCAGAATTAAAGGAGCAGCCTGCAGTGCAGGAGACGTGGGTTTGATCCCTGGGTCTGGAAGATCCCCTGCAGGAGGGCATGGCAACTCACTCCAGTATGCTTTCCTGGAGAATCCCACAGAGAGAGGAGCCTGGCGGGCTACAGTCCATAGGGTTGCAAAGAGTCAGACACGACTCAAGCAACTTAGTATACATACATGCACAGCATTATAACCTTTCCTGAATATCAGTTTATTTCAGGAATAAACAATCTACAGGCTGAACTCTGCTCAAGGCCTATTTCCTGGAGAACCCAACCTGTGAAGCTGGTATCACAAGTGGGCTGACAAAGAGAACATGGGGTGTTGGAACTGGTTCACTTGCTACCTGGCTGGCAAAGACCATCCCCTCACTGGTGGTAAATTAAGCACCAACAGCCCTTGCCACAAAGTGGCTCTCAATAGTGGACTGACCAGTGTCTCCAAAGGTTTGTGTCCAGCTAGAATTTCAGAACAGGACCTTGTTTAAAAATAGTGTCTTTGCAGATGGAATTAGCTAAGGACCTCAAAATAAGATTTGGGATTGGCCTTAAATCCGGTGATTAGAGTCCTTGCCAAGGGGGAGAGGGGGAACACAATGACAGACAGACATAAGGAAGAAGGCATGTGAAGATGGAGGCAGAGGCTGGAGTCGTGCAGCCAGAGGCAGGGACGCCAGGAGCCACGAGAAACAGGGAGAGGTGAGGGAGGGTCTTCCCCAAGCCCCTGGTGGAAGCACGGTCTGCTGACACCTTGATTTCAGACTGCTGGCCTCCAGTAGCGTGAGATAATACACATTTGTTGCGTAAGCCTCCCAGTTTGTCATGGCTGCCCAGGGAAACTAATCTCGTTGTGAAAACTTTGCCAGTGACGATGGAGACTGTGAAGGTGCCAGATGTGTGACAAGTTCCGGGGAAACAGCAACTGAAATAATGGAATTCAGTAGCTGAGATCAGCTGACCCTCTAAAAAAGGTCATGAAAACCTGCAAGCAATTTACAGTGATTGAGAGTCAGAGAAGCCAGAGGACATCTTTACAGCAACAGTGAGGGTCCCACCTCCCAGAGGGAGAAGGCACAGGAAGACAACCACCAGGCACAGGACCTAACCGCCAGACCAGCAGAGTCCAAGAAGGGGAAAGGTCCCGCCAAGGACTTCTAGTGCCCCAGACCCTCTGGGCCTGCAGAAGCGAGCCCATCCCCCCATGAAGGGCAGCGCCCCACCCCACCCCGCTTGCAGGGAGGGCAGAGACCTCCACCCACAAGACACGAGTGCCCTCAGACCCCACCGCCACCTCCTGACCCCTCATCCTGTAACTGTGACTGTGTTTCCGCATATCTCAGCCCTGAGGATACAGCGTGAACCTGCATCCCTCACCAGCCTGTGGTTTCACGGGACCACGGCTCCTGGTAGCCACCCCTGAGGGACTCCCTACAAACCTCCCTCCAGGGGCTCGGTCTCCATCAGGGAAACGCTACCTAAGACAGTGCGCACTGGTCCATGGAATCTGGGTACTCGCACACCTCTTCACGCTTTTGAGTAAGTTTCCATGTGTTAAAAAAGGAAACAGGGAGGTGAGTGTGGTGAAACTGACACCTGTGAATCCATCCGGCAGATGGACAGTTTCAGGGGCCCCACAGCCAACACCTGCACCCTCTGTGCTACAGGTCAGTTTATCAGTGAACTGAAGAACACCTGACCTGTAAGAGCTCTGTGCGCGCCTACAATTTGCTGATTGAAAGCCTGCACGCATGCCTGCTAAGTCGCTCATTCGGGTCCGACTCTTTGCGACCCCATGGACTGTAGCCCGCCAGTCTCCTCTGTCCATGGGATTCTCCAGGCAAGAATACTGGAGTGGGTTGCCATGCCCTCCTCCAAGGGATCTTCCCGACTCAGTAACTGAACCTGCATCTCCTGTAACTCCTGCATTGCAGGCGGATTCTTTACCACTGAGCCACTGGGGAAGCCCGGTTGAAAGCCTGCTTGACACTAAAAGCAGGCTTTGCGCACCAGAACCCTCTTCTTGCATGTCAGAAACAAAGGGCTCTCAGGAGAGTTCAGGTTTACAAAGGCACATTCATGCTTGGAGATTTACGGGCTTAGCTTTTTCAATTAGGTCATCTCTCATCTCTAGGTGGTAGATCAGGAGCAGTGAGAACATGCAGGTGAGGTCATGGAACATTTATCAGGACTGATGACAGTTTCTGGGGTCCCTGGGAACCACTTCAAGGGAGGCCCTGGATTTCAAATCCATTCGATATGCGTCTTCCCTGTGAGATGATCTGGGGCTGGAGGGAGAGTTAAATCATTCCTTAACACAGCAGAAAACAAATTCTCACGGTGCTGTGACCCCGGGGAGAACTAGCAGGGAGACTTCTATCTCAAGCTGAAAGGCTCTGGCAACACTGAAGTCCAGTTAAGAAAGTTCAGAGGTGTTGGCATGAAAGAAACCTAAGACCTAAGGCAAACTGATTTTGTTCTGTAAAACCACCAAGAAGGTAAAAAAACAACCCAGAGGATGGGAGAAAATAATTCCAAATCCCTTATCTGATGAGGGACTGGTATTCAGAATACACAAAGAACTCTTGGAACTCAATAATAAAAAAATATTGTTGAACATCTTGTTCAACATCCTTTGCCTCTAATAAAATGCAGATCAAACCCATTAGGATGCAAAGTTCAGGAAAGATAATTACAAGTGTCCATGAGGAGGGGAGAAATTAGGAACCTGTACACCACCACTAAAAACGTAAATTAGTGCAGCTGTTCAGGGAAAGGTTTCAGTTCTTCAAAAGTTTAAAGATAGAGCTATCATACGACCCAGCAACCCTTCATTGAATATGCAATCAAGAGAAATGTAGCATCTGTCCACACAAAAATCTACACACAGTGTTCACAGTAGCCCCGAAAGTGAAACCAACCAAAGTGTCTATCAACCAATGAATGGATAAACAACATGTGGTCCATCCGTACAACGGAACATTATTTAACCACAAAAATGTGAAGCTACTCCATTATTCTTGCCTGGAGAATCCCAGGGAAGGGGGAGCCTGGTGGGCTGGCGTCTATGGGGTCGCACAGAGTCGGACACGACTGAAGCGACTTAGCAGCAGCAGTAGCAGCATGGATACATGCTACGGCATGTGTGAGCCTTGACAAATGAAGGCAGAAGCGAAAGACAACATATCGCAGGATTCCATGTCTAGGAAACGTCCAGAACCTAATGAGACTGAAAGCAGATTTGTGGTTGCCATGGATTGAGAGATGATTGATGTGAGAGACGGCTAGTGAGTAGGGGATTCTTCTGAAGTGATGAAAAATGGTCTAAATTTATATTGTGGTGATGGTTGCACAATTCTTACAGTCTATTAAAGCCACTGAATTGAATTGTACACTTTAAATGGGTGAATTTTTTGGTATATGAATTATATCTCAATAAAAATATTTAAAAATTTTTCATGGGCTTCATTTCATCCATTTCGTCTCTTGGGTGGGAAGGAGCTACTCAGTGTTAGTCCTGGGAAAGCTTACGTGTCATTTGACAGCTGAGCTGTCTCTTATGTCCTCAGCGCATATTTTCCATTCAGCCTAGAGCTGCATGTGTATGGGAAGTTAATGTGAAAAACCCTCACTCCAGTATTCTTGCCTGGAAAAGTCCATGAACAGAGGAGCCTGGTGGGCTGCAGTCCATGGGGTTACATGACTGAGCACGCGTGCATGAGGGTGGAGGGAGATGGGTTGGTAGCAATAAACTGGTAGAACTAAAAAAAAAAAAAAAAAAAAAAAAAGAAAAACCCTTGCCAGGGCTGTCTGGTAGCTTTGCTTTAGCAGGAACTCCTCCTATGGATCTGCTTCTTTTCCATTCTATGTTCCTGGCGTCTGTGCGGTAGGTCACATTATTTTTCAGCAGATATCCCCTCTTGCCTCCAAGTCTGTCCTACCTTGCTCCTTCCCCACGCCAGGAGAAGTGTATTTCCCGGGGAACTGGGTTTGGTTGGCTGGTTTGCTGCGGCTAATTGAGTGCAGGAAGCAGTGGCTCCTGCTCATCTCAAGTAGGTGTTTGAAGAATCACAGGGATTTCCCGCTGGCCCTCTGACGACTACGCCTTCCAGGCAGTGTCTCCCTCAGCCCGAGTCCATCAGATGGAGGTTGTGGGGCAGAACGGAAGCCAACAGAAGCCTGAGCAGAGCTACCTGACTGCCCATGACTCCAAGGGAGAAATAAGTGCTGTAAGTTGCCGATGTTTTTCTTACACAGCGTTATCACAGTGAAACTTGACTGATACAATCATTACTTTATTCACTCAGAAAACGTTTTTAGAGCACTGCCATGCGTTGGATTTTGTGGGTTTTTTTTTTTTTTTAATGAACAAGACCATCTTTTCTCTTTGCATCTAAAAGGTAAAATGGAAAAAGACACCAACAAAATACAAAATATGTGGTCAGCGATACAAGAAATACAAAATACAAGGGCTGTAGTGCACAAAGAGATAATTTCTGATTCAGAGGAATCACAGAACGTCTAGAAGGAACGAACATTTCCATAATCAGTTACTTCAGGAGAAGAAAGCCCAGTCGTATAGAAATCATGCTCCTCCCTGGAGCTACTGCAATCGAAGACCAGCTGGAATTCTCAAGATTTCCCCAGAGGTGCCCTTTGCCCCGGCTGCAAAGTGGACAAGCCTCTGGCGCTGACATCGTTCTCTGAGCAGGAGGAAGTGGGCAGGGAGATCCTGAACTGACCGGAGCGACCCCGTGGTGACAGCTTTAGTCGAAACTGACTACAGTTTCTAGATTTGGGAAGAATGGGGGGCTCAGATAGACTTGAGTTTTAATTATAGGAAAATATAGGCAGTTAGGTTTCTGGGCCCTGAGTATCACACTGCACACAGGAAGGGAACCGCTCCGCCAAACGAGCGTAATCTCAGAGAGCCAGGGGCTTGGGTTCCTGGCCAGATGTCTTGCCCCCTTAGATAACTATTCCATTTTATCCCATTTGCTACAAAAAAGCTGACAAGTTTTCCATATGCAGCGCGATGACCAAGTGCCAAGGAGAAACATCAAACCCCAAAGAAAAATCAACACCCTTGCTTTTTTCTATGTCGAAGCCTCGCTTTGGAAATGAGGAATTTCCTCCCAAACATCTCTACCCACATACTCCGCTTTTTGAAAAAGAAAACCTGAATGCACCTTTACCACCATATGCTGAAACAGACCACACACACCCAGTGAAATTACACAGACGTTTTTGACCGTCTGAAGTTTGACTTCAGAACATTTTCATGAAATCAAAATAATAGGAAAGCATGTTCTGCAATTTCTTTCAGTTGATTTTAGGAGAATCTCTAGGTCTCCAGGAGGTTTCAGTACAATCCTGCATTAACGGGTTTAGGAGATCGATTTTGGCCTCTGCAGCAGCTCCTGTGGGGGCCCCGGGTGGCCCTGGGTCTGCTCTGGGCTGCACCAGGAGTTCCCTTGGGCTCCAGCCAGCCCCCTCCTGCCTCCCGAGCTCATTCCTCATCTTTAAAAGGTGTGGGCTCTGGGTGACCTCTGAGCCCTTTCCAGCTGCCACATTCTTTGATTCCACTTTTTTTTTCCCATAAAATTTTTAGATTCATAGCTGGACAATTGAATTCTGCAGACTGAAAACTACTTTTCTCCTAATAATGTATGTTTTGATCAAAGTCCAGTGGAGCTAATTTTATTCATCTTCCTACAGGTTGATTCAGAACTTATCTTTATAGTTAAACACACACAAACGGGGTGTTAGTGCTGGAGGAACCATGCCATCCTCTGCAAACTTGCCCCTTGGATCAGTTAACTCCACCTCGTAGGTTACAGGTGACTGTAAGTCACTCAGTAAGGAAAAGTCTTCCCCTCTGAGAAGAGAGGGTCAGCAGAATTTTCCATCAGGAAGAGAAAGTGAAAGTGAAAGTCGCTCAGTGGTGTCTGACTCTTTGTGACCCCATGGCCTATACAGTCCATGGAATTCTCCAGGCCAGAATCCTGGAGTGGGTAGCCTTTCCCTTCTCCAGGGGATCTTCCTAATCCAGGTATCGAACCCAGGCCTCCCGCATTGCAGGCGGATTCTTTACTAGCTGAGCCTCAAGGAAGTCCGGGGGGTCAGGAAGAGAAGCAGTAACATTTCAGAAGAGAAGTACAGACTACTACCTAATCCTTTTATTCCCACAGAGCTTTACAGGCAGATTCAAAGGTAGGGTTGAGTTTGGGGCAGGTAACAGTATTGGTGGCCTTCCCTAGTGGCCCAGTGGTAAAGAAGTCACTTGCCAATGCAGGAGACACTGGTTCCAGAAGATCCCCTGGAGAAGGAAATGGCAACCCTCTCCGGTATTCTTGCCTGGGAAATCCCATGGGTAGAGGAGCCTGGTGGGCTACAGTCAATAGGATTGCAAAGACTAGGATGTGACTTAGCGACTAAAAAATAACAGCATTGGTAGTCTATGTTCGGGTACAATTTTCTTGAACACTTACTGTGTGCCAGACACTGTCCTGAAAACATCCCGTGAATCAACTAATCCTCAAAATAACCTCACAAAGTAATATTCTTACAGATGAAAACACAGACAGGGTAGGTAAGTTGTCTCCGATTGCAGGGTAAATGGCAGGGCTCAGATTCGAATCTAGACAGAGCCCAGCCCAGTGAACAGAAAACTCTGTCCCTGGAGCTCAAGGATGAACTTGGAGACAAACTCAAACCACGGGGTGGGGCTGATGTTTGGAATTGTAGGGGGCAGGGTGGGGTGACTGTATTTAACCTTCTTTCTTCATCTGCCTTGAGGGAATTTAAATTGCTGCAACACAATGTCAAAGGGAAAAGACAAGATTAACATTTAGATGCTGACTTTCCAAGTAGGCTATTTCAATCATAAGACATGCTGATCCGATATGAGGGGAAGGAAGCTGGATTCACGCCTGGCTGGTGTCCAGCCCAGCGTCCACCTGGGGGCGGGGACAATCAGGAAGAAACAAGAATAACCCTCTGGACTTCTCCGGAGTGAAGTGGGGATGACACGGCCAACAGAGGCACCTGTGTGTCTGGTGGATGTTGGAAATCCACATCGGGGGCAGGAGGGGGTGGGGATCTGGGTGTCCCAGCACTAATCAAAGGGCAGAGCGCGTGTCCAGGCAGAGAGGGTCTGGTGTGGACTGCTGGGGCGGGGAAGGGGAGTTGAGAGCCAGCAGGAGAGCTGGGGCAAAGCCTGGAACAGGGGACAGGATGGAAGATGAGACCGCGGCCTGGAGAAGCCACACCTGAATGGACTCCCAGGAAGAGGCTCTAGGTCCTCCTGAGCTGAGAGGCAGCGAGGTCAGTGGGAGCCGCTCCCCCCGGGGGGCAAGAGGGAGCACTCCCCCTCTCGCCTGGGACCACAGAGCACAGCCTGGATCAGAGGCCCCCGTGCTCCCCCATCAGAGACAGGAAGCCCCGCTCCCTCCCAGGGCAGCTGGATGGGGTTTGGAGACCCACAAATCAGAGTCTAGGCAGCTACCCCCCACCAAACTGCATCATCAACAGGCTGTTTAAATTATTGGATCAAACCCAGTGTACAAAGCTGGAGTAAATGTGCTTGCTTTATCTCCAGAGCGAGACAGGTAGAGGTGGCCAGCTCATGCAGAAGTCCAGGGAAATCTATAAACAGATGGAAGAAACTACACTTTATCTGCCCATGTGAGCCATGGTTTTTTCTTTTGAGCCATGCACTGCATGTAAACAGGTGACCACAGTGAAGCGTGGGGAGTATTGAACGGGAGTAACGGGACAGGTGGCTGCCTGTCCGACACTGCTTGAGCTCTGAGCATCCGTTAACTCCTTCAAGGCTTAGACAATCCTTTGAGGTGATGCTGTTTTTACTTTCATGTTTGCAGGTGAGGAGACGGAGACACCCAGGTGATGCAACAGGTGATGGCACATCTGACCCGCTGCGGGGCTGGGACTGAGTGCAGACAGCCTGGGACACAAGCCCGTGCGGCTCCGCCCTGGTGACACTGCATGGACACAAAGTGTGACAAAGAGAGGACCTGCCCCACTCTGCCTGCCTGACCCGCAGGCTTCCAGGGGATGTGCCCTGGGCTTGGCCTTGAGCTGAGGAAGGGAAGCCAGGTGGGTGAAAACAGGAAAGACTCTTGAGGGAACTTGCATTCAGGGAAGGGCCGTCTGCAGACCCCTTATCATGCTAAAGGGGTAAGTCCAGAAGCCTCTGGAGTATCTGTGAATATCCTAATATACGCTGCACAATGGTCGGCTTTATACTGAAGATTTCTTCTCCTTCTGACCACGAAAACAGAGCTTCCTGAGACCTCCACGCTGTGACTTCACTTTCACCATCACCCTAAGTTCTTTCTTTCTTGATCCCTTTGCAGAAGGAGTTTTTCCTGCTTCCCGCGAGTGAGGTATGAAGACCCAAGGAGCAGGAAGAAGAGAAGCACAGCTTCCTGGGATGTGAGCATCCGCCAGGCTCGCCACCAGCCAGACGACAGCGATTCACATTCAAGCCCCAGCAGAGTGGCCCCAACAGCACCAGAAAAGTGAGACGAGGGGCCATGTGAGCCCCCTGTGTCCCTGCTGTGACCTGTTGAAAGGACTCAGGTCCCCCCTGAACACAAGTGGAGAGCCTGGGAACAAACGGGACCAGAGAAGAACTCTCGGCATGTGGACATTGTCTTGACCTAGAAACCATCCGGGAGTCATTCTGTCTTAGAGTACTCTCCTACATGCTTATTGCCCAGTTGCATTTCTTATTTTTTGGATTTTCATTGTATGCTTTTTGTCTTTTTTTAAATTGAATATTCATCTTTTTAAACACTCGGCTTTTTAATATTCTTAGAATATTAACCAATATATGATGTGAATGTTTTGCTCAGTTTGTTATTAACCTCTTAAACAAAAAGTGTTTTATATTAAAAAGTTTAAAAAATTCATGTGGTTAAATCTGCACATTTTCTGTTATGATTTCTGCATCTGTCTAAAAAAGTTCTTTCTATCCTAGTTCAGAAGAGAAGCCATATATATATATATATATATATATATATATATATATATATATATATATATATGTATATTTTATGTCTGCTTCCTGGCTCCCTTACAGCTTAAATGTGAAGATCCAGGTTCTGAGTCCTGTGAAGGTACAATAGAATTCTGGTTCTGCCCATCACCGGCTGTAAGGATTTCCCTTCCTCTGTTTCCTCAGGTATAAACCAGGCACTGCAATGAGAAGGGTGTGCTCCCATCATGCAGATGGGAAAACTGATATTCAGAGGGGAGACTGCTTGTGCAGAGGCGCCCAGTAAATGAAGCTGGGATTGGACATCAGTTATCCTGTGGTCTTACCAATTACACTTACACGAAACACCATGGTTTTACTTTTGTTATATTACTGAAGACATTTATTGTCAGACTTTATTTTTTTGGGCTCCAAAATCACTGCTGATGGTGATTTCAGCCATGAAATTAAAAGATGCTTACTCCTTGAAAGGAAGGTTATGGCCAACCTAGATAGCATATTTAAAAGCAGAGACATTACTTTGCCAACAAAAGTCCGTCTAGTCAAGGCTATGGTTTTCCCAGTGGTCATGTATGGATGTGAGAGTTGGACAGTGAAGAAAGCTGAGTGCTGCAGAATTGATGCTCTTGAACTGTGGTGTTGGAGAAGACTCTTGAGAGTCCCTTGGACTGCAAGGAGATCCAATCAATCCATCCTAAAGGAGATCAATCCTGGGTGTTCATTGGAAGGACTGATGTTGAAGCTGAAACTCCAATACTTTGGCCACCTCATGCGAAGAGTTGACTCATTGGAAAAGACCCTGATGCTGGGTAGGATTGGGGGCAGGAGGAGAAGGGGACGACAGAGGATGAGATGGTTGGATGGCATCACTGACTCGATGGACATGGGTTTGGGTAGACTCCGGGAGATGGTGATGGACAGAGAGGCCTGGTGTGCTGCAATTTACGGGGTCGCAAAGAGTCAGACATAACTGAGCGACTGAACTGAACTGAGTTGCAGCTATCTTCAAAAGTGAGGCTGCAGTTTTCCTTGCGGACGTGTCTCCTAACCCTGGTGTTTGAACCACATGTAGGTTCTGGCAGTGTCTCCTGAGGCCTTAGTTATCATCTTTGACCGGCCAGCTTCAAATGGTCTCGGTACACAGACCCTCTGGAGAGACCTACAAAGGCCCGGGGGCCAGGCGGCGAGTAGAGCAGATCTTCTGTTTAGTTAAGGGCTCTAAGTATGTTCTCCGCTGCGTCAGGAATGAAACAAATGCATGTAAACAGGTGATAAGAAGATTCCACTCCCCCAGGGTTGCTCGAAGCAAGACCTGTTTGGAGACGATGTGGGTTCATTCAGAGCCTGTTTCCAAGTTCTCATTTAATTTGATTACGGACAGATGGAAGATCAGAACGGCTGCGTAACCTCTCCAGTGATGCAGAGGGAAAGAATGTTCAAGTGACAGAACCGCAAGTCACCAGCCTGGCTTGACTCACACGGGGAAAAATTCCATTAACTGAGTTACAAACCCTAACTTTCTCATCTTTCATGCTCAGTCGTGTCCGACTCTTTGCAACACCATGGACTATAGCCCACCAGGCTCCTCTGTCCATGGGATTCTCCAGGCAAGAATACTGGAGTGGGTTGCCATTTCCTCCTCCAGGGGATATTCCCCACCCAGGGACCGAATCCGCATCTCCTGGGTCTCGTGTACAGGCAGGCAGATTCGTTACCACTGTGCCACCTGGGAAGCATGTCTCAGCTTCGTGTCTGTTCAAATTAATATTGCTCCACGTGGCCAACTCCTGCAACGGTGCTAATTATTACATGACTAATATCCTTTTTGTCTTTACAAAGTTATTTTTAAAGTATTCATATCGATGTAATGTTTCTAACAGTCAAAAACAAGGACTTTCATTATCTGGTCATGAGCAGAGGGGAGGGGCTTTTCTCCACATAACAGAGGGCTTGGTGTCTGAGAAACGTGTTCCTCGTGGTGATGGGGGAAGGAAAGGCTATTTCTGTCACTGAAGGTTCAGCCACATCTTCACCTCAGTCAGTGACCTGCAAATTCCATGCTGAGGCCAGACTCCAGCCCCTTCCCGGAGACCCTCCTCCCAGGCAGTGGTGCAAACGGTCCTGAGATCCTTGCTCAGATCTGCTACTTGACTCACAGAGAAGCTGAGAGAATTCTTTACTAGTCTCTCCTAATCTCCACTTGCATAGTGCAAATGATTAAATCAAACTGCTGAGAGTGTCAGCCTCACAAGCCACAGTCAGAATAAACAGGAAAACTTCTGTATAGTGTTTCAAGACTCTTTGACATCCCTTGGACTGCAGCACATCAGGCCCCGCTGTTCATGGGATTCTCCAGGCAAGAATACCGGAGTGGGTTGCTGTTCCCTTCTCCAGGGCATCTTCCCAACCCAGGGATCGAATCCAGGTCTTCTGCATTTCAGGCAGATTCATTACCATCTGAGCCACTAGGGCAGCCCTTGAAATATTCAAGTTACCTTTAAATGATGAAAACATGTGCCTAACATGTAAAAATACAGAAAAGGAAGGCAGTTACAGAGATGTCAAAGGTGACCCGTAATCTCACCACCTCCAGACAACCACATGCTGTTTTTCCCCAGTGTAATTATTTCATTCTTTCTCCCGCTTTCTCCTCTATTTGTCCCCTTCGTTCCCTCTCTCATCCAGAGGTCGTCTCATTCACCTTCCCTAATAGATGAGACAGGGGGGTGAAAAGGGCAACAAGTACCATGGGCTCCACACGCCTGGCCTTGGAGCTCCACACACCACGTGCTCTTGGCCCCAGGGACCTAGAATCTTGATCAGCTTCCTTGTAAATTTCCCACAACTATCTCAGTAGAGGTTAGAGGACACCCATCTGTGAGCAGGGAGGGAAAAGACCCTGATGCTGGCAAAGAGTGAAGGCGGGAGGGGAAGGGGACAACAGAGGATGAGCTGACTGACTCAATGGACATGAGTTTGAGTAGGCTCCACGAGTTGGTGATGGACAGGGAAAACTGGCGTGCTGCAGTCCATGGGGTCACAAAGAGTCTGACACGACTGAGCGACTGAACTGAACTGAACACATAGACACAGAAGGGCTGACTTTTCCGTGGTTCCTTGGCCCTGGCTGAGCTCTGTAAGTCCTCAGTGTTACCCCCAACCCCCTGGCCACCTCTCCAGGGGCTCTTACGCTGCCCTATCTAGACAGGTTTAAATTTCCCTTTAAGCCGTCCCTGGTGGGGCAGAGACAGGCAGGGTCACCAAGGATTCTGTTTGCTCACCAGTAATCCCAGCTTTCCTGCAGTTAAGCAGGGCTGTGTGACTGGTTCCCTCTTTCCTTGCGGACAAGGAGGCCTTCCATCCAGACGGTGCAGCTATGAGACAGAATCTGAGGGATCACGTGTCGCAAAACTCTTGCTGACTCATGTGAGGCATGTCACGTGACAGAGAGGACTGAATGTTTGTTTAAGCCTTTAAAATTTCGGTTTATTACTGCAGGACAATCCAGCATATTCTGACTCATACAGTTGGACGGATTCTCTCAGCTGGCGCTATACTTTGATCTTTTTGTATTTTTAAAAACAAAGACTTGATCATAGTATTTCCTTGTTTAAAAATTACCTAAATGGTGAGGTCCAAACGCTTTACCCCAGCAGCCTATCTGGTTCACTTTATCCTCGTGGGCTGATCTCCTGGTGTTCTGTCCCCCAAGCTAGAACCTAAATTATAGTCACACTGACTCCTAAGTCTTTCCCTGAGTTTCCATTTCCTGAGTGGGCTTTAGTCGCTAGGAGTGTCTGACTCTTGCAACCCCATGGACTGTAGTCTGCCAGGCCCCTCTGTTCATGGGATTCTCCAGGCAAGAATACTGGAGCAGGTTGCCATTCCCTTCTCCAGGGGATCTTTCCAACCCAGGGATAGAACCAGCGTCTCTCACATCTCCTGTATTGGCAGGGTTCTTAATCTCCTGGGCTACCAGGGAAGCCATACCTTTCTGGCACATCTCAGTCCTTTAAATGCCATCAGGCCTTTGTTCACGCTGTTTCCTTTGCTTGGTTGACACTGCGTTTCTCACTTAGCATATTGTTACATATCCTATAAGACTCAATTCAAATATGACATCTGTGATGTTGAAGCCAGCTCCAAAACGTCAGCTCCCTTGCCAAGTTGCCACAGTGCTGCGTAAGTTCTTTTCTTCGGAAAATCTCCTACCGCTTGATTTATTTGTAGGTCCACTTTGGGTTCTTAAAGGTGGTGTTATCCCTTATTCTTACCTAGCACAAGGGTAGTTACATAGGCGTGCATATACATTCTCTATAGAACTTAGTGTTGTGGCCACAGCAGCAGTTCAGGAGCAGAATTTATGGTTTCTGTCAGTCTACGCTGCCTAGTCTTTGGTGTGTAAAACTGATGTTTCTCAAGCAGAATGTTATGTAAAGCAGCTTAAGGTAAGTCCTCTGGGAAGGGCCTGAGACGGAGTCATAGGGAGACTCTGAGTTCACCTCCTCCCTTGGACACATGGAATCCACCCTACACCGACACATAGACCTCAGGTCTAAAGACATACACAGACTGAATGTGAGGGGATGGAAAAAGATATTTCATGCAAAGAGGAAAGGAAAGAAAGCAATACTCCTGTAAGACAAAACAGACTTTCAAAAGTCAATCCAGGATGATGGTGCCTCACGCAGGCTTTCCTAAGGCTCGGGAGTTGTCACATCCACGCAGGACCCAGGACCCCAGGGCCTCATCACTGGCGACAGGAAGGTTAAGTCAGCTGGTCCCCAGAAACGCAGCATCTTCTCCTGGCCTGGTCACTTGTCAGTACCTGGGCACCCTCTGAGAGCCTGCAGCTCAGACTGCTGGTGTTGCCAGCTCTCCCTAGGCCCCCTATGGCTGCCCCAGCCCCTGGCCGCTCCTCTGAGGACCCCGCTGAGCTGCACTTTTCCATTGGCTTCACTGGGGGTGGCGGGGCCGTCCAGACCCAAGAGTCAGTTGCCGGCTCGGCCTGCAGGGCATGCAGCTTGCTGCTACCTTGCACCTCTGTTGCAAGTGTATGTTGAGAAAACAATTTCATTGCATTTAAACCCTTTAAAGAAAAATCCGAGATGTCATTTGTGCTTGAAACACAACACCCCTTATACGGGTGTTATCCCCTGGGCAGCCGCTAACCTCACAGGCTGTGAACACTTGAAATGGGGCTGGTCAGAACTGAGAGTGCTGTGAAGTAAAATACATCTCAGATTTCAAAGACTTAGTACAAAAAAAAAAATTAGAATTTAAAATGTTCGTGGGCTTCCCTGGTGGTCTAGTGGTTAAGAATTTGCCTTGCAATACAGAGGACATGGGTTTGATCCCTGGTCCAGGAAGATCCCACATTACTGGAGTAACTAAGCTCCAGCACCACAACTACTGAAGCCCAAGCACCTAGAGCCGCTTTGCCCCAAGAGAAGCCTCTGCAGGAAGAAGCCTGCACATAGCAACCTCTGCTCCCTGCAGCTAGAAAAGCCTGCTTGCAGCAATGCAGGCCCAGCATGGCCAAAAATAGCTAAATAAAGTATTTTAAACAATTAGAAAAATAAAATGTTCAAATATATTTTTATTGGTTACATGTTAAGGTTCATAGGTTAAACAAAATATATCATTTAAAAACTTGAACTGTTTTTTTTTTCTTTTTTTTTTTTACTTGTTTTCATGGAAACGTTTTACTGTAGCTCATGTGTTATTTTCAGCGGCTCACATTGTATGAGACAAACCTGCCGAGCACACAGATTTACTGTTACAAGAATACTGCCGGCCTTAGGAACTCACACTGTTGGAGCAGCCTTTCCTCTGGAGAGGTGAGGGAGCCAGCTGTGTACGTAACGGGCACTGAGTGTGTGTGCAGAGTCACTTCAGGCGTGTGCCCCTCTTTACAACCCTATAGAGTGTAGCCCGCCAGACTCCTCTGCCCATGGGATTCTCCAGGCAAGAATACTGGAGGGGGTTGCCCTGCCCTCCTCCAGGGGATCTTTCCAACCCGGGGATCGAACCCACGTCTCCTGCATCACAGCCAGACTCTTGACCGCTGAGCCACCAGGGAAGTCTCACTATTTGAAGCAGTGCTTGCAGTCGCTGAATTCTCCTTCTGTGTGTTGTCTGACCATTTCTTTTACTTTATTGAATAAAGTCACAGATAAGTGTTTTCAGTTGGCAAAAAAAGTTAAAAATCATGCATCGGGTTTTCCATTACAAGGGTAACACACCGACTGATAAAGCTTCTGTGAACTCCTATGGAGAATTTACAATGACGGAGTCCGTTTGTTTTCTGGTTTATTTATTTGACTGTCTTAACTCTTTTTTTACACATTTCAAGTTATTTTTGTTCATATTACATAAGCTATTTTAGATAAGAAGTCACTTTTTAAAATTTTTACTGTCAATTGCTCCTACAAAAGTCAATCAAATTCAGTAATTAGCTCGACAGTTTCCCTGAAAGTTCCATTATTTGAGGAAAGCCACTTTTCATTGCAACATCAGAAAAACAAACTTTTTATGAAAAAATAATAAACACGACTCGTTCAAGCAGTCAAAGTAATACTGTATTACTTTGTTCTTTGAGACACAGAACATTTTTATTTGATTAATGTGTAATTCAAGTAAACACAGCCTTCTAGTGCTTTATAGAATCTTTATGACTTTTGAAGGTGCTTAACATGTACATCTAGTCTAAAAACTGATCTCACATCAGGAATATCCGCCTCTCTGAAAGGAGCTTAGAAATAAAATGACACAGGCAGTCTTGCAATAGCCCACCAGAATATCGTGTCAGTTTTTGATGATTTAAAATTTTTTTCCAGGGACTTCCCTGGTGGTGCAGTAGTTAAGAATCTGCCTTGCAATGCAGGAGTCTTGGTTCAACCCCTGGTTGGGGTCCTAAGATTCCACATGCTTCAGAGAAACTAAGACCTCGCACCACAACTACAGGCTGCACGCAACAAAATTCCCGCATGCTGCAAAGACTGGAGGCAGCCAAATAAATAAATAAACAAGTCAATAATAAATGAAGAGAATAACTGAAAAATATCCTCTGAAGTATAAAACCTTATAAACACTTTTTCCCAGAATATCTGTTTCCAAAACATCTTCGTGTGTGTGCTCCTGTGTGCTATTTGGTTTTCTGTAAATATTATTGGGATAATAATTCGGGTTTGGGGGGAAACAAGGTTTTCATTAGATACCATCCCAAATTATTGCTCAATGTAACAAGCTGAGATCATAGAATTTATCCCAGTCAAGGATTCATCAAAATGAAGCAGCTGTTGGCCTTTATGTACTGTTTGTACAAATTGTTCCACTTTGTTCTTATTTTCATCTTCCTTCTGCTTTTTTTCTTTCCCATTTAAGTGCCCTGACCTTTCTTATCTTTAAAAATTCTTCCCTGTCATTTTCATTATCTTTATTTTCTTGTCTTTATTAACATATCCTTATCTTCAGAAGTTTTAACTATTAAAGTTTTGGAAGTTTTTTAGTTTCCCAAGAACTGTATTGGAGAGTTTTCGTTTTCTTCACAATGATCATCATTTATTCCAAAATTATCAGGTGCGCCAGAAAACAATTTCACACAAGCCAAGAAAAATCGCAAATGTAAATCCATAGGTCACCAACATTGGAATGATTATGAACCTTAAAATCTGATTAATATGTTTGAGAAAATCAATGGGAAAAAATGGAGAATTTCATCAGAGAATTGAAATCTAAAGTAATCTAAAGTAATCCAAATTAATCTAAAGAATAATTTGGAAATTCCAGAACTGAAATATAAAATAGCTGACATGAATGAATGACATTTTAAACTCCGTCTTTCCGTCTTTCTTTCTTACAATGTGGGCTTCCACTGGGTTACTTCTTTCTTACTGTATTTGAATTGCAGTGTGAACAATAAATCTGAAGAAATACGCCTGATTTATTTGAAATCAAGGCATACACTAGAGCAATTGAAAGGCAGTTTTAATGGCTATGATGCTGCTTTGTTATATTGAACTGCGTAACTGTTTAATCAAATCACTCTTCTGCCAAAGACATTGACTGATTGATGGATGAGCTCAGGAGTTTTGTCACTGGACCACTTGTGTCCTTGACTACTTGCCACGTGGTTTCCTCTGTCATCCCCAGACTCTGCTAGAGCAAGACCTAAGAAGATTCTGCAGACGGGGTGTGGTTTGTTGCGATGAGTGAGCAGTAGCCTTCACACACAGACATTTCCCCGAGGGGGGTTTGTGTCCTCACACTCAAGCAGTCTGATCAATGCATCCCACTGGCTTCTACCAACAGAGAAAAATACCGCCCGGGGATTTTCTCATTTTATACACTGAATTATTGTGTCCATTGCTGAGAAAAGAACATTCTCTTTGGACCAGGTGTTGCTGCAAGTGGAATCCTCTACAATCTTACATGTCTGGTAATTGGCAGATTTTCCAAGGACCAGTTTCTGTCTCCACATGTTTAAATCCTAGTTTCTGCTCCACTACCTGGCTGTACCAGTGTGGGCCCTGCGGGACACGCCCTTGTCACAACCTGACCCTGGCCCCGCACCCTCACATTGCAGCAGGCAAGTCAGGGTGGAAGCAGGGAACCCCACATGAGACAGCTCCTGGTCGCTTACCCCAGCACAAATGTGATTCTGAGCCTCAGAAACATATCCCATGACCCCAGCTGCATGCCTCCCCCACTCAACTTCCCCTTTCATGGAGCCTCCAGGCTCCACGCGTGCTCGGCACACCCTGGACACGAGAGAAAGCACAGAGGCACCCCGGGAGGGCACTGAGACAGAGGGCTGGGCCACCAGTGCCTAAGCTTGCTGATTTTCCCTTTCGGAGGCATATTTTACAAGAACATCTGACCATGTGAGCACATTGCTGGGGCCACTCCCGAGGTCTTGGAAGAGCCCCACACAGGGAGGGTTCCTGACACATAAGATTTACTAGCTTTGCCGTGAGTCAGCCCCCCACTCTGAGGTCAGCCCGAGCCAGTTCCAGGACGGACCCAGACACCTCAATGTTCCCCTGGCTCAGGGCATCCCACACCAGTCACTGTGCTCTTTACCCAGACATGGGCAACTTTCGTCTTCCTCACGTGCGGGAGCATTAACCAGAGCGGAGAAGCCCCGGGCATTCTCAGTGTCCCCCCAGTGGTCTGCTGCATCTTCACGCAAGCACGTCTCCTCCTGACCTGTTCTCATAACCTGCGCTCCCTTGGTCCTTGCTCTGAGTTATGGAAGAAACTATCATGAAGAGAATAATATGAAAACTTAAACAAGGTTTTCCAGGCAAAATTCAAAGGACCGACACAAACTTTTTATGTTGACGAAGAGACAAGAACGTACCCAACTTTCTTTACATAATGTGATGCATCCTAATGTAGATAACGCTGCAAGCGATTCTGGGAAGAGCTGCAAACATCAGCGTAGATGATATAACGCAAACCTTGAAGACTTTGTAACCCAGTTGTGACATTTGAGATGAATGTCATAGCTGCCTTCCAATAACTGCTGTCTATTCGCAGGAAAGGGAGGAATAACTTAGCTTGGTGCCAAGCAATCTAAATTAAATCCAATGAATTAAATTAAGTGGAGATAATTAGGGCCAAATGTTGTGAAGCTCCATTAGGTTATGGAAACCTCCCAAAGGAGATGCAAATAACACCATTACTCAGAACTGAAAAAACAATATTATCACTGCATGTGTTATGAGTAACTGCATTGTGCTTCTTCCAGGGGGCTAAAGCAATGTCCGGACACATGTTTATTCCTTCTTTCTCCACAAGCCACGATTCCCTGGGAACTGCATCTTTGTTTACCCAGCGCTAAATTATGAGAACAAATTTCTTCACTAATATAATACTTAAATGCAAAGACTGTTGCCTAAGGATTTTAATTACTTAAAGCCCTAATTAAAGTGCGGTCCTCTCATACAAGAGCTGAATTTTCCTCAAGCTGATTCATTTGATGCCATCCAATGAAAATGTCAGGCTGGGAAGAAAAAGATTAGAACCAGGACAACAGGTCAGTTTCATCAAGCAAGCCTACGCCAATTTAGTAGTCAAGTTTGCTTGGAGCTCTAGGTTGTGAAGGGTTAGAAGAAGATAACATCATGGTCCATCAGGAACATCTACCAGAGTTTAGAACAAGTCAGGGACAGTCTGTCTGCCATTTGCAAAGCTCCTGACCACAGCTGCTGGTTAGAATCCAACACTCCCCAAGCAGTGCAGACATCCCATTCCAGGACTCTGGGCTGAGACTCTCAGCTCAGGTCCCCTGGAGGAGGGCATAGCAACCCACTCCAGTATTCTTGCTGGAGAATCCCTTGAACAGAGGAGCCTGGCAGGCTATATTCCATAGGGTTGCAAAAAGTTGGACAGTTTCCACGGAACAGGGAAGGGGTGGTTTGGGATTTTTTGTATAAGAAGCATGCAGCCTAGATCCCTCACTAGCACAGTTCCAAGAAGGGGTCATGCTCCTACGGGAATCTAATGTCACTGCTGATCCGACCGGAGATGGAGCTCAGGCAGTGATGTGAGCCGTGGGGAGCCTCTGTAAACACAGATGAAGCTTCAGTTACTTGCCCACCACTCACCTCCTGCTGCGTGATCTGCTTCCCAACAGACCACTGACCAATAGCTGTCCATGGCCCAGGGGCTGGGGGCCCCTGATCTATAGGATATTAACTGACAGAGTCCTGGTTCCAGCAACGTGGGCATCTGAACTAAAATAGGCCCATCCCACCTACAAATGGGCTTCCCTGGTGGCTCAGCTGGTAAAGAATCTGCCCGCAATGAGGGAGATCTGGGTTCGATCCTTGGGTGGGGAGATCCCCTGGAGGAGGGCAGGCAACCCACTCGAGTATTCTTGCCTGGAGAATCCCCACAGACAGAGGAGCCTGATGGGCTACAGTCCATGGGGTCACAAAGAGTCGGACACAATTGAGCAACTAAGCACAGCCCAGCAACGCTCTAGATTCTGGTTCCCCGAGTGCATCCCTGTCTCCATCTCCATCTCAGCCCTCCAGGATCAAGGTCAGGGCTACCTCCAAAAGCCTCGCGTCTCCCATGGTCCGGACCCTCTCTACCTCTCTACCACCACTTGGGCAAGACTAACCCAGTCACAGGCATCTCACATGTCTCTGCTTGCACAGGGCAAGAAGCATTTTCTGTCCTCTCTCCTACACAGACACCCCTCCCCCCACCCAGACACATACAAAGCACAAGGGTCTTGGACGGGGCTGGCTCTTCTAAATATCCTGAGATACCGGGCGTGGTGCTGGGGCGGGGCAAGCCCAGCTCTCAAGGCGACGTCTCTCCTCCACCACGTGTGTCCTTTCCCTTAAACCCGCTACTCGCGCAAAGTAGTGCTTCTTCAGCCAGCAATTCTACACCAAGTTGCAGAGGGTCATGGGCCTTCTCAGGTCCAGCCGAGGACGGCCCTCTTAAGGGATTCCACGGACCCTCTTAGGGTTTCCTAACTTGTCCAGGATCCTTTCCATGGGAATTTTGTTTCTTCCTTTCCAAAGACAAAGAGAGAGCTTCCAGAAAGCAGACCCAACACACCACCTGCCTTCATTTCAGGGAAGAAAAATTCCCAGGACAGAGAAGGGGAAAGCCCCCATCTCGTGACAAAGAGCTCTTCCTGGGACGCTTGTCATTTCAGTTCATATCCACATATCCCCACAGCCTTCCCCTCCTCCAAGATGTGTCCTCGAAATTCCACTGCTATGCTCTGCCAGTAGCCTGCCCCCGTGTATCTAACTGAGACTGTGGAATTAGGCCGCAAGTCGACAGTCTCCGCTTCTAACTCAATCACATGTAATCATTATTACTAACGACACATTCTAATACTTATGCTTCTCAGGAACATACAGGTTAACATAAGTGGCATGCTTTCTAATCTTCTTTTTTTTTTCTCCTAATTATTTACGGGCTATGCGTTTTGTATAGTCATCAGCTGTCTCTAAAGGGAGCACTGGCATTTCCCGTGGCTGGCAACTGCTCTGCACAGCAGCTGGTTATCTGATCTGTCTGGTTAACAAATTCCTCTTTGACATTTAATAAACTGCAGTGATTTCACATTTAGTTATTTCCCCCACGCACTTAATGAGGGCAAAGCATCATACAAAGGCCATCTTAGACAACAATTACAGAAGCAATTTTTTATGGATAAGCAGAAAGTAAAAAGTTATCTTTTTTACTTGGCTTTTTTTTTTTTTTTTGAAATTTACAGCTTCAACTTTTCTTTGGAAATATATGATCTTATTCTAACATTTTTGCTGTTTACAGATTTTCTTCACAATGTATTTGTCATCAACTGCTTTGGTTTTGGTTTTCTCTCTTTAATGATAAAGATGTTGTTAAACAAAGGGCAAAAAGCAAAGCTCTCTTGCTTTCTTTTTTATGGAACTAGAGCTCCATATGAGAATAGACTTGAGTTTTCCAATAAACCCTTCCCTCAGTGAACATCCATGGGAGCCCTAACCGTCCAACCGGTGGACATTTCAGAACATACTGAAACAAGGGCACTACTCAAGGTCATCAGTTCGCCTAGATCCTCAAACACCAAGCCTCTGGCAATTTGATTTTGTGCTAGCAGAGATTTAGATGGTAAAGCCAAGCATATCTTTCTGACTCTTCTTCCTCCAAAGGAAAACATACCCCAAAGCAGCCCAGCAAAACACCCCAAATAACAGGCCCCACCATGTGAGAATTCTTATTTTTCCACAGTCAGAGTTATAGAAAGGACAAAGTTTTTCAAAGGCTCAAACATTTCTTCCTAAAGCGTATTCCCACTGGTGTTTTGCTTCACCAGAAAGTTTCAGTCCTAAGCACTGACTTACCAGGCTTGCATCCGGCCAGCTCTTTGGAGAGGCTCGCCTTTGTTTTGAGGTTGTGTCTGACACTTAAAATATAAAATTCAGCTAGTCCCACTGCCTGGTCTTAGGACTTGGTTTACCCCCGTGACTCCATGACAGGCCGGAACCCCAATCCCTTCTTCCTGCAAAGTCTTCAAACGATTTTCTCCCTCATTCTCCTCTTCTTCCCTGCAGGCCACGATGAAAATCACACAATTCTGGTTTACTTGTGCAGGAAAAGGTGTCACAGGTACACGTATCAAGCACAGTAGGAGTCATCGACCGCAAAAGGAAGTAGAAGCTTCCTCAAGTAGCTGTGGTAACCCCGCAGCTCTTTGCCCGTGAGTATTTGTCAAAGGAGTAAGTTTTTTCAAAACGAGAATGATACGCAAGTGCGGGCAGGGGCACTCCTGCCAGCCGAGAGAAAACAGCCGGAGGGTAACCAGACGCGCCGGCTCTGACAGTTAATCCAGTGACAGGAAGTGCACCGGTTTAGCCAACGTTGGAGAAACAGTGGCCTCTGATGGCGCCCAGATGTCACACTGATCACACACGGTGTGGAAACTGGTAGCTTATCCTGACAGTCACTCAAGGGAACATACGGAACTAGAGGGCCCCAACTGAAAAGCCATCTCAGGCCTAATTATTTCATTTTTATCAAGTCCAAAAGCTCCGTTCTCTTCTTATCCTCTATCTTTTCTTCCCCGAAGCGTTACCTTTGTCCTCACAGACACTTTAACGTGGTAAACATACTCTAATGAGGTTTAACTTTTAAACAATCAGTACTGACACGTGAATTTTTGTTCTCCTAAAGTTCTGGCGTTCTCTACAGTGATATCACAAGCAAGAGATATATGACAGTGTTTACTCTGACAACCTCTACGTGAAAAATATCTTACAACTGGGAAAAAAAAAATCTCCCATCTCTCCCCAGAGCAGTTCACCCACTTGCCACATAAAATACAGGCAGACGGTGAGTGGCATCTCCCCAGAGCAGTTCACCCACTTGCCACATAAAATACAGGCAGACGGTGAGTGGTATCTCCCCAGAGCAGTTCACCCACTTGCCACATAAAATACAGGCAGGCGGTGAGTGGCATCTCCCCAGAGCAGTTCACCCACTTGCCACATAAAATACAGGCAGACGGTGAGTGGCAGGGAGCAGCTCAGGTTCCTCCGATCCTTACGATGTTTGCTTATTCTCTTTTATGCCATCTTTACAAACGTGAGCACAGCCAGGAAATTAGTAACAAGCCGATTCAAAAGAAAACCAGGCAGAGAGGCTGCCCCCGACCCCTTCAGATCTGGCGTTTCCTGGGGCTTGGGGAACTCTGTGTTTAGAGAACTTGACTCTCCACCAGGCAGCCCCCAGCATGCCACCTGTGAGAAGGGCGAGTGAACTCCACAACAGACGCCGAGGGGACAAAGCCAAGGTAATAGTAGGCAGGAGAAGAAATATTTGAGGAGAGTGCCTGAACTTTGAGTAGCATGCCTTTGGTGGAAAACAACACACAGGTAAATGTAAAATAAATTCAAAGATAAGCCACAAGGAAGGCTCTACTTGTCAGAAACTTACCTGTTAAAGCTGATTCCTGGGGTTTTCTATTTAAGCGCTAGTAGAAGGTCATGTGAGGGAGCATATTTAGCAGAAGACTTGGCATCAAGGACCATTTTACCCCTCATGCTGCCTCCAGTCAGTAGCCCTGTCATGTTACCTTATCTTGGTTTGTGTGTGTATGTGTGTGTGCATGTGTGTGTGTGCGTGTGTGTGTGTGTGTATGTGTGTGCGTGCTCAGTCGCTTCAGTCGTGTCTGACTCTTTGCAACCCGGTGGACTGTAGCCCGCCAGGCTCCTCTGTCCATGGGCTTCTCCAGGCAAGAATACTGGAGTGGGTTGCCATGTCCTCCTCCAGGGAGTCTTTCCAACCCAAGTATCAAACCCGATTCTCATCTCCTGCATTGGCAGGCAGGTTCTTTACCACTAGCGCCAGTGGTAACACCTCATTATCTGTTTACTAAGCACAAAGCCAGGAATCTTCATGGATCGATATCAAGATTCTAAGATAATTATCCTGTTGGTTTTCAATTATTATTTTCCTCAGGGCATGTTTACGGTCTAATTTCCTAGAAGTATTTTAGTTACATGAAAATTCATAAAACGTTCTCAACACATAAATGTTTCATGATGTCACTGGATGGTCAGTTCTTATTTATGCCTGAATGCAGGTTGTTCATTGAAAACATTTTGCAGGCCTGGTGGAAAACCAAGAGGAATTTTGGCAAATGTCTCCTGGAGGTTTGAAACCTAATGAAATACTTCACAATGAAGCATTGTTTGCAATTGTGACTTAACTACATTCTTATCTGCTTTTGTATTTATCTGAGCTGTAAACAGCTTCCAAAGTTCAGACTACCTCACAGAGAAGAACGCTGATTTCCTCTCTGTGAAGGCATGCATACCCTGTCTGTCTGTTTCTGCAGTACTTTCTCTTCTTCAGCCTTCCATTCCCTTTTCCTTATGAAGGTCACCTCTCCCTCTCTGCCGTGTCCCAGGATTTATTCCACTCCTGATATTTGCTAATATTTTCCTGGATATAAAGGATGATTTTAGTAAAAGTTGTGCTTTAAAACTCTACCTTGTATGGTTAAGGTCACATTTTTACCAACTTCCCAGGAACTAGTACAGCCCTTTAGAAAGAACCTTCCCTCTACAGCATTCCAAGATCAAATGCAATACAGTGTCCCATCGTTCATCAGAGTGTTTTTTAAATCTCTAATCCTGAAAATTAAAAAAAATAAAACCTCTGGTGAACTATGAAAAACTGTATATTGCATTTGATCTTGGAATGCTGTAGAGTGAAGGTTAAGTCTCCAATCCTAAAAGGGCTTCCCTCGTGGCTCAGATGGTAAAGAATCTGCCTGCAACGTGGGAGACCTGGGCTCAATCCCTGGGTCAGGAAGATCCCCTGGAGAAGGGAATGACAACCCACTCCAGAATTCTTGCCTGGAGAATTCATGGACAGAAAAGCCTGGCAGACTGTAGCCCATGGGGTTGCACAACTGAGCAACTAGCAATGCTGAAAAGGCAAGTACCACTTTTAATGTCATTGTTAACACCCTGAAGTTCATTTTGTAGATGGTGTCCAGTTTGTACTGTCCTCTTCCCTTCCTGATATGCTGAACCCCTACCAGAAAAGCTGACACCATTAAAGAAAAAAGCTGTGATCTGGAATCCACTTACATTTTACCCGAAAACTGCATTTCAAAATAAACACCATATACTTTTGAAGTGCTAGTCATTTGTCAAGCACCATAAACAGAAAACACAGTCTGTTCTCACTAGAATCACACTCCAAATTGCTCAATGTGGCTCACATCTGCATTTCCAGCCCACATTTCTTTCTTAAACTACAAAGTTGGATTTCTAGCCAAATCGCAACTGGTTGGAAAGTGAGCCTGTCTCCACTGCCTTCACTCAGCACACTGGCCTCTCTTTCTCTTCCATTCTTCTCAGTGGCAACACCATTAACTGAGGATCCAAAACAAAAGCCTCCTCAAGCTCTTTTCCTCACCTCCCACCATCCCCTCCTGTTGCAGAAATTCTCAGATCTCCAAGGCATCCCCTCTATCTTCAATTAGGCCCTTATCATATCTTGCTTAAATCATTGCAACAGCCTCTTGAATAGCTCTCTATTAACTTTCCTATGTTCGAGCTCTTCCCCTCACATTCTCAGCACACGTGACATCATTGTCATGTGACCATTAGGCTTCCCTGCTGGCTCAGCGGTAAAGAATCCGCCTGCAACGCAGGAGACCCAGGCTTCAGTCCTTGTGTCGGGAAGATCCCCTGGAGAAGGAAATGGCAATGCATGGTGGTATTCTTGCCTAGGAAATCCCATGGACAGAGGAGCCTGGCAGGCTATAGTCCATGGGGTCAGGAGAGTTGGAAACGACTGAGCGACTACACAAACCATTACCACCAGCAGCTGAAATGTTGCTAAATTCCCTCCCAGAGCCTCTGCCGTGGGGACTCCCTCAGTTTGCTTCCTGGGAGTTTCCAGCCCTGCTCTGCACCCCGCACCTCTTGCACATGTACCACACTTCACTGCACTCACACTTACGCTCGTCTCGAAGGAGTGGATGGCAAGCTTCTGGAAGCTGAGACAGTATCATGCATTGCTGCTCCACCGGTGTCCTGAACCACGCCTGGCACCCAGGGAGTGCCCACAAAATTTCGCTGAAAGAAAATAGCCCAGAGGGCTAAATAACTCCCGGAGATCCTCTTTATATATTAGCACATCCAGCCCCAAAATAAAACTTATGCTGTGCAAGGTTTCTTTAAAAAGCACACCCTGCATCTTAACAGGAAGTTACAGATGAATAAACAGCTGACAGGACAAACTAAATAGCATCCAGTGAATCAGCAGTTGATCATTCAGTTGCTGTTAAATAGACACAGGGAGCGAGCAGATGGGGACAAAAACTCACTCTCGCTGCTAGCGGGCTTCGCAAGAAGCTCCAAAGCTCCATGCAGAAGGACATCTGCACATCTCACCCCAGGGAAAGCTAGGGCACAGAAGCAGACTACAGCAAACATGACGCTGGCAGGCTTGCTGAATACAGATTCCAATTTATACCAAACTGGTGGCCACAGAACACCCACCATACCCTGTCTTGTCCACTCGTGTAGCAGGGAGCCTGGTGTGTGGTTTTTAGTTGATGTTCATGAGAAGATGATGACTCTATGGACAGTACACATTTCTGTAACCTCTGGGT
This sequence comes from Okapia johnstoni, assembly GCA_024291935.2. Lineage (NCBI taxonomy): Eukaryota > Metazoa > Chordata > Mammalia > Artiodactyla > Giraffidae > Okapia > Okapia johnstoni. Next base: position 33,170,295 of record CM044327.1, on the reverse strand, counting down.
ATCTGCACTGCAACAGAACTAAAGGGAGGTGGGGTGCTGCGTTCACAATTTTAAAATCAGAGAGCTCAGCTGCCATGTGCGTTAGGCCCAGGAGACAGCCCTGGGCACATGCCTACAACCTGAAGCTTTCTCTCTTAGGAAAATGGTGACCCTTATTTAGAATGCGTGCGACTAAGTCGCTTCAGTTGTGTCCAACTCTTTGTGACCCTATGGTCCATAGCCTTCTAGGCTCATCTGTCCATGAAATTCTCCAAGCAAGAACACTGGGTGGGTTGCCATGCCCTCCTCCAGGAGATCTTCTCAATCCACGAATAGAACCCCAGTCTCTGGTATCTCGTGCATTGGCCCACGGGTTCTTTACTGCCAGCGCCACCTGGGAAGTCCCTTATTTAGTACAGGGGGGCTTACTGAGAACTTCCACTGACAGCTTCCACTTGGGAAGCTGTGTGTGTGTGTCTGTGGTCAGAGGAAGCAGAAGCAGATGAGAGGTGGGAGCCAGTATACAAAGGGATCCTGGCCAGACTATGTGAATACAGAATTCTGACCACAAAGTTCCATCTAGTCAAGGCTATGGTTTTTCCAGTGGTCATGTATGGATGTGAGAGTTGGACTATAAAGAAAGCTGAGCACAGAAGAATTGATGCTTTTGAACTGTGGTGTTGGAGAAGACTCTTGAGAGTCCCTTGGACTGCAAGGAGATCCAACCAGCCCATCCTAAAGGAGATCAATCCTGGGTGTTCATTGGAAGGACTGATGCTGAAGCTGAAACTCCAATACTTCGGCCACCTGATGGGAAGAACTGACTCATTGGAAAAGACCCTGATGCTGGGAAAGATTGAAGGCAGGAGGAGAAGGGGACGACAGAGGATGAGATGGCTGGATGGCATCATCGACTGGATGGACACGAGTTTGAACAAGCTCCAGGAGTTAGTGATGGACCGGGAAGCCTGGCATGCTGCAGTCTATGGGGTCACAAAGAGTCGGACACGACTGAGCGACTGAACTGAACTGAACTGACCCACAGTCCCTCCAGCAACCAGGCCCGATCCGTGTGTGCAAGCTTCCTTCAGGTAGGGGTGGGCGCCCCTCCCGCGCCCTGCCAGCTCCGCGTGTTCTCACGTGGTGGTGGTGGTGGTGGGGGGTCTCCGTGGATTTCACGCCGGGGTGACTCTGGAGCGTCCCCCCTGCTTCCTGTGATGGAAGCAGGACTCGGCGGGCGGGGGGATCTAGAACTGGAAGGGGGCAATTCCATTTGGGTAGGAAATGCCAAGGACTGGAATCGCTGGGGTGCAGGTAAAAGCCTGGGGGCCGCGGGAGAAAAGGGGAAGGAGGTTAGGAACGCGCCACGCGGGCAATGGTGCGGGCGCTGGCGAAGGAGACGGCGGTGATGGCGATGCTGATGCCGACTGCCGCGGCCGCAGCGAGGGGGGCGGTGGCCGGCGGAAGCTAACCCGCCGCCGCAGGGGCGCTTCGCCGGGAGCCGTGACCGGAGCCCGGCCCCAGCGCGCGCCGCGGGACCCGCCACTAGTCCTCACGGAGGTGGCCGCGTCCGAAGAGCCTGGGGGCGCGGGGAGCCAGCGCGCCCGGAGGCCCGAGAGCGGAGACGGAGCCCGGACCTGTTTGGTGAGGCGCGGGGCTGGGGGGGTGGAGGGGGGGAGGGGAAAGGGGAATGGGGGCGGGGGAGGGTGGGGAGGGGACGGAATGGGGGAGGGGAGGGGAGGGGCGGGGGAGGGGAGGAGAGGGGAAAGGGAGGGGATGGGGGCGGGGGAGGGTGGGGAGGGGATGGGATGGGGGGGCGATGGGCACGGGGAGGGAAGGGGAGGGGAAGGGACGGAATGAGGGCGGGGGAGGGCGGAGGTCGGGAGGGGAGGGGGAGGGTGGAGGGGAGGGCGGAGGGGAGGGAATGCGCTCCTCGGGCCTCCTGACCACCTGACAACCATCGCGTAGGGAGGAGGCGCTGACCGCCACCTTCTCATTCTGACTCAGGTTTTCCCTTCTTCCTCCAAACCGCCTGGGCGCTCCATCACCAGCCCTCCAGAGCCGGACGTTAGCCGGTTAGTCCGTCCCCCTTCGGCTCACCTGCGCACACCCCCAACCCCCGACCCCACCACCCCGCCCACAGGAATCAGATCCCAGAGACCCGGCAGTAACTCCAAGGAACCAGTTCCAAGGCAGAAGCATCTCAGCGGATGAAGGGAAGGCCTCCCCGACACCCGGACCTACGGCCCTCGCCGTGGGGCGGCCCCCCGCCCTCCCTCAGGGTTGAGTGACTTGACTTTAGCCTTCCTCCCCGAGCGGCCTCTCCCTCGGCATTGCCCCAGGACATGGCGTACAGTCCATTGAGGTAGGCACTCCCTTACAAGCCTGTTCACTGCCCTGGCCCCTGACTGATGCCCTCCAACCTCCAGACACAGCTCTGATGCCACTGGGAAAAGAATTACATCACTTTAGTTCACTGGAGCCAAGACCCTGAGGCTAAGTTTAGCGCAACACCAAAGTGAACCCCCGAACCACCACGGGGAACTCGTGGACAAGAAGGACTGTAGCTCTTTTTCCTGGTGATCCCATCCCACGCCTTGAGTAACCAGATATGCACACACCTTGTTAGATTAGTCTTCATTAGTAAACTGAGTTTTCCTGCCAGGGTTTCAAAGATCACCAGTGGATCTTGCTTCCTGAAACATTAAATGGAAATGTTGATAGGGATAGAATAGGATAGTTATACAGGCATCTGGGCTTCCCTGGTGGCTCAGAGGTAAAGAATCTGCCTGCAGTGCAGGAGACCTGGGTTCTATCCCTGGGTCGGAAAGATCCTCTGGGGAAGGGAAAGGCAACCCACTCCAGTGTTCTTGCCTGGAGAAGTCCACGGACAGAGGAGCCTGGTGGGCTACAGTCCAGGGGGTTGCAAAGAGTCAGGCATAACTGGACAGCTAGCACACATACAGGCAGCTGTAGAAGTCCCAGTAGGGGACTATCGATAGAGAAACCTAGGAAACTTTGGGAGACCACTGTAAGTTACTGATAGTTCAGGAAAGCTGTCAGAATATCATGGAAGGAAGCAGGCCTGCTTAACTATGAAACCATAAATAAAAGCATGAGATATGCCCCAGATCATTAGGTGGAAGAAAAATGTCACCACCCTTCCACTGATTTGAGTAAGTGCTATCATAATCCTGGTTTGACTTCAGAGGGTCAGACACTCTCCTACAAGGTATGAAGGAGGAACTAGTGATGTAAGCCTTATGTCTCCTCAAAGAAAGTGGTCTTTTCTTCTCCCCACTTTCCTTTGACTATAAAATTGTAGCCCACTTTAGTCTCAGGGCTGAGCCCCAACCTGCCTGCTTGCCCATCTCACAAGCATCCTATATTAATCTATTTCTTGCCTGTCTCTGTGCCTCTCACTGAATTCCTTCTGTGCTGAGACACAAAGATTCTGAGCCTCAGTAAGTCCAGACACCAAGTGAGTGAATCTAATTAAAAGATTAGGGGTTCGAGTCCCATTCTGAGGTTTGACCTGGAGAAGGGCAGGTTTGAGTACTGGCCACATGGATTCAAGCCCCATTCTGAGTTGCATGATTTCAGTGTGACTTAGCTTTTAAAGCCTTCCAAAATCTATTCCTATGGTGGCTCTCTAAATTCACCTCCTAATACTCTACAATCCTGAATCAAAGTCTGATTTCAGTCTAAATCATTTCTACAAATATTTATTGAATGCCCCAGGCACTACAGTATGTATTACAAATAAATAAGGCAAAGTCCCTACCCTAAAGGAGCTCAGGACACAGCAGGAGAGTCAGACACATAAGTAACTATAACATAATCACAGTAAAAATAATCAGTAACTTTACTGAGTGCTTCATACAGTCCAGATGCCATTCTAAGCATTTCACATCCATTCCTTCAATTCTTACAGTACACCTACCAGGTAGGTATCATCAGTGAAACAGGAGGGAAGGGGGCAGGGAACAACCCTTTAAAAGAGTAATATAGCTCAAAGACATTACATAAATTGATGAGAACCAAATAATTCCAAGATGATGGACACATTGAATGCGTTGACTTCCACTAGACCTTGAGTCTCAATATACACTCGTACATACAGTGTTCGTGCTCAGTCGTGTGTGACTCTTTGAGGCCCCATGGACTGTAGCGTGCTGGGCTCCTCTCTGCATGGAATTTTCCAGGCAAGAATACTGGAGTGGGGTGTCATTTCCTCCTCCAGGAGATCTTACTGACCCAGGTATCAAACCCAAGTCTCCTGGATCTCCTGCATTGGCCAGCAGATTATTTACCACTGTGCCCCCTGGGAAGCCTCATTATAGCACATCAGCACACTAAATAACACACCCAGATGTGCCATGACAGTTCCAAGGCCAACCATAAAGGTAAAAAAGCAGGCAGTGGCCCAATTCCTGGAAATTCCCACCCCTTCCCCCAAATTGTGAAACATTCCTCCCACTTATTAGTCTAAGAAATTACCCACTCCTGTAAAAACTGACAACCCCATACCCTGGGGCCATTCTCACCTTCTCCAACAACCCACACTCCGTGTGTGGAGTGTGTTCCTCTCTAAATAAATCCACTTCTTACCTATCACTTTGTCTCTCACTGAACTCTTTCTGGAATGAGACAGCAAGAACCTGAGCCTCTTTAAGTCCTGAGTCCCAGGTGTGATCTCAGTTAAAACACTGTCAGTTCAAGTACCAGTCTGGGTTTTGGCTAGACTTGAGTCCAGTCCACCTGGGTTCAAGACCCAATCTGAGTTGCACGCATCAACAGTATCCTCATCCCACAGCTAGACCACAGAGGTGGTTTTCCAAGATCACACAGTTTGGTGGACCCAGTAACTGAACCACCAACACATCCTTAACTACAGTATTTGATAATGTGAAGAGAGCTGAGTTGATGAGAACAAAGTCTTCTGGGAGCACAAAGGACACTGTCAATCAGCTTGGAGCCAGCGGAAATGACATCACTGAGACAGTATCACTCTATTCTTTCTGTCTGTCCCACCCCCTTCCAGAAAGAGGTTGGGCCAGCTAACACCAACAATGAATACATTAATGCAATGACAAAACAGAAATGGTAGATCAAGACCAAGGAAAATGTAAATACCAAACAGAAATCAAAACCAGAGGAAAAATAGATTTAGTCCCCACGGAACAGTTTAATTCCACCATACTTTGATGTCTGACTTTGCTCTGAGCTCTTTGGTAGTCAGAGAGAAGACAGAGTCACAGGCAATTGCATAAAGTTTGTTGTCATAAAGGGAAAAGCAAACCAGTTCATCGAGGGGAAAATGAGCATTTCTTCAAGCTATGTTCTAAAATAAAAGTTTCAAGTAAGAGTTTTATGAATGCCACGAGAACCATAATAGAAAAAATGCCCACTGTAATGCTAGTATACAAAATGTAATAGGAGATTTTATATGGCAATTTCTCCTTCAATTCATTGATAAAAGCCAAGGACATGGCATAAATACTACTCAGCAAAGATGACTCCATTAATGCTACTGTTGTCTGAACTCAGAACCTTCTGGTGTCTAGATTTTGAACTGAGTCCAGAAAAACAGGGATTTTTCTAGGCTGAGAAACAAGATAAAGGCATGGAGGGAGGAAAACAACATGGTCTACCCTGTGCCGTGATTTCTCTTGTCTGTTTGAGGAGGGAGAGATGCAGGAAAGCCAGCAGTGAACATGCCTTTGTCACCTGCTGGGAGCCTGCCCTGTCCAGGCTCCGGGTCACAGCAGCAGGCAGGACAAAATTCCTATTCCCCAGGACTTATGCGCCAGAGGGTGGGAGAGGGGAGGAGCAGGGAAACAGAACAGAGAACTGGCCATGGGCTTTGGAATGATGGAGGTCCTTGGTGGTCCTCACTGCGGTGTTAGAGGTGAGGTGGGAATGGAGACCCAGGTGGTGCAGATGGAGGTGGGAACAGGAGTTGAAGAGTGGAAAGTGAGGATCACAGCTCTTTTAGGAGGTTTCTTGTGGAGGGGGTGGAGGGATGTAGTGCTGGAGGGGGACAGGGATAGAGGAAAGCCTCTTCTTCAAAAATAGCGGTTGATACTAAGACGTGTGTGCACACGCGCGCACGTGTGTGTATCAGAAAACCCAGTAAACAGAAACTGCTGCCGTAAGAGGGAAACAATCTATGTAGAAGCACAGTCCTGGGAAAGGAAGAGAGGAGGGAACACAGAACCCCCAAGGAGACGCTGGCCTTGAAGAGGAGAAAGGGCATTCCTTGTGACGGAGGGGAAAACAGAATCAGAAGGCTAAGTCATAAGTTAGGTTATCGGTTTGATGATAGCAAAATGGGCGTTTCCTCCTCATCTGTTTTTTCTTTGACGTGTGAAGCAAGGTCACTCCCTAAGAGTGATGGAGAGGTGAGTGTCAGGAGCTTGGTGTGTGCGAATTTTAATCAGAAGCACCCGAGGTTTGGGGCAGGGCACTCTGAGCCTCCCTCCTCACCGCAGTAACTAGCTTCCTAAACTAGTGTGCTACATCCTCCACAACTCCATCCATAAACTTTAAATTCCAGCATCAGGCTCTCTGACCTGGTAGCCAGCTTTTCAACTTCCTCCCACTTGTCCTTACAGCGCCACACCCCATTGACATCCCAGGGGCTTCAACCATTTCTCTGGTCTGCTGGGTCCCATTCAGGTTTCTTTTCCCAGCATCAGGGTCTTTTCCAATGAGTCAGTTCTTCGCATCAAGTGGCCAAAGTATTGGAGCTTCAGCTTCAGCATCAGTCCTTCCAATGAATATTCAGGACTGATCTCCTTTAGGATGGACTGGTTGGATTGCCTTGCAGTCCAACAGACTCTCAAGAGTTTTCTCCAACACCACAGTTTAAAAGCGTCAGTTCTTCAGTGCTCAGCCTTGTTTTTTGTCCAGCTCTCACATCTGTACATGACTACCGGAAAAGCTATAGCTTTGACTATATGGACTTTTGTCGGCAAAGTAGCGTCTCTGCTTTTTAATATACTGTCTAGGTTTGTCATAGCTTTTCTTCCAAGGAGCAAGCATCTTTTAATTTCATGGCTGCAGTCACCATCTGAAGTGATTTTGGAGCCCAAGAAAATGAAGTCTGTCACTGTTTCCATTTTTTCCCCATCTATTTGCCATGAAGTGATGGGACCAGATGCCATGATCTTAGTTTTTTTAAGTGTTGGGTTTTAAGCCAGGTTTTTCACTCTCCTCTTTCACCTTCACTAAGAGGCTTTTTAGTTTCCCTTCACTTTCTGCCAATAGGGTGGTGTCATCTGCGTATCTGAGGTTAATGATATCTTGGTTCCGGCAATCTTGACTCCAGCTTGTGAATCATCCAGCCTGGCATTTCACATGATGTACTCCGCATATAAGTTAAATAAGCAGGGTGACAATATATAGCCTTGACATACGCCTTTCCCAATTCTGAACCAGTCTGTTGTTCCATTCTGATGAGGTTCCAATTCTGGACTGTTGCTTCTTGTCCTGCATACAGGTTTCTCGGGAGGCAGGTAAGGGGGTCTGATATTCCTATCTCTTCAAGAATTTTTCACAGTTTGTTGTGATCCACACAGTCAAAGACTTTAGCACAGTCAGTGAAGCAGAAGAAGAAGTTTTTCTGAAATTCTCTTGCTTTTTCTATGATCCAGTAGTGAAAAGTGGAAAGTGAAAGTCACTCAGTTGTGTCTGACCCTCTGCGACCCCAAGGACTGTACAGTTCATGGACTTCTCCAGGCCAGAATACTGGGATGGGTAGCCTTTCCCTTCTCCAGAGGATCTTCCAAACCCAGGGATCAAACCCAGGTGTCCTGCATTGCAGGTGGATTCTTTACCAGCTGAGCCACAAGGGAAGCCCATGGATATTGGCAATTTGATCTCTGGTTCTTCTGACTTTTCCAAATCCAGCTTGTACAACTGGAAATTCTCAGTTCATGTAATGTTGAAGCCTAGCTTGAAGAATTTTGAGCATTACCTTGCTACCATGTGAGATGAGTGTAATTGTGCGGTAGTTTGAACATTCTTTGGCATTGCCTTTCTTTGGGATTGGGATGAAAACTGACGTTTTCCAGTCCTGTGGCCACTGCTGAGTTTTCCAAATTTGCTGGCATCTTGAACGCAGCCATGATCTTAGTTTTCTGAACGTTGAGCTTTAAGCCAACTTTTTCACTCTCCTCTTTCACTTTCATCAAGAGGCTCTTTAGTTCTTCTTCACTTTCTGCCATAAGGGTGGTGTCATCCGCATATCTGAGGTTATTGATATTTCTCCCGGCAATCTCGATTCCAGCTTGTGTTTCTTCCAGCCCAGTGTTTCTCATGATGTACTCTGCATATAAGTTAAATAAGCAGGTGACAATACACAGCCTTGACGTACTCCTTTTCCTATTTGGAACCAGTCTGTTGTTCCATGTCCAGTTCTAACTGTTGCTTCCTGACCTGCATACAGGTTTCTCAAGAGACAGGTCAGATGCATCTGGTCCCATCACTTCATGGGAAATAGATGGGGAAACAGTGGAAACAGTGTCAGACTTTATTTTTTTGGGCTCCAAAATCACTGCTGATGGTGATTGCAGCCATGAAATTAAAAGACGCTTACTTCTTGGAAGGAAGGTTATGGCCAACCTAGATAGCATATTTAAAAGCAGAGACGTTACTTTGCCAACAAAAGTCCGTCTAGTCAAGGCTATGCTTTTTCCAGTGGTCATGTATGGATGTGAGAGTTGGACAGTGAAGAAAGCTGAGTGCTGCAGAATTGATGCTCTTGAACTGTGGTGTTGGAGAAGGCTCTTGAGAGTCCCTTGGACTGCAAGGAGATCCAATCAATCCATCCTAAAAGAGATCAATCCTGGGTGTTCATTGGGAGGACTGATGTTGAAGCTGAAACTCCAATACTTTGGCCACCTCATGCGAAGAGTTGACTCATTGGAAAAGACCCTAATGCTGGGTAGGATTGGGGGCGGGAGGAGAAGGGGATGACAGAGGATGAGATGGTTGGATGGCATCACCGACTCGATGGACATGGGTTTGGGTAGACTCCGGGAGTTGGTGATGGACAGAGAGGCCTGGCGTGCTGCAATTCATGCGGTCGCAAAGAGTCGGACACGACTGAGCGACTGAACTGAACTGAACTGAATGCAGCACTTGAACAGCATCATCTTTCCAGCTTTTAGATAGCTTAGCTGGAATTCTGTCAACTCCACTAGCTTTGTTGGTAATGATGCTTCCTAAGGCCCGCTTGACTTCACACTCCAGGATGTCTGGCTCTAGGTGAGTGATCACATCATCATGGTTATCAGGGTTGTTAAGATCTATTTTTGTATAGTTCTTCTGTGTATTCTTACCACCTCTTCTTAATATCTTCTGCTTCTGTTAGTTCCTTGACATTTCTGTCCTTTATTGTGCTCAGCTTTGCATGAAATGCTCCCTTGGTATCTCCAATTTTCTTCAAGAGATCTCTAGTCTTTCCCATTCTATTCTTTTCCTCTTTTTGCATTGTTCACTTAAGAAGCCTTTCTTATCTCTCCTTGCTATTCTCTGGCACTCTGCATTCAGTTGGGTGTATATTTCCCTTTCTCCTTTGCCTTTTGCTTCTCTTCTTTTCTCAGCTATTTGGAAAGCCTCCTCAGACAACCGCTTCGTTTTTTGGGGGATGTTTTTGGTCACCACTTCCTGTACAATGTTACAAACCTCCGTCCATAGTTCTTCAGGCTCTCTGTCTACCAGATCTAATCCCTTGAATCAATTCATCATCTCTACTGTATAATTATAAGGGACTTGATTTAGGTCATACCTGGTCTTCCCTACTTTCTTCAATTTAAGCCTGAATTTTGCAATAAGGAGCTCATGATCTGAGCCACAGTCATATCCAGGTCTTATTTTTACTTACTATATAGAGCTTCTCCATCTTTGGCTGCAAAGAATGTTATCAATCTAATTTTGGTTTTGACCATCTGGTGATGTCAATGTGTAGAGTCATCTCTTGTGTTGTTGGAGGAGGGTGTTTGCTATGACCAGGGTGTTCTCTTGGCAAGACTCTATTGGCCTTTGTCCTGCTTCATTTTGTACTCCAAGGCCAAACTTGCCTGTTACTCCATGTATCTCTTGACTTCCTACTTTTGCATTCCAATCCCTTATGATGAAAAGGACACCTTTTTTTTTTTTTTTTGGTGTTAGTTCTAGAAGGTCTTGTAGGTCTTCATAGAACCATTCAACTTCAGCTTCTTCAGCATAAGCAGTTGGAGCGTAGACTTGGATTGCTATGATGTTGAATGTTTTGCCTTGGAAACAAACCGAGATCATTCTGTCATTTTTGAGACTGTTCCTATGTTTCATGCACATATATCAATTCTTGATGAATTGTTCCCTTTATCATTATACACTGTCTTTGTCATTTGTTAACTCTTTTTGGCTGAAGTCCATTTCGTCTGCTATGACAGTAGGTGCTACTACAGCGACTTTGTTTTGGCTGCCCTGTGCTCATCTTCCATCCACCCACTGTGAGCCTGTGTTTGTCTTGAGAGCTGGGATCAGTCTCCTGGAGGCAGCATATATCCAGCCAGCCACTCTGTGTCTTTTGATTGGTAAATTAAATCCAGCTTTCCCTGGTGGGTCAGGTGGGAAAGAGTCTGACTGCCATGCAGGAGACCCAGGTTCAATCCCTGGAGGAAGATCCCCTGGAGGAGGGCATGGCAACCCACTTCAGTATTCTTGCCTGGAGAATCCCATGGACAGAGGAGCCTGGCGGGCTACAGTCCATGGGTCGCAAAGACACAGTCCATAGCGTCGCAAAGAGTCAAGACACAACTGAGCAGCTAACACTTACATTTAGGGGATTAGTCATAAATGAAGATTTAGCACTCCCGTTTAATCTTCTGTCTTCTAGTAGGTTGGGTGGTTTCTATGTTATTTTTCTCAGTTTCCTCTTTTGCATAGTTTTTGTTTCTGCTCCAGTTTGATGTGTTTTGTTTGTTTGTTTGGTTAACACGAGGTTTGTATAAAATATCCCATAGATACAATAGTCCTTTTTAAAGAAATATCTATTTATTTTGCTGCATCAGGTCTTAGCTGTAGGCTCAGCAGTTGTGGTGCATGGGCTTAGTTGTCCCACTGCATGTAGGACCTTAGTTCCCCAGCCAGGGATTGAGCCCACATCCCCTGCATTGGAAGGCAGATTCTTAAACACTGACCACCAAGGAAGTCCCAACATAGTCCTTTTTATGGCTAACGGTACCTTATCTTCACTTCTCTATACAGGTCCATCCTTTTTCTCTTCCCATTTTACATTTTTGTTTCCTCAAATTATCTCTTTTAATGTTGCGACTTTGTTTCCAAATTGAAATAGTTACAGTTATTTTTCCTACTTTTTTGCCTTTAATCTTTATGCTATAAAAATTGGGTGTTTAAAAGCCTATTCTAATATAGAGTTGCAATTTTCTGATTCTATTTATCATCTTTCTCAAAGGTTTATATATTTTGATTGTTTTGTTTCTGGTAGCAGAGCTTTCAACATCTCTTATAAGGAAGGTGAGTGTTGGTGAATTCCTTCCGCTTTTGTTTATCTGGGAAAGTCTTTATATCTGAATGACAGCTTCACTGGACAGAGTATTCTTGGGTGATCATTTTTATCTTTCAGTATTTTGAGAATGTCATTCCACTCGCTTCTGACCTGCAGGGTTTCTGCTGAAAAATCTGCTGATAACCTAATGGGCTTCCTTTGTAAGTTACCATCCTTTTTCTCCTGTTGCCTTTAAAATTCTTTTTTTTGTCCTCAACTTTCAACAATATTAATATAACGTGTCTTGGAACAGATCTTTTTGCATTGAGATAATTAGTTATTCTCTTAGGTTTATGGACCTATATATCAGTTCCTTCCCCAGGTTTGGGAAGTTCTCAGCTACAATTTCTTTACATAAATTCTCTGTCCTCTCCTCTCTTCTCATTTCGGATACCCATTATTATAATGTGGCGCTTCCTGAAAGTGTCAGACAGCTGTCGTAGACTTTCCTAATTTTTGATTTTAGATCTTAATTCTGTTTCCTCTTCTCTCTGTATCAGTTGTAGTTTTCTATCTTCAAACTCAGTAACTCTATCTTCCATATGATCTGCTCTATTTCTGAAGCTTTCTAATGCATTTTTCACCTTGTTTATTGAGTTCTTTCAGCCCAGTGTTTCTGTTTGGTTCTTTTTTTGATTTTCATTCTCTTAGGTAAAGTTTTGCTTCTATTGATAAGTTTTATTCCTGAGCTCGTTGAACTGCCTTTCTGAGTTTCCTTACAGCTCACTCAGTTTCTTCATAGCAGCTACTTTGAATTCCCTGTCCATTACATTGCAATATCCCATGACTTTGAGGTTAGTTTCCGGAAGATTGTCTGTCTGTTTTTGTTTTACAGTATTACCGCGATTTTTCATGGTGCTTGATGCATTGTTCCTCTGCTGGTGCATTTGACGTTGCAAACACTTTTCTTCTTTAGGTAACGCTTTTGCTTTTCCCTGATTCTCAGATACACCAGGTTGGACGCCAGAGGCCTCTCGTTTGCTTCCAGAAGGTGGCACTCTAGCACACCAGGGCTGATCTAGCTCCTGCTGCTGTTCAAGTCTGGTATACCTCTTTCATCTTCAGTCCCCACAGTACAGCTGCATCTCTCAAGGTGACCAATCAGCCATTTGATGGCAAATAATTACATTGGATGATTTTCCCTCTTTAATTTACTCTTAGTGTCAGCAATATGTTTTTCATTTATAAGTTCTCTTTCCTGGAGTAAGGCATACTCTTTAAGAAAAGAATTTAACCCTTAGAAGTAAGAGCAAAACTGGAACAGATCAGTGTCTTGACCAGGCCACTGAGGTCTCAGCGAGTATCTGATTTAACGTAATTTAATGTAATAGGTTCCACTTGACATTGCCTCAGACCAAGGGGCCTACTTTATGGCAAATGAGTTGTTGCAATGTATATGTGACTGTGGAATCCACTGGACTTATCATTTATCAGTGTACGCAGAAGATGCTGGCTTGAAAGAATGTTAGAATGTCTCTTAAACATGCAGCTAAGGCATCAGGTTGGGGGTGGGGAGCTGCTCTCCTGGATGAGGCGTGTGTTTTGGGCTGAAGGCCGTTGTAAGGTGCTGTTCCTTAGCAGTGAGCTAGAATGCACGGGTCTGAGAGTCAAGAGGAGGACATGAGCACAGTCGCTCTCACCATACCTCCTGGTTTCCAGTCTGGGAAAATGATGCATCCTGTCCGTAAAACTTTTGCCTGTGTTTGGCTAGAGATCCTTGTTGCCTGAAAGAAGAAGAAAGGAAACTGGTTGCCAGATTGAGGCCAGGTTGGAGCACCAGGATCAGATCGTTGAAGGGGTTCAGGAGGATGGGAAGGAGCAGGAGTCGGGAAAAGGCGTCCAGGAAGAGGAGGCCGCACATGCGCGTGGACCGCCTGGAGCCGGGAGGCTGATCTCTGCTGAGGGAGACATCGGATCAGAAAGCCACGTCGGGGCACCTTCACCGCAGAGGGCCACCCCCAAGGCGGTAAACTAGAAAATGCAATACACAGTACTGGCCACAACTACAGCAAGGGTAGGAATATTTGCCAGGGCTCTGATGGGAAGGAGAAAACGAACAGAAAACGTTTCTGCTCTCAGAGTTCCAAACCACAGCAGCTCACGATGGCTCTGGGGCCAGAAGCCACTTTGCTCAGGGAGGAGAAAAGGCAAATTTAGTCTAAAGACGTCTTAGTGTGACCGGTGCCCATCAGAAACAAGCTCTGAAGGACAAAGCATTGTCAAATCCTGGTCTTTTACAAGTTTCACAAATAAATTTCTAAGGCACTTAAGGTAAAATCAAAAATCACAAAATGCACAAGGGAATAAACCACCTTGAACCATGCCAGGAACAAAAAGCAAAATTACAGCCTCGAAGTAGGCATAGGAGTAGCGTGCCTACTGATGTGACATGCTCCAAAATGTATTACCAAGCCTTGGGTTTCCCACCCCCTACCCCAACCTTGATAAACCATGATTTCGTTAGTTCGTTCTCTAATATCAAACTTGACAGTAGCATCTATTTCCTTCTGGGACCCTGTTTGAATAAATTGATTGGTTCCTGGACCCTTCACCCGTCTTTGTTAATATGTGACTGACACTTCTTTTTATTCCATCTTCCTAGTTCTGTATCAGTGGCGTAAAGAACCTAGTGTCTACTGTGGTTTGCTTTTGCTGAACTCTCTTATTGGTTCTATTAATTGGTATGTTGATTCTGTGGGCTTCCACTGGGTAAATGCATGATCATACAATCTTTGAGGAGCAAAAATGTATCTCTCTTTTCTTTCAGGTTTGTACTTCCTCTTTTCTCCTTTCAGTTTTGGCCAGAACTATACTGGCGATTGTGGACTTTTGTCTTGAAGGGATTTTTTTTCCCAAAGTTTTTCCACTAAATGTAATTATTGCTGTATGTTTTGGGTTCCCAACCTTGACTAAGGTAAAGAAATTCTATTGTATTCAAAATTTACTGTAAAAAAAAAAAACAACTAGTAAATAGATATTGACCTTTATGAAATAAATAATTGAACTTATAAACATTTTTAAATTTAGCTCTCTGTTAAGAAAATGAAAAAGAAAATCACAAACTGAGGGAGAATGTCCATATACAAAGGACCTGAACACTCATAAGTCAAGAATATAAAGAAAACAACCCCAATTTAAAACATGGGAAAAGGACTTGAAATAACTTTACATAGAAGGATCTATGGATGGCAAATACACACAGGAAAAGATGCTAAATATCATTAGTCACCAGGGAATGCAGAGTATAACCACAATTATGCACCACTTCATACCCACGGTAGTGGGTAAAATTTAAAAGACTAACAACACTAAATGTTTTATGAAGTTGAAGAACCACAAATCTCTGCTACTTTACTGGCTGGAGCAAAATGGTTTCCCCACTTTAGAAAACTGATAGCTTTGGCAATTTCTTGTAAAGTTAAATAGACACCTACTACGTCCATCAGTAACTCGACTCCTAGGAATTTATCCAGGAGGAATGAAAACACACGTCTGCCCAAAGACTTGCACAGGAATGCCTACTGCCGCTCTCTCTGTATGTCAGGATCAAAATATGACAGCAATGCAGATGTGTGTAAGAGGCAGTCGGATAAACAAATCGCTTTGGAATGTAGTAATAGAAAACAGTGAACCACTTATACATGAAACAACAGGGTTTAATCTTTTCTGTTTTGGAGTCTTATTATTTCCTTCTCTATTTTTTGGAACAACTTTTACAAGACAGGAAACTAGTGCTTACTGAACATTAGTGGAATTTACCAGTAAAACCAGTCGGGTGTGTTTTCTTTGTGTGTGTCTGTCTCCCCATGTGACAGACTACCCCAGGACCTAGTGGCTTCAAACCACATGCATTAGTTGCTTCACGCGTTTGCGGCCCAGTGGCCTCTCACCCAGGTCTCCCAGGTAGTTATGGACTCCCCGGGGGAGGACCTGCTCTGCGTCTCAGCTGCATGGGCCTTGGCCGGCCTGGGGAATCCACGTTCCAGCCCAGCCGCACACTGTTTACGAGCCACCGGTTCACACGGCCTGTTGGCAGGAGACTCAGGGAACCCCTGACAAGGCTCCTGGCTTCCCCAGAGCAGGACTGGGAAGGAAAGGAGGAGGAGGGCAGGGTGGGGTCGTGGTCTCCATGTGGGCAGTTGCCTAGCGACTCTGCCATATCTGATTCCTTAAAGAGAGTCACCGGGTCTGGGCTACGCTCATGGGTGCCAATCCCAGGAGACAGGCCACTGGGAAGCGCTTCAGAGGCTGCCCTCCACTGTGTGTGTGTGTGTGTGTGTGTGTGTGTGTGTGTGTGTGTGTGTGTGTGTGTGTACACGCGTGCACGCACGTGGGCAATGCACCTTGAAAGGGACATTTGGCTAATTCTGTTTGAAAACCTTGCGTACGTAGTGGTCTACTTAATTTTTAAATTTCTCCTGCCAATTTTTACATGTTGTACATTTCTAGGAATTTATCTGACTCAGGTGGTTTTTCAAATTCATTTGTATGTGGTTATCTCCCCTTTCATTACATGTTTTGCATACTTACATCTTCTCCCTTGTCCCCTTCAGATACCTTTCTTATTCATCTTTTTCACAAACCAGATGCTGTTTCTGTTTGTCTCTGCTGGTATTTTTCCTTTTCTAGCTCATTCATTTCCATCCTTATTTTTATTTTCTTTCATGATGTTTCTTTGTATTTATTCCATTGCTCCTTTTCCAAACTCTTAAGTTGGACAATTAGCTTGTAATTTTTAACCTTTTAAAATTTTCTACCAAACATATTTAAGGTTATGCTGCTGCTGCTGCTGCTAAGTCGCTTCAGTTGTGTCCGACTCTGTGCGACCCCATAGACGGCAGCCCACCAGGCTCCCCCATCCCTGGGATTCTCCAGGCAAGAACACTGGAGTGGGTTGCCATTTCCTTCTCCAGTGCATGAAAGGGAAAAGTGAAAGTGAAGTCGCTCAGTCGTGTCCGACTCTTAGCGACCCCATGGACTGTAGCCTACCAGGCTCCTCCGTCCATGGGATTCTCCAGGCAAGAGTACTGGAGTGGGGTGCCATTGCCTTCTCTGATTTAAGGTTATAATTTCACCTAAAAGCACTTCTTTAGCTCATCCACACATTTTAACATGTGTTTTCATTATCCTTTGATTATGAGCATCTATTCATTTCCTTTATTTTCTCTTAACCAAGATTTACTTAGTAATGGGTTACTAGATTTCCACACATAGAGGATGTTTAAACATAACTTTGCTATTAATTTCTAATTTTACTGAATAAATTAGAATTTCTACTTGAATAAATCATGGGCGGTCAGTTCTCAGGGAGATGTTCCTCTTCCTGAGTGGGTTCAGCCCTCCCAGGCCTGCCTGTGTTGGGGGCTCACCCAGATCTCCGCTCGCTGTGCGGCGGGAAGCACCACTCCCCGCCCCCACTCAGGCCAGCGCCCCCAGGGCGATGAGGCGCAGGCAGAGCCATTTGGTTTTCAGCACCCAAGCCTCCCCTTTCTTTTCTGCACATTCAGTTCTGTGTTGAAAGGACCGTTTGTAACAGGCAGTACCGTCCAGTGAGGTACTTGAAGTGGAGGATTTCAGGTAACCTAACTGTGTTGCTTATAACTGGAACAGATTCAAACAAGACAGAATGAAAGGGCGTGTCGGGGATCTCGGTCTCCAGAGCTGACTGCTGAGGGCCCCGTGGTCTCCTTCCCTCAGGCCTTTCATCTGAGCCCACACAGCTCTGTGGGGTTGGGGGAGTGGAGCCCCAGCGCCCAGGTTCCCAGGTCCCCCTCTCTCACAAGTTACCTGTTCAACCTTGAGAACAGTCCTTCACTTCTGTCAATCTGGTCTTCTCCTTTGGGAAATGAAAATGCCAAGGAGACACCAAGATACAGCATTAATAAGCTTATTTTTTTCTCTAACATCTTACTTAGGCTATCCTTTTTTTGGTCTCCGTTTTTTATTTTTGTAATTAGGAAACTACGATAACACATTTATACGAGTATTAGAAAATGCAGAACAAGGCTACATATAGTTCCACTATGTATTACAATTATTTTTGAAGTGGATAAATCAAAAATTTTTAGTTGGAGTTGCAATATCAAATGCTCAAAAATTAATAGAATGCATATACAGAGAAGTAGAAGAATATAGTAGACCAGAAAAGCACTATGAACCAATCCAACATAATTAATATTTATACAATTTTCACACAACAGTAGGATACAGTCTATTCAAGTTACTGTAGACTGTAAACTAGGAAACACTGGAACACACCCAGGGACGTAAAACAAGGTGCAAAATCTTCACAGCCTAGAGGTACTGAAATCATACAGAGTGCTCTCTTATCACTGTGGAATTATGTTGAAAATCAGTATCAAAAGATATTTGAAACTAACCCACATATTTTAAAGTGCCATGTGACATTTACCAAGAGAGATCTTCAATTTAGCCATCAAAGCCTCAGTAAAGTTAGGCTGAAAAAAATAGAGGGTAATCGTAGAGAAGAATGCATTTAAATGAGAAATTAGTATCACAGTGAGAAATTAATATTAAAGGTACTTTAAACAAAATCCTATGTATTTGGAAATTAAATGTCTAGTTTTAAAACGGAAGAGGCTCCCTTTCCTAATCCAGCCTCAAAGAAAGGACCGAGCTCATCCTGCTGACATGGTTATATTATGATTGTTACTGAGGAAGGCATGGCTCTCAACAGCAATGACATGTCTCTCCACTAGGTCCCCGAACCTCTTTGGGGGAATGGAGGTGGGGGGTAGGGGGAGCAACGCCAGGAGCTCTGGGCGCTCCTTGTAGCTCAAGTCTGGCCTCTGGGTTTGAACAACTAGCCCTTCTCTGCCACTTGGTCCATTTTACAGATGAGGAAACTGACTCGGGAGAGTGGAAGCTCACTAGCTGTGATCTGTCTTGCGCACTAACTGAGGGCCAAGGATGATACCACGGAGGGAACCTTTGCAGAGCTGCCAGGAGTCCTCCTGGGATCGCCCTGGAGGCTGAGGACACAGACTCCGCAGCCCACCCGGACCGCCCCCCAGCGCTCAGGGGCGCGGGCGGGGATGCTAATTTTGCTCCCACGGTGACTCTGAAGCGGACCTCTGATCAAGAACCACTGCATCTCCAGGGGCTCCGCTCGCACTGAAGCTGTTTGGGTTACTCGGCTCCTCTGTCGTTTCCCCGTTAGCGCAGTTTCTGCCCACGCAGCATCTCTGGAGTCCCGGCGATTATTCCCGGGGAACCAGAGGAGAGAAGGGTTCACCGGCCCCTCCCGCCCCGGGACGGCAGCCCCAGGAGGGCTGCGGGCACCGGTCCCCGCGGGGCCCTTACTGAGTGCCCTGTCTGTAGAAGGATGATACAGTCTGCGCTGCTGGGTCCCAGGATAAACCCCCGAGCAGCGACCCCCGTCCTTGAACAAACCCGGAGATTTCTTTGGCGACTGCAGGGCGCGCACCCGGTCCCGGAGTCCTCCAGCGCGGCCTGCTGGAACAGCCGGTTACTCCCTGCTGCCGCTGGCTCCCCGCGCAGGGGCTGAAGGCTGGTGCTGACCTCCGCATCCACACCCCTACTGCTCCAGTTAGCCTTTTCAGAAGCATGGATCTCCTAAGGACAGCAACAGTAACAAAATCGCCACGAGACGCAAGGCTGAGAACGCCGCTGAGAACAGTGGGTTGGGGAGGGAAAGGGTTAGAGTTCTTCAAAGCAAAGAATCTGGCTCTCAAATGCACATTTGGGAAATCTAAGGTCCTTCCACGGTTACTGAAGGTTTCCACAGAGGCTGGGATTCCTGTGAAGTCCCTGTGTTCTCGATACCTTCCCCTGCCTCCCAGACCAATACACCACTTCATTTATTCAGAGGGATTAGGAACCTCCCTCAGGTTCCACGGCGTTACTTAATGAGATGTGTCCGAGATGAATGGGTAAAGATGTAGTGCGTATATATATGTATATACATATAGTGGCTTTCCTGGTGGCTCAGTGGTAAAGAATCCTGCTAATGCAAGAGACACAGGTTCGATCTCTGGTCCGGGAAGATCCCCTGGAGAAGAAAATAGCAACCCACTCCAGTATTCTTGCTTGGGAAATTCCATGGACAGAGGAGCCTGGCAGGCTACAGTCCATGGGGTCATCAAAGAGTCAGACATGACCTAAAGATTAAACAACTATATATATATATATATATATATATATATATATATATATATATATATATATATATATATATATGTGTGTGTGTGTGTATGTGTGTGTATATATATATAATTAAATATTAATGTAGTTTATTAATAATATATAAATATAACATATAATTTAAATTATATTATATAAATAAAATAAATTATATTATAATATATAAAAATATAATTGTATATTAAATATATTGGATTAAACAACCATATATAGTGTGTGTGTATATATATAGACACCCTTAGTGACTAAATAACAACTAGACATGCACACAATGGAATGCATTCAACTATAAAAAGAATGAAATAATGCCATTTGTGGCCACATGGATGGACCTAGAGATGATCAAACTCAGTAAGTCAGACAAACACAAATATCATATAAAACAAACTTATGGTTACCAAAGGAGAAGGAGGGGGTGGATAAATTATAAGTTTGAGATTAACAGATACACACTACTGTATATAAAATAAATGACAAGGACTTACTGTATAGCACAGGGATCTATATATCTTGTGATACCCTATAATGGAAAAGAATCTGAAAAAGAATAGATCTATAATAAACATATAACCGAGTCACTTTGCTGTATACGTGAAACTAACACAACACTGCAAATTAACTATAAATCAATTTTTTTAATGGTAAAGAAAAAAATAGAATAAATCCTATTTCTGGTGGCTGGGTAATCTCAGCCTTGAAAGAAAAGGCAAGGGCAGACCACTGACAATAACTTTAAAGGTTGGATTCATGTGTAACTGTACTCCTTTTCTTCCTCTGTCCCTCTCAGCCTGAACGGGTCTAAATGTCAGCCTGGGGTAGTGTAAAGGATGTGAGCTTTGAAGTCAGGGAGTTGTTGTTCAGTCGCTCAGTCATGTCTGACTCTTTGCGACCCCATGGACCGCAGCACGCCAGACTTCCCTGTCCATCACCAACTCCCGGAGCTTGCTCAAACTCATGTCCATTGAGTCGGTGATGCCATCCAACCATCTCATCCTCTGTCGTCCCCTTCTCCAGCCTTCAATCTTTCCCAGCATCAGAGCCTTTTCTAATGAATCAGTTCTTCATATCAGGTGGCCAAAGTATTGGAGCTTCAGCTTCAGCATCAGTCATTCCAATGAATATTCAGGACTGATTTCCTTTAGGATGGACCGGTTGGATCTCCTTGCAGTCCAAGGGACTCTCAAGAGTCTTCTCCAACGCCACAGTTAGAAAACATCAATTCTTCAGTGCTCAGCCTTCTTTGTGGTCCAACTCTCACATCCATACATGACTACTGGAAAAACCATAGCTTTGACTAGATGGACCTTTGTCAGAAAATCATGTCTCTTCTTTTTAATATGCTGTCTAGGTTGGTCATAGCTTTTCCTCCAAGGAAAGTCATGGAGATTTGAGTTCAAATCCCAGTTCCGACATTTAACAGCTGGACATTCCCTTGTAGCTCAGTCAGTAAAGAACCTGCCTATAATGCAGGAGACCTGGGTTCAATTCCTGGGTCAGGAAGATCCCCTGGAGAAGGAAATGATTACCCACTCCAGTATTCTTGCCTGTAAAAATCCATGGACAGAGGAACCTTGCAGGCTACAGTCATGGGCTCGCAAGAGTCGGACACGACTTTAGCAATTAAACCACCACCAACTCAGGCAAAACTAGCTAATCTTTCTGAACATGATCATTCCTCACATGTAAAATGGGAAAAATATGATGGCTGCCTCAGAAGGTCTCCAAGCTGGGGACATCAGTGAGAAAGCAAGTGATATGCGGAGCTTGGTACCAGGTTCATGGAAGGGGGATGGATACAGGGTTAGCCAAGGACAGCGGGTGGAAATTGGCAGTGCTCTTCTCCTGATTTTCTGGGCGATATGGCCAAGGAAGCGGGAGAGGTCAAGAGACACTCTGGGGCCCATGGACCTACCCAGCCAGAGCGCCACCGGCCCTGGAAGGTACCTGGGCCCACGCCGCCCCCTCTGTTCAGCCCTGAGCCTCCTACCAGTGCCTCCCTGGAGGCAGCAGCTCTCGCCTTGCCCCAAAGTCTGGCCTCTACCCCCGTGGGCTTACTGGGCCAGCAGCTGAAGAGGTGGAGGGAAAGACAGGTTCAAAAAGTGCAAGGTCTGAAGGGTCCCAGATGAGGATAAAGGATGGGGTCTTTATCCTTTATCTGGCGGCCAGCACTGGACCCCCGGCTTCCTCTTGTCCTTTCAGGCACCTTGCATGCCGCATGGGATGTGGTGAATGGAGTCTCCTGTCCAGGGCACAGGGGTGAGCGGTGAGAGCCAGGCCCAGGGCAGTTCCTCTGGCCACTCAGGACGGGACTCAGAGGGGCAACGGCCCAGCTGCGGACCCCGGGCAGATCACTTACCCCTCTGAGGCCGGGGTGCTCTCCTGCGCAGTGAGAATAATGATTTCACAGAGTGGTTGGCAGGATGAAGTCAGGTGATATATTTTCAATACAGCACATTATACGGTAATGACTAAATGAGTGCCAGCATTTTGGCTGTTATCTTCGTTATCATAAGATGGTTTCTGTTATTTTTCTGGCTTCCTGTTGCGTGTGTTGTTCTCCCAGTGGCTTCTCCAACCTCAGGGTGCCCCCAAGCTTAATAACTAGCGCTCTTGGGGGTAGAAACATTTTGCATCACTCCCTGCTCAAAGCTTCCTCCATCACCTGGAGGCCCTGTATGAAGCGAGGGAAGAAGCCTGTGGTTGGAGAGCGACCCCTTCAGGTCTAGGCAATGACTTCCTCTCCCCAACGCAGTGTTTGGTCCAGAGCAGCCAGCAGAGCTAGGTTTAGTGCATGTCTCGAGGAAGCTCGTTCACTTTCGTCCGCCCACAAGCACCCATGGGCCATGCACACACATCAGGGAGACCCGGATCCTCGTCAGGTCCTATGGGACGCCTCTCTGAGGACACGCCATACGTGTGCAACGGCCAGCTGATGCTGCGAATCTGACACCCCCCCCATCTGATTCCAGGTGGGTGTGACCTAAAGGAGTTGCGTGTGCCCGTCAATCAGCCCCTAGCAATCTCACCTCTGCTGCTGGGTTACTGTGTTTTCTTTGTTGCCGTGGAGGGCGTACTTGGAGAAGACAACAGGAGGAGAGTCAGGGACAAGGAGATGGGGGGGGGCGCGTGGCCCCAGGGACCCTCTGTGTGAGCATCTGGTTATATGTAAGCCGGGGAAAGAGAGCGTGGGCCCCGGGGCAGGGGTTCCCAGGGATGGACAAGAGTGCACTGTCCCCCTGGGAGCTGCCTGAGCCTGGGACGGGCTGGAAGAGGCGAGCTGGCCGGCAGGGGCTCCTGGAAGACACCCTGCACTGCCAGGGTCCAGCCTGCTCCAAACAGAGATGCCCATTCACCCAAACGTGTATCTCAGGATATCAGGGAACCTGTGATGCCAGCAGGACTACAGATGGCACGGGAGTTCCTGGGGAGGCTGGAGCCCAGAATGGCCCCCGGCAGGGCCAGGAGAGGTCACCAGGAGGCCCTCTCCTGGCTCCGTATCAGAAGCCTGTGCCAGGCTCTGGCACCCGAAAGACGGCTGCTGGGCAGGGACGACTCCTGTCCACACAGGCCTGCAGTCCACTGTGCCCAAGGGCAGGCTGTGAGTCAGCACCCAGGCCTCCTGGAGTCGGTCTCCGAAGCTCGGACTTATGGGGATGGGCCAGGCCAGAGGTAGGGACCTCTGGGGTCTCTCGGCAAAGCCACCACGCTCCAGGGTCCTCCAGGCTCCAAAACAAGGGTACCGGAGCCCCCGATGCCAGATCTCGGGGGCCCTCTAGGGAGTGATTCGGGAAAGCCCTTCAGTGAGAGTTACCTGGGAGACCTGCCAGGTAACTGGGCTCTAACCCGATCGACCTCCCCACTCTGTGCTGAGCTCCAGGGTGTCACCTGCTGGGCTGGCTCGGTTCCTGTGTGCACAGCCAAGAGGTACCGGATTCCCAAGGTGGGAGGCATGGGGACAGGGCTGTACATGCGCCCCTCCCCTCCAGGATGAGTGGCCAGGCTCCTGGGGGGACACTCTGGACACTTGTGCTCCAAAGCAGAGTCTTGTTTACTACATCCAGTTGTACGTAGATACATATATACCACTTAAGCATATGTATATATATGCACAAAAAAATAAAAAACTGCACAGCAACCAATATAGCAATAGACAGACTACTTCACCACAAGTCTGAATTTAGTAATATTTTCTCCCATTGTTAATTTACAGATTTAATACAATTCCAGAGTTGGCAGGGAGCTATGAGGTCGACTAACTCCTGTATCAATGGTGGCTTTGAAACACTGTCCAACCCTTTGGAAAGTTATTTGGCAATATCTATAATGAATCATAAAAATATTAAAGCCCTTTGGCCCGTAATCTTACCTCTGGGAATCTATCTTAAGGAAATAATCCAAAGTATAAGAAAAACCGGATGCTCACAGTTGCTCACTGCAGTATCTATAACGATGAAAAATTGGAAGCAATTTGAGTGCTAACTAATTAAGTGATGATGGTACATTATGGAAAGAATATTATGCAGATATTAGAATTACAGCATAATAACTTCAACGAACAAAGCACAATTCAAGTCTCTATTGTTAACAACTGGTAAAAATCTCAGAAGATAAAAGTTCAAAAAATTATACTTTACAAGTTGGGGTAGTAGGTGGCTATCTCCTTTCGGAATATGCTACACTTTTCCTGCTATAATAAGAGAAATTAAAACCAGGGCAAAGTTGAATTAGAAAAGTGTACTTTGATCTTTGTGACTGAAGTAACTACATCAAAATGAAAGGCAAGAAGGTTTGGCCTGCTAGCTATCACTATTCACTTGTTTTTTTTTTTCTTTAATTGCAGACACAGTGCTGAAGAAGAAAAAAAAATTCTTGAACATTTCTGGAACATCTTGGAAACCAAACCGATTAAATTATAGCAAACATTCTATCTCAAAGCAGCCACTGCAGAGAGAAGCCGGGGCTGCACGCCCACGGGGCTTTGGTCAAGCATCAGGGGGCATGGGGTGAGCTGCCTTCCCACCAAGGGTGGATTCAGGGAGGGCAGGGCTCAAGTGGACACTGGCCTCAAGGGGTCGGAGGCTTTGCTGGATCATGAGAGGATGCTCGTGGAAGAGCCCTACTTGGGATAAAGACCCGTGTTTCCAATCTGCCTCCACAATGTCCCCATCAAAAGTATCCTGCTGAACTCTGTGCATTTCTATGTTGTTTAGTTACCGAGTCGTGTCTGACTCTGTGCAACCCCAGGGACTGTAGCCCACCAGTCTCCTCTGTCCGTGGAATTTTCCAGGCAAGAAAACTGGAGTGAGTTGCCATTTCCTTCTCCAGGGGATCTTCCTAATCCAGGGATCAAGCCTGCATCTCCTGCATTGGCAGGCAGATTCTATAACCACTGAGCAACCTGGGAGCCCTTTATATATTTCTATAAGTCATCCCAAATTCCCACTGAACAAGATGATTATCTATATAAATAAGACATCTAGATTTAAACAACAAGAAGAATTTACTGTATGTCCGGCACTATCAAAGATGAGTATAGACTCTTCAACAAGGAGCCTGCCCTCACGTCGGTCTGGGAGACTGCAGATGAGGGGATAAATGTCAACCAAGAAATGAATGAACAGAGACCAGAGTTCTACTAGACAAAGGAGGAGAAGGTGAGAAGAGAGGGCACAGGGAGAGACACCCACATGAAAAAAGACATCCTGGGAAGACAGGGAGCCCATGGACCACAGACCCCCAGAGACGTAAGAGCATCACTGGAAACCAAGTTGAGCTTTGGTTTGGCTTCGTGGTCCTGCTTTCTGTTTGGGAAACTAGGAAGCCCCATTTTGATTCAAGGGCAAACACTTCTTATTCCTTTTGGTTTATGGGAGAAATTTCAGTCACGTCCTTAGGACCTCGCAGCACTCAGGCCGTCATTTCTTTGAAAGAAACGAGACAGGTGAGCAGCGGAGTCGGGGCCTTCTGCCCGCTGCACGCCCGCCGCCCTGCCCGCTCCGAGCCCATCAATCTCAGGCAGCTGGCACGCTCAGCTTCTACTGTCAGGCTGCTGCATATGGCCTTGGCCCTGGTCAAAGATTACTTGAAAGCTTAAACGGACGCTAAAATTATTCTGGTCTTCTTTTATTGCTTGAATGATGAACTAAGATATCATTCCTGAAGGATATGGCCTGGATTTTTATTACTATGCAGATAAGTGACTCCTTCTATCAATTAAAAAAGCTGTGCTATCTTTTCTAAGAGGTCATGTGACACAGGGACTGGGACATCATTGAGTTTTCTTTTCTTAAAAAATGAACTGAAGACCACATGGGAATTTCTGCATCCATCAGTCAGCATCCATAGGGTATCAACTTGATACTATGCTTGATACTGCTATGCAGGCAAAGCAGGTTAATACACACATGTGCACACACATACACATATTACACATACACACACACACACACACACACGACAGGAGCCCAGCTCCCAGAGTGCTCTGAACGAGTCTCTTAGATCAGCGGGAACACAAAGTAAAGACAGAGAGTCCAGTCCTGCATGTGCGGGTGGGTAGATCAGAGCTGACATGTGGCAAAGTCACAAGTGCCAGGTGATCTTCCACCCGACTCCCACCACGGCTCTGACCTCGTCCTCCCAGCCCCTCACCTGCCCCCATCCTTCTGACACCCTCCCCCCTTCCCCAGCGTGTCAGGAGTGTCCCACCCGCCAGGGCCCCGTGCAAGCTCCCCCACTGTCATAGACATCTCTGTGACTGTTCCTTCACGTTCCTTTCCCCTGACTCCACGGTGCGAGGAAGGCCTTCCCTGGCCACCCCATCTCTATATAGAAGCCCCTTACCCTCGGATCTCTGTTCCTGGCATTATTTTTGCCCTCAGCGCTTACTGCTGTCCATCAGAGCATATGGTGTATTTATCTACATTGCTACCGTCCTTCTCCCCTGCAAAGCCCCGTGAGGGCGGGACATGTCGTCGGTTTAGCTCCTGCTCTATCCCTGAAGCTCGAACAAGCCCAGAACCTGGCAGGCGTCTCAGATGGTCACCAGGTGACATCAGGTGAATGAGCAAGGGCCCGTCTGTGTTCCTTGGCTGCCAGGTGCCTCGCGTAAATCATGTGTTGGAACCCTCTCAGCAGTTCCGCGGGGCAGATGCTATTTTAGGAATTTAAGTGTTTGTCTTAAGCCCACGTGATGTTTTGGAGTCCTTCTCAGGGGAGATTCCCAACAGCTTTCACAGGGCAGTGCCCGTCACTTGGTAAATTTCCCCTGGCCCGAGGACTGCGGCCCTGCTGCCACGTAGACACTCAGCCAGGTGTTTCAAACTGCGGATACGTTCATTCACTGCGAGAGAGAAACCGCCCCGTGGTGGGAGGGGACACGGGTAAACCTATGGCTGATTCATGTTGATAGCTGGTAGAAACCAGCACAACACTGTCAAGCAATTATGCTTCAGTTAAAAATAAATACATTTTTTAAAAGATTCAAGAAGAAAAAGCTGCCCCACGAACAGGCATGAGCACCACAGGCTGTGGACGATCTTTCCTCCGTAGTCAGAGCCACGTGGAAACCACCGCATCAGTGGCACGGCTACAGCCCTCCAGCATCCTTCTTGGTGTTAGGACCCCACCTGAAGCCTGGAACACGCAGGGCCAGGTCCCATCGCCTCAGCCCAGGCAGCACTGCAGGGAAGGCTGGCCCCGCTCCTGGTCCCCCGTTTTCCTTCTCCTGCTTGTCTGCCCCACTCTGACCCCGAGCCTGCCTGGACCCCCAGGCTGTCATGCCTGCAGACTTCCAGTCGGATGCCAGCCAGAGGCACTGGCAAGACATATAAAGGGCAGGAAGAGCCCGGTGTTTCCTCAAACCGCCCACGGCAGGGCCATCATCAGTCCGGCAGCGGCTATGGGGCCCAACGTCCTCTCCTCACGGGCCTCCCCGCAGAAGTGTGGTGCTAGCTCCTCACTGTACAAACGCTCTGGATGCTTCACTCGCTCTGTTGGTTCACTCTTAGGTCAGCGTAGCCCTATCTTTGTCAATAATCTGTTTACTGAAGTCTCTTCCATTAACCCTTCAAGGGCCTTCTGACTTCTCCCAGGACCCAGAGACACGCAGCCTTGTGGCCAACGTTTAACTTGAGACTCCACTGCCTGCAGGTCCACCAGTCGACCAGCTCTTGGACCGGTTCACGGAGGCCTTTCCAGATCAGTGCTTACCATCAGAGCCTTCTGTGATGATGGAAGCACCCTTGATCTGCCCTGTCTCAAGTAATGGCCACGGGCCATGTGGGCTCTCGAGCACTTGAAATGGGACAAGTGAAACCAGGAACCAAAATTTTTATTTTATTTTGCCTTTTAATTAATGTTGACTTAAACCACCACATGTGGCCACCATATTGGACAACCCAGGGCTAGCTGCTGACTCAGTCAACTTACTGCTGGCCTGGTAGTTCTTTGTCTTTGAGATGAGGTATCTGTGTCTCATCTCTCCCATCCAAGTACTAACCAGGCCCGACCCCGCTTAGCTTCCGAGATGAGATGAGATCGGACACATTCAGGGTGCTATGGCCGTAGACTGTGTCTCATTTCTTACAGTAGCAGTTTTCCTAATTTCCAAGTTTTTGGTGGGAAACTCGCCATAGCGCCCAGGACCTACAACAACATTATCCAAAAGGTAAGACAGCATGGTGAAGGAGGCTGTGCCATAGTAGTTATGAGAGCTCTGAACCCGGGGACCCTGGCCCTGCTGCACGTGGGACATATGGAGCCATGTGACACAGGACCTTCCTGGGTCCCCATCTCTGCCCTGCTTCTGTTGGGGAAGTGTGACAAAACTCTCCTTTTATCCAAATAGGAAGGAATTCAGTAAATAAATAATAATGTAGCAGTAGGGAGTGAGTTCGGGCTTTCCTGGTGGCTCAGATGGTAAAGAATCCGTGTGCAATGCAGGAGAAGACCTGAGTTCAATCCCTGAGTCAGGAAGATGCCCAGAGGAGGGCACGGCAACCCACTCTAGTATTCTTGCCTAGAGAATCCCATGCACAGAGGAGCCTGGTGGGCTACAGTCCATGAGATCGAAAAGAGTCGTAAACAACTGAACGACCAAGCACAACACAGGGAGTGAGTTCAGAGGGGAGGAGTGATTGCTGACCGGGGAAGTGGGGGCGTGGTGGGGCAGAGGCGCAGGGCACCCCCAGGCCTGGCTCTGCCCCCTGTCTGGAGCCCGCTGCCCACAGGAAGCACTTGCTCTGCCCGCTCCTCCGCCAGGGGACCTCGCAGGGCAGGCCGGCAGGTGTCATGCTTTTGAAAGGGAAACCAGTCTCTGAAAACCTGGAGCCCACGGGCCACAACTACTGAAGCCCTCGTGCCCTAGAACCGATGCTTCACGAGAGAAGCCACTGCAATGAGAAGCCTGCGTGCAGCAGGTACAGAGTAGCCCATTTGTCACGACTAGAGAAAAGCCTGCGCAGCAATGAAGACCCAGCACAGCCGAAAATAAACAAAATTATAAAAGAAAAAAGGTCTCTTTTTAAAATAACTACTCCTTTATATTCACAATATAGGTCATCTAGACGGGGCATCTAATTCTAACTGTAAAACAGAAATCAAAAAGGAGATCTGTGGTCCCTTGGGCAGCAAAAGAGAATATTTGTTTTTGAAATTAATTCTGCAATTTTTATCACTGAAGCCTTGATTTTTAGTGCCAAATGATTAGTTAGTGCCTGTATAATTTCTGTTCGGTTTTGCAATAATATTTATTAAGTATTACACATACTACATCCCCAGCCATCTTGATGTATCCTTAAAGAGTTTAAAATCTAGATGTAGCAACAAGACAGATGCACCTAAAATGATCAACTAAGAACCTCAGAAGGACAGATTTGTAGCCCATGGAGGTCAAGAAGCAGGAGATTTTTATGTAAATCTGCTTGTGATTTTCAGAGACTGGCTTCCCTTTAAAAAGCATGATGTTGTTGTTTAATCGCTAAGTTGTGTCCTACTCTTTGAAACCCCATGGATCTGTAGCCCCCCAGGTTCCTCTGTCCATGGGATTTCCCAGGCAAGAACATTGGAGTGGGTTGCCATTTCCTTCTCCATCAAAAGCATGATACTGATGGACTATCCCACAATCCAAATCATGAAGTGCACTTTATGAAGGCAACACATTGTGCAACGATTCTAAAAACTCACCTGGCTTCACTCATGACGTCTCAAAGGATTTAAATCAAAGAATAATTTCCAAAACATGTTTCATAACCACTGAAATTACATTGTTATTCAAGGAAGCTAAGAAAAGTGCAGAGACACCTTAAAAATTGCTTGCCTATGCCATGTCGGTGGATAAGCCGGTTGGACAACTTTGCTTGCAGACTCGCAGGCCAGGAAGGCGCACGTTACACCAGACACTCACACCATGACTGGCTCAGGGTCATGCTTGCTGACTCGTGGCTGGGAGGCCACGGCTGCAGCTTGATTGGTTCCTGTGGACGCCAAGCATATTTCAGATGGCCGGGTGGTTGACACAGGCTCAAGAGGAATGTAACAAAGAGGACACCCAATCCTTTTTCATCACAGCCAGGATGGCAGAACCTGTGATGGTTAAGGACACAGACTCAGGAGTCCGTGCTGAACCAGTTTCCTGGCTCTTCCGCTGTCCAGCCACGTGATCTTGGGTAAACTTCTCTGACTCAGTTTAGTCATCTGTAACGTGGAGACCACAGAGAGTTCAGCTATGAGACGTGTGGGGCCTGGCACACAGTACACATGCTATCTGAAGACTATCCGAATTGTTTCTTAAAGAACACACCAGTTCAGGGACTTCCCTGGTGGTCCATTTAAGACTTCACCTCGCAACGCAGCGGGGTGCGAGTTGGATCCCTGGTTGGAGAGCTAAGATCCCACAAGTGCCTTGAAGCCAAAAAACCACAACATAAAACAGAAGCTATGTTGTAACAAATTCAATAAAGACTTTAAAAATGATCTGCATCAAAAAAAAAAATCTTAAAAAAAAAAAAAAAACCAATACTAAAGAATACACCAGTCCACTCGGGACAGTGGTCTCTGGACCCTCTTCCACAAGACACATCCAGTTGAATAAATCAGCTGGAGAAAAGAAAAGGTGAGGGGTGACGGTCTGGTGAGCATCTGCTACATCCCCGGACACGCCACTTCTGTCCACACGCGTTTATGATCTGTTCTCTTCCTGCCCTGCGTGACCCAGAACCACAACCCCCTCAAGGCAGACTGCCTCCAGGATGGAGAGCACAGACCGCAGTCAGGGTTCTCCATCTCTGAGTCTCTGTGCACAGAGGGCAGAGCCAGGGGGAGGGAGGAGGGGGCCAGGGGCCTGAGCCAGATGGAGAGACACGCCGCCTCCCCGGGGCGTTGCATTCCTAAATCAACCCTGCGACATTTCTGTGGCCAGTGGGCCTTTTAGGAGAGCAGCTGGTGAGCAGGACACTGAAAACCTGAGCGAGGGGCTCGGCTGGCCGCTCAGTGGTCAAGAATCTACCTGCTGGTGCAGGAGACACGGGTTTCCCTGGTCCGGGAAGATCCCACATGCTGCAGGGCGACTGAGCCTGTGAGCCACAACTTCTGAGCCTGTGCTCTGGAGCCCGAGAGTCACAACTGTTAAGCCCACGAGTGGCCGCTACCGAAGCCCGCGCACCCTACAGCCTGTGTTCTGCAGCAGAGAATCCACCGCAATGAGAAGCCCTCACCCTGCAAGAGAGAGCAGCCCCCACTCTCTACACCTAGAGAAAACCCTGCTCAACAGTGAAGACCCAGCCCAGCCATAAATCTATCAAATCAATAAATTAAAAACAAACGAACAAACCCTGAGTAATGAATGAACAACGCTTCCTGTAGAGCACAGGGAACTCTGCTCAATGGTATGTGGCAGCCTGGATGGGAGGGGAGTCTGGGGGAGAATGGATCCATGCATAGGTATGGCTGAGTCCCTCTGCTATCCACCTGAAACTATCACAACATTGTTAATCAGCTATACTCTGATATAAAATAAAAATAAGAAAACCCTGAGTGATGTTTTTACCCCAATAATCCTGGTTGTCTGCTACAGGAGCCTTGTAGAAATCTACTTGGAATCTTTGTTGTGTTCAGCTGGGAAACAATATCCTCCCCCACTGCTCTGAAAACTTGAGGGCAGAAGTCTTGTCTTCTTGCTTTTTTACCTATTCCCCTACCTGGCACCATGCTTAGGAAAGGCTAGCACTCGGCACATAGGTTCTGACTGCTGGATCAGATCCTGGGAACCTGTAACAGAACCATTCAAATAGTTCAGTGGCACATGGGTGCTGTGCATTTGCAGCTCTCCCCTGGGAAGGGCTAGGGGGTGTGCTGGGGACAGGCAGTGGCTGTGAGAAGGCTTCTCAAGTGTCAAAAACCCATCAGGGGATCTGGTCCCTAAAGCCTCACCATCACCAGCCTCTTGCCCATCACTGCTGTGCCATGGGGCCTGGATCTGGCATAACTGACTTTGGCAGACATCAGAGGAGCTCTGAAATTGATCCAGGTGCCTCCTCATAAGAAACTGCAGGAGGACTTTAGATCCACCCAGACCCTTGTTTGTATGTGCATGCTAAGTCACTTCAATCATTCCGACTCTTTGCAGCTGCATGGACTATGGCCCAGCAGGCTCCTCTGTCCACGGGATTCTCCAGGCAAGAATCCTGGAGTGGGTTGCCATGCCCTCCTGGGCATCTTCCAGACCCAGGAACTGAACCCTTGTCTTCTGTGCCTCCTGCATTTCGGGCAGATTCTTTACTGCTGAGCCGCTGGGGAAGTCCCACCCTTGTTCATAGGCTCCAGCAAACTCCTGTTGCCGATAAGCAACTATTTGAAACATCAGTGCTCAGTATAACTGGCCTGGCTTTGGATTTCAGATTGATCTTTAGGAAGGAAAAAAATGTTAAGTGATTATAGGAACACAGCACTGGTCCAACTGACACAACCGGTGTTTCCAGTCTTGAATCATTCCACACTTGAACCTCAAACCATTAGGTGTCTGATTTATGAAAAGAAAAAGAACTAGATTGACAACTGGATAAACCCTGTCATGAGCTGGAAAAACCGGGTGATCGGTATCTTCAGATTCTTCCCCATCTATTCTTTTCTTTATAAATCTTATAAATCTTTCTTGTAAATCTGTGGAGATGTTTGTTGGAACTTGCAAATTCATTGCATATGCCCTTAATCACATTTAACTCAGATTTTCAGGCTAGTTGTCTACTTCTCAAGTTTCATGGCTCCATAGAATCATGGACTCTTGGGCTCCTTCCCTGACAAGCCTTTCATTCCACAGGTAAGGACAGGCTGGAGAGAGGAACGCCGGGCCCTCGGCGTCTGTTACAGCCAAGATGAGGGTCCCACGCCTCCCTCCACTTGTCAGTCTTTATTCTGCTCCCAATTGTCACCCCTCTTTCAATCATGGGCCACTTCTCAAGAGAATAGTGTTCAGCCTGCCAGGAGTCATTCCCAGAAACATAGGTATTTTAGTTAATGACTCGCTCACTACTTCCAGAAAGGGGGAAAAGCGCCTTGCATCCTCTGATGAAGTCAGTTCCCTGCCAAAGACACAGCCAGACGAGGTGCCAGCCCCAGGGGCACCTCTGTCACCTGGAACCCACCTGAGGGAGAAGGGGGACTCCTAGCGACAGGGAATACAGCTGCCATCAGCCAGGCAGAGGGCAGCCCATGGTGGCAGTGCAGGAGGGTGGGAATGGTGGCCTCCAAGAGCTGGTATGTCCCCAGGGAGGGGAAGGAAGTGGCTCCACTGGGGGTCCCAGTGAGTTTAACAAAACAGTAAGAACCTGTGTCATTCCACAGGCTGAGATCAAAAGATCCTGAAATCGTTGGCTGATGGTCGCAGCTCTTCTCAACCAGCAGCCAGTTAATCTCTTAGGCTCTCGGCTGCTCTAATTTCAGCCCAAGGATTGCAACACATCAGATACTTGCCTCTCACTTAGCAAGTCTTCTTTTTTACTTTGCCTTACAACCTCAGACATCCTCTGAACATCCACTGTGCCCAAAGGTCAGTATTAGGTCTGCTTTGTGATTTTAGACAGAGAATGGTCTTCATTCTGCCATGCTATGATGCTGATGGGGCACTTGTGTGAACTTAGCTTTTAAAGTACCTTCAGAGGTGTGCTTAGGTAGCATGGTAAATCTTAACCATAGATTGTCAAATGTAGAGCCATTTTTCATATGCTATCAGGGTGGTGATGAGGTCAGTGAGAATGTTAGCAACTTGGCACCAAAACTCTAGGGTGTGTAAAGGTCATCCATTAGATCACTGATTTCTCAGACATTAATGATGTACCTACTAGCTGTCAGGTACTTTAGCCGGGCTCTGCGGTTACAACAAAGAGGGAGACCAATATTTCCTTTAAGAAAGTTATAGTCATATTTTACCTTGAAGGTGTAAAACATCAAGTGAGTGCTTTGAGAAGCATACACGGGCATTATGGGAGCAGGCAAAGAGGCCCTAACTCTGCAGTGGAGGAGGAAAGAGGCCCAAAAGGCTTTGTGGAGGCGTGGATGCTGAGCTGAGCATGAAAGGATGAGGAAGATTTCAGCGATGGTCTTTAGGCGGGGGTGGGGGTGAAGTGGCAGCATAGAGAGGACAAAGGAAAGAACACTCCAGACAGAAGAGATGGTGTATACAAAGACGGAAAAGCCAAAACTGGCATAAAATACAAAAGTTGGAAGTGTTATTCTCTCAGTCGTGCCCAACTCTTTGTGGACCACTGTAGCCCACCAGGCTCCTCTGTCCATGGGATCTCCCAGGCTGGAGTGGGTAGCCCTTCCCTCCTCCAGGGGATCCTCCTGACCCAGGGATCAAACCTGGGTCTCCTGCATTGCAGGCAGATTCTTTACCATTTGAGCCACCAGGAAGGCAAGAAACACTAGTTAAATCATCAGTGCTGTTGAGGCCAGAATGATGGGACACAGTGTGAGGGACGCAGCTGGAGAGCCAGGAAGTGCCCTGGGGGTCAGCGATGGGTTTTGAGGTGTAGGGGCACAGTTAGTTCACATATCCTTTTCTGTGGCTACATAGAGGATGGGTTAAGAGATGATGAGATGGGGAGAAAGGAGACCAGTTAGAAGCTCGGAAAGAGATGATGGGACCCTTGACCAATGATAGCACAGGTGGACAGGCTGTGATGAACTTGAGAGCTACTTAGGCATCAGAACTGGCATGACCCGATCAGGATTAAAAGAGGATGGGCGGGCAGTAAAGGAGTGGGAAATGGCAAGAATAACTCAAGGGACTGGTTGGAATCACCAACTAAAAGAGGTTAGGATAAAAGAGAAATGTTAACCTGTGTGTATGCTGAGAGCTCAGATCAGGTGTACGTTCAAGTGACAGGCATCGGGCATTTTACTGTCAGAGTCCAAATCGCAGGGAACAGGTTTGGACTGGCAGTACAGACTAGGAGACAGCCACACACACGTGGGTTCAAAAAACGCACGTAGTTGAGATTATCCAAGCAGAATCCATGAGAGCTGTTAGAATCGGGGGACTCAGGGACTTAGGAACCCCAACATTTAAATAGAAGGGGGAAGATGAACAGCCCATGAAAAAGCAGAGAAAGACGGATTAAAAAGATAAGGAAGAACAGGAAAGCAGGTCATCCACAGGCACTAACGGAGCAGGAAGTCTCAAGAAGGAGGAAGTGTCTCTGGGGTCAGAAGCAGCAGCTTGGCACTGTGAATCAGGGATTAATCTGTGTTCTTTAGGGCTTAAACTGGTGGATATTTGTTTACCATAATAAGATCGGTTTCAGTGAAGGCAGGTTTCACTCCAGGAATGGATCAGAGCCTGATAGCAATAGGGTGAGGGGAATAGTTGGTGGAAATGATTGATTTATTATCTAAAGAATTTAGGTCGACAAGTAGGGGACAGCAAATTGAGGGAGTCTAGGGTGGATGTGGAGATGGAAGAAGCTTGAGTATATTCATTGATTTAAGGTAATTGTCAAATCGAGGCAGATTCAGAGCATAGAAAGGAGAAGGTATGATAGATAGAGGACACGGGAAAAGG
Source organism: Okapia johnstoni (assembly GCA_024291935.2). NCBI lineage: Eukaryota > Metazoa > Chordata > Mammalia > Artiodactyla > Giraffidae > Okapia > Okapia johnstoni. Next base: position 33,134,518 of record CM044327.1, on the reverse strand, counting down.
AGAAAGGGGTGCAGTTAGGTGTAGAAATAAAGGTGACCTTCACAACCGGAGGCACTTCCAGGACTACACCACCCTGAATGCACTTGATCACATCTGATCTTGGAAGCTAAGCAGGGTCGGGCCTGTTAGTATTTTGATGGGAGACCACCTGGGAATACTGGGCATTACAGGCTTAGTGATTGCAAGAAGGAAGATATGAATGGATCTGGAGGTAGATAAATTTTCAGGTACGTAGATAAGAAGGTGAAAGAGATCACAGAGGCTGTTTATCCTGTTTGTGGCTGCCAAGTATCTTTTCTGATCATTCCTCCCGTGTTTGGGGAATTCCCCATATGATGAGTCTTGCCTCCATAAGGTAGAAACCAGAACTCATTCTCCTGGGACCTCTTGCTGCTAAGATATAGGCATGTGAATCTAGCTCCCATCAGTCAGATGCTTCTGCACCAGATGTTGACTTGGAAGGGAACAGCATAAGGAGGTAGGTACATGCGGATTCCATGTTCTGACACATGAAAGAGAGGAGTGTTTATCTCTTCAAACACAACAGGAACAGAACTTCTGACTTCCAGTTGTGAGCATCATTAGTACATGGGGTGCACTAAGGTTCGGGTCCCAATATCGGTGTTTACTACAACAGCCGCCGTGGCCTGGTTGGAGCTGAGATTCCAAGGGCCCTCAGGTCCTTCCAGAGATACTCTGAACTGCAAAATAACTTCTAACAAACATGGCATTCAACCAGGAGATTGGATTCTGTTGTTTGTAACAAAGACCTCTGACTGATGCAGACATCATGTCTAAAAGCATGAATTTTCTCAAGAGAGGAGACAGGTCACCTGCTGAGACTGAGAAGTGGGGGGCTTGAGGAGTGTGATAATGGTTTGGAGCAGCTGATGGGAAGTGCGAGGGTCCAGCTGAGTTGCAGCCATGACTCTGGGCAGCCCTCATCTTCATCACTGTGTGATTTTCCTTCTCTAGAAGAACAGGTGGGGAGCAAGGGAATGAGGTGTGAGGGGTGACGAGAAATCAGCAAAGAAGGATGGCTGGGGAGAAAAGGAAGGGGCAGGTGGCGGCCGATAGAGAATAAAAGGAACCAGGGAATAAAAGTTTCTTTGAGCTAAAAGAGCAAGATACCTTGAGCTCGTGAGAACGTTGGGAGAACAGCAAGCAAGCTGGGGCCAGAAGTTGCAATGTTCAAACATTAGACCTAAGAGGTAGAGGAAATTTAAGCCATGGACAGAGTCAGAGGAGTGGAGGCTGAGCTATGCCGTGGGCTGGATCCTCCATCGAGGTGGACGGTGAGATGTTCCAGGTCGCTGATAGGAATGGGAGTGGAGGGGAAGATCTTGGTATTGGGTCTCAAGGTCTGTGAGTGGGGGCAGTGCCTGGGAGCTGTGTAGGTGACAGTGGTGAAAAGGATGCAATGGGACAGCTTAATGTGATGCTCTGACACTGTGGATTGAGCTTTAACACTGGAAACATACCAGAAACAGAAGTGGTGGGTGAACGTGTTTAGAAAGAATACACAGCCAGAACTGACCTTTAGGAAACCCAGTGTAGCAGCCACAAATAAGAAAATGGACCAGGACAGGGTGAAGGTGGTGGTCAGTTTCCATTGTCCTTCATCTGGTAAGTGACGATTACTAGCAGAGATGAGATGTCATAAGTGGTAACTGACCTCAAATTTCAAATGCCCTAATCTGTCCAGGGACCTCCAGGATGTGAGGTTCCTTCAGACATTTGAGGATGTTCCCACATAACCCCAAGCCTTCCCTGGTTCAGGCTAATCACTCCCAGTTCCTTTAACTATACTTCACTCGATGTATCCACTCTTCCCTGGAAAAACTTGGTTGTGATTGACGTCACCGTAAACCGTGGGACTCAAATTCAAGAGGAATTTCCCAAAGGCAATCTGACTAAAGCAGGCTCCGGTGAAACTGTCCACGTGTCCTCCCACCAGCCTGAAGCTGAGCCAAAAGAATGACCCTGACCTCACTTCCCGTGACTCCCTGTCTTCTCTCCACGCCCTTCACTTGCCCTTGCGCCCCAACAGAAAGTGCCGCCGATGACAAGTGAGGAGAACGACGTGAATAATGACAAGGGGGTGATGACGAAGCTCAAAGCAACCCACCAGCAGCAGCACTCCCAGAACCACGATAGGTTTGGTTTCGTCTGTTTGTTTAGCCTGCACCTGTTACGCGTAGAACACAGACCGTGTGACTCGCTTAGGGACCTGCTATCCTAATCCCAGCTACTTCCCACTTGGAGCCTGGAGCACGGTAAGCTGGGAACATCACTGTGCCTCCCGGCGATGCCCACCTGTCCCTGCACAGTGGCTGGCCGACTGGGCACTCTGACTCAGAGAAAAGGCATATGCCAAGAAGCACCCAGCATCCCATTCGGCACTCTACTGCTTGTTACATTAAACCCTCAGGCTTCACGAAAAAGAAAACCCGTAAGAAATGTGCTCTGAATTCACTTACAAGTTACAAGCTGAGGTGTGTTTGATGTGGAATATCACCTCTTTTCTGAAAAACAAGCCAAGTTATCAAATATCAGACCATAATCTCATGGTCAGACTACCAGCTAAAGCAAAGTAAATCAAAGTTAATAATAAACAGGAGGAAACACAGTGTGGGGAATGTAAGGTTCAGGACTGCAGGATCTGGTTTGGGGTCATTCCTCTTCAGTGTCTCTACTAGTTAATGTTAAACATGGTAAAAATGAAATTAATGCGAGATTGTGAGATGACATGGAGGACTGATAGCATGGAAAAGCAGACGAAATAGCCAATAAATTAATTATAGACACTGAAAAGCACATGAAATATTAGGCAAGAAGTCTTCAAATGTTGCAAAGCAAATAGAACTAGAGACAACATATCCCACAGGAGCTGGAGAGGGAGAGAGGTGGTTTATGCAAAGATCATTAAACTGAGATCTGAATTCTAGTCTTTAACACTCCCTAAGTTAGTGCAGGCAAAGAAGGAAGGGAGAGAGAGAGAGGGAGGGGAGGGGGAAGAGAGGAAGGAAGGAAGTAATGGAGGTAGAGAGGGAAGGACAAGGAAAGGGTCCCTGGAGGAAGTGTCACCAGTGGTTTGTCCCAGTCTAGGGGTTGTCCAGACACTCCACAGGAGACATTGGCAGAAACAAGCCAACACGGGACCCAGGGGAACAAATTCCTGTGCAACGCTGTGCTTCCCTGGGCAAGCTGTCCACGTTCCGGAGAGCTCTGTGCCGGACTGTGAGGTGCACTGTGACAGTAATGGTCCCGGTGAGTCACCCTTCCCACGGTCTGCATGGGGCAGCCCCTCCTATATTGACTCTGGACGTGCCCTTGGGTTTGCCCCAGCCAGCAGGACACCAGCACACAGGCTGTGACACACTGGAACGTGTCCTCTTGAAACGCTGCTGCTGGTGGAGGAGAAGTTCACTGGACCCCATGAGACTCAGAGGCCACATGCCTGCCCCAGGGTCCAGCTGCCCCAATATGCAAGCAAGCCCATGCCGGACCAGCAGGGTAACCCTCTCGCCCACAGACCCACAAACCCGTGAAGGATGTTAAAGGTTATTGTTTGAAGTCACTACATGCTTGGTATTTGTTACGCAGCAAGAGATATCTGATACAAAATGGAAAGATCAGACCAGAGGACTAAAACTTTCTCATTAAGAAAACGTTCCTAAAATCCTAGAGCCATGAAATCGTAGTATATGTTCAGCCTCACTGGCAACCTGGACTGCCACTGTGACTGCCCCACGAATTTCCCGTCAACCACCAGTAAGTTATAGGCAGGAGGAGAGGTGGAAGATGAGTTCTCTGATAACCATTGGAGTTTCAGATGCCCCAGGTTGTAATCTATCTTCTCCTGAATGCTCGCACCCTGTGACCTTTGTAGTATGTATACGTTCAACGTCTTTCTTAAAATTATTTTTACTGTTCTTATTCATGATGGCTCCCCCTCTTAGGTACCTGCTCGTTGTCATCAGGGACTGTTTCATTACCCCCCACCCCCAGTGACACAGGTTTACCAAATGTTTGACAAGCTAGCAGATGCAGCCATTTACCTCCCCTTCCATCTGGCAGTGGAAACTCACACCTGTAGGTTCTAACATGTTATCTGAAAAGGAAGAGAGGAAAAAGCGGGAAGAGACAGGCAACCACATGTGAGTTTTCTTCTTAATGCAAATATCCTAGAAGCAGTTCCCTCCATTCTGCCTACATTTTTTGCCCTACCAACAGAAAGTTTCATTATAAAAATATGTAACTCTTAGGAAATACTATGAGTTTAATAAAACAGAATTGCATTCCAACTACAGTATTAAGTTGGATCAAGACAAAAAAATAATTCTCTCTTGAGAGCTGTCAGACTAAAATAAGAGCTCCATCAAGGGAATCTGCATTGTTTGCCTTGATTTGTGTACTCAGAAATCTGTCTTTGTGAGTCAATTCTTCATTGGGTGTGAGGGAGATAAAATACATAAAATGCACAAGTCTATCTGAAGGAATTTATAATCTAGTTGGAGAACCAACATCAATGAAACAGTTGAATAATAATTCAAGATGGTGCATTCCTAAAATTGCAAAACTGATTATGTGAATAATAATCCTTCTGGGTCAGGAAATGCTATGATTTCAAAACAATAGTTACTCACACATGTGTCATTCACATTGCAGGGATAAAAGATTTACGTCATTCATTGCATGTAATCAATAATAATTTGAAAAATAATACAATGTTAAGGGAAAATAAAATCAAGGCAAATGACTCTGTGGCCGGATAATAATATAATCACCCTGACCTTATCCCTTCCTTTTCATATGAATAGCATCTCAAGTCGGAACATTCAAACCACTGAGCCATTCCTGGGGTTAAGATAATTCCTCAAAACATACTGATAAGTTCTTAGGCTGCAAAGCTACTTAACCTTAATTTCCAAAAATAAGCTTACCAGACTGTTCAGGGAGGTACTGATTCTCTGTGGGCAAGCCCACACTCAGATTCATTCAGCTCTTAAACAAACATGGATTAAATATCTACTCTACCTCACAGCCTGGGCTAGGCTCTGGGAATGCAAAAATAATGAGACAAAGCTCCCACCATGCCATGCACACAGGTGGAAGGACAGGGTGACAGAGGCAGCAGGTGTGGGGAAGGGGGCCTTGGCCAGGGGGTGGGAAGACCCAGCTCCCAGCCCTGGTCCACCACCACCCACTCTACTGTGTAAACCAGGCAGACCATTTGCTGCTGCTGTTCAGTCGCTAAGTCGTGTCTGACTCTTTGCAACCCCATGGACTGTAGCACGCCAGGCTTCCCTGTCCTTCACTAACTCCCGGAAAAGAAAGTGAAAGTGAAGTTGCTCAGTTGTGTCCAGCTCTTTGCGACCCCATGGACTGTAGCCCACCAGGTTCCTCTGTCCATGGGATTTTTCCAGGCAAGAGTACTGGAGTGGGTTGCCATTTCCTTCTCCAGGGAATCTTCCCAACCCAGGAATAGAACCTGGATCTCCCACATTGTAGGCAGACGCTTTACCGTCTGAACCACCAGGGAAGCCACGAACTCCCGGAGTTTGCTCAAATTAATTTCATTGAGTCTGTGATGCTATCAAACTATCTCATCTCTGCCGCCCCGTTCTCCTCCTTCCCTCAATCTTTCCCTGCATCAGGGTCTTTTCCAAGGAGTCAGTTCTTTGCATCAGGTGGCCAAAGTATCAGAGCTTCAGTTTCAGCATCAGTCCTTCCAGTGAATATTCAGAGTTGATTTCCTTTAGGGTTGACTGGTTTGATCTCCTTGTTGTCCAAGGGACTCTCAAGAGTCTTCCCCAGCACCACAGTTTGAAAGCATCAATTCTTCAGCACTCAGCCTGCTTCATGGTCCAACTCTCACATCCCTACATGACTACTGGAAAAGCCATAGGACCTTTGTTGGCAATGTGATGTCTCTGCTTTTTAATATGCTGTCTAGGTTTGTCATAGCTTTCCTTCCAAAGAGCAAGCGTCTTTGAGCTTCATGGCTGAAGTCACTGTGCGTAGTGATTTTGGAGCCCAAGAAAATAAAATCTGTCACTACTTCCACTTTTTCTCCTTCATGGATCACAGCCTTGTCATGGCAAAGGGGCTTGTATGACTCAATGAAGCTATGAACCACACTGTTCGGGGCCACCCAAGACAGACGGGTCACAGTGAAGAGCGCTGACAAAGCGTGGTTCATTGGAGGAGGACACGGCAACCCCTCCAGTGTTCTTGCCCAGAGGATCGCATGCTGCTGCTGCTGCTGCTAAGTCGCTTCAGTCGTGTCCAACTCTGTGTGACCCCATAGACGGCAGCCCACCAGGCTCTGCCGTCCCTGGGATTCTCCAGGCAAGAACACTGATCGCATGAACAGTATGAAAAGGCAAGCCACAGTATTTCCCTGAACCCAAGTGTCCCCATTTGTGAGTTAAGATACAAAGCCCTATCTCACAAAACACGTTGGCAGGACTGAACAAAATAATAGCTTGAAAATGCTCTGAAATGTTGATCTGTACGGATATATGGGGTCACAATGACTTAGAGTACATTCAGGGGACTAGAAACCATTTCCGTCTGACCACTAAGTGTCACCTTTTTAGTGACATATGTTATTTCCTTGGAGTCTCACTAGGAAATAGTATTTAAAGAATAAAACACTGGGATGTGAGTCTTCTGTTCCCGGGCATTTGATTAGACTTTTTTTGGGCTCTGTTGGGTCTCAGTTGCAGCATGTGGGATCTTTCATGCTGGTGCAGTGATCGGGCTGTTGTCGTGGTTCTCAGACTTAGCTGATCCACAATATGCAAGATCTTAGTTCCCTGACCAGGGCGCGAACCTGTGTCCCTTGCATTGCAAAGTACATTCTAAACCACTGGACTACCAGGGAAGTTTCTGATTAGAGTTTTTATCCAGCCGGTTTGGGAGGGCTGCTCACCACACAGCAAAATTAGCCAATCAAGCTCATGCTTGCAAGCCCAGTATTGACCAGAAATCCCTTCTTTTCTATTAAAAATTTAGAGTAATTTCTGGATGTCAGGTGCCTTCTCCCCCTCTTGTCTGTAAACCCGTCCCAAATTTGGAAGGAGTGCAGACTTGAGGCTCCACAGGCAGCACCAAAAGGAGGAAAGCTCACTGAAGAACTCATAAAAAATAACTTCCTGTTCTCCTTATTCTTCTGATTCGATTCCTCTGCTCCATGTCCTTCTGCCTCCTCCCCTGTGCAGAATTTGACCCAAGAAAACACTGAGAATTGACTGGCAGTTCCATCAGTACCTGATTATTGCAGTGAAGAAGGTCATGGCCTCAGGTTTGCTTTCTCCAGAGGGGCTGGGAAGCTTGTGGCACCTGCTGGGAGCACTGGGAGCAGCCAGCAGAGCCTGGATGGGGGCCTGTGCCCACAGCTGCCCGCAAGGCATGCAGCCCCAAAGGCAGCTCCCGGCTCCTCTTCACCAACAGACAGAGGTGCTTATGTTGGAAGAGAAATGTAGGTGATATTTCCCTTCATTCTCTCTCCTGAACTCAGTAAGGTAAATGATCTGGTTAACACAGTATAATAACTCTGTGAAGACCATAAGTCAGAAACTCTGTTTTAATTCTGTTTTCACCACTAGAGCTCTGTGGGTGGGAACCTCACTTTCCCCCTATTTTTTTCAGCTGCAAAATGATGTCCAGATAACGCCCAAATTCTTTCCAGCCCTAAAAACTGTGTGATGTACTGTTTTAATAAGGACAGAGGTGTAGCATTTACTCCCAGTGAGGGTTCCTGGGGTGGCTATATAAACTCTATGCATACAGATTCCTTTCTCCAAAGGGAGCCTGTCCGTGTTCATATTTCCCTATTTATAAGGCATGATCTGTCATTTATTGGCCATAACCTTCCATTATACTGGATGCTGTACCAGTGTCCTTGTTAAAATACTGACATGCCAATAAAACTCACTCTCTGTCTCAAACTTAAACAGCAGCACTCACGCTGAGGCCATAAGCTGGCTCTTAGTTAAACACAGACTTAGGGGAAGAGGTGAAGTGTCTTACTTTACTCCAGGGTAGAGTCAAGACTCTGCTTCTGGTTAAAGAAGAGTCTTCAGGCAAACAGAGTGTAATGAGGGAGATGGTTCTGGAGGGCAGAGCTGAAGGGCTGCCTCCAGGGAAGTCAAGGAAGTGACGGAGAATGCCTGGAGCCCAGGAGTGTGTTTGGGGTGGGGTGGGGGGCGTGATTTCAAAGAGCACAGCTCTGGCCTCAACTAAAAGGCCAGAGGGGACATCTGGGTTCACAACCAGGAAGCAGTGAATGGAAGGAAAGGTGATGATAAGCCAGACCCCTGGTCTCACACCCTGCACTTATGAAATGAGAGGCTGTTCATCCCCACACACGACTTCAGGATCAGAACCAAGGTGAAAACTGGCTCCATGTTTATTTCAGTCAAGTTGAGGGGCTGTGTTTGGGCTTCCCAGTAGCTCAGTGGTAAAGAATTTGCCTGCCAATTCAGGAGACACTAGAGATGAGGGTTGGATCCCTGGGTTGGGAACATCCCCTGGAAGAGGAAATGGCAACCCACTCCAGTATTCTTGCCTGGAGAATTCCATGAACAGAGGAGCCTGGCAGGCTACAGTCCTTGGGGTCACAAAGAGTCAGATGTGACTTGGCAACTGAGCACTCACACCACCCAGGGCCTGTAGTGTAACTCTTCAAAATCTTCCATATCAACTTCCCACATATTTTAGTGGTTTCACCTTTGGCCACATTAGGACCTCCTAGGATGCTCTGAGGAAATGTTGTCTGAAATCAAATTGTGTACTTTTTGAAAAGATGGCACAAAAGACAGAAGTTAGGAAATACCTGATTTTGAATCTAATCCAAGCAAGAGACGAGACTTTGGTTTCATCTGCACTAAGAGACCTAGTCCAAGCTGCCTGGGAAGATCTGAGGATACCTGGATGCTGGTAAGGGCTTTTAACAGAACTTCAGGAGCAAGACGGCTGGTGACACACCTCATAGGTGTCCCTGACTTGCCAGTGGCCAGCAGGGAGAGGCTCAGCACCACCCCCCGGCAAGGTGTGGTGGCCCAGACCTCACACTCGACAGGCACGTGAAGGCAGGCAACCCTCCCACAACACATCCTGGATCTCTGGGTGGGGAGGTGTTTCCCACCAGGAGCGTGGCCCAAAGGCAGACGCAAGTGATAAGAGCCTCATAGTTAAGTCACAGAGTCACTGATGTGGGATCAGTCCTGGCAACAAGTTCATGATTTCAAGGAGGCAGAAACATAAACGCGGCTAATGTACAAGGCAGTGCTGCCTCCAATGGGGCCGGCTGTCTGCTCCCTGCATGTCTGGCTTCACCATGACCGGCCTGGTACCCAGCAAGCGCTCATTAAATGCCTGTGGGGACTGTGTTAAACTGACTTGGTAGTTCTTCAACTGCTTCACTGCAGAGTGTTAGGCTTCCCTCTGAGCCGGTGCCAGCAGCCGGCCAGGTTAAATGACACTCCAGCCAGAAACACCCTACAGGCCATTCAGTTAATAAGCAGTGGGAACCAAACCCAACCAGAAATTCTGCCCTGATGGGATCCTTAGAATAGCTCTCAAATAGCTACTCTGGAGGCCTGACTTCCGCCCCAGGTTCTACCTCTCCAGTATCTTCCGAGGTTCGAGGTTCGGAGAGGCTAGAAATGGGAAGGTTTCATGTTTGAAAGGAGCAAGTCAGGTAGGCTGTGTAGACAGGTCTACACTCGCTGTTTGCCTCATTTCTCCCTGACACCTGCGACCAGGTTGGGGGGGCGGGGGGTGGTCACGACAGCAGGCTCCTTGCTCCACACGTTCTGAACGGTCCTCTGAACGCAAAATGCCTTCGGACGAGTCCTCTCCGCTTCCAATGAGCTTTCCTCCCATATTTCCTTCTCTGGCCGCGGCTCCTCCCCCCGGCGCCACCCAGACCTGTGCTGTCCCCGGCGGGCGCAGTTCACTGCCTGCCTTCACCCTCTTGCCTTCTCCCCTTCTCCGCGCTTCCTTCATTTTCTCTCCCCCCAACCCCCCGGACCGACTGTCTCCAGTCTCCATCCTCCCAGCCTCTTTCCTCCGGGTCTTGGCCTCCTACGAAGCCACACTCTTGCCGACCAGCGCCCGGGAGGAGTTTGATAATTGACTTAAGGTCAACAAAAGAAAAAAAAGGGAGCTCGGAGACGCTGGAGCCCAGGCTCGTCCAGCGGAGCTGAGAAGGGCTCCCGGCCCCCGGGCCTCCACCTGCCCGGACGCCCGGCCGGACCCCGCCTGGCCCGCGGGGCGCACGGAGGGACGCGCCGGCGGCCGCAGGTGCGGGCGGGCTGGGGGGGCTGGCAGCGGGCCGGGGGGAAGGCCCTCGGCCCGCGTCTCGGCCGCGCGTCTGTGCAGCCGGCCGCGCCCTCCCCGCCCCCGGCGCCCGACGGCCCGGGCGGCCCGACCCCGCGCGGGCGGGAGGCGGCAGGAGCGGCGAGCGCGGGGCTCTCCCCGCGGGTGGCGGCCCCACGCTCCTCCGCCCGGCGGGCTCAGCTGCGGGCGGGCCGGTGTCCAGTGTCGGGTGTCCGGTGTCGCCGCGCTGGCAGGAGAGCGGCGGCGCGCAGAGAGCGGGCCGGTGGTCGCGGTGAGGGGGCGCGCGGGGCCGCGGGGCGCGCGGGCAGCTCCGGGCGGGTCCCTCTGGGGGCGCCCCGGGCCTGCCCGGGAGGGAGCGCCTGGGGGTCGCGGGCGGGGAAGGCGGCGCGCGCGCACCGGGCGCCCGGGGGCGGCCCCCGATCCCGTGGGCGCGGGGTGCGCTGGGGGCACGCGCGGGGCCGCGGTGGGCGCGCCGCCCGAAGGCGGGCCCCGACGGTGGGCCCCGACGGTGGCCGCAGGCGGTCGCGCGATGACCTTCCCTCGCCCTAGGGTTCGCAAGCGCGCCCTTGGGGTGGAGCCCAGGGCACCGGGGAGTCACTGTGCAGGTTCGCTCGGAGTGTCTTTCTCTCCCCAAGAGTCACAGCAAAGAGGCGACGGAGCGCCCCTTTCTTTCTAAACTTAAGAGTCCGCTCGACCCTAAAAGCTTTGTTGGATGCTGCTTCATAGAAACAAAGACTCGGATACAGGTTTTTTTTTTCAGTGAAGAAGAAAGTGGAATCAATGCCGGCATAGATGTGGCATGAGTGAAATTTCTAGATAAACCTGTGTGCAGTGATTTCAGATTTCTGAAGAATGGTACATAATTTTTACAGAATTTACTAAATTGATGCTGCCCCCCCCATTCATTTTATCCTCAAAGATAACCTTTGTGCGGATAGATTAATAACGCAAAGTTGAATAAGATAACTGAAAGTCTGAAAACAGCTGGCTGCTTGAAAAGAATTATAATTCAGATGATATTCTTACCATTAAAGTTATAGTGTCCATATCACAATATTTTTATGATTAATTAGGCTGGGTTTTTTTTCTTTTTTTTTTCGGTGCTCAGTCGTGTCAGACTCTTTGTGACCCCATGGACTGTATCCCTCTAGGCTTCTCTATCCAGGGAATTTTCTAGACAAGGATACTGGAGTGGATTGCCATTTCCTTCTCTAGGGGATCTTCCAGACCCAGGGATCGAACCTGTCTCTCTTGCATTTCCTGCATTGGCAGTCAGATTCTTTACCACTGCACCACCCTTTTGGGTAAGGTCTCAGAGTCATTAAAAATACAAAAAGTCCTCTAAAAAAAAAATCATTGTTTAGAGGACAGTGGCCCTAAATCCCATTAAAGTATGAGCAAGTACGAGACCCAGGCCACACCTATGGGAGTCCTGGAAGACGACTGTGACCCACTAGAAATTTATTTTTGGAAAAAGTAGCAGACGTGGGTGTGTTGCTTGTCATTTTTGTCTTTTAAGAAAAGTATTGCATAAGAAGAAACTGAGTTAGCCCCGCTTTCCTTTTTACTGGATCTTGAACAGGGTGAGCCCGCTGCACTTGGTGTGCCAGACTCAGTTGCAGCACTGATTGTCAGGGGGTAAAATAGGGGAAATCCTGACCAGTTGATTTCCTCCTTTCTGCTTCCTCCACCCTGGCTCTGCTTGCCTCCGTAAGTCCCCGCTAGATAGTGTGGCACAGACCTCAGGTTACAGAGTCACAGTTCAGGCTCCTTTCGCGGTGCGGAAAGCCAGCACGGGTATGTGAAGTGACACCCAGCCCGGCAGAGGCAGGGCTGGCCTCCCGGGTGCGCTGGCGCTGTGTTTGAGGAAGGAGCTAGTTCATACCGGCGGGGCCGCAGCCTCAGCCTGGCAGGTAGTGCTTGTATTTCAGCAGCCTCGCCCCGCAAGATTCTTGTCAGCTGGGCCCCTAAGTTTTCTTTGAGGACAGGGGGAAGCCAGTGTCTTTCCCTGAAGGTCCACTAATTACTTTTAATGCCAAAAAAAAAAAAAAGCTTGTTTGGGGGAAACCGCACAAGATTGAAGCTGTGAGAGCTTGGACCTGTCGTCCCCTGTCCCCGCTGCTCCCAGAGGCTGTGGTTGGAGCTGCGGGTGGACGCTGTGTAGACTGAGTGCTCCGTGTGAACGCTGTGAGCCCTGCGTGTCGGTCACTTCCCACTGTCCTTCCTGGGGTGGAGGCTTTTCCATACCTGCCCTCCCTTAAGGGTGCCTGCAGTTGCAGAGATGAGGCTTCTGCCCCCCAAGAGGGCCTACCCTGCCTCACGGACTTTGGGTTCAGCATTTCTGCTGCTGCCAGAACTTGCTTCTGAAACATCACCTGGGTTCCCCATCCCGGCGATGCTCTGATTCTGAAAGGTGAAGGTGAAAGTCGCTCAGTCACGTCCGACTCTTTGCGACCCCATGAACTATACAGTCCATGGAATTCTCCAGGCTGGAATACTGGAGTGGGTAGCCTTTCCCTTCTCCAGGGGATCTTCCCAACCCAGAGATCGAACCCAGGTCTCCTGCATTGCAGGTGGAGTCTTTACCAGCTGAGCCAAAAGGGAAGCCCAAGAATACTGGAGTGGGTAGCCTGTCCCTTCTCCAGGGGATCTTCCCGACCCAGGAATCAAACCAGGGTCTCGTGCATCGCAGGTGGATTCTTTACCAACTGAGCCACCAGGAAAGCCTGATTCTGGGCTACCAGCAAACTGCACGCCCCTGACTTGGAGCCAGACCGCCGGGCACACCCCCTCCATCGTCTTGTAGGAAATGGGGATGGTGAGGAACTGAACTCCAAGGTCGTTAGTTACTGCCTTCACCGCTCAAGGTCATGGCCATGTGGCTGGGGTCAGCGTCCGGGACCAGGAGTGCGCCGGGTCGGGGAAGGGAGAGTGGATCCAGCCCTTTCAGGGTTTTTCTGTTTAGGCGCTGCCCGCTCTGTCCCTGTTGCTGGGAGTCGCCTAATTCCAGTCTAGGGAATAGAGCGGAAGCCTCCAGCTTCCCTGAGCAATTCCTGTCCCCGTGTTTTATTTGTGTGAAAGTCAGCCCCTGGTCAAGAAATGTCCCAGTGTAAGGACCTTTACCGGAATGTCAAGGACTCATTCACTTTGGTTTCTTAGCACTTAGTCTCGAGCGCTGGAGTCCAGTGAGCTGAGGACTTACCTTCTTCCTGCAGTTCTGACACCTACAGACAAGAGCTCAGCCTCTGGAAACCCCCCTCGAGTGTAGATTTAGTTGAGCCCCACTCCTGGAGACCCCAGAGTCAGGAAGCGTCACAGGATATCAGTGGTGTGGCCGTTACAGCCTTTGAGGGTCACCTCAAAGCAAAATACAAAGCTAGCCAGGAAGCCTGGGGTGGGCGTGGCTGACTGAGTTAGAGTCAGACGGTGCCTTTAATTCTTTTAAAAATTTCTCTTAACACTGTGTTCCATTTGAGCCCCGGGATTTGAATGCTACAGATGGTAGGATGCAGATAGCGGGGGTTGTGGTAGCCCCAGTAAAGGTCCCTGCTACACCAGGACACATTAGTGAATGGAACTACGTGTTGTTGGTATGCAAACCACCCTGGGTACCCTGGCTGTTGGGCTGTTGTTCCTGCTTCTCTGAAAAAGCTGGTGTAAGTGGAGAAACAGCTGCGCAAACAGGCAGAGCAGGAGTGAAGCTGCAGAGGCCTCCTGGGGGTGAGAGGAGCAAGACGGCCTGCCTGGGAGCGACCGGGCGACGGGCCTGGACTGACCGGCCATGGGCCTGGGAGGGCTGCCATGTGGCTGAGTGACAAGTCTGAAGCTTAAGAGCCTTTGAACTTAGTTTGGAGGAAGAAGATATTTGAGAGGGCATGGCCAGATGGTGGGATTGTTAGTCCGTTTCCTAGAACATAGGTGATCCTGAAGAGTTGAAATAAATAAGCTGTTTGTGCATATCTTATTATATTGGAACAAAATAAACATCCCTTTTTTTCCCCCAGAATGGAAATGTGTTCATTATTTCCTTCTAATGACAAAAATATGAAGGTTTGCTATATTTTTGAAAATAGACCAAATGGAAATGTATAAAGTAGAGCACGCCTTCTGTGGAGTAGGTACCCCTATGAACCCACCGATGTGCTCAGGCCCAAGGCTCCTCCCTCTGAGAAACTGTCTTACAGAGCGAAGACCCTTTGTGATGGGCCTGGTCACCTCTTCAGTTCAGTTCAGTTGCTCAGTCACGTCCGACTCTGCGACCCCACGGACTGCAGTACGCCAGGCCTCCCTGTCCATCACGCACTCCTGGAGCTTGCTCAGACCCATGTCCATCGAGTCGGTGATGCCATCCAACCATCTCATTCTCTGTTGCCCCCTTCTCCTACCGCCTTCAATCTTTCCCTGCATCAGGGTCTTTTCCAAGGAGTCAGTTTTTCGCATCAGGTGGCCAAAGTATTGGAGTTTCAGCTTCAGCATCAGTCCTTCCAATGAATATTCAGGACTGACTTCGTTTGGGATGGACTGGTTGAATCTCCTTGCAGTCCAAGGGACTCTCAAGAGTCTTCTCCAACACCACAGTTTAAAAGCATCAATTCTTTGGCGCTCAGCTTTCTTTATAGTCCAACTCTCACATCCATACATGACTACTGGAAAAACCATAGCTTTGACTGGATGGACCTTTGTTGGCAAAGTAATGTCTCTTCTTTTTAATATGCTGTCTAGCTTGGTCATAGCTTTTCTTCCAAGGAGCAAGAGTCTTTTAATTTCATGGCTCCCCCAGTTTATCTGGTCTGTAAATTTAGATCTTGTGAATTAGGTTATCTGGAAGAGGTACACCTAAAACCTGGTGACCTTCCAAAATGTACATGAATGTTCTCTCCTGCCTCTGCACTGTTTTCATGCTTCTAGTGAGTTGTCTGAACACTGCATTGTCCTTTTGTAAAGATGACAGCACATAATTATGTGTATTAACTGCCACTTTTAAGGGAAAATGGGAAAATTGCATTATGGTCTAATTTTTATTTCTTATTTTTCCTTCCTTAAGCCTCGCTTGGGTTTGGGTAGGTAATTCTCTGAAATATCAAAACAGTGTTTTCTTTTCAAATACGTTGTTTGGAGAGAGGCTTTTCATTTCATCCCTGCCTTTGTCTCTTTAACTGTTTTTAGCTGTGGACGTGAGAGTTTGTTGAGCTCGGAGGTAATCACATGTTTGCTTAGTTCGGAGAAGGCCAAACCTCTGGTAACTTTTTGTTTCCCTGAAACTGACTGGTAAAAAGTTAGGGTTTATTTTTTGTTGTTGTTGTTAAAGTATCTTTGGAAATTACAAGATACAGGTTACACAAAGCTCTTAACAAAGCTTGCCTGAAATAAAAGCAGATCTGTTTCCGCCAGGCTTACTCCTAAGCCTGTCCTGGCCTTTGCACCTTTTAACATGCTTGCATCTTGGCCGTCGTTCTCTGCAGGTTCACGAGTGGTGTTTTGGACAGGGGGCCTGGCGTGGGAGCCCAGAGCCGGTGTGCTGAACTGCCATCATCCCAGCCCCACGAGCGTCCGGGAAGGTCTGTGGGTGCTCCCCCGTGCCAGCCCAGGGGAGGCAGCCCTGGAAGCCGTTCTCAAGAACTTTTGCCCCAGGTGTAAAAGACTCCAGCCCTGCGAAGATGCTGAAACAGATCCTGTCAGAGATGTACATAGATCCTGATCTGCTGGCAGAGCTGAACGAGGAACAGAAGCAGATCCTATTCTTCAAGATGAGGGAGGAGCAGGTCCGCCGCTGGAAAGAAAGAGAAGCATCAATGGAAAAACAGGAGTCCTTGCCAGTGAAACCCAGACCAAAGAAAGGTAAGCGGAGCTCGCTTCTCCTGGGAGCCCAGGCGGCAGGCTGCCTCCTAGCTCCTTTTCACATTTCACACTGGTCAGCAGCTAGCCGGGTTCGAGGTCTGGTTTGGCAGGTGGACTGTCAGTGTTACTGAGCTTTTCATGGTGCAACTGATGAACCGGAAGTCTCCATGCTTGTGCAAGTACACGCACATGCACAAGTACACACACACACACACAGGATCAGAAGTACTCAAGTGGCGAGGCTGAGAGCAGATGTCTTTCTTGAAACCGGACTGACCTTAAGCTGCAGTAAAAAGTCACGTGGAGCTGGACTTGAGGGGCATTCAGGAAGGGTCCACCTCTTGTCCCAGATGCCTGGTATTCTGCTGTGCTGGGCTTAGTCGCTCAGTCGTGTACAACAATTTGCGACCCCATGGACTGTGGTCTGCCAGATACCTCTGTCCATGGGGATTCTCCAGGCAAGAATACTGGAGTGAGTAACCTATCCCTTCTCCAGGGGAGCTTCCCGACCTAGGAATCCAACCAGGGTCTCCTGCATTGCAGGTGGATTCTTTACCAGCTGAGCCACCAGGGAAGCCCCTGCCTGGTATTCAGCTACCAGCATGCAAAGTCTTTATGTTTGCTTCTCTCTGGAAATGCTGTTTCCATTCCGTAGACTCTGAAAGATGTTTGAGTTTTCTGTTTTTAGGGACATTCACTTTCAAGATGCAAATACTACTAAAAGGAAAAAAGTCATAATGCTAATTTTTCTAGTGTGAGTTCACCTTTCAGATGTACTACTTCTTCCTGACCCAAGGAATCCCTGGTAGCTCGATGGTGTCTTTGGGACCGTGGATGAGAAGGAATTCCTTGTACATTAGAGTTAAAGCGTATACACACAGAGACGTGGGAAAGCACACGTTAGTGTACACACACACCTCTCCACACACATTCTGTTATGGACAAATACCCATGGTTTGGGGAAAAAACAGTTTTCAAGGTCACTTAGAGAGGCATTCAAAGGTCAATTTCTCTTCATTTTTCATTAAGCCAGGAAAAATAAATTTGATAAAACCATTCAGGGTTTCAAAGATTGAGAAAATTAATCTCCCTTGTATGCACAGACGCAAAAAAGAAGTCAGTTTAGTGACCTTTTCCTTGCACTGTCTTTTACTAAAACCTTTTTCCACTTAAGGTTTTATAGTGATATGGAAATAAATATGAGTACTTCGTTTATTATTATTATTATCACCAATGGCATCTATTTATTAAACTCCTGTTTTGTCAGACACCATGCAAAGCACTTTTACATACATTACATGTCATCTTCATGATATTTCTCCAAAACAGGTATCAGTTGTCCTATTTTACACATGGAGAAGTGCAGTAATAAATGCAAGGTCACACCCCAGTTGGTACCCAGGTCTACTGGGCTTCACAGTACTCTACACTCTCCAAGGACATCCTTGGTTTTCCTTCTAGCGGTAACATGTCCAAACTGAAGCATGAGCCTGTATATTTCTGATCTGGCTTCTCCATTTCCTTGCATCCTTTGGTCTGAGTTAACCAAGTATAATGGGGCCTCTTGGCACTGTATTAGTTGTGAACGTGACACGCAGACGTGTTGGGTGACTGTGAAGACTGGGGAAGCAGAGAGGCTCTGTCCCCTGGAATCAATGGCCTGGAGCTCTTTGAGAGACTTTGGGTTTCTCATGTTTGCTGAGTTGGTCTCCTCCTGGTGATGTAAGATGAAGTTCTTTGCTCAAATTCTTCCTTTGCAGGTTGTAGGTTTTTCCCTTTTGTCTCTTTAAATGTACCGTGCTACTCCCTTCTGTCCTTCAGAAAAATCAGCTGCTGGCCTCATGGGACTTCCCTCGTGTGCTATTTGTTGCTTCTCCCGTGCTGCGTGCTCAGTCGCTTCAGGCGTGTCCGACTCTTTGCGACCCCATGGACTGTAGCTCACCAGGCTCCTCTGTCCATGGGATTCTCCAGGCAAGAATACTGGAGTAGGTAGCCATTTCCTTCTCCAGGGGATCTTCCCCACCCAGGGATCAAACCCACGTCTCTCTTGCGTCTCCTGCATTGGCAAGTGGATTCTTTAACCCTGTCACCACCTGGGAAGCTTTTCCCTTGCTGCTTTTAGTATTCTCTCTCTATCTTTATTTTTTGTGATTTTAATTACAGTGAGTCTTGGTATGTTCCTCTTTGGGTTCATCCTCTATGGCAGTGGTCCCCAACCTTTTTGGAAGCAGGGACGGGTTGTAGGGAAGACGGTTTTTCTGCAGATAGGGATGGTGGGGGGTGGTCATGTGAGTGATGGGGAGCAATTGCAGCCTGGGAGTTGGGGACCCCTGGTGTTTGGAGCTATGTGCATTTCCTGGGCTGAGGTGACTATTTCCTTTCCCAGGCTAGGGAAGCTTTCGGTTAATATGTCCTCAAATATTTTCTCAGGCTCATTCTCTCTCTCTTTTCCTTCTGGGCCCCGGTAATGCTATTAGTGCCTTGATGTTCTCAAGGTCTCTTGACCTGTCCTCATTTCTTTTCCTCCTTTTTTCTGCTCAGCAGCAGTGATTTCCACTCCTCGTCTTCCAGCTCGCTGACCCACTCTTCTGTATTGTTTAGTCTACTCTTGATTCCTTCTGGTGTATTTTTCATTTATTCTTCTTCTCTGGGTGTTCTTTATATTTTCTAACTCTTTGTTTAAAAATTCTGACTTCTCGCTCTGTGCACCTGCTGTCCTCCTGAGTTCTTTCATCATCTTTACAACAGAAGGGTTGCCCACCCATGGACAGGTGACCTTAGGTCCTGGGGGTAGTGCTGGATTATTGGCAGGCAGAATCTGATCATGGAATCTGGCCACAGGGCCCAGGATCCCAGAACTCATTTCAAATCGTTGGGCAGGGGTGGAGTGGAGGGTGGGGGGCTGGTTCCTGACACAGTTGGGTATGGCGTCTGGGGTGTCCTGAAGCTTGTGTTGGCCTGTAGTGGGCAGGGGCCAGGGCCTGGCTGGGTAGGGTGTGCCCTGCTGTGGGTGGCCTGGATCTGCAGGCTTTGTGATGGTAGTTTTCTTGCTGTTGGTGTCTGCCCCTGGTTGGTGAGGTTGGTATGGAGACTAGTGCAGCTTCCTGGAGGGAAGGGTCAGTGTCTGCCCGCTGGTGTGTGGAGTTAGGTCTTGGCCGTCTGGTGGGCTCGGCAAAGTCCAGAGGCGTGTCTAGAGTCAGCTGTGAGCTCAGGAAGTCCTTATGGCCTGCTCATAGCTGGGGCTGCATTCCTACCCAGTTAGTTGTTTGGCCTGAGGCATCTTAGCACGGGTTGCATGCAGGCTGTTGGGTGCGGCCAGGTCTTGGCACTAATGAGCCAAGATGGCAGCTGCCAGCAGCAGTGTCCTCACGATCGAAGGTCCCCAAATATGTTTGCCTCCGATATTTATGGCCCCAGGGTGACCCGTAGCCATCCCCGCCTCCCTGGAAGACTCTCCAAAACAGGCAGGTAGGTCTTGCCCAGACTCCTATCAAATGACTGCTCTTCACCCTGGGTCCTGGTATGTGTGAGATTTCGTGTGCACCCTTTAAGAGTGAAGTCTGTATTTCCCCCATTCCTGTGGGACTCCCCAAATTAAGCCCCACTGGCCTTCAAAGCCAAATGTTCTGGGGGCTCATCTTCCCAGAGTAGGACCCCTGGGCTGCGGAGCCTGACCTGGGGCTCAGAACTCTCACTCCGGTGGGAGAAGCTCCAGTCTGTGGCTCGCCCACCTTGGGGTATCTGTCTCATTGGGGTATCTCATCGTGGTTCCTTTTCTATGTTTTGGTTGGAGAAGATCTTTTCTTGTAGGTTCTGGTCTTTTTCATGGACAGTTTTTCTGCAGATAGTTGCGATTTTGGTGTGCTCGTGAGAGGAGGTGAGCTTAGGGCCTTTCTGCTCCATCATCTTGCACAGTCTCCTGTTGGTTTTTCAGTAGGATCTCTAGAAAATGTATAATTACAGGCGGCGCTCCCATTGGACAGCACTGCTCTAGACTGTAAACGTGGCACCAAGCAGAGCCGATTGAGCTGCTGGTGTGTTAGACCCTGAACTCCGTGCTTAAATCTATCATCTCATGAAATAATCGCAGCCAAGCCTGGAGCTGAGTTACTTTCACATTTCACAGGTGAGGAAAGGGAGACGGAGGGACCTTAACTGACTTGCTCAGGGAAGCAGCTGGTCAGTGACCCTGAGTCTGACTCTCCCATAGCTGGCACTGTTAACCAACGTTGTCCCTTGTTCAGCCTACCTGGTGCTTCGAGCTTACCTGGAGCTTGGTAACAGTTGCCGTTGTCTGCAGGTGCCCTGCACACGTCTGAACGTGTGCTTATGTGGGTGTCCTGCCGTGGAGCCTTTATTCTGTGAGTTTTCTTTCCGGTCATGCACAAAGAGGAGACTTTTACTTGGTAGAGGCTGCCCAGCACTGGACACCTGTCCAGCTGGTGGGAACTTTTCACAAGAAGTCAGGTTCTGGTCACTATGGGCAGTGACTGAGAGGCTCCGTGTGCATCCTTGAAACAGGCTTGGGCTTGTGAAATTTCACTTGAGGATTCTCAGACGAGCTCCTTTATGCAGAGCCTTCCCGTTTCAATGAAATGATGACAAGGCTCTGGTGTGTGCCATCTCCCGTGTCTACTTCCTCCCCGCCCTTCCCTCCTGACTCAGCACGGTGACCTCTGTTGCTGGATTCAGTTCTCAGCTCAGTTGATTCCTCAGCCAGATCTCACCCTGTGACTTGCCTCTCAGAGTCTCTTCGCGTCTTGGTCTTTTGCTGTCTCCATGACTGTTCTCTTTTACATCTCTGCCTGACCCTGAATACCTGTGTTCCCCAGGGGAGCCTCACTCTACCTTGGTGGTTGGTAACCTTCACGTGGAGTTGAGGGTCCCTTAGACTCCGTGCAAAACTTACTGAAAGCTTGGACCGGGAAAATCTGTACAGAGGACATTTGCTGCAGAGTTTCCCAGTGTTGACAGATTCCCTGAGCCTCATTCACAGACTCCCTGACCAGGTTAAGTTCAGGGTCTCTGTATTCCCTCCCTGGGAGATCTCTTCTTCTCTTTATGGAATCTCACACCTGTATTTCTGAAACCAGACCTCTTATCTGAGCATTGGTCTCATGTCAGTTAACCAACAAGCATCCCTTGGGCCCTTGATGCAAAGCCAGGTTCTTCAGCATCATCCCAGCTCTCCCCCACCCTGTCCTCCAGGCCTGCTCCTGCCTCTCAGTCTTCACCATGATCTGTGGCCGGCTTTCCTTTGAGTCACCAGAGCCGGAAGCCTGGGAGTCCCCTGGTTACTCCCTGTCTCAGCACACTCCCATTGCTCCATCCCATGGAGGTTCTCCCCACCAACCTGCAGGGCTGCTAGCAAGTGCCAGGCAGAAGCCTTGTGTTGGTGTCATTTCATTTAATCTTTATAAGGATCCAGGGAGGTGAACGTGGCCCGCCACCTGATTCTTACAAATGAGGAAACAGACGTGGAGAAAGTGACTTGGGCGGGTCACCGGTGGAGTCCGGGTTTGAACGTCAGATCTGAGTCTGCTCTGAGCCGCCGGTCCCAGCCCCCTCTGGGCTCTCTCTGGGCTGGATACTGTGATGGCCTTGGGTCTCACATGTTGAGTGCTGGACTCGGGTGCCCACTTGGATGCTCCCTCTCACCCACTGGAGCCGTGGACCAGCTGGCCTCCCTCCCGAGTGACCTATTCACTTGTCTGTGCCACCACCTGCTGCCCGGGACGGTGGCACCCTGTGGGTTCTCCAGCTCCCTTTCTGTCCCTTTAGTCTCTAGAATAAATATTTTCAAAGTTTTAAAACATAGGCTTGCAGAATTATTACCGCACTACCTTCAGGGAAGTCCCCATAGGGCTGGGCCTTACTGTGCTAAATTGCTTCAGTCATGTCCCGATTCTTTTGCAACCCTATGGCCTGTAGCTCTCCAGGCTCCTCTGTCCATGGGATTCTCAAGGCACAAATACTGGAGTGGGTTGCCATGCCCTCCTCCAGGGGATCTTCCCAACCCAGGGGTCGAACCCACATTTCCTGTGGCTCCTGTATTGCAGGCAGATTCTTTACTGCTGAGCCACCAGGGAAGCCCATGACTGGGCCTTGGTCTTCATTAAAACCCACGTGAGGCTGGTGCTGTCCTGCTCTGCAGGGCCGAGACGGTGACCACATACTCAGCTTGCTCAGCAGAGCCCTGCAAACATTCACATCCTGCCATTCCTTGGTGGGTTTCCTTTTTAACTCTCAAGTATTTCAGTTTGGACAGTGCATCAGAGGTGGCTCTAAACACAGGTTTTACTGCCTCACAGGCAGGTAAGGAATTGTGGTTCCATTGCACCAGCTCTATGATCCCAGACAAGTAACTTACCCTCCCTGAGCCTTGATTTCCTCATGGCCGAGTAGGGTTGCTAACAGCCTTGGTGATGCTCTACGTATTTCAAGGCAGACCTGACATGAGCATCGGTCGGAAGGAACGTGGCCGTAGCACCCAAATCCCGGAGGCCCTGCCGGCCAGGCAATTGCCCTCTGGTTTCTGGGTCAGAAGTGGGTGACCGCGAGGAGCGGCCAGAGTGGTGGGCAGTTCCTGGGGCGTTGCGAGTTCAGGCATCATATGGACATTACAGCCCAGGGTTGGTACAAGTCACGTATATGCCCAGGAGTGGGGCTTCTGGGTCAGATGGTAGCTTTAGTTTTTTAAGGAACCTCCATACCGTTTTCCATCGTGGTTGTACCAACTTTGGTTGCCACCAACAGTGTAGGCAGGTTTCCCTTTCTCCACACCCTCTCACCATTTACTATTTGTAATCTTTTTGATGATGGCTGTTCTGACCAGTGTGAGGTGATACCTTATTGTAGTTCTGACTTGCATTTCTGAAATAATTAGTGATGTTGAGCATCTCTTCATGTGCCTGTTGCCCATATGTATGTCTTCTTTGGAAAAACATCTGTTTAGGTTCTCTGCTCACATTTTGATTGGGTGGTTTTTGTTTTGTTTTGTTTTGTTTTTGGTATTGAGCTGTATGAGCTGTTTGTTTATTTTGGAAATTAAGCTTCATTGGTCACATTGTTTGCAAGTATTTTCTCCTGATCCATAGGTTGTCTTTTCACTTTGTTGATGGTTTTCCTTTGCTGTGCAAAAGCTTCTAGGTTTGATTAGGTCCCATTTGTTTATTTTTGCTTTTATTTATTTTGCCTTGGGAGACTGAGCTAGGAAAATAGTTAGGATTTATGTCAGAGAATGTTTTGCGTATGTTCTCTTCTGGGAGTTTTGTGGTGTCATGTCTGACAGTTGTGGATTCTTGTTTGGTCCCTCAGACCAAGAACATGGAATTAATCCTTTTTGAGCACTTGCCTGTGAGTTCAGACTCATCACCTCTGTTTTATCAAAGAGGAAACTCGGACTGGAGAAATAAAGTGACGTAAACACTGGGATTTTAGTACAGCTTTCTGGAGTTATGCAACACAGGCCCTCCATGTAAACCCTTTCACTGGGCGACCGGGGCCTGTACCAGGCGGGCCCCTGCTCCCCTTGTGACCTCAGCCCACAGCCAGGAGGCTTCTCAAGCCTCTCCAGCTCTGGTGGAGACCCCGGTTCCACGTGCCCCCTCGCTGGTTCCCATCTCTGGGCTGCGGTCACACTGTTCCTCATGCCCAGCACCAAACCCACTCTGTTCTCTGTCTAAATTCCATACCCAGGCTCCCCAGCTGAACGCCAGGAACTTCTTATTTCTTCTCTGTCCTTTCGAAGCTCCCTGCCTTCTCTGAATCCTCATTGGATGTAATCTCTCCTGGTCACAGAGTATGTACCCCTGCCCACCCACCCCCATCTCTAGAATTTTAACACCCCTCCCTCAGCCAGGTGGCTCAAATGGTAGAGAATCTGCCTGCAATACAGGAGACATGGATTAGATCCCTGGCTTCCCTCCAGGAAGATCCCCTGGAGGAAGGCATGGCAACCCACTCCAGTATTCTTGCCTGGAGAATCCCATGGACAGAGGAGCCTAGTGGGCTACAGTCCATGGGGTGGCAAAGAGTCGGACATGACTGAGTGACTAACATCATCATTGTCTCAGTCCTGCTACTTTCGTAATTAACTAGTGGTTCAGCGCCTGCCTCCTTTAGCTGGAACGTGAGTCCCTGAGAGCCAGGACTGGTCTGTCTTGTTTGCAAGTGTCTGCAGCGCATCCACCTCAGGGCCTGGCACTAAGTAGACAGGTGGCGAAGTTCTTCAAGTCGGTGACCTGCCGCCTTGTCCTCCTCTCCCAGGCCCTGTTGATCTGCAGGAGGGTGTCTCACCCCGCAGCACCCAGCTCTGCACCCTGCCAGCCTTAGGGATGCCGTGGGAATGTCGTGGGAGACAGCCCTCCCTGTCTTGACGCTCCCTTTACTAGAATGACCCCTCTCCCTGGGTTCAGGGAGCTGTGTGGACCCCCCGAGGACCCCAGTGTCTTTGCCCCGAAGGAGAGGGGCTGTCAGAGCAGAGACTCCCATCACGGCTGCTATCTGACACATCCAATAACCCCCGTCCTTCTTGCCCCAAAGCCACCGTCTCTTACGCCTCCCCCACCCTCTTAGAGGTACAGGGGCTCTGTTCTCCCCTTGGCTGCCCCTCCCCTTTGCTTCTCAGCCCCTCCTATGTTCGTAGGGTTTCTGGATTCCTCTCCCCCAGAGCAGGGCCTCCCTCGGCGGTAGTTATGGCCCCTGTGTGCCTGCGTTACGCTCTCGGACGCGATTCGGGGGCAGTGTGTGTTGCGGTCCCCAGAGGTGCTGCAGGGACCCCTGGGCCCTTCCCGCCTCCCCTGGCTCTCGGCCACACTGTCTCCGGCCACCTTCCTCCTGCTGCCAGAACTGTTGGCAGAGGGTTGTTAGGTGCAGACCGAGAGGTGGACACAGTGGAAACATTCTTAGCTGCCCCAGAGTGGGCAGTACAGGGGCTTTGTGAGGGATGCTGGCATCCCACAGTGAAGGAACCTGTGGGCATCTCCTCAACGAGCCGGGGCTGACCTGGCCTCCCCACCCAGGGCCCACCTGGGATGACCTTCCCTCAAACCTGCGTCCACCTCTGAGCACAGACTGCTTGACCCCTCCTCCCTGCCCCCCAAATATCGTGTTTACTTTTAATGATTTCGTTTATTTATTCTTTGCCTGTGCGGGGTCTTCACTGCTGCAGGGCCTGCTTTCTGGTTGCAGCGTGTGTTCTCATTGCAGCAGCTTCTCTTGTTGCGGTTCCCGGGCTCAGGGCCGTGGGCTCAAGGCTTGGGGCACACGGCTTAGTTGCTCCACAGCATGGGGAACTTCCCGGCCCTGGGATCGAACCCGTGTCTCCCGCATTGGCAGGTGGGTTCTTGACCCCTGAGCCCCCAGGACGCCTTGACTGTCCTACTGAGAACGTTATTGCACCCAGAGCATCTCTGTGGCCCTGAGGGCAGAAGGTGCCCAGAGGAAGAGCTAGTCTGGCCCCGAGTGGCCGTGTCCTGAGTCCACAGCAGGACACTGGTCCTCCGTCCAGTGGACGGAGACTCTTCCGTGGGAAGCTGGCCTCTGCTTCCTGCAGCCCTTCCCTGGCCTGGCCTGCGTTCCAGCAGCTGCCCCCTGTCACACAGTGATGGCAGTGCTGGCAAGTGTGTGTCCTCTGGCTCAGGCACGTGGACTAGGACCAGCTGAGGGCCTTCATGGCCCTGCTGAGTCCCCTCTGGGACCTTCAGACTTAGGACTGCCCACCCCCTGACGTCTCCAGGGGATGGCCCACCGTCCCATGTGTCAGGTTGCCTGACCTGTGTGCCCATCGGAGGAGCAGGAGTTAGAAGGTAAACACAGCCCCTGCAACCAGCAGTGAACGGGGTTATTCTAGGAGTTTTCCCATGTCTCACACCCCAGGCGTGTCATCTCTCATGGCTGGTGCGAGTCTCTCAGCTGCCACGCCCGTTGGCAGCACAGAGGGGCGGTTGCACCCGCCTCTGCTGAGCGCCGTCGTGTGTCAGACACCCAGGGACCTGCCCCCACGGCTGCCTCCCCCCACGGCTGTCCTCCGGAGTGGACGTTTGCATTCCCTTTGTGTGGACAAGAAACTGAGGCTTAGGGAGATTAAATGATTTGTCCAAGTCATACGGCTAAGTGGCAGGGCTAGGGTTTAAAGCAAAGCTGGTCTGACTCTAAAACGCACCCCTTGGACCCAGCAGTGAATCCTAGGAAGATGGTGGACATGCCGTGCCCTAGAGCAGCTGGGTTGCAGGGAGATTCTTAGGCTTCAGAGGTTCAGCTGTCTGATGTTGGCTCCGTTACCCTAGAGATAACGCAGACAGTGGTCTTCCCATCTTGGGTCTTGACTTATTAAAAGGGCATGTGCAGAACCCACACTCATCATGATTTAAAATAGACAATCCAGCCACCAGCCTGGAAGGCTCCTTGCTCAGAGCACGTTCGTTGGACGTGCTTCGCTTTATCTGATCTTCAAATACTTGAACAGTGGAAAACCTCCTAACCCACGGCCGAAGATACTTGTTCAAACCAGATTCTGTTTTGCTTGCAGACAACGGCAAATCCGTTCACTGGAAACTGGGAGCCGACGACGAGGTCTGGGTCTGGGTGATGGGCGAACACCACCTGGACAAACCCTATGATGTGATCTGTGATGAGATCCTCACCGAGAGGGCGAGGCTGAAGGCCGAGCAGGAGATGCTGGAGCTCAGGTGTGGACCTGCGGGCCCGGGAGGGCCCAGTCAGGCTGGAGGGGGCAGCTGTGCTTCTTGGCTGATAGAGCCTGCAGGGGGGCCAGGTGGGTCTCGAGGGCATGCGGTGGCATCCAGTTTCTGGAAATTTCTCCCTTCCGACCTCGGGGCACCCCCTTCACGCATGACGCCACCATGTTGGCTGTTCCATGTCCCCATTGGGACATTGTGGATGAGGTTCCCCGGTGACCCTGGGCTTCCCTAACATTGAGCAAGGACAGCGCAGTCGCGGGAGTGAGTGAGGCTCCAGGACCCCCTCGGGCTTCAGGCTCCAGGGCGGCCGCTGAGGAGAGCAGGCCTGAGGGGGTCTGTCCGTGCTGGGCGTTCAGGTACGGACCGGAAGCTTGCAGTACAGGAGGAGAAATGGGTGGCCACGCGGGCTGTGTGTGCACTGTGACTCAGGCCAGGCAGGGGCTCCCATCCTGATCCCAGGGGGAGAACCTTGAAAGGTAAGTAGTTGTCCAGCTGCAGGAGATCAGGTGGGAGAAGGCAGGCAGGAGGTCATCAGGACCCCTCGAAAGAGTGTATTTGATACGCAGGGTGATGATGGATCCTTCTGCGTGTTTGGGGCGCACGTGGATGCTGGGGGTCATGCTCTCTCATGCCTCGAAGGCCAGATTTAGGGCTCTGGATCTCATTCTGTGGACAGTGAGGAGCTGCTGGATGAGGAAGTGACAGAATCAACTGCAGACACAGGGAGGTCCCTTGGGGGGTAGACACGGGGCAGGGGGTGGGTCCCCTCTGCCGGGTGCTAGGGTGGCTTCTGGGCCCCCACCCCCGAGTGTGGGCAGCCCCACATGAGTGGAGAAACAGGAGCAGGCAGGGGGCCTCTGTCCCGTGCCCCAGAGCTGTGACTTCACAGCCACAGGTGGGCGCACAGGGAAGAAAAAGGGACTCCGCTGCTGAGGACACGAAGGCTGCGTGCTCTGTTCTGCTCTGTTCTGTTCCCAAACAGAAGGAAGGCTGTTCAGCTTCTGATTCGGGAGCCGGGCAGGCCTGGATTCCAGTCCTGGCCGCTGCCAGGCCTTGGATGAGGGCTAGCCTTTATCCTGAGCCTCTTATAGCAAAGCCAGGGTAACCGCACCCTCCCCACAGGGCTGCTGTGAGGACTTGGTTAATGTCTTTAAACACCTCGCGAGGGCTCAGCCTGCCACCAGCGCTGTTCACATTGTTTGAACCTAGACATCCACCTGGGGGAAAGCTGTCTTTACTGCAGGATGTGTTTTGATAATTCCACGTTTGTTTCTCCTCAGAAAAGCTCTGCCCGGAGAGTTCAGCAGCAGCTCGAAACCAAAACCGCCGTCCTCCGAAGGGGGGGCCCCCAGTGCCAGGGATACCAAGAAGGCAGCGGAGGAGGGGACGCCGGGCCCAGGCTGCGGGCCAGCTTCACCCACCGCAGAGCAGAAAACGCCCGTGAGTCTTTCACGTCTGTAAACTGTGTGGAACTTCACGAGGGGGAGACAGAAGTGTCGGGGCCCGGAGCGTCAGGATCCTAAATGGGCTTTCCGGGGAAAGGTTCCTCCTGCCTTGAAGGCCCTGCGGTTATTCCTTAGGGGGATGGGCTCACCTGTTTCCTCACAAACAAAGCCTCCTTTGCATGAGAAAAGATGTGAGGAGAGAACTCTAAACAGAAAGCTGTGCATTTTTTAAGACATCCTCAGGGTTATTTTTTTCCTGTTACTTTTTTCTGTAACGGGTCTGCAGGGTCTTTCTTGAAGGGCTGGCTGGTGGACTGCAGATCCCCTGGTCCCGTGGCCTCTGGGGCTGGCTTGCGCAGCCGTGGCCAACTCTCCCCACCAGGGCAGGCAAGGCCGGGTCTGCTGCTTCAGGCTGCGGTTTGCTGGGCCTAGAACACCGGCTCCTCCGGGATCTAGACTGTGTCTTCATGAGTACCCCAGCCCCCCGCTTCACCCCAATGATGGAGTGACGGGTGGATGGGGCCAGACAGGGAGGGTCTTGGGGGTGACCTGTTATGCAAGAACGGTTGGCAGTTGTCAATGATTTCTGAGCAAGGGGCTGACGTGACCCCTTTTGTTGAGGACGAAGCGTCAGGGCCCGTTGGTTTCATGGCGTCTGCCTGGTTTGTGGAATGGCTGTTGACCTCCACACAGCAAGAGCTCTGTACTCGGAGCGCGAAGGAATTCTCTGAGGTGTAAGGTGGTTCACAAGAGCTCAAACACGATTTGCTTCTGGGATTGTGGTTTGGAAGAATAGTAAAACTATATGATGAAGTTATTTCTTCTGCCAAGAGCTTACTTACCCGGAGAGCTAGCAGGGGACTTGCAGCAGCCTGGCTGCCGTGAGGGCTCCGGGCCTCTGCCGTTGTGTGTGCTCTCTGCTTCTTGGAGGATGTTGAGCGGGGAGGGGTGCATGGAGGAGAAGACCCCAAGATGGATTGATCTACTCATTCAGTGAACAAGTACCATTATAAACCAGGACTGAGATTACACCGTCGAAGTGAAAATGGGATCACTGCTGTTGTGGACTTCATAACTGAGGAAGCAAGAGAGACTTCACATAAAGTGTCATTTCAAGCGGTAGCAGTGGCCCAAGGACCGGGGTGTTTCTGTGCTCTTAGCCCAGGGACGTGAGCATCACCAGGGCAGGCAGAACCACTTTGCAGGGGACTTGGAGCTGGAGGTGACCACACAGGGTGCCTGGGGCTGGAGGTTCCAGCAGAGAGACCGCTGGGCAGGGCTGTGTGGCTGGGGTGGCTGGTGTGCAGAGGCAGTGATGGAGTGAAGGGTGGGTGGGGTCAGACGGGGAGGGTCTTGGGGGTGACCTGTTGTGCAAGAACGGTTGGCAGTTGTCAATGCTTTTTGAGCAAGGGGCTGACCTGAGCAGATTCGTTTTGGAGGAAGTGACCATTCTTGCATCAGAGTCGGTGGAGGATCCAGGTCTCTTAAGTTTCCAAGCACAGGTTTCCAAATTTGGACACCTAGGGGCATGAGGGTGTCATCAGCATAAACAGGAAGCAGATACTGGGGGAGTTGCTGGTTTGTTTGTTTTCCCCACTTTTTTTGTTTTTTTTTAAATGAAGGGTATTTACCATATTTGCCATATTGTGTTGGTTTCTGCCATACATCAGCATGCATTAGCCATAAAGACTAGTCTGAGTCTGGTTTAGAAACATCAAGGATGTCTCATGCCCCTTGAGGTGGAGATGTAAGTTGATTTTATATGTGTGCTTAGTTGCTAAGTCGTGTCCAACTCTTTGCGACCCCGTGGACTGTAGCCCACCAGGCTCATCTGTCCATGGGATTCTCCAAGCAGCAATACTGGAATGGGTTGCCATTTCTTTCTCCAGGGTATCTTCCCCACCCAGGGATTGAACCCGGATCTCCTGTATTGGAGGCTGATTCCTTACTATCTGAGCTACCAGGGAAGCTGATTTTATATAAAAGAATAAAATACACACATTTTGATTTAGAGTTTTCAAAGCTTTTCTCATGGAATTATTTAATTTTACGACATGAGTATGATTTCTGTGTACACATGCACAAACTAATGCCCGAAGAGACTAATCTGCCCCTGAATCTCTGAAAGTCCTCGTTTTCATATATCTGCTTTAACTCCCACTCCCGTCATAATTCCAGTGTACTTAAAACAGATTCATTGTCTTCTCCAGATCTGCTCCTTGGGAAAGAACTCTGGTGAGAAACCAAGACAATGAATGTTTCCAAAATGCAGTCCAGACTTGTAAAGATTTCTGTGTTGCAGCTGTAACTTAACCATTGTTGTTCAGTCACTAAGTTGTGTCCGACTCTTTGTGATCCCATGGACTGCATCACACCAGGCTTCCCTGTCCTTCACTGTCTCCCAGAGTTCTCTCAGATTCATGTACACTGAGTGAGTGTTGCTATTTAACCACCTCCTCCTCCGTCGTCCGCTTCTCCTCCTGCCTTCAATCTTTCCCAGCATCACAGTCTTTTCCAATGAGTTGGCTCTTCGCATCAGGTGGCCAAATTATTGGAGCTTCAGCATCAGTCCTTCCAGTGAATATTCAGGGTTGATTTCCTTTAGGATTGACTTATTTGATCTTGCAGTCTAAGCGACTCTCACGAGTCTTCTCCAGCAGCACAGTTTGAAAGCATCAGTTCTTTGGTGCTCAGCCTTTTTTGTGGTTCAGCTTTCACATCTGTACATGACTCCTGGGAAAACCATAGCTCTGACTATAGGAACCTTTGTTGGCAAAGTGATGTCTCTGCTTTTTAATACACCGTCTAGGTTTGTCATAGCTTTTCTTCTAAGGAGCGATTGTCTTTTAATTTCATGGCTGCAGTCCCTGTCTGCAGTGATTTTGGAGCCCAAGAAAATATATAAATTTAACCATAGTATCTATCAATACAAGGATATTGTCATGTGTTTAAAATTTCATTGTCTACACAAGGCCTAAAATTTATTATGAAAATAAAAACTATCAAACATTTTTATTGAAGTTTGTGATCATAATGTTTATCTGAATAACCATGGGAGGATTTAAAGAACAGTCGATTTTCCAGAACCATAAAAAGCTCCAATCTTTGGCCACCTGGGTAAGAAGAGCTGACTCATTGGAAAAGACCCTCATGCTGGGAAAGACTGAGGACAGCAGGAGAAGGGGACGACAGAGGATGAGATGGTGGGATGGCATTACGAGCTCAATGGACAAGAATCTGAGCAAACTCCAGGAGACAGTGGAGGACAGGGAAGCCTGGTGTGCTGCAGTCCATGAAGTGAAAAAGAGTTGGACACAACTTAGCGACTGAACAACAGAAGTGGACTGGTCTCTGCATTTGTACCAGCCAGTACCTTTTCAGCTCTGCTGTGATTGTCTTATGAAAGTATGGAGCTGGTAGACATGGTGGTAGGCATGTAGTCAGGGGCCCCTTTGGGCCTGTGTAGGACTCGGGGCAAATCCCACTGTTAATCCTTCATTATCCACTCTCTTTGAAAATGAAAGCATTAGTCGCTCTGTAGTGTCCAGCTCTTTGCAACCCCATGGACTATAGCCCGCCAGGCTCCTCTGTCCATGGGATTCTTGGGGCAAGAATACTGGAGTGGATTGCTATTTCCTTCTCCAGGGGATCTTCCCAACCCAGGGAATGAACCCGGGTCTCCTGCGTTGCAGGAGGATTCTTTACCTTCTAAGCCACCAGAGAAGCCCCATCTGCTCTCTTTACCCACTAATATTTTGAATAAGATGAAATCACCTTAGGAGGATGCCAAGAGGTTAAAACAGCACATCCTAAGGGTGTAGCCAGGAGCCCGGGATATTCTTTGGTGAAAAGGCAGGTTTGCTTTTGTGCCGGTAACTGGGGCGATCATGGCCGGGGTGAGGAGTCTGACCCTTTATGTGCAGGTACCCTTGGACAGCTGCCAGGGATCCCACTCCATCCTCACAGCCGCCGTAGGGGATGTGAAACTGGCTGTGTTCTCGGAGTGGAGGGGGCAGGCCCTTGGCTGTGTGGGGCCTGTGTTAGAGGCGGCCCCCCCCCCCCCTTCTGCTGGGGACGAACCCCAGCTGCACCCCCACCATCACACTCTGGGGATTAGAGGTTTGGCTTCTTTTCCTCCTAAAGCAGGAATGCTTTACATCCATATATTGCTGGCTTTCAAATTAAATAGTAGACTTTCTTCTGTAAGTAAACAGAGAGAAAGAGAAAAGGGAGGGAGTGAGCAGGGAGTGGAGGGCAGATCCAGGCGGCATCCCCACAGCTTATAGCCCAGCCCTGCCGCGGCCTCGGCCAGACCACGTGGTGTCTGCTCTGCACCAGGCAGCGCCGAGTCTGTGTGACCCGGTTTCTCCCGAGGGCCAGCAGGCAAATCTCAGAACCTCTTGGAGCCTCTGTCTTCTCCTCCATAAAAACTGTCGATTAAAAATTGTTGCTGTTTGGTCACTAAGTTGTGACCGACTCTTTGGCGACCCCATGGACTTTAGCCCGCCAGGCTCCTCCGTCCATGGGATTCTCCAGGCAAGAATACTGGAGTGGGTTGCCATTTCTTCCTCCAGGGGATCCTCCCAACCCAGGGATCAAACTCACATCTCCTGCATTGGCAGGCAGATTCTTTACCACTGAGCCACCAGGGAAGCCCCAGGAATTAAAAATACCTGCCTTTTTTTGAGCCCCAGAAATTAAAAGCATACCTTTCCTTCCCTGGTGGCTCAGCTGGTAAAGAATCCACCTGCAGTGTAGGAGACCTGGGTTTGATCCCTGGGTTGGGAAGATCCCCTGGAGGAGGGAAAGGCTACCCACTCCAGTATTCTGGCCTGGAGAATTCCATGGACCACATAGTCCGTGGGGTCGCAAAGAGTTAGACATGACTGAACAACTTTGACTTTCACTGCCCACCACACCCTGAAGGCGGTAGGCCCAGCAGTGCTGGCATGCCCTCCCTTATCCAAACCCCTGGGCCAGATGCGTTTTAGATTTCAGATTTTTTCAGACTTTATTAAGGAAATGCTGTGTTTATACTGTGTGATATGTCATGTCCCCAGTAGGGTTTTTGTTTGCTAAGTCACCTCAGTCGTGTCCGACTCTGTGCGACCCCATAGATGGCAGCCCAGCAGGCTCCGCCGTCCCTGGGATTCTTACGCTGTAATCAGTGACTGTAAATGGCCTCATGGTAGTCCAAGTCACGTTTTCTCCTCAGTATAAGCTGTGTACGTTCAGAACTTGTTGGATTTCAGAATTGTTAATAAGGGATTGTGGCCTTGGAGCAGACGTTCGTGCTGTGGTAACATAATGAGAGCAAACGTGGTAAATGTGCTCAGAAGAACTGGGGTTTCATTCTCACTCTGTGTCTGCAGGATTTTGTTTTTCCTTCTCTGTAAAGTGAGAGGCTTCTTCCCCCCAGTATTTGAAAAATATAACTTTTTAATGAAAATGTATCCAAATCACTGGTGGCTCAGATAGTAAAGCGTCTGCTTGCAAGGCAGGAGACCCAGGTTCGATACCTTAATCAGGAAGTTTCCTCTGGAGAAGGAAAAGGCAACACAGTCCAGTGTTCTTGCCTGGGAAATTCCATGGACAGAGGAGCCTGGTGGGCTACAGTCCATGGGGTCGCAGAGTCGGACATGTAGTATTTATCTTTATTAGCAATGATTTTTTTTTTTTTTTACTATATGAGCATGTGTTAATCATCCAAAAGCTATCTATCCATCCTACCACCCATCCATCTGACCTGCCTCCCTACCTATTCACCCATGTATTTATATAAACTAATGTACATTGTATTGACTAGTTACTTAATAGCATCATATGGTACATTTTATAATGACTGACTAGTCTACTTCAGATATTTTGGGTGTAAATACAAATGTTTATGTTTGATTTTTATTAAATCAAGTTCACCCATAACAAATTCACTTTTAGAAAATTACCTCATGACTACAAATTTACAAATTTAAAGATTACAAGCAAATTTAAAAATTAAGACCCTAAAAATTGTTTTTAAATGCACAAGGATGGATTAGAACAAGAGATATTTTTGAAATGCTTACCCTCTGAGGGATCCTCTGG
Source organism: Okapia johnstoni (assembly GCA_024291935.2). Classification (NCBI taxonomy): domain Eukaryota; kingdom Metazoa; phylum Chordata; class Mammalia; order Artiodactyla; family Giraffidae; genus Okapia; species Okapia johnstoni. The sequence goes on along the minus strand of CM044327.1, from coordinate 33,100,095 downwards.
AGCAGGAGCTGGCACCCCACTCCAGGAAAATGCCCGGAGAATCCCATGGACAGAGGAGCCTGATGGGCTACAGTCCATGGGGTGGCAAAGAGTTGGACACGAGTGAGTGTCTGAGCATGCTCTGAGCGAAAAATATGCACATCCAATTGAGAGGCGTTTAAACGGTCTGTTGCCACAGAGCACAAGACCGCTCCTTTGCCTGCTCCTGCACAGACATCACTAATGGATCACAGCTCTCCTCCCCGCGTCCAAGGACCCCTCGTCTTTGTGCCCTGTCCGCACCTGTATCTTTCCTTCCATGGAACCAGAGCAGTGAACAGCCCAATCTTTAGGTCTGCAACTGGATCGTTCTATACCAATGAAACAATGCTTTATTTTATATCTTCATCTGCAGATGGCTTTATCCAAGGAGGTATCTTCTACAACAATGAAAGATTCGCCTCATTTCTGAGGGTGGAGACTTTCTGCTTCACCCTTATATTTGGTGGTGGTGGTTTAGTCGCTAAGTCGTGTCCGCCTCTTGCCACCCCATGGACAGAGGAGCCTGGCAGGCTACAATCCATGGGATTCTCCCAGCAAGAATACTGGAGTGGGTTGCCATTTCCTTCTCCAGGGGACCGTCCCGACCCAGGAATCGAACATGGGTCTCCTACATTGCAAGCAGATCCTTTACCAGCTGAGCCACCAGGGAAGCAAGAAGCAAATCTAGGGGATTTGAGAAGAGCCAAATTAAGGGGTTCCCACCCTTTGAAGCAGCTCGGTCACTCCAGAGGAGTCAGTTCCCGCCATAAAATGGGAATTAAATTAGCAATATTGTCTCTTTACAAAGGAAGCTGAAAAAAATGTATGCAGATGCTTTCCTAGTCTTATCTCATGGAAGCAGCAAGAATTGTCCCCTGAAGTCCTTCAGTTATAAGATGCTGCTCTCACCACGAGCGCAGACATGGTCCTTGTCATTTTTCAAAGGAGAGGGTGGAGGCAGGCGGAGGCTGTGTGGCTTGCGCAGTTGACGAGGAGGCAGAAAAGATGCCTAGATCAGAGCTGACTGCGTGGCGTGTATTCTGAAAGCTGTTGCCTTCTGCAGAATACCTGCCCTCCCCTTGTTCTTGGCAGTGGTGATAGCACTTGGGAGACTCAGAACTGATGGTCTGCTTAACATTTAGCGCGAGTGTTGTGGTTCTTGGTGGAGGACAGCAAGCACTCCAGCGTTGCTTGGAGTCTGTCGCTGAGCGGGAGGTGACGATAAATATCAGAACTTAGCTCTCACCCAGCCAGGTTCTGAGACAGGCAGGTTGGGAAGCAGAGGCTGTTCTCAGGCAGAGACAAGTCTGATGGGGACTTAATGGCAGCCCGAGAAAATGGCAGGAGCTGTACCATGTGAACAGACACCCTCCCCGGGGGTGTTAAGGTAGAACCAGGAGCACCCCTCTGCTGAGCACAGACCCTTAGGGACCCTCCATGTTGACAGCCTCCCATCGCCCCAAAGCAGTCACTGTGTAACTGCTTCCTGCAGGAGAATATGGGAGGGAGCAGGACAGGTCTGAATGTGGTCAGGAGAGGGGTGGCTGGGGTGCTAATTCAAAGATAAGCCCTTGTGTATGTCTGCGTCAGGTGATTTGTAGGCTGGGGACTGACTCTCCATCCGTAGACTGACTGTCCTTGCCCCAAAGAGGACCTCGAATAAAACTATCTGCTCACTTTTAGATTTTATTTCCAGAGAATTACTTGTTTTTACAGAAATGTCCTTCAAAGTGGACCATATTGCAAAACAGGAGATTAAAAAAAATTTAAAACACAAACATCTGGAATTCAAAGCATTCCAAAAAAAAAAAAGAGAAAAAGACCTTGAAGCTAGCATATTAAAAATCTTTGAGCAAGACTCTTCCCCATCATATTTGTATCTTCTTTAACCACATGGAGCTGGAGATGAGACCGCTTGCCTTTCCACTCCTACCATGCACACACACACACACACACACACACACACACACACACACACACACACCTCCCACACTGCCCAAGGCTCTGGTACCTGCTTTTACATCTGTCATTTCACTAAAGCAACCGATGAAAGAAACATGCCGCTAAAATGTGCACTTTGATTGTGAGGTTGGCCTTGAAACGGTGTGGTGTCCAGCTGTGCTTTGAGGTGTTCTGACTCGTAGGTGATGTTCCCTTCTGTAGAGAGCAGTGAAGCAGTACCTGTAAGATGATGTTCAGATGTGACGAAAAGCTTCCTCTCAGGTTTCCCTTCTTCCTTACCTCCCTCGTCCCTCCCAGAGCAAAGTTGTTAAGCTTGCTGTCTGTTCGGTCACCAGTAATTCTCTGAGGCTGGATTTTGGTTGCTGTCTTCGTAAAGGAGAGATTCAGAAACAAGATGTTGAATGGAAAAGAAAATGCTCGGTTTTTACTTTTGGACTCTTATACGTCTCGAGGCGCTGCTGTCTGGCAACCAAAGTTTGGGGTTCTCTGTGGCACAGGCTTTCTATTGAAAGTGAAAAGTAGGACTTTCCCGGCTCAGTGGTAAAGAATCCCCCTGCCAAGCAGGAGACATGGGTTCAATCCCTGATCTGGGAGGATACCACATGCAGAGGAGTAGCTAAGCCCGTGCACCACAACTACTGAGCCGGTGCCCTAGTGCCCGGGGGCCACAGCTGCTGAATCCCGCGTGTCCGAGGGCCTACATTCTGAAATGAGAAGCGTCCACGGTAAGAAGCCCACATACTGCAAATGGAGAGTAGCCCCCACTCGCCGCAACTAGAGAAAAGCTTGTGCAGCCACGAAGACCCAGCACAGCCAAAAATAAATAAAACTATAAAAGAAGAATGTGAAGTGTATTAGCATAGCTCCCTCGGTGGCTTAACCTTGGAAGGTACTATGCAGGTGGAGAGCCCTTCTCCACCGAGGGGTAGATGCCCTGTGCCAGGGCTTGGTGGAGCCCTTGTGGGGCAGCTGGCTCTTGTCTGCAGACAGATGTGTTCCCAGTCCCCCAGAGGGACTAACAACGACGAAACCACTGCAAACAGGAGGGGAAATGTACTCCTGAAATGCAAGTGGGATTTTGAGGGTTGAGTTGGATGTGAACAAAAAGGAGAGATAAAATCCCGAGCCCCTAACCATTTCCCCTGATGTCTGTTCCCTCCTAGTATACATGAGGGAAGCATTTCAATATTATTATTTGTGAGAAAGTATGGAGTATTCCAAGTAAAGACAGTTGAGGAGTTAACTGGGGCCATTTTATTAATTCAAGAGTGGAGCCATAAACAGAGTTACACAGTTTCCCAAGCTGATTTTGTGTAACTGTAATAGAATTTCATGGTAGTTTGTAGAATAAAATTTTGTATAAGCTAGGCTCACAGACTCCTAAGCCCTTGAAAGTAAAAAGTGAGAATGTTAGTTGCCAAGTCATGTTCAACTCTTTATGACCCCATGGACTGTAGCCTGCCAAATTCCTTGTCCATGGGATTTCCCAGGCAAGGATACTGGGGTGGGTAGCCATTCACTTCTCCAGGGGAATCTTCCCGACCCAAGGATCAAACCTGGGTCTCCTGCATTGGAGGCGAATTCTTTACCATCTGAGCCACCAGAGAAGCCCCAAAAGCCAGTTATGCTGTTAGAGTTTTAAAAGAAGTATGTTGTATAAAGAACTTAATACAAAGTGAATTACAAAAGAGAAGAACAGTTCTGGTGTTGAGAGTTGTACATTATGAAATTGGTGACACGGTTTCATGTTGGGCTGTGCCGGTGATGCTGGCATTGATCCATTTATCCGCCTCACTGGGAGAGCGTATGTTGGGGAGACAAATACAGACCTCGGGTCAGGGGACCTCTCTGGGGCTCAGTTTCCTGGTCTGAAAAGTGGAAGTAGCTGCAAATCACTGGGTTGGATGTAAGAATCAGATGAAATGACGCACAGAGAGGTGTTTTGTAAAGTTCAGGCAAACGTCTACACTTTGTCTATTGTCTAGTATTACTATTATTTTTGTCTCTTGTCTATTATTATTTTTTAAATACTTTTGCTTACTTATTTTTGGCCGCGCTGGGTCTTGATCGCTGGTCGAGCTTTTCTCTGCTTGCTGTGCTCAGGCTCCGCAGTCGTGGCTTCCAGGCTCTGGAGCACAAGCTCAGTCATTATGGCTCATGGACTCAGCTGCTGTGGGGCACGTGGAATCTTCCTGTACCAGGGATCAAACCCGTGTCTCCTGTGTTGGCAGGTAGATTCTTTACCACTGAGCCACCAGGAAAGCCCCAATTTCTATTATTATTTATTGGTGGGTTCCTATTTTATGTCAAGACTTCCCAAATCAACCATGTTTTGAAGGCTCTGACTACTCTCTTAACAATTCTTTATTACTATCTTTATGTATATTATGTTTATATTATATATAATAAATTCATAAATATTTATAGCACTATATTTACATGTCCTTAAACTTTATATTTAGCAATGACTTTGTTTCTCTTGCTGTCTTCCTTTTGGCCTTCGTGGGTCATATATCGGGTATCTCCCTGGTGAGAATGTAAGAGGGGGCCTCTGAGATGCTTTCATATCTGAAGCTCGTTGCCTTAACAACTCTGACTAGCTCTGATGATTGTGTTTCTGAGGATGTTACTTTCCAGTCCTGCTGTCTGCACATTGCTTGGAGGAGTCATGGGTAAGGTGTGATGTTGGTGGACAGACCATGCAGCATGACCGTTCCATGCTCAACTCTGCTCAAAATAAACTCAGACACTAAAGACAATGGGCTTCCCAAGTGGCGCTAGTGGTAAAGAATCCACCTGCCAATGCAGGAGACATAAGAGACTCGGGTTCAGTCCCTGGGTCGGGAAGATCCGCTGGAGGAAGGCATGACAACCCACTCCAGTATTCTTGCCTGGAGAATCCCCACGGACAAAGCCCGGCAAGTCACAGTCCGTAGGGTCACACAGAGTCGGGCATGACTGAAGCGACTTAGTGCGCCAAGACAGTGCATTATTTAAAGAGGTGCCATAAAATTACACATCAAAACCACTGCATTTTGAAATCAGGCTATCCAGGAGTCTCCATGTATAGATTTCGCTAGAAGCAATGTTAGAGAAATGGGGAAAAGATTCTCTAGGGCCTTGGTTGTCCTAATTCATGCTCCAGTGAAATCTCTCCACAGGGACCACTCCGTATTTTCAGCAGTAAAATTGATTGTCCTTTTTTCCTCTTGTTAGTCTAGTTGGCATTTTGAATGTACCTCCACTTTCTCTGTATTATTAACCTTTGTCACTTTATCAAAGTGCAGTTTTATTATTCTGCCTCTTTCACTATTTTAGAAAGAAAAAATAGAAGTTAAACCTTAGTGCGCTCAAAAGCTTCCTGTTAGAGTCATCACTGGGAAATTCTCTTTTTACTTAAAATGGCTGGGCATAGAAATAGGATCTGATTATTCCAGTGACCTGGTTAGCAAAGTGGGGAGACAAGCCATCGATTTTTTTGGAGGATTTGAATTCAGTCTCTGTTATTAGTATTAAAACTAGACTGGGACTTCCCTGGTGGTCCAGTGGTTGAGAATCTGCCTGCCAAGGCAGGGGACCGGAGGTTCGATTCCTGGTCTGGGAAGATTCCACGTGCTCTCTGTCCATGGGATTCTCCAGGCAAGAGAACTGGAGTGGGTTGCCATGTCCTTCTCCAGGGAATCTTCCTGACCCAGGGATCGAGCCCAGGTCTCCTGCACTGCAGGTAGATTCTTTACCAACTGAGTTATGAGGGAAGCCCAAGAGAAGCCACTGCAACGAGAAGCCCACACACCACAAGTCGAGAACGGCCCCTGCTCTCTGCAACCAGAGAAAGCCGGCAGTCAGCAGCAAAGACCCAGCACAGCCCCAAACAAGTAAAATTAAAAAGAAACTAGACGGGATATCTTTTCATGATTGAGACAGTGCTGGTGAATTTATGGCGTGTTCACTCAGTCACCAGGGATTTATTGAAGCGCTACTAAGAGCCCGGTCACTGTTCTCTTTGCTGAGGCTCCAGACATCAGTAAGTTAATGAAGCCAACGTGGTCTTGGCCTCACAGAGGTTATTATTGGCCCTCACAGAGGTTATTACTCCGACCAGCAGTCTATGAAGGAACACCGTGGATTTAAGAGGTGTACGGATAGGAGGAGCGAATACTTAACCCAGCGGTTTGTTTTCCAATGTAAACTCTTGATTTTAACTCCCAGATTCATCATTTCCTTCTTCACCATAAAAAAGCAAGTGCTGAAAATGTTCTGTCTTTTAGAGTTTTTTGGTTTATTGGGAATTAAAAGTCTCTTGACGTTTGTTTGATTGCATAATCGTACTTTTAAACAGAGTAGATATTTGGCTAGAAGCCAGAATGAACCACTTTTCAAACCAGTTTAGAAAGGGAATATAATTAGAATAATCTTCATGTGACATACAGTCTCTGGAGGAGATACAGTTTGTAACTGTGTAATAGTGATGTTGCTGGCAAAGTCTTTTGTTAACACATTGCTTATGTAGATTTGAATGGCCATACTTCCGATTTTAACGTAATTTATATGTATTTATAAACTCCTTTGGTCAGTGCGGAGGGGCTCTACTCCCAGATCTTGGTCCACACTGATTGGAGAGGACCATTCTGACTTGGTGTCTGCAGAAAGTCAGCAGTCTCCTGAGGTCATTGGCTTCCAAACTTTCTCCTTATTTTCTGGAACTTTTACATAAATACTGCGTGGCAGTTTTTGGTTTTAAATAAAGCAAATAAGAAGCAGACATGATTGCTTTCACTGTGCCCGTAGAGTTTCAGCAGCTGCGGAAGTCTCTGTGATGCCGAAGTTAGGAGGGCACTGTCCAGGCGTCTGTGTGCCAGAGAAGATGGGTGTTCCCTGGGATGCCCCGCGGAAGAAGCAGGCTGTAGACATGAGAGGACGTGGGTGTCAGTCTCTGCTTTCCTACCTGTGATCAGGTGGCCTTACCTTTATGGGAAAGGGATAACACTTGCTTTGACATCCTTATGGTGTTAAGGAGGTCAAAGGATGTATGGATTTGAAAGTTCTTTGTAAGCAAAATCTATGCTGGGAGGTAGGTGGTTTCCCAGCCTTTCTTGTGTTACAAATTGGAATGTGTGTGTGCGTGCGTGTTAAGTCGCTTCAGTCATGTCTGACTCTCTGTGACCCCAGGGACTGCAGCCTGCCAGGCTCCTCTGTACATGGGATTCTCCAGGCAAGAATACTGGAGTGGGTTGCCATGCCCTCCAGCAGGGGATTTTCCCAACCCAGGGATCAAACCTGGGTCGCTTACATCTCCTGCATTGGTAGGCAGGTTCTTTATCACTAGCACCACCTGGGAAGCCCCACAAATTGGAATAACAACAGTCTGTTCCCTGGAACACAGCATCACATGGAAGCTTCGGAGAAGCTTCGTTCCTCTCCAGGACGCCTCTTCATCCTCAGGTTGGGGGTGCTCAGAGCGCCGTCCTCAGCTTGCCTCCCTCTGCTCCCGGCGCCGTGAATCGTTGCTTTTGAGCCCTGAATCTGGCTGTTTTTCAGTAGAGGAGATCTCCTGCCTCACACTCCCTCCAGTCTATTCCGTCGTGCGTGATGTGTTTCATGGGTCTGTAAGCACGGGCGTGTATCTGAATGAGCGCGCTCTACGCGAGACTGGAATAACTTCTTCACATTATTTTAACACTTTGGAATAAGAGCGAATCTTGGCTCACTTTTAAAATGAGAACTTTTATAAACGTGGTTCTTAGCACGTGTGAACAGTTTTAGAGTTGACAGTATGTCCTAGACACATGGAAGGATTTAAACAGAAGTACCGATCGCTGGGGTGGTTGTTAAATTAATCAGTTATTTATGCTAAATCTTGTCTACTCCAGAACCAACTTGTGAGCTCTGAGGTACAAAAAACCTAACCCTTCAGACAAGGAAAGAACTGTCAGTTCCGAGTGGCACCAGTAGGTGGCACTGACGATCACCAGCTGTCCAGCACCAAGTCCTGGAAACTGGTTCCTGCTTCTACGCTTAGATTTATTTTAAGAATACTGATAACGCTGTAATATCTGACAAGTGCAGAAGCTGTGAGCATGTTGCTAGTGAGAAGGGGAACACGATGATGACAGACGAAATTCAGATGGTGATTTTTTAAAAAGCAAGTGGTGAGAAAACTGTTGTGTGTGTACGTGAGGTGGGTAGCGCAGTTGAAGGAACACTTCTAAGAGACAAAGAATAACTCCTGCAGTGTTTTGAAGATGCTGCGTCTGAGCAGACGACAGTCATTGGCAGGTGCTGGGGGGAAATGCTTGACAATGTAGAGCACACCCTGTACCGCATGACTTGGAAGAGCAGCATCAGACGCGTGTTGAGTGAAGTGAAGTGAAAGTCGCTTAGTCATGTCCGACTCTTTGTGCCCCCGTGGACTGTAGTGCATCCTTTTAAATATTATATCCTTATTAATATAATATCAAAATAAGAGAAAAAGAGAATGTGGCAGGTAGCGATTGTGAAACCTATAGGATTCATTCATTTGCCAAGTAATAGGCGTAAGGGGCTTCCCAGGTGGCGATAGTGATAAAGAACCCACTGCCAATGCAGCAAACCTAAGAGATGCAGGTTCGATCCCTGGGTTGGGAAGATCCCCGGAGTAGGAAATGGCAACTCACTCCAGTATTTTTGCCTGGAGAATCCCATGGACAGAGGAGCCTGGTGGGCTACAGTCCATAGGGTTGCAGAGTCAGACACGACTGAAGCGACTTAGCACACACACGCACGCACATAGAGATGGCCAGTGCCAGTTATCACCCGTGTTATTTTGGAGATAATTATTCACATGGGTACCGAACGGCTCGGGCAGCTGGGAAGTGCAGTGTCGCAGGTAGCCACGTGCCAGCTGTGGTGGGAAAGGGGCGGGATTGAGGTGGCCCTGTGGGTTTGTTTTATGATGTAGAAGTGACCCTAAGTCCACCCAAGCTCCGTGCTGAATCTTAGCACCAACAGTGACCTCCGGCTGAAACGTTTGCGGCAATTTCTGACCTACGCCAGGACCCAGGAAGGAGTCCTCAGGCACAAGGCTCGGAAGTGGTGGTCTCGTGGATTGAGGGTGACTGTCTCAGCCACACCGGTCATGTGGCTACAGGCTGGCCACGGCCCAGACTCCACGCCAGGGAGCAGGCGAGGGGGACGGTGTGACTGACCTGGTCTTAGGAGGCCCCCAGGGTGCTATGCCAACTCAGCCGCAGAGCCCAAGGGGGTGGCGTGGGGATCCCCGCAGCGGAACTGGGAACCTCATGGGCAGGAGCCGGCCCCTGGGAAACCCGTGTGGAGTGGAGGAAGCCCAGATTCTGAGCTGGGGCGTGGGGGCAGCGGGGACCCTGGGAGGCTGTGAGCGCCAGGGAGAAGGCACAGGGCTCCCAGGCACCAAGTACTCCAGCTCTGTCCCCATCCCTAGATGGGGAGAGAGGAACACAGTTCAGTGGTCACGACTAATGTGTTTCTCTGGTCTGACCTAAAACACAGGGTGAGGCCGATCAGGGAGTGAGAGAGAAAGAATTGAGATTAAGGAGTAGTGTTGATGTCTTATTACAGTAATCCCAGGGGTCCTGGGGCCAGCCAGGAGCAAGACACAAGCAAACCACCAGCCCTCAGCTTCTGAGCAGTAACTCACCACTGACCCTACTGAGTGCAGGCGCCGGGGCTTCACATACCCACCTGACCTCAGTCAGAATGGAGTCAGAAGCTCACCTGTTGCTGGGAAATTCGTGGGTCCAGCGGTGGGGGCGGGGCCTGTGTTTGGGAACATTGACACAAGGGAAGCGTTAACAGATGATCTTCTGAAATTGCATTGCAGCTCTAAATGGCATAAAAATGTGTTTCGTTTGATTTTTAGTTGTCCTCCAGCTCCTCAAGAAATATTCACCAAATGTTGGCAGATTCTATCAGTCGTATAAAGGAATTCGGATTTCACCAGGTAAAAGACTCACCCTCCATCTCAGGGGCTAAGTGCAGAGCCAGTTCTGCTGATGTTTCACAAATTGGTTTATTAGCCTCATGCAGAAATGAAATTAAGCAGCAGGATTTGAACTCTTGAGAAGCTCGTGAACACAACTGTTCATCTTTACTTGTTGATCCGGAGTGGGAGAGTCTTGAGTATCTCGGAAAGAGCAGGTGCCAGGACGTATCAGCTGGACCCCTCCCTGAAGACCTGATACAGTCAGAACAGGCGGTGGCCAGTGCTGGGGAGACTGATTTCAGAGATAAAGGAAGCATGAAACTTGGCCGAATCGTGAATTCAGATCAGGTTCCCCAGCATCTACCCTCTCTCGAGCCTGTCCCTTTGCACCAAGTGACCTCTTATGTCACTGTGTCCACAGAATTCATGGGACCTCCAGGCACTCAGCTGTCTGGGTCTGTGTGGACGGGGGTCTCCTGGCCCCCACGTCCTGCTGTCTTGGTCCCATAGATGCTCTCAGGATAACTGAGGCAGAGACTGGGAACCTTGCAGGGCTTGACCCACGGAAGATCTGAAAAAGTGGAGTAAGAGATGAGGCTGTGAAAAGAAGGATCTACAGGCCCCGGTGGGGTGGCGGGGATGGAGGCTGCGGTGAGGACGGCCTGGGCCTGGTTCCCATGGACCGTGTGACCCAGGCCCCTTCTCCATGGGGCTGAGCGTGACCTGCGAGCACGCACGTCGTAGACTTGAGTCACAGGGACCCTTGGAGCTGTGGGCATGGTGGGCAGCTGCTACTGTAATAGGTGCCTCTTTCCAAAAACAGCAGCCATAGTCGCTAAAGGAACTTTCCAGGGACACTGCCCTGACTAGGATGTCATTTTACACAAGGGTGGGCGGGGAAGAAAGGTCAGAAGGTCTGTCCTGTTCGTTCAGACCCCTGTGTTGAGGTCCTCCTGAGTGCCGGCCTCTGCTGAACAAAACAGCTTGAGTCCTGCCCTCGGAAACCTGCTGTTTCTGACGAGGAGACAGATGATAAGCCGACGTGTGAAGTCAGGTCCTAGGAGCTCTGGAGGAAAATAATTGCGGGATAAGGGAGCCGAGGACAGGGCAGAGAGGCCCGCTCTGCGACATGGGTATTGGAGCAGAGGCCTGGAGACTGAGGCTGGGGCCATGGGGCTGGCTGGGGAAGCACGTTCCAGGCAGAGGGAACCGCATGTAGGAGGGCACAGAGGCAAGAGCTGTCGGACATGGTGGAGGAAAGACAGAGGAATGGGTGGCTGAGATGGAGTGAGGGTCTGGGGAGGGAGCCGGTGGGACTGTCTGCATCAGTCTGGGATGAGTGGCTTTGTGCTGGGGACCCTTGACAGCCCCTCTGCCTGTCTCCGGCTCCGCGCCGAGGCCCCTGGACGTCTGGACTGGTGTCCCACTGCCCCCCCATTTCCCTTCTTCCTGGACCTGTGGGCTTCGGCACACAGACAGGTTCCCTGTCTTCAGCGGACAGACAGACATTTCCACTTCTAAAGAGGAAATGCTGCTGCTGCTGCTGCTGCTAAGTCGCTTCAGTCGTGTCCAACTCTGTGCGACCCCATAGACGGTAGCCCACCAGGCTCCTCCGTCCCTGGGATTCTCCAGGCAAGAACACTGGAGTGGGTTGCCATTTCCTCCTCCAGTGCATGAAAGGGAAAAGTGAAAGTGAAGTCGCTCAGTCGTGTCCGACTCTTAGCGACTCCATGGACTGTAGCCTACCAGGCTCCTCCGTCCATGGGATTTTCCAGGCAAGAGTACTGGAGTGGGGTGCCATTGCCTTCTCCGAAAGAGGAAATGAGGGTTTTCTAAATAGAGAAAGTAAAGATCAACTTGTAAAGCCTTTTCTAAAAGTAAACTTTCTGGAGGCATCCTTACAGAAACGCAGGACGAGCTGTCGAGTGTTCTAGCTGGGTTGAATAAACACAGCGGCCAAGGCCAGGTCTCACCCACTGTCACTGCGAAACTCACTAATTCTGTCTGCTTCCTCCCTGTGCCCCTACGCAGTGATGCTGTGGGTGAAAAAGGATGTGGCTTCCTAAACACAGCACTCTCAGACACCCCAGCAACCGAGCACCGCCCGAGTTATTATTTACTTATTATATTTCCTGAGGGAGACCCACTTTGCAAACTTCTTGTTTTTTCCTAAACAACAACATGCATGATACCATAGTTTAGTATTGTAGTTATATATTTTTTCCAGTTATTTAAAATCATTTTTAAAAATGCAGGTGGCAGACAAACAAAGCTCCACTTTGAAGTTTTCCCTGTTTGAGCTTAGAAATTGCGACCGGCACTTGGGATTTATTTCAGGCTTGCCAACAGCTTCCTTAAGGCAATGGCGAATTTTAATAGTCATTCCAAACACCAAAAGCGGTTCTTTGGTTTTTGTAATATTGACTAAAGAAAGGGGCTTAGCTCTAGGCAGGAAAAGAGTGTAAGAAGAAAAAAGCGAAAACAGTCGAACCACAGAAGTTTCGATACATCTGAGGTGAAGTGCAATTTCTGAATTATCACCATCTTCTGTGTTAACTGTGATTTAATGGTGATTGAAACCAGTTTCACAGCGTGTATTTTACTTGTGGTGAAATCATTTAACCACAAGAAAGTCTATTTTTCTATAGGAAAACACAAAAGAAAAAAGCCATCATTTTTGTGCAGAGCAAAGCACAGCCAGTCGTCCCTGACTCTCAGCCTCTTTCGTGACTCAGCTGACAGGCTTTTTCTTGCTGCGTGCACCAAGTTGTAAATTCAGTTTTCTCGTGAGCATTCAGAAGGCTGTTCTCAAATAAACAAAGGGATTTTTAGGTGATTTGGTGTGTTAGATTTCTCTCTGGTTAAAAACAAATTCCCTTGAGTGTACTTAATGCTTCAGAACTATGAATGTCAAAATGGTTGATGGCGAACTTAATATTATGTAAATTTTACCACAGTTTTTAAAATGTCAGAGTGGTAGTTTTATGTAACAGGTATTTTACCACAGTAAGTAATATTGTAGGTCCACTACGCTTCAATAAAAAAATTTCCATTCCAAGTAAGACTCATGTTTCTTATCTTGTATTTTTCCTTCTCAAAAAGGATGCTTTTGAAAGATACTTTTGTATGTTTTATTTTTTTTTAATTTTCTTTATTGAAGTACAGTTGATATATAGTATTGTGTTAGTTTCAGGTGTACAGCACAGTGATTCGGCTAATTTTTTCTGATTATATTCCATTGTATGTTATTGTAAGATATTGAGTATAATTCCCTGTGCTTTGCAGTAAGTCCTTGTTGTTTATCTGTTGTATATAGCAGTTTGATCCTAACTTATACCCCCTCCTTCCTTCTCCTCTTATATGTTTGTGAGCCCGTTTCTGTTTTGTATATAGATTTATTTCTATTATTTTTTAGATTCCACATACACGTGATATCCTGCAATAGTTGTCTTGTTCTGTTGTACTTACTTCATTAATAATGTCTAGGTCCACCCACGTTGCGGCAAGTGTTTCTCTCTTTTTTATGGCTGAGTAATTCAGCTGTGAATAAATATCGTATCTTCTTAAGCCAGTTATCTGTTGATGGGGACTTGGGTTGTTTCTGTGTCTTGGCTATTGTAAATGGTGCTGCAGTGAACTTGGGGACGCCTGTATCTTTTTGAATGAGCGTTTTCTCCAGATATACATCCAGGAGTGGGAACACGGGGTAGCTCCATTTTCAGTGTTTTAAGGAACCTCCGTACTGTTTTCCACTGTGGCCGCACCAAACTACATTCCCACCAGCAGTGTAGGAGGCCTCCCTCTTCGCCTTTATCTGTAGACTTTTAATGATGGCCATTCTGACTGGTGTAAGGTGGTAGCACCTTGTTGCTGATTTGCACTTCTCAAACAGTTAGCAGTGTTTGGCATGTTTCCACGTGCCTATTGGCCATCTGTCTGTCTTCTTTAGGAAAATGTCCATTTAGATTTTCTGCTCCTTTTGCGATTGGGTTGTTTGTTTTGTCAATATTGAGTATATGAGCTGTCTGTGTGTTTTGAATATTAACCTCTTTTTGATTGCATCTTTTGCAGATATTTTCTCCCAATCCATAGGTTGTCTTTTCACTTTGTTGATGGTTTCCATTACTGCTCAGAAGCTTATAGGTCCCATTTGTTTATTTTTGTTTTTATTTCTTATGCCTTGGGAGACTGAGTTAAGAAAATATTGCTCTGGTTTATGTCAGAGAATGTTTTGCCTATGTTCTCTTTTAGGAGTTTTATGGGATTGTGTCTTATATTTGGGCTTCCCAGGTGGCACTAGTGGTAAAAAAACAAACACACAAAAAAAACACTCACCTGCTGATGCAGGAGATGTAACAGATGCAGGTTCGAGCCCTGCGTTGGGAAGATTCCCTGGAGGAGGGCATGACAACCCACTCCAATGTTCTTGCCTGGAGAATCCCATGGACAGAGGAGTCTGGTGGGCTACAGTCAACGGGGTCACAAAGTCAAGAGAGAACTGAAGCGACTTAGCACGCACACGTATCTTACATTTAGGTCTTTAAACCGTCTTTAAACCGTTTTGAGTTTATTTTTGTGTGTTGTTTGAGGAAGTTTTGTGACTTCATTGATTTATATTAGCTGTGCAGCTTTCCCAGCACCACTTGTTGAAGCGACTGTCTCTGCCCCATTGGACAGCCTTGCCTCCTTTGTCATAGGCTGACTGTAAGTGTGGGGGTTTATTTCTGGGCTCTGTACTCTGCTCCATTGATCTACGTGTCTGTTTCTGTGCTATCGTCATGCTGTTTTTGATTACTGTAGCTCTGTAGTATAGTCTGAAGTCTGGGAGGTATTTTGCCTCCATCTTTGTTATCTTTCCTCAGGATTGCTTTGGCAATTCTGGGTCTTTTGCAATTCCATATAAACTTTAGGATTATCTGTTCTAGTTTTGTGCAAAATATCATGGGTCTTTTGATAGGGATCACATTAAATCTGTAGATTGCTTTGTGTAGTATGGCCATTTTAACAATATTTACCCTTCCAATCCAAGAACATGGGATATTTTTCCCATGATGATTCTTTTGAATCATTTTCAGTTTCCTTTATCAGTGTTATTATAGTTCTCAGTGTAAAGGTCTTATTTCTAGAAGGTTTTTTTTGTTTGTTTGTTTTGTCTTGTTTGATGTGATTTTAAATCACATTTAAATTTCTTTGTTAGTCTAGAGAAATGCAACAGGTTTCTGTATATTAATGTTGTTTCCTGCTACCTTGCTGAATTCATTTATTAGTTCTAGTATTTTTTGTGTGGAGACTTCAGGGTTCTCTCTATAGAGTATCCTGTCATCTGCAAATAGTGGCAGTTTACCTCTTCCCTTCCAATTTTTTCTTTGTCTTTTACTTCTTTTTCTTGTCTGATTGCTATCGTTACGACTTCCAATACTATGTTGAATACAAGTGCCAAGAGTGGGCATCTGTGCTTTGTTCCTGTGGGAAGTTTCCAGCTTTTCCCCATTGATGATGATGATTGACTGTGGGTTTGTTGTAAATGGCCTTCATCATGCTGAGATATGTTCCCTCTACACACGTATTGATGAGAGTTTGGCTCTTTCACATTCTTTTTCTGCATCTTTGGAGATAACCTTGTGGTTTTTGTCTTTTCTTTTGTTGATGTAGTGTACCTCATTGATTGAACCTCATTGATTGATTTGGGGTATGTAGAATCATTCTTGTGACCATGGAATGAATCCAACTTGATTGTGGTATAGGATCCTTTTTATGTGTTGTTGGATTCAGTTTACAAATATTTTGTTGAGGAGTTTCACATCTATATCATTCAGAGATATTGGGCTGTAAATTTCTTTTTTTGTAGTGTCTTTGCCTGGTTTGGTGTGAGAGTGACGTTGGCTTCCTAGAATGACTTTGGGAGTGTTCCCTCCTCTTCAGTCTTTCCAAAGAGTTTGAAAAGAATTGGTATGAATTCTTCATTGTGTGTGTGGTAGAGTTCCCCAGTGAAGCCATTTGGTCCTGGACTTTTGTTTGTAAGAAGTTGTTTTTTTTTAATTAGAGATTCTATTTCACTTCTAGTAACTGGTCTATTCAAATTAACTGTTTCTCCCTGACTCAGCTTTAGTGGACCTTATTCTTCCAGAAATGTGTCCACTCCCTCTGGGTTGTCCACCTTGTTGGCATCTAATTGTTCATAGTGTTCTCTTATGATTTTAATATTCCTGTGGTGTCGGTTGTTATCCTCTCAGTTCTAATTTTGCTTACTTGAGTTCTCTCTCTCTCTCCTTTGTGAGCCTGGCAAGAGGTTTGTTAAATTTGTTTATCTTTTTAAAAAAAATGCCACTTGTTGGTTTTATTGATCTATTGTTTTTGAACTCTACTTATCTCCTCCCTGATCTTTATTATTTCCTTCTTTTTGTTGACTTTGGATTTGTTTGTCCTTTTTCTAACTCTTTTAGGTGGTAAGTTAGGCTGTTTGAGACTTTGTTTCTTGTTTCTTGAGGAAGGCCTGTATTTCTATGAACTTCCCTCTTAGAACTGCTTTTCCTGCATTCCATAGATAATGTAAGCTTGTGTTTTCATTTTTGGGCTTTCTATTCTCTTCCATTCATCTATATGCTCATTTTTGTGCCCACACTGTACCTAGCACCTGCCTCATTGCAGGAAACTGCCAGAGTTCCTCACGAGTGTTGGTTTTTGTTTTTTTAACAGAAGAAAGAATCAGTGAAGAAAACACAAGATGAAGAAATAAAACAAATAGATGAAGAGAGAACCAAGCAGATTTACAAAAACTGGAAAGAAGATTCAGAGTGGCAGGCTTCTTGTAAGTACCCAGAGGCCTCTGTAACAGTGACACTAAACCAGCTTGTTCACTTAATAATATGACAATCTGGGAAACACTTAGAATGGCTGTTCAGAGATATTTTTAACAGTAAATTATTACTCAAAGGCTAAGGGCCACATTTTGAATTGCAGAAAGGTTCTCAGCTCATCTTTGTACCATCAACATTATGATGTATCTAAATGATGGAATGGTATTTAGCTATGAGAAATGTTTCGGAGGAGTGTTTAATGTTCTTGGAATACATTTATATCTTTTTAACTTGGAGAAGAAAAATGATTATAAAAATAGTATGAAGAGCATCCCTATTTTAAAATGTCTAAGTATATGAGGGAAAAGACCTGGAAGGTTAACATATTAACAATAGTTTTCTTGGAGAGGCGGGATTCAAAGTTACTTGTTGGACTTCTTGCTTTTCTGTATTTTTGTCAACTTTCAACAGTGAGCACATCTAAACTTTATAATCAGAAGACACAGGGATAACAGGCAGGGTTGTCCGCATCCTTGCCACACCTGTGGCTGAACCCTGCTTCATTCTGAGTTAGCACTGCCCAGAGCTGGTCCTCCTGGGGAGAGGCCAGTGCCAATGAAGGCAGAGCAGAGGGTGAGCGAGGCTGATGCTGGGAGGATTCGGGTGTGAAGCAGGATTAGGGCTTCCATCTGACTCGGACTAGGAAGCCCTAACTGCCCGGTCATCCCTTGAGGCAGTGGAAGGAGCCAGGGACGGGCATGTTTGCAGAATGTTGGAAATTCTGGTACAATGAACACCATTAAAATGACAGTTTTTGTGAAATGAAAATGTTTACCAGATCCGATCACTTCTATGCAGTGAAATCTTAGTGTAATGGAACATTTTAGGCATTTCTTTGAAGTCAGACATAACAGGTTCTGAGCAATAATGCCTGAAATGCAGATACACTCATAAGGCTTATTATAACATCCTGCATTCAAATCCTTGATGCTCGGTTGCTGGAATAAAAACCACCAAACCAACAGCCTTCTGTGTTACAAAGCAATCGTAAAAGGCTGCCTTGGAATGATTTCATGCACCCACAGAGGCTGTGACTGGCTGTGTAAGAATCGTCTCCTTCTTCGGTCTAGGAGGCCAAATCAGTCGTGGTTCAGCCACACGGACTCTGAGCGTGGCCTCGCTGCCCAGCCACTCCGTCCTCGGCCACGAGCCACTGAGGAGCCCCTGACGGTCTGTGGGGTGGGGAGGGGGGCTCTGGGCTCGAGGATGAGACTGCGGCTTCACCTCCTATTATCCTGGGACCCCGCTGACCGGACCCTCACTCGGGCTGAGACTCCTCTCCGCCTTGGCCGCTGCAGGAAGTTCTCGGGCACGGGGCTCCCCTTCCCTCCCCCGTCCCTGCCCCCTCTCCCCCTCACCCCCGTCTCCCTCTCAGCAGGCTCTCGGGCCCTGACCCCTGGGGGCCGTGCCCTGACGCCAGAGCCTCTCTGCTCCCCGTCTGCGGCGCTGACTCTGACGGGGCCTGTCTCGAACCCCACTGTCTCTCGTAGTGCGAAAATCCAAAGCAGCTGACGAGAAGCGGCGCTCCCTGGCCAAGCAGGCCCGGGAGGACTACAAGCGGCTGTCGCAGCGGGGGAAGAGCGGCAAGGGGCCGCAGAGCCCCCAGGGTGGCCCCCAGAAACCCAGGAGGCCGCCCCTCCCACCCAAGCCTCAGTTCCTGAGCCCAGCAGGACAGCCACACACACCTCTCAGGTGAGGAGCTGGGCGGGCGGCTTTAAGCGTAAGTAGTTAAAGGTAAGTTGTGTGGCCGCTTCAGGGACAAAGGCTGCCGGTGCCATTCAGTCCGGCCCCATCTCCAAGCCTACGATGCTGAGACACCTGGGCAGGCCTTCATCCCTCCTCGCCTGTAGAATCCCCACGGTGGGTACCACTAACAGGCCCAGTAACTTCGCGAAGATACCTAGAGAGGTTAGTGACTTCGCATGCCCCCAGCCTGGCCCCTCCCCAGTGACAGCCAGTTGGGGGGGGGTACCATTGAGGGGTCGTCACAGAGGGAACCCGGGGTGCTGGCCTTCTTGTCACCAGCAGAACTCCATTTTCCACAGGTCAGGATGAAAGATTTAGAGACAGTTCTCATTCTGGGGTGGCCTTCCCTGGTGGCACAGAGGTAAAGAATCAGCCTGCCAGTGCAGGAGATGCAAGAGACGCAGGTTTGATCCCTGGGTCAGAAAGATCCCCTGGAGAAGGAAATGGCAACCCACTCCAGTATTCTTGTCTGGAACATTCCATGGACAGAGATCTGGAGGGCTACAGTCCATTGGGTCACAAAGAGTCGGACATGACAACACATGCACTCATTCTGGGATATACAGCTAAGCGCATAGGTTGAGAATTCGGAAATGTTTCTTTTTTAAATGAAGACTTTATTTGATGACGATTACCTTAGCTTTGGGGGTATTAGGCAGAACAATTTGTTTTGGAAGCCCCTTAACGAAATATACAGTGGTACCACAGCAGAAACTCCCATATCTGATGGGTTTTTTTTAATTTATTTATTTTAATTGGAGGCTAATTACTTTACAATATTGTGGTGGTTTTTGCCATTCATTCACATGACCTTACGTTAACTGATTATAAAATTATTTTCTCCCAGTTATTGCTATTATATGATTTGGTATGTAGAAAGATGATATTTAAAATAACTGAGAGAAATCACATATTGATTTAATGAAATAGAACTGTCTAAAGCCTTGTTCTCTCTGACATAAAAACTAAAACCCCTTCTGTTAGGAGTATGGGAAAATAAAGAACAAAGCTCTCCCTTTGTATGAGGTCAGTAGTTATCTTCAGGGTTTTTCCTACCGGGAATTATGACCTCAGAGGAAGCAGGGGGTGGGTGTCTCCTCTCCTGTGATTATTTCTTTACTCTGTTGAAAGGTTCCATCTGGGGACTTGCGGGCCAGCGCAAAACGACCATGTTCTACAGAGTGGCTGTTTGGGGAATGAGTTTTTCCCTATGGATAACGAAACAGGGAAGACCCCACAGTGCTGTGACGGGGCGAAGAGCGTGAACTCCTGCTTGTGGCCATGTCGGGCTGGGTCCCTGCAGGCTGGGTGCTCCCCCAGGCTCCCCGAGGGTGGGAACATGCTGTCATATGTCTGCACCCAGGGTGTTTTTAGAGCACAGCCCATGCGACTAACGGCAATGAAGGTGCCCTTTCACGAGGGTTTTAAGATGATGTTTTAAGCTCGGTTAGCTCATTTTTTCCAACTTAAGCCACTTGCATGAAGTGCTTCTTGTGAGGTGGCCAGACTGGATGGTGTCAGGGCTGGGACTTCAAACAGAGATGACCGAGGTCAGCTAGGAGCCAGCCCAGGGCAGGACAGACACAGGCTGTCCGTGGAGTTTCTTTTTGATCGCCAAAGATTTCCCGAAGAAAAGAACCTAATCTGAAGGTTTGGAGGAGAAATTGGCATGTAATCTCGTGCGTGCAGTGCCCGCTCCCCCGGAAGGTCAAGTATCATAGGCTGTTTTCTCCAAACTGCTCTGTTCCTATGTACTTGCATGTACATCATGTGTATATATGTACAAGCTGACATGTATGTCATATGTAACTCCTGGTAGCATGTGTTATCATTAAGACGTATAAAGAACATAAGTTAATTTACATGATATCCAGTAGCTCATTCAGACTTGTTGTTTTTGCATTGAATTCTGCTCAGAATTAGTGGGCCTTGGACTTGGAAATACATTTATTAACACACTGCAGCGTGGCTTTTTATAATGGAAATTGACTTAGGTTCCAGAACTTAAGTTCTGCTACTGATTTTTATTTCAGAACCACGCTGCTGCCTGTATCTTTCTGTTAACCAACCTTCAAACACTTCTTTCTTTTACTTTCCATTTCCAAGACTGCCCTTTAGCAGAACTTTTGAAAGTGTGGCGGAGAAGGAAGCAAGTCAGGGAGGTTAGTGGAAACAGGAAAAAGAGGAAACTGAATGATGAAAGTGTTGGGGAAGTTTATTCTGTGGCATTTGGGTTCCTCTGCTTGCAAGCACTTGCTCTCCAGGAAAATATTGGGTGGGGGGCGGAATATTTCACTTTTTAGTGCTCTTTTCTCAAATTTTAATTGGGAGTTAATGGAGCTTCTCACTCATATCAAAAATGAATTAAATACTGTGGTGTTAACTCAAACCCATGAGTAGTCTACAGGACTGGAAGGGCAGATCCATTCCCCACCCTTGGAGGAGCCCTGTGACGGCTGTGTGCAGGGCCCCACCCCACGAGCTCAGCCGTGTGATCTTCAGACGTGTGTTCTATTTGTGTGTGTGTGCGCGTGTGCGAGTTTTGAAGGCATTATTTTCAAATCCAGTGAATCTAACTTGCAAACCTTTTACGAATGTCAGAAATCAGAGAGTGACGAGGCCGGCGTCCAGCCCAGCCCAGGAGGACATCAGGCGCTGGTTCCGGGAGGAGCAGATTCCTCTGCGGGCGGGCTACCTGGCAGACTCGGACAGCATCGCCCCCTGGTTCCATGGTGAGTGCACGGCTCCGACCCTGGCAGCGGGTGAGCCAGCGGGAGGGCAGGATATAGGCTCCCTTCTGCTTGAGCTGCCCCAGAATCTGATACTGTTCTCAGAAAGTGGATTTTCACAGCTTTCTCAGGGAGCAGCTGGCTCCCGACAAATGGCCCGAAGCCTTGGTGGCTGCCAGCACGGGTTGGTTTATCACTCCAGATGGACACCATGGGGCAACTGGCAAGGCATTGCCCCCTGGGCACCTGCACAGGGCACTCGGTTGTGACCCCCGCAGATGGCAGCACCGTCGGTCCACGCTCCCCCCAACCAGGGAGGGGCCACCAGATGTGGTCGGAAGGGCACAGGCTGCGTGACCTTGAGTAGATCACGTTCTCGCTCATTGTTCTTGTTGTTCAGTCCCTCAGTCGTGTCTGACTCTTTGCGACCCCATGGACTGCAGCACGCCAGGCCTCCCTGTCCTTCACCATCTCCCGGAGTTTGCTCAAACTCATGTCCATTGAGTCGGTGATGCCATCCAACCATGTCACCCTCTGTCATCCCCTTCTCCTCTCGCCTTCAATCTTTCTCAGCATCAGGGTCTTTTCAAATGAGTCAGTTCTTCGCATCAGGTGGCCAAAGTATTGGAGCTTCAATTTCAGCATCAGTGCTTCCAATGAATATTCAGGGTTGATTTCTTTTAGGATTTGGTTCTCTATAGTGAATCCATTTATCCAAGCCTCATTTTCCTCATGCATTAATTGAAGGGGTTGAGCATTGTGACCTTTAATTAAAAGTTCTGTGGTTTTGATCCCTGCAGTTAAGGCTGCGAGATGGGCTTGTTGGAGACTAAGCAGAGATCAGCTCATAAAGCATGTCTTCATTCGATGCTTGAAACTGGACTCATTTAAACTGTCTATTTACCTTGCACCCACCTCACCGACCTCTCAGTTTCTTGGATTTCAAGAACAGACTGTGACTTTCTGTCTGCTGCCTCTGTGAGCTCTGTGGTTGGGTTGGATTATCATTGGCTCTGTGGACAACAAAAGCTTTAAGACAGAAATCACATCCTCTCACAGAGAACGCTTGTCCTAACAGGTGTCTTGGTTTGAGTTGTGTTTAAGGCTACTCTCTTTTCAGTAGGATCATCTCATGTAGAAATAGAGCCACAAAAATAATCTCCCAAACCCATAGGATGGCAAACTCCTATGAAAAAGAACCAAGTTGTCTGTGGCATGCTCTCTGCGAAGGGGCTGCTTTTATAGGTGTGGCAGAACCATCTAGTTTTCCCTGAAAATGCAGGTTCTCTGGTGACTGAGGTTTAGTAACTGTCCATACCCAGAGGAGCCCCTCTGTCTCCCAGGACTGGGTCATAAGCCTCCTTCCTTTTTGCTCTCCTCTGAAGATACGAGGGGAGAGAGTGACCACGGCGTCAAAAGATAAACAGAAAGAACATGGTCAGTGACCCGTCTGTCATGCTCACCTCCACCATCTTGCATTGCCTGGTTTTTCCTTTTTAAGATAACTAGCGAGGAAACCGGCCTCTCTGTAATCTCCGTGTCACTGGGCAGAAGATGCTGCTGTCCCTTGTTCCAAGGGTGCTAGCTTTTTTAACTGCAGGGAGTGAGACATTCAAAGTGTTGATGTTATTAAAAATCCTGATACTTTAACAGGAAGTTCTACTTGAAACAGTTGCTATGAGCTAAGAAGACACAGTTGGGCTAAAAATTTAGTTGAAGCTTTGGTTGAAATATAAGACTCTTGAATTTTACCTGTCATGTATTAATTGCTATTGTTAATGATTTATTTTTATTTATACAAATATTTATCATAGTTGTATCAGCCGTGTCCGACTCTTTGTGACCCTATGGACTGTAGCCCTCCAGGCTCCTCTGTCCACGGGATTCTCAAGGCAAGAATACTGGAGTGCGTGGCCATGCCCTGCTCCAGGGGATCTTCTCAACCCAGGGATTGAACTACGTCTTTTACATTTCCTTCTTTGGCAGGCGGGTTCTTTATCACTAGCTCTGCCTAGGAAGCCCATTGTAAGCAAAGTAAATAATCTGATATGATATAGTGATGTAATAATAAATACACAGCCATGTAGTCAATGTAAATTATTATCTTTAGTTTTAAGAAGAAAAAATTTTGCATTTCTATGATACAGAGAAGAGCGACCACAGCTTATCTTTTTGAAACATAACTGCTTACTAGGAAATGTATTTTGAAATAACAGAACGGCAGTTCGCTGTTGGTTTGCCATCTTCTTTCATTGGCTGACACCCTGTAAATCACCCTTCATAAGTTACTATTTTGGCCACCTAATTTTCCCCCGATGGAGTCTGTATTTCACCTCTTTCTGTAAATTAGCTTTGAGTAAGGATGGGGGTGAGAAGGCGGGGACCAGGGAAGTGAGGGCAGCTGGGCCTCTAGCTTGTGGGGTGGGTGGGGGGTGCACACTGCTGGTGAGGCAGGACCCCAGAGGATGAGGCAGGACCCCAGAGGATGAGGCAGGACCCCAGAGGATGAGGCAATGCCCCGGAGGATGAGACAGGACCCCAGAGAATGTGGGAACTTAGGGGAGAGGGCAGGACACTCATTTGGTGTTTGATGAGTTTGAAGGTTCTTTGGGGCTATTGTGTGAAACGGTCCATGGGGCAGCCATACTAATGGGTCAGAGCTGGAGATAATAGACTGGATCATCATCATGTAATTGGAAGCATGGAGGGTGTGGGATTTTCCAGGGGTGAGCTGGGGGTGGTGAGAGAGGAAGACAAGGCACAGGAGCTGAGGGAGCGCCAGGCAGCCCCCGGCACGGAGGCAGAGAGGAGCAGATGGACAGCTCGGGTCCAGAGACCATACACCGCCACCTGATTCCTTCTTGCTCAGGAAAGATCAGGCTTTGAAGGCCTTTAACTGATTGGACAAGGCCCACCCACACCATGGAGGGTTCTTCTCTCCTTGTTTGAACATGGCTTTTCTAATTATGAAACATTTTAAACAAAAACAGTACAAGGGGAAATAAATCCAGTGCCAATGATGTAACAAATATAGCCACTCTCCAGATACAGGGAATGTTAAAAGCCATATTTACTTTGTATCTATTTTTATTAGGAAATAATCCCTGAAAGAGAGAACTAAGGCTCCTTTTCTACTCCATTTTGATGCTGTTTCCTCTCTCCTTCCCAAAGGGTGAACCACGCTTCTAAAGCTGTCTTTCCCATCCATATTTACATTTTATTTCATGTATGCATGTGTGGGTACTTCAGTAAAATATATTTTAAAAATATGAAACATAGCTGTGCATATGTTTCTACAAAACAGAATAATGTGTTTTAACATTTAACGTATAACATGGTATCATGTTGTAGACATTCTTCTGAAACATGCATTTTCTCTCAATATTATGTTAAATGGGTTTTTCCTTGTTTATAAATGTAGACTAATCATTCCTTTTGCTTGTAGTGCAGTATTCTATATGTTATTTATATATTTATAATACACGTACTATAAAACATAATCTTTTGTGTTTAATGATGATATATGTTTCATTACACACACATATACACGTGTCATGTGTCATTACTCATTCATCTCTTCTCCTACATTTGGTAGTTTTTTTGCTGTAAATGATGTGGTATTCACCCTGAACATGTCTCCTTGAACACATTTGTGATCATTTCTTCAGGGTGTGTATTTAGAAGTGAAATTGCTGGGAGGTAGAATATGAGCCTCTTTAATTATATTAAGTGATGCCAGATGTCCTCCAAAGTGATTAAACAAAGTTATACTCCCACCAGCTGTACTTGAGAGTTTCTTTTCCTACATACTTGACACGCGGTTAATCTTACCAGTGGAACCACCTTATTTTAACTTGCATTGATTTGTTGTCAGGGTTCCTAGATAGGTGGGTGTCTTCTGTTATTCCTTGTAATCATTTGACCATTCTTTCTGGTCAATTCAATGCCCCAGGGCAGTACAGAGTTTTCTTAGCTCCTAGCTTGGAAAGGTGGCTTTGCCAGTAGCTCAGACAGTAAGGAATCTGCCTGCCATGCAGGAGACCAGGGTTCAATCCTTGGGTCGGGAAGATCCCTGGGAGAAGGGAATGGCAACCCACTTCAGTATTCTTGCCTAGAGAATTCCATGGATAGAGGAACGTCATGGGCTACAGTCAGTGGGGTTGCAAAGAGCTGGATGGGATTGAGCAGCTAATACACACAGCTTGGAAAGATAGTGTGATGCAGGCTTAGTACCAGACTCCAGGATGGATCACTGGGTTTGAGTTGTGTTTTCTCCTCTGTGAATGGGGGGAATAATATCTACACCATAGCACTGTTTCTCAAGGAAGTCAGCTGACATTTGAGAAGGATATGTCCTGGTGCAGCGTTTCTGTTGTAACTGATCAGCGTAAGAGAAGGTTTACCCCTCCGGCCCCCTCTGCCCTTCTCCTCCTCATCAGCCTCACCCTGCCAAAAAGTGTTGTCTTCAGTAGCAGCATCATGTACAAGGATGAGGCAGCACTTCAGTAAGACATGTTAATTATTGCCTATGCTCTTTCCTCAAGTACTGACTTAGGGCCTGTCCTTGAAAAGTCCAGAGCCCAGGAGGTCACCCCAGAAGGCAGCGATAATCTGGAAGGACCGAAGGAGAGCCACCCCGCAAACGGAATGAAGTTGCTTGGAATCATCCCAGGCAGCTACGATTGTGTGTGGGGTCAGCAGGGAGGGTGTGGAGGGACGGCAATGCGTCCTGGCGTTGCTGAACAGTACTGTCTCTTTTGTAGGTTTACAGGTTTATAACCTGAGTGTTGCAGTCTGTCTGGTTTTGTTTCCTCAAGAAGGATTGTCTTCTCTCTCTGTCCTCACCCCTTACCTCCTCTCACGCGTCAGTGTTCGGGACTGTCTTGATCGTCAAATATGGTTCATGTTTTTATCCATTTCATTCTCCTGAGTAGCCACCACGTTACAGCACCTTCCGGTCTGGACTGTTTGTGCAGTTGGCGATAAGTGTCGAGAAGCCGTCTCGGCTAACTTAACACCCCGCTGAGCATGGCCATTTCCCTCATTCTGTCTCTTGCTGTGGGTCTCCAAAGTAGGTAGGTATAAAATTAACTGTACTCACTTCTTGAAGAAAAGGGCCAGGGATAAGTAAAACTGAAGTTGGAAGGTCCATCCATTCAGAACCCCGCAGACCCATTTCTTCACTCTGTCCGTCAACATTTCCCTACTTCGTGAAACGTGCGGCAGTGTCAGGAGCTGAGGAGCCAGCAGAGGCTGCGAGTGGGAAGAAGGGAAAGAGACGGAGGGAAATGCACAAACAGATTTCTGATTTGGGAGATCTCTAATTGCTTCTGTTGTTGTTAAGAGAATCCACATGCTTGCTTTATGCATCAACAGTTGATCATTATTCCTCTGAAAGGTAATTTACACTTTCTTATGCAAATATGGAAGTGATTAGACGGTTGATGAAATATTTCCACCTGATTTATTTCTTTTGAATGTCTTTGCTGTTGTGGCATATGATCGAACCTGCCCTCCAAATGCTTTATATTTTTAATAACCTTTGTATTTTAAGCTACTTAAAAAGTAAATCCCTTTAACATCTACAGGATACTAACAGAGTTTGTACTGCAGCTATTTTGATTGCTTCCATTTTTGCTGTGCCGTGCTTAGTCGCTCAGTCATGTCAGACTCTTTTTGATGCCATGGACTGTAGCCTGCCAGGCTCCTCTGTCCATGGAGCTTCTCCAGGCAAGAATACTGGAGTGGGTTGCCAGGCTCTCCTCCAGGGGATCTTCCCAAACCAGGGATCAAACCCAGGTCTCCCTCATTGCAGGCAGATTCTTTACCATCTGAGCTACCAGGGAAGCCCAAGAATACTGGGGTGGGTAACCTATCCCTTCTCCAGGGGAACCTCCCAACCCAGGAATTGAACCAAGGTCTCCTGCATTACAGGTGGATTCTTTATCAGCTGAGCTACCCTAGAAGCCCCTCCACTTTTGCTACACCTTTCAAATTTTCATTCTCCAAGGCGGGTAAATCCTGTCCATTTCTGTGGAGGCAGTTACTCTCTCAAACCTAGGTTCCCTAGAGAGAAGTGTCCAGGAAGAGTCCTGTGTCTTTGTCCTCCCAGTGTTACTGAGTCCAAGCTCACGCTCGCCGCATGACAGGCCAGTACATTAAGAGATGAAGCATTGGGACAGGGAATAGTAACTTTATTTGGAAAGCCAGAAGATCAAGAAGATGGTGGACAAACGTCCCATAGAAGCATCTTCTCCGAGTAAGAATTCAGGCTTCTTTTATACTAAAAGGGGAGAGAGGTGTGGTTGGCTGATGCAAACTTCTTGGTGTTGGAATCCTTTGTTCTTGCAGCTGTCTCCGTAGGTCAGGTCATAAGGTTCCTGTAAACCTCCAGAGACAAATGTTATTCTCCGTTCTGCAACTTTTTATCTCTGTGTGAATGGAAAAATGTTATACCCTTAAAAGGTCAGAGCCTTGAGAATGGGCTTCCTGTATATTTCAAGCTATGGGTAACATTCATTTTACAAAAGGTTCAGAGCCCAGCATGACTCAGCACAGGCCACAGGGCACAAAAGTTAGATAGAAAAAAGAAATTGATGCAATATGGAGTCAGTCTTGGTGTTCTCATTTACTCTGCAGTATGCCATCCAGGCTCCCTCAGCACAGTCCTCCAGGGCTGAGTGTGTATACCTGGAAGGGTTGCATTGAGACAATCTCACAGAAGCCTCCTAAGATTTCTTTCAGGCTAAAACCTTAATGAACCTGGACACTGGCACCCATAAGCCATGATCTGTCCTCCAGCCATTTTCCTGAGGCTTGGAGATTTCTTACTTGTGGGGCCATCAAAATTCTGCCCATCTCTCACAAAGGGATTTTCAAGCTTTGTCTTGACTTACGCACAAATGACTGATTGGTGTGACTTTCCAAAGTCACACTAATGTATCCACCCTGCCTCACTGACACCTGTGATTCATCTCCCTCGTGGAGTGGGAGAGGCTGTGGCTGGCAGCAGGAGGACCTGGGTGCCTGTGTGAGGCAGGAAAGGGCACGGGAGGCCTTGACCTTGGGAAGGACCAGCAGAGCCTGAGCCACGAGCCCAAGGAATCACCTCTGCTCAGCTCCGAAGCTTCATCTGCGCTGTGGCCTCAGAATGCTTTGTCCACATTACTATCCACAGTGTTCCTCTGTGCCTGCCTAGTCTTAGCTCAGTTCTGAAATAACTGAAGATGAAGATAAAGACGTGAAAGCTAGAGTACTCCTACGGATTTGAGAAGCGCTGGCTTCTATGCAGCAAATACTACACAATTTCCTGGGAGACCCTGACTTTTTTCAGACATTACCCCATGCAGCAAGAACAAACTTGCTGCAAAACTCGTAGTATCTTTTTCCACTAATGTTGAGAGGAGTTCATGAACCTCAAAACCCTCCCTTGAGTTTTTCAGATGCTGCCGTGGGGTCCTCGCCCTGATGCTGCCGGTCGTGGGGGTCACTGCCTGCCTGTGCCGGGAGCCCTACACTTCCCATCATTGACTCCGGGGGGCTCCGGGCTTGTGGTTCCCACCGTGTTCTTGGAGGGGCCTGAGAGGCAAGAGAGAGGGGAGCGGGTGGGTCCCACTAAGGAGAGCGGTTCTGCTTGGGGGTTTTACTTGGGATATTTGTCTGGAAAGAGGGAGTCTATACTCCGGGAGTTGGTGATGGACAGAGAGGCCTGGCATGCTGCAATTCATGGGGTCGCAAAGAGTCGGACACGACTGAGCGACTGAACTGATACTCTATGGAGAAGCAGCTTTAAATCCATGCTTTTGCTGTCACTCTTTCTTCATTGTCACATGCCTGTGTCCTGGATTTCTGCTGTCACAGTCAGAGCAGGCTGGACACTGCTCCTTGACTCTGGTTGGAGGGTGGGGAGGGTGGGGAGAGGAGCCAGCTTGCTGGTGACAAGTGCGTCCCCGGGGCCACGCCGCTTGCACCCAGCTTCCCATCCCCCACCAGCCGGCTGCGTGGCCTCAGCAAGTCGCACGACTCCTGCACTTGCCTGTCATCTGTCTGATGCAGATAATACATTACCTGCCTCCCAGGCTGGTCAGAAAACTCGGTGAGGTATGACATGCAACGTACTTAGAACCGTGTGAGACGCATGCTCAGTCACAGTTAGTAAGTGTTGGCCATTAAGATGATGAAGCGAGAACAAATGATGTCATTTTAATCTTTGAGTTACTAGGGAAACATTATGAATAATATTTTAAGAGCTCTGACCACTTTTCCTCATCCCTAAGGTGCCTGAGAGGGGCTTCCCTCGTGGCTCAGCTGATAAACAATCTGCCTGCAGTGCAGGAGACCCCAGTTCGATTCCTGGGCCGGGAAGATCCCCTGCAGGAGGGCACGGCAACCCACTCCAGTATTCTTGCCTGGAGAATCCCACAGACAGAGGAGCCTGGCGGGCTACAGTCCATGGGGTCGCAGACAGTCAGGTACAGCTGAGCGACTAACACCTGCACTTCCAAAGTGCCTGAGCGCTCAAGGGTACATGTCAGCATCGCGGTGCATCTCCTTCTAGGCAGAGGACCAAGCAGGACCCAGAGCCTCTCTGAACAGAGGGTGAGGTAGGGAGAGCTCTCTCCCGAGTGTGACTCACCAGGGGTGACGTGTACGCTCTCAGTCCGCAGCGTTCTGCTGGAAAACACCGCCGGCTTTTCTCTCGTCCACCAGACCCTGGGCAGGTGGCAGTGCGGGGCTCTGAGGTCACCTTGCAAACAGAGCTGTGTTCCATCAGGAACGTCGATTCGGTGCCATGACCTCCGTGCACCACCGTCTGGGGCAGAGAACATAGGACAGATGACAAGAGAAGGGAGAGGTTGAGACGGCATCTAGGGCTCCCCCGCCCCCAGCAGATGCCCCCATGAGATCAGCGAGCCCCAAAGGCATGGCTGGGGCTTCTTTGTCCTCAACTGCCGAACTCTGAGCTGAGGGGGGTCACAGGGGTCACGGTGCATCGTCCCCACATACAGGGACTGCACTCGGTAATCACTGAAAAACACATCTTCATTAGGCTGCCTAGGTGGGAAATGAACACCTCTTTGTGAAATCAATCTCATTTTAAATTCTCAGCCAACGCCAGGAAAGTTTCATGAGCCTGGTGGGTTGGGCTAAGCCAAGCCCTAGAGCAGGAGACGAGAGCCTGAAACCACCACTAATGTGTCTTGCAGCCGCGGGTGTATACCTTTCTTTCTCAGCTTTCCCATCTGTAAAACAGCCACTACTTGGTTGCTTAGTTGCTCAGCCGTGTCTGACTCTTTGTGACCCTGTGGACTGTAGCCTTCAGGCTCCTCTGTCCATGGGATTCTCCAGGCCAGAATACTGGATTGGGCAGCCATCTCCTTCTCCAGGGGATCTTCCCAAACCAGGAATCGAACCCAGGTCTCCTGTATTGCAGGCAGATTCTTTACCAGCTGAGCCACCAGGGAAGCCCCCCAAATGGCCATGGTTCTACTTATCCTAAAGCTGTTTGGGGAAGAAGCACAGTGAGTAGGAGCCTATGGAGCCCGACGTGCCTGGATGGGTGGGCGCAGGTCGGGCCTTTGGTTCCAGCCAGCGCTCCCGGCCCACCTTGGGGCCTCTGAGACTTGGGCCTTCCCCTCTGTGCTCGGCGGGCCGTGACAGCACCCTGTCTCCAGGCCTCAGTGAGGCTCAGATGAGGGAACACACACTTGGGTGAGGGCTACGCAGACACGAAGAGCTCTGAGTGCTGCTGGTGCCGAGTTCTCTCTCGCTTGGTTATTAAACACGGCTTTTTCAGCCGCCGGAAGCAGGTCACTCAGATGCGCGTGTGACTCAGGCCTGGGGGCGCCTCGGAGAAACACGAGGCCACCCCTGGTCCCTGTTAACAGCTCTCAGCCTAGCGGCAGTGGTTGCCAGAATTGTCCTGGCGAGGGACGTTTCTCACTTGACTGAGAGAAGGAACAGGCTGCCCACTCAAGTATTCTTGGGCTTCCTTATTGGCTCAGACAGTAAAGAATCCACCTGCAATGCAGGAGATCTGGATTTGATCCCTGGGTTGGGCGGATCCCCTGGAGGAGGGCATGGCAACCCACTCCAGTACTCTTGCCTGGAGAATCCCCATGGACAGAGGAGCCTGGCGGGCTGCCGTCCATGGGGTCACAAAGAGACGTGACTGAGAGATTAAGCATAGCACATATACACACGTATGTGCATATGCCTGCATCTCTTGCTTCATTCCTTTAAATGAAGCCTCATTTAGGGGTAGTCACAGCAGAGGACACGGTCACTAACTCGCTGACACCTGACCAGGGTGCCCGCCTTTGGCACTGTCAGCCTTTGGCACCGGATCACAGTCTGTAGTGAGGCTGTTCTGTGCGCGGAGGGAGGTTTAGCAGCATCCCTGCCTCAGTGCACTGGAGGAGACTAGAGCCACCCCCACCCCCAACCCCAGTGTCTCAGAAGTTTCCAGACATCGCCCCGGTGAGAACTCCTGCTCCAGATCTCGTAGGATCATTCCCAGGCCACAGGGTCCCCGGAAGTCAACTTGGGAGAGCTCACCCTCCCAGGATGACCGTCAAGGGTCCTACCTCTCAGAAGCCACATGACGCCCGTGCAGCTGTCACTGGGTGTGCACCTGGAAACTTGTTCTGAGGGGCAGATGTTCCATTCGTACTGCATACGTGCCAAGTCGCTTCAGCGGTGCCCAACTCTTTTTGACCCTATAGACTGTAGCCCAGCAAGCTCCTCTGTCCATGGGATTCTCCAGGCAAGAGTACTGGAGTGGGATGCCATGCCCTCCTCCAGGGAATCTTCCCCACCCAGGGATCAAACCCAGGTCTCTTATGCCTCCTGCATTGGCAGGCGGGTTCTTTACCACTAGTGCCACCTGGGAAGCCCTCCTTTTGTACTACACATTTGCTTATGGAACCTCCAGCATCCCAGGTACCAAATACCAGATGACCAACCACACTACTGCTCCAAGGAAACCCAACGTGGACTTAGGGTTGCTCGGGCTGTTACTGGCCTTATCCACACGGCTGTGTTTAGCAGAGGGGAGCTTTGGAAATGATGTGGCTGAACCCCCTGCCCTTCTTTCCCACAGGAATCCTCACTGTAAACAGAGCAAATGAGCTTCTGAGCACCTGTGTGCCGGGCAGCTTTCTGATCCGGGTCAACGAGAAGGTCAAGGGCTACGCCCTGTCCTACCAGTCCGAGGATGGCTGCAAACACTTCCTCATAGATGCCTCCTCGGACTCCTACAGCTTCCTGGGCGTGGACCAGCTGCAGCACGCCAGCCTGGCCGAGCTGGTGGAGTACCACAAGGTGCGGCCCTGCACACGCTTCACTCGCTAGGTGATGGGTGTCCTGCGGCTGCTCTGACGGTGAAAGGCAGCTCCACGGAAAACAGCTGAGATGAGCAGTGGGAGATCAGCCCCCCGCTTTGATAACTCCTCCTGATAACAGTGCTCACACTCAGTCGTGTCTGATTCTCTGTGACCCCATGGACTGTAGCCCGCCAGGCTCCTCTGTCCGTGGGATTCTCCGGGCAAGAATACTGGGGTGGGTTGCCATTTCCTCTTCCAGGGGATCTTCCCGACCCAGGGAGCAAACCCACATCTCCTCCATCTCCTGCGTTAGCAGGCGAATTCTTTTAACCGTTGAGTCATGTGGGTAACCTTCCCGATAACAAGGATTGTTAATTGCATTTCCTTTATCACTGAACCTGATCCCTCCTCATATACTCAGGGAGAACCTACTGGGGCAGAGAATGCATGAGATGATGCAAAATCTGTGCACTCCCATCACATCTGAGAACACTTTAAGTATAGTTGATTTACAATGTTGTGCTATACAGCAGAGTAATTCCATTATATATGTACACACACACACATTCTTTTTAAAAACACATTCTTCTCCATATGAGAACGCCCTTAATTGAGACCACAGGGCAATTTATGGACAAGAAATCTCTCTTTTGGGGTTGCCTAAGCCAAGAAAGCTTAGTGTAAAGCGAGGGGAGAGCAGAAGCTGTGTGCTCTGGCAAGGCAGGAAGGGCTTCTTATGAAAGTGTCGTGTAAATAAGACGCAGGAGCCTGTGCTAATCTGCTCTCTCTGGGCTGCACCCTGACCTGTACTGTCTCCCTCACAGGAGGAGCCCATCACCTCCCTGGGGAAGGAGCTCCTTCTGTACCCCTGCGGTCAGCAGCAGGAGCCGCCCGACTACCTGGAGCTGTTTGAGTGACAGCCCTGCAGCCAGCAGACCCTGCGGCTGTGGACACAGGTGAGATGCCACAGCGGGCTGACCCCGACCAAGCGAAAGGACCCTTGAGGTTCCATAGAGATCTCTGCACGCGTGCTGGAGTTTAACGCCAAGAGGGAATCGCCTCCTCCACGTTGTACATGCTCCAGCGGTAAAGGGAGACGAACCCGCATTTCCACAGCTCCTAACATGAAGGCTACGACACTAACGACGTGTGAAACAAACCAAGAAACCGGTACCTTGTAGGAATTAAGTGCGAGCGAAGTTGCTTCGGTCGTGTCCGACTCTTTGCAACGCCATAAACTGTAGCCCGTCAGGCTCCTCTGTCCATGGGATTCTCCAGGCAAGAATACTCAGTGGATTGCCATGCCCTCCTCCAGGGGATCTTCCCGACCTAGGGATCGAACCTGCATCTCTTACATCTTCGGCATCAGCAGGCTGTGTTCTTTACCACTAGCGCCACCTGGGAGGCTCATCGGAACAAAGGGACACCTCAAAACCAGACTCTCCCGTGGCCTCACAGGGAGGTCTCAGGCTCCTGCTCACGTGAAGTTCAGGTGGCATTGGGGACTGAGCCGACGGTCCCCACCCCCCTCACTGACCGTGCGTGTGGCAGCCAGGGTGTAAGACGCACAGGGAACACAAGTTGGAGGTGGGGTGAACTGAATGAGGTGTTTGAAGATGTCCGAAGAGGGGCTTCACGTGTACACAAATACCCCAGACAAAGGCAGGAGGTGAGGGACCGTGTGTGAGCTGGTTGCCCGGCCCTGGAGGGAGCAGGCAGGGCCCCAGCCAGGACCCCAGAGAAGGGGGAAGCCCCGCGCATGACTGGTGTTGGCAGACGGACCAGGGCATTTGGGGGAGCGCTCCGGACACCGCGTGTCCTGGGATGAGACCCCCTGCACCTGCACCTGACCTTATTTGGAAACAGGGTCTTTGGGGCTGAGGTCAGACCAGATGAGGGTGGGCCCGAAGCCAACGGCTGGCGTTCTGACAAGGAGAGAGGGCTCTGGAAGCGGAGGCACGCCGAGGCAGAGCCCCGAGAGAGGAGCCGCAAGCCCGCAGGGCGGCTGGAGCCCCTCCTCCCCAGGGCCCTGGGGACACCCCAGCTTCAGACTTCTAGACTCCAGAACTACGACGGAATAAACGTCCTTTTTCATAAGCCACTGAGTTTATGGTAATGTATTACGGGAGAGCCCCAGGAAACGAATACAGGCATTTACATCATCACAGACGCTGACGTGCACTGTGTACCTCTGGTCACTGTTCAGCCTGCCCGCCTCCTAACGAAGGGAAAGCGGGAGATAACCTCCCCTGGCAGTTCTGGCAGATGTACTGGATCAGGCGTCTCCTGCCCCACTGAGCCCACCCCAGCCTCCAGCGGCTCCTGGATGAGCCCCAGCGAGACCGTCCCGGGAGCAGGGGCCCTGACTGGTACTCCAGGCCTG
Organism: Okapia johnstoni; assembly: GCA_024291935.2. Taxonomy (NCBI): domain Eukaryota; kingdom Metazoa; phylum Chordata; class Mammalia; order Artiodactyla; family Giraffidae; genus Okapia; species Okapia johnstoni. The sequence goes on along the minus strand of CM044327.1, from coordinate 33,065,134 downwards.
ACTCCTGGGGCAGCTGTTCTCCTAAAGGAAGCGTAGGGCTGTAGCGGTCTGTCCATGAGGGTGTTGGTTGTGCAAAACACACCTTGACTGTGTGAAGTATAGTCAGAGAAGAGGGTGGGGTACATGCATGTGTGTGAGTATGCATGGGTGTATGTGTGCTTTAATGAGAAAGTTTTTAAACAGATTATTGTTAAGTATTGTTTAAAACGTTCCACGTGGTTTCTGGACCTGAGAGATCGTGTCTCAGTTGTCTAAGAGACCGTGTCTCTTAGCTTTCATGTCTAACAGTAGTTTGGCAGTCATGACATTACAGAACTGCAGAGATACACAAGGGCCAGGGGTCAGAAACTTCTTTTCCCATCTCTTCCCACCATTAGCTGTATGACCTTGGACAGGCCCCTCTACCTCTCTGAACCTCAGTTTCTCACTTCTAACAAAACAAGGTGGGACAACCAGGTCATTATTTATTTTTACCCAGCTCTGAAGTCTCGGAGTTCTGAAATGAATAGAAAAATATCCTGTAGTCACTAGTAATTATGAAGCCAGATAAGATGTTGGCATCACCCTCTGCTGACAGTTATTTTGGAGGAAGTAAGGAAGTCATATCCAGAAGGCACTACACTGAGTGACATCCCGCTGAAGGAAGACTTGGAAAATAGGGGATGATCGACTGAGTGAACCTGCTCTCAGCAGGGGGAGCAGATGTGAGTTCTTCATAATCTTATCCTGTTGGTTATTGATATTCAGAGGGAGAAACCGTCCAGTGTTTGATGATATGACGGCCGAGAGTAACACTTGATATTCCAAGGGGGAACGTTTTACATAATTCAGCGATTGTTCACAACTCAGTGGGGTCGGACAAACCTGAGTTCTCATCCCAGCTCTGCAGTTAGACTCAGTCTCCCAGTGTCTGAGCCTGGTTATGGCTGAAGGCCAGGATGTCCACTCCGGCCTGATCTCGCCCTCCCGCAGCCTTGGTCTGGCCAGCGCCCGCACCTGCCTGCCAAGGCTCCCTGGTCTGGGGGCCTCCCCAGGCACTGCAACCACCCACCTCAGAGGGACCGTGCCAAATACCACTCCCTGACGTGTCACTCAGCCCTCCCTCTAGGAGATCCTGGGTCTCCTCCTACCCCAGACCCTCTGCTGCCACTCTCCCTGCCCCTCCCCCTGCCAGCCCCTGCACCCCCACCAAACTTCCAGCAGGCCGAGGAGGGTGCACCAGAGAGTCACTCTGCTCATCAGCATTGCCAGGAGGCCAAGCAACATGAAGACGTAAGTGTCAACAGGCTCAAACCTCACACCAGGAAGAGGAAAAGACAGGGACACAAAAGAATCCAGAGAAAGGAGAGAAAGTGTATAAAACACAACTGACTTCCCTATGTTAACTTTGCACCATGCAACTTTACTAAATTCATTTATTAGTTCTAACAGTTATTTTGGTGGAATATCTAGGGTTTATATATAGTATTATGTCATCTGAAAATCGCAGTTTTGCTTTTTCCTTTCCAATTTGGGTTCCTTTTCTTTCTTTTCTTTGCCTTATTGCTTTAAGACTTCCAATACTATGCTGTATAAAAGTGGCAAAAGTAGGCATCATTGTCTTTTTCCTGATCTCAGAGGAAATGCTTTCAGCTTTTTATCATTGAGTATGAGATTAGCTGTGGGCTTATCATATATGGTCTTTATTATTTTGAGGTATAGTCCCTCTATATCCACTTCGCCAATAGTTTTTCTCATAAATGGGATGTTGAATTTTGTCAGATTTTTTTTTACAGCTATTGAGTTGACTATATGATTTTTATCCTTCTTTTTGTTAATATGGTTTATCACTTTGAATGATTTGCAGATATTGAAGCATCTTTGCATCCCTGGAATAAGTTCCATTTGGTCACAGTGTATGATCTTTTTAATGTATTGTTGAATTTGATTTACTAATATTTTGTTGAGGAGTTTTGCATCTATGTTCATCAGGCCTATTGGCCCTGTGTGTGTGTGTGTGTGTGTGTGTGTGTGTGTGTTCAGATGCTTCAATCATGTCCACCTCTTTGTGACCCTATGGACTATAGCCCATCAGACTCCTCTGTCCATGAGATTCTCCAGGCAAGAATAATTGGAGTGTGTTGCTATGCCCTCCAGGGGGTCTTCCCAACCCAGGGATTGGACACGTCTCCTGCTTTGCAGGCAGATTCTTTATCACTGGGGAAACCATATTGACCTGTAACTTTGTGTGTGGCACTTTTGTCCCGTATTGGTATCGGGGTAATTCTGACCTTGTAAAATGTGTTTGGAAGAGCTCCCCCTTCTGGTTTTTCATCAAAAAGGACTGGTATTAATTCTTCTTTGGATATTTGGTAGAATTCACCAGTGAATCCATTCGGTCCTGGGTTTTTGTTTGTTGGGAGGTTTTTGATTACTGACTGAATCTCTTTGTTAATCATCCTGTTCAAATGTTCTGTTTCATCATGAATCAGTTTTGGTAGGTTACATGTTTCTAGGAATTTATTCATTTCTTCTAGATTGCCCAGTTTGTTGGCACATAATTATTCCCAGTAATCTCTTGTGATCCTCTGTATTTTTAACCTATCAGTAGTAATTCCTCCTCTCTCATTTATGACTTTATCTGAGTCCTCTCTTCTTCCTGAAGAGGCTAGCTACTGGTTTGTCTATTTTGTTGATTTTTCCATAAACCAGCTCTTAATGTGATTGACCTTTTCTATTGTCTTTTTTTTCTTTTGGTCTCTATTTATTTCCATTCTGATCTTTGTTATTTCCTTCCTTCTACTAACCTTAAACTTCATCCCTCTTTTTCTAGTTCCTTGAGGTATAAAGTGTGGTTGCTATTTTGAGGCTTTTCTTGTTTCTTGAGGTGGGCATTTATCACTATGAACTTCTTTCTTTGAACCGCCTTTACTGCATCCCGTAAATTTTAGTATATTACACCTCTGCTCTCGTCTCAAAGTATTTTTTAAATCTCTCTTCCAATTTCTTCTTTGGCCCAGCAGTTATTCAGTAGTATGCTGCTTAATCTCCACATATTTGTGATTTTCCAGTTCTCTTCACATAACTGATTTCTAGTTTCATACTTTTGTCGTCAGAAAAGATCCTTGATATGATTTCAACCCTCGTAAATTTATCAAGACAGGTTTTGTGGGGTTTGTCTTTAATTTCCATTTATTTTTCTTATTCTATTCAAATGAGGTTAGCCATCCCAGCCGGAGAGGTGATGTCAGCTGTTGTAGATCTATAAACCCTGGAGCTGGAGGTGGTTTAGGCAGGGGGTCAGTCGTGATGTTAGAGGCTGTGGGATTCATGACGGAGGCAGGGAGTTGCTGGCAGCGCTGTACTCAGCTGGTTTCAAGCCAACGTGTCTGACCCTCAGGTAGGTGAAGAGTAAGTCCAGTTCACCCAGCATCCCCACCCCCACTCAGGTTCTGCCTAACTGCAGCGCCTGGCAGGCCGTCTGCACAGCCAGCCTCCGGGCTAAAAAGGCACCTGGTGAGTCTTGGGCAGAGGTCATGAAGGTGGCCCGGCCCTCTCTGAACCTCTGGGTGACGACAGAGGCTGAGACAGCCCGAGGCATCATAGCATCACTTGTCTCCCCAGCCCCTTCCCTTGAAAGAGCAGACAAGGCAGACACAGCCAGGGCACGGGGCTGGCTACTCCAGAGGGTGTGTTCAGAGGATCAGTAATGCAGAGATGTTTGAAGGCACCCCAGCTGAAAGAACATTTTCTGTGTTGGTAAAACCACCCCCCAACCAACTGGCACAGGCCTGAGTTTTTGGCAGCAACAGCAAAGCACTAAGTCCTGCCAGGAGAAACAGCTTTGAATTCAAGTATAAAGCTAATCAGAATACGGACCACACATATGACACATCCTGCCAACTATTTGATGAGTGTTGGGAGTAAAACACATCCACTCTTTAAAGAACCACCCAAGGGCTTCCCAGGTGGCGCTAGTGGAAAAGAACCCGCCTGCCAATGCAGGAGACAGACCTGGGTTCGATCCCTGCATCAGGCAGATCCCCTGGAGGAGGAGATGGCAACCCACCCTGGTATTCTTGCCTGGAGAATCCCAGGGACAGAGGAGCCTGGCGGGCTACAGTCCACGGGGTCGCAAAGAGTCAGACATGACAGAAGTGACTTAACACACAAGGACACTCTCTCTGATCAGCTATCCTCAGAAACAATGTCAAATCTTTTCCAAAAACAAAGAATTCCCACCTTCCTCTCCTCCAACTCAAGGCCAGCTTTAACACCTTGGGGGCCTCCTGGACAACCAGCTTCTGAGGCCTCCAACCTGTCCAGTGACGGCCCAGAGCTGGAGGGGGAGGTGGCCACCTGCTCAGGGTCCCTGGGCCTCCACTGACCAGTTTTCATCCACTGCCGGGGGAACCCTCGGGTGGGGCTGGAGGCCAGAGAAACAGTGGGAGCCTGAGGCACAGGGAGCCAAAGCTCCTGCCCCCGTGCTGAGACCACCAGGGCCCTCTGGAGCTGGTCCTGGGAGGACACACGAGGCCACTCTCCAGCAGGGCCTCTGGGTCAGCTCCCGGCCAATTCTGAGCCTCGGTTTTCTATACCTGGAAAACGGAAGTAATGAAATGAGCTGCTTTAGTTGGCGTTTAGACAAGTGCACAGCTATGCTTTTTACTTCAAAAACCTCTATGCCTCTGAGCTGCCGAGGGAGTCACCAACTCCAAATTACTGAGCACAGAATTTTAGGAAGAACCATTCATTGTATTTTACACTCCTGGTAACCCATCTTCGGATAGACTGAAATGGTTTTCAGAATGACAGAAATAAAGGACAGCACTGCACACGTGATGGGCTCATGACGTCTCCTGTGAGACCCACTGTCTGCTTATACCCAAGAGGGTGGGGTGTGCTGGGAAGAACAGCAGACACAGTTGTGAATGTGGAGCTGGTATCGGACATGAATGTGTGTGAAAGTGGCTCAGTTGTGTCTGACTCTTGTCAACCTCAAGGACTGTAGTCCATCAGGCTCCTCCGTCCATGGGATTCTCCAGGCAAGAATACTGGAGTGGAGTGCCATCTCCTGACGTGTCCTAATTCCACAGGCAGTCCTATGATACAAATGTGATGTCATCCATGACCCTGAATGAGGAAACTGGGGTGGAGACTGAGTGTCTGCTTTTAAGATCATACAGGCTGGAAGTGAAAGGCCTGAATTTGAATCCAGGTGTGTGGCTGGGAAAGCCTGTATACTAATTTCCATGCTGAACTGAAACAGCAAGTATGACGCATCTACCTAAGCAGCTTGCACAAAAGCAGCTCCCATGGACAGCAGCGGAGGACCGTCCCTGGCTGCCAACGTGTCTTTAGCTTACGAGGAGAAGAGAGAGGGGGTGTGGGTGATGATTCTCACAAGGATGGTCCACACATGGCTGATCACGGGACCCCAGGTTCTACTGGGGTCCTGCTCCAGCAAGGGGATGAGGCCAGTTCCTGAGAAATTTACATACAGTCAGGACGGGGGAGGGGGGGAAGGAGGCAGCGTTGGGAGGGACCCCAGATGAGCCCAAGCCTCAGAGCTTCCCTGGCAGCATTCTTCCTCTTTAGAAGACACCGGTCATCGCTGCCAGCCTTTGCTGTCTAAGGCTGAGTGCTGAGTCCCTGACCATCGTGCTCCAGTAGGGGCATCAGCAACCCTGCTTTTATAAATAAGTGTCTTGGGCAGGAAGCAGGGGAAGGTCCTGCTATGGACTGAATGTGCCCACGAGATTCCCAGGTTGAAGCCCCGATGAGATGGTATTTGGAGGTGGGGCCTTTGGGAGGTGCTAGGTCATGAGGGTGGAGCCTCCTAATGGGATTAGTGTCTTTTTAAGAACAGGAAGGGAAGCTAGCCCTCTGTCTGCCCCAGAACACATGAGGACACATGAGAAGTTCTCACGAGACACCTGATCTGCCGGTGCTTTGACCGTGGACTTTTCAGCCTCCAGAACCTTGGGAAATCAGCGTTTGGTGACGAAGCCACCCTGTCTGTGGTGTGTGTTACAGCCCCAGCTAAGACAGACCCCTCCTGGATGTGCTTAACGGGACTTCTTGCCTCTTGATAAAACCCTTCATCTAAGCTTTAAAAAGAAAATAAAAGTCGCTCAGTCGTGTCTCTTTGCGACCCCATGGACTATAGAGTCCGTGGAATTCTCCAGGCCAGAATACTGGAGTGGGTAGCCTTTCCCTTCTCCAGGGGATCTTCCCAACCCAGGGATGGAACCCAGGTCTCCCGCATTGCAGGCAGATTTTTTTACCAGCTGAGCCATAGGGAAGCTTTAAAAAGAGGAATATATATATATATATATATAGTTCGACATTCTGCTGCTGTCTCTTCTCTTATGGCTTGCCTGGTGGCTTAGATGGTAAAGAATCTGCCAGCAATGCGGGAGACCCATGGAGAATCCCATGGACAGAGGAGCCTGGCAGGCTACAGTCCATGGGGTTGCAAAGAGTTGGACACAACTGAGCGACTAACACACTTCATGCACCCTCAGCGTCTTTCAAAATCCAATTCTCAACCTCTGCCTCAGGCACCTGTGTTGTACCATTCAAATCTGCACAAATGGCTGGTCACCCGTGGACTTTGGCCTGGAGGCCCCGCTGGGGGATACTCAGGCCTCAAGTTACAGGCACACACACCCCGCTGCCAGCCTGAACAGCAGCCTCTGGACCTGAAGGAAGACAAGCTGGAGGGGGCAAGGTCAGCCCCACCAAGCCCGAGACCCACTGGGGAGACAGACCCGGGCCTGAGTCTCCTCCAGGAGCACGTGTGTGTGGAAATAAGAGGGCCCTTGGAAACCACTCCTCGACTTCTAATCAAAAAGGATGAGCAGGGCTTCCTGGTGGGGGGCAACTAAGCCCAAGTGCCACAACGAATGAGCCTGTGCTCCAGAGCCCAGGAGCGGCAACTACAGAGGCCCAAGCACCCGTGAGCCACTGCAATGAGACGCCAGCACAGGAGAAGCCTGTGCACCGCAACTAGAGTGGCCCCCACTGACCGCAACTAGAGAAAAGCCCCCACTGACCGCAACCAGAGAAAGCCCCCACTGACTGCAACCAGAGAAAGCCCCCACTGACCACAACTAGAGAAAGCCTGGGCATCGACCAAGACCCAGCACAGCCAAAACTAAAGAAAAAAAATTTTATAAAGAACGAGCAGATTGTATTAACTACCAGGTTTCCCACCAAGGTTCGCTCCTCCTGCCAGATCAGTGCCCTCCTCACCTGGAGGTGACAGAGAACGGTTAGGTGTCCCCAGCGTGAGAGGTGCTCCAGGCATCGTGGGAGGAGGGGTCAGAGATGCTGGGTACCAGGACATCCCCCATCAGGAAATGACCTCCCCTGAAATGCCGCAGAGCCAAGGGGAGCTAGGACACTCGGGAAACCCATCTCCAGAAATGAAAGACCTGGTGTTCTTACTTCAAGAAGAAATTGTACCCACAAATCACATTTTATTAGCTGTCCAATGCCGCCTTCCATTCACGTCCTGGGTTCTAATTGGATTTTATGAACTACCAGTACAAATCAGTACAATGCATTTTGTTTTTTTTACCCACCAACAGCTTGACTGTTATTGGAGCTTTTAAACAATGAGCTGATTGCGGGCAAACAGAAGGCAAGGAACCTGAGAGATAATTAGCTCCTGTATCTGGTGCTGGCTAGTAAGTAAATAATTTTCACAAAAACATAGAAACCACTAAATGTTAACTGCATTTATTTTTTTTAAATAGTTGTAAAATGTAATAAAATGAGATTTTCAGAAGCATCTTGGTGACTGAGTAGAACAGCGTAATTGAAAAAACAATTAAGTCACCGCCCCTCGGCTGGGTTGGAGGAACCCAGCTCACAATCATCCATCCCACTGGATGCTGCGGGTGGAGTGACCTTTTACAAAAGACATTTTCTTGTGTTTCTTCTCATGGAAGCCAGAAGCCAGGAAGAGCACCCTGCTTAGAAAAGAGAGTGTTTGGTTCATACAGTATGCTTTGGTTTACTTCAACAGGTAAGAAAGTGGTCCCCAGTTCCCCTGAGGAGAAAACGTGTTTTCTGACTTTTATCACCAGTCTGAATGAGTTTCCTTCTCTGTTAAGGTAAAAAGTACGTTTTCCATTCCCTCCAGTGTTCAGTTGCTCCACTTTGGAAATACTGTTCAGGTAAGTACCTGTGTGGTCCGATGGGTCAGCAGCCCCAAGCCACACCGTCCCCTTGATGACCGTCTGCCGGCCAGTCCCCGCAGGGTCAGCGTCTGCCACGTCCTTGGATGTGGGTCACAATCTGATGCTCTGAACTGAACCAATGCAGCGAAAAGTATCTTCATAGAAAATATCAAAATGTAGCTAACTTGTGCTCTCTTCATAAGGCTTGAAAATGGGTAATTAAATAAGCAGACTATAACTCATAAGCCAAAAAAAAGTGCATTTTTAAATAAAATTAACAGAGATGGTTAAAACTGCAACCAAAAAGATGAGCAGATTACTTTTGGTTAATCCTGGGGGAGATGATACAATAGCTACGAGTTTCTTTGTTTTCTCATTTTTAGTCCATTTGGTTTTGCTTACTATATTCACAAAGATCACGATGAGTGTATCTCTGAATTTCACACGGTCTCCTTGCTGGCATCCTGATATCTCAGCTCCCAGACCCCAGAGACGGGCTGATCACCCCTCAGACGGGGAGGCATGTGCTGGCCTTCCATCCTAATGAACTTTTTACACAGCTGCTCTTCGTTCATGAATATTTCAATAAGCACAGAACAACAGCTCTCACTTTGCTGTAAACATGATCACAACCTCCGCGCCATCAGGCGCACAATGAGGCCGTCTCTGTCGGTCGCCGCAGCTTGGTGCATTTGGGCTGCTTCTGCAGGCCAAGTGGGGGGCGGTTTATGCCTGTTGCATAAGCTAAACAGGAAGAAAGAAACCCTCCTCGTCCATTTTACTAACCGGTCGAATGCTTTCCTTGCCCTTTTAGGGCAATCTTTTTCCTTGCTGCAACTGCAAAAGGAAAAAGAAAAGAAAGCGTCTGCGCACCCCCGGTTCCCCGGGGAGCGGGGCGGCTCATGACTTCTTGCTGCCCGTCTTGTGTCTCTGTTTGCGGAGGTGGGCCTCGATCTCGTGCCTGAACACCAGCATGCCCAGCTGCCCGTGGGACGCCTCGTTCATGGCCTTGGACTGCATGCACATCCGGTACTGCTCGGGCGCCAGCGCGTCCCCGCAGCGCTTCTCGTGCCACAGGTGGAAGAGGCCCCGCGCGGGCGCGCGCACCACCACCAGGTCGCTGTGCAGGTACTTGCGGTAGAGGTGCACGTCCTCGCCGCCCCAGCCTCTGATGTCCAGGTCGAAGCCGCCTGCGGGGCAGAAGACACGGCTGAACGCGCGCCGGGGGGCCCCGGCTCCGCCCAGCACCAGCGCGCTCAGCAGCAGCAGCAGCTGGGGGAGGTCTCCCCCCGACCCCCCGAGTCCGGGTGGTGCGCGTCTGCGGGGTCAGAGAACTCAGGGTCCCCCCTGGCCCAGCACGAGCTCCTGGCGCCGGGAGACCGCACCCCGCCCCGCGCCTCGCGGGCTCCGGAAGCCTGGGTATGGGTAGCCGCAGCTGGGCTGTCGTCATAGCAACGCGGCGGTCAGCGATGCCCGCAGCGCCCTCCACGTCCCAACCCAAACCTGCGAATGGAAATTCGTGGGACTCTGTTCGACCGTGCCCCCCTCCCGCCCCTGCAAAGAAGAGACCAGGGAGGGCCTGGCAGTGTGAAAAATTCATGTCCCACAAAAACGCCCTCGCTCCTGCAGACTGAAGGAGGCCCCAAAGCTGTGAGTGGCCCCCACAAGCCGGTGAGAGGAGTCCCTTTAAAAGGACTGGCCTCACAGTTCTGAAGTTTTACTTCAGACACCTTACTTCACATCACAGTGGCTCCTTCACACCTTCGTGAATGGTGACGTGTCCCCTCCCTGCATCTTTTAACTTAAAGCCACCACGTCCGGACAGAACCAGGAAGCACTGGCCTCTTGCTCGTCAGTGCTCCTTGCTCCCCAGAGTTCTTGGCCTCTTATGAGAAACAGTGAATCGACGCTCAGTGGCTTTGTCATTTAGCTGGATTCCCTGCAGCCTCCAGGCCACGTTGCTCTGATGGAGCCAGAAGGGGGGGCCCACAACACACCCCTGCCTGTGAGCAGGGCCGCTGGGCAGTTGAGGAAACCTGCAGGTCTGGGTCCAGGCCCGAGCTCAAGGCTTGGTTGTCACACCAGCAGCCACTGTGCCTCTCTTAAGGCCAAATTCGATAAACGTACATCATCGCAGAATCACGTCTCCTTGCACACAGAGCAAGGAAACAAGAGTTTCTCAAAATGGAAATGTCCTTCAGAAGAGTTTTAAAATAGGTTATTTTTGGAAATTAGATTCACACATAATAATTTGGCCATTTATAGAGAAATCAAAGAACACCCGTGGTGACCTGCTGGGAATCTGAGCACACTCACCAGAGACCCTTGTCCTATGTGGTTCTGTGCTTCTTACAGGACTTAACTTCAAGGCATTTGATGTTTTTTTTTTCTGTTTTCTGGCTGTGCCACATGCCATGAAGGATCTTAGTTCCCTGACCAGGGATTGAACCTGTGCCCCCTGCAGTAGAAGCTCAACATCTTAAACACTGGGCCTCCAGGAAGTCCCTTGGGCTTTTATTTAATCTTTCTAACCTGGCGACATTTTTGAGGGTCCTATATTCCCTGCTGTCTACCAAACTTCCAAAAAAAGAAACTGGAACTCCTCAGATCAACTCACCAACCTTAAAAGGAGAAGCTCAAGGCCTTGGGCAGGAGGGGAGGTGGCGAGGAGAGAGCAAGACTGGGGACCCCCAGGAGATGCAAAGGTGGGGGTCTCCACGTGAGGACGTGACTCCGGGAGACCAACCGAGCCCCTGGGCCCAAGATCACGGCTCTGGCCTGTTCACTTGCCCCCTGGTTGTGTACAATCCATGCTATTCCCTCTAGAGGCTCGAGAGTGGGTGCTGCCCTGGGGAGTGACGTGCTGTCTCCCCGGGGACAGGACACCCTCAGGGCTCTCTGGCTGTGAGGTCCCTCTGCTTCTCAGAGACTCGGCCTCCCATCTACAACCGGGGGCCCTTTCCTCTCTGGGTTCTAGATGTGTGTGTGCATGCATGCACATGCATGTAGGCATCGGTGTGCCTGTGTGCACGTGTGCCTGTTGACAGTGACTGCACACTGGAGACCCGAAGCAATGTCTTGGGTTTTCACAGGTTCAGCACAGAGAAACTGGGACCCTTCCAGCCCTTCTGTCCAGGGGATCCCCTCGCCATGGAGGATGCTCTGTGTGGAGAGCGCAGGGCCAGGCCTAGCTGCAGGGGGCCCTGAGTGACTTGGTTTGGAGCCACGTTTATGCAGCGACCTCCCGGGGAGTGGTCTTCTTAGGGACCCACATGGTCTCCATCGGGGAACGGGCTCTGGGCTCACCTATGTTGATGAAGTCGGACCGGTACTGGCACGTCATCCCGAACCCGAAATCTCTCCAGAATCCAGTCTCCTTCTTTATGACCTGCAGGGAGAGTGCCATCACTGGACAGAGGAGGACCAAGTGGACATGGAGGGGGCGTCGCTGACACAGCCACCCCCTGGTGCGGACGTGGATGACTGGGCACGGCAAACCCACTCGTCCCCAACAGGCCCGCTGACTTCTGGCAACTCTGGCTGGGCGTTTCTAGCTGTAGTTTGCGCGCGCGCGCGCACACACACACACACACACACACACACACACACACACACCCCCAGAGACCAGTAGGGAGGGCTGGCTGGGGCGTTTCTAGCTGTAGGTTTGCACACACACACACACACACACACACACACTCACACACCCCCAGAGACCAGTAGGGAGGGCTGGCTGGGGCGTTTCTAGCTGTAGGTTTGCACACACACACACACACACACACACACACACACACACACACACACACACAGACAAGTAGGGAGGGCTGGTTTGGGGCAGCACCATGGAAAAGCCATTTGTGTGTCCGGCCCAGCATCGGGCTGGGGACGTTTGAAAGAAGGAGAGAGAACAACCTGGAACTCAGCCATCCTGGCCCAGGGCGAGAACAGGACTCCCTTGGGGGATGAAAAGAAAACCCGAGGCTGCACTGCTGGCCCAGGATGAGGATGCTGTGAGGCCAGGTCCTGGGACACGCTCTGTCCATTCATCCACGGACTGCTTTAGCACCTTCTGCTCCTCCGGTCTGAGCATTTGGGGGGGGGGTGTCCCCTCCAGGTGAGGATACATCTGTGAAAAGTCAGGCCAGGCCCTGCGCATGTCTCACTTCATAAGTCCATTTCCAACACACTTGCTGGAGCAGCAAGACTTCAAAGGTGTTTTTTTGTTATTTATACATTTGTGGCTGCGGTAAACCTGGAAACAGATTTGTGACCGTACTGGTTATTTTTCCGGATTCGTTCTGAAACCTCATGTAGGTGCTGGGAGGAAAGGAGGCCCCCCAGCAGGGCCCCTTCCTGCCTGCAGTCTCCGCCTGGGACGCCGGGCCTGGGTCCCCGCTAACTGGAAATGGCACGTCCTGACCCACAAGCCCACCGGCCGGCACGTCTGCCTCCTGCAGGCCCCCCGGCCCCTCTGTTTCCTCTTCTTTAATGAGGAGGTTGAGCTGAGTTGCCCCAAGGGCTCGCCCAGCCCAGCACCCAAACACCCCCCCCCCCCCGCACCCACCTTCCTGACGGCTCACTCTATTCATGGGTGCGTGCACTGTTGCTTCAGTCGTGTCCAACTCTTTGTGACCCCATGGACTGTAGCCCACCGGGCTCCTCTGTCCATGGGATTCTCCAGAAGCATACTGGAGTGGGTTGCAATGCCCTCCTCCAGGAGATCTTCCAAGCCCAGGATCAAAAACGTGTGTCCTGGGACTCTTGCATTGCAGGCAGATTCTGTACTGTTGAGCCACCAGGGAAGCTCCACTCTATCCAGTCCACAGGCTAAACTACCCTCAACAAATGGCCTGCAGAAGCGGTGATGGACCTAACATTCCCTTTACTCTGCAACCAATGAGACCACCTTATTCCACTGCAATCTACACACACGGAAGTCATGGGCTCTCTGCCTGGCATGAACCAGACCAAGGAGAAGAAGGGGCAGGAGGGGGCCTGTGTCCTCCCAGCTTGACTCCAGAACAAAGGTCTGCTGCAGGATAAGCCCCCAGCAATAATCTTATTAGTATCAGCTGGGGAGATTTCACAGGGCAGGAAAGCCTAGGAAAATCTCCACTGAGTCCCTTTTTAGAAATGGCTTCTGCTCCACCCCAGCGGAGGCAGGGACACCGTTTCTCCCGCAGCTGATGGCTCCTGTCCTTTCTGGCGGTCGGGACAAGGCCTGGGTGAAAATGCAGTCAGAGAGCCGTGCCAGCACCCCAACTTCAAACATGTGGCGGAGGTCTCCCTGGAATTTGAGAGAAAACCCCAAGCGGGAAAAACAAGGGCCAGCGCTGGGGAAGAAAGAGGGGTTAGGGAGGTAGCCAGCTAGGACCTGCTGAGTGGATGCAGAGCCCGGCAAGGTGTGACCCTCGCCTGGGGACAGTGGGACAGAGGAAGGTGACCTGTGAGCGAGGAATGAGCTACACAAACACTTCTCAACGAGGGCTCTGAGGCTCGCAGGCCACGAAAAGCCAGTATCGGAAGAGCACGTGGACATCCAGCCCTTCGAGGGAATGGACCTGATGGTGACCGCAGCAGGTGCTGTCGGGGGCAAGACGGGCATGCTGGCCGAGTCCACACGCTTCAAGTGGAGCCCGAGGGGCCTCGAGTGTGCGTCAGACCACAGCCCGGCCCCATCCAAGCCCTGAAGTGGGTTAGCTCCCTCCCCCCAAGGCAATCAGAATAAAACCTGCGGGGAACCTCCGGGGTCTCCAGAAGCCCCGGGTAACCTGCTCCTGCCTGCCTCACCCGTCTCAGGTCTCCTAGAGAATATGCCAGGCTCACAGGCCTCCAAAGGCTGGGCACCCGCCGGACACCACCCGACCAGGGTCGCCCACCATGGGGCTCCGCTGAGAGCGGTCACCCTGATCCCCCGCCAGTGTCAGCTCCCCACTCACGTCCCATCAGCCGGTTTACATTTTCCCTGAAACACCGTGGCTCCTGGAAGCTCTCCTGCTGATGGGCTGTTCCTGTCTGCCGTCCGCACCCACCCACCACCACTGGCGAACACAGGCTCCGAGCCTGCTTCATGGCTAGACCTGTAGCCCCCAGACCACCGTCCACACGCGCAGGCCCTCAGTCACTCCTCCGCCAGTGAAGGAGAGCTCCTGGCCGCCGGAGACAGACACAGCTCGGGTAGGGAACGCTTAGCCACGAGGAGCTCAGCCCAAGGCCGAGGCGTCCACCGAGGAGACCCCCAGAGCCATGGGCTCTGGACCCACAGATAGAAAGACTCTCGCCTTCCTAGGCTCCGAGCAGATGACTCAACTTCTTAGAACCTCTGCCCCTGGCTTCCGGACAGGGCACAGTGACACACACAGGCGACGTCCACCATGTCAGAGGAGGAGGAGACTGCAGATGATTGTGATGCCGTAAGGGCAGCATCGCCCGGCCGGGATCGCACCCGTTTCCAGCGCCCTGCTCATCACAAGGCCGCCTGCCCCTCCGCCAGCCCCGTCTCCACGGCCCGAGCCCAGCAGGCACTGCCCATGCTGGCCACACCACGCGGGAGAGCGGTCACGCGACAGGAGTGACGACTTCCGATCAGGACCAAACGCCAAGCACAAATCGGCCTTCCCACACATGCAGGAAGGCAGCTCCCCGCAGTCCCGCAGGAAGCACTCTGGGTCAGAAAGTAAATCACAAATACTCAGGCAGAGTATCTCCTCTAAGTCAGAGACAGGCTTCCCGGAACCAAGGCTGCGTCTGGCTAGCCTCACGTCACCGGAAACCCCACGGGCCCGGGGTCTGCAGGCCTGCCTCTCACCTGGTGTGATGCTCCGCTGACATCCCGGGATCCTCTGTAAACACCTTCCGGGAAGGGCCTGCCTCGAGCCAGGCATCGTGCAGCAAGCGGCGGACACCCTGGGCTGCGGGTCCCGGGACCAGGCTGCCCCGCACCCCGCCGTAGGCCCTCGGGGGTCCGGGCCCCGAGGCTGCACCGCGTGTGCACAGGCCTCGGGCTGGGAGATGGAATGACTCGCCCACCGTCACTCAGCCAGTCGGGCCCCAGCTCCGATCAGCACCAGCGTGGCCGTGATGGAGATCATTTCTCGAGAAGGAAGGTATTTGGCAAGCCACGGCTTTCCAAGAATGGGTTTAAGAATGGACTCAACTGCCACCTCCTCCAAGACTTGCACTAACTCACACTTTCCCACCAGTCTCCTTTTATCTGCATTAAAAAATGAAGTCTCTTCTGAAGGACTTTGTGCTGGATTGGGACTCAGCCCTGGGAGTCAGACCCTCTGCCCCCTGGAAGCACATGAAACTGAGAACATGCCCCCACCTCCGTGGCTGCAGTCGGGTCCCACTGCGGCTGCAGTCGGGTCCCACTGAGTCCCCGACCTGCCCTCCCGCATGGAGGCTTCTGAACAAGTGGCACCCGCCCCTGAGCTGCAAGGTTCTCCCTGTGATGTGAGCGTGACAGTCCTCTTCACAGGACAACGCAGGCAGAGAATGCCAGCTGCCCCAAGGCCACGGACACAGCATGTGTTAATATGACTCTCGGTTCTCAGGGAGAGTCTGCTAGTGGAACCAATGGAAACAGACCAAAAGGATGGACCAGGCCCAGTTATCAGTTTTTAGGAGTTTAAACTGAAATTCGGGCCAGTTGCAAAGTCCTCTTTGCATGAAAGGAGAGAGAAGGGTCTAACCAGAGAGAGCTGAGGACGGGCCTGCATACCAGGCGCTTGCTGACCACTCGTCAGACAGTGGTGGGCAGGACCACGTGGCAGAGGGAGCGGCCAGGCACCGTGGCCTCAGCGCTGGAGAGGAGATGGCCCTGGGGGAGGGGGGGCGGGCAGCTCAGGAGACCCCGGGCAGGGCTGCCCGCCTGGCAGAGCAGCAGGTCACACCCAGGTGCCAGGGTTTGCAGACAAGTCCTCTGTGATCAGTCTGAGGATCAGATTGTGGAGGGCAGTTCATCCCCAAAGGAACCAGGGGTCAGGGCTGTGCTGGTGTGTCGGGGACCAGCAAGGAAATCTCTCCTCAGCTCTGTTCTGAGACGTCAGAGGGCACCTAAAGCAGGCCCCGTGGGAGGACTGACGTCTGGAAGACAGGCAGCTCCTTCTCCCTTCATAGACAAGGCTTTAAACACTTCATTTGGAGCATACCACATGGCATGTGGGATTTTACTTCCCTGACCAGGGATCGAACCCGTGTCCTCAGAATTGGAAGTGCAGAATCTTAACCACTGGACCATCAGTGAAGTCCTCAAAGATTTTTTTTTTTTTTTAAAATAGAATTTATCTGTGTTTTGGACTCGTATCTCTGGCCTAAGGTGACAGAGACTGCAGCGTAAGAAGAGAGGATTCCTGACAGCTTCTTGCCTGGGGCCTCAGCAGGAACTGACAAGGCTCAAACCAGGAAAGGAGAAGTCTGAAATTAGCAATTATTTAAATTAGGGTTATTCCTTTCTTGGAAGGCTGTTTCTACACTAAAGCATCAGCAAGGTTCATCTCAGGTTTAAAACTCGATAGGTCAAACAATAGTATGAAATCCCATGATTTCACTTAATGCTGATTACTAACTATACTCAAATGTACAAAAAGAAGTAACCCGAACACAAAAGAAGTCCCCTTAAATTTGGTTTCTCTCCTTTGTCTGCAGGCAAATGGTATCAAATGTCATCAAATGTCAGAGGCAACAGCCAGAAGTGATAACTGGTACCCAGGTCACATCAGCAGGGCTGCTGGCAAAGCCTGCCTCTTGTCTGAACGTGGCCATCACCTGTCATAGCCGAATTCTGCATCTGAGCTTTGCCTTCCCCTTGATACTGACATGTTCCAGTGAAGGCTCTCGAGAATTTATTAATATGTATGTGTCGGATGTTTCAAGACTGAGCCAAAACGAACCCCTGGCAGGAAGTCTTTCCTCATTTGCCCACCTCCAATCATCACCTTTTATTTTACCCCCTCTCTGCACCCACACGTCCTCTCTCCACCGTATTAACTTCCGGGATTTGATGTTTTCCTCTGACATTTCCCTTCTCTTTCTGTTCTCACCTAGATCCTGAGCAAAACTGTTTCCACCACACTGCTGCTGCTAAGTCACTTCAGTCATGTCTGACTCTGTGCGACCCCGTAGACAGCAGCCCACCATGCTCCCCCGTCCCTGGTATTCTAAGTGAATCCCGGTATCGACCTGAGCTCTAGCTGGCTGTGTGACCCTGGTCGAGTCTAGGAGAAAGAAGTGAAGGTCTCAGGTGTACTTGGAGGTAAGCGGTCAAGGTTGCAGGATAGCTCAGAGGCCTCGGAGCTGTGGATACAGCAGTCTGAGTTCTGCTTCTGACTTGACCACTGATTCTGAGGATCCGAGAAACTGGTTTGACCTGATCCTCCAGCTTCCCCACAGGAATGGCAACAAAAGGATGGCACTTCTAAATTGGGAAATGAATTCCCTGCAAACAAGTAAGGCCTTGATTTGAAGCTGAACCATGAAGCCCATTCAACGTCAAATGTAAAGCTGTACTTTGTTTAAAATCAGAGGAACTTTTATTCTGAATGGTTGAAAGAAAATAAACAGGGAATTCAATTCCCACTGGAGCCCTGTGACAATCTAAGAACTCTATGGAAAGGAAATGTGAAATTTCTCTGTCTCAACAAGGGTGGTTATCACCTCTAAGTAGGTAAAAATTGGTTCTTAGGGAGTGAAGAACTCTTACAGTGTTGATGTGTGCATATGCACACAGCACGGAGTCGGACAAAGAAGCTTCGATATTAAAACTTCCCTGGGGGGAAGAGAGGATGATGGTCAGGCTCCAACTGGGACAGGGTGCAGAATCACCCTTGTCTAGCCTGGAGCAGCCCAAGATGGAACTTTCTGGAAAAGGTCATTATATATCAGCTGCCAGGGAAGAACAGGAAGGGGACCCAGGATGGGGAGGACGGGAGATAACAGGTTTTCCTACATCTAGAAGCTTCGACACAGAATCGGCCCTCCAAAAGAATTCTTTAGAACACATGTTCAATGAAATCAGTTTCCTCTCCTGCTGCAGGAAAGCACTGGGGACTCCAGCACTCCTCAGGGCCACAGGGCGGCTTCCGTTCTCCACCCTGACAGGCAACAGAACGTGGCTTGACCTCCACAAGAGATGGGGCCCCGAGGCAGTGTCCCCCCCCCACCCCCCCCGCTGCATCCTGAGCCGACATCGGCTTTGGCCAGGACCCTCTGCTGCCTTCACCCATCTTCCTAAAACCTACACTGCTTCTCTGCTTAAAGGACCAACGAAGACATCTCCGCTTAAGGAGCGCCTGGGTGCTGTGCAGGCCCCTACCCATCACCTGTGCACCAGGATCTCAGCACGAAGTCCCTCCTGCACTCCTGTGAAAGCCACCTGGCCGGTGCCACTTCCGATGCTAATGGAATGGTGACCAGGAACAGTGATCTGGCCCTGCGTCCCTAATTCACTGTGTGCCTGGGGGGTCAGCCACCTTTTCTTAACTTCTACCTGTCCATCGGAGCCTGCATCTCAGCTTTATTGCCTTGTAGTGTTTTGCAATAATAAAGGGAAAATGTGCTTTGTCCATAATACAATGATACTGGTGTCCAAAGCGCCAGAAGAAAGCTATGAAGGTGTGAAACTACCTTTCTGTAAGGTATTGCTCCTATTTACTTACCACTTTTAAACACCGCAAGTGCTTTTTAATGGATAAGGTGCTGGAGCAAAGGCCAGAACATCTGCCAAACTTACAAATTACTTAAGGAAGCAACCCCCAGATTTCCACTCACCTCCACTCGTAGCCAGGTGCCCCTGGGGACGACAGACATGAAACAGAGCACCCCCAACCCAGGCCCCAGGGGGAGCACTCACCAGCTGCTGCTCCAAGGCAGGGATTGCATCGTGATGGCCATATATTATGCCAGGATTATACTGACTGAAAAGGACGGGATAAAACACCTTCTTCCCTGCAAACCAGAAAACAAACATTCGCTTAAAGGGACAGATAAAGCTACTAGGTTTATTCATTTACGTTCAGCCCTCAGACACACCCTTGGCGTCTGCATGCACTTCCCTGTTTCCCTTCACTAGACTGTGACAGATCTTAGAACTATGGCAGGTAGACCAGATGGACAGACTTGGATTCCTGACTTCTCAGCATAGATGTTCTGATGGATATTCCAAGTGCTGATGGTCAGTGGCTCCAGCACTGGACACCACCAGTGGGAATGAGTGTAAACAAGGGTCCCGATGCCCCCTGCTCTGCCAGATCTTAACCCTTTAACTACTGGCTCTCAGGGCAATCGGCCAGGGTGACCTCAGGCAGCAGGAACAGACTCAGGGAGCCCAAGGTGGCTACTCTTTTTCCACTGACACAGAAGCATTTCAGGTTTTTTAACAACCGACACAGCCATTCCAGCGGCTAGCAGTTGAGTCTCGGCCTTGCCCCTGAGTCCCAGCTTTGAGAACAGTTTTGGGGTCGTGGGTTCTTTCTGCTTGGGGTCCCTCTTGCCCTGGGGGCTGCCCACAGGCACGCCCTCCCTGTGGTTTCAGCAGCTTCTCAGCCCACGTCCTCCCCATCACACTTGCTCTTGGTCGTCCTCTGAAGCTGACCTCTCAGGAGAGAATGGAAAAGGGGTTATAAACACGGCCCTGGGATGGAGAGCCCTGGAGCTACGGTGGCCGACAGGCCCCCAGCACGACACCAGAGGAGGAATCAATGAGACGGCTCCCCTGTCTCCATCACCGGGGGGCTGAAGGCTGATGCAGGGGCTGGTGGTCAGAGCAAGCTGTGCAGAGAAGGGTGCCCGGGAGGGGAGCCCACCTGGCTGCGTGTTCAGCCTGCAGGTGTTCAGGAACTCGGAGGTGAAGTAGATGTCCACGTCACAGAAGAAGAGCAGCACGTTGCCGCCCTTCCAGGAGCGGGCGCCCACGTCCAGCCCCTTCCCCCGAGAGAACTCCCCGCTCAGCTGGATGAAGGTGAAGTTCCTAAAGTTGGCGGCTCTGAAAGGAAGACCCGACACGGTCACTCAGGGGCCCAGGCTCGCAGGACACAACTCCCTGGAAAATACATGGCCAAGGCCCACGGCATCTCGCCGCGGGCCCTCTGTGACCCGAGGGCGCTGGGATTAAGGGCATGAAAATATCTAGTGAAGTTTTGACATGTTTTGATGCTCAGTCATGTCCAACTCCTTGTGACCCCGTGGACTGTAGCCTGCCAGGCTCCTCTGTCCATGGAATTCTCCAGGCAAGAATCCTGGAGTGGGCAGCTCGTCCCTTTTCCAGGGTATCTTTGCAACCCAGGGATGGAACGCAGGTCTCCTGTGTTGCAAGCAGATTCTTTACTGTCTGAGCCAATGTAAGTACCAATTTATTTCTTGTTTCTTCCCATATTGAAAACAACTGTCATGGCTAATTTGAGGGAGAGAACACGAGCCAGTGAAGACCAGGCAAGAGAACCTGGGACAGCCCCATGGCCCTGGAGCCAATGAAAGCATTGGCCAAGGAAATACAGCCACTCTGCCATGGCCCCACCAAGCAGTTCCTCATCAGCATTGAAGTCCAGGAGCCCAGCAGGATGGTCTGGGTCTGTCCCCAGACACACCTGGACCCCTTTCCCACCCACAGGTGAAGCAGCCAAACATGCCAAGGACATGACACTGAGATTCAAAAGGTTGGGACCTCTGGGGCCTGGCTCTCCTGTGCATTAAGGCTGTGATCTAAGCAAGCCCATCAATCTCCTGGAGCCTCAGTTGCCTCATCTGCAAAATAGGAATAACGACACTTTCCTTAACTGCTCATAGTTCGTGAGGCAAGCATGGCCAAGAGCAAAAAGCACTGGGTAAGCATCAGCCAGTCTGTTACCAGCACAGGGCTGGGTAATGGAGTCCAGGTGTGTCTTCACTTGGCAGTTCTTGTCCAGAACCTTCTGAAATGGGGTATGTCTTGAACAAAAGTTCCAGGAATTCATCCAGTACCGAGTTGGACAGGGACTGTCTTCTCCCAGAGAGAACCAGAGACCCACTCTGGTCCTACTGGAGCTCCCAAGTCCACCTGCACAGGCTGAACATCCAGCCAGCACCCTGTCCTGCTGGCTGGACATAACCTTCCTGCCTGATGGCTTCCTCACCCCCGGCTCTGAGCCCTCCCCCAACCCAGCCTATCCCACCCCGCCAAGTTCTCTCTAATCTCGATGCCCCAAAAGAGGTTCAGAAACCCTTGTGGTGGTGGTTGAGTTACTAAATCGTGTCCAACTCTTGCGACCCTGTGGACTGTAGCCCACCAGGCTCTTCTGTCCATGGGATTTTCCAGGCAAGGATACTGGAGTGGGTTGCTATTCCCTTCTCCAGGGGATTTTTCCCGACCCAGGGATCAAACTTGGGTCTCCCGCATTGCAGGTGGATTCTTTACCATCTGAGCCACCAGCGAAGGCCCCTCAACAATCCATACCCACTGTTTGAGGTCTGTAACTATCTCGGGTGAAGGTCAACACAAATCCAGAGTCATGAGCTTTACATGTGCAGTTTAATCAGCGGAACTAGTTCTGCTACCCCTTCCTGATCTGTCACCTCCCTTTAGACCTGGGAGTGAGCTTGGTTGTTTTTATCCTGGAAACCTGGGCCCAACCTTGTCTGAGTCCAAGGCCAGACATGGCAGGAGGCCTGGTGCCTGGTGGGGCACTGGAGGGTGAGTCAGGAGTGCCGGGCCAGGCTCTGGAGCCTCCCAGCCCCACTGGGTGCTCGGCCGATGCTAGTGACTCAACACGTCCACAGATGAATGACTCCCATCCAGCCTCACCTCGCGTTACCTGTGGCAGTCACTCCACTTCTCCGGTCTGCTTCCTTGCTGCCCAGCCTCATGGGATGAGCTCAGGCCCTTCACAAGCTAAGATTCTACTGCTGGGTGATTCAGCCCAGCACCCGCTCCACGTGCGGGGGACTCTCCTCTTTCAGAACTCCATCTCGACTCTTCTCTCTGGTAAGTGGCCCCAGGATCCTATTTTCTGAGGTGCGCCTTGAGGTTACATCCCAAGGCTTCCCCCCAAAGGGATGGCACAACCTCCTTGTCCCCAGAGAAGACGTCCAGGTGACCTGCGGCCCTTGCACCATCCTCCCACCCCCTGGAGGTTTCTGCAGCCCACCTCCCCCTGCCCTACCTGGTCAGGTTCCAGGACGGTTCTACCCTTGAGAGATGCCTGAATCTCCACCTGTTCATCTGAGCCAGCCTCCCAGGACGCGTCCCCCGCCTGGGGGCCCGGCTTCCTGTCAGAGCTGTAGCAGGTCTCTGTTCTCAACAGTCTCACAGTCCACACTCTGTGGGGCCCGCCCAGCCCACAGGGACATCGGTCAGCTGATGTCCAGGGCAGGCAGGGCAGGCCTGTTCAAACATCAAATCCCGGTTCAGATGTATCTGACCCATGACTCAGGTGCCTCCTCCCGGAGGCTTCCCAGGGTCTGTCAGTAGAGGTTTCAAAGAGAAAAACGCTTCCTATTTGAACAACAGCAAGTAACTTTTGCCAAGAGTACAGGCAGGCAGGTCCCTAAATTGTGGTGTTAAAAAAGACATGCAGGATTTTCCTCCCAAACAGCCTACAGTTTATTGGTGCTGACACACCAAATATTTACACAAATAGTATATTTGCTACTTACTGTGTACAATATCAAACATTTACACAAAGTGGAGTCACGGTGAATAGTTAAAGAATACAGGCAGCATGAGAAACTGAACTCCCAGGGCTTCCCTGGTGGCACAGGGGTAGAGAATCCGCCTGCCAAGGCAGGAGACTCAAGTCCAATCCCTCATCCAGGAGGGCCCCACACGCCACAGAGGAGCTAAGCCCGTGTGCGACTACTACTGAGCCTGTGCTCTGCAAAAAGAGAAGCCACCGCAGTGAGAAGCCCGGACAACACAACGAAGGGTGGCCCCCGCCCGCCACAGCTAGAGATAAGCCCTCACAGCAACGAAGACCCAGCACAGCCAAAAATAAATACATTATATATAGAAGGACCTCCCTAGTGGCTCAGATGGTAAAGCGTCTGCCTACAACGCGGGAGACCCGGATTCAGTCCCTGGGTGGGGAAGATCTCCTGGAAAAGGAAATGGCAACCCACTCCAGTACTCTTGTCTGGAAAATACCATGGATGGAGGAGCCTGGTAGGCTACAGTCTGTGGGGTCGCAAAGAGTTGGACGCGATTGAGCGACTTCACTTTCACTTTCTTACTGAACTGACAGCAGGGAAGACAAGCAGCCTGGGGGCTGAGCGAGTGGCAGGGAGACGCTGACCAAGGGCTACAGGCCTGGGGGATGGTGACTGGGGGGACACACGTGCCCCCACAGAGCTCAGCCTCATCCTGGTGTGAAGTGAAAGTGAAAGTTGCTCAGTCGTGTCCGACTCTTTGTGACCCCATGGACTCTACAGCTCATGGAATTCTCCAGGCCAGGATACTGGTGTGGGTAGCCGTTTCCTTCTCCAGGGGATCTTCCCAACCCAGGGATCGAACCCGGGTCTCCTGCATTGCGGGCAGATTCTTTACCAGCTGAGTCGTCAGGGGAGCCCAAGAATACTGGAGTGGGTAGCCATTCCCGTCTCCAGGGGATCTTCCCGATCCAGGAATCGAACCGGGGTCTCCCGCATTGCAGGCAGATTCTGGTCTGAGCTCTGCTAAAGGACTGCCTTCACTGCTCGGCCTTGGCGAGTTGGGGTGGAGCTTGGGGGGTGGGAGGGGAGGCGCCTGCCTGGCAGTCACGGTTCTTGGCAAAGTGGGTGGGGACAGGTCACCGTCCCTGCGCGTGAAATGGCCCGGACTTAGAAGAATTATTTTTTAAGTCACAGCATCAACTCTGCTCCAGTGTGTTGTGTGAAGAGAAAGGGAACGCAGGGACACGGCTGCCGGGACCTCCCCTCGTGGCCAGATGCACAGAGCAATCGGCCTCCTTTCTCTCCAGCCTCCCCACGAGGACGAGACGCCCGTGGCACCGACCCGTCCAAACGCGCACTTTAAACCCGCTTTCCGCTGTCCGGCGTCTGCATGCCCAACAGGAAGCCCCAGGACACAGCTCCTGCCTGCCCTGTGCACGTAGTGGCCCCTCGGCCCCAGCCGCCACCCTGCACCCCACAGAACCCCGGTTCCCCATCCACCCTGGCCAGCGCTGGCCGGCAGGGGACATTAGGAACCTGGACCAGGGTGCACACAGAGGCAGGGTGGGGACAGAGTCCCTGCTGGCCCAGAAAGCCCCATCGGCCGCTCCTGGGCACTGGGCAGGCAGGGCGACTCTGTCGGCATCTCTGTTTCCCAGAAGGGCTGCGAGGTCACTGTACTTGGTTACACATCTCTCTGCAGGTGTATATCCGTGCCTCCCCCCAGATCACCCAGCCCAGCACCTAACTAACCAGCGCCCAGAGCACCCTCCTTCTCCTCTCCTGCCACCAGGAAGGGCCTCTGATGACTGACACGGGGTCTCTGCTGAGAACGAGGGCTGAGCTGGGGACACCAGATGGAGAATCAGAATGACTTCCTTCCTCTGTTGTCTAGGACAGCGAGGTGAGCACACGGTGAAGCAGCTGGGCTGGAGGTTGGCCGCCCTCCCGTCTGAGACGCACCAGCACCAGCTGGAGAGCCGAGGGCACTCGGGCTGAAGGGACACCGGCGGCCCAGACCTGCCCGCCGAGGGACTCGCCCGCTGGGCCGCAGCACCTGCCAACGGCTCGGGGACCGTGCAGTAAGAGGCTGTGCAAAAGCAAGGACAGGTTTCAACACGGAACACCGACTTGCTGCAGGGGGTCGTTGGTGTGGGAGTATCCACAACACGACCACAAGGCTGCGCCCCCGATGCAGAGGTCCACAGGCAGGGGGCCATGCTGAGCTCTGTCCATCCTCACCCCCTCCGCCAGAAGACCGGCACCGACGGCGTGGACACGCGGGGACCTCCTGTGTCAGCTCGGTGGTCTCCTCCCAGAGGATCCACTTCCTCCACGGACTCCAAGGAAGATCCCCCCTGATCCTCATGGTCCCTGTTGAGTGGCATCCCCTCTCACCCTCCCGTGGGATGAGGTGTCCTCTCTGGGCCCCCAGGCGGTGGGGCCAGTCCCTCCGCCATCCTCCGGGATCCAGTGCCTTCTCTCCCGCCCTGTGCACTTGACCCCCCTGGCCTGTCTTCTAAACCCTGCAGGAGAGGGGCTGTCCTTATCTCTACCTTCAGGGATTATCAGCGCTTGCAGTAAACGGCGCCCACGGGACACAGAGCAGCTCCGTAAACACTGGATGAGTCAGGAGATAAGTCCATGAACTCAAACTCGTTACCGTGGGAGGCGCTGCCCCAGGACACTGCCTGGTCCTCTGGGGTGGGTCTCCCTCCCCAGTCAGGAAGGGGCCCCAGTCAACTCTTCCTCAGGCACAAACCCAAGCTTTACAGAAGATTACAGATATGTCAGTAAAAGAAAAAAAAAGCGCTGAAGAAAATATGATGTAATTTGGTTTGAAATATTTCATTTACCCATACAAAGAAATGTAATATCTAGTGGCATGCCCAGAGTAACAAGGGCTTCTCAGGTGGTGCTAACGGTAAAGAATCCGCCTGCCAATGCAGGAGACACAAGAGATGCAAGTTCTATCCCTGGGTCGGGAAGAGCCCCTGGAGGAGAGCATGGCAACCCACTCCAGTATTCCTGCCTGAAGAATTCTGTGGACAAGAGGAAGCCTGGTAGGCTACAGTCCATGGGGTTGCGAAGAGTCGGACAGTACTAAGCAACCGAACATACACACAAACCACAAGGGTAACCGCCTTGTAAGAAACGGGGTTTTTCACAGCATCACATTTTTTACTATGTAATTTCTTGTTATGAATCAGAATCTGCAGTTCCAAATGACCCCGGGATTACTCATAATCATTTCTTCTCTTTTCTTCGTGAACTGTAATTATCGACTGACAAAATTCTTGAGCTTCTCCTTCAATTCCTGTTCCGATGCACGGGGTCTCCTCCAGGTTAGATGCAGTCATGCTGACAGAGGTTAAAATGACCCAAGGAAGCTACTGTTTCACCGGAGACTTAATTTCTCTAATTGACTTGCATTTCCCAGAACTGCTGGCTTAAAGATGATAAAAGATTTTGCTGTCTGATGTGGTCTACTCTAATATCAATATTTTCCCACCACTGCAAGGAAATTATCTTAATGTGACACTTCCCACAAGAGCCCTTCATTAAAAAAAAAAAAAAAAACCATTTAAAAATTTACATAGAAATATATATTTAATGTATAACTTAAAAATTTAAATCTAACATCCCTGAATACTGACATTGCTTGTGACTTCTACTTACTAAAGGGATCTGAGCACGGTAAATAATTTAAAGCTAAACATATTCCCAGCTAGTTTTCCATAGCAGGCATTTGAAACAATTTAGAGTTCTCTAGTTTCTGAGCTTATATACAAGCCTGCTTATACAATTGTTTTAACAAGTTTCTTTTGAAAAGATAAACAAAACTGGCAAACCTTCAGCTTGTTATCTAGAAAAATAACAGCGATGACTCAAATTAACAAAATTATTAACAAAAAAGGAGGCATTACAGCTGATACCGCAGAAATACTAAATATCGTAAGAGACACCTGTGAACAATTACATACCAACAAATTAGATAACAGAAATGGATTAGTTCCTAGAAACATACAATTTATCAAGACTGAATCAGGAAGTAATAGAAAGTCTGAACAGACAAATAATGAATAAGGAGATTGGATCAGTAATCAAAAATCTCCCCAAACAGAAACCCAGGGCTGGCTGACTTTACAAATGAATTCTACTGAACATTTAAAGAATTAATGCCGATCCTTCTCAAACTCTTCCAAATACTGAAAGGAGAAGAACATTTCCAGTCATTTTATGAGGCCAGCGTCACCCTGATACCAAAGTCAAACAAAACCACAACAAGCAAGGAAAGTTACAAGCCAACATCCCTGAACATAATGCAAAATTTTCAACAAAATACTAGCAAATTGAATTCAAGAGTTCATTAAAAGGATCCTACACCATGATCAAGAGATATCCATCCCTAGGATGCAAGGATGGTTCGACATCTGCAAATTAGTAAAATGTGATACACCACATTAACAGAATGAAAAACAAAAGTCTTATTTCAATAGATAGAGAAAAAATTCAAACATCCTTTTATGATAGAAACGCTTAACAAATTAGGAACAGAAGGAATGTTCCTAAACATAATAAAGGCCATATACTGTAAGTCCACAGCTAACATCACTCTCTCTTTCTCTCAAAGTCACTCAGTCGCATCTGACTCTTTGTGACCCCATGGACTGTAGCTCCTCTGTCCATAGAGTTCTCCTGGCAAGAACACCGGAGTGGGTAGCCATTCCTTTCTCCAGGGGATCTTCCCAAACTAGGCATTGAAGCCAAGTCTCCCACATTTCAGGCAGATTCTTTACTGTCTGAGCCACTAGGAAAGCCCACGAACATCATAATCAGTAAAAATTTAAAAGCCTTCCCTCAAAGGTCAGGAACAAGACAAGATGTCCACTCTTGCCACTTTTATACAGCACAGTATTGGAAGTCCTAGCAAAGTAATTAAGCAATAAGATGAAATAAAATGCATCCATCTTGGAAAGAAAGAAATGAAACTGTCACTATTTGCAGATGACACGATACTATATATGGAAAACCCTAATGACTTCACCAAAAACCCAGGAACTAATAAATGAATTTAATAGCACTGCAGGTCTTCCCTGGGCATGAGCACAGCCTCCGGGTCCCCAGGAAGGTGCTGGGGCTTCCCCAGTCCCTTGGAGGTCCCACTCCTCAGATTCACCTCCTGAGCCTTTTGGTTAGTCTGCTGTTTCCCCCAGCTCTTTCCTACCGCCTCAGGTAGCCACAGTGTTAGACTTCCTATAACTGTTTTCTGACAAACAGCCCTGGATAACAGGCTCCACTGTGAGGGCTCTGAGTCAGGTCCAATGAAGACAAGCTTGTGAGGAGGATCTCCCAAGGAAATCCCCAGGCAGGTCAACTCAGGACAACTGTCTGAGAATAATGCTCTCAAGGAAGAGCCATATCCTGGCTCCCAGTGGCTGCCAAGCTGTGACTCCTGTGGGTTGCTGGCCTTCAAGGTTATCGAAGAGCTGAAGGCGGGGGGAGGGGTGGAAAAGGGGCAACTTAAAGGTCACAAAGCCCCCTCTTCACATCGAGATTCAGTTATTTAGAGAAGCACTTTCTAGTCTGTGGCAAGCTTTACTTTCCATAGTTCTTAAAAAAGTTGATTCTGACGATTTTTACTAATTTTCTCATTGCTTTTATGGAGGAGAATTTTGCAAGATCTTTATTCCACCATTTCACTGATATAGCCTTTAAAAAAAAAACTATTGCATTATATTCCATTGTATGAACTGAATTTCATTTAATTTTTTCCATAGCATATCTTCTCTAAATTTTTACTTGGAAAAATTTAAACCATTAGAAATTTTGTAAGCATACTAAAGTACCTATATACTATTCACCCAGATTTATCAAGTATTAAAATTTGGCTGTATTTCCTTCCTTCCTCTGAACCATCTGAGGTTACAGGCATCATGGCAACTTCACTTTCAAATATAAGGACCAAGATATTTTCCTTTATAACATAACAGTGATGTACTTACGCTCAAGAAATTTAACACTATCATAATACTACAATCTATATGCCATGCTCAAATCCCCCAAAGAACAACTTGAAACACCTAAAAATACAGGCACATCTGCACAAAGAACTGGTCACCAAGCAGAGTCGTGCTTAGTCCCTTCTCTGGCAGATGCCGGGTGAGATGACCACAGGCCTGAGATGCTGCCTTCACTTAATGAGGCACTTCCCAGTGTCCAGGACTCTTTATCTTCCAGAAACGAATTCACTTTGTAGCCTTCTTCATTTTAGCAGATGAGACTCTTATCTAAAACGTCCTTGTTGGGACTTTCCTGGTAGGCCGGCGATCAGGAATCTGCCTTGGAACGCAGGGGACGCGGGACTTGATCCCTGGTCAGAGAACTAAGATCCTGCATGCCGCGGGGCAGCTAAGCCCCGACCTCAAAACTAGAGAGAAGCCCACACACCATAACGAAGATCCCATGCGAGGCAAGATCCGACGCAGGCAAATAAATACTAAAAAGTAAATAAATCAAATGAAACCGCCTCGTTTATGAAGACTATTAAAGTAACAATTATACTCAAATTTCAGACAACTTTCTCCCCAGTTTTCTTTAGGGACATTCTAATAAATTGCTCCTGAAGATACATGTCAAACAAGTCCCTTCAAAGAGGCGTGAAATTCCGACACCACCACGGCCACAAAGGCTGGTTCCCGACAACACACACGAGGCCCTCTCGGGCACCGGCTGCAGGACAGGGCACTCTCAGTTGCAGTGCTTCTATTTCAGAGACTATTCTTCTGAAAGATGCCTTCCTACCCTCACGACTGGACAGAGATGCCACAAAGTAAATTAAAACTCATGCAAATCCATCTACCAGTATGGTTTTTTTGAAATTTTCTAACAGCTCCAAGCAAATGTCCCCTAGGCTGTGTGTGTGTAAGTCAGGCGCTCAGTCATGTCCAACCCCTTGTGGCCCCACAGACTGTAGCCCTCCAGGCTCCTCTGTCCATGGAATTCTTCAGGAAAGAATACTGGCATGGGAGTGGGTCTCCTAGGCTAGAACTCCCCATACGGGCCATGGACCACTCACATCAGCATCGCAGGCTGAATTCATTCTTAGCCTTGATTCCTAGGCTTCATCTCAGGCTTAACGACTCGGAATTTCTGGGGCTGCAGCTCAGGAACCTGCATATTTAAAAGCACTCCAGGTTATTCAAAGTGCATTTATATTTGAGAACCACTGAGCTAGGCTGTAATTTGAGACTAGCTGAAGCGTAGTGCTAAAAAGCAAAGACAACACTTTGCCAACAAAGGTCCGTATAGTCAGGGCTATGGTCTTTCTTGTAGTTATGTACAGATGTGAGAGCTGGACTATAAAGAAAGCAGAGCACCAAAGAATTGATGCTTTTGAACTGTGGTGTTGGAGAAGACTCTTAAGAGTCCCCTGGACTGCAAGGAGATCCAACCAGTCCATCCTAAAGGAGATCAGTCCTGGGTGTTCATTGGAAGGACTGACACTGAAGCTCCAATACTTTGGCCACCTGATATGAATGGCTGACTCATTTGAAAAGACTCTGATGCTGGGAAAGATAGAAGGCAGGAGGAGAAGGGGACAACAGAGGATGAGATGGTTGGATGGCATCACTGACTCGATGGACATGAACCTGAGAAGACTCTGGGAGATACTGAAGGACAGGAAAGCCTGGGGTGCTGTAGTCCATGGGGTCACAAAGAATCAGGCATGACTCAGCAACTGAACAACAAGTATGAAAACCTGTGGAATAAAAATCATCTATTGAGAACTAACTTGTTGTTGTTTTGTTGTTGTTTTCTAGTCACTAAGTTGTGCCCGACTCTTTTATGACCCCACAGACTGTAGGTCGCAGGCTCCTCTGTCCATGGAATTTCCCAGGCAAGAATACTGGAGTGGATTGAAATTTCCTTCTCCAGGGGATTTTCTCAACCCAGTAACTGAACCTACATCTCCTGCATTGGCAGGTGGATTCTTTACCACCCAAGGGGAGACTAGAAAATGGTTATTGAGATTTTATGCCTGGATCCTCTCTCAAACTAATAGGATCACCATGTCAGTGGCTTCTAAATATTTTGACCACAATGCTTATCCTTACAAAAGTATATATTACACATCATGACACAGGAACCCCTCTACACACATACTCTCTGAAATTAGTTTCATGAAACAATCTTTAATCTTTACTACTCGTGATACATTTTGATAATCTTCTATCCCATTCTACCTTGGTTTTTTGAAAACACTGCACACAATCCACTAAAATCAAATCAATTTCACAACACTCTAATGAAGCACAAACTGTAGTTTGGAAAACACTGCTATGCAGCCGTGAACTGAAACGTAAAGCTCGACGGAGTAAGTGTAAACCAAGAGATATAAACACCGCACGCTAGTCACTAAGCTAGACTTTTTCAAGATATTCTTAAAATATGTATTTATTAGCTAGATTTAGAATAGTTTTATCACAATGCTGATAGCCAGGTGAAATAAATTTCATTTAAACTGGTTTCAAATCTTATTATTTTCAATGAACAGCTATAGCTTTTTGGAGTGAGAATCTGCTGGGATGTTAAGACTGGGAATCTGGAAGTTACCGACGAGGTTCAGACCTGCCTGTCCCCCAGATCAGGGGTGGCAGCATGAGTACCAACCTCTCCAAACCTCCACTTCTTCATCTAAGAAATGGGGTCAGGGACCCCTAGTGATTGAGTCCATGCTTCCACTGCAGAGGGCATGGGTTTGATCCCTGGCAAGGGAACTAAGATCCCACAAGCCTGTGCAGAAGAAAAAAGAAAAAATGGGGTTAATAACAGCTTCTATCTTATAAGGTTGGTGAGAATATTAAATCATATAATTCATGTTAATAACAACAGTTTAATAACAATAATGGTTTTAATATTATTTAATAATTTATTGAATAATTTAATAATAACTGTTTAATATTATTCAAAGATGATATGCATTTTAATAAAAGTTTTAGCATCTTAAGAGAATGATAGAAATGGTAGTTAAGTAAAGCTTCTTCTATGTGTTTTACACAGATTACTGTGTACAAATTTACTACACACTGGGCATTGTCCTTCTCCCAATGGACAAACACTGAACATTTTAAAACTGAGCAAGGCCCTATGCTAAGGGCTGGAGTCACGGAAGCCTGATAACCTAGTGAGGACAATAGGAATGTAAACAGGCAAATCACATGCCAGGTACCGTACATAAGAGATGCTTTGGGAGAGGGTGTTCAGAGTTCAGAGAGGGGAGGACAGGGCAGGGTGAGCTCCAGAGTGGGGATCTGGCTGCGGATGGACAGAGGGTCAGAGGAAGCAGGAAGGAGGGTGGAGGGAACGCCAGACCTAAGGGAACACGGAGAGTGAGGACGAAGGGTGAACTGCGCCCCCGTGCGGCTGCGGGGCACTGAGCCATCAAAACGAGGTGAGAGGTAAGAGCCGGCTTGGGGACCAGACTGGGTACTCAAGTGGGTACAGTGCGTGACAAGCAACTTCATCTGCTCTGATGGGTTGCAGGCAGCAGCCGTGGGAAACCAGCTCAGGCTGGCGGCAGAAGGCAAGGCATTCCTAAAGCAACACCCCTGAGGGGGCAGAACATGCCCCACGGCCTCCATGACATCAAGACCGCAGCATCACCGGTGATCAGAGCGGGAAGGCAGGAAGTTTCTGCAGCGCTGCTTCAACGACTGGCTCAGGCTCCAGCACAAAGTCCCCCTCAGGGCTAGCTTCGTCTCTGGGAGTTTTCCAAACCATCCCTACTCCGGGAATGATTGTACTTTCCTTGTTCAGATTCTATTCATTCTTGGCTCACCACACAACCCTCTGATTGTGAATTCAGCCAGCCAGGTAATGTGATACGGAAGAAACTGCCTTGATAGAGTCCCGGGCACTCTGGCCACCGGACAGAGTATTTCCTGTAACACGGCCTCAGGGGCCTCCCATTCGTCCATCAGACTCATGTAAGGTCAGCCCGAAGTATCTATCAGCAAATGTCCGATCGCCTTCTGATGTCCTTGGAAGATGCTAGACCCAGCCAGACTGTGCTTTAGAGTCAGCTGGATCTCTACTTAAAATACTCCAAAAGGAGGTAGCTCAGGCAGCCCCCGGAGGGACCTCCACTTTCCTAGACAATCGTTCTCAATCCTGGCTGCATGTCAGAATCATCTGGAAGGCGAGAAAAAGATCCACACCTCGGGGGGCTACCTGCAGAGATGTTAAAACCTATCCACCGGGTAGAGGACATGAATCCTAATAACTCCTGCTCCTCACTCCCAAGTAGAGATGAAAAGGATATTGCAATGCATCGGAGTCAAGAGATTTCTACTTCATTTACGTTCAGGATATTCAATCATTTTATTCCCTTTGATCTCCCTTCGGCAGGCGCCACAGCTTTAAACTGGTACTAGTTTCAAACTCTTTTAACTCCTTATTGCTTTAGTACAGAGGTTGGCAAACTTTTTCTATAAAGGACCAGACAGTAAAAAGTTTAGCTTTGTGAGTTACACTGTCTCTGTCATAACGACTCAGCTCTGCAGTTGAGTGTGAAAGCAGCCATAAATGATACAGAAAGAGATGAGCAAGTCTTCGAGCCAATAAAACTTCATTTACAAAAGTAAGTGTGGATAGAATTTGATCAGTGCACTGCTTTAGATGTCTGAATAATTACCACCATTCTGACCTTGTGCTCGGTAATACAAAATTAGTAACAATGCCTGAAAATAAACACAAAAAACACACTTAGTCTCAGCATCTTATGCTTTGACTATCATCCTATTACCAATTACCAGAGACTCAAAACAGAGGGACTTGTTTATACTCAAACAAGATGAACCTACTCAGGTGACTTCCGCCCCCAGTACCTCTGACCACCCTCTAAGACGTACCTAAGAGAAACGGAAGCCTGATAACCTTTCTAAGAGAAACCACCCGCCTGGTCATTCACCTGCAGCTGCAAACCAGGACTGAGCAGACAGTACCACCAGCCTCCTCACAGGCAGAAAATGCCACAGATATGTACCCATTAAATACATGTTTGTTAGTTTTTTTGGGTAGGGGAAAAAACCCTCTCTGTTGTTTTTTTAAATACATTTATTCCCCACATAACTGATGAATGAGGTAGAAACCCACAACCCTCCGTCCAAAAGTGCTGGTTCAACGGCTTCTGTGAATCTAGGGTCCCTCCCCAGTCATCACCACCCACCTCTCATTGATCTCAAAATGCAGAATGTCACAGTCAGAGGGTGAGCCCATTTGCGAAGTGGATGAGGCGGAGCCCTGAAGAGCAGGGCTGAGAAGCAGCTCCCCACATGGCCGTGCTCCCCACATGGCCGTGCTGCCCACATGGCCGTGCTGCCCACATGGCCGTGCTCCCCACATGGCTGTGCTCCCCAACTCCATCCTGCCGAGTGTAGCCCCTACACCTGCCGTTCACAGGGTGTGCCGGAGAAGCCCTGTCTCCGACCCAGGCCACTCTGGCCTGTTGTCCACCCTGGCCTGTTGTCCACCCCCCGTCCGAGTCGCTGCCCCACACTATAAGGACAGGTGTGAGGCGGGCGGTCCCCAGGAAGGAGGGCGCAGAGCCAAGCCCTCAACCCCCCCAACACACAAGGCCAGCCCGTCACTCTCCGGGTCGGGTCACCAGCAGCGGTTAAGGACATAACACAGCCTGGACGAGCTCAGGTACCTCCTCCCGGGCTCAGGTGCCGGACTCCCGCCCACGGCTCCACCTCGGACTCACCTGGAAGTGTTCTCGAGTATTCCTTTGACCTCATCCATTTCTTCTTTCCCAAAGTAAACGACAGTGAGATGAACTCTCCCGTCCTGCTGGATGCACATCTCCCTGGAAAACAAAACACAGAAGCCTGGTCCTGGGTCCACAACGCCAGGCAAAGCCCAAACAAATACCTATTCTGTAAAGTGCGAAAGGGTCCCCCGGGAATGAGCCGCCAGGAAAGCAGAGCAGGGGACAGGACACTCTGGCTGGCTCGTCCCAGCATCCGTATTCCTATTTCTCTTACGAAGAAAACCATGGAATTTAAACATGTAGATCTGCAATGAAAACGCAAGATGCAAGAGGCTGCAGGCTCAACCTGCCTCGGGTCCGGCCTACTGGGGCCAGGATCCAACGTCCAGAACAGCGCTGGGGCCGTCCCTTTCTTGGCCACAAGAAGTCTACGAAGGACGGAAGACACAGAGACCATTGTACAGATGAGAATGCCGAAGTACAGCAAGGGTGAGACTGGACTCCTCGTCCTTGCTTCTTCTTGTGTGTGCAACACGGAATAGTCTTAGAGGCTAAACAAGCAAAGGTTAATAGACATTTACTCTTTTGGGGGCTCCAGAAACCCTGGGGACACCCAGCATCGTGGCGCTGAGGGGGCGACAGGCCAGAAGCACCACTGCTGGACGGCACCCTCCCCAGGCGGGTGGATTCCCCCCGCTCCCCACTGCCCTCTGTGTGGCTGAGAGTACGTGTTATGTGTCTGTGTGTCATTTCAGCAGATCTCTGAAAGCAGCTTAAAGACACATTTCTACTTTGCTGCTGTTCTGCTGCTAAGTTATGTCCGACTCTTTGCAACCCCATGAATTGCAGCACAGTATGCTTCCCTATCCTTCACTATCTCGAGGCATGTGCTCAAACTCATGTCCATCCTGTCGGTGATGCCATTCAACCATCTCATCCTCTGTCGTCCCCTTCTCCTTTTGCCCTCAATCTTTCCCAGCATCAGGGTCTTTTCCAATGAGTCAGTTCTTCCCATCAGGTGGCCGAAGTACTGGGGCTTCGGCTTCAGCATCAGTCCTTCCAGTATTCAGGACTGATTTCCTGTAGGACTCACTGGTTTGATCTCCTTGCAGTCCAAGGGACTCTCAAGAGTCTTCTCCAACACCACAGGTCAAAAGCATCAATTCTTCGGCCCTCACTCCTCCTTATACAATTCTACTGGCAGGATGATATTTTGGGAAATGCTGATACTTCGCGTGTCCTCCCGTTTCATTCCTTCATTTTTGTGTTGCAGCTTCCCTGAACCGCTAGACAACCACCCACGTCAGTCTCAGAGTCTCCAAGCTCTAACTGCAGAGGCCAATTTATCTAGTGATTTTTATCTTGACATCAAGGAAGAGGGACTACCTACCTGGGGTTGCTGGGAAGATCAGAGGAGACATGGGTCCTGCCCTCAAAAACTTACTTAAGAAATAAATGAGCTCAAATGAAATCATCAGAAAGCTCATGGCACTGATGAAAAAGTACACGGAATTCAGAAAGGATGACCATCCTGCGGGCTGGAATGGCTGGCACCTTGAGGGACGTGTAGCACTGCAGTGCAGAGAGGAGGAGGAGAGAATTCCAGAGGGAAGAAGTACCGGGCAAGATTCTACTGACCCGGGCAAGAGGCACAGGCTTCACTTGCTCAGATCCTTGTTTCTGCGAATTCTCTCTCGTCTCAGAGGAAGGAAGAGAAGATCTGACTGTGAAACCAGATTGAATTTGGTGCTCTGAGAAGCAGACAAGGGACCAGGAATGGGGCTGGGGTGCTGTTCGTGCTTCAAAACTGAGAGCTTCCCAGCCCCGCCCTTGCAGACCAAGCTACCACCCACAGGGGACAAACTTCTCTGTACATAAAAGGCTCCTTCTGCAAACCTGCCAGAGAATACTGCAACTCCTTTGGCTAGGGCAGAATAAAAGCACACACAGCATCAGGCGCCTGAAAAACTGTGCTTTAAAGTG
Organism: Okapia johnstoni; assembly: GCA_024291935.2. Lineage (NCBI taxonomy): Eukaryota > Metazoa > Chordata > Mammalia > Artiodactyla > Giraffidae > Okapia > Okapia johnstoni. The sequence goes on along the minus strand of CM044327.1, from coordinate 33,028,594 downwards.
TGCGCACTCGGGAAAAAAATCCATCCTGGATGGATCAGGAGAGGGTCACCCACTGAGCCTGAATAAAAAGCATCCTTGTTTTTTCTAGCAACATCTTTGTTGGCATTTTAAAATCCATCAAAGGACTTCCTGTTTTCAAGGAATAAAACAGAGACACATTGGACCTTTACTTCTCATTCACCAGCTCCAGCTTCCTGAAAAGGCAAAGCAGAGTTTATTCTGAGGGCCACCTCCAGGCCCCATCCACTCATTCATTACTCCTTCCTGCCTTCATTCAGCAAACAAGAAGTCTTAAAAATCGAGTAAGACGTTTCTGTCCTTGAGAAGGTCTCCATCTGATGGGAGATTGCATGATTAAAGCTATCTACACAGCAGCCAACACACGCTGCCTCCCAGGGAGAAACACCATCACCATCTGTCTGATAATTTTATAAACTTTCGTATTTTTCAAAGCAGGTCTCCCTGAACTGCATCCCCTGAAAGACGAGAGGACAGACACTGAGTCCCATTGTTGTGCGATGCACAGTTCTCACTGGAGTCAGATTGTAGAAGAATAACCCACGTGTGGCTCCATAGAGGGACCGTCCAGGTTTCCTGGGATTCTCCAGTTTAGCTCTGAAAGTCCACTGCCCAGTAAATGCCTCAGAGCAAACTGGGACAACTGGTCACCTGCCCAGGTCAGGGACTTGACAGGAAGGAATGCGAGCGGGAGACACGGCAGGTCAGAAAACGGCAGTGACAGGTCTAGTGAGGCAGGAGGGCGGCGGGATGCGGCTGACTTCTGATGGGCGATGGGGACTGGCACCGGGGTCAGGGCAGCATCCAGGCCGAGCCTAGACAGGCGAGTGGACGCCCCACAGGTGGAGAGGACTGGGGCAAGGGCTCTCCCGGCTGAGAAGCTGCGAATGCAAGGAAGTCACGTCACAGTTCTTGTCTCAGTCAGTCTGCTCTTCAGGTACATCGGGGATGAGAAGAAAACCTACCGAGGCTTTAACCATGTCCCGTGCAAATGAAAAAACATGAAACAGCCCATCAGGCTCCAGTGTCTCCCTGCGGTCAGCGAGGACTCCAGGGAGACACAGGGAACAGAGAGGGATGGGGGCCTGTCAGAGTCGGGCTTCAGAAAGCAACCTTCTCCGGCTCAGTGGGTCCTCTCCCCTCCCGCACCCCACGCTGAAGGACTCACAACTCCTGGATGCCACGATTTGAGGAGCTGAGGTGTGAGAGTCAATAGTGACCCTCGACCAAGCCACAGGGACCCGCTCTCCTGGGGGCCCATTTCAGGACTGCAAATGAGACCACTGACAACTGACGGTTTTCTTCTCTTGAACAGATGTTTCTACATAATCTGTGGCTCAAATGAAGTTAAAAACAGCCTCTATTAGGCCCCAGAGAGACCTTTATGGAAATAAGGCGAATGATGCAGATAACCGTTTCTCACACATGCGTACCAGAAACTTTCGGGGGACAGCATCGGAGTCTGATCAGAGAATTGCCCACCCAGGGAGAGGTAGGGAGTGAGGCTGGGTGGGGGACGGGGCTGGGTGAGCTACGCAAGCTTTCCTTCTGGGAACACAAAGAAGACAAAGGGCCTCTCGGATCAAGGCCCACGTGTGTGGCCTGGCACAGCGCATGCACGGCAGGGCTGGGCTGGTCCCCTGCCCACCCAGTACAGCCCACGCTGCAGCCCTATCTCCATCTCAGAGAGTCCACAGTCACTGGTTTCCGAAGACCCAGAAATGTCCAGAAACATCTTAACGGTGCTAAGTAGGAAGAGGATTTTTAAAAGTGCTGCAAAAATTAAAGTAAAAGGTGTCCCTGATACTATGTTTAAATGTCATAAATGCCTTGGGAGGGAAGAGAGAAGAGCTGGAGGAAGGGAAATGGCAGAACATTAGACAAAAATAAGCAGCAAAGTCTGAGAAGGCTCAGAGCAACACAGGGAAAGGTCCTCAGTCCAGCTGGAAGGTGTCAAAATAAAGGTCGAGCGAACACATGTACACCCACGGCTGATTCATGTGAAGGTGTGGCAAAAACCGCCACGATATTGTAAAGTAATTAGCCTCCAATTAAAATAAAAAAAGAATAAAAAAAAGAAATTGGAAAATATGATTAATGTGAATAAAGACAGATAACTGGAAAATTTTTAAAAAAAAATGAGAAAAATCTTTGAAAATCATAAAAAAAAATCATTTCCATAAAAATTCTTTTTGTTGTTGTTCCTGGAGAGGCTCAGAGACAAAGACCATCTACGATGTTGTTACAGTGAGGTTCCTCCTGCAACTGTAAACAAATTACACAACGGAACGACAGATGCACTTAAAACGGATAAGCCAAGGGAAACCGGGAAGCCGAAAAGCAAATGCAAGAGTCTCCAAAAAGGCAGAATGAGGTGATAAAAAGAAGGACGGGGAGGTCGGTTTCAGCCAACACATCGCTAGGCAAAGGGAACTGAATCTGAAGCGAGTTCTCCTGGGTGCACCCCCTCTAATCTGGGCCAGGCTGAAGACGTCCTGGGAGTGGAGGCACCTGGGGCCTTCATGGGAGGGGAGACGGCTCGTGGACTCTGTGAGGTTCCTCCAGGGACCAGCGCCCCCGGACAGCAAGGGAGGAGGCGCCTGCTGGAGTGAAGAGCCATCTCATCTCCATAGCAACAGTGAACTCCCAGAACACACAGGCCCTGGAGCAGCCCCAGTGCACCTGACCGGGGTGGTCCATACGTCTCCTCAGGGTACACGCCGGTGTCATTCCCACTCAGGGCGGGGACAGCCCTGGAGCTTCAGCCGCATCACTTCTTGTCAGTCCAGGAACATCCCCCATCTCCTGTTCATGGCCTCTTCAATAAAGGCCCTGAGGGTCTCGTGCTTCGAAGATTTTGTCTCACCCAACAAACAGCAGCTACTTTTTCATTAGACACTGAGGCTGAGGCAAAGGAGGCTTTCTATCTGAAAATCAAATTCCTCACATAAAGGAAAGGCTTGTGTGAAAGCAGATTAAAGACGAAAGCATTAAAAATCAGAGAGCAGCGAATACATTGAGAAAACCTATGAAATCCATAAGTTGGTCCGAGAAGCAGAGAAATCAGTAATAAAGCAGCAGAAGGGCTCAAAATGAGAACACCAAAAAAGTTCCCCGAAATGAAGAATCCACTAAAACAAATGAGAGAGCCAGTTCCTAGGCAGACTGATACGAAGGCCAGGGTCCCCAAGGAGGAGAAAGGGGTCTGGGGCTCTCGAAGTGGAGACAGGGGTCTGGACTTCTCAAAGAGAAGGAAAGGACAAACGTTTTTTTCCCTCTACATTCCTTAGTCTTAGTCACATAAAACATTTTTATCTTTAAGCCTGGAACTGATGATTACACAACTAACAACTGGGATTGGACTCTGTACTGATGTATCCTGCCTGAGGACAGTTTCTCCTTCCTGGGGGCCTTCTGGCTGATCCTGTTATCTTGAAATGTGGATTGGGGAGTGTCTAGTAAGATCTTTGCAACCTCCGGACATTGTTTTGATTCACTGTAATAACTAATTGGAGAGTATATAATTCCGTTGCTAACACTAGCAAGGGGGGCACTCTTTCTGCCCCTTTCTGATGTCTGTGTCAGAAGCTTTCTCTATCTCTTTTATGCTTCAATAAAACTTCATTACACAAAAGCTCTGAGTGATCAAGCCTCGTCTCTGGCCCCCAGTTGAATTCTTTTCTGGAGGCCAAGAATCCTGGCGTTTTTCATGGTTCAGCAACAACCTTTCACAAACAGGGAAAGTGAATTACAGGAGACAGAAAAACAAGACTCTGAGCTGAGACGCATCCTGGTTAAGTGACCAGAACTCATGGTGAAGGAAGGCTTTCTTCCACCAATTTCAGGAAAGACAAAGCAAAGCTGGCCTCACACTTCTCCACGGCATCGTCATATGCAGAAGAACCTCCACAACCTCCCAAGGAAAGGAAACGTGTCCAAGAGCTTTAGGCCCAGTCAAGGCACCCTTAAGCTGTGCAGATAACAAGCAGGCGTTCTGCTCACAAGCACTCAGGACCCTTCTTGAAGAGACATCTTGACCATGAAATCCAGGCACCCTAAACTTCAGGAGTGAAGGAGTCATTGTCGGAGCACTGCTGATGAAGGCCCCAAATCCACAGACACACAGGAGCCATGGTTATGACACAGAGTGTCAGGGCTGCGAGCCTCGTCGAGGTAAAAATAACAGACAGCTGAGATGTGGGGAGACGGGCCCCGGAGAGTGGGGAAACATAACCGTGCTCCTCTCCTTACCGGAATTTTTCGGTCGATCTAGTCTAACATTAATACATGGGGTAGAGATACATAATGATTTCAATCAGCTCAGTTTCGTAAAATATGTTTTACCTTCAGAGCCATCTCTAATTAGACCTCTAATTAGACAGAACAGAACAGAATCTCTCTCTCTTTAGATTTTTGGATGTGGTGGGTCTTCACTGCCGCCTGTAGGTTTTCTCCGGTGGCGGTGAGCGGGGGCTTCTCTAGTTCTGGGGCGTGGGCTTCTCATCGTGGGGGCCTCTCTTGTCGGGGAACATGGCCCCTGGGTGTGCAGGCCCCTGGGTGTGGTACACGGGCTTAGCTGCTCCATAGCGTTTGTTCCCAGACCAAGGATCGAACCCACGTCCCTTGCATTGGCAGGCAGATTCTTATCCACTGGACGACCAGGGATGTCCAAGGAACTAATATCTCTTATAGCACAGAAACATTTTCTCAATGATTTCTTCTGTCATAATGCAGATTCTTTTCTATAAGTTTAAGTAAGGAAGAATTTAATTCTTTCATTAAAAATAGAACATACAGCACGTCTCATGCTGAATGACATTTCAAATGTGTTATTTTTCTATCTGTAGACATGCAAAGAAAGGTGCCAAGAATGTTCAATTAATGTTTAAAATGCTTAATTTAGGGAAGCAGGGCAAACATAAGTTTTCAAATAACTTATTCCTGGTTGTGTTCTACCATGTAAACATCTCATTATAGCCATGTATCACTTTCACAAACATAAAAATCAGGTTTAAAATGATAAAAGTGAAAAAAAAAAAAAAACTTCCATTGAATTTTTAAACAAAGCATAAAAAATAGGGCAACGGTATAAAAATTTCCAGAACAATATAAAAATGTCTAAGACAGAGAGAATCCAAAAGAAGAAAAAAGATCACTCATGGTTCCACCTTCCATGACAGAACGGTTCAGAATCAGTAATAACAGTTTCCGCTCCTGGATGAAAGTGGCTTCACAGAGACCACACCAAACACTGAATAAACATCAGCTTGTGTTTTCTCCAAATACTCTCATGATCATTTAAATTACATTTAAATATTTAATTGACCAGAGTTCACTTTGGGTTTTGGTGCGAAGGCATAATGAAATTTTTTCTGCTGTTTGGTTAGCTGTCCTAAAGCCATATACTGAATGATCAATCCATTTCGTGCTGGCCAACTCAAAATGTCACCTTCACCAAGCTGTGACTCAAAATTAAATAGCCCCAGGTATCGGGGCTAAAGGAAATCAACACTGAATATTCATTGGAAGGACTGATACTGAAGCTGAAGCTCCAATACTTTGGCCACCTGTGAAGAGCCGACTCATTAGAAAAGACCCTGATGCTCAAAGGCAGGAGGAGAAGGAGATAACAGGATGAGATGATTGGATGGCATCATTGACTCAATGGACATGAGTCTGAGCAAACTCCTTGAGACAGTGAAGGACAGGGAAGCCTGGCGTGCTGCAGTCCATGGGGTCGCAGGACACGCCTAAGCGACCGAACAACAAGAACAAGAAGGTTCTGGGCTTCCCAAGTGGCGCTAGTGGTAGAGAATCTGCCTGCCAATGGAGGAAACGTAAGAGACCTGGGTTTGATCCCTGGGTCAGGAAGATCCCCTGGAGGAGGAAATGGCAACCCCCTCCAGTATTCTTGCCTGAAGAGTCCTATGGACAGAGGAGCCTGGCAGACTACAGTCCATGGGGTCACACAGAGTTGGACATGCCCGAGTGTCTGAGCACAGGTTTAAGTATCCCATCTCAGCCCAACTTCTCTGAGACCTCAACGCACTCCGAAGCCGCTGGACCATGGAGCAGAGTCTGTAGTCAGCTCTGCTCAAGCACCTCCATCAAGGAAGTCTTTCTCCTCCTGCTTTCCTGGTCTCTACTTCTATCTCTGTGACTACACTCCCTCTGCACGAAGCCAGGCTCCTCTCATCTCCCCCCAGTCTGGTCGAGAGCCTGGTGCACACAGAGGCCCCCCTGGTCCCCAAGGAACCCACTGCCCACGTGCAACAATGGGCAAGGGAACAGGCAAGAGAAAGGGCCCTTGAATTTTTGTTTCTAAAGCATTAACCAGAATTGCTTTTCATTTCGCCACCTCCACTTTGGAGACTCATTAAGGTACTAGTTTTCCTTTTTTCAATAGTATTTCCCTTCCAGTGTTACTCCTACTGTTAATTATTGGCCATCCTCATGACACCAAGGCAGTAACTAAACGGCTTTCCCAGGAGAATTCTGTGAGGAGGGCTCGACCAGCCCCCAAGCAGACAGCGCTCCAGGGTGAGCACCAGCTCCCCAGTCCAGTTCACTAGGGAGAGGCCTGCGTGCTGAAGCCAGCCTCAGGGCCCTGCAAGCTCCAGGCGGCTTCCTGGCCCACGGATTTCACTGTAAACTTGCCCTGGGAGTGGGCACACTGGCCTCGAGAGCAATGGCTGGCCCCCTACTGGGTCAGCCCCCCGCAGCATGGATGCTTCCGCCAGCTCACTGGGCCGGTCCAAAGAGAAGGCAGAGAGGGCCACAGCCGCACCCGGGGAGGCTGAAGGGAGCCGAGCTCCAGCCACTTCAGGGCTGGAGCCAGAGGGGCATCACTGACAGGCAAGGGGTGTGCCCTAGGGTGTTCTTCAGAGGAGGAAAGGGGAGGTCAGCCCAGCCAGCCCCTCGGGACAGCACGGCTGAAGGCAGCTCCTGAACCGGAGAAGACAGAGGGAGCGCAGAAACAAAGCCCTGGGCAGAAATCAGGGGGAGGCGACTTCAGGGCCAAACAACCGCCCGCTTTCTCTCCCTAGCTGCAGCCTGCCCTGGGGCACAGGCAGTGACCTGGTCCACACCGGGTACACACTGTGCACACGCCTGGTCCACACCTGGTACGGGCAGTTACCTGACACACACACAGTGCACACACAACCGGGTGTCAGGAGTGCCACCGAGGGATTCTGAACGAAGGGAAGTTCAGGCCAGAGGACCCCCAAAGACTCTTGGATTGTGACCTCAACATTTAGCTAGAAAAGGGTTTCTCTTTTAAGTTGGAGAAAATTTATTAAGGACTCATTTACAAAGCTTAGCCTTTTCCCTGGTGACTCAGATGGTAAAGAATCCACTTGCAATGCAACAGACCGAGGTTCGATCCCTGGGTCGGGAAGATCCCCCAGAGAAGGGCATGACATCTCACTCCAGTATTCTTGCCTGGAGAATCCCATGGACAGAGGAGTTGGGCGGGCTACAGTCCCTGGGGTCACAAGAGTCGGACACGACTGAGCGACTGACACTTTCACTTTACAAAGCTTAATGAGAGGATGTAGGGAGGACACAGGGATGAGAGCAGCACCCTCCTGGTGCCTGCAGAGCTGTTCGCATCTCTAGGCTTGGACATGCCAGTGGAGAAGGTTCTGGAATCTGGAATGAGACCATCTTGACGGGAGGGCCATCTTGACAGGAGCTGTCACCTCTGCTTGAGGGACACACTGAGACTCAGGTTACCAGACAGCAAGGGATCTTGGCACACAAGTGCTGGGCTTCCTGGGATCCAGCTCAGCGATGGGCTTTTCTTTACTCCCATCTCTGAAACTCGGCCAGGTTGTCGAGGAGGGATTACTCTTCAAATATGGTCACGACCCAGAAAGTGGAGAAATATCAACCACACCCTTATATTCAGCATTACTTGCCTTTAACAGGGCTTCCCTGATAGCTCAGTTGGTAAAGAATCTACCTGCCATGCAGGAGACCTGGGTTCAATCGCTGGGTCGGGAAGATCCACTGGAGAAGGGATAAGTTACCCACTCCAGGACCCATGGGCTTCCCTTGTGGCTCAGCTGGTAAAGAATTCGCCTGCCATGCAGGAGACCTGGGTTCCATCCCTGGGTTGGGAAGATCCCCTGGAGAAGGGAATAGCTACCCACTCCAGTATTCTGGCCTGGAGAATTCCATGCAGTCCCTGGGGTCGAAAAGAGTCGGACATGACCGAGCGACTTTAATGTGCATTTAATGATAAAAGAGGAAAAATAAGCTTGATCTTCCAAGATGTATCATTAGATATGTACAACTTTCTATCTTTAAGATAAGCTGGCCAAGCTAGCTGCTGACTGACCTCAAGCAGCGTGTGTTGCCCACAAGTGTGTAAGATTCGACACGGCACTTACAAGTCAGGAGCTTGAAGACACGTGTGAAAACTACCACCGCATCCGAACAAAAACCCGTTTAAGTCTTCTCAAGTATCTACAAAAATGAAGGCTGGGAAACTTCTCAGCATAATTCTACACGTAACCTCTGAAGAGACACAGGTTAAAATAAAAAGGACTCTGAGTGCATTCCGGCCACAGCTGGAAGCCAGGCTGCAGCCAGATGCACAGGTCCACAGCCTCGAGGGTGGAGGTCTTTGGGGGCCTGGGAGAGGGCCCAGGCCACTGTGAGGACAGCACAGCCCTGTGGCCCCCACCCTGAGCCACTGCAGTCAGAACAGAATCCCCCAGGTGTCCGGCCATCTCCGCAGATCCTGGTGAAAACCCAGCCCTCCTGACCCCCACTTCTGAAAGGAAATGTAGCCGCTTTCCAATTGCTCTGAGTGTGTGCGTGCTCAGTTGTGTCCGACTCTTTATGATGCCATGGACGGTAGCCCTCCAGGCTCCTCTATCCAGGCAATTTTCCAGGCAAGAATTACTGCAGTGGGTTGCCATTTCCTGCTCCCAGGGATCTTCCTGACCCAGGGATGGACCCCATGTCTTTTTCATCTCCTGTACTGGCAGGTGGATTCTTTACCACTGTGCCAGCAGGGCAACCCTCTAATTGCTCTGAAAATGAAGTCGCTCAGTCGTATCCGACTCTGTGACCCCATAGACTGTACCCTACCAGACTCCTCCGTCCATGGAATTTTTCAGGCAAGAATACTGGAGTGGGTTGCCATTTCCTTCTCCAGGGGATCTTCCTCATCCAGGGATCGAACCCAGGTCTCCCGCATTGCAGGCAGACGTTTTACCATCTGAGCCACCAGGGAAGACCTGTCTAATTGCTCCAGGGAAAGGCAAATACAACGATCAACTTTAAGGGAAGAAAACAGAGCCGAGCAGGGAGAGAAAGGGGCCCGTGTGCCGGGCGGGGAGAAGCAGGGGCCCGCGGGGGTGCCCCCAGCGAGTCACACACACCTGAAGTTCTGCATGAACTGCCGGAACTTGTCCACCCTTCTGGCCAGCGGCACGATGACGTTGACCAGTGTGCTGGCCATATTCAGCCGCTCCTTCTTCACCTTCATGATGGGGCCGAATGGCCGGAACAAGACCAGGCGTCTGAACTCGTGCTTGTGGTCCCCTCGGAACGTGAGCTCGTACAAGGTGCCTTTATCCCTTTCTGTGCGGTAGATCCCTGTGAACAGACAAAAGAGGAGAGCTCGAAGAACTCACTCAGCTGCCAAGGGGTGCGTACAGCCGGGAGCTAGCCCGAGACGTTTTTATTTAAAATTCAGACCAAATCTCCACATTGAATAATTATTAGAAAACTCAAAATTCTTCCACTCAAATCTCCAAAGAAATGAAAATACCATCAATTTAAAAATCACAGTTAATGAAGACTCTAGAAAAACCATGACAAAAAAATGTGCAATGTTGGATAGAAAACTGTATTTATTCAGGGGTCTTAAAAAAAGGACGGTGAAGAAATATGCCAAATAAGATCAGCTGTGACGTTAGCTGGGGTTATGGTTTTTCTTTTCTGCTATTTATCTACATTTTCTGCCATATGATTAAACACTTTAACATTATACTTACTAAGAAGTGTGTTAAAATTATCTCTTAGAAACAACAGCCATTTCAGAAGAAGTGACCATGATGATTTATGCGGGGCATTGGGGCCATCACGTGGGTCACATGGCCCCACGGAAGCTTCTGGAAGCACTGAAGTAGATGAAGCCTGCAGGAGCAGCTCAGGGGCAGGCACACATCTTATGTAACTTCACCTGCAGAAGCAGCACAGCCAGCGTGGCAGGGCCAGCCTACTGGGGCCACAATGGGCCCCCCGAGGATCGCTGTCACTGAAACTCCACCATATCCCTCGCTAGGGTGACCACAGGCCCCAGCATCTCTGCTCAACCGTGGGGTGAGGCTCCTGGGCCAGACCACACAAAACGTCCCCACTTTGTGAGTCAACCTTTCATCCCCTGGTGCCTCAATTCCACACCTTCTCAGGGTCTCTGGGCTCGTGGGTGTTTTCCTACCATCAGAAAAAATACATCAAATCCAATGAATCACCAGACAGGCTTCCTCCTCTTCTCTGCAGTTTGCTGGGATTTCTCCTCCTCATCCTTCCTTCCCCCGTGTGCTGTGCTGTGCTTAGTCACTCAGGCGTGTCTGACTCTTTACGACCCCACAGACTGTAGCCCGCCAGGCTCCTCTGTCCATGGGATTCTCCCGGCCAGAACATTGGAGTGGGTTGTCATGCCCTCCTCCAGAGGAGTCTTCCCAACCCAGGACTGAACCCAGGTCTCCTGCATTGCAGGTGGATTCTTTACCGTCTGACGCACCAGGGAAGCCCAAGAATACTGGAGTGGGTAGCCGATCCCTTTCCCAGGGGAACTTCCCGATCCAGGAATCGAACCAGGGTCTCTTGCATTGCAGGTGGATTCTTGACCAGCTAAGCCACCAGGGAAGCCCTTCCCCTCTCATTCCTCCCTCCGAGTCCCTCCTTGGCAGGGACTCACCCCTGGGTATCTACAAGGGGACAGTGGGGAATGGAGGCATCCGCTGGGGTCACCAGTCTCCAGGCCGCTCGCCACCCCTCCTCCTTTTGTCCTCACCCCCACTTTTGTGGGGACTGCAGGTCTGCTGCACAGCGTCTCTGTTCTTTGCCTTCCAGGAGCTGCTCGCCCCACAGTCTCGGTGGGGTGGCCTCTCTCATCTCCCTCTAGAGCCACAGAGAGGAGCCTGGGGCCGTGATTCGTCCAGGAGATTCCCACCAGAGGGCACGGGGACTCACGGACCTGAGTGCAGGCGGTGAGAATGGACGGGGCAGGGCCCTCCTGAAGCCCCCGGGGCTCCTGGTGCAGGTGGGGGAGGCCGAGAGAAGGTCTGCAGAGCTCCCACTGGGACAGAATGCAGCCTCCCTGCAGGGACTACTCATGGGAGAAGGGAGGCACCGCTCAGGAGGCTCGAAGGAGGTCTCTGAAAATGCGAAGCGGTTCCCTGCAAAGCCTGTTCACGCTCTCAGGCAACTGGTCCGCAGGCTCCTCCTTCTGCCTCCGCTGCCTGGAGCAGTGGGAAGCCAAGCTCCCAAGGCCCGGAGGAGGTGGGACTGAGTCAGGAAGGAGTCGGCGGGCTAACTGCACCTCCACTGGATGGAGACAGACCTGTGACCCAGCAAGCCACCCCTGGGCAAGGCTGCTACAGAACTGAACCTGCAGATAACAAGCTTTCTCAAAACAGAGTCATCTTTCTCCGCACGGGGGTCACAATCATTAACTTTTAAAAATCTAAATCCACAGAAGGTACTGGTACATGCTTGTTTCAAGAGGTAGGCATCTATTTATAAAGAACCAGAGAATGCAGCATTTCTTATCATTAATGATTCCTACAACCATGCCTTTGCACAGCGGCGCCAGCATCTCCGGGGGACAGGCGGGGCCCGTGGTCCTGGTTCCCGGAAGCACCCCCCACCCCACCGCCACCCCAGGCCCTCAGTGCCCCAGGCCGCGCTCACCCACAACTCCATCTGTGCTCCTGGCACCACCCACATCTGCCTTGAAACAGCTACAACGTCCACTCTTTAGCCTATTTCCCCATACTCTAGTTATATTCATTCTGTCTTATAAATCCGGTTTTGGATCCCCTAATCCCATCTATTTTAAGTAATCACTTAAAACTCTCTTGCAGCCTGTGTCCACCAAATCCCAGCCCTGGGTCTACCACACCCCCCAGAGGCACTCCCCAACCCCCACCCCCTAGTCCTCATGACAGAAAGTCAGCACCTAACGAGCATCCCCACCCCACCCGGTGCCTCCTGGAAAAGCCTTCAGTGGTGGAAACTCCAAAGATCCTCTCTCAGAGAGAAAGGAGCTGAAGCTCTCTGGGGCAGGACCAGGTTTTCAGCCAACGAGCTGCGTGCACAGCGGCAAAAGCAAAGCAACTCGGCCGCTCGCTAATCATATTTTATAGGACGGTACCATTCTTTTCCACTCTGCAAAATTACAGATCAAAATAAGGACCGGAGCTGGCTGAGAGCTTAGTCTAGCACCTTTTCCCTCTCTCCACCCACAGGAGCTGAGCTGACTTGAGTTTGGTGTTTCTGTTCCCAGGGCAGGCAGACTTGTGTTCATCCTCTCGTCCTTCCGGGGGGGCCCAGGCCCCAGGACCACTGACGAGGTGGGAACACCTCCAGGAGTCCAGGGTGCAGGCCCCAGGTCTGCGGCACACACGTCTGCTCCTTCAGTGAGTGAGGAGCTCACCAGATGGCTGTGTAACCCCGACCTGTCTTCCACTTGGGACCTCAGAAGTCACGACGCCAAATGTCCCTGGCCCACCACACGCCAGCCCCCTCCCCCATGCCCTCACTAGTCTGAGTGGGCATGGCGGCAGCCAGCACCTCACTGCTGAGCCCAAAAACGTCTCCACTTTCATCCCTGCCCTTCCGACCTTGCTGCATGGAGCCCAGACCCCCCAGCTGGATCCCTCCGGGCCTCTGACACCCCTGCCCCACGTCCAGGTCCACGCTGCACGTACCCTGGGCCCTTAGCTTCCCAGAGCACCACCCTGCTTCTGCTCTGCCCTCACTAAGAAGGCCCCCGGCTTCCCACGGCCCAAAGTCCCAGGACACAGCCAGACTTCCAAACCCTCCCTCTAAGTGAAAGTTGATCAGCTGTATCCGATTCTTTGTGACCCCACGGTCTACACAGTCCATGGAATTCTCCAGGCCAGAAGACTGGAGTGGGCAGCCTTTCCCTTCTCCAGGAGATTTTTCCAACCTAGGGATCAAACCCAGGTCTCCCACATTGCAGGTGGATTCTTTATCAGCTGAGCCACTAGGGAAGCCCAAGAATACTGGAGTGGGTAGCCTATCCCTTCTCCAGAGAATCTTCCTGACCCAGGAATCTAACTGGGGTCTCCTGCATTGCAAACGGATTCTTTACCAACTGAGCTACCAGGGAAGCCCCAAACCCTCCCTCACCCGCCCCAAACTCCTGTCCTAATGACTTGAGGGTAGGTCCTGCCCCACCTCATGTGAAATCGGATTTATATCGAGCACATACAACTTCTTTTCCTCCTGGAGAAACTGATGGGAATGTGAAGTGGAGCAGCTGTGGAGAAGAGCCTGGCAGTTGCCCTCAGAGGTTAAACACAGAATTATAATATGATCCAGCAATTCCACTTCTGGGTATGTACCCAAAGGAACTGAGAACAGAGACCTGAGCAGGTCCTGGAACACTTGCAGCAGCCAAAAACGGAAACAACTCAAATCTCCACAAACAGATGAATGGATGGACAAAGTGTGGTCCATACACACAAGGCAATATTACTCAGCCTTATAAAGGAATAACATTCAGAGACATGCTGCAACATGGAGGAACCTGAAAACGTGCTAAGTGAAGTAAGTCAGCCAGAAAAGGACAACTGCTGTATGATTCCACCCGCATGCTGTCTCTAGAGGAGCCCCAGGAGACAGGAAGCAGGCTGGTGGGCACCAGGGGCTGGGGCAGGGGGAGGGGAGTCAGTGTTTACTGGGCACGGAGTTTCAGTCTGATGCAATGAGGAAGCTCTAGCAATGGGAGGTGATGACAGTTGCCCACAATGTGAGTGTACTCAATGCCAATGAACAGTACACCTAAAAACGGTCCAAATAGGGAACTCCACTGGCCATCCAGTGGTTAGGACTCTACGCTCACTGCCGAGGGCCTGGGTTCGATTCCTGGTCGGGGAACTAAGACCCCATAAGCGATGCAATGCAGCAAAAAAAAAAAAAAAAAAAAAAGGTTACAATTGAAGGCAGGAGGAGAAGGGGATGACAGAGGACGAGATGGCTGGATGGCATCACCGACTCAATGGACATGCGTTTGAGCAAACTCGGGGAGATGGTGAAGGACAGAGGAGCCTGACGTGCTGCAGTCCGTGGGGTCGCAAAGAGTCGGACACGACTGAGCAGCTGAACAACAAAACCGCTGTCCCGTGAAAAGGCCAGGCACTTTCTCAAGACACAGGTCCCCACCGCCACCCCCACCTCACCCCTCACCCTTCGAAACTGGACCTTCCTCCCCTGGGAAGATTCTGAGACTCTCTCAACCCAAAGTCCTCTCTCTCGCGTGCGCTCCTCCAGACATGAGGGCCTGAGAGCTTGAGCCCCTCTGTGTGGAGCTGTTCTCCTGACACATGATACGCGTGCCCCGGGGATGGTCCAGTCCACCGTCTCCTCTTACAGACGAGCGGACAGAGACCCAGGGCAGCTGTCTCCTCCCTCGAGGCCCCCTCCAGACCCAGCGCTGAGCCCTCAGAGCAGGGGAAGAAACAGGGGCAGGAACACCGGAGATCAGAGGAACAACATCGTGTCTGCAGTGAAAACCACGGCCGGCAGCTCCTACACCCTCGATAATCCTTACTTCCCCTCCACCCGCCCCAGAGATTTAACCCTTTCTTTTGCCCACAACTGTAACAGCTGTTAAATAACAATTACCTGAATTCAGAGCCTACCACACATTACAAGTAGTAAATTTTGAAGGAGGAGATTTTCAGGAAAAGGAAAAAAAAATTTTTCAAGACCTCTCTGGTACTCCAGTGGTTAAGAATCCTTCTGCCAACGCAGGAGACATGGGTTCAATCCCTGGTCTGGGAAGATCCCACATGCTGCAGAGCAACTAAACCCGTGAGCCACAACTACTGAAGGCTGCACGCCCGTGCTCAACAAAAGAAGCCACTGCACTGAGAAGCCCTCACACTGCAATTCGAGAATGGCCCCTGCTTGCTGCAATTAGAGAATGCCAGCGCTCAGCAACAAAGACCCAGCACAGACATAAATTAATAAACAGGCTTCCCTTGCGGCTCAGTGGTAAAGAATCCACCTGCCAATGCAGGAGACATGGGTTCGACCCGTGGGTCAGGAAGATCCCCTGGAGAAGGAAATGGGCAACCCACTCCAGTGTTCTCACCTGGGAAATCCCAGGGACAGGGGCATCTGGCGGGCTACAGCCCAGGGGGTCACAAAAGAGTTGGATACAACTTAGCAACTCAACAACAACAAAATAAATAGATAAAAATTTAAAAATACATATTTCCAGAAAAAAAAAGAGTATATGTGGAAAGAAAATGTATAACAGGCGGAAATGCTGACAGTGAATAATGACAGGTCACCTGACAGCTGGGGGGGAGGGGACAGTCATACGCTGTTATTATTTTTTAATTTATCGGAAATGTCTGGGATCATCTAATACAAAGGAGAAAAAAAACCCTCTACCCTGTAACCTGCCTGTGAACACACCCCTATAGGAGCATATCCTCCTTAGTCTGTTCAGAAGGAGAGGCTGACGCTCCTGCGTAGGATTTTCCTCCACAACATAACTGTTGACTCTTGTGGTTCTGCCGTTATCCCGAGAAGTCCACTTAGGTGGGACGTCTCACGCCCGGGGACACGGGACCACAAGACATCGCCACAGTGCCCTCTGCCATCAGCTCTATTTTCTAAGGGGAAGCAGCAGATGCTTAATATTTGTGAAAGACCGCCGCAAGTCCCCAAATGCTCAGGTACCTACAGTGTCAAGAATTCTCCCCATAAAAACAGCAAAAAGGCTTCCCGGCTTGCCTCCCATGCCAGGTTACAGGGGCCCCTGCAGACACTTCTTTTCTCCTGCATCCCACCACACCAGCTCACAGCCGGGTCCGGATACGTCCTGACTCAGGTTCATCACCATTAACTTTCACTAAACATTTCTCCTTTGATGATACACGGCTGCACTGATGTCCTTGCTGAAATAATTCACAGATCATCTTTTTACTCCTATTCACTGCATTTGTTCATGCCATACATCCGTGCCAACAGACTCAACACTTGGTTCTTAATCTATCAGGAATTTCTGAAAACCTCACTTACTGAGGGCTCCTCCCGACTTCATCACCAGTACTAACAGTTGACTTTCTTTTCAAAGCCATATTTTCCCCACAAAACTACATATCAGCTTCATGAAGGTGACTGGGTATCTGATATTAAAGTGGGAAGCAAAGGCACGTTAGGGCTTTCCAAGTGGTGCTAGCGGTCAAGAACCCACCTGCCAATGCAGGAGACACAAGAGATGCGGGTTCAATCCCTGGGTAGGGAAGATCCCCTGGAGGAGGGCATGGCAGCCCACTCCAGTGTTCTTGGCTGGAGAATCCCATGGACAGAAGAGCCTGGAGGGCTACAGTCCATGGGGTCGCAGAGTCCGACATGACTTAGTGACTTAGCACGCATGCGCGCACTCACTCACACACACACACACACACACACAAACACACACACAGGCACGTTATGATCCCAGTGCAGCAGGGCGCCGGGCTCCTCACCAGGTGCCCTGCAAGCCACATGCTATTCACAGTCACCTGACATGGTTATTTTTATCCTTACTGTATTTCCCTACAACTATCATTCACCACGGATTGTGTTCTCCATCAGAGATATGAAGAGAATTCACATTCTAGAGAGGAAGGCAGACAAGTGCACCAGACAGTCACACACAGCATGCTAAGTACCTAACAGTTCCCCACGGTGCAGGGAGCAGAAAGGAGGGACTGTCCACCTGCTGAGGGTGTGGACAGGCTGACAGACGACATTTCGGCAGGACTGGAGACCGAGTGGGCATGTGCAAAATCAGAACATTCCACAGAAAGATGGCAGCGAAGGACGTGCACTCATCTCCTCCAGCTAGAGCACCAACATCACAGCTAGCTGTGGAACAACCACTGACAGGAAGACGCTTGAACCCATCAAAAAAAGACACCCCACGTCCAAAGACAGGAGAAGCTGCAACAAGATGGTACGGGGCGCGGGGGAGGGGGTGCAGTCACGGTATAATCAAACCCCACACCTGCCGCTGGCTGACCCACAAACTGAAGAACAGTAATACCAAAGAAGCTCTCCCACTGTTGTGAAGAGAACACTATTGTGTTGCTGAGCCCCACATCAGGCTTCCCAGCATGGGGATTAGGCAAAGGGACTAGGAATCCCCACGGAACCTGACTTTGAAGGCCAAGGTGACTGGACTGCAGAACTTCTACAAGACTGGGGGAAACAGAGAATTCACTCTTGGAAGGCACAAGCAAAATCTTGCATGCCCCAGGACCCAGGGTAGAGGAGCAGTGACCCCACAGGAGATGGAACCAGACTTACCTGCTAGTGCTGGAGGGTCTCCTGTAGGGGCATGGGTGGGCAGTGGCTTGCCAAGGGGACAGAGCGCTGGCAGCAGCGGTCCTGGGAGGTGGCCTTTGGTGTGAGTCCTCTTGGAGGTCACCATTTACCTTACCAGAGAGCCTGGAGACTCCAGGGCTGGGTCCCCTCAGGCCAAACAACTAACAGGGAGAGGGCACAACCTTATCCATCGGCAACCGGAGTCAAGTTTTACTCAGCATGGCCCTGCCCACCAGAGCAAGACCCAGTTTCCCCAGCACCAGTCCTCCCATCAGGAAGCTTACACAGGCCTCGAGGGCTCCACCAGAGGGCAGACAGAAGACGCAAGAACTACGAGCCCACAGCTGCCAGAACGAAAACCACATCCCTGCAAGTTAATCATAATGCAAAGGCAGAGGGTTATGTCCCAGATAAAGAGGCAAGACAAAACCCCAGGAAAACAACTAAATGAAGTGGAGATAGACAAACTTCCAGGAAAAGAGTTCAGAATAACATTAATGAAGATGATCCAGGGTCTCAGCGAAAAAATAGAGAAGATGCGAGAAATGTTTGCCAAAGACCTAGAAGAACTAAAGAACAAACAAACAGAGATGAAGAACACACTGGAAGGAATCAATAGCAGATAACTGAGGCAGAAGAATGGATAAGTGACCTGGAGGATACAATGGTGGAAATCACTGCTGCAAAACAGAATACAGAGAAGAGAATGAAAAGAAATGAAGACAGCCTAAGAGCCCTCTGAGACAATAGTAAACACACGGACATTCACATTATAGGGGTCCCAGAAGGAGAAAAAAGAGAGGACCTGAGAAAATATTTGAAGAGATAATAGCTGAAAACGTCCCTAACATGGGAAAGGAAGCATTCAACCAAGTCCAGGAAGCACAGAGAGTCCCAGGTAGGATAAACCCAAGGAGTAACACACCAAGACACACAGTAATCAAAATGATGAAAATTAAAGACAAAGACTAAATATTAAAAGGAACAAGGGGAAAATGACAAATAACATGCAAGGGAACTCCCATTGGGCGATCAGCTGACTTCTCCACAGAATCTCTACAAGCCAAAAGGGAATGGCATGACTTATTTAAAGTGATGAAAGGGAGGAAATTACAAGCAAGAATACTCTACCCAGCAAAACTCTGGTTCAGATTTGATGGAGAAATCAAAAGCTTTCCAGACCAGCAAACATTAAGAGAATTCAGCACCACCAAACCAGCTTCGCAACAAATGCTAAAGGAACTTCTTTAGGCAGGAAACACAAGAGAATGAAAACACCTACAAAAATGAGACCCAAAACAATTAAAAAAATGCAAATAGGATCATACATATTGATAATTACCTTAAATGTAAATGGATTAAATGCACCAACCAAATACACACACGAGGCTAGGTGGATGAAACATGCATATGTATACACTTCCACTAACCGCATCACTCTCCTTAACCCCCCAAATCGTATGAAATTATTTCATATTGTTAGATTAATCATGTTTCCATTGGGACTTGCTATTTTGTCACACTATTTTTTGTCTCGCTATTGATTGTTAAAACTGATAAACATCTTTTATACTATTTTGACTATGTAACAATTATTCGTTTTAATACCATTGCATAATGATTGGTCGACAGAAAATAAGAGAATTCTGTATACTAAACTACTATTTTTAATAGAAAAAACTGGAATCACTTTTCAAAACCCACATGCACATTAGAATTATCTTGGAATTTTTTGAAAAATACCAATGCCTAGGTATTGTTTTTTTCTCCAAAGCTCCAGATGTGATTCTAGACGGTAACCATGTTTAAAAACAACTGGACCATCTGATGCCCTTAAACTTTTATCTGGTTTCACTTTTTCTATTTCATAATCAGTGTTCCCATTTTATTTAGCTTATGTTTTCTAATATCAAGTGTAGCAGAAAAGCTTTTGTGTGTGTGTGTGTGTATATATATACTTACATATATAAAAATATATATGTATATAAAAGAAAACATGAATTTTTGCTGAGCTAAAAGTCCATGACATTTTGGTTCCAACTCCTTGACTAAGTATGAAAAGAATGCTAGATTTCTAATTTATATTTACTCAGAACTTTGATACAGTTTCATTTATTCTGGCATTTAGTATTACTGCTAAAAGTCTAGAAAGCTTACTATTTTACTGATTTAAAAAAAAAAAACTTGAATGAGGCTTGAAACTTCTAATCCAATTCTGAGAATACAAAGAAATACTATGCTGCAAAAAAAAAAAAAAAAATAGGAAATTTAACACATGATACAGTATTATTAACTAAAGCACAGACTCTGTTCAATTTTCTTATACGCATGTCCATTATTTGTTTTCATATCTTATTCAAGACTCTACATTGTATTTAGTTGCACTGAGCAGCTTCAGCTACATGCAATAAATTCTTATAAATTCTCTTTCATTTTTATGTTACAAATATTTCCTAATTTTCCTTGTTATGGACTCTTCGATACACCTATCACTTAAAAGTAGACAATTTCCAAATACATGGGATTTATAAAGTATCTTTGATATTAATCTCTCGTTTTGATATTAATTTCTCATTTAAATTCTCTGCAATCACCCTCTGTGTTTCTTTAGTCTTCTAACTTTATTGAGGCTTTCAAAGGCTAAGTCAAAGATCTCTCTTGGTAAATGTCATATTGCACTTGAAAATATGTGGGTTATTCTCAAATATCTTTTGCTATTGATTTCTAACATAATTCCACAGTGGCAAGAGAACAGACTCCGTATGATTTCAATACCTTGAGATCATGAAATTTTTGCACCTTGTTTTATGTCCCTGGATATATTCCCGTGTCTCCTGGTTTGTAGTCTACGGCAACTTAAGCAGAATTTGTATCCTGCTGTTGTGTGAAAATTGTATACATCTTAATTATGTTGAATTGATTCATAGTGATTCTCAGGCCTACTATTATCTTTCTACTTCTCTATTAATTCTATTAATTTTTGAGTTTGATATTGAAACCCCAACTAAAAATCTACTCTAAAAATCATAAGATGCAATGAAACTATATGTAACGTTGTACTGTATTTTCCAAATGTTCTGTGAATTTTATCATACTTTTGTAATTTAAAAAAGAAAAAAACTCACGTTTGAAGATTGAGGTAACACAGACTGATTTCCTGACGCCAATTTCCTCATCTTTAAGAAATGTGGGCACGCTCAGCCACTCGGTTGCGTCTGACTCTTTGCGACCCTTTGGACTATAGCTCACCAGACTCCTCTGTCTGTGGGATTTTTCAGGCAAGAATATTGGAGCAAGCTGCCATTTTCCTCCTCCAGGGATCTTCCTGATCCAGGAATTGAACCCACATCTCCCATGTCTCCTGCACCGAGGGCGGATTCTTTACCCACTGAGCCATTAGGGAGGTCTTTTAAAAAATAGGATCAATAATAGCACCTATTTCTTTGTCGGGCTGCTGTGAAAAATAAATAAATTAACACACGCCAATATGCCTGGTACCCAGGAAGCACTCGGTGACGCCAGCAACAGTAATTACGACAACAATATAATCCCTCTTACTCCTATGACATCATTACTCATTACTGTGGCATCATCCCACTTTGCTCCGTTAGTCTCTGCATCACTGCTCTTGGTCACAGGGGTCAGGGCTCTGGGCAAGCCCTCCTCTTGCTGCGCTATATACACTGACGTCAAATATGCTTGTAAACTGGATCCAATCACTCATGTTTTAAAGTCACTGTGGACCCAGAGACCAGGATTCTTTTTAATTTTTTTTTTAACTGAAGTAAGTTATTTACAATGTTGTGTTAATTTCAGGTATGCAGCAAAGTGATTCCATTTTATATATGCATGTATTTTATATATTACTACATATATATATATATATATATATATATATATATATATTTCAGATTCTTTTCCCTTATAGGTTATTACAAAATGCTGGGTATAGTTCCTTATGCTATACGGTAGGTCCTTGTTGGTTATCTACTTTATACATAGTAGTGTGTATGTATTAATTTCCAACTCCTGATTTATCCCTTCCCCCTCCTTTCCCCTTTGGTAACTGTAAGTTCATTTTCTATGTCTGTGGGTCCATTTCTCTTTTCTATATAAGTTCTTCTGCATCATTTTTTTTTAGATTCCATATATAAGTGATATCATATGATATCTGTCTGTCTTTGTCTAGCTCACTTCATTTAGTATGATCATCTCTAGGTCCAACCATGTTGCTGCAAATGGCCTTATTTCACTCTTTTTTATGGCCGAGTAATATTCCACTGTATATATGTACCTCATCCTCTTCATCCATTCCTCTGTTGATGGACATTTAGGCTGTTTCCATGTCCTGGCTGTTGTAAACGGTGCTGCTATGAACACAGGGGTGGATGTATCTTTCCGAATTATGGTTTTCTCCAGATACACGCCTAGGAGTGGGATTGTTGGATCATATGATAGTCCTCTTTTTAGCTTTTAAGGAAATTACCTATTGCCCTCCATAGTGGCTGCACCAACTTACATTCCCAACAACAGTACAGGAGGGTTCCATTTTAGCCACACCCTCTCCAGCATTTATTTGTAGACGTTTTGATCATGGCCATTCTAACCGGTGTGAGGTGATACCTCAATGTAGTTTTGATTTGCATTTCTCCAGCAATCATCAATGCTGAGCATCTTTTCATGTGTCTTTTGGGCATCATATAAGATATTCTGCTAAAAAGTCTGGTGATACATAAATTAACATATATAATTATTTGAGTCAAGATAATTTTTTAGCAATATTTCAATAGGATTTTTTTTTTAGCTATTGCTTGGGAAAAAAAACCATTTCTAATATCAACTGGAATTTTCAAATAACTAACCTGTATTTATTGGATACTATGACCGTTTATCTGACTACACCCCCCACAGGGTTAGCACAACCCTGTGCCATGACACACCTACAACGCCAATCACCATTAACACAATTACAACAGCCTCCTTCCCGCTACAGACATGCCCAGGCCCCCCGCTGTTCTTACAGCCACTGTGCTTGGCGGCACCTAAGCCAGGGACCCCCTTCCTAAACCCTAGCTTCACCACTCACTTTGTAGCACCTTAAGCTATTTCATGACACTGAGTTCTTACTTCCTGGTCTTAAAAATCGAATCACAATGTACAAAGCATCCACATCAACTGCTTTGTGCTTCAAGGCAAGTCTGAAGTTGGACTTCTATATGCATTTATTTTATTCGGCTAACTCCTCTGATTAGTCCATGGCAAGAATTCATTTTAACTTCACAGAGAGGCTATAACATTGAACCACTGGACATCTAGGGAAATATGTACATTTATGTGGGGCTTCCTCATGACAGATAAACCACAGCGAGCTGAAGAGTTAAAAAATCAAGAGGGCCGGCACACAAGTCATCGTTCTCTACCAAAACAGAGATTGATTGGCATGTATTTGTTTTTGCTGGTAGAAACTGGGAAACAGGTTCCTGGGCACTCCCAGCAGACCTATTAACTTGTGGAACTACTAGTTTACCTGAAACTGGTACGAACGTGAGACAGTAAAATCAGAACTACCTTGGGGTCGATGGAGCTCTGCTGGGAGGGGGCCGTGTTCAGGGACCCCAGGAAAGTGCTTGGCCTGTGACCCCTGCTACTTTCAGGGTCACAGAAAGAGACAGGAACTGGGACCACAGCAGCTTAGAAAAGCAACACGGAAAGCACTCCCCAGACCCCAATGCTCTTGCTTTTCCTTCGAACCTCTTCTTCATTACGCGATAAAGTTTGGAGCTATGGCCCAAACTTTGGCAGCATTTTAAATGAAATCTGAATAATGAATCATTTCTGGCACACACTCCAGGGCCACAGGCGCAGAAGGCTAGTGAGTGATGGGTTATGCTTCTGAGAGCCATCAATCCCGCAGCTCCTTCTCCCCATGGCCCCCTAATATGCACCTTCCATCACGGTTACAGACTGGAACCGTGAAGATGAATAACACCAGGGGCTGCCTGGAGCACATGTGGTCAGGGGTGCGGCGAGAAGCCCCTGGCTGTGCCAGGAGGTGTGGGGACACGGCCTGAGAGGCAAGCTCCCAGGGTACGTGGAGGAGGGAGGAAGCGTCCATGCAGAAAACTGGATGGTCCTGAGGCCGGGAGGGGGCTAGGCAGCTCGTGGGTCTCCCATGCCTGGGACTCTCACCAAGGGTGGGCTAGTTGCCACCACACAGGGAGCTGGTTTTATTTGGATCGTGGTTTGTAGATTTTCTTTTATTTTTTGGATAATCTCAAGAGCTAAAGTATAACAGTTTTAAACTTTAAAAAAAAAGTATGTTCTCATCACCATCATGTTTTGAAGGAAAACCCGCTGAGATCAGCTTTTGGGGGGAAGAATTCATCCTGAGACACACTTTCCTCCCAATCCTTAGAAACAGACATGGACGTGCCTCGGCTTGATCACAGTAAGGAAGGAAGTGAAAGCACTTCTCCTCTGAGATGAGGAGCACACGAAGAGACAAGTTAGCGCTGATTGTCGGGGCTGTGAGGCCTGT
Organism: Okapia johnstoni; assembly: GCA_024291935.2. NCBI lineage: Eukaryota > Metazoa > Chordata > Mammalia > Artiodactyla > Giraffidae > Okapia > Okapia johnstoni. Next base: position 33,004,440 of record CM044327.1, on the reverse strand, counting down.
CACCTGCAGGAACATCCCGTCCAACAGAACAACCTGCTCAGGACGCTGGGTTATGGGTCAGTCACTCCACGAGGTGGCACATTCTAAAGGACACCTTAGATCAGCGGGCCCCAAACCCTTTTGGCACCAAGGATCAATCTCCTGGAAGACAGTTTTTACACAGACGGAGGAGATGCTTTCGAGATGATTCAAGCACATCACATTTATTGTGCACTTTATTTCTATTATTACACCAGTTCCACCCACCTCAGATCATCAGGCATTAGATCCCAGAGGCTGTCTTAGATGACAGAGCCAGGGAACACGCTCACAGAGACACCAGCCCAGGACAGAGAGAGACTGCATTTAATTCCATTCAAGCACTGACTTGCTCTGTGACTTTACACAAAGTCAGTTCTCAAGGCTTCGGTTTCTCCAACTGCATAGGACACATGCTAAACAGCACATGATTTACTGTGCCTTGTGAAGTCACAATAAACCTCGAGAAGCACACTGTGATCCTAGGGTCACAAGCAGTTAGAGAATTCCTACAGCAACCTCACTCACTCAGTCTGAGACTGATCTACTTCAAGCATAAAAGCAATTCCACCAGATATCAACACAAGGAAGCCTATTAGGATATGCGGTTTTCACATGATGGCTGTTGTGTGTGTGAGTCATGTCCAAGTCTGCGACCCTCTGGACTGTAGCCCACCAGGTTCCTCTGTCCATGAGATTTTCCAGGCAAGAATACTGGAGTGGGTTGCCATTTCCTTCTCCATGGGATCTTCCCAACTCGGGAATCGAACCCACGTTTCTTGCATCTCCTGAATTGGCAGACAAATTCTTTACCACTGAGCCACCTGGAAAACCTTTCAGATGATAGGTTAATATAAAATTTTTTTCAATTTAGAGAATTTAAAAGAAAAACAATACTACTTAACTTATTTAGGGCTTCTCTGGTGGCTCAGATGGTAAAGAATCTGCCAGCAATGCAGGAGACCTGAGTTCAATCCCTGGGTGGGGAAGATCTCCTGGAGAAGGGAATAGCAACCCACGCCAGTATTCTTGCCCAAAGAATTCCATGAACAGAGGAGCCTGGAGGGCTACAGCCTACAGGGTCACAAAGAGTCAGACACGATTGAGCAACTAACACACACACCCCCTAGATAATTTTTCCCCAAGTATGTCATGACCCCCAAATTACTTGACAAGGTTCCCATCAAGAGAGGGCCTGTCCCCTGGAATCTAAGTGGGCCTGTGACTACTTCACCCAAGAGAGGACAGCAGAGTGATGCAGCGGCCACTTGGTTTGCTGGAACATTTGCTCGTGGAGCCCAGACCATCACATAAGAGGCTGACTGCCCCAAGGCGGCCAGGCCCAAGGACAGTCCTGGTGCTCGTACCACCACAGCACGCTGCCAGATCTGCAAGGGAAGGTGCATTCAGGTGTCTATCTCCCCAGAGTGAGTCCCCTCAGCCTTCCTGCCTTCCCAGATACGACTGCAGGCAAGCTAAGACAGGGACAGCTGTCCCCATGGGGTCCTTTCTGAACTGTGGACCCACAGAGTGTTAGCATGTGAAAGTGGGGATCAACAGCCACTAAATTCTAGGACCATTTGCAACACAGCAGTAGTAATGGAGTGAAAGCAAAGAATACGGGCCTGTAAACACAAAACCACACCACGCCAGTCACCGCGAGCAGACGCAAGCACTGCCAGCCGCTGTGTCTTGGTGTTACTGACGTCCCCCTATGACACACGGGCATAAAAATCATACAAATAAAGATACCTTGGGCAAGAACCCAGTGACAGCTGTTCTTAATTTCATCTCTTGGTGAACTCTCCAAAAGAAAATGTACCTTGGTTATGTATGTTATGTAAACTGTTACGTTGTTAACTTGGGAGACAAACTCTAGCATATCATAATTACCTTAAGTCTAAATGGCCTAAATATATCAGTTTTAAAAAGGAGATTGGTAGACTGGATTAAAAAAAGACACAAGTACAACTATTTATAAGAAACTCACTTCAAATTTGACAAATGACACAGATAAACTGAAAGGAGTAGGATGGAGAAAGACATACCATGCAAACATTAGTGAAACAGGAGGGGTCGTGTAAGATAAAGTAGGGGGACTTTTCTTGGTGAGAAAGTCCAGCGGTTGGACTTTCCCATTGGCTGAGAATCCGCCTTGCAATGCAGGGGATGTGGGTTCAATCCCTGGTCAGAGAACTAAGACCCCACACGCTGCAGAGCAACTAAGCCCCCCTTTTGCTGCAGTTACTGAATCCCACACTGCAACTAGAGCCCATGTGCCGCAGTGAGCGATCCCACATGACACAGCGAAGATCCTGCGGGTTGCAACTGAGACCCAACACAGCCTAATTAATTAACTTAAAAAGATAAAACAGACTTGAGATCAAAGAAACTTCCTAGAGACAAAGAGGAACATTATCAAATAATAAGGGGATCACTCCACCAGGAAGATACAACGATCCTAAATGCATATGCACAGAACAACAGTGTCTCAAAACAGGTGGAGCGAAAACCAGGAAAGCTGGAAACGGAAACCGACAATTCCACAATTATGGTTGGAGACGTTGGTCCCTTTGTCAGCAACTAACCTAACTACTAGACACAAATCAGAAAGGATACGGATGATGTGAACAACACAGTCATCAACCAACAGGATCCAACCAATATGTGCAGAATACTCCACCCAACAAAAGCATGACATGTGTATTTTTGAACCCCACTGAACTTTCAACAAGATAGGCTATATCCTGGGCCATAAACAAACCAACAATTTGAAAAGAACTGAAATTGTATAGGATGTGTTCTCTGATCATAATGAATTCAAAGTAGAAATGAGTAATAGAAAGACAAGGAAATCTCTAAACACTTAGAAATCAAACAACACGCATCTAAGTAATCCATGGGCTAAAGAAGGAGTCTCATAGAATAAAACAAAAACAGTCAATTAAATAGTTAAGTGTTATAGGACATCTACCAAGAATAATTATTTTGAAATTGATTTTCAGTCATGTGTTTCTGAGAGCATTACGCAGGCCTGTTATCTGTTAAGCTGCCCCTAATCCACAATGAAAGTGTGAGTAAGGGCCTGGCACACAACAGGGGCCCACAAATACCTGCTGAGTGAATCGGCGCTTGGCTTTCTCTCTGTGGACTGAGAGGCAGGGCACCGGAGCCAGGGCACCTGGGTTCAAGCACCAGCCATGTAATTCTGGGCAGATGGCTGCAGCTTTCTTTGCCCCTGTGTCCTCGCTTGCAAATACTCATGATTGCAATAAAGACCCATCTCCCAGGGTCCTGATGAGGACTGAAGTACATATATAGCATTTAATAAACAAAGCCCTTGAAGTGTGCAGTTGAGTGTGAGCCAGAATATTATCTGGGGAGAAGGAAAGGAAGAAGAATGACTTCAGTTCCCCCCAAATGAAGGTCACGTGCTGGTTACAGAGTGAAGGTCAAGCACATTTCATAATATTCCACCTGGAGAATTACAACTTCCAGAGACCCGCGCCCAGGCAGGCACGGCCTTGAGAACTACCTGTGAGGCTGTCTCAGCTCTAGGGCTGGCGTCTCCATCAGGGCAGCGGCTTACGTCCGCAACTGCTCACTGGCATCCCCCGGGGGCTGCCCCGGGCCCGGCCCCAGAGATCTTGATTCAGTGAGTGTGGCCGGGATGCCCCAAGAGAGCGCACGGTGCAGCAGATGCCAGGAAGCATGCTTTAGAGACTGCAGTCCCAACGCTTCCACACCCAGGGGTTCCCACACCCCGCGAGGCCGTCGCCAGAGCCCAGCGCCACACTGCAGAGTGGTTCTAGCAGGTGAGGGAAGACCTCCTCCACCCTGAAGCACTCTGACGCTTCACTCTGAATGGCACCAGGAATGGAGTATCCTGGCTGCAGAGGCCTGGTGTGACTGAGGTTCCATCCTTCAGAGGCCTGGTGTGACAGAGGTGAACGCCTGTGAACAAGCCTAAAACCAAAGAAGCCTCCCACCCTCGGCGCCTGTCGTCCTTAAAAGGGCCGGGCAGAGCGCTGTGTACCAGTAAGGGTCTCGAGATGCCCCGTTTTCCCCGTTTCATAAAATTCACTTTAGGGGACTTCCCTGGCAGTCCAGTGTCTAAGACTTCACCTTCCAATGCAGGGGTTGTGGGTTCGATCCCTGGTCAGGCAGCTAAGATCCCACATGCCCCGTGGCTAAAAAAAAATCCAAAACAGAAACAACCGCTGCAACAAATTCAATAAAGATTTTCAAAATAGTCCACATAAAAAAAAAATCTTAAAAAATAAAGTTCAACTCCACTTTGGGTAGTCAGCATGTGAATAGTGGACCTTTCTGTGAGAATAAATGGAGGGGGAGCTCTGGGGGCGGGAGGACACGATGGAAGTCAGGAGATGGCGCATCTGACGTGTCTACAACGTGCAACTCAGCTTGTGAACACCAACCCTGCAGGGTGATGGCCTTAGGAATGACACCACTGTGGGATGCGGACTGTCAAGGCGAGGCGATGGGGCTGGGAGCAGACACGAGGAAATGTCAGCCTTTGGGACGGCGGCTATCCATCACACTCGGGCAGAAGCTGCCTTCTGGGCCCCAGGCCCCACCTGTTCCAGTGAGAATAGAATAGTCGCCGCCACTATCACCGACCCAGAGAGAGACACCTCAAGGGCCACGGCTGCAAAGAAGACGACTCCAGACTCTGCCCTCCTCTGTGCGAGGAGCGGTCTCTGGGACCAGAAGACCATCCACGGTGAGAGCCCGGATGTCAGGCTGGCACGTGGGCCAGCTGTGCGGGCGCCTGCAGGCTGGCCTCTGGTTTTGTCAGTGTTACTAATCTGATACAGCTGGGTTTCTCCTCTTTCTTCCATTCTTCCTGTATTGTAAAATCGGGATACTTCGGTTTTCTCACTAATTCTGTCTTCACTCTCATTCACGTCTCAGCTGCTGTAGCTGAGGCTTGTGAATGCCAACTTTCTCCATTGAAAACGCCTCCATTCCTCAGCTTTCAAGGTACCACCTTCTCCTGCTTCTCTGCCAGCTTCCCTAGCTTTTCCTTTCTAGCCTCCCGCATGGGTCACCTGTGGACATGGCTGCACAGCTGGACAAGGAGAACCCTCTCACTCTTCTTTGTGTCAAAGCCTAATTCATCATAAGCACTTAATAGAGTTCTGAGAGAGTGAAATGAATATACACAGCTGCTGCTGCTGCTGCTGCTAAGTCGCTTCAGTCGTGTCCGACTCTCTGCGACCCCACAGACGGAAGCCCATCAGGCTCCGCCGTCCCTGGGATTCTCCAGGCAAGAACACTGGAGTGGGTCGCCACTGCCTTCTCCGATATACACAGCAGGAGCATTTACTGCAATGTTTCGTCCTTGAACGTGAGGAATATTACTGACAATCTCATTTCAGGAGTCATTTCCAGGTGGAGCAGTGGTAAAGAACCTGCCTGCCAATGTGGAGACACAGGAGACGCAGGCTTAATCCCTAGGTCGGGAAGATCCCCTGGAGGAGGAAATGGCAACTCACTCCAGCATTCCTGCCTGGAGAATCCCATGGACAGAGGAGCCTGGCGGGCTACGGTCCACAGGGTCACAAAGAGTCAGACACGACCAAGGGACAGAGCACAAACAAGTCACACACGCAAACCATTCTAACGACACCCTTTCAGACTCCAGAAACCAAAGAAAACCAACATTAGCGGCTGAAATTTGCCCTCCAAAAATTCACAGGCTAACCACCCCGAGTACCTCAGAAGGTGCTATGTTTAGAGACACAAGCTCTAAAGAGGTGATCATGTCCCCGTGAGGCTGTTAGGGGGTCCTAATCCAATCTGACGGGTTCCCTTAGAAGATGAGAAGGTCAGGACACACAGGGGCACCAGGGATACACGTGTGCAGGGAAGAGCACGTGAGGACCCGGTGGGGGCCGCCGTCTTTAGGCCAATGATAAAGTGCTCGCAAGAAACTAAACCTGCCCAACACCTTGATCTTGGGACTTCCAGCCTCTAGATTTGTGAGAAAATAAATGTCTGTTGTTTAAGCGCCTCCCCCATTGATGGTGCCTGCCCTGCAGTCCCGGGACCAGTGATGGCCACCATCAGTTACACGGGACCTACTTTCCCTGAGGATATCATGTGTGTGCACAAGTGTGTGTAGTGTTCAGGAAATCTAATTGGAGAACTTACAATTTTCTCAAAAAATGAGTTTCATACAGTTTAGACATGAGAAAGGCCAAAATAGACCCCGCTACCACCCCCAACACACACACACACACACACACACACACACACGTGCATACACACGCACACACAGGCATGCACATGCTCTGCCCAGAATCTGCCCACCTCCATTGACAGCAACGCGTCCCCTGGATGCTCAGGCTCAAGTCCCCAGCATCAACACTGACTCCCCTATCTTGATCATCCATCCACCGGCAAACACGCTGGCTCCATTCTTAAAACATGCCCAGCATCCAACCACTGCCAAGCATCTCCCCTGTCACCACCCTGGTCCAGCCACACCACCTGTGCACGGTCCGTTACAGCCCTGGAGAGGTCTCCCGGCTTCTACCCGCCCCACGGTCTGCTCCCAACACAGCACCCAAAATCACGCTTCCAAAATTGAAGTCTGATCATGTTACCCCCTCAGCTCAAAACCAGCCAGGATCTCCCCATTTCACCGAGGCATGTAAAGTAAGTCCCCACAATGGTCCATGAGATATGCACCCCCTCCCACCCACTGCCGGCTCCATCTCCCCTCTCTTCTCCAACAGCTCTGTCCAGCCCACACTGTCCCCAACCGGGCACCAGGCAGGCTTCCGGGACGAGCCAGTGCCCCCACTTCTCCTCTCTGGATGCCTCTTCCCCTTCAGGTGTACGAAGACCCAGCTCCCTCGCCTTCTCCACATTTCTGTCCACCTGTCACGCCCCAGCACGACCTCATCCGATCACTGTATTTCAGACTGAAGTATTCGCCCCAGAAGCCCCCCAACTTGTGTGTGCATGTTAGTTGCTCAGTCTGGTCCGATTCTTTGTGACCCGCCAGGCTCCTCTGTCCATGGGACTCTCCAGGCAAGAATACTGGAGCGGGTTGCCATCTCCTCCTCCAGGGGATCTTGCTGACCCAGAGACTGAACCCAGGTTCTGCCACATTGCAGGCAGATTCTTTACCATCTGAGCCACAGCACTTTTATTTTTCTCTGATAAAGGACCCCATCTTTCCTCTTGCTGTGTGATCTGCTCCTTTAGGTCTATATTTAGTCTCTTCCCCAACTGGAACGTAAACTCCATGAGCTGCGCTCTGTCCGGGTTTGCACTTCCGGGCCCCAATGCCCGGGACGGCGGCCGGCATGGAGCAGGAGCTGAGAGGCTGCTGCTAACGCCCATGTGACTGCCTCAGGATTCACCACACGTCCTCTCAGGAAGCCGCGGTGAAGAGGCATCCTTTCACGGTTATTTCTGGGGAAGAAAGGTAACCTACACTCAGGCGCCAACTCACACTTCCGTGTATGACGCTTCCTTTCTGAAGGATTATCTCTTTTTTTTCTCCCTCAAGCTGACAAGTCTAAAGAGCTTAAATTTTATTCCTGAAAGCTTGTGCTTTAAGATTTACTCACGATCTGCCCCCAGAGGCTTATTTACCGGGTTGATATTTGAAAAGCACTATGAAATCAACTATATCCTAAAACACAGTATTGCTTTAGAAAGACAATTTCACTCCAACTGACACTCCCAAAGAGATGACCATTCCACCTCCCCGCGGTAGCTGTGGGCCCAGAAATACAAGGATGAGTTTCCTTTATTTCTGCTCCTGCTTGGTCCCACTGGTCCCGGGTCCCAAGAGCACTGGACATCCAGGTTCTGTGATGGGAGTGAGGACACAGTCCCCCCACCCCACCAAGGCAGGAGGGACCACCACGTGGCAAGGTCATGACAGAGTCTGTACCAAGTTCAAAGGCAGAACAAGTGAGCCTGGGGCCAGAGAAACAAGCATCTAAATCGCAGTTAACATGATGAGTGGAAAGTCAGTAAGAATGATGGGTGAAATCTCAGACAAGAAAAATGGGCGGGCTCTGAAGGACTCCGCTACTCCTAAACGCCAGCAGGCATGAAGTCACAGCGCTAACAAACGAGACTGCAGCTTCAGCCGCGGGGCGTGGTCCTCATCTGCCGCTCGGAGTTCTCAGCACAGAAGTACCTTTTCACACGCCAACCTCGAGACCCTGCCCCTGCCTCCATCTCCTGAGAGGATTCGAATCAGGAAGACACTGCAGGGATCGCGAAATCGTTGCGCTCCCAGACACAGGAGGCTTGGGGCTTGAGAATGCAACACGGCGGCCCCAAGGCAGGAACAAAAAAGAAGGAAAACTCACATTCTGAGACGTGCTGAAATAAATGCAAATACTGACAGTCATCCCAGGTTCAAAATTCTCTACATTATACACTTCCGAAGAGACACTCTCTTCCATCAACAGACACAGCGTGCACAAAATATGATTAGTCTGCTTAACAAAGACACTGCAACGTGATCGCCGATAACCACAATATTAACACTGGGTTAGAACCGAACTCTAACTTTGTGAGAACCTTTCAAAACTTCTTCCCTGGAGAACTTTTAACTTTGCGTATATTAAATAGCATTTTGGAGATGAGTCAAGAAAGGGAAATGAACTTACCACAATTGTGGTGTCTTAGGGAAGATTAATTATAACTCAGGAGGGTGTAAGAAGCCAGGGAAGGAGTCTAAAAAGTGTCTGGGGCTATAAAAATGCCTCTCCCAGGCCTACCAACAAATAACAAAAACTGTAGTAATAATTAACACTTACCGTGCCAGGGGATGCTATAAAAGCATTATCTGTATGAACCCATATATTCCTTGAGACAATCCCATGAGGTATTAGTAATGTCCACTTGGTGGCTCAGAGGTAAAGAATCTCGCCTGTAATGCAGGAGACCCAGGTTTGATCCCTGGGTCAGGAAGATCCCCTGGAGAATGCAATGGCAAACCACTCCAGTATTCTTGCCTGGAGAATCCCATGGATGGAGGAGCCTGGTGGGCTACAGTCTATGGGGTCAAAAAGAGTCGGACACGACTGAGCGACTTTCACTCACTCACTGTGCAGACAGAGTGAGTGAAAGTCACTCTTTTTTCTCTTTACAGGGCAAAGTGCACATGCAGTCCCCCCCTACCACAAAGTATGCAGCTGAGTCTCCCACATTTGGGGAACTCACAGGGGTCAGCACAACCAGAAAGTCATGGATAAGCCTCACGCCCTGGGAAAGCCAGCTTCATGCTCACGGCATCTCCCATGCATTAGCTAAACGGCTCAGCTGAGCTCTAAATCCAGGCAGCCTGGCTCCCAAGCCAAACTCATGAAAGATGCCAGCAGAAGCATGAGAGTCTAATACACGTTCCCATCTATGACACTGTGGAAAATGTATGCTGGCCTGGGCCCTGCTTCCCTGGGACCCTTGGGATGTCCTGGGTAACAGGAGCGTCTTTCGTTCTGTTGAGGCGACTCTGGGTGGGCTGCTGGTTGGGGGCAGGTCACTGGAAAGACAGAGTCGTGACTAGAAGCTTGGAGTTTTCAGCCCCACCCCACATTCTCTGGAGAAGGGCTGGGAGTGGAGTTAACGATCCATCAGGCCTGTGTGATGACGCCTCCATAAACATCCCAAAGACATGGGGGTTCCAAGAGCATCCAGGTTGGTGAACAGGTGGAGATGCTGGGAGGGTGGGACCCGGAGAGACCAGGGGAGCTCCCCGCTCCCCACATGCCTGCTCTACAGATGGCTCCAATCTGGATGTTCATCAGCAACCTCCATCACATCCTTTCATAATAAACCAGCAATCTAGTAAAATGTCTCTCTGAGTTCTGTGAGCTACTCTAGGAAATTAACTGAACCCAGAAGGGGACGTTGGAACCTCCAGCCTACAGCTGGTCGGTCGGAAGCACAGGTAATAACCTGGAGTCTGAAGTGGGGGAAGGGGGCAGTCTTGTGGGACTGAGCCCTTTACACCCGTGGAATCTGATGTACCTCCAGGTAGAAAGTATCAGAACTCAGCTGAACTGCAGGACACCCAGCTGGTGTCGGAGAAGTGCCTGCTGGATGAGTGGGGAAGACACACACACACACACACACACACACACACACACACACACACACTGTAATTGGTGCAGAGCTCTTTTACCTGCCCATGAATCACAGCAGAAAGGGAGGGTTTGCACTTTACATAGACCAAGATTGTAAAAACTAATTATATGCAGTTGTGATTGCAAATAGGTCCAAGAAAAGATACTGACTCCCCTTTAAAAGGCAGAAAATGCATCTCCTACAGGTGAAGCATAGAGATGAGCGATGGGGGCCAGGTCCCTGGAGACGGGTTAACAACAGAGAGAGCGCCGTGAAGCAGAGGGTAAGGTGTCCCTGGAAGAGGAGGAAGACGGACCATGGGCGTGAACTAGGATGGTTACTACGAGAGAAATGTCAAACGCACATTAAATTAGCTTTCTACTTTAAAGACTCAAACACACAGAGATACAGACAAATAAAAGCATCACATGAAATCATCACTGTCATTTACTGAATAGTAAGTGCAGTGCTTATTTTTATGTTCTGACCTTAAATTCCTAGTCACTCTCTCAGACGAAAAAATCAAATGAGCAAAACTTGACTCATCACACCGCAGAGCCACCCTCTTCTCCGTTTCAGAGGAAGCTTTCTCCTTCCTCCCGTGCAGGCCAATCCCTCTACCTGCGCTGCTCTGCATTCATGTATTCATTCAACAAACACTGCCAGCACCTATGTACCAGACACTCCACTTAAGTGTCAAGGCTACAAAGGGATGTAAGAAGTGGTCCCTCAACTCAGGCTGGGGGGGACGCAGAAAGCTTAGCATCACAGGACACAAGTGCTGTGAAAGAGGAGGACATGGGGTTGGCGCCAAGTACCCCATCTTGGGTTTTCACCAGCTCTCTCGACAAATTCATCTTTCTCTAGCCCTGTGAAGGAGTCCTGGGCTTCCCTAGGGGTCCAGTGGTTAAGAGTCCGCCTTCCAATTCAGGGGACACGAGTTTGATCCCTTGTCCGGGAAGATTCCATAGGCCGAGGGGCAACTAACCCGAGGACCACACCTACTGAAGTGTGAGCACCCGAGCCCGTGCTCTGCAACGAGAAGCCACAGCATGGAAACTGGAGAGCAGAGCCTAGTCCCACCTGGAGAGCAGACCGGAGCAAGGAAGACCCAGCCCAGCCCACAACAGATCAACAAAATTTAAAGAAGAGTAGCCCATTCATTGGGGGGAAAAAAAGAGCTGAGTACCTCGAATGTTAAATTTAAAACAAACAGAACCTCTCCCCTTCTATCTTCTTGCTAGGAACCTTTCACTTGGGAAGCAAAGCCGAGCTGTTATCTCTCAGCTGTGATGACTCATTGACACACAGTTTCCAGCCCTACCAGTTCTACCCGAAGCCTCTCTCCGCAACTTGAATGGCATAAACAGACGCGAAATTCTGCTCCAAGCTCAGAAAATGACCCATCGCCTCCCTGGACTAATTACTGCCTGGGCCAGCTGCCTTCACGGGCCATCTGCTCTCTTGATGTCCCCAAATATCTCTCACTTCTGGATCCCCGGGTGAGAGCCGAGAGCATTCAGCAGCCAGTCCTGACCAACAAACAGGCCTGTTCACCCATGTGGACTGCCCAGCTCCTCTTGAATCAGCACGCGGAACAGTCCCAATTTAGGCAGCTAAATACATGGCACATTGTACAGACCAAGCTACAGATGGAAAGCCACATATGCGAGGCTGCCACAGCTCACGCTGACTTTCACAAGACCTATTTTTGGAAAAGAAGGGAAAGGGGAGAGACAGACTTTAAAAAAAGGCACCATCGACAGTAGGATCTTTTTCCAAGAGGAGGAAGAAGAGGTGCCTTGTTCTCCTCTTTCTTGACATTTGAAGCCCCCGTTCCTCTTAGAGAAGTCCCGGGAAGGCTTTAAGGAAAGTTAGAAAGAGAGTCAGATGCTGCAGGGACCAGGACTCAGGCAGACAGCATCAGAGCTGCGGGGCATCAGTGGAACGCAGCCTCCACCAAACTGCTACTTAGGGGCCAGGGATCCAGGGGCAGGGTCCCACAGAGCTGACGAGGGTGACCACACGGCTCTCTGCCGGGTCCTGCCCTCCAGCCAGACACCTGCCACCCATCATGATGAGGGCTGACACAAAGAAGCTGTGCTCAAGCCTCTTCCAAGAGGCTGGTCATCGCCTTCCTAAGAATGACCCTCACCTCTGCAGGCTGGCAACCTCCTCCAGCCCTTTTATTGAGGGTCAAGACAGCTCAAGACTGAGAACATGACCTACAGTGTTATTTTTCTCTTGTTTTGAGTCTCCAGAAGCAGGACAGAAATGCACGGACACCACCACCCTGGATTCTGCGTCTGTCCCAAACATCAGATTCTGTCACTTTGAGGAGATCAGACACTACTTTCTTTTTTAATCATGTCCACATCATATATCCTTTCGCAAAGTATAAGAGCAACAGATTGTCAAAGTAGGATGTCTGGAAACACAGCATCACTTACAATTCCACCACTTGCAAATAAAACTATAAATGCTTTGATATAGTATTTTCATCCTCTTAATTTTTATAGTTAGATATAAACTTTATCAGTACTTTCACAGCTAAAATTACAGTTTTTCCCATGACACAGGCTGTGTCCCATTCTATTAGTAGTTAATAAATGATTTTTGGTTTCTGTACAATAGAATACATTATGCAAAATGCCAGGCTGGGTGAATCACAAGCTGAAATCAACACTGCTGGGTGAAAAATCAACAACCTCAGATTTGCAGATGATACCACTCTAACGTCAGAAATCAAAGAGGAATTAAAGAGCCTCTTGATGAAGGTGAAAGAGGAGAGTGAACAAGTCAGCTTAAAATTCAACATTCAAAAAATGACGATCTTGGCATCCAGTCCCATCACTTCACGGCAAATAGATGGGGAAACGATGAAAACAGTGACAGACTTTATTTTCTTGGGCTCCAAAATCACTGCACATGCTGACTGCAGCCACGAAATTAAGAGACACTTGCTCCTTGGAAGCAAAGTATGATAAACCTAGACAGCATATTAAAACACAGAGACATCATTTTGCCAACAAAGGTCCAGATAGTCAAAGCTATGGTTTTTCCAGAAGTCATGTACAGATGTGAGAGTTGGACCATAAAGAAAGCTGAGCACCGAAGAATTGATGCTTTTGAACTGTGGTGTTGGAGAAGACTCTTGAAAGTCCCTTGGACTGCAAGGAGATCCAACCAGTCCATCCTAAAGGAAATCAACCCTGAATATTCATTGGAAGGACTGACGCTGAAGCTCCTCCAATACTTTGGCCACCTGAGGTGAAGAGCCAATTCACTGGAAAAGGCCCTGATGCTGGCAAAGACTGAGGGCAAGAGGAGAAGGGGTGACAGAGGATGAGATGCTTGGATGGCATCACAAGCTCCGGGAGATAGTGAAGGACAGGGAAGCCTGGTGTGCTGCAGTCCAAGGGGTTGCAAAGAGTCGGACACAACTTAGTGACTTAACAACAACAACATGATTTTACCAGCCTCTATTGTCAGGCATTTGGGTTGTTTCTATTTTTTCACTATTACAACCATTTCTACGGTGAACATTCTTGATGTAAACATTCATGGGCATTTTGAGAACAAGTTTTCAGAAATAAAAACGTTGGGAAAATGTATGAACATTTTAGCGGCTCTTGTCACAAACTGTCTTACAGAATGGCTGTATCCATTTATATTCACATTACTAGGTATAAATGTTCATTTCACCTCACCCTACCGATGTCATGGACAGCCATTTTTATTATGGCAGTTTAATATTCAGCTTTTGTTTAATTTTTACCTACTTCTCACTTTTGCATGTGATTTTCAGGCACCCATGTCTCTTCTCTATGACCTGTTTGTATCTTTTGCCCATTTATCTTTCGAAATATTTGTCTGGACTTCAAGTTAAAGCAAGAATTGCAATCAGGCTCACTGTACCTTTAGCCATAGAAAGTAGGGTCTGTTTAGATCTCACTCTGAGAATTTGATGTATGTCCCTCTGTTATTCACTAGTCTGCAAAGGACATGACTGATTCTGAATTAATTTGGCACATAATTGGAGGGTATGAGACATACTTTTATAGTCACACACTTTATGTGAGGCCACACAGTCTGCTATTTTTCATGAATTCCAGTGCCGTTGAGTTTGTGGATAGAGGTTACTGAGATGAATGATTTCATTAAACATAGAGAGAAGGTCAAAGCATACTCCACACTATTAATAAACTCTACATATTCAAAAGTTGAGGAGGTTCAACCATGAACTTGAAAATGAATAAAAAGTTCAAACTATCGCCTTTTGGGAACATTGGCAACTAGTGAGAATCTCTTAGGAAATGGCTGGAAATTCATAGGATTTCAGTAACAAAATATTACCTACATGAGAACTGCGGGGGTTCCTTCCAGAGAAGCCCACAGCCCTCATCTCAAGGCCCACCAGCACAGCCCCCGGGGCCATGCCCGATGCACAGTAGACATTCGATAAATGCCTGTTGAATAAACACCTATCCCCGGGTGCCGAAAAAGGTCTGTCTAGTCAAAGCTATGGTTTTTCTAGTAGTCATGAACGAATGTGAGAGTTGGACCATAAAGAAGGCTGAATGCCAAAGAACTGATGCATTTGAACTATGCTAGTGGAGAAGACTCTTGAGAGTCCCTTGGACTGCAAGGAGATCAAACCAGTCCATCCTAAAGGAAATCAGTCCTGAATGTTCACTGGAAGGACTGATGCTGAAGCTGAAACTCCAATACTTTGGCCACCTAATGTGAGGAACCAACTCATTAGAAAAGACCCTGATGCTCAGAAAGATTGAAGGCAGGAGGAGAAGGGGATGACAAAGGATGAGATGGTTGGATAGCATCACTGACTCGATGGATATGAGTCTGAGCAGGCTCTGGGAGATGGTGATGGACAGGGAGGCCTGGCGTGCTGCAGTCCATGGGGTTGCAAAGAGTCGGACACGACTGAGCGACTGAACAGCAAAGGGTGCTGAGCTCACCCCTTCTGACCTGATTCAGATCGCGTCTCCCGACTCTTCCCTGTGTCCAGCTGATTTTTCACCCCATCTCTGTTGGGTCCCTTGAACTCTGCACCACCTGCTCTGCATGGCCACCCTGCCATATGCTGCCAAGCCTCTGTGGGGCCTGACACCCATTGGACTAGGTTTTGCCCTCAAAGCTTTTGTCCCTTCAACAGCAGCTGGAGGCCCAGCTGGGTTTTGGCCTCACATCTGGCCCACCCTGCAGCCAAGCTCCTAGGCCTCTGCCAATGGTTACCGACCAGCGATGGCATGCAGGCTTTTGGTTCTTATGCTTGAATGCTTGGCCTCGGGCTAATGACAGTGTGTTTGGAAGATGATTTCCAAACTGGAAACTCATTGTTAAGGCAGTCAGTTGACTACGGTCAGAAACATGTAAACAGGGATTCTTCGTATTTCTGTCTGTTGAATTAATCTTATAGTAATAAGATATGGGTCTTCATTCTTCTAGCCTCTGCCCCACTTCCCCATCCAGTCTCTGCCCGTATTGGTGTCTCATAAGAACGATATGATTTAGCACTTACATAAAGGGGAAAGAGGTTTGACATCAATAAATACCACTGCTGCCTAAAATCCCTTTGGAAGAAGCGTGATGTAAGTATGTTCCTGGCAGGTTGTTCATTACATACTCTGGAGAAATGCCTATGGAAAAGCCCAGGGGACTTCCTGTGGGTCCACTGCACCCCATCCTCCGTACTTCCACACAGGGGCAAGGGTTCGATCCCTGGTTGGGGAACTAAGATACTGCTGCCTCACAGCATGGCCAAAAAAAAAAAAAGCCCAGGATTCTATCGCTGTTGTTGTTCAGTTGCTAAGCTTTTGGTTGGACCCCAAAGCTACCACCTCCTGATGTACTGAGCCCCACCCCGCCCTCCTGTTCCATGGCTTCAGCCTTGGTGCAGGAGCCTTTGTCACCTCAACTATTTTTAAAGCTTTTCCATTAATCTCCCAGCCTTTGCATTTTTTTAAAGTACAGAGATTATATCATATTTATTTTTAAGTAGCTTTACTGAGATGTAATTCATATACCAAACAATTCACTGTTTCAACTGTACCAGTCACCTTTTTTTTTTTTTAACTATATTCAGAGTTTTGCAGCCACTACCCAATCTAATTTTGGAGCATTTCATCTCCCTAAAAGGAAACCCTGTAGCTTTGTTAGCAGTCACTCCTCACCTCACTCCCCACCCACCCACCTGAGGTCCTAGGCAACCAGCAATCTACCTCCTGTCGCTACAGACTTGCCTCTTCTGGACATTTCACGTAAGTGGATTACACAGCATGTGGTCTTCTGTATGTGGATTCTCTTCACTCAGCATCATGTTTTCACGGGACATATGCTTTGCAGTGTGTATCAGTCCTTTGTTTCTTTCTATGGCAAATAATTTTGCATGGAAGAGTTATACGGTGTGTATCAGTCCATCCACAGGTGGACATCAGGGTTGTTCTCACCATCCAGCTGTCATGAATATATGTGTCCAAGTTTTTGTGTGAATGTACATTCTTCTTTCTCTATATTCTTACCTTGTAGCAGAACCACTGGGTCATGCAGTAACTATGTTTCCCATGTCCAGGAACTGCCCAACTATTTCCCAAACTCTCAGCCCTCTCGAATACCCCCCTACCCTGCTATCACAGTGACCAGGCTAGAAACCAATGTAGGCACAATTAAAAATGGTCAACAATGGCACACGCCCTGCAGGGTAAACTAGAAACCCTAAAATGCACGTAAACCCATGATGATCTTGGTACTAATTCTTCAGGGTCACCATCTTGCCACACCTCCTCCTACCCAGAGCTACATCCTCTTACTGAATACTCCAGCATCCTGCCTGCAGCTCCCTGAACATCCCAGGCTTTCACATGCCTCTAGGTTCTGCCTTCGTCACTCCCGCTGTGCAGAGCAACCCCCGGCCTGAGCCTTCTCCATGAAGACCTTTCTTACCCTGCCACGGACGGCCACTCTCTCCCCGCTGGACCACTCTAAGGTGTGACTCTGCTGTCATCACCTGTGAGGGGCAGGGGTCATGTGTGTGACTTTGTCTGCCCCCAGCATGGATGATGCCGGCACATGGGCCCCCCAATGAATGAACAGACTGAACATCCAAGCCTTCAAAAACCTTAGAGCTTAACTCTCCTATACTCATCTAGCCCTACACTTAAGAAGCTATGACACTTTGTGGGACTTCCCTGGTGGTCCAGGGGTTAAGAATCTGTCTTCCAATGCAGAGGACTCGGGCTTGATCCCTGGTCAGGGAGCTAAGATCCCACACGCCATGGAGCAACTCAACCCACGCACCACAACTGAAGAGTCCGCATGACGCAATGGAGAGCCGGTGTGCCACAAACAAGGCTCAAGGCAGCCAGCAGATGCAATAAATAAACATTAAAAAGGAAGCTCTGACACTCCCAGACACACCTAACCCAACCACCTTCTCCTGGAATCTCATTTCCCCTCCACTCTGTCCTCCACCATCAGCGTCCTCCCCACAAACACCCACCTGGAACGTGAAGGCACCTCTCCAGATGGTGTTTTCCAGACCAACTGATAAGGCAATGGAACCTCCAAGGATGGAAAAAGTCTATTCCTTCCCTTCATCTATGTCCACAGCAAAGATGGGGCTGAGGGCAGAAGGACAGCCAGGCAAGGACACAGGCCAGCATTTCCACGATGGAGCCACGCCCCTTGGGGTCCACCCCTCCTGCACCTCAGCTCCTTCAGGTCCTTCAAGGAGGATAAAGCCACCAGGACCAAGGTTCAGCAGCCTGGGCAGCCCACCTCCCTGCGGACCCCACCCACTTCTGACCAGCAGCCCCAGTGGAAGCAGACAGATACGGACGAGAGATGCTTTACATACCCCAGGGACTGCTAATATGCTAAGCAAAGCATAAGAGGTAATCTCACCACGGTCCCCCAAAAGCTCCCATCCCTGAGTGAATCGGATAGAGCCTGACTAGTGATGCAGGAAACTCTGGCTGCTGCTGACAGAGACATTTACAGTGCAAAGGAACTGGGGGGGGGGGTGCTCTCTACAAAAGGGCTGTGTTCAAGAATGTATGTTCAGGGACTTCCCTGGTGGTACAGTGGATAAGACTACACCTACCAATGCAGGGGACACAGGTTCGATCCCTAGTCCAGGAAGATCCCACATGCCACAGGGCAACTAAGCCCATGCACCACAATGACTGAGCCAGCCCTCTAGAGCCCACGCTCCACAATAAGAGAAGCCCCTGCAATGAGAAGCCCGCAAACTGCAAGCCCTCCATCCTGTCCTGCCTGCAGCCACCTCCCAGAACCGTCTGCTCTTCCCCCACACCCCACCCACTGCACAGAATCCGTTCTTCCTAATTTCTGCATCAAGACCCCCAGAGGCCCCCCAAGTGGCCGGAAATGCACCTGAACACCTATCTTACCTTTCCTCCAAAGTCACAAAAAGACATGCCAAGCATCATGGCCTCAAACACCTAACCCTCCAGACACCTGGCCCTGGGACTGGGCTTGACTTGTCTAGCAAAGCTTAGCATCGTGGTCCACAGGGTATCCCTGGAGGTTAAGCCGAGGCATCAACAAAGAACAAGAACACTCAGGATCCTCACTCCACCTCGGCCTCCTGGGAACCACCCCTTCCCCGGTCTTGGCTGCAGAGCACAGGAGGTCACTACGCAGTGACTATTAAGCTTTTGGAGCCACTTCCACATTCCCTTGTTTTAAAACGGGTCTCAGGGCACCATCAAAATCTTCACTTTCTCGTGACTCTTGCTCCGCTCCATCTCACCCTAAAATCAAGTCTTTGGGCATCTGACCCACTCTTGCTTCCACTAACCCTAGAAAAGCTGGAGCAAGCGAGCGTCCCAGGCTGGTTCAGAACCACCCCACAGGGACGGCAGACACAGCACCTCACACAGGACTCACGGTATCCAGTGTTTAGATGGTGAGAATAGTAATTCAGGAGGCTACACTGTTTTCCTAAAAGAAATCAACCCTGAATATTCATTGGAAGGACTGATGCTGAAGCTCCAACACTCTGGTCACTTAATGAGAAGATCTGACTCACTGGAAGAGACCCTGATGCTGGGAAAGATTGAGGGCTCAAGGAGAAGGGGAAGACAGAGGATGAGATGGTTGGATGGCATCAACGACTCAATGGACATGAGTTTGAGCAAGCTCCAGGAGATGGTGAAGGACAGGGAAGGCTGGTGTGCTGCAGTCCATGGGGTCGCAACAAGTTGGACACGACTGAGCAACCGGACAACAACAAACTGTTTTATGGGTGACCTCAACTGCAGGTCCAAGAGCTCTATTTAAAAAATGCCATCGAAGCCAAAAGTCGTGCCACTCAGACCTAAACAGGAGGCACTAAGCCACAAAGGGCAGTGTTCTGTTCACTTGAGATAAACAGCTGGGCTTCCGAATGCACAGGATCTGATCGTGTTTTTCTCCTTTATCTTCTTTTCCCAGATGGTTGTACCAAAGATTCATGCTATTATGTGGGAATCCGATGCAAAAATCAGTGCCAGAAAAAACATCTGGAAATGAGGGTCAACATCGCTTCCTCTGTATTTTAGAGATAGATAACAGCTCAGTCAGCGTGGATAACAAATTAGACGGTCATCAGCGGGCGTTCCCCCTCCGCAGGTTCCACGGAACTGCAGGAAGTGCCCACAGTCAGAGAAGACTGTCCAAATCCCCCCTTTCCAGACAGCAGGATCCGCAGGGCAGGGGCACCCCTCAGGAATGGTCCCTCAGCAAAGCTGAGAGGAGCAAAGCTGAAGCCGTGCTTCGTATTTTGCAGGAGGCTGGGCTGGGTGGGCCTTGGGAGACATGAAAGTCAGCCTCTTACCGAAAGACGAGACCCAGCTGCTGGGAGGTGCGGGGTTTGGACCAGGGTAGCACAGCCCCCCGCCCTGGCATCATGCCTCCTGCCCCAGGGCTGGCTTTTCAGTCTACACAACCATTATCATCCAGAAGCATTCTCAGACTTTCATTATTCCTCGTCTAAACACCGAGAACCCCCATCCTTATCACACGAGTTCAGGGTTCAGCCACATCCCTACAAGAGTGTGGAGCCCAGGTCTGCCCGAAGACTCCCACTCAACTGCCTGCTGACACCCAAACACAAAATGGTCCAAGGTTAGGTTTACAAACCCAGACACATTCTCTTAAAGACAGACTTCATCCTCACAAGGTTCTGCCACTTGTTCTAATTACCGTGCAAAGTGAAAGTGTGAAACTGTTAGTCACTCAGTCTGACACTTTGCGACCCCATGGACTATAGCCTGCCAAGCCCCTCTGTCCACGGGATTCTCCAGCCAAGAATACTAGAGTGGGGTGCCATTTCCTTCTCCAGGGGATCTTTCCGACCCAAGGATTGAACCCAGGTCTCCCGCATTGTGGGCAGGTTACCATCTGAGCCACCAGGGGAGTTGCAAACTTCGTTTACAAACCTAAACATGTTACTGCAAAGACAGACTTCATCCTTACAAGATTCCGTTACTTGTTCTAGTTACTATAGAAAAAACATTTCAAATCAGACCCTTTCTCTTCCCTTCTTTCTCCTCCACTAGGTGTAGATCAAACAATCATGAACCAGGATTCCAAAGATCTTCATATGTAATTCAGTCCAACCACCTCTCTATGACAGAATCATCAGTGACAACCTCCCAGTTATCCAGCTGATGACAGAATCATTGTAGAGATGGAAACTCACTTTGTTCAGAAATGTCTCTGTCTGACAGTTACTCCTTGCACTGGATTTAACTCTGCCTTCCTGCAGTTTCTAGCCAGTGGAGTCTTCTGTTGACATTCCACTTACTGAGAAAGTATAAACTGCCTCCATAGTCTTTTGTGACAAGAATGAAAAAGTGGTATAAACTATGTTTATGACAGTCAAATATGTGTAAACATATTTAAAGTGCTTGTGTCCATTTACTCATCGTACGAAATAGCTGAGTAGACCTTCCCCAAGTTTGGAAGGTGTGCGTGGACCGACCTGCCTTCACACATAGGGTGTTACCCACAGGGGGCAGCGTGACAAGCGGTCTCTGAGAGGAAGTCAGCCATGCCACATCAACTCAGGGACCAGAGGTCCGGGTCTCTCCTGACGGAGAACCACAGGCCTTACACTTCAGATACTGTGCACAGAAAAGCAGAGATTTTAAACATGAATGCAGATTAAAGCCTCAAGAGTGAATGTGCCCAAGTGCAGGCATGGATCTGTAATAAAGTTCTTTTGAAACGGTTTTGTGTGAGGGACAACCAGGAGTTCATTTTAAAGGGTGTTTATAATGATTTTCCCTGGAAGTCAGCGAGGCAAATAATAGTTGTGGAAATGTTTCATAAGCTCTCAAGCACTCTAAAAATGGGAGGCTACAGCCTCACGATATTTTAAACACTTACTGAGTGCTCACCATGTGTTTACTAGCTTCCCGGTGTGCTGAGCATTTTAATACCTCAGAATAAATAAGTTAAAAAAATCCTGACACCTGTGGATGAAAAATGGACACTTGTCATCGGCCTCTACAAGGATGAAGTCACTGGCCACTGCAGTCACTGACCTTCAACTTACTTACCCTGAAAGGAGTTTGAGGTTGAGAGTAAAAACAAGGCACTCAATTCTCTGGGAAAAACTGGTGGAATAGGTCTCAGATAGATACTTTCAAGAGAAGATTTTAGGAGCCCTATTTCCTGGATCTTCTTATATGTGGAAAAGTACCAAAATCATGAACAATGACATCTGCTCCTCGTGACTAGCAGCAACCTCTGCCAAAATGCGTTGTTTCATGGACCTCCCCTTCACCAAAATCACATATAGCTTGGCCTCCACTCCACTTCTTGGGGGGGCGTATCCTCAGAGATGGCTGAGATGCTGTCTCCCTGGCTAAAGTCCTCATTTTGCACCAAAATAAAACTTAATTCACAACTCTCAGGTTGTGCTTTTTTTTTTCCAGTTGACACATCAAAAGCTTGACCTTGTGTAAGATTTATTTACCAAGCTCCAGGTATATAAAAACAGATAATACATCAAAACTGCATTAACTTACGGTTCACCTGTAAAGGGAAAAACGGTTAAGACAGGAAGGCATCCAAAGAGAACAGGCATGAGGAACAGAGAGAGGGTTTCTGATACGACTAAAGGCAGTTTGTCCTGCCTGCAGGTTGATGAGATGGTCATTACAGAACCCAGTAGGGAGCACGGTGAGTGGACAAGCCACGTGTCTGGGAAGTAGGACTATTCAGAAACAGGAGGAAAAGCTGGGCACCCTCAAAGGCAGCTCCTCTCCCAAATTATTAGCTGATTTTTGAATCGGTAACAGTGGAAAGATCGGTAAGAAGAGTCTGCAAGAAACTTCCAAGATGAGGCTGCTTTCTTCTAAAACTGGCACAAACACAAGCTAATACTAGGTTGCTCTGCATCCTCGAAGAGAAGAGCCATTCCATCTCTCAGTTTCCAGGCGCTCCGACTACCTGCCCAGTGTGACCCGGTGGGTAAGGACCTGGATGCTGGAATCAAAATTCTGGGTTCACATCCCACTGTCACTTGGTAAGGGAGCAATTTTAGCTGATTTACTTAATCTGAGCCTCCATCTCCTCGCTCCCTGCCCCAAAGGGGTCACTGCAAGTACAAACTTGCTAAAACAGAGCTGGACCAGCATAAGTGCCACAGGCACACGCTGGCTTCTACTGTCCTATCCGTGGCCTGATGAAAGGACCCTGTCTCTAGAAGTGCCCGTAAGAAGCCATAAAATGAAAACTGCCTGTCACACTCAAACCCCTCTTGGGCAAGCTGGCATAAACCAGTCTAAGATGGAGCGACTGAACTGAACTGAAGATGGTACAAACTGGTCTAAACCAATGTAAACTGGTCTCAGCCAGTTCAAACGGGTCTAACCCAGTTCCACCTGGTTCAACAGCTGGTTCAACCTGGCGTCAAGCAGTTCATACAGGTCAAACCAATCTGAGGCTTTTTATACTGGTCTAAGCAAGTCTCAGCCAGTTCAAACAGGTGTAAACCAGTCTCAGAGGCTTTTTATACTGGTCTAAGCAAGTCTCAGCCAGTTCAAACAGGTGTAAACCAGTCTCAGAGGCTTTTTAAACTGGTCTAAACAAGTCTCAGCCAGTTCAAACCAGCCTGAACTGGTCTAAATCGGTCCGGGCCTGGGATCATGGTGGATTTGTGCTTGCTTTAGTCAACTGAACCGTCTGTTCGTGGACAGAGGGGCTAGGGGTGCTGCCCTGGTCAGCTTCTCCTCAGCTTCCTTTGTTCCCTCCTTGACTCTGCACCTTCCCTGGCCACGCTGAGTTGTCTTACAGGTCACAGCCACCGCAATCCCTCATCCTGAAGTGGCTCACACAGAGCTGTCTGCCCCATCCCCAAAGCCACTGCATACCTCCGCAGCCCGGCGCTGCCTCGGCCCGGACCCCGGCCCCTCCCACCACTTCCCACCCCCTTGGTGAGCCGGCCAACCTTCGATGAAGTCTGAGGCCGTGTAGGGCCGCTGGTTGGGGCTGCTCTCCGCGGGGCTGTTCAGGGCCTCCACGGCCGACTGGATGGCCTCCACCAGCTCGTCCCGCTTGTCCTTGCGCACGGGCTTCTCCTCGGGGTGGCGGGTCAGGCCGGTTTCCAGCTGGTACACCTTGTGCAGTGTGAAGCTGTCGAAGGGCACGGCGGCGTACTCGGTGGCCTGCTTGACGCCGGCGTGCACCTCCGCCCGGTCCACCTGTGAGCGCAGGAAGGCCAGCAGGTCGGCCTGGGCCCTGCCGGCGGCGCCCGCGGGCTCCCCCGCCAGCTGCTGCGCGGCCCTCAGCTGCTCGCTCCGCTCCTGCAGCTCGTCCTGCAGCTGCGCGATCTGCCTCTTGAGGCTCCCCACGTGGTCGCGGTGACGCTCCTCCCAGCCGAGCACCGCCTCCTGGGACCCGGCCCTGCCCGTGGGGCCGTTGGCCCTGGGCAGCCCCAGCCGCTCGTCGTCGCCCCTCGGAGTGCAGGCCAGCATGTAGAGGACGGACACCGCGCAGCAGAGGAGCACGAGCAAGACCACCACCCGGGAGGCCCAGGCGAGCAGCCCCCGGCGCAGCATCCTGGCTCAGGCGTCGGCCATGCGGCCCCGGCCCGCGAGGGGCGTCCCCAGACTAGACCACCGGGAGCACGCGTCCGAGGCCCCCCGGGCGGCTCTCATCCATTCCTGTCTATACCGCCACGCCTTGTTCCTGGGAGGCCGCCACCACGCACAGCACTTTCCTGACTTCTGAAGGACGAACTTGCGGGCAGAGGCAACAAGTCGGGGAAACCGTCCAAGTGGTCAGGCTCATTCCCATCGTAACCTTCCAGAGGGGATCTGGGGAGAGAAGAGGACAACACTCACTGGAGACAATAACCTCCTTGTGTTCACCATGACGATCAATAATCAATATGCAGTGGGGTTTATGGAAAATACTGGGAATTCCCGGGCAGTCCAGTGTTTAGGACTGCTACACTCTCACTGCCGTACAGCCGGGTTCATCCCTGGGCAGGAAACTAAGATCTGCAAGTCACGCAATGTGGCAAAAAGAAAAAAGAAAATGCTTACAACAGGTGATTACATATTGTTTGGTGTTTCTGAATCAGCATGCAGATACCCATTTGCAGAGGAGTGCACACAAAACACAAAGCATGCAAAAAAAAAAAAATAGGAAGAAAAGATGGCGAAATGTGAGCTCTCTCTTACTAGAGTAGGATTAATGGTGAGTTTTCTTTATCGTGTAAATTGTCCACAATGGCACGTATTATTTTCGTGCTTAAAAGGGAAAAAGCAAAACTTAAATGACAAGGGGATTGCAGACAGGCCCTGCCCAAGCCCTGCTAGATGCAAACAGTGAGCATCCGTGATCTTGAGGGCACCCGCCCAGGGCAGAGCTTCAAGCCAGCTCAGGGTGGTCCTCACCCTTTCTGCTGAGCAGCGTGGAAGCACCTGGAGGCTCAAATATGCAAATGCTAAGTTTGGATGGTAAAATGCAGAATGAGGACACGGTTTTTCCAGGGCAATGGGTGATGAGTTTACAGAGAAAGGGATGAGGCCGGGAGAAGGAGACCTGAAATACTGCTTGGTCAGAACTCAAACCCAGGATGCCTCTGCCCACCCTCCAGGAGGAATTCCCTGTCCTGGTGGCTCACCAGGAATACCCAGCCAGACCACACAGCCTTTCACACACACTCTGCACCTCAACTTCACCATCCCCTAGACAAATGAGGAGCAACCTGGCTCTGACCCTCTGTCCCCCTTTCCCGGGCACCCCCTTCCTCCTCCACCCATCAGTGACCCTCTCTTCCTCACCCCCTCCACACCTCCCTTCCTCAATCCCCTTTTCTCAACTCCCTTGCCCATCTGAGCCAGGAAAAAGAAAGAACAATAAGTGAATCAAATAAGATTTCTTGTTTTGGGAGATTTTAATAAATTTTCCTAGATGCATCTTCTTATTCAATATATCACTTCTCTGAAACGAGCTCCCTGAGGGTCCTGTGTCTGGGTCATTGTATAAAAATTCAACACTTTAAAAAAATCCCCGCGATAGCAAAGTTACTTTTCACATAGTCTTCACTCGACCTAGATATCCAGATTCTCGCCTCATTTACCGGTGGGCTGTCTCACTGATGGACCGGAAGAACTCTAGGCAATTAGCAGCTTCTGGGCCCCTGGGAGAAGGAGAAGGTGATGCTTCTGCACCCTCCGTGTGCTGAAAATGCAGTGAACAGCAGGCTCACTGAGTCTGAGTAGTCGCCCCTTTGTACTACAGCCACAGCCGGGAGTTTCTCTCCTACTTCCCAGGTGATGTGCCTCTTACAGATATTACTATGCTATCAAAACAGTTTATTTCCCAATTTTCCGCTAAGATGCAACACATAACCTTCTCTCCAATGTTTCCCTTGGCCTGAGGATTCTCCAGCCT
The DNA here is from genome assembly GCA_024291935.2 of Okapia johnstoni. Classification (NCBI taxonomy): domain Eukaryota; kingdom Metazoa; phylum Chordata; class Mammalia; order Artiodactyla; family Giraffidae; genus Okapia; species Okapia johnstoni. The sequence continues at coordinate 32,978,358 of CM044327.1, read as the reverse complement.
GTACTTTAGCACAGAACATGGTTATCAGTGTTGAGTTTAAAGTGCATGTTTAGTGCATGTTCCTGTCTGATGAAAATCCCAGGATTTATGTAATTACTATAATTCTGTGATTAAAAACATCTCAGCTTGGGTATTCAGGCACCATGCTGTTTTTAATGACATCCCTTGGATTAACTCATTATATGCGAGTACTAAACTACCAGTGAAGACACGTTACCATGTTATTCGGCCACTTTAAAGACTTTTACTTTAAATGGATTGTCACTAAAGACCAAATAAGCAAATCAAAAACAAAACAAAAATGGAACATTCAACACCATTTATTGTGCTGGGGAAACAAAGTATGCAATCTTTCAAACGTTTCGAATGGAATCATTGTTGCATTTGCATAATAAATTGAAATCATGTTGGTTAACTGAAGCAGTGCATTAAAGCAATGGCTAAAAAATTTTTTAAACTGTACAATAATTATTTTGTTTTGGTCCATAAATCTCTTGAAAGTCTAGTCCAGCTTTTGAAGTTCACTAGTATAAATTTCAAAGTTATTTGGTATTTCACTCTTTGAGATATAAAAGGAGAAAAAAAACAGGCCTAGTAAGAAATGACTTTTTAAAAGAAACAAAAGCCATAAAAATGACTGCCAAGGGAGCAGTGATGGATTGCTCCTTTTAAAGGTCAGGAGCAGCTAAGGTACATCAGAAACAAAATTCTGCACCTCTCAACACACAGTGGTGTTTGATGTTTCTAGCCATTTATCCTGTAATCAAAATAGTAACTCCACATTTGCCTGCTGGAGTCAGGAGGCTCATCCTCCTGACTCCTGCTTCTATGGAGACATCGTGCTTTTCATCTGCAGCAAAGGTGTTACCTTCTCAGCTCTACCACGTACCTGTACGTGTACAGGACGCCTCGATGAGATACGACCAAACCCGGACCAAACCTACAACCAAACCACAAAGGTCCAGCCTCTCCTGCTCTCTGCAGAGGTGTTGGGAGAATGAAACAGTTACCATTTACACTGCGTTTACAGCTGCAGATGGAGCCCACCATGTAATTACCAGACACTATCATCAGTGACAGTGAAAATACAGCTGTACCATCCCAGGAGCATTGTGCTACTATTTAAAAAACTTAGAAAAGGCACCCAGATTTTGGAGGAGTTCCGTCTTTGGGGTAGTTAGGGGCAAGACTTGATGGGAAGAGCCAACTCATTGGAAAAGACCCTGATGCTGGGAATGATCGAAGGCAGGAGAAGAGGGCAACAGAGGATGAGATGGTTGGATGGCATCGATGGATATGAACTTGGGCAAACTGAAAGATGGTGAGGGACAGGGAAGCCTGTTGTACTGCAGTCCATGGGGTCTTAAAGAGTCAAACATGACGTGGCGACTGAACAACAACAAAGTCCTGTCAGTAACCAACCTTAGGACGAGTAAAAGGGAGGTGCATGTTCCTGTTTTTTAACTACAAAAAAATCCTCGCGCTCGTTGCGTCTTGCCAGCTACATTTTACTTTTTTTTTTATCTTTTTTTACCTTTTGGTCATTGCAATTAGCATTAGATTTTTCTTGTACTCTAGTTAGTAGAGCAAGATTAAGGATGATTTTTTTGTTCATTGCTTAGAGAGAAAAGATAAGAGCATAAACGTACCAGACATTTCAAAACACTGTTTTACAAAATAACCAAATATTAGATTTTTTAATAAATCCTGATTAAAAGTAGACATAAAGTAATGATAGATCACTGTGAATTCAAGCAAGAGCATACACTTTATGTCTGTTTTTCAGGAAAGTTCAAGAGAATAAACAGTGAATATAGCTTTAAAGCAAACGTTTGACTCAAATACAGTATTTTAGAGAAAAGTCCACATGAGAAGTAATACTTTTTTTCTTTTCACTTCACCCAGTCGTGTCTGACTCTTTGTGGCCCCATGCACTGTAGCCCGCCAGGCACCTCTGTCCATGGAATTTCCCAGGAAAGAATAATGGAGTAGGTTGCCATTCCCTTCTCCAGGGGATCTTACCAACCCAGGGATCAAACCCAAGTCTCCTGCATTGCAGGCAGATTTTCGACCGTCTGAGCCACCAGGGAAGCCCTTTTACTTCGTTGCCACCTTCGCTTCAAATGTCCATCCTTCCCAAGAGCTCCCCCAGGGCTTCCCTGCCCTAGCCAAATCCCCAGGGATGTTCTGTGATGCACACCGTCCCAAAAATACTGCACTTATTGATTAGACTGAAGAGACATCCAAACACAGTGGGTTTGCTGCTGTTTTTACAACCTCTGAGCAACAAGAGGGCAGGCAGAGGTTCCTCCAAGGTCCGCTGTGAAGGCAGACCACGCTGCAGAGCCGTGCTCACCGGATCACCCAGGGCTGAGCCCACCTGACGCAAGGTCACTCCCCAAACTCTCGGGCTGGACAAGGGCTCTTGGGACAGACAGACTGACCCTAAGGGCTCTGCCCTGGGGTATGCAGGCAGGGGGCTGCTTAAGGAATTTCTGAACATTCAAGGCGGAGAGTCTGAAAGACACAAGGGCCTAAGCCAAGGGGCTCAGCCATGGGGTGGGTTTCTCAGACTCCAGCTGCAAGCCGTCTGACAGCCCTGACATCCTGCCTGACCAGCAAGCGTCCGGGACAGCCCCAGGCCTCCAGACAGCACAGCAAGGGCCCAAGAGGGGGAAGAATCCAGGATGCTGTCGCTATTCATCCCCGCTGTTACTGAGCACCTACTAGTACACTGGCAACAAGAAGTTACAGGAGATGAAAAGGGAACCAAGCACAAGCTCCAGCAGCAACTCCATGAGCTTGTAGAGGAATGAAGCCCTTTGCCAATAAATATAACACGAGCCCTTAACGGGAAAACTACATTGAGACAGACATCATCGTTAATGCCAGGTTCCCACTTACCAAATGTATGGGGGATAGCGGTTAAGAAGCACAAAACAATAAATTTCAGAATGACAAAAGCTTAAGATAAATGTTAGGCATCCACAGCATTCACTGAGATAGGCAAGCGGCTACAGGGACTGTTTACATTTCATCTGAGAGTGGAAACTCCGAGAGTGAAATGAAGACACGTCTTAAGCTTGGTCCAGGGTGAGGACAGTAGACATTAAAATTCCAAAGCCAGGACAGAGGCGCTCTTAAGATGCGTGTCCCAGTTTCACTCTACAGACCCCAGTGGACGTTTCGGTCAGCAGGGCTGTGGCCTGTGGCAGAGAGAGCCTTCCAAGGGGCCTCGATGAGTGTCCCTGAGAAGCTCACACACGCTGAGGACTGCAGGACAAGCCCGGCTGGGAGGCGCGGCCGGGGCGGCAGCAGGCAGAGAGGTCGGAGGGGCTCGGCAGCCTTACTCAGCACAGTGACAGGCCTGAGTGACAGAGGAGCCCATTCAGGGAGTGGCCATAAAGCCCAGGGGACAGCTCCACCCTGTGTACACGCCCAGCCAGAAGGGCACGAGGGGAAGAAGACCAGCCGCGTGTCCTGAGCCAGGAAGCGGGGAACCAGGGCCCCAGGCCGCCCTGCAGAGCGGCTCCTCAGGGGGCACAGACAATCGGCTCTTTGACGGCAGAGGCGCTGCCGACCCCCAGTGGCAGGATTAGCTGTACTAACGGGGCATAAATCGAGGTCCCATCTCCTGGATAAGCACACCACCGTGAATGTGTGTGGAGAAGGCATCATGCAAGAATGCTTATTCAGAGAGACTTCAGATGCTCTCAGAAACATATACAAAGTGACTCTGTAAGCCTCACCTTGGAAAAGACCCTGATGCTGGGAAAGACTGAGGGTAAGAGAAGGAGGGGGCGACAGAGGATGAGATGGTTGGATGGCATCACCAACTCGATGGACATGAGTCTGAGCAAGCTCCAGGAGTTGGGGATGGACAGGAAGGCCTGGCATGCTGCAGGCCATGGGGTCGCCAAGAGTCAGACACGACTGAGCAACTGAACAACAGCAAACCCTCGGCCTGCCTCAGCGCTGCATGGAGAATTCTCTCCGCCTTCACTTAGCTCCCGTGTGCACTGGGCGGCTCCCAGCACAGCCTGGCATCCAGTCGGCCTGGGGCACGTGTGAGGGGCTGACACCACCCACAGGAGTGCGGGGAATTCTGCAGAATCCAGCAAAAGGCAGACCAAAGCCACTCCAGGAGCTGAAGACGCCCAGCTCCCAGCCCCGCCCTGCCTCCTGTGGACACACTTCTAACTCTTTCCCACCCGGTCTCTTAGAGATGCGAATCTACCAGCAACTCCTGCCACAGCATCGTGCGGTCCACAGCAAGCTGCTTCTCATGCACATCTGCCACTTTAGGGCTAAAATGTTGCAGGGACGTTAAAATGGCTGGAAAATGAGCATATTCTTCCCAAATCACACCCCCGGGAGGTGCGGAGCCACACTTCTCAGCCATCGCACATCTTTCTGCAACACAAGCATCTCTTCTCCAAGCGGCTTGAGTCAGCACCCATCCTGTGCCAAGTGCTGTCAGCCTCTGGGTGCTTCTGATGGCAGCTGAGGAGCACAGAGAAGATCAGTGTAGTTGTCCACACAGGACCAGGTGTGGGCCAGCGGGGCACAGCCTGCCCCTGACATCACAGCATTGGTGTGGTCAGGGAGCATCCTCGCGGCCTCCCCAGCCTGACGCCAGGCTGCCTGGCCAGGGGCTCTGTTCACGACAGAACCGGGCTCTGAGGGCCACGCTCCTCCTCTGCCCTCAGATGGGTGGTATCCAAGCTGATGGACATAAACAGCATGGCATGCCCGGCAGGAAGTGACCAGTGGGCGAGGACCAAATGTCTAATGGATTCATTGACAAGCTATGCACCATTCTTACAGTACTGCTGCGTTACGTGCTCACAAAACAATACCCCGACAACAATGAATCATAAAAAATGCTCTGAATGTCTTCTCACCCCAATGGGCTGTCCTGGGCCCCCCAGGGACCTGCTTCTGGCTCCCAAGTAACTGCCCTCCTCACCACCTTTCATTCCGGTGTCCCCGGAACACAAAACTGCAGCCCCACCCACCCAGGGCGCAGTGCAGGCTTCCAGTTCGCAGGATGACCCTCCTGCCTCTGGACCCCTGGCGCCATCCCAGGGTCTCCAACGCCGACTGCTGGGACACTGCCTGGCCCCACCACGAGCATGCTTCCCTCCCTTCCACCCTGGAGGACCTGGACCTCATGGCCTTCAAGATGCCCTGAGGGTCCTCTCTGTAACCAGATCCGGAGGGGGTTCCCCACAGCCCAGAGGGATGGAAAGCCCCTTGCTGGGAGGCACCCCTCCAGCCCCACATCTCCACACTGCTAGGAAGGATTCCCTTTTCCCTACTTTGTAGCAGAGACAGGGAAATATGGGAAAAGAAACTAGGGTCTGCTAATCAGAAAATGAATGCGCAGAGATGAATCACAACTCGGAAAGCTGAAAAGCCAGGAAACAGGCCAGCCCTTTGTTCTGATCTCTTTTGATTTTGGCTTCTAATTTGCCGGTGAATGATTGAAAGAGAGGGTCTTCCTGAAATACACGTAGATCTTCCTTTCCCACCCCCTTGCCACCTCTGCCCTTGTTTCAGGAGCATCTAAGGGGGTCAGTTGGTACAGGTGGGGGCCGTGGAACCTGGAGGCGAGGGTGACGAGAGAGAAGGGCTCCACACGAGAACGCAGGGCTCACGCTGCTTGGTCTCCAGCCCGTGAAGAACCTCTTCCTGGCAGGAAGATGCCCCAACCGTAAGAGCAGGGCTGAGTCAGCTGCCAAAGAGACCTGTCCTGTCTCTGTCTGCCCTTCTGTCCCGCCGGGTTTCTGGGGCTGGTGGGGCCGCCTGAGAAACCCGGGTTCCAGCCCCTCCTGGTGCTTAGAGTCACACACCCACTTAGAAAGCATCTGCTCTGGGCCAGACCCCAGATTAAGCACTTTATAAACATTATCTCACTTAATCCTCAAAACAATCCTACGAGCTGGTTCTCATTATCCCATTAACGATAAGGAAACCGAGGCTGAGAGCAGTGAGGTCACTCACCTCCGGTGCAGTACTGGCAAGCAGCCAAGCCCTGCGTCAAATCCGGCTCAGTCTGGATGCTAAACCCTGCTTGTACCCACCAGGCTGTGCCGTTCACCACCCTCACGAATCCCAAACTACTTGCTGAGATCATCACCTCCTCCTGCACCGGACCTGTCCAATTTTTCTTGCTTCTGACCGCCCAGTGGATCTTGCCTGGCCTCTCAGACGTGGTACAGAGCAGTAATCTTGCCTTATCATGTTTTATCTCCCCATTTAACTGTGGTTTGTATGTCCGCATCCCCTTAGCAGCTCTGCAAATTCATAGCGTCCCTGGAAATAGCGGGGATCCCAGGCGTGCCTGGGGTGAGTCTTACTGGGGCCCCCCAGTGGGGCCAGGGACAGAACACGCCTGCAACAGCCAGGCGCCTCTAAGCAGGTGCCGGGAGCCCATCCCCACATATCAGGTTTAAGACGGCGCAACTAAAATGCACCCCGGCAAGTGGAATTTCCTCTTCAAAAGGAGAAAAACAGGATGTTTCTTGGTCAGTTAACCGAGATGCTGACTGGACTCACTATGAGCTCTCTTCTGCCAAACGAGTTCTCCCTTTCGTCCTCCAGAGGCTGGTGAAGGAGCTGCCCAGGCAATGGCCATCACCACACGTCACCTAAGGTGCCCCCGTGCAGGCAGAAACCACCCTGGCAAGTGACATCCCTGGAGACTCAGGGAAGCGCACCCCTGGGGACACCACGTCCTGAGGTCACACAGTCCAACTTCTGGGGAAAGGCGTGCCTGGGATGAACGCAGAGAGGACTAATTAAAAGTGAGCAGGGCTCTGTGCCAAGCCCTCCGAGCTGAGCCAAGCGGCAGGCAAGCAGGGCCCGCACGCAGATTCGGGGCAGAGTCGCTGGGTAGTAAACACCAGCTCCCAGCGGAGGTGGGAAGCCTGAGTCACCCTCCCAGGGCCCAGGAGGCCGAGGAGGCCGAGGGTGGAGGCGGGCTCAGGCTTACAGGGAGGGCAGCAGACAGGCGGAAAGCTGAGCTCTGGCTTACCTATTAGCAGATCGGAGGAGGAAGAGGAGGATGAGAAATGAGCTTCGCCAAATGCCTCCACCACACCCCAGCCCACGTCCTGAAAGCACTTCCAGACACAGAGTACCTACACACCGAGCAGTGACAAGTCCCAGGCAGGGAACTGGGGGCCTTTCAGGCAGCCCAGGGGCTCCCCCAAGGACATCCCAAGAATCACTGCCCCTAATCAAGCATCATCTGCTGTCTCCCCTGAAACTCACGTGAGCTGGTGATCCCGATCTCGAGAGTAGGAAACCGGACTTCGGGGAGATCTGAGACTTTCCCACACGGCTGGGAGCCTCCACACCCCCAAAGGTGTCAACACCCATCAGCACGACACCCCAGAGCACAGACAGAGCGACCACACTTACAGAACCAGACCACAGCGACGCCCAGGAGCAGGGCCACAGGGAAGCGCAGGCAGGCAGAGAACACGTGCGGCAGGGAAAGCTCTCCAAGGAGGATCAACAGCCGTGGAGAGTGCGAGACAGCAGGGCTTGGATCTGGAGGTGTGAACGGGGAGGGGTGCATGGGGCCTCTCCCCTCCCCACCCTGGGCTCCCCTGGGGGAGACCCCACGTCAGTGGCGACCCACGGCTTTCCTCTCGCCTCGTGGTCAGCCTGTGGCCAAGTGAGCCGCCCCCTCCCAGGGTGGCACTCATTCCCCAGGCATCAGCCATGTGATGTACTGAGTGTGGCTGCCCCAGGTCTCTGGAGAGAAGCGGGTGAGCACAGCAGCTCCCCAACCCTGCCACGGCCCCGAAGGAGCAACCCCTGGACATGTCCTGAATCAAGTGCTGGGACCCACCCTGTGGAATCCAGCAACGCATTCTGCTGGCTGGTTTGAAGCGAGAGGGTTAAGGAGTAAACCACTGTCCTGAGTCAAGACAAAATGACCCCCTGACTCTGTCTGGTTCTCCATTTCCTTTCCCACCGACAAGGAGGCATCAGCACACAAACAGGGGCGTGCTTCCAGAAAGCAGTCATTACTGAACAGGACTGAGACAGCAAGGGCTGCACAGGCTTTAGAAATCCCGTGGAGCCAGGTCAGCAGGGCCGTACGAGTGTAGAAAGAACCAGCAATGCCGAAAAATACACTATTAGTCCAATATCGTATACATGAAAGATGTAGCATTATTTTCACAAAAATAAAACCTAGGGTTGATCACAGACCATATTTAAAGTCCAGCTGCGGCCCACCACACCACAAGCCCCTCCACTGGTATCCCTCGCCATCCCTTGGCTTGTACCCGGACACCAAGCCTCTCTTGCCTCCACTGTTTCCACCGAGGGGGCCAACTGATTACTAGGGGACTAGCTAAAAGCATTTGCAGATAGCACTCCTAGAAAGAAAGTTACCGGCAATGAAAACTGTCCTGTTTCTACACGACATAAATGACACAGGGTGCTTATTTAATCCAAGTTTCTTTTTCAGTTTAATACTTCTCAATATTCCACTAACATCCTTCTGCTTCATTCTTAAAATATCCCCTGCCCCTCCTGGAGACCTTCCTGTCTAGAACCGCACTCTACTTGCATCTTCTTCCTGCTTCTCTGATGTCTCCGATGAGGTAGGTTCTATTAACATCATACCCATTTTGCAGGTAAGGTCGTAGAGGCAGAGGTTAGTCACTGGCTCAGGTCACCCAGCAACGAAAGGGTAGAAATGGGTTTCCAGCCCAGGCAGCACGGCCCTGCTGTCTGTCTCTCCATCACTGGGCCCTGTGGCTTCTCTACCACTTGCTGCTGCTGTTGTCATTAAGTCGTGTCCAGCTCTTTTTTGACCCCATGGACTGCAGCCCGCCAGGTTTCTCGGTCCATGGGATTTTCCAGGCAAGAATACTGGAGTGAGTACTCTGTGTCTGGAGATCTTCCTGACCCAGGGATCCAACCCATGTCTCCTGCACTGGCAGGCGGATTCTTTACCACTGAGCCACCTGGGGAGCCCTTCTCTACCCTTTATTATGTGCTTTTAACAGAGGCATGGGCACTGTAGAGGGAAAGCACAGAAGTTGGCCAGGGAGCAAGGCTGGTGCATCAGGGGACCCGAAGAGAAGGAGCTGGCCGGGCTGGCACCCTGACCTCAGACTTTCAGCTTCCAGAGCTGTGAGAAGTAAACACGTACTGTTTGAGCCATCTGGTCTACGGTGTCATAACAGGGGTCTTTGCGGAGACAGGCCTCCTGCCGCCACGGGGCGTCTGCACTGCAGCCTACAGGCAATGGTCAGCCAGTCAGCTACCTTTCTTAAACAGGAGTCCTGTGATCTGAACGGAATTTCAGCAAACGGGCAGTGCTGAGAGGCCCTGGAGCAAGGCGATCAGCACTGGGGAGATGGGCCGGAGGTCAGCACACCTCTGCGGGGGTGGGGTAAGGCAAGTGGAGGCAGCAGCACTCAGTGTGGGGGAGGGGAGTTCTAGAAAGATCTGTCGGGTACCATCTCCAGGACCTGGACTGGAGACCGGCCTGGCATGGGAGAGAGAGCGTCCACGGAGGAGGAGGGTGGTGGGTGGAGCTCTGGGAAAGGACAGGCTCATGGGGAGATCCAGCAGAAACAGGGGTCTCATTCTGGACACGCCCGGCCGCTGAGGTGGGGGCCGTGGGGTTGGGGGCGGTCGGTCTGGCACAGCCATCGTTTCACCAACCATTAAGGTTAGCCTGGAAGAAACAGCTGCTGTTTAGACAAAGTGACGGGGCCAGCGTAAAGCACTGTCAGAAGCAGAATCCTGGACTCGGGACGCCCATTCCCCACCTCTATCCTGCACCCTCAAGTGTGTGAAAGTGTCAGTCGCTCAGTCGTGTCCAACTCTTTGTGACCCCACGGACTGTAGCCCGCCAGGCTCCTCTGTCCATGGGATTCTCCAGGCAAGAATCCTAGAGTAGGTTGCCATTCCCTTCTCCAAGGGATCTTCCCGACCCAGGGATCGAACCTGCATCTCCAGCATTGCAGGCAGATTCTTTACCATCTGAGCCACCAGGGAAGCCCACACTGTAAATCAAAGTAGCTCCCTCACATCCTTGTCATCCCCCAAAGTCTGGTTTATTTTTTAAAAGAGAAGAAAATTGTCGTGTATCTGCAAAGTTTTCCCCGAACTGCATTTAAACAGAGAGGTGGGGACCCCGGGCAGGTTCTCAGGGGGCTTTTAAAAGCCATCGCATGTGAAGACTCAGCATGGCACCCTGGCATCAGGACAGCACCGGGGGGTCTGCACACTTCCTGGACATTACTCGGGTACTGGGGAGTATACCTCCCGGCTAAGCAGGAAGCAGACTGCTTGACCAGCAGACTGTCTGCCTGGACCACAGGCACAACTCAACCAAAGTGGCACCCACCAGGTCCCTGGTCAAAGGCCAGCTGGTACCGTTCGAGAGAAATCTCTGATCCTCCTAAGGAATTTCTGAAAGGCAATTTTCCAGTAGCTTGAAAAGACATGATTTGATACAGCAGCATTCTAGTTCTAGCTGCTGGTACTAGAGCTATTCCTGTTTTTTAAAAAATTTTTAAACAACAATAAAACCTTCTGATTATGCATGTGGGGCTCTGAGACTACCCCACCCACCCACCTGGTCCCACCAGAAGGTGGCACGTGGGACCCTCATGACAACCATTTCCTCCATAGTAACAAGGGAACAGAAAATAGCTCCTGAAATTCAGAAACGATGTTACGATTAACATGAACTTGATCCACCCAGTCACTGAGTGTGTATCGAGTGAGACCGATTGGACGACCACAGGATCAGAGGAGGGGTGGGTTGGGGACCCCCCTGCTGCCAGGGGATGCGGTCAGTCATCTTTAGTAGCGACAAGGGATGCTACCGTGGTTCAGAGGAGATGAACCACACAGTTCTGGCTGGAAGGACCAGAGAAGCTGCAGAGGACGATCCCACGTGGCACAGCTGAGAACCCCTCCACGACCTGCAGACCTAGTTAAGGTTTTCCACCCCCACTCCAGCTCCACTAGTAAGGATGCCCATTGTCTTAATTTTTAAAAGGGGAAAAGATAAAGAATTCCAAAGATACACCATTGACAGTGCCTAGTTTTTTCTAGATTTTTTTTCAGATGCTTTTCCATTACAGGTTATCATAAGATATTGAATAGAGTTCCCCGTGCGATACAGCAGGTTCTTGTCGATTATCTATTTCCTACACACAGCAGGGTATACGTTCATCCCAAACTCCTGATTGACCCTCCCCTTCCTGGACTGTGTCTCTGAGTGTGCCTCTGGGTGTTCAAACCTCTTTCTTTCACGTGCTCCAGACAAGGTGAAAACTCCATGACCTTGTCACAGTCCTTAGCTATTTTTAAACTCCTTATTTTATATTGGAGTATAGACAATTAACAATGTCATGATGTTTCAGGTGAACAGTAAAGGGACTCAGCCGTACATACATATACGTGTACCCATTCGCCCCCAAACTCCCCTCCCATCCAGGCTGCCACATAACACTGAGCAGAGTTTCACGTGCTAGACAGTAGGTCCTTGTTGGTGATCCATTTTAAATATAGCAGTGTGTATTTTTTTTTAACATTAGCTCCTTCCACATAGAAAAAAAAAAAAGTTGAATTTTTTTTTTTTCTTGAAACCAAGCTAATGGGTCTCAAGATTGATTCAAAGGCAATTATCCTGTGGAGAAGTGAGTCTGAGGTGAGCTCCACTTTCAATGAGCGTTGCTTCCTCTCTATTAAAAGCCTATAATGAGGTGAGATTTTTAAGGAGCTTCCTGAGCTACAGAGCTGACCCTGTGGCTTGCCTACCTTTGGCTGATATTTATTTCCAAGTTTCAGGCTCCCGGACCGGGACTGACAAAAGCAAAAACATAACAAAACAAAGGGCACCCGTGTCAAACATTCCACAACCTCAGCTGCAGAGTCAGACGAGAGATGCTGAAAAGAGTGAAAGGCGGGGCCTTCCCACCCCCACCCGGCCCTGGGTCAGCAGCGTGCCGGCTGAGCAGCCACCAGGGAATCCAGAACAGGGCAAAGCACAGACCAGACCACACCTTCAGGCCTTAGCAGCACACATAATTTACTGTTGTTTCTCTCTAGTAATTCAAAAAAGGGAGCCCCACCCCGCCCCCTTGCCCACTTCAGCACAGAAGCTTCCTATTCTTCATCTCATTCATTTGCAAGGCCAAGGTCTCCCTCAAGGGCACAGGGTACAAACTGAAACACTCACAACGGGTGGGATCATCGCTGCTTTCATCTTCATTGTGACTGACACAAAGAACTTGCAAAAATGTCAAAGGAATAATGCTGGAAAACACCGCATTAGGAGGTGATAATCGAGGAAAACAAAGTCTGGTTTCCACAGGAAGTTCAAGGCCAAGTCTGTTCTCAGATCACTGGCACCCACCTCTGGCTCCCAGCTCTTCTCTCGTCCTGCCCCCCTCCCCCCAACATTGCCCATCCCTCACCTGGCACCAGGTGAGCTCAGAGAGGCCTCCCCTCCCCCAGAGACAGACAGACAGACAGCTGGAGAGACGGCTCAGTGTGTGGTCTGGGTCAACAGGGTGAGCCCAGACTACCAGAGACCTTGCTCAGGAGGTCAAGGTCGATGACTGGGGACAAGCTGCCAACCCCGAGCAGCCGGCCCGGGACACACAGCTGAGTCCCACGAATCCAGAGCTGCCAGCCCACAACCTGAGTTGCCCGGTCAGACCCCTGTGATGGGGGAGGCCGTGGCAGCTCCTCTCTGCTGCCTGTGGATGGACTGCTGTCCGGTCCCATAGAGCTGCCCCCTGTCCAATCCCACCCCCAATCCCCGCCCGTGAGATCCAACCGGGTCAAGAGAAGAGAACACGGGATTCGGGGCTGGAGCCTGGGTTCTACCCAGAAGCTTGCACTCTCTTAACTCAGAGGGTAGAAGAGTCACTGTTTACGGACCCTTTACTTTGAACTTTTAGAATCATTTAAGATGTATAGATAAGAAGAAAAATGCTTATCTGACTGATAAAGAGATTACTTACACTCTCAGGAGTCATCACCCAATTAGAAATGTCAATTAGATTATAGAAATGTCAATTAGAAATGAAAATACAACATTCTCAAAAATATCCTGCAATTTAATGGGGGGAAAACTGTGTACTTGACAAACGTCAATCTAGATACTACTTTTCTAAATTATATCCTGAGTAAAGTACACCCAGATAAAAATTACTTGGCTCACTCTTCTCATACTAAAATTAGCAAAGCTCTGGTCATTCCAGGACTGGACAAGATGCTAACGAAATCTTTAGACAACAAGCTGTTTAACAAGCATGTACTGAACCTAATGAATAACGAATTACGTACGGCAAGCCAAGTTCAAGACATCAGCTACCTGAATCACACAGACCTGGATCGACGTGTCTGCACTTAGAAGTAAGTGTAAGAGCACATACATTAAGCACAAAATATAGATGGACAGACACATCTCAAGACATAAAGATGAATAAGCTAGAGTTCCCGCAGGAGGCAGACCCGTGAGCTTTTTGCTGGGCTAGAGAAGCAAGGCAAGAATGGACGGACATGGACAGGGGCGGCCAGCCCGGCCTGGAAGGCTCAGAAAAGGCTTTCTGCCTGAAGTGACGCCTGAGCCAGGGCTCTAAGGGGGGAGCTTGGCAAGGCAGAGAAAGGATGAAAGAGTGTTTCGGCGGAAACAGCCCCATGGCAGGGCTGGGGGCGGGAAGTAACACAGTGCACATGGGCTGTGCGGGCTGCCGGGGTGTCTGGAGCGGGCGTGGGGCAGTGCGAGCGGGCCCCTGAGCAGAACCGGGGAAGGAGGAGTTTAGAGAGGGGAGTATGAATGTGGCCTTGAACGTGTTAAGGTGAACTGACTCAGAAACTTTCAGGGGGCGATGGGGAATAAGAGGAAGTCTAGCCCAGAGACTGCACAGCGTCTAGGCCATCAGTATACAGATGTCATCACACCCTGAGGATGAAGAGAATAATATGGGGAGAGAGCAGAGCAGCAAGGAAACCTGGTCCCCGCACCAGGGTGGGAGCCCCAGCACAGGGCGGCCAGGAGACGGACCGCAGCCTGTGGAGGAGCCGGGAAGGGGCTCCGTTACCATCGGAGCCTGGGACCCTGGCCCCTCCTATCTCCCCTGCAGTCCACGAGTCGGTGAGGGTCTGCCTGTTCGAGGTTCAGTATCGGGTCAGCCATTTCTGCCACGTAAGACCGAAACCATGTCCTGCAAACTAACCTTGTAACACAGTTGATCTCGCAGTCTCCATCTGCCTGAATACCATTTCTCTGCTTGTTCAGAACCGAGAAAAAGAAAAAAGAAAGCAACTCCTGACATTCAGAAGCTGCCCCCAACCCCAGGCCCCAGGGCCCCAGCAAGGCCATGTATGCTCGTACTGGACATAAGCCATCTCAAGAATACCAGTTGCCCACAAGGTGGCTCTGAGATCAGGATCAGAAAAAAATAAGGCCACTTCCTAATTCTGTCTAATCACAGACAAAAACAAAGAGTCACCCACGAAATACCAAACATCCCCTTTCTTGACCAAAATGACAGATGGCTACTTCTTTCCCAGTTCCTCACTTGAGCCACCGTCCCAACAGGTAAGATTTATTGAGGTGCCTCATCAGAGGAACAACCTCTGCTTTCTGACAGCATCAGATCTGGACCAACCTCCCCCGCCCCCCTCAGACCCACCTGCAGGTCATCCAACCGAAACCCAAATCCACAGACGAGGTTCTGACAGCCTCTTACTGACACAGCCTGGCCTCTCCCCAGCATGTCTTCATTGCAACAGAAGACAGAATGACCAGAAGCAGGGCACTCGAAGCCAGTGCACTGGGACAACCAGCGGGATGGGATGGGGGGGAGGTGGGAGGGGGCTCGGGACGAGGGGACACATGTACACACATGGCTGATTCACGTCACTATATGGCAAAAACCACCCCAATACTGTAAAGCAATTAGCCTCCAAATAAAATAGACAAATTAATAAAAAAAAAAAAAAAAAAAAAAGACACAGAAGGACCAAGGATGCCTTCCTGTCTGTGTCTGGAGAAAACTGATGGAACTTAGGTGAGGAAGATGAATAAGCTGAGCCCTAGGGCCCCACAGACACCCAGTCAGGACAGCAGTTACCCCTCAAGGTAGAGAGCCTGGGAAGCCTATAAGGAATCAAGAGTCAATATTGTCGAGATTCTGTTTTTTAAAGTAGGCGTTGCAGCTTCCCAGGTGGCACCAGCAGTAAAGAACCCACCTGTCAATGCAGGAGACGCAGGTGACCCGGGTTCAATCTCTGGGTTGGGACGATCCCCTGGAGAAGGAAATGGCAACCCACTCCAATATTCTTTCCTGGAGAATTCCATGGACAGAGGAGCCTGGCGGACTACAGTCCATGGGGTCGCACAGAGTCAGACATGACTGAAGCGACTTAGCACGCCTGCACACACGCAAAGTGGGTGGTGAGTATATTGGGGCTGTCATATTCTTAATAAAATATTTAAGTCTGAAATTTTTAACAATAAACTTTTAAGAAGAAGGAGGCAAACTAATGTCAGCTGCTGCTGAGCTGTCAAGCTAAAAGAATTAAAAAAAGGAGGTCATGGTTGTTCAGCAAAAGTTCACCTAGTAGGTTGATGGGTGTGAAAGGTGGGTTAGAGCGGATTACAGAGCAGGAAGGAGATAGAGACAATGAGGAGAGAATATGTGTTCTAATTGAGCTGCAAAGGAGAAGGGAGCTGAAAAGGTGGGTGACAGAGGGCAGCCCGTGACGTCACGTGTCGGATGAGACCTGCGGACCTTCACTCAAGTGGCTGGGGGGCGGGAGCCAAATAAAAAACACCCTCTGCCTCCCGCGGCTTCCTCTGACCCTAGGATCTGGCCTCTGAGTAACATTCAATTGATCATCACCACACACGCTCCTTCCCTACTATTGACTAGTAAATATCGCAAACAGGAGGGCACAGAAAGACTGCACTGCAACTCTTTCCTTCATTAACATAGGTAAGTAACAGACTTCGTATTTATAGTTCAGTTTCTATACTTGAAAACTGTAACCACGATATATAGATGTTACTGATGCTGAAGCTGAAGCTCCAATACTTTGGCCACCTGATGCGAAGAGCCGACTCATTGGAAAAGACCCTGATGCTGGGAAAGATTGAAGGTGGGAGAAGGGGACAACAGAGGATGAGATGGCTAGATGGCATCACCGACTCGATGGACATGAGTTTGAGCAAGCTCCGGGAGATGGTGAAGGATGGGGAGGCCTGGAGTGCTGCAGTCCATGGGGTCACAAAGAGTTGGACACGACTGAGCGACTGAACAAAAATAGAAGTTATTGTAATTTAGAGGCTAACTCTTGCTTCCAAAGAGTGGGTAGCCTTTCCCTTCTCCAGGGGATCTTCCCAACCCAGGGACTGAACCCAGGTCTCCCACATTGCAGGCGGAATCTTTACCAGCTGAGCCACAAGGGAAGCCCAAAAAACAAGCAGAGAAAAGCAACTGTCCACAAAGTTTCAGGACTTCAGCCCTCACCACACAGACACTCTAATGAGAACGGGGCTGGTGCCAAGAAGAGCCTCCCAGAACAAGCCACGGAGTTCTGTTCAGCACAGTGTTTCCCTCGGGGGGGCCTCCGCGGAGCACCCCACATCCCCTCCAGGACTACGGATGCTGCAGCCACACCTCTGTCTCTCCCCACAGCAGCTCCTTCACCACGGAGGTCGGCGGGGCTCAAGGTCAAACCCAGAACTTGGGCTGCGCTCTGGGCTCTAAGAACCCCTGCCAGCGGTCACTCGGTGAAGCTGCTATTCCCATTCAACAAAAACAAGACAGTGATCAATTTGATTAATTCCAGGGATGCTCATCACAGACAAGATTGCTTAATCCCTACGACATGCTGCTAACGGATCAGACTATTATCTTTATTTGAGAGAGGGACATATTTAAATCCTCAAATCACAAGCTTTCTAGATGAATGGAAAATAATGACTCAGCCTGCCAGAATATTCATTCACATCTACACCAAAAAAAGTAAATATATATTGAGAATGCTCCTTGCAATGGGAGTACAGAAGAATTTTTTTAAAGATCCTTTTCTTCAAGGAATATGGAATCTGAGGGGAAAAAATTAAGATATACGGAAAACAAAGCTTACATATAACTTCTAAAAAACGTCAAGATAGGATGATCAAAAGCAGGAAGGGTGAAAAGAGAATCCTTAGTATCAACCAAAATCCAGCCTCCCCAGGTTTTCTGGCTACAGGCCTGAACATCTCACCTCCTGAGAGTGTAGCCAAGTGACAGTCACTCAGTCGTGTCCAACTCTTTGTGACCCCATGGACTACACAGTCTATGGAATTCTCCAGGCCAGAATACTGGAGTGGGTAGCCTTTCCCTTCTCCAGGAGATCTTCCCAACCCAGGGATCGAACCCAGGTCTCCTGCATTGCAGACGGAGTCTTTACCAGCTAAGCCACAAGAGAAGCCCAAGAATACTGGAGTGGGTAACCTATCCTTTCTTCAGCGGATCTTCCTGACCCAGGAATCAAACCAAGGTCTCCTGCATTGCAGGCGGATTCTTTACCAACTGGGCTCTCAGAGAAGCCCAAGTGAAGCCAAGGTGAAACTATATCAACAGTAATTTCTTTGGAAGAAAAAGAACTCTGTCTTTTGCAACTAAATTCAGTCTGCTCTGAGGGCCTTGTCTGCAGGGAGCAGACCTCAGAATCCCTCTGTTCTGTGGACTGGCTGCAGCTGACTCAGCTCCAGTACCCCTGCACCCCTGAACATGCCGCGTGCACCCCTCCAGAAAGCGGTGACTCAAGGTTTCCAGCCACCCCTGCCCTTCTCTTGGAGGGAATGGAAGAGCCAGCCCCTCGGAACCTCTCTGCTTCCTGCTGATGCCCGAGTTCTCCTTTCCATTCCCAGGAAAACAGTTCGATGGCACGTCCCAGGTCAACACTCTGGTTTACTGTAAATTCTACACTGAGGCTGTCAGCTTGGGCTTCTAAGAAAGCATGAATCCTTTTTTGTTACTGGGTTGTTTCCTTCTTTTTCTTCCCTCTCAGCAAAGCCTGCTGCTGCTGCTAAGTCGATTCGGTCGTGTCCAACTCTTCACCACCCCATGGACTTGTAGCCCGCCAGGCTCCTCTGCCCATGAGATTCTCCAGGCAAGATTACTGGAGTGGGTTGCCATTTCCTCCTCCAGGGGATCTTCCCGACACAGGGATCAAACCTGCATCTCCTGTGTCTCCTGCACTGCAGGCAGATTCTTTACCACTGAGCCACTGAAAGTCCCCCTTCTTTTCCAAAGGTCTGAATTAACGTAAGTTTAATATGGGAATAAATCCTATTCAGTGAGGTGTGAAAATTAGAATAAAGTCTGAAAAAACCATACTTGATATTATCAAGCTCAGAGTTGGGCGCGATGTTCAGCTGCAGGACAGCCGTTACATAACAAAGGAAAGAATTACAGGGAAATCAAATGCCAGCCAAGTGAGTGGCTGCAGACGGGGCTGTGAGCAGGAGAAAAACATGGATCGCGACCCCGCAGAGGCTGCTACACCAGGGGCCAGGAAGATTAAATGAAATCCAAAAAGAATTATTTCTTGGCACAACTCACGGCAGAAGGAATAGAAAACTGAATCAGAAATGGAAAAGCCCCAAGTGACCAAACTCTCTCATAGGGAATGACAGTTAAATTTTTAGAGGCATAAAAAATGACTAAAGACACTAAATAGTAGTAATAGGCTGTTAGGACAAATCCTGCATGCAGTAATATTTTTTCCTCCTCGAGTCAAGTGGAGAGCTGGCAATCCAAACAGTTTTGGTGATTATGACAATATATTTTGTGTCTATCCACTGCACTTCACAATATTTCTTCCTAGAAGAAGTTTCTGATCACAGAAAGCTGCTAAAATATGTCTGGGGCGACTTGGCTACAAGATGCTGGTTAAAACAAGTGAGGGCCGCAAGCTTGCAGAGGAGCTGTCAGCTGCAGACTGGCCCTTGCCATGTACCTCTACACGGCTTAGATCACATGCTGCAGCTGTTGACCTTCGACACCCCCTGAAGGAGTTCAGGGTGGAGAGCAGGAATGAGGCACTCTGTGTGCTGGGAAAACTGGCAGGATAGGTCTTCAGATAGATATTCTCAGGAGCTGATTTTATGAGCTCAATTCTTGTATTTCCTCCTATCTAGAAAAGCACTGAAATCCTTATGGTGATGACTGTTTCTCATGACTAGCAGAAATCTGCAAAAAATATGTGCTTGATTGCATGTATTCCCTCTTCACCAAAATCACATATATACTGATTCCACCCCTACCTCTTTGGAGCAGTTTCTCAGAGATAGCTAAGGAGCTATCTCCCAGACTATAGTCTTCATTTTGCCCCCAATAAAATATAACTCGAAACTCTCATGTTACAAAGGGCTTATAAAGGAGAATAGCAAAGGCTCAAAGCCATATGTGGTGAGGGAAAGAATGTGAAAAGAGACAGGTGTCTAGTATATTAAAAAATGTCAGGCCTATTTCCAAATTATAAGTCCTGTGCCTGTTATCCATGAGTAAATTAGATCATACAATAAATAAAAGAAGCATTCTCTCCCATGTTTAATTTTATGGAAAAATTAGTGAAGTCTTCCAGCTAAAGGCCTGCAAAAATATTTCAGGATGCTTTCCCAGCACCTCAAAGAAGGATTCGACATCTAAACTGCTCCTTAAACATTTCTAATCTCAAGGGTCCGAGATAACTCAGTAATTTACAACTTCTGTTCCCATGACAGCAGTAAAAACTGGGATAGAAGTTGATGATTAACTGAAAACAGACCTTTTTGAAATGGGTGATTCAGCAACTAAACTCTCCTGATTAGAAGGCTTAGAAAAATATACATTCAACCTCAGAATCACTGGTTCAACTGAATGTCCATTAATAACATTAACATTTTAAACATTTGCAATCATTTAAACAAGGATTAATATCCCAGATTAACAACTGAAAAGTGAGGTTTTGTTTCTTGTCACTGAGGGAAACATAATACTCCAGTTCAATGTCTGGAAATTTAGAAACTAAACATGATTCCAACTGCAAAATAGCAGATTGAACCCATTCATTTAAGCTAATGTAATACATCATATTAACAGGCTACAGAACAGAAATTACACCACCTCATGAAAAAACCTCATGAAAAAAACAAAATTCAATACCCATTCATGATTTAAAAAAAAACACTCTCAGAAAACTAAGAATAGAGGGAACTTCATCAACATGATAAAGAATATCTATAGAAACTAATATTGTATTAACGGTGAAATACTAAACTGGAAACAAAGCATGGATGTCCACCTTCATAATTTTACTGAGTCTAGTACTGGAAACTCTAGCTGGTACAACAGTCAAGAAAAGGCAGACAGACTAGAAGTGAAGAAATAAAACTGTCCATATTTGCAGATGACACAATTGTCATCTCTAGAAAATACAAAAATCAATTGTATTCATGAACAAGTGGACACACACTTAAAATACAATAGCATTTACAATCATTCAAAGAACTGAAATACTTAGGTATAAATCTAATAAAATGTATATACAACTTATATGCTGAAAACTACAAAATGCTAATAAAAGAATTCAAAGAGCTAAGTAAATGGATGCAAGGACTGGAAAACATATACACGGATTCAAAGACTCAACATACGAGAGATACAGATTCTCCCCAAACTGATACACAGATTTAATGCAACTCCTGTAAAAAAAAAGTCAGCAGAATTGTTTTATACATACATATAAGATTATTCTAACTATATAAGGCCACAAAGGAACGAAAATAGCTAAAACAGTGTGAAAAATAACATGAGAGGACTCAGTCTACCCATTCCAAGAATTATTACACGACTACAGTAATCAAGACTGTGTGATACTGGCACCGGGACAGACACACAAACCAACAAAGCGAGATAGAGAACGTGAAACAGGCTCAGTGAATGTGGTCAAGGGGGTCTCGTGAAGGCGCAAAAGTAATTCAGTGCAGGACACACAGTCCTCTCAACAAAGGTGCCACAGCAATTGACCATCCACAGCCCACCTTCCCCAAAACACACTGACCAAAAATTAGCTCAAAAGGTATCACACAGCTTCCCTTGTGGCTCAGATGGTAAAGAATCCGCCTGCAATGTGGGAGACCTGGGTTCCATCCCTGGGTTGGGAAGATCTGCTGGAGAAGGGAAAGGCTATCCACTCCAGCATTCTGTCCTGGAGAATTACATGGACTGTACAGTCCATGGGGTTGCAAAGAGTTGGACATGGCTGAGTAACTTTTACTTCACTTCACTTCATTAAACTACAGCATTTTTAGAAAAAGAAACAGGTGAAATCTCTGGGATCAAGGACTAGACAAAGCGTTCTTTCACTGGCACTGAAAAGCATGATGCATAAAAGGAAAAATGAACTAACTGGATGGCATCAAAATTTAAAACTTTTGCTCTGCACAAGATTTTGTCAAGGGGATGAATAGATAAGCTACAGAGTGGGGAAATATAGGCAAAACACATATCCAACAAAGGACTAGTATCTAGAATATATAAAGAACTCTCAAGACTCAAGAGTGAGAAACACAAATAGTCTAAGTAGGAAATGGGCCAAAAGACATGAACAGACATTTTTCAAGGTGCGAAATCAACCAAGAGGTCAAGGCAGTGATCCAGTCATGAGATAACGGTGGTGTGGATGAGGATGAGGGAACAAGCAGGTCGGAGGAAAGGAATCTGAGCTCTCCACTGGACACAGGACTGGGAGACTGGACAGCTGGATGGGAACATGGGAGGGAGGAAGTCTTACGGATCGTGGGAGCCACTGGATGGTTTTGATAGGAACAGAGTGAAGGGATAAAGTAGGTGATTATATAGTTAATCCCAGTGCGTGCTTGCTAAGTAGCTTTAGTCATGTCCGACTCTTTGCGACCCCATGGACTGTAGCCCACCAGGCTCCTCTGTCCATGCGATTCTCTGGGCAAGAATACGGAGTGGGTTGCCATTATCTCCTCCAGGGAGTTAGTCGCAGGAGGGGACTGTAAATAGAAAAAAGTATGGGAGACCCCTGTAAGTTAATGATCACTCAAGAAAGCAGGTTTGTTTAAGCACAAAACCAAGCAGGCTTGCTGAGCAACAAAACCGTGGATCAGAAGCACAAGACATGCCCCCAAATGAGAAAACCATGGTGGCATGAGACCCACATCCTGCCCAGTGAGCTCAGTAGGTTGATGAGAGCCCAGGGCACACTCTCTGTACACATGGTGGTCGTGGTGGTTTAGTCACTAAGTCGTGTCCAACTCTTGCGACCCCATGGACTGTAGCCCGCCAGGCTCCTCTGCCCATGGGATTCTCCAGGCAAGAATACTGGAGTGAGTTGCCATTTCCTTCTCCAGGGGATCTTACAGACCCAGGGATCGAACCCTGGTCTCCTGCATTGCAGGCAGATGGTTTACTGACTAAGCTACAAGGGAAGTCTGTACACACAAAACACAATAATTAATGGAAAGGTGACATTCCAGAGTGAAACACCCTCACTGCACTGAGATATGAAATGATTTTTCCATAGTGTCATGACAATCCTGGCTTGACCGTGTAGGGACAAAACTCCCCTACCCAACATGGAGGAGGAGCTGATGATGGAAGCGTGATGTCTACTCAAGAATGAGGAAGAAGGTGGTCTTCTCCCCATCCCCACTTTTCCTCTGATTATAAAACTGTAGCCCACTATGTTCTACGGGCGTCACCCTCTTGGAAGCCTCCCAAGTGTCCTGTTCTGATAAATTGTTCCTTATTTATTACTTTGCCTCTCACTGAATTCTTTCTGCTCTGAGCCATAAAGGACTGGAGGGCCTCAAAGCCACCCTGCCCCGAGATGCCACTGAGCGGTTTCAGTTTAATTTCCTAGGCTGATGGGGACGGGAAGCAGGACAGGCTTAGAGAAAAACCTGAGCTGTCCTTCAGGCTGGGCAGGCTGGAGGTGGCCGTGAGGTCAGTGGGAACGGCAGGGTTTACAACACTCTCTGTCTACTGGGGTCAGGGCTCTAGGGCAGGTCTTCCCACCTTGTGCCCTTGGCTCCCCGAGGCCCCATACTGACCGGCTCTGTCATCTCCAGTGTCTCAAGTTCACTCCCGCCCCAGTCTTGTACCCAATTCTGCTTGAACCATTCCACTAGAGACCTCACCTCTCAGCCCTCACTTCTGGATACGATGCTGCAGCTACACGGACTTACATCATGATTCCTCACGCTTTCTCCTTGCCTGGACAGCTCCGTCCGTCCTGCTCCCTCTGCCTGCAAAGGCTTTCCTCTCTCTCCAGCCCCTCTATGTGAATCATTCCCGTGCATCCGTCAGCATCAGCTTAGGCCTCCAGGCACCTTTGTGTGATCCCCTGTTAAACACCATCCCATATGGTCACTTGATTCAGTCCCCCTCACCTTGACCTGTGGCAGCCTGTCCACCCCACCCCGTCCTCATACTGCAGGTCCTTGAAAGAAACAGCTCTGTCCGATTCACTGCTGCCTCCTCCCTCAGTCAGGCCTGTATCAGCAGACATGGGACAATCGTGTATCTTGTCTGGATGTATGCGGCCATGCTCAGTCCCTCTCTTTGCAACCCCATGGACTGTAGCCCTCCAGGCTCCGCCATCCATGCCATCCTCCCAGCAAGAGTACTAGAGTGAGATGCCATTTCCTTCTCCAGGGGATCTTTCCAACCCAGGGATCAAACCCACGTCTCCTGTGTCTCCTGCATTGGCAGGTGGATTCTTTACCACTGAGCCACATGGAGGGTAATAAAGAATTTTCTCTGTTTTTAGTTTAGCTCTTACAGGTTTTCCATAATATCTTCATAAAAAATGTATTTCTGTAGTAGAAAGTAAAAATAATTCCTGAATGTTTCCATATCCCTAGCCCCTATAGTGAGTGTCTGGATAGATGAGGTCCTTTCGTGTTCCTGTCAAATACCACTCTTGGCAGTTTGCACAGGAATCCCACAACACTTGACAGTAAAGGTCTTCAGTTATCAGCAAACGCTGGAGTGGAGACAAGACAAGAACAACTCTGGCATGGGTAGATTTATTATGGAAAATATTTCCTGTCCAAGGAGATTGTCCAGTTTTGGGTGGAAGGTAGGAAAGTGAGTATTTAAAGGCCAAAGAACTGAGGGCACCCTTCTGTGAGTCACTTGATTTCAACAAGGATTTTAAGTGTGCAAGAAAGAAGAAACGAGGCAAGCGAAGCCCAGTTAAGCCAAAGGAAGGCCACTGATATTCCCTACAAAGAAAACACTGTCAGCCCAACCAGGGCTGGGTCACTTCAGCCACAGCAAGAAGCGAAGACCGCCCATTTTACAGAAGATGGAAACAGTGCTCATGGCAAAGAGATTGTTGACTCTTAGGCCCCAGGCTTCCCTGGTGGCTCAGCTGGTAAAGAATCCACCTGCAATGCAGGAGACTCCAGTTCAACTCCTCATTTGGGAAGATTTCTCTGGAAAAGGGACAGGCTACCCACTCCAGTATTCTTGGGCTTCTCTGTTGGCTTAGATGGTAAAGAATCTGCCTGCAATGCAGGAGACCTGGGTTCCATCCCTGGATTGGGAAGACCCCCTGGAGAAGGGAACGGCTACCCACTCCAGTATTCCGGCCTGGAGAATTCCATGGACTATTCCATGGGGTCACAAAGAGTCGGACACGACTAAGTGACTTTCACTCGCTCACTCAGGCCCCAGGCTGGCGGGTGACTGATGAGGATTCCCCCAGGAAGAAGGATGCTTCATCCCTTCCTCACAAGCGCTGGCTGCAGTCCCTCTTCTCAAGTCCTCAGTCTGAGTGACGCCCAGTGAAACTATACTAACGGAGTGACAAACCAGAGGTGATGACTCACCGTTCGGGGAGAGTCTGGGAATCTGCGCAGGAGCAAAGCACACCTCCATGTCTCTTCACAGGAAGGCAACGGGCAGTGTCCTGCCCCCCACTTCTTCACCACTCCATCATTTTTATTTCTTTACCTACCTAAAACCTTGACATTCACTTGAGTTTTTAGAATTAAAAAAGAAGAAAACATTTCTAAGTTTTCTTAATTGCCTAACTGGCTCTAAAGCTACTGGGTTAATTTATAAAAGCGACACGGTAAGCACTTTGTGAAGCTCTTCCTTACATTCCGATTCTGTGTCCCGAGAAATTTAGCCCGCAAGCTTCAATAACGAAGTATCAGAGAGGTAAGAGCTATTCCTAGAACATTCACCCACAGGTGTGATCCTTCAGGAATACGGAGACAAAACTACTGATAATAAAACCGATTTAAACTGTACTGACGCCCAAGCCCGAGCACTTCAGAAGCCTGCATCTGCAAAACGGAACCCTGATGGAGACCGAACTGCAACTTAAAAATATCAGGCTCACGAGACTTCTAAAAACAGAAGTTGATTACACAGAGAACCCTCGCAGTTTCTCATCTTTGGCTCCAGGTACCTCTATCAAAGGCCAAGTCTGATCCCGATGACGGTTCAGAGGAAAGATCACATGGCTTTGCCCATTGCTGTCTTGCAGAGCTCGGTGTATTGCTGCAGACCGTTTACAAGAACGAAATGCAGGCCGGTGAGGGGAAGCGCTCACACAGCAGGCCTGCTTGAACAGTTGGCCCTTGGCTGGTGTCTGGGAATCCGGGACTGTACAAGGCTCCCTATACCAGTGGGAAGCGTCTCCTAACTGATAAGGTGGTTTGGTGTCCAGGCTCTTTGCACAAACAATGTGATTTATGGTGAACATCTGCTTGCTTTCCGGGAGGCTGGAATTTCAGTGGGATTGCTCGGGGGAGAAGGCCTTCCTGACCATCCCCACAATAAAACCCCAAACTCAGACTGCACTGGGCTTCTCCGGGCAGAAGGCTCTGCAGGCAGCTTCAGTGTTTGCTGTCTGGGAGGCAGAGCCTGGCTATCTTTCACGGACAGCACAGAAGCCCCCACGACCCTCACCCAGTCACTGTAACCCGCTCCCGGGGTAAGTGTGGTCAGGTGCTCATGCTGTGAGCCCTTGGGAGTTTGACAAATCACCGAACTCGTGGATGTTTTGGGGGAATCCTCCCAAAGGCTTAAAACAAAATACGAGCCCTTACTAAGTAAAGATTTTGTCTGTTCATTTCTCTAAAGGGGAAAATACACTGCCATCGTCAAGTCCAGCCAACCTAATAACCCCATGATGCTAATTAATGGGGTTTTCATGATGAAGACACAACTGTCACTTTGTACAGGTTGTTTGCTGCCCTTTAGTTTATGGAAAAAGAAGAGTTTGGTGACCACAAGGACATGAATGTCAAACTACAGATTTAGACAGAACCCAAATAATAACTCTGCTCCTTGCCAGAGGCAACAAAATAAGGCAGAGCATACAGCTGGACTGTGGGCCTCCACCAAGAAGACTAGGACTTTATTTCTCTAATTCAGTCTTAAGAAAAATATAATTTAATAGGACTCAACTCCACTACTTTTTAAATTTACACTTTAAAAGATAATGGGAACAAATTATCACTAATTTTTATCACTGACATACACAATAAACATGAAAATTCAGATGTTCAAAATAAGAACATAAGATTTTAATTTTCTTCTCCAATTGTGAAAATAAAAAACTGTAGAGCTTTATAAAAGAGATGAGCAACAAAGATATATTGTATAGCACAGGGAAATACAACCGTTATTCTGTAATAACATTAAAAGGAGTATAATCTATAGTATATTGAATCACTATGCTGTATACCGAAAAGTAATATGATATTGTAAATCAACCATAGTTTTTAAAAAACCCTAGAGCTTCCTGATAACTCTGAATGAAGAATGCTCTGTTTTTATTACGTTAGGAAGACCCAGAACTAAACCAAGGCTGCCCACAAATAAACGTGCACTTGCTTGGAAGACCTTCCTTTTTAAACCTCTCTGATGTAACAAACTCTTGGAGAAGATCTGCAACTGGCTTGTCCAAATATTTCTTTTTCTTTCTAGAGAAATATGGAACATGGCCCCACAGCCACACTAGGAGCTTACATAGAAACGTATGTAGATTATAGAGTAGGTCTGATCTGCATTCATCCCTTTAGGTAACTTCAGACACCCAACCTCATCCTCCAAAGGAGGCTGTGAGTCTAAGAAAAGAGATAAGCCTCCTGAGAAGACAACAAAGAAAGAAACTATAATTTATAGAAGAGACTCTGGGCCTCTTTCCTTTCAAATAGAGAAGCTTTTAAAGACAAGAATGGGAACCACGGGAGAAACCAGTCCATCCTTTCAGACACTTTGCACTTTCAACAGCTGAGCTCCCAGGATGAGGGTGACCCCACAAGTGGACAGGTATTCCTGGGGGTGGGACTGGAACTCTGCAGGGTCACTCCCAGGTCAGCTCTGAGGTCACAAACGCACTTTTGTCCAGTGAAACTGTTCAAGTCCTAGTTCTGGACTTGACTGACCCAAAGCCACATCTGGCCTGTCAGGGAGGGCTGTTCATAGCACTTATGAGGCCGCCAGCTGTGACATCTTCTCTACTACAGGAGGATGAGCAGAGTTTGAATGAGTTAAATCTCAAGAAAAAAATGTTTTTAAAGAACAATTCGCATTTAATTGAAGACGTAAATTCACAGACAAGCCTCTCATGGAAGATGAGACTGTGAGAATTTTCTCATGGATGCATTCTGGAAAAGCAGCCCTTGGCTTATGACATTTTCCCCTTTGATAATAATGGATGCGGAGAGAGCATAAAATGCCACCGCTGATATTTCCCAGATGGTCAGCTCGCTGATTGCAAGGATTTGCCTTCTGTTATTCCTTCCCTCCTCATGCCTAGCCCAGGCTTCAAACGTAACAAGAGCTCAATAAATGTTTCCCAATAAATGAAATAAGTTTGTTAAAGAGAGGTGGTTGGACAACAGAGAAGAAAAAGCTGTGAAGACATAAGCACATCAAATTATCAGACTGAACTACGATGCGCTTTTCCTCCCAAAGTCCCCTCACAGGCATGGATGGGAGAGGCTGAGGAACCAATATGACAACCCCAGTTTTCAAGGCAACAAAACAAAATGCAAAAAAGCATGTAAGTGGGGCATGAGTTTGAAATTCAGGACGTGTGGTCTCCATGGTGTTGGATAAAATCACTAGAGGAGCTTCTCTCTTCACTTAACACAAGGAAGAAAGTTTTACAAGGAAACTAGAAAAGGCTCAATATGTTTGACATGTTTTAGTCAATTACGAACAGGTGTACACAGATAAATTTAGTAAAATAGAAAATTTACTTTTAATATTTTTACCCAATTTCTATATATCAAATACACCAATATAAGAAAATATTTCTCTATGCATATTTTGAGAGATGAATTAAGTATGGTTTCTGGTTTTTGTATTTATTTCATTTCTTTATTTAGCTGCACCAGGTCTTAGTTGTGGCATGCAAGATCTTTTTTTATTTTTTAAACTTAAGCATGGGGTATATAGTTCCCTGACCAGGAATCGAACCCAGGCCCCCTGCATTGGGAGCAGGGGAGTCTTAGCCACGGGACCATTGGGGAAGTCCCTAAATAGGGTTTTAATGTGTGCCTAAGGGGTTGTGTTTAAATATTCGGGTTTGCATTGTTCCCTTCCCCCAAACGACAAGACGTCTATATGTCCGTCTTATCCCTGCTACAACAATCGATTTCTGTGCAGGTTACTGACCACACATGAATTACTAGACATTATCCTTTCTAACAAGAGCCCTGCCTCTACCTCTGTTGAAGAAATTTGTGAACCTCAAAAGAGCTGTTTAGAGCAACTATCCCTCATCACTTTCCATTTAAACAGGAAAGCATCATTAAGATTTAAGAGGAAGTCATAAAGACAACCAGGATTTCCTCAACCAAATGTGCCATCAAATCATCTAGAAAATAAGCACTTGGAATATCCTCTGACAATGCACAGCAAAAGAAATTCTCTCAGAACTTAAGTCAAATTCTCTTTAAGCTACTAAGTTGTAGGGACCTGCAAATCAGAAATTGGCCCTTCAGGACGTCAACAGGTATTTGTATACCAATGTTAACAGAAGGATTATTCACATTAGCCAAAAAAGAGAACTCAGATGTCCATTGACAAATGAACAGATAAACAACATGTGGTCCACACATACAACAGACTATTATTCAGTCTCATACAGGAAGGAAATTCTGGTACCTGCTACCACATGGACAGACCTGAAGACATGACACTCAGTGACATGAGCCAGACACACACAAAAAGACAGATACTGTGTGCTTCTGCTTATGTGGGGGCACTTAAAAGTATTCAGATTCACAGAGACAGAAAGCAAAACAGTGGTCTCCAGGGACAGGGTGCGGGGGAGGCGAGACTGGGCATGAAGATTCAGCTTTGTAAGATGAAGAGTTATGGTTGCAATGATTCCATAACAATGTGGATGGACTTTATGACCCTGAACTTCAGGGAACTGTAATAAGATGACAAATTTTATGTTGTGCTGTGCTTAGTCTCTCAGTCACTTCCAACTGAGACCCCGTGGATGGCAGCCCACCAGGCTCCTCTGTCTGTGGGGATCCTCCAGGCAAGAATACTGGAGTGGATTGCCATGCCCTCCTCCAGAGGATCTTCCCAACCCAGGGATCGAATCCAGGTCTCCCTCATTGCAGGCAGATTCTTGACGATCTGAGCCACCAGGGAAGCCCAAACTCTATGTTAAGCATATTAAAAATATTTTAATTTTTAAAAGTTTAAATAGTTTAAATGACAATTTGTTATAAACATTTTTACCATATTCTTTCAAAAGCTAATACTGCAATATAAAAAGTCATTGAATTATGTACTTTAAATAGTTTTGTACAGTATTAAATTTATATTTCAAGAAAGCTGTTTTAAAAAAAGAACTTGGCCTTTCCAATATGACTGTGTGTTAATCACTCAGTTGTGTCTGACTTTATGCTGTGCTCAGTCGCTCAGTTGCATCCGACTCTTTGCCACCCCATGGACTGTAGCCCGCAAGGCTCCTCTGTCCGTGGAATTCTCCAGGCAAGAATACTGGAGTGGGTTGCCATTTCCTTCTCCATCCAATACGACTAATTCCCAATTTAATTCAATCAACCACAACTGAGGGTCCCCCACAGAGACCATGCTGTGCTTAATGAATTGGTCCCGACACCAGATGGTGCAGGTAATTATACATGACCAGAATCAGGCCGCTTAAAGGGACGGCCAAAGCCTCATGCTTCTCTCTGCTTGACTTGCCACCCCCTCCTTCTTCACCAGGCAGTTATTTATACAGTCCTGCTAAATTGCTAGTAAAATAATATCTAAAGCAGTCTTGATCTCCACCCAAACTCAGATGAAAACTAGAAACAAAACCAACTGTTCTTTGCAAAGAACGTTAACCAAGCAGAGGTCTTGCCACTGTAACTGAGGCTCCTGAATCAGTGTCACATTAAGGGCCAGAGTGCAAAGTGCTCCTGGGGCTTCACAAAGTCAGCGAACTGCCACGATGCTCTTCCCCGAGAAGGCTGACAGCAGCTGAATCGTCAGCAGCCTCTCCCCCACAAATACCTGACAGTGATTTTCCAAAAACACCTTCTGAGAACTTGCCAGTACCTCATAGTAGAATCTGGATTTCTACACCCGACATGACAGATACAGAAAGACACCCGGAGTCTTACTGGCTAGAAAAAATATACATTAGCCAAGAGATATATGGTTCCATGATGCAAGAATAAAACCACTGTTTCACCAAAAATCTGTTCATCACTTGCTGGGTTTTTTTTTTTTTTTTGAGGCTTTATATAACTCATTTCGGTTATATAATATGTTGAGGGAGAGAAGAAAAATCTTTTATTTTATGGTCCAGGCCTGGTCATTTGGAATCAGAATGCACTTAGGTATTTAGAAGACACAGTCCAGCATATCATAGGGACTTTCAACTTATATCAAGAATAATAATTCCCGGGCTTCCCCAGTGGTGAAGAATCTACCTTGCAATGCAGGGGGTACAGGTGGGCAACTAAGACCCCACATGCCCCAGGGTGTGGCCAAAAATTAAAATAAATAAAAACTTGAAAAAAAATAATAACCTGAGATTCCTGGGGAAAAGAGAAAGATCACTGATATGGAAAATAAATTTTGACCAATAAATAATACTCACAAGTAAAGGCAAGAGCAAAACTTACATAAAAGGCAAACAGGCTAAGAAGGCTGCTGCCTGGTCCTGGGGGCACAGGGTGTGTTCTGGGGATGGTGTGGAGGGGTGGGCTCCATGGTGGGGGAGCGGGGAGGGCAGAGACCAGCTGTCTCTTGGCTCCTGTTCCAAGCACCTTATTATGAAATCCTATCCGTGATGTAACACATCGTTCATCTGACTCTGGGAGGTTGAAAGTCTGGAAGTTTCCAGAGTTGGATGGAGAGGCCTATAGGCTTGACTATTAAATGTTTAAAAGAAATAGTACATATGGAGTATATTTCAGCCAAACCATAATCAACACTAATCCTTAAACTCGGAAAAAGGCAACTTGCCCATTTCATTATAATTGGAATTTTCCTCAAGGAAGGCAGACTTGAATGCCAATGAATCTGGCACCTTTTCCTACTGCTTAATAAATATTAAAGAAAACTGAACACTACATGTGTGAATAATAAAGCTAAGTTCTCACAGATCCCAACATCCAATATCAAACCAACCACGACTCTGAACCCAGGGTGCACAAACTAAAAAATGATACCTTTTCAATAGATTCCAAAAACTCACTGCTGTTAACTTTTCTTAAATAAAAAAGTTTGTGAAATACATTAAAAAAAAAAAACGCACATGTGCAAGGACACTTTCATGTATATGGATTATTTTACTTTTATCAAAATAATGTGTTCAGTGCTTAGTCGCTCAGTCGTGTCCAACTCTTTGCGACCCCATGGACTGTAGCCTGCCAGGCTTCTCTGTCCATGGAATTGCACACATGTAATTCCCAAATTGAATGGCACTACAGGCTCACAGTTAAACATGCCAGACCTCTGCCACCTCCCACTCCTTAGTCGTGGGGACCAAAGGCAATCACTTTCCACCCTTTTAGCTGTTTTTCTTTAGTATTTACATGCATATTTTAACATATACCCTTCAAACTGCTGTTTCTGAACCATTTTTACTGTCTCCGGGCTTTCTACTATAGAAGGTCGAAGATTTAGGTCTCCTGACTTCTTTCTGAACATGGGTCTCCCTTCACCCCCACGAAATCTTCTCAACTATATCAGTTTTGAGATGCAATAATACTCTGCATTGGCACTACACTATTTGGTTAAGTACTGTTCAAAGTCGAGCCCCAGGTGTACTATAATGATATTGCTTTTCTCATGCAACCATTTGTTTTACCCAGTGTTAATAATAAGCTCTGTTTTTCATGTGATTTTTTTCACACCTCTAACACTGATTTCCCCAAACTCCAGTACAGAACTAGAAGACTCATCTCCTCACAGGTCAACACCAAGTGATCTCTCTGACCTGCTCCTGTTTCCTCCTCTCCTGATCACTCCACCCTCCTGTCTGATCTTGAAAGATTGTTCTCTGGGCCTCACAAAGGTGATATCTAGGTGTCACCTGATATGTCTCCTCACCTCCCATGGGGGGAATTCCTTCACTTTCCCCGGATTCCTGCATGTCCGGCTTATTATCTCATCATGGTAGAGCACTTCCTTCAGCAGCTACCCAAGAAAGAGTCATGGAAGGCCAAGTTTTGAGACCTTTCATGTCTGTCTGAAAATAGACTTATTCTACTCTTGCATTTGGCTGACAATCCAGCCAGGTACAGGACTCCAGATTGGAGGCTATTTTCTCTCAAATTTAGGGGTAAAAGCTCTATTTCTTGTATGTTCCACTATTGTAGCTGAGAAGTGAGATTCTTGGTCCTTTGTAAAGGACCCACTTTTCTCTTAAAATTTTTAAGAAAAATGTCTTTTATTCACAGACTTTATGTTTTGGAATCGATCCTTTTTCTTATACATTGCACTTAATGCACCTTCTTTGTGGAAACTTATGTCCTTTAATTTTGAAGGTGTATTCTCTATCATTCTCCTTTAATTTTCTCTCTCATTTTTTTCTTTCTAAGACTCCTACTAATCAGATTTTGGACTTCCTAAGAGCAGCCTCTGTTTCCTCCTCCTTTCTCTCATGTTTTCTGTCATCAACATTCCAACTCTTCACTGAAGGGTTTCGGACACCAATTTCCAAGCCCTATCTCACAGATGCAATAGATTCTCTAATCTCTCAAAGAATACCACTTATAATTTGCTGACCTTTTTTCCTCTCCACATTTCCCTCTGTTTTCCCTGATCATGTATCTGCTTTGGTCCCTCTCCTGTTGGAGACAACCCTTAACGCATCGTGATCCTCAGCTCTGCATGTGGAATCCAAAAAGGTGAACGTCTTATCTCCTCAACCGGACAGTTTCCCAGAGAAGAACCTTCTAGGCCCCTAATCCAGGGATGGAGCATACAAGCCTGGCTGTCTCCTCCCCCTGCTAATTCATTTCCTACCCCTCCACTCCCCTTCCCACATCCGCCAAGGCTCATCTCCTAACTTCCCTGTCCATGTGGATTTATGCCTGTTTTATTTGCTGCCTAGCATTTGGGGTAACTTTAGGAAGCAGAAACAAACAAGTGTGCTCAAGCTGCCATGTATTAGCCTTAAGTCCAAATATCTTATCTTCGTGAAAAAGAATTCAGGTTGAAGTCTTGGCTAGAGAACTCTCTAAAGAGAGTAACATCCTCATTTGTTAATGAGCATTTGGTCATACGTTGGCAAAAGTATTACGTTCAATTTTTGAGCCTCTAAATAATAACTTACAGATGACATGGAGAGAATTTAGATAGGAAAAAAACAGTAATTAGAGAATTTGAAAACTGGCTTAAAAGAAAGAGCTAAACAAATGGATTTAAAATGAAGAGAACGCTGATGTTGGACATTGCAATGGCCATCAGGTGAGTGAAAGGTTATTATAGACACAAGATGTTGGCCCAATTCTTCTCTTTCCATTTGAAACAGAGTAAGAAAATGAATTTAAGACATAACGTAAGGAAAACTCCATGACAGTAAAGAGTAGCAAATAAGTAGAGGGTATGGAATTTTCTTTTCTGGAATTGTATCAAAAGTGAGAATAGTTCACTTCTTAGAGGTAAAATCCTACACTAGATGACATCTTAAATTTCTTCCAGGTGCCTGCTTCTTTCCTTTCCAATAGATTTGCTCGCAGAAAATAATCACTGCTATTCTAAGCTGCTTCTTTTTTTGCTAACAGACACATTCTCCTGTGAAAAAGAAAGATTTCTAAAGCAAGTTCAGTTCCATTTCAAGATTCACACTTGCAAGTTGAAATAATTTTTAGTGAAATTAAAGACAGACTTTCTACATGATAAAAGCATGACTACATTCAAAATGTGGGTATCACAAAAATCATCACTGCTAAAGAAACATAGGCTTGTGTCTATTTGTTTTTAGTACAGATATTTGAGCCTGACTTCATACCACACATGAGTCAATTCCAGGCAGAAGACTTCAATGTGAAAGAAAAAGCAAGGTTTAGAAAAGAAGTATAAGATAACAACTTCTTGACCTCTGATTAGGAAAAGATTTATTACACAAGACAGAAAAAGCACTAACCACAAATACCGATTAGACCACAATAAAAAATCTGTTTATTAAAAGATACCCCAAAGGAAATAAAAAGGCAAGTCACAGAGTGGCAAAAGATGTCTGTAACACATAAAGCTGACAGATAATTTGAATCCAAAACACATTTTTAAAAACACTCTATAAATCAAAAAGAAAAAGATAACTGAACAGTGAAGAAGAAAAACAAATATCCATGTGATGTGTGAAAAACAGTTCAACTCAGCCATCAGGAAAACATAAAGAAATACTACAATAAGATGCCACTCTATACCCACCAGAATGGTAATTTTTTAAAATCTGACACTGTTTTCTCAGATGTTGCATAAATTGGTGTAACCCCTTTAGAATTGCTGGCGGTTATCTAGCAAAGCTGAAGGCATACATGCTCTATGACCAGCATTCCACTCCCCATTATCTATTACACTTGGCAGAAGCATGAGTGCACATGTCTCAAGATATCTGTATGAGAATGTTCCCAGCAGCACTATTTACAATACTGTAAAAGCGGGCACAAGTCAAAATGTCCATAAATGATAGACTGGCTAAATGAACCACCCTACACTCACATGATGGAATATTTTGCAGCAATGGAAATGAATGAACTATAGCCATAGGTAACCGTGAGAATGGACCCCACACAGATGAACGCAAACAACAGGAGCCCCCAAACGACTCCACTTAAGCATGATTCTAAATCAGGATTCATCTTACATAAATTTCCAAAAAGTCACTACTTCAGTTCAGTTCAGTCACTCAGTGGTGTCCAGCTCTTTGCAACCCCACATACTGCAGCACACCAGGCTTCCCTGTTCATCACCAACTCCAGGAGCTTGCTCAAACTCATGTCCATCAAGTCGGTGATGCCATCCAACCATCTCATCCTCTGTTGTCCCCTTCTCCTCCTGCCTTCAAACTTTCCAAGCATCAGGGTCTTTTCCAATGAGTCAGCTCTTCACATCAGGTGGCCAAAGTATTGGAGTCTCAGCTTCAGCATCAGTCCTTCCAATGATATTCAGGACTGATCTCCTTTAGGATGGACTGGTTGGATCTCTTTGAAGTCCAAGGGACTCTCAAGAGTTTTCTCCAACACCACAGTTCAAAAGCATCAATTCTTTGGTGCTCAGCTGTCTTTATAGTCCAACTCTCACATCCATACATGACTACTAGAAAAACCATAGCCTTGACTAGACGGACCTTTGTTGGCAAAGTAATATCTCTGCTTTTTAATATGCTGTCTAGGTTGGTCATAACTTTTCTTCCAAGGAGCAAGCGTCTTTTAATTTCATGGCTGCAGTCACCATCTGCAGTGATTCTGGAGCCTAAGAAAATAAAGTCAGCCACTGTTTCCACTGTTTCCCCCATCGATTTGCCATGAAGTGATGGGACCAGATGCCATGATCTTAGTTTTTTGAATGTTGAGCTTTAAGCCAACTTTTTCACTCTCCTCTTTCACTTTCATCAAGAGGCTCTTTAGTTCTGCACTTTCTGCCATAGGGGGTGGTGTCATCTGCATATCTGAGGTTATTGATATTTCTCCCAGCAATGGCTCAGATCATGAACTCCTTATTGCCAAATTCAGACTTCAATTGAAGAAAGTAGGGAAAACCACTAGACCATTCAGGTATGACCTAAATCAAATCCCTTATGATTATACAGTGCAATTGACAAACATATTCAAAGGATTAGATCTGATAGACAGAGTGCCTGAAGAACTATGGACAGAGGTTTGTGACATTGTACAGGAGGCAGTGATCAAGACCATCCCCAAGAAAAAGAAATGCAAAGAGACAAAATGGTTGTGTGAGGAGGCCTTACAAATAGCTGAGAAAAGAAGAGAAGAGAAAGGCAAAGGAGAAAAGGAAAGATATACCCATTTGAATGCAGAGTTCCAAAGAATAGCAAGGAGAGATAAGAAAACCTTCCTCAGTGATCAATGCAAAGAAATAGAGGAAAACAATAGAATGGAAAAAACTAGAGATCTCTTCCAGAAAATGAAAGATACCAAAGGAACATTTCATGCAAAGATGGGCACAATAAAAGACAGAAATGGTATGGACCTAACAGAAGCAGAAGATATTAAGAAGAGGTGACAAGAATACACAGAAGAACTATACAAAAAAAGATCTTCATGACCCAGATAATCATGATGGTGTGATAACTCACCTAGAGTCAGACATCCTGGAATGCAAAGTCAAGTGGGCCTTAGGAAGCATCACTATGAACAAAGCTAGTGGAGGTGATAGAATTCCAGTTGAGCTATTTCAAATCCTGAAAGATGATGCTGTGAAAGTGCTGCACTCAAAATGCCCACAAATTTGGAAAACTCAGCAGTAGCCACAGGACTGGAAAAGTTCAGTTTTCATTCCAATCCCAAAGAAGGGCAATGCCAAAGTCACTACTGAGATAAACCTATAAAGAATCCAAGGCAGTGATAACCTTACAAATCTGGACAGTGGTTACTCTGGGGTGAGGGAAGGACACAGCAGAGCTTCTGTGGGGCCGAGCGGTCCTGTGTCTTGATCTGGACAGTGGTTACATGGGTGTCCACTTTAAATAATTCTCTGAGGCATATTTAGGATTTTATGTATTTCTCTTTACTGGGGCTTCCCAGGTGGATCAGATGGTAGCGAATCTGCCTGTGGTTCAGGAGACCTGGGTTCAACCCCTGGGTTGGGAAGATCCCCTGGAGAAGGGAATGGCAACTGACTCCAGTATTATTGCCTGGAGAATCTCAAGGACAGAGGAGCCTGGCAGGCATCTAAATAGTTAGCAGAAATAAATACAGTATTATATAAGGTAGACACAGTACTCTGGGTCCTCACCCCACACTGACAAAGTAACTACTGTTAGCAACTTGGTGTTAACAGATGTGCCTCCAGGCTTATTTTGTTGGCAGCAATGCAAATTGATACAGCCACTATGGAGAACAGTATGGAGATTCCTTATAAAATTGGGAATAAAATTACCATATGACCCAGCAATCCCACTACTGGGCATATATCCTGAGAAATCCTTAATTGAAAAAGGCACATGTACACCAATGTTTACTGCAATGCTATTTACAATAGCTAGGACGTGGAAGCAACCTAGATGTCCATTGACAGATGAATGGATAAAGAAGTTGTGGTATGTATGTGTGTGCACACATACATATATATATAGATATAGACATACAGTGGAATATTACTCAGCCATAAAAAAGAATGCATTTGAGTCATGCCTAGCAAGGCGGATGAACATATAGCCTATCATACACAGTGGAGTAAGTCATAAAGAGAAAAACAAATATCATATATTAACATGACTGAAGCGACTTAGCAGCAGCAGCAGCAACATGTATATATGGAATCTAGAAAAACAGTACTGATAAACCTATTTACAGGGCAGCAATAGAGACACAGACATAGAGAACAGATTTATGGACACAGTGGGGGAAGGAGAGGGTAGGACAAATTGAGAGAGCAGCATTGAAACATATGTGTGTGTGTGTGTGTGTGTGTGTGTGTGTGTGTGTTTCTGTTTAGTTGCTGAGTCATGTTGGATTCTTTTGCAACCCCATGGACTCTAGCCCACCAGGCTCCTCTGTCCATAGGATTCCCAGGTAAGAATATTGGAATGAGTTCCCATTACCTTCTCCAGGGGATCATCCCAACCTAGGAATCAAACCCACGACTCCTGCAGTGGCAGGCAGATTCTTTACCACTTAGGCATCAGGGAAGCCCATGTCCAAGGAGAGAAAGACTCAATATTATAAAAATGTCACTGCTTCCTAGCCTGATCTACAGTGTCAGTGCAACACGAGACAGAATCCCAACAAGTTATGTTATCCATACTGACAAACTGATTCTAAAGTTTATATGGAGAGGTGGAAGATTCAGAATAGCCCGTGCAAAACTGAAGGAGAAAAACAAAACTGAACGACTCATACTACCCATCTTCAAGACTTACTGTCCATGGGGTTGCAAGAGTCGGACAAGACTTGGTGACTAAACCACAGTAATCAAGACAGTAAGGTTTCGATCAAAGAACAGAGCTATAAATCGATGAAACAGAATAGTGAGCCCAGAAATAGGCCCACCTAAACACAGTCAACTGACCTTTGACAAAGGAGCAAAAGGCAATAATACAACGGAGCAAAGACAGTCTTTCTTTTAATATTTATGTATTTATTTAGGCTGTGCTGGGTCTTCACTGCTGTGTGGCGTTTCCTCCAGTTGCGGGGAGCAGAGTTACTCACTAGTTGCGGTGCGCGGGCTTCTCATAATGGTGGCTTCTCTCGTTGCAGAGCACAAGCTCCAGATGCTCAGGCTTCAGTAGTTGCGACACACGGGCTCGAGAGCACAGGCTCGGTAGTTGTGGCACACGGGCTTGGGTGCTACATGATACGTGGGATCTTTCCAGACCAGGGATCAAATCTGCTTCTCCTGCACTGGCAGGTGGATTCTTTACCACTGAGCCACCAGGGAAGCCCGCAAAGAGAGTCTTTTGACAATGATGCTTGAACAACTGGACCACCCACATGCAAAAAAGTGAATCTAGACACATCTTTCACAAAAATCCAATCAAAGTGGATCACAGACCTAAGTGTAAAATGCAAAACTATAAAACTCACAGAATGACATAAGAGAAAACACAGATGAGTTTTTAGCCACAACACCAAAGATACAATCCATAAAAGAAAAAGTTGGTGAGCTGGCTTCATTAAAATTAAAAAACTTCTGCTCTGCTAAAGACAATGTCAAGAAGACAAGCCACAGACTGGGGAAAAAATTTGCAAATACACATCTGATGAAAGACTGTTATTCAAAATATATGGAGAACTCTTAAAACTCAAGAAAACAAAAAAAAGCTCGTTAAAAAACAGGCCAACGTCTTAACAGACACCTCACTGAACAGATACCTTACCACCACACAGATGGCAAATAAGCACATGAGAAGATGCTCAACATCAGACGTCATCAAAGAAGTGCAAATTAAAGCTACAATAACACTATACACCCATGTGAATGGCTAGAATTCCAAACACTGACAACACCAAATACTGGCAAGGATGTGGAGCAATAGGAATTGTCATTCCCTGCTGGTGGGAACGCAAAATAGAAGAGCCCACTTTAGAGGACAGTCTGGCTGTTTCTTATAAAACTACTTATACTCTTAGCATAGAATCCAGCAGTCATACTCCTTGGTATCTAACAAAAGGAGCTGAAGACGTCTGTCTACATAAAACCTGCATGTGGATTTTTATAGATGCTTTACTCATAGCTGTTAAAGCTTGAAAACAAGCAAGGTGCCCTTCATGTGTGAATAATCAAACTGTGGGTACATCCAGACAATGGAACACTATTCAGTGCTAAAAATAAATGAGCTCGGAGGCCATGGAAGACATGGAGGAAACTTGAGTGCATGTGACTAAGGGAAAGAAGCTAAACTGAAAAGGCTACATACTGTACTATGAGTCCAACTACAAAAGAATGCTGCAAAAAAGAAAAAACTGTGGAGACCATTAGATATCAGTGGCTGCAAGAGATGGAGTCGGGGGACAGATGCTGAGGTGGAGTACAAGGATTTTTAGGCAGTGAAAATACTCTGTATGATAATGTAAAGATAAAGCATGTCAGTATACATTTATTCAAACCCATGGGTGGCTCAGTGGTAAAAAAAAAAAAAAAAATCTGTCTGCCAATGCAGGAGACATGGGTTCATTCCCTGGGTTGGGAAGATCCCCTGGAGAAGGAAATGGCTACCCACTCCAGGATTCTTGCCTGGGGGATACATGGGCAGAGGAGTCTGGCGGGTTATAGTCCATGGGGTTGCAAAAGAGTCAGACACGACAGAGTGACTAAACCACCACAGAATATACAACACCGAGAGTAAATCTTAACATAAACTACAGACTTTGGGTGATTGTGTCAATCGAGGTTCATCAGCTATTCCCTGTGTCAGGCTGCTGACAACAGCGAGGCTATTCATGCACGGGAACAGAGGTACATGAGACGTTTCTGTACCTTTAAAAGAAGTTTTTAAAATGCAGTCATTATTCTCAAAGAGCTCAAAAAACACTGCATCCATAAATAAGTTCAGGATGTTATGAAAATATCAATCACAGAACAAAAAAGAAGTATACACCCACAAAAAAAACCTCGTGAGAAACAGAAACTTACTTGAAGTGGTCCATTTTCAAGACAAAGTTGAAGTCTGGCATCTTTAGATAGAGCTGAGGCCTGGACTCTTTAAAGTTAGGGTTGGGGGAGGGAGATTCGAAAGAGACAGGACTCCACCCATTGCCTGTTCCCTGGCTCTAAACTTGCCTAAAGACTTGCAGAGGAGACAGAATTCATGTACCTGGAGGGTCCCAAGCAAACAGGATGTTGGGTGAAGGGATAAACTAGCAAGAAAGTCCTCCTTGAAAACTGTGGATATAAGTTGGGAAGGGAGAAAAAAGGATACCCCATAAGGAAATAATGAGACAGGTGACCTCCAGGAAGCTTGTACACCCCACAGTACTCAGCCAATGAGGAACCAGGTTGGGGGGCACCTGCGTGTTAGGGAATACAGTGCTTGTTGCAACCGCCCTGGGAATGCCTGCCCACCAGACACCCATCCTGCAAGACCATCCTTAAAAGTCTCGCTTTTGCTATGCTTTCGTGTCTCCAAGTCTGTCTCTTGGTTTTGGGCTGGTGAGCATATTTCTCACAAGCTCTTTGATCAATAAAAGATTAGAAGATAAAACAGAGAAAGCCATCCAGAATATAGAAAAAGAAAATATAGGCACCTACAAGATAAGTTCCAGTTTGTCTAATTGTCCATCATCTAACAGAAGTTCTAGAAAAAAGTGAACAGAGAAAATGGGAGAAAATTAGTAGGGAAAATTGGAAAATTAGGGAAATAAAACCCACACACACAGACACACACACACACACAAGTACACACTCCTGAACACAACAGAGAAATTTCAGAACCCCAAAGTAAAGAGACCATTCTAAAGATCTCCAAAGAGAAAGCACAGGTCACCTGCAAAGGAAACACAATTAGGCTGAGATCAGGCTTATCAACAACACTGGACTCCAATGTGGAGCAGCGTCTCAAAGCTCCGAGGGGAAATCACTGGATCAACGTATCACGTGCATGGTATCTACCCGGGCAGCTGGCAAGTCAGCTGGAAGGGACCGAAGGGAACAGGGAGAGACGGTGAGGTCCCAGCAAGTCAGGGACCAGGTGACTCTGCCTGGAGGGATGAGGCAAGATACACAATCTAACTATGTGACTGACATTTCTGAACTAGGAGAACTGAACACTGACACAGCAACGCTAGGTCAAGGAGTTGGAGAGGCAGAAAGCCTGGCTGGAAACCAGCAGACACTGTCCACGCCACCAAGTGAGGAAACATCGGCTTAAGCAGAGTTCAGACACACAGCAAGGGCTACCAGAAGAGGCAGTTACAGGTGCGAGAAGGGTTCCCTTCTCTGGAAACAGGGAGGGAGCACAGAGGCGAGGTCAGGAAGGCAGACTTCTTAATTCTAAGCCATTCTGCACAAGTCAGCTTTCTAACCATGGGCATGAGCTACTCTGTAAAAAGAACTTAAAAAGAAGTTTCATTAGAAAACCTCTTTATATTCTCACCAGTAACTGATGCGCTGTTGCAGGGAAGGTTAGGAGTGCCCTGGGGACGGGTTGGCAGACCACCAACCAACCAAGACAGCCCGCAGACAGCAGAGACAGATGAGGGCAGCAAGAAGAAGCCGGTGGGGAAGCTGCCAAGGACGGGGTGACACCAGGAGGACGGGATGAAGGAGACCCAGAGATGCAGGTCAGACCTGCAGGGAGGGGCTGGCAGTGCACGGTCATCTGTCCACTGGTTGCTAAGGGCAGGAGTGGGCAAGGATCAATTCTGCAGAACGGCCAGATGACACGGAGGGAGGAGCCTGCACACGGGCAGGAGGTCCGGCTGCACACAGGGCCCTTTCCTCGAGCTCAGTCCCTCTGCCCCAGCCTCCCCAGCTGGTCATCCTCTCCCCTCTCTGCTCTCAGCCTCTTTCTCCTTTGCCTCTCATTCCCTTCCCGCCTGGAAGAAACCTACCTGTACACAACATCATTCTTCATTCCCATCTCATCTCTCTTTTTTTTCTCTCTGCCCTGCCAAGTCTTTTTAAAGAATTATCCACACACACTCCTCACTTCCTCACCTCCGGGGAGGTGAGACCTGGCAAGAGACCTGGCAAAGTCTGACGTCCAGGAAGCCAGAGGGGTGGAGTCTGAAGGAGGAAACTGACAAACGGATGAGATGCACCGGAGAGGTCGCTTTAGAAGGCCGACACTCCCACGCTTGGCGAGATTCCCTAGGTCACACGCGGGTACTCTCTGATCTAAGGATCTGAAGTCTATCCACAGACCGGCGCATAATTCACACAAAGCTGATCAGGGGCTAACAGGGAACCTTGACCCTGACTCACCTGGGAACATCTCTGAGCCCTGAAACCACTCCCATGGTCCAGATGCTGCTCCAAGCCCTGGGCTCCACGGCAACTAAACAGATCCACTTCCACCCGTATTTGCTCTCAGAATGAAATGCACTGTGACCCTCATAGACTGCCTAAAAAGATGGGACATCTGCTTCGTGAGAAATCTTCAACCTGGCGTGTAAACCACTGATAAGGCCAGTTTTGGAAACACACCAACTCCAAGCATTCCTCCCTTTGGTAACTCAGCGGTGG
The DNA here is from genome assembly GCA_024291935.2 of Okapia johnstoni. Lineage (NCBI taxonomy): Eukaryota > Metazoa > Chordata > Mammalia > Artiodactyla > Giraffidae > Okapia > Okapia johnstoni. The sequence continues at coordinate 32,934,955 of CM044327.1, read as the reverse complement.
TGGACAATCCGAAATGTGAGACGTAAAAATGCTCATTTCATCCCACCTCTGGAGTCCGGCTCGAAAACCAGTCATCGGGGTGTCTGTTCTGTATTTTTCCTTCAAAGAACACCAATGACATTGAAAGTTGCGATAAGAAGCGTGAACAAAATCCTGTGTCAACAGCCGACATGAAAAGGAATATTTCATTAGTGGCAAAATCCTGCCTGAACACGTGTTCCCTGCATTTGAGAAGGAGGAGGGGGGGAAAAAAAACAGCCAGAAATCAGCATTCACGAAATTGAACGGATCTGCCTTTGGCATCAATTCAGAGTCGAGACTTGGTGTCACTGCATGGTGTCGAGGGACGCTGCCTCCCGGAGCCCTGTCCTCCGGTCCATTTAATGAGCTGGCACCATCGAAACGGTGCATTATCCCGGCTGCTCTGTATGCAGACACCTCTCTGCAGCAAGTGAACACAAACCAATAGATTCCCTCTTCCTTCTAGGATGATTTCTTTTAGCTGCCAACACGCCGAGCTGCCGCTGCCATATTAATGCCCCGTCTTATCTCGAAGCCAAACCTCACCTCAAAAAGACTTAGCGGATTTTCAGGTCAGCACAGAGATGAGAGGAAAACATCGAGATGTCTCCAGAGGTACCAAAACTGCACCAGGTGTGGGCATTTCAAGTCAATCTGAGGCAGAGTCAGTGACCCCCGTGGGCAGGTGTGCTGTACACAAAAGGTCCATCACTGCAGACAAGAAGGCTGTCTGCCCAGCAAAAGGCCCAGAGCTGTGACCGAAACATGCCTGGGAAAGACAGGAGGCACAGGCGCATCCCAGCAAAGCCTTCCAAGGAGGGCAGTGGGGTGGAAGGGGACAGGCGGGACGGTGAGGAGCCTGGGTTTCCCTGGCGTCCTGCTCCCCGAGCTGCTCCCGGTCCCGCTGCTGAACCTTTAAAACACATCAGAAGTCGTCCCGCGGCCTCTCTCGCTCGCCTCTCCTGGCTTCTCACCGTCCAACCGCAGCCACCTCCCCCCAACCCTCCTCCCACACTGGTCTCTCTTTAGGGGATTCAACAGCATCCAGTCAGCACCCTGCACACCTGCCGTCAGCCTGTGTCCTTCCCCCGGGCTAAACTTTCCAACGTCCTCCGACGCTGATCAGTCATTCCCGAAGGTTCTCCCCAGGCCTCCAGCCCTGGTGACCTGGCCCGGGCCCCACTGTGGCCACCTCTGCACCCACCTCTCCGGCCACCCCGCTTCAGCCCGCCCCCTGACCTGGTGCCCGGAGCACTGACCACCTGGGCTTCCTGTGCCCTCTTCCTTCTTCCCTTTTCCAAGACCACAGGCTCGCGCCCTCATTCCAAAGGTCACTCCTCAGGGGCCATCCCACCCAAGAGCACCCCATCACCTTCTCCCCACTCACTTCATTTCCCTCTGGCCCTTCTCCACGCCGGTCACTTTGCTCACCACCAGTCTCCTCCTGTGGAATACAGGTGCTGGGAGGGAAGGACTTTGTTCACCACCATATTCCCAGCAGGTAGAACAACTTCCCACACATACTAGGTCCTCAGTAAATGTGTACTGAATACATGAATGAGGAAACAAACCAATCTAGTCCCAACTCTAATAAATGCCTTTCGGATCTCAGGACACGCCACTGGTCTCATCCTTGGGATGAACACTATCCTGCACGGTGGCTAATGTCTCCTCTTATTCTAAGATGCTGATATTTCCTGCACCAGCTCATCGCCACCACGAAACCTGGGGAGGCTACCGTCTGATCAGTAATGTATCATGTTTGCAGTAAAGGATACAAATAGCCCGGGGGTTCACGAAAGCCACCGCCTAGCACATTTTGCTTTTTTACGGATTCAGGCTCCTTAACATCCAATTTGCTTCAACTGTGAGTGGCATCCGTTGATTACACACACACACACACACAAACACACACACACATTCACTCACCTGCACCTGGCTGTTCGTCCTTTCCCAGACTATCTCAGAAATGCAGGGGGAAGAGGTTATAACTAGGGATTCGAGGGTCCCAGGAGCTGAGCAAGTTACAGCATCAGGGTTGCCAGCTGGTTTCTGCACACTCTTGCAAAGAATATGTTGATATAGAGAAAGATATATATGCCCTGGAGAGTTAATTAACGCCAACCAAGATTATAACACGTACTTTAGGATTTCCCTGGGAGTCCAGGGGTTAAGAATTCACCTTCCAATGTGGGGGACATGGGTTCAATCCCTAGTAGGGTAAGATCCCACATGCAACTAAGTCCATGCGCTGCAACTACTAAAGCTGGCACCCTCTGGAGCCCGTGTCCCACAGCAAGAGAAGGCTTCACACCTCAACGAGAGAGGAGCCACCATGAGCTGCAACTAACACCCAGCACAGCCAAACTAATCAAATTTTAAAAATATTTTACATCATGTGGCTTTTATCTAGATTTTACTTTTTAAACTTACAACATTTGTCATTTGCCTTCAAAAACTCTTTTTATTTAGAAAATATACCACTCAATTACCGACTCACTCTCCAAACTGTTAGCATCACAGGTCATCCAGGAAAAAATAAGCTCTTTCCACACTGACATTCCATTCAGAGACTGAAATGGAATCATGGGCAAGTTTTAAATCTAATTATCTTTTTAAAAATGGTTCATCAAAGGATGAGCCCATTACATACAAGTCAACAACATTCTTGCAGTGATTTTGAAAAGAACTCTTTTCATCTGTGAAACAATTTGTTATAAAGAAATTTTCTCATTAACCAAACTGAGGCATTCTGAACATGATTTGAAATTTTCCAAGGGAAATCAATTCCAAATATTTGATATTCCATGCACTATATGCATAGGTAAATAGTCCTATTTCAATGCAACAGTGGCTCTCACATCAAAAAGCTTAATTTTTATTCCTCAGGGAACCTCAGAATGAAATTAAAGTTTTCAAGGTCTTAACAACAAAGTTGGTATGAAAAAGGAAAAAAATCACAAACTAAGCTTTCACGAACACAAAACACAAAAACTCTCACTCAAAGCATCACCAAACTGAAGTCACTAATACATAAAATATTAAGTTGATTTTATCCCAGATACTAAGCTGGTTTAAAATGCCAAAATCAGGAATCTAACTTCTCACATTAACAGTCTAAAGACAGAAAAATAGTATAATCTTATTAATAAATACAGAAAATATTTTTAGTAAAATTCAATATTCATGATTCAAAACCCTTAGAAAAGCAGGAATAGAAACCATATCTTTTCTATTTATTAAATTATCTACTCCCTCCCCCAAAACGCTACAGCAAACTTCATACTTAATGGTTAAGTGCAGAAAATTTCCCTTTGAAATTAGAAGAACAAGTCTGTCCACCTTTCTGGACAAGTAAACAGACCCCAGCCAGTGTAATGGCAGGAAGTAAATAAATGGTATAAGGCTTGGAAAGAAAGTCTTATATATTTGAAGTCTTCATAAATGATGTGATTGTTTGTAGAATATCCAAAGGTATTCACACATAAGCTGTTAGGAGAGTTAAACAATGTAGAATAATCAATTATCAATGCAGAAAAACCAACTAAATTTCTATACAAACAGCAAACAGAAAATTAAACCTTCAAAATAATATTTGCAACAGTATAAAAAATATGTGAAATGCCAAAAGATACATAATATGTCTAAGAAAAAACTACAGAATTTTTTAAAAGATGTTTTAAAAGACTTTAGAGAAAGATTCAATATTATAAAATATCAGTTTTCTTCAAATTAATTCATAGATTCAATGCAATCCCACTCAAGATCCCCAAACTTTATTTGGGGAGTGTGGAACTTCACTAACTTGATTCTAAAATTTTAAATGGCCAAGACACATTAAGACCCTCTTGAAGAATGTCCTCTCCGAAATCAAGATTTTTTTAAAAAATAAAAGCATGATATGGGCATAGAATAGACCAACAAAATAGACTCACACTCATACTGATATGTGACATATCACAGAAGTAGAAAGGATAGTCATTTCAACCAAACTAAGACTAATACATATTCATAGAACAGAAATCAATTTGGAATTTTAACCTCACATAACACATCAAAATTAACTGCAGATGAACTTCAGACTGAAATGTGAAAGGCTAAATATGGAAAATAATTTAATATACAAATTAATTTTGATGTGTTATGTGAGGTTAAAAATCCAAATTACTTGAGTTTCTCATAGAAAATGCATTAAGTATAGAACTTAAGAATACTTCCTGACAGCGGGGTAGGAAAGGATGTCTTAAACTAGGTCCAAAAAGCCACAAACCATAAAGCAAATAATTTATACATTTCGACTACATCAAAGTTAAAATTTTCTGCTTATTAAGAAACATCACAGGAAAGTCATCAGGGATGGGAAAAGAGATGAGGCATATGCACACCCAATGGATAATCAGGATCCAGAAGGTGTAAGAAATGAAATGAAAATTACTGAAAATAAACATGTAAACTCTAGAGTTTGATTTGGACCTATTTAAGTTTCATTCTCACGAGCAAGGACAGGAAGACAGAAGAATGGCAAAAAACAGGCTACAGCTAAGAGTGGGGGTTATTCCCCCTTCTCAGCTCCATGGGCTTCCCCCTCGCGTTCCCTCCACTGAACCACAGGAACAAAATCCATGTCCAAGTGCTGTGTCCATCTCTGTGAGCGGTGACCCAGGGCTACTGTGCTGTGGGCCAGGGGTCAGGACACACACACGCTCCCAGTCTGCCTCCACGGGGGCGGAGGACCGAAGCAGGCGGAAGGCACAGGGCCACTAAAGAGAAGCCGAGATGCCGACAATGGCCTTGACGCTAGGAGCGATCACGAGGCCTGGAGCAGAGAGCACACCCCCCCGAAGCTCAGTCTCCTGGCAGGGAACCCCCGGGATGAGGCCTGCGGTGGGGCTGTGGGCCGAGGAGGCGGGGGAGCTGAGTCACCTGGGGGCTGGACGGGCAGGGAGGGGCCGCTACTGCAGCTCCAGGCCCACTCTCCCCTCCTCACTCCCGAATCCGGACCATCTTCACATCCCCCACCCCGGAGCCTCCCCACAGCCCAGTCAGGAGCTGCACCAAGGGACCTCGGCTTCAAGACACTTCACTCAGTCCTCAACTCTGAAAAGACCGCTCCGGGTCATTTAAAGTGTGTCTTCCAAGTAGGCCTTCTCTAGTAGCTCAGACGGTAATGCAGGAGACCCGGGTTCAATGCCTGGGCGGGGAAGATCCCTTGGAGAAGGGAATGACAACCCACTCCAGTATTCTTGCCTGGAGAATCCCCACGGACAGAGGAGCCTGGTGGGCTACAGTCCCTGGGGTCGCACAGAGTCGGACACGACTGAGCGACAAAACACACACACACACGTCCAATTAGGCTGACTTCCTCACTTTGTTACATGCGTACACAAGAGTAGTGACTTAGGAACAAAAGGAAAAAGCCATTTTCAGCTACAGAAGCAGTTGGTGGGTCCCAGACGGCCCGCATCACCCCTGCCGGCTCCCCCTGGGTGACCAGCCTCCCGCATCGTCCTCCCACGGCCCACCGCTCTCTGCCTGCAGGTCCCCGCAGCAGCCTGGAGTCCCCCTGGCCTCACTCTCGCTCAGGGTCACCCCCAGACCTCCCAACCGGCTCACACTGCCTCTCTAGCCTCATTTCCTCCCAGAAACCCTGCACTCTGCTCCTGTCTTGGTTCCTCCGAGACACTGAGTTCATTCTTGCATCAAGGCCTTTGCAAGAGATGCTCCCACTTCATGTTCCTCACCGTCACCAGCACACCCACAGATCTGCTCCTTCCTGTCCCAGTGAAGCTCATCCCAGACATCACCTCCCGGGAGAGGCCTTCTCCAGTCACCCAATCAAGATGCCACTGGTCACTCTGGAGCATTTCTTACTTCAACACTCTGCAGGGTACTTGTCATTCTCTAAATTTCTCTCGATTGTTTATCGTCTATTCTCCATCACAGTAAAGTCCTTGCTGTGCCGTTCATCACAGCTTCCCAAGCTCCCAGGGCAATGCCTGGCACATGGCAGTGATTCAGCAAACATCTGTTGACTGAATGAGTGATAAACAAGTGAACAAAATAATAATCCAGGTCACCTCTATCTACCATGCCTCACTGAAAATCACCACTATATTACAAGTGTGGGTGTTTACTGGCTCAACCATGTCCAACTCTTTTCCACCCTTTGGACTGTAGCCCGCCAGGCTCCTCTGTCCATGGGATTTTTCAGGCAAGAATACTGGAGTGGGTTGCCATTTCCTCCTCCAGGGAATCTTCCCGCCCCAGGGATTGAACCTGCTTCTCCTGTGTCTCCTGCACTGCAGGTGGATTCTTTACAGGCTGAGCCATCGGAGAAGCCCATATTACAAGTGTAGCCAAACTTTAAATGTTGCAGTCATCCTAATGGAAAAACATATCCTTTCCCTCACTTATCTTTATAGAATGAAATATTAAAGACTAAAATCCATCCTTCAGAAAAGTTCTAAAATTGATAAACATACAAAAAATTACCAGTCTGTCTGACTCCCAGAGTGAGTACATTTAAAATGAAGCGTTCCTTCCACTTCCTCTGGCATCAGCTGTTACCTCTCTAGGCAGTGTAGCATGACTGCTTACATACATTCTTCAACATCATGTAAGTTTTTAAATTAAGTCTTTTACTCTGTATTTATGACACTCATTCACATAATCGAGTTAGTAGAGATATCTCAAACTCAGGGTACTTTAATAGTCTCTTTTAGTGGAAATAAACAGGAAGTCCAAAGGAGAAACGGCAGATATATTCAAAAATGTTATTTTCTCTAGCTCCATTTTTGGGGTACCAGAGGTAGAGGCACCTCTATTCACAGATTAAAGAAATTCAAGGCTGATCTGGTCTTTAAGTGCCCATTTCCAGTTACACTGAGAAAATCACCATCCAAAAATAGCTTTACTTTCAGTGCTGAGTGGTGGTCTCCAGAAAGATACGTTTACATTCTAGAACCTGTGAGTATCATCACACATGGCAAAAGTGTGAATATTACCCTACATGGTAAAAGACGTGATTAAGTTACTGATCCTGAGAGGAGGTGCTTAGGCTGAATCATCTGGTTGGGCCCTAAATGCAATCTCATGCATCCTTAGAAGAGAGAGGCAGAGGGGTTCTGACCCAGAGGGGAGGAGGCGACGTGAACATGGAAGCAGAGACGGGGGTGATGTGGCCAAAACCTAACACAAGCGACCAGACTCAAAGATCAGATTCTCCCGGGAGCCTGCAGAGGGCAAAGCCCTGCCCACACCTTTATTTTAGACTTTCAGCCTCCAGCCTGTGAGACGACACATTTCTACGATTCTACTGTTGTAAGCCTCCCACTTTGTGGCCATTTGTTACAATTGATCATTAAAATGTGCTGGGCACTATGAGAAGCATGCCACGAGACGTTTGATAGCTATCAAAAAAAGGTTTTGTTTCGTGGTAAATAAATTTGCCATTTACATTGTGCTGTTGTTGTTCAGCCATGGCCAACTCTTTGCGACCCCATGGACTGCAGCATGCCAGGCTTCCCTGTCCTTCAGCGTTTACATTTTGGTGGTGGTGGTTTCGTCACTAAGTCGTGTCCGACTCTTGCGACCCCAGGCTACAGTCCATGGGATTTAAATAAGTATAATTTGAATATATTCCATTTCCGTTTGCAGGGCAGATCTAGAATATGGTGCTGTGTTCTCCTTGTGATTTGAAGCCAATCCCTTGATCTCTGGAAGGTAGTTTTCCACCTGAAAACACAGGATTAAAATCCTTGACCCCCTAAGGGTAATAAGGATAGTGAGAAAAAGGATGATGGCAGGCAACCCCTCACAGATTCACGGAGTCGCAGAGCTACAACAGCTCGAGAAGACGTCAGTCCCAACTTCAATCCAGGGAGGGGAACACAAGAGCCCACGGGCGGAGGCCCTCGCCCTGCGACAGGTACCTCGCCCAGGTACCTCGACTCTGCCAAGAGCCTTTGCACAGCGATGTACCGCCCGTAGAAGGATGAGGGTGACAGTCCCAATTCCCCTGTGTTCTGCTTTTCCTCCAGTTTCCTCTGATTCAGCGCAAACACTCGGTCACCTTAGGGTTCATGGCAAAATACAGGGCTGGGACACAGACTGCTTCTACTGAAAAGACTCTAGTCTAGGCCTGATGGGGGGAAAGTAACAAAACAAAAATCAAAAACGTATTCTGAAGACAACGAACCAGGACCCACGCAGAACCTGAACAAAAAGAAGGTATAAGGCAACTGCAAACATCAACTCTTTCAGCATCAATTAGCCAAGAAAGAGAGTGAAAGGATCTGCCTGGAACCCACCCCAGGTAATAAGCAATCCAAAAGATGACCCCTTTTTCTTTTTTTGCTGTTCATCTATTTATTTATTTTTGGCTGTCATGGCTCTTTGTTGCTGCATACCAGCTTTCTCTGGTCGCACAGAGCGGGGGCTACTGTGTGTTACCGTGGGCGGGCTTCTCATTGTTCTGGCTTCTCTTGTTGTGGAGCATGGACTCTGGGGTTCAGGGCTTCAGAGGTTGCAGCACGTGGGCTCAGAAGTTGTGGTTCCCGGGCCCAGGAGCAACCGGTTCGGTTGCTGTGCGGCATGTAGGATCTTCTACGACCAGGAATCGAACCTGTGTTTCCTGGACTCTTTACCACCGAGCCATCAGGGAAACCCAAAAGATCACACTTTAATGAGTGAGTCATCAGTACTGCCATTTTCCCGTTAAAGAGACCGTGTAGTAGAGACAAGGTGTGCGATAAAACTCATCATTCAAACAGGATAAAAATTCTTAACAACTAAGAACAGGAGGTAGCCTCTTTAATTTGAAGAATATTTACAAAACCCCTCCGACAAGCATCAGACTTATCAGTGAAATGATAAGAGATTTCCCCTCAGGATCAGGAATAAGGTAAAGATGCCCAGCACCACTTCTTTCCAATACTGTACTCAAGAGCCCAGCCTATGCAGTACAGCAAGAAAAAGAAATAAAAATTATAAGGGACGAAAAAGAAGAAATAAAACTGTCATTAGTTACTGATGTGTGATTATATATGTAGGAAATACAACAGAAAACACAGATGAAATATTAGAATTAACAAGTTTAACAAAGCTGCTAGATACAAAATTTAGCATGTAAAAATAAACTATATTTCACATGCCAGCACAAAGAGTTAGCAAATGAAATATTTAAAAGATACCGACCATGGACTATATAATCAAAAATATAAAGTATCTAAAAATGGGTTTAACAAAAGTTGTGAAAAACCTACACTAGGAAAAGCATCAAGTTTACTGAGTTTTCTAAAAGTAACTCAGGTGTGTGCATAGATTTTAGTCATAACAAATGAAAGAAAAATAGATTGGATATGATTATCACTATACCTTCTCATTCAAAACTGGTTTTGAAATCTATAGATATGTTGATGCTTTATTTAAGAATTCTGCTCAGACAGGTACAAGGTAGGTTCTGATGGTAGACCAAAATTCTTATCATTATCCCATGTTTTGAGCAAACATTAAATAAACATTTAATTTCCACACTAAGTACTATATTAACTATGAAAAACAAAAAGACTTTTAAGACCTTTAATTTTACAATTACAAAAAAGTCTACTGAAAAATAAGATCTAAAGTGGCATTTTACAGATATGTATAATATTTCAACACATCTGAGGTTCTATGCCATCTACTCTTAAATGTTCCAAACCAATGTATATATAACGAGGCCAATTCATCCTTAAGTGGGAAGAAATTTCTGTCTTGTGTTTTTAGTTCTTCCTGTTAGAGCAACCTTTATATGTAGGTGGAATGGATAGCTTCCCTTAATGTGATATTTATAAAGCAGACTTTTCAAAATTCCCCATTAGCCTGAAAACATCAGAAATCCAAGTATCAACGGTAATTCCTTTGAGTTAAGACACTCTGTCTCCTGGGATCTATTTTTAAAAGAAAAATACTTCTTGGAGGAGGTAGCATATCTGAGTCATTATCCAATTTTAATACAAAACTTAATTTACCTGACTCATACGCAAGATTTTAGGGAATCAAGTCTGACAATGTAGAGGAGAAAGAGAGTACTTTCAGGGAGCACATGCTGCTGCCATGAGCCAGACGGGCTGGCACCGTGAGTATGCCGGAGAGACCAAAGTGGACAACGTGACAGCGCAGAAGGAAAAGTGAAAAGACGCTCGAGACAAGCACAACGCACGTGACAACATAGAGGACACAGCCCTGCCATCAAGGCGTGCTGGAGAGACTTGAATGCAGCGCATCGTTGACATCTGGACTGCAGTGCGGACAGCATATGGGAAACCCGTGAGTAAAGGATTTATGTTTTATTCTCTCACAGACCCTCAGGAACAACAAAGCCCTCAATAATACCATTTAGGGAGTTAATAAAAATTCATCCCTTGAGCTCTGGGGATATAAAAATCATGCCTTTAAATCAGAGATAGCATTTTCTTAGCTGTTGGCAAAACCAAGTATTGACAAAGATGTGGAGTAACTGGAACTCATATACAATGCTGGTGGGGGTTTACACAGACACCAACAATGTGGAAAACTGTCTATGAGTGCATTGTTCTAAAGGTAAGCAGAGATCCTGGGATCCAGTGACTCAAGAACAGATGTATCCACCAGAGCTTTATTTATAACAATCATTGTGTGACAGACACAAACTGTCCATCAAGAGTAACATGGTAAATTGTAGTATATGCCTACCATCAGATACTTTGCAGCAACAAACAAGAACAAACCACGGCATCAGTCTCACAGACACGGCCAAAGAAGCCAGACACAAAGGAACACAGGCCTTATGATGCCACTCACATGAAGCTCAAAAATGGGCAAAACTAATCCAAGATGCTAGATTAGATCTGAGGACAGAATAGCAGTTATTTATGAGGGTGGGGGTGTTAAGTGTGAGAGAGGCGTGGACAGGGAGCCTCTTTGGTGGTGATCTGTGAGGGCATATTTGTATGTAAAACTTCATTGAGCTGTATGTACATTTAAGATTCGGGTTCAGTTCAGTTCAGGTCAGTTGCTCAGTTGTGTCCGACTCTTTGCGACCCCATGAACCGGAGCATGCCAGGCCTCCCTGTCCACCACCAACTGCCAGAGTCCACCCAAACCCATGTCCATTGAGTCGGTTATGTCATCCAGCCATCTCATCCTCTGTCACCCCCTTCTCCTCCTGCCCTCAATCTTTCCCAGCATCAGGGTCTTTTCCAATGAGTCAGCTCTTCGCATCATGTAGCCAAAGTATTGGAGTTTCAGCTTCAACATCAGTCCTTCCAATGAACACCCAGGATTGATCTCCTTTAGGATGGACTGGTTGGATCTCCTGGCAGTCCAAGGGACTCTCAAGAGTCTTCTCCAACACCACAGTTCAAAAGCATCAATTCTTTGGTGCTCAGCTTTCTTTATGGTCCAACTCTTACATCCATACATGCAGAGACATTACTTTGTCAACAAAGGTCCATCTAGACTGCTTTTTAATATGCTGTCTAGGTTGGTCATAACATTCCTTCCAAGGAGTAAGCGTCTTTTAATTTCATGGCTGCAGTCACCATCTGCAGTGATTTTGGAGCCCAAAAAATAAAATCTGTCGCCACTTCCACGTTTTCCTCTTCCATTTACCATGAAGTGATGGGATCGGATGCCATGTACTTTATATAAATTATACATCATTAAAATGGTAAATAAGAAAAAACATTGGCTGTTTATCAATGCTGAATATTTGTTTTAATCACTTTAATTATGAGAAGCCAATGTTCTTTAAAAGTATTTTTGCTGTTGGCTATAATATGAATGTCTAAACACTTGAAAGGAACTCCTAGCCAATCAAAAAACAGGACTCTCTCCCAACGCAGACATTTAAGTGGTTCTAATTGTCTCAAAACATTTGGATCCTCATTAACATCTTAAAGGAGCCCTAATCAAAATCCAGACATCCATGGAGAGCAAGAGGTAGTGAGGACAGGCACCAAAGTGAGGAGCGTCTCCAACTTGGCAACCAAGGGGTCCCAGGGGCTCAGGGCACAGCTCGAGCTATCCTGAGGGCTCCTCCTAAAGTAATAAGGCATGTACAAAGATGCCCCTGGTTCCTGAAGCTCTACCTCTGAGATGCATAGATACTCACGCACTAGATGCTCTGTCTTACGTGAGCCGGTCCCCAACTAGGGACCTGTTAGTCAGGGAGTCACAGAAACGAGTGTAGGAGAAAGACTGCTGACATGAGCCTGATGCGTCTATGGAGGCAGTGGAGAGCAGTCAGAAATCAGGACCAGGGCAAGGGTCGCTGTCAGCCGCCACCTCTTTCTCATTAACTCATGTGGCTAAAGTGTCATTTGCCCAAAAAAGGTGCTAAACATGTTTTAAGCTAATGGTTAAACATAAAGGAGTCCAACTCACCAACTAAACAAGTCATTACCATTTAAGTAACTCCTGACAAAAATAACCAATGTTTGGGAAAAAAAAAAATTGAAAAGCCACAGAGAAAGGCATGAACTTCAGCTTCCACAGCCAAAGCGCAAGGAAGATGGCCTCAGCTATTTCAGCGCTGACTTCCCGTTTTCAAGCAAACCTACAGTCCATCAGCATGATGGAAAGGAGACCTCTGCCCTTTCTGCTATGAGAACTGGCTACCTGAAAAGCTCATGTACGATACCTCTGAATTCTAAGACGATGCTCTACGTCTTGAGTGGATAAGCTGAATTCATTCATTCATTTCAAAATATTTAGATTAAAACTGCCAGCCTCATTTTCATCCATGAAAAAGTCATTACATAATTATTTCCCTGTAGCTGACTCTCCACCACTTATCATAGGTCATCTCATAATTGCATATTTTAAATGGGTACAGAATTTCATTCACCATCAAGCATCTTTTTCATACCGAAAACAGTAAAATCCGTCAGTCAACTGGAAAAACATCAGCAACAGCAACAAAAATGGAAATATTTTCCCTTAAAATGTTATAGAGTCACTTCCTCCAAACGACCTAAGTGTTTATCTATCTATAAAATTTCATCTTCTCTCATGAAAGGGATAAATTTTAAATCCACATCATTAATTTTCTCCTGTTCTTGTCATTCTTCAAGGATATGATGCAGTGAAAGAAGAGTTGTGTTTTAGGCTTAACACTGAGTCTAAGGGAAAAAAATCATGATAATATTCAGAACAGGTTAACAAGGAAGTCAAGAAAGCAAAAAGCAGTAAGATTCAAGAGTCCCTTCTGGACACTAGTATTAAGAGTGGTTAAGGTCCAAATATCAAAAAAAAAGCTTCTTTGACCAGCAAAAGAATCACTTTATGTGTGCACACTATTCACAAAGGAAAAGTTTACATTCAGCAAAAAAAAAAAAAAAAAAAAAATTATTTCAAACTAATTCTGTTCTAGTATATAGAGAATGGATAAACAACAAGGTCCTACTGTATACACAGGGAACTATAATCCATATCCTATGATAAGCCATAATAGAAAGGAGCATTTTTAAAAGAATATATATATATATATATATGCATAACTGAATCATTTTGCTGTACAGCAGTAATTAATACAACTCTAAATCAACTATACTTCAATAAAGAAATTAAAATATAAATAGAAGAATAAAGAAACAGACGAGACTGGGCACATTCAGGGTGGTATGGCCGTAGACAAGAATAAAGAAATAGAATACACAACTTCCTCCCCATAAGTCACTTGTACTGCAGCCTGTGACACTAAACCTAGACTTCACACCCGGCCCAACCGCAGTTCCCACCTTCCCCAGGCAATGTCAATCGGTCCATCTGGGGTTTCTGGGTCTGCACCAAACAGATGGTCTACATGATAAAGCTCCTGCCATTTCCTTTTCCCAGAAGTAGTCCTGGCCTGAAATAATCCTTACTTTTGCTAATAACTTCCTTGCCCCACCATCCTTCTGCCTAGGAAAACCATTTCATACAACTCCTTGGAGAATCTCTCTACTTGCCGAACAGGAAGCTGCCTGATTCATGAGTAGCTTAGTAAAGCCAATTAGATCTTCAAATTATCAGGCTGAATTTTTGTTCTTTAATAGGCTGATCTTATTAATAGCCAATGGTTTTAATTTTCCAGTGACAGCAGACTGCACACTGTGCCCCCTCCCCCGAGAAACTGACTTTTATTCTCAGTCCATCTTCAATTGTTTTAGTGTCCTTTGGCTATTAAAATATTAATAATATTAAGAATTAATGATGTTTAATGTTAATAATGTTAAAATAACCACTGTGAAGTACCTCGTCTAAAAATCACTGAACCTGAATCAAGTTTCTGAATCTACCTGCCAGCTTCCAAATAATAATACCAGAGATAGGGAAACAAGCTAAATGTCAGCATGAGGAAGAAATCAGTCAAGGGCGTGACACTTTCTACAGGGCAGATGGGCACACTTCACCAACAAGCAGTGTTAGGAAGGAGAAACAGGAAGTGCACTAGGGGAACAATTACATAATAAGACAGATTTATAAACACAGTCACCAAATGCAAAACACGGGCCTTGTTTATACACACATTTGAAAAGCAACTGTGAAATGATTCTTTTGAAACAACTAGGGAAATCTGAATAGGGTTAGTGTTATATAGTATTAAGTAAGGAATCAATATTAATTTTGTTGTAAACAATAATGGCATAATGGTTTTGCAGGAAAAAAAAAAAGCCCTTGTGTGTTAGAAATATAAGCAAGAGTATTTACACATAAAATGACATGACTGGGATTTGCTTTAAAAATAGTCCCACGGGGCTTCCCTGGTGCCTCAGTGCTAAAGGGCTTGTCAATGCAGGAGACCCGGGTTCCATCCCTTGTCTGGGAAAATCCCACGTGCCTTGGAGCAACTAAGCCCATGCGCTGCAACTACTGAGCTTGTGCTCCAGAGCCTGGGAACTGCGACTACTGAGCCCAGGTGCCCTCGAGCCTGTGTCCGCAACAAGAGAAGCCACTGCAATGAGAAGCCTGACCACCGCAACTAGAGAAAAGTCCGTGCAACAATGAAGAGCCAGCACCGCCAAACATAAATAATTAATTTAAAAACAAACAACAACAACCCCCCCCCAAGGCTTTTTTAATAAAAGTTGGGAAAGGAGAGAAGAAACAAGATTGGCAAAACCTTGACAGTTGTTGGACTGGGTGACAGATTCACTAAAGTTCACTCTATTCTTGTGTGTGCATTGAGAGATTTCTCCAATGAAAAGGGGTTAAGACATGGAACTCTTCCGTCTCGCATTCGATCCTAAGATGCTCCTCCCTCCCTGCAAAGCAGGCCAAGCTGGTAGTTAAAGGCTGAGGAGGGACGAGGTGGGCGGGCAGAAGCAGAAGAAGGGGTGGTCCGCTCCGCTCCCCACACCCTCCCTTCCTGCGTCCGCTCCTCCGGCCACAGGGCGCTTCCCTCCGCGGTCAGTTGTCTTCTGGGTCAACGTCCGACTCTCCCACACGACGGCAGGACGGAGGAAGGCACCCGAGCCGTGCCGGCGGGGTCTCCGCCCTGGGCAGCCGCTCTGGGCCTCGCCGGCGGGGTCTCCAGCCTGGGCAGCCGCTCTGGGCCTCGCCGGCGGGGTCTCCGCCCTGGGCAGCCGCTCTGGGCCTCGCCGGCGGGGTCTCCAGCCTGGGCAGCCGCTCTGGGCCTCGCCGACGGGGGTCTCCAGCCTGGGCAGCCGCTCTGGGCCTCGCCGGCGGGGTCTCCAGCCTGGGCAGCCGCTCTGGGCCTCGCCGACGGGGTCTCCAGCCTTGGGCAGCCGCTCTGGGCCTCGCCGGCAGCGTCTCCGCCCTGGGCAGCCGCTCTGGGCCTCCCCAGCCTCCTGGGAGACCCGGCCGCGTCTTCCAGCCAGCCCCCAGGCGGCAGCATCTCGCCGGCCTGTGCTGATACAAAGCCTTCTCCCTCCGCCCAACACAGCCCAAGCTAGTCTTCCTTCTGTGGGGCCAAGACGCCAGCCTGCTCATGGCAGGAGTCTCCGTGATTGTTTCTCAGGGACCCTGACCTCGGGGCAGCTGACTGTGGCCTCTGCGAGGGACACCCCCGCCCCAACACCCTCCATCACACGCTCGGCTCTGCGCTGCACCAGCCTGGGGCAGGCAGCAGACATGCAGTCAGGGTGCGGGTGGCTCTCCCTTCTTGTGGACGCCAGGAAAGCGAAGAGCAACCTCCCTGTCCCTCTTTCCACCTCAGCTCAGAAGCGTGGGGCCCTCCCGATGCCCAGCCTCCCTGCTTTCCTTTGGGAAGGACCAAGAAGAAGCAACTTGGATTCTCCAAGGTTGTAGCCAGAAGCCCCGCTTTTTATCTGCCACTGGTAGCCGTTTGACAAAGGAGTCTCCCTTCCTGCACCTGGAAATCAATTGGGATCATTCTTGGCCTTGGAGAACCTAGAACCTCACCTGTTCTCTACAGGCGACTAGCTCTGCTGTTTGGGTGGCGGAGGGGGTGGCACAAAAGATCTCTACTGGCAGCCCCCACCACCCTGCCGCATCCTCGGGTGTCAGGCGTCCAGGTCGGGCAAAGGCGATCTGAAGGCAAGTGAGACCCGCCCCCACTGGGACCCTCCGTCATCACAGGGAGTGAAGGTGGGCACCAGACTCACCAGCTCCTGGGGCTCTGCTTTGAGCAAGACCCTGGAGGCAACACCGTGAAGGCTTTGCATCCGTCACTAGGAAAGGAGAGGTGGTCGAGGTGACTCCCGAACCTGGGGCACTGAAGAAGAACGAGCAAAGCCGTCGCGTCGAGCGATGTCAGCCCTGTGTTAATTCAAACGTAAAGACTGGCTGGAGTACAACACATGGCCTTGTTGGTGTGGCTCCCTGAATGGAGTGATGGCAGACACTGTGCCACAGACCCAGTGGGCGTGCAGTCAGCTGACAGACCAGTGCAGGGTCCTCAGCAGATGCATCCCTGGTCCAGGCACAGGCGGCGTGCACGGTCCACACCCGAGGCACAAGGTGCCGTCCAGAGAGTCTACTCCCCTGGCTGTTCACTCTGCCACTGGCGTTGAGGATAACAGCTCACCGTGGTTCCTGATATTCTCTCTCCCCAAAGCCCTGCCCAGTTATGCGAGCTAAGCCAGCACTCGGCCACTGAGAGGACTTGGGATAAGCCAATGGAGGCGACACGTGTCACGCCCCTGGCTTTGCACACACCCCTCCCACACTTCAGAATCAACCCTATAATGCTACAGACTCAGAGAACACAGTTATTTTCCCAGACACTCTCTTGCATTTAGGGTGAATCATCACCTCTGGATTTTACGTGAAAAAAATTAACTATTATTTAAGTCACTGCTTAGGGGGGTTGCTTATCCCAGACTCTAATACACATACAAAATGAAGAGACTGGGCTACAGGACTGCAGACCCTACCACCCCTGTACTGTCTACGAACTTACGTTCAAGCATGTGTGTGAATACCGATGCAAAGCCAAGTTTCTCAGAACAGTGTTGGCCCTGGGGTCTCACCCTCGGTCCCTTGCTCTGGCTCCCATATCCAGACCTCTTGGAATCAGGGCGACGCTCTTGAGATCACCCTGAGCTCACTTCCAAAGCCCTG
Organism: Okapia johnstoni; assembly: GCA_024291935.2. Taxonomy (NCBI): domain Eukaryota; kingdom Metazoa; phylum Chordata; class Mammalia; order Artiodactyla; family Giraffidae; genus Okapia; species Okapia johnstoni. Next base: position 32,917,387 of record CM044327.1, on the reverse strand, counting down.
ACTGACCAACACCTTAGGAATCAGGTCAAGAGAAACACACCTGCCTGAACTCCACCTCAATCACAGTGACGGCTGACTATTATCTAGATGAACAGATTTATTCTACTGCCCATTCCCTGATAGCATCCAGAGACCTTGCAATTTTCAAACACAATGTCAGGTCCTTTATAAATCACTAAGCTCAGAAGCAGATAAAAACAAATGACAATGGCAAACACTAGAGAGAAAGGATGGATAATACATACATTCCAAGTGTACTACCTATGGGATACACCACAGTTATCAAAAAGGAATTTTAATATAATTGCTGTGTGTAAGAAAACAGATTAAAGACAACCGAGTTTATCAAATACCCGGAATCTGCACAAAAGAACTGAATAGAAATATAATCAGTGAAATTTAAAATGCAACAGACAGGTTTAACAGTAAATCAGACACAGCAAAAGGAGGATTTTCTAAAGTAAATGGGGTATAAGGAGAAAATGTCCACATACAAGGGATGTAAGGAGAAAATGTCCGTATAAAAGCACCGTGAGAACAGAGGAATAAAAGTACAGAAAAGAGCTGAAGTGGCACCTGAGACATGGATAAAAGCGCCAACACAACCATACCTGGAATCCCCAGGAGAAAGAGGAGAAAGAGGCAATAGGTGTAGGAATAATCACTGGCAGTTTCCCCAAAACAAATTAAAGATACGGAGCCACAAATCCAATAAGCTCCCTGATCCACCAATTAGGAGAGAGATTCTGGGGGGGGAGCTGGGGGGGAGGGTAATAATGCAGATATAAATCACATATTTAAGCTGGACTCATAATTTCAGCTCAATTAATGGAATTTTGATAGCTTCTCTCACCCACTTCACTATTAAGGATAAAAGCCTCAAGGTTAGAATCTTTTAACTTGGGGCAGAATTGTGTAAGGTATCAGTTATGACATATAAATTTTTTTTTTCTGTTTCTTTTTTAGTTTTAAAATCTGTCACTTACTCTATAAAGATTTTCACTGAAGTCTGAGATGTCTTTACCTCCTAAAATGAACATAAAATCACATCAGCTACGGGGTATCAACAGTACTCATAATTCCACATTCTGGAAACCCAAGGCCCATAATGTAGAGAATAAAATTGAGTTATTACTCTTTTGTGGTGAGACTGATATCTTAACATGAAGACAAGAAGCTGCTATTGTAGATAAATTTGAGTGGTGAGTATACCTGTAACTTACATAATACTGTACATCAACTGTACTTCAATAAATTTTTTCAGAAATAAAGAGTTCAAAAGGGATTTATACTCTAAAAAAAAAAAAAAAAGGGCGCTGAGCTCATCATAATTTCAAAGGCTTCAGAAATTTAGTCTGACTTTTCAAACAACCTAGGAAGTTACTCACCTTAGTTCACAGGAAAAGAAAGCAGACACAAAAGCTTAAAGATAATTATGTGTGGGAAGGGGTTTTGGGGGCAGGAGAAACGGGCGAAGTGGGTCACCTGTATGGTGATGGATGGTAACCAGACTTGGGATGGGGCTCACCCACATGGTACACAAATATCGAATATTTATGCTGCATACCTGAAACATCTACAACAAGAAAAAAAATAACTTTTTAAGATAATTTTGCAATAACAGTTTACCCACCCAAGCTGTTTGAGTATCTACCTTACCCAAATGGGTCCTGGAAACACTGAGACAGAAAAACGAGGCTTGAAAAGACAAGACTCCTGTCCCTTAGCCCTCTCTCCAGAAGACCATGGCTGCTAAATATGCAATACTGCTGACTCTTAAGTCCCCCTCCACTGGGATTTCAGATACTGTTCTGGTAAATGGTACCATGCTAGAAGAATATGATTCAAGTTTTCACAGATGACCCAAGACAAGAACCTTAGAAAGAAGGAACACTGACCACTGAGACCACAAATGACACCTGTAGCCTCCAGATCGAGGAGAAAGACCCTGATGCTTGTGTGCCCTCAAAGTCCCAGCGTCTACTAAGCCATCATTTTCTGCAGCCTGTAATGTGAAGGAAATCACCAGGCTTCAAGAGCTGATACACACAGCCAAGACCTAGTCAATGAATAACTCAGCCCCTAGACATGAGGACTGGTTCAGAGACAGACATGTGCCCCATCAAGGTCAGCGAGTATGTCCTGGGGTTTTCAGGGATGACCAAGAGACAACCACCTCCCTCTTCAGCTGGAATTAAACCTACAGGTGCCTCACCTTTCCCATGATCTGAACGAAGCAGACAGAGAGAGCAGACCCAAGAAAGTTGAGTCCCTGGACCAGGGGATTCCAGAAGCCAGCTGCCCTGTGTATTTATAGAAGCCAATATGTTTTCTTTTTTGCTCGAGCCAGTATGCACTGGGATTTCTATCTCTTGACGTAGAATGAATCTCCATATGCTCACTCCGCAGAAAGGCAGCCATTCCAACAGGTACCGCCATGCGATGCCTCAAAGGACTTCTCAGCTGGAAGCTCTGGGGACTGAGTTAGACCAGAGAGGGCAGACACTGACATGGACACAGTCAGTTTAGTCGCTCTGTCATGTCCAACTCTTTGCGACCCCATGGACTGAAGCACGCTAGGCCTCCCTGTCCATCACCAACTGCCGGAGCTTGCTCAGACTCATGTCCATCAAGTCAGTGCTGCCATCCAACTATCTCATCCTCTGTCGTCCCCTTCTCCTCTGCCTTCAGTCTTTCCCAGCATCAGGGTCTTTTCCAATGAGCCAGTTCTTTGCATCAGAGAGCCAAAGGATTGGAGTTTCAGCTTCAGCATCAGTCCTCCCAATGAATATTCAGGACTGGAAAAAAATTCTAAGCTGCACTGAACACAATGTGAAGCCCTGGAATTTATATGGTATCTGACCAGCCTCTAAGTTTAAAATGAAAGTAAGGTCATTTGATTCTATGCTAAGTGACCTTTTCCCAGAACAAATCGGGCTACTAAACCTCTCAGTCCTTTCTGATGATGATAAACAAGTATAATTTAGCATGATGCAACAGAAAGACTTACGTTTCAATTTTCACTAAAATTACCAACTGCTATAAATCCAATTTCTTTGACCACAGGCCTTGTTTGGAAGGATGCTCCCTTGCAGGCATTGTTTCAGCTTATTTAAACTCCACTGTCATCTGCCTGCTGCCCTGAACCAGGCTCCCAGAGTCTGTGAGCCATCCCTTCCTCCTCTGGGCCTGGGAGGACTGACAGACACTGACAAAGGTCACTCCACGCGGCTGGCAATGCTGGGCAAGGTCTGCACTACTTGGTTCCCGTTAAATATCACAGAGGAAGCACACACTGAGACTTCCCCATGGTACAGCGGATAAGAATCCCGCTGCCACCGCAGGGGACTCGGGTTCGATCCGTGGTCCGGGATGATGGATCCCACATGCTGAAGGACAACTGGAGCCCATGAGTCACAACTACAGAGCCCGCAGGCTGCAACTACTGAAGCGCATGTGCCTGGAGCCTGTGCTCACCAACAAGGGAAGCCCATGCACCCCAGCGAAGGGCTGCCCCCCACTCACCACAACTACAGAAAGCATAGAGGCAGCAAATGAAGACCCAGTGGAAAGCACCCCCACCCCTTGCCAACACACACACACACACACACACACACACACACACACACACACAGGGCCAAGCCGAACAGTTGGCTACTGTAATAGCTGGCCAACTTTATTTTTCTTAAAAATACGGCAACTAAAGACAGCACTGTCTATGGTAACAAAATCAGAAGTAGTGTCTGCCACCCCCTAGCTGTGAGGCTTTCGGAAGATCACTCGCCTCTGTAGCTTTTCCATCCACTTAGGTCCTTATGACTTATGTTTAGTCAAACTAACCGATCACCCTCCAGAGCTAACATCTGAGAAACCTGTGTTGTTCCAGGAACTCAGAAGTGCACAGCCACACACTTCCTGGGCAGTGGTACCCGCCTTCTGGAATGAAATTATGGACACAGTTAGTATTACTCACACTGTGCTTTTGCAAGCCCATGGTGATTTTCACATCACAATTTCAAACTGAACTGAACTAAGTTTTTTCTCTCTCATTTTTTAAACACAGAAAGGCTCAGCCTGGATTCTGAATTAAGAGAAATCTTAGGCTAACAGTTAACCTTGGGTTAATATTTATTTTACTAATGTTAGTTTTATATCACACAGTGATACTCTTATTTCCTCCAGGAAATTTTTTATGCCATTATAAAATTCTAGCTAATGCCACAAATTCTAGATGTAAGGCACACTGCCAGTGAGCACTATTAACGGCTTATCCAACAACCAATCACCCGTTTATAAAATCAAAAGCAGCATAATTTAAACATACTCAGTGGAGAAAGTGGCTGAATCCTCAGCCACCGAGTTCTTTTCTTTCAGAATCTGTCTCGGAACAACAGGTGACAGAAAGCACTCTCTCCCGTGACTACAGCAGCATCTGAGAGGTAATAAAGCACCACAAGGCACCTTGTTATGTTCTTAAGAGCTTGTTACCCAGCTCAGCCGCAAAGAAGATATTCAGAAGCAAGAGTGATGGCAACCTTGACAATGGGGACCAGCAACAGACCGCAGGGCGGGGCCGGGGGACACCCCAGCGCACTTTGGAATGGAGCAGATTTAAGTTCGAACTCCAGCCCCGCACTCTCAAGCCACCCTTGGACAAGGCAGTTTTATCTCTGAGCTTCCGCGTCTCTCATCTCCGCTTGGAGAGTCAGTCAAGAAGTACGCTTCCCAGGACTGCGGCAGGGAAGAAACGGGGCATTCCAGGTGTGAAGCGGAGGACACAGCACGTGAACGCCACACAGAACGCGGCCCCTTTCCTTCCAGCGGGTCACTGCCCAGCACCACAGAGAGCCCAGTGAGGGCTCTTCCCTCCACCCACAAATTCACAGCACAGAGGTCACTTTCCGCCGGAGTTTATGCTCTCTGGTGAGCCCGGCATCAACTCTGTGGTGACCACACATCAACCGGGTAAAGACAAGCCTGATCCGCCTGCCTTGGATCAAAGACTGAGTCGCTGGGGCCTATCTCACGCCCCCTGAAGCGGCGGGGGAGGCGGCCTGGTGGTCCTTCTCACTGAGGCCCTTCCCTGGAAAAGCCCCTGGGGGGCACCTGCGGTAGCAGGACCCACCTCCCTACCCTGGTGCGGATTCCCCAGTAGCTACAGTCCGCCTACCTCACGGGCTGTTCCCGCCCGGCTTCTCGTGGTAAATGGGGAGGCACAGAGAGAGGGCGGGGAGGCAGGCCCCCAGATGAAAGGAGGCGAACCCAACAGAACATTTCTCCGAGAGAGCCCAAGACCCTCCTTTGTGTCTCCACGTCGCCAGCTGACTGATGGGCAGAGTTCCAGATCTGAGCAGCGCCTGGGGGGTCAGGAGCATGACCCTCAATGCCCACCCCACCACCACTTCCTCCCACCCTCCTGATCCGGCAGCCTCGGGACCACACCCACAAAGGACCCGGCCACCCCTGACCCCGAACGCACCAGTGGAGGCCCAGCGGCTGAGGACTCCCGAGCCACACGTCACATCAGATGTACTTCAACACAAAACGAATTCCCTTGAGGAAACACACCCAACATCCAGAAGGGTTTGAAGTGGAGACAACTACTGCAGCCTGAGAGAAACAGAAACCTCCTCCAAGAAGAGTGACTCAGCCTCTGGGACACCAGAGACCACCTGCAGAGCATCTTCCAAATGCAGGCAACACGCACCAGCCCAGACACTCAGCATCAGAAACTCTGGGGTGAGCCTGGGCATCTGTATTTTTTCAAAGCTCCAAGAAGAAGGCTGAGAAACACTGGCTGCATCTATGGCTGCTAGCGAGAGCCAAATCAAACTCAAAATCAGGTTTTGCCATCATGGGCAACACGTCTTAAAGGCTGGTGGGTGGAACACTGTTCTTACAAAGGTTAAGAACTGTCACACTGGGAAAGGGTTCTGTGGAAAAGAAGGCTGGGACCCACGAGGTTAATCCAAATTTAAGTCCTCCTTTTAAAGCTCCCAGAACTTTAACAGGCCCAGGTGCATCGTTACTCGCAAGAGAAGAAAGCGGTATCCGGTATTTTCCCAACTTACCTGATCAGCAAACTGTTCCTCTGAAAAGCATCTGATAACATCAGTGATCTCCAGGCGACACTTTGGGAAGCATCAGTCTGGCACACTATCCTCTATTAATTGTCCGACTCTTTGCGACCCCATGGACTGCAGTACGCCAGGCCTCCCTGTCCATCGCCAACTCCCAGAGTTTACTCAGACTCATGTCCATTGAGTCGGTGATGCCACCCAACCATCTCATCCCCTGTTGTCTCCTTCTCTAGAAGTTTCCAAAAGGACAGTATGGTGGAAAGGCCGGAACACAAGAAGGGGCAATGAGGACTCCAGGTGGCGATCAGTCCGACATTGGGTGACAAGGACCCTGATGCCCACGCCTCCCTATCTGCGACGCTGCTCTACACAGCTCCACACCCTCCTGATTTGGTCCCAATATAAACAACGTAAGTAATAAATAATAACTCCTAAGTCGCGAATGAAAGTGAGCCTGTGCACACAGTCCTGAATTTCTTGGAATAAAGGGGCCACGTGTATCCACGCTCTCAGTGATACTACAAAACTATTTATATCTCCTTCTGAAAAGATGATGCTATAGAAGCCTTATAAGCTGTTATTCTAACAGCTAGTGCCACGGGCATAAACACCCTGTATCGCATGAGGGATCCTTAAAAAGCAGGTACCTTTCCACTCTGGGCTAGATACAGGCCTGGCTTTCCTCTGTGTCCCTTCCTGGGGATCGGAGTTCTAAACTCAGCAGAAGCAAGAGATGCCAGCTGTGATCAGATCACACCTCTGCCCACCGTGTGGCCAGTACTGCAAATATGCAACAGAACAAAGTCACAGGCAGGATACTCGGTCGGCGATGACAAAAATACTAATGTCATCATAGCGCCCTGAATATCATATTCTAGACACTGAGAACTCAGCACAGACATGATCACTTCTGTAGATTATTTGACTGTAACATGAAACAGTTTACCTAAGCAAACTTAAAAGAATCCAGTAACTCATACCCTATCCAAATACTTTAGGTATAACATTACCCACAAACATTACCCACAAGTTCAGAGCACCCCCCTGCACCCAACTCACCAATTTCCAGAGGGTCTCCTACTCGCCAGGCAGTATTCCAGGAGGTGGAAATGCAGCAGCGAACAAGAGATAAAAATCCCTGCCCTCCTGTAGTTTTCATTCTAGATCCAGGAATCTAAATATTTAGCACGTAAACTGGATTTCTGTCACTTCCATTTTCCTCCAAGGTTTATTCACTATTAAACTCCTATCTCTCACGCACCCCAGTGTTCATGTGTGTGGTCAGTCTCGCCTGATTCTTCATGACCCCATGGAAGGTAATCCTCCAGGCGTCTCCAGCCATGGGATTTTCCAAGCAAGAGTACTGGAGTGGGTTGCCATTTCCTCCTCCAGGGGATCATTTCTACCCAGAGATCGAACTCGCATCTCCTGTGTCTCTTATTTTGGCAGGTGGATTCTTTACCACTGAGTCACCTAGGGAGCCCAAAACATTCTTAGAGTGCTCCTGTTTCACTTTTCTGTTACTTCTCTAATTCCAGTTAGCTATGACTTATGGATAAAGACTTTCCTGCATGCTCACATCTTTGCAGTTCTGTTGTGATTCTCCTGATGTTCGATGAGTATGACCTGAGTGGATGATTTCTGCACTTGGAAAGTGTTCATTTGGGAGTTTTCTTCTATGTTCATAGCAGCACTAAGATCTGGAAGTAAATTAAATGTCCATGGGCAGATAAATGGAATATTAATCAGCCACAAAAATTACAAAATAATGCCATTTGCACCAACACAGATGGACCTAGAGATTGTGATACTGAGTGAAGTAAGAGAAGAATATCATATGATACTACTTGTTTGTGGAATCTAGAAAAGAAACAGAGAAGGCGTTGGCACCCCACTCCAGGACTCTTTCCTGGAGAACCCCAGGGATGGCGGAGCCTGGTGGGCTGCAGTCCACGGGGTCGCTATGAGTCGGACACGACTGAGCGACTTCACTTTCACTTTTCACTTTCCTGCATTGGAGAAGGAACTGGCAACCCACTCCAGTGTTCTTGGCTGGAGAATCCCAGGGATGGGGGAGCCTGATGGGCTGCCGCCTACGGGGTCGCACGGGGTCGCACAGAGTCGGACACGACTGAAGCGACTTAGCAGAAGCAGAAAAGAAAATGATACAAATGAACTTATTTATAAAACAGAAACAGACATGGAAAACAAACTTGTGGCTACCAAAGGAGAAGGGAGGGGGGATAAATTAGGAGCACGGGATTCAGATACACACTACTACACATAAAACAGATAAACAACAAGGACCTACTGTATAGCACAGGGAACTAGACTCAGTGCCTTGTAATAACCTATAATGAAATATAATCTGCAAAAAAAGTCACTCTGCTATATGCTTGGAAGTAACACAACACTGCAAATGGACCATACTTGAATAAAAAGAAAAAAAAAAAAAACCTCCCATCTCCCTTTGATCATAAGAATCTTGGATGATCAGAGCTGGAGGAAATGACCCAGGCAGCTCTGTGCCTGGATGCCAGGCAGGTGGGCAGGGGATTGAGATCCTGGCTATATTCGTATCTGTGACCTTGGGTGACCCCTTCCCTGCCCTGAGCCTCAGCTTCCTCATTTGTTAAACAAGGGCTGGGTTCGAGTTTGACTCAGGCACGGTAGTCAAGGGTGTCTGGAAAAGTCAGGGGAGGGGTGGAACCTGAATGACACACTATCAAGTCGGCCCAGGAATGCTTAACACCCAGAAGATCTCAGGACGAGCTCACCCGGGCCATGGAGTTTGTGCAGCAACATCCGCTACTCGCAGCTTGGGGCCCCTCCTGGACACCAAGCTGTTCCACTCTTACAAGGATCATCTATGGTGACATGCTCCCAAGTTCCCATTCCTTTGAGGCACCCCTTAGATGGGGAAACCATCTGCCATGATCTTCCGAAGCTTCACACCAGGAAGAGCGGGTGTCCCTCGTTACCCTGATGTTCAAAACATCCCCCTTTCTAACAGGAAAATCTCATCATGGCTGAAGCTCAGATACATACAACTGAAATTATTATGTCAACCAGATCTAATTTCTACTAGGATCTAGTTAATCCACACAGCTGTCATACCCTCTTATGAAAGATATAAACCTTAATGACAAGCCTGGGTTTGAGAAGATTTACAGCGTTCTTCCAAAGCCTGAAAGGGGACACTGCTAAAGTATTTGTCAAGGAAATCACTAATCCATAGAAAATAATCAGCTTGTGGGAAGAATAACATGTGCACCAAACCAAAAAGGTTAAGTAGGAAAATCCTATCAAATTTCTTTTATTCACTGGTAAGCAGGGTATTATGTAATACTATCCAAGGGGCAAGGAACAGGCCTCCGACATGAGCCATATTGTAAATAAAAGACGGAATTTTCAGCTTTTGCTATTTAAGTTGACATGACATCTCTGCCTCCTGTCAGTGTGCTGAGAAATTATAATCTTGCTCCTTAGTTACTTACCCCTAACTTACCTTGGAGGCACATATCTGGGTGGCTGAAGGCTACAGAAGGATTACAAAACACCCCCAGAAAACTTTTTAATACCTAACTCGATGATTCCCAAACCGTGTGCCAAGGCACCCTAGGGTACCAAAGGGACTGCATAATTGTGCTTCAGAATATTTTAAATTTTCAAGCAAAGCTCTAGATACTAGACTGTGCTGGACACTGTGCAAACTACGAGCTCCAGGTAATTCACATTTTCAACTTCATTCTGAGCTACATTCCTTTTGAAGATCACATCTGTGTGGAACTACATTTTGAGCAGTTACTGTGATAAAAAGCAATGGCTACACAAGACGAAGCAGCCCATCTGCCTCCAAGATCTGCGGCGCTGTGCAGTTCCCAAGGGAGGCACACAACCCATTATCAGGTAACTGTGGTTCAAAAGGAGATAAAACTTATTATTCTTTCTATCTATTGTGTTATTTTTTCAAACAGCCACTAGGTTGTTAGGACATAAATACTCACAAGCTAACGGCTGTAACTACTTAGTGGAAAAAAAACAAAAACCCTCTGAGCCATTTTCTTAGTCAAGGGGTGTTGAGAAGATGAATGGGACACTAACGACACCATAAACCTCTGACCTAAACCTCTTGGTCAATCTCCAGGGCAGAGAACAGCAAAGTTTCTTTTTCAAAGGGCAGATTTTCAAAAGAAGAGGTCCACTCCGAGGTCGCCTCCTCAAGCATCACAGTGATCACATCACCTTGGTGGCCCCGTGGGAGGGTTGGCAAGACCAGGTCAGCATCTCCGCACACTGTATGGCCACTGTCACTTCTGTTTCTGGGCCTCAAACCCTGGAGGTCAGAACGACTGACATATACAGTAAACAGCCTACAAGCTAAAGACAGATTTCTACACCGTCACCAGACTGCAATTTTTTATCATGAATTGAGGATTGTGAGCTCTTCAGAATAAATCACCACATAAGCATCTGTAAAAAAATCAGTGACAGTTACTTCAGTTCCTTTCCAGGTCTCCAATGCATCAATCTCCAATCCATCCAACCGCTCGCCATAAAATTAAGATCGGATGGGAGCCTCCACATAAGCCAAGCCTGTGAACTTGTACAAAGCAGGCTTTAAAATGCTCATTTCATTACAGGTGAGAAATGAGTTGATGGATATGCATCAAAACAAAAGATGATAAAAGTAAGGCATTTCTTATTAGTTACCAAGAGAAAGATAGTAGCCATACAGTAAAGAAATGGACCGTCACCTGGCCAGGGTCATCAAAAGCAACATTGCCGACAAGGGGCAGGTGGGGACCCGGTAAGAACACATCCCTGTGCAGAATCCCAGCTAGGAACACACAGCCTGAATCCAACCATGAGATCAGTCACCTAACCCCAAATGAACATCCTCTACAAGAAAAAGGACAGTATTCTTCACAAACATCATCCACAAAAAGAAAAACTATGAGAAGGTTTCAGAGGGCAGGAACAAAGAGGCATAATAACTAAACACAATGCCTGATCATAGTACTAAAGCGAAACACCATAAAGGACGTTATAAGTCAACTTTACAGAGTCAGAGTGTAGACAGTCTGTTATCTAAGAAGATAAACTGAAATAGATGTCAAGCTGACTGACTGATGCCTGCACTGTTGTTATATTGAAAAATATGCTTATTCTTAGGAAATACACGCCAAACTATTTGAGAGCAAGGACTATGTATGGGGCTTCCCTGACAGCTCAGTTGGTAAAGAATCCGCCTGCAATGCGGGAGACCTGGGTTCCATCCCTGGGTTGGGAAGATCCCATGGAGAAGGAAAAGGCTACCCACTCCAGTATTCTGGCCTGAATTCTGTGGACTGTATAGTCCATGGGGTCGCAAAGAGTCAGACACGACTGAGCAACTTTCACTTCACTTCACTTATGATCTATGAAAGAGTGAAAATCTTAGTTGCTTAGTCATGTCTGACTCTTTGCAACCCCATGGACTGTAGCCCACCGGGTTCCTCTGTCCATGGTATTCTCCAGGGAAGAATACTGGAGTGGGCTGCCATTCCCTTCTCCAGGGGATCTTCCTGACACAGGGATCAAACCCAGGACTTCCGCACTGCAGGCAGATTCTTTACCAGCTGAGCTACCAGGGAAGCCCATATGATGTTTAAACTTTATTAGTGCATCATGCTGTATGAACTTACTCTCAAATGGTTCAGGAAAAAATGATGTATAATAATTTTATGTGTATATACTAGATAGAGGGAGAGAACGAGGACACAAATGAAAAACAAACGGTACAAAATATTAACAACAGGAGGATCTAGGTAAAGGCTTTATGTGCTTTTGGTTCTAGTCTTGCATTTGCAACTTTTCTATAAGCTGAAATTATTTCCAAATCAAGTATTTTCAACCAGTGAAGTGCTGAATCACGTTTGGGCACAAGAAGGCAACTGCGTAAGTAACTAAACAGGACACCTGTACCATAGCTGAAGAACGTGTGGATCGGAAGTGTCTATGCGGTGAGACGTTCACCATAAATGAAGTGTGATGACGCCAGCACACGTGGAAGAGGCTCTCCAGGCTCCAGTCTGGTGGAGGCTCCAGAGTAAGTCAGACACGGGAACAGCAGAGAACGAGACGTCAAGCCCGGAGCAGAGATCACAGCTCCTTCGGGGGCCCTGGGCGTGAGGTTCACCACAAGAAGGTGAAGTTTAGCGTCACTCTGAGGCTCCTGTGGGCAGAGCTGAAACAACCGAGCTCCCCAAAGGTTCTGATTTCGAGTGAAGCCGGGGGATCTGGCTGGGTCCCCAGCATCGCAGAGGACTCAGTGCAGGGGCTCAGGGATCACACCACGGGCTCCTATAGAGCCAGGACTCTCCATCCCCGCCGAACCTCCAATGTCTCACAGGGGAGGACTCCCGGCTGACACGTTTGCTTAATTTACTAACTAATTCGCCCATAAACAAGCGAATTCTTTCCATTATGGAAGCTGGGAAAGGAAAAGGGAGGAGCAGGGACCACAGTTTGATTTTCAATTTTGGAAAAATGTAAATGTTCACGTCCTGTTAGTTGATATTGGCAATTTCTCGCCTCCCTACTAAGATCCAGGTTGTTATCGTTATTCAGTGGCTCAAGTCGTGTCCGATTCTTTGCGACCCCACGGACCGCAGCACACCAGGCTTCCTGTCCTTCACCATCTCCTGAAGTTTCCCCAAACTCATGTCCATCCAGTCGGTGATGCCATCCAACCATCTCATCCTCTGTCGTCCCCTTCTCCTCCCGCCTTCAATCTTTCCCAGCATCAGGGTCTTTCCCAACGAGTCAGTTCTTCGCATCAGGTGGCCAAAGGATTGGAGTTTCAGCTTCGGCACCAGTCCTTCCAATGAGTATTCAGGGTTGATTTCCTTTAGGACTGACTTCCTTTAGGATGTGCCAGGTACTTCACAAACATCCACCTCAATCCTCACAACAACTCTAAAAGGTTTGTCTCATTCTCCAGATGAAGGGTAGAGGGGTGCAGAAACCTCTCCATCTCACAGCATTGGTAAGCGATGGAGCTGAGCTTCCAACCCCAATTCTAGGGCCAGTGTGAAGCCAACTGCCTCGCCTCTAGAAACAGGGAAGCACCCACTCCAACACCAATCAACTGAACAACCAGAAGTGCCAGGGTGAGAGCCATGTGTGCCCTAAGTTAAAGAAGAAATTCAGGAGAAAGGAGATGCCTACATACACCTTCGGTCTGCTTCTAATGGGGAGAAACACTGGCACGCAGCCTGCAAGCTACCAGGCTGGTGGCCATGTACTCATGTTCCCCAAACCAAAGTAACACAACTGGAAACAGGAGATGAGAAGTACAGTAGAATAAAACAGAAGCGATTTCTCTGGTGCCCTTCTGACTCACTCTTTTCTTTCATTCATGTACTTCTTCATTCTCAGCTTCTCCCATGATTTGACTCAGGAAAAAACAAGAGCCCTTCTTAGAGGAGAAGGCACGGACCAGGAGAAGACACGGGAAGAAAGATGCTGGTTTGAATCCCTTGACAGCGCGAGTCCTCTGCACCACCCTCCTCGGCAGGAGAGCAGGTGGGCCCACTCCCGGCCGCTCAAACTCCTCCCAACCATTCACCCCGCGGAGCACCCGCTCTGTGCCAGTCCCTGGGGGTGTCAAGTGGTCCCGACGGTACTCGGGACCCTCCAGACACCATGGACCAAGTAACAGGAACAAAAGGCAAGAAAATCAACTGTAATAACACCATACAGTAGGTGCCATAAAAGCAGAGGGGAACCCGAAGGTCGGTTCAGGGGGAGGGGAGAAGCCTGGATAAAGAGACCACCTGAGTCACGTCGTGGAGAACCAGCAGGAACTGGCCCAGCTGAGGAGCCTGGAAGGGTGTCCCGGGGGGAGGACGCAGCAGCAAAGACCCAGCACGGTCAAAAAATAAAAAAGAAAACAATTAATTAATTAATTTTTTTTTTAAAAAAGAAGAGGATGGGCAGGGTGCAGGCACTTGGCGATGGACCACGTAAGCCCCCTGAGTGACAGTAACAAAGTCAGGGTATCTTGGGAGTTCTGGCTGGTGACTGGGAGATCCTGGGGGAGCACAGTGAGTGCAGGGTGCTGGGGAGACCAGGCGGCAGAGTGAGCTGGGGAAGCAAACGTGAGGTCAGCACAAGGTCACCACCTAGAGCCGAGGAGACTGCGTGGATGACACATAACGAGAGGGCGGAGAGAATGGGAGCCTGGGGAACACGGACCTGTAAGGACTGGGAAGGGGGCCACCCAGGATCAGCCACAGAAAGAGGGAGAAAACCAGGGGACATCACCATACAAGCCAAGCGGAGTGAGAGTTTCTAGAACAGTGGTCAGAGCATCAGATGCTGCACACACCTCCACAATCTAGCTTCCCAAATAAGCACTAAATTAAAAGTTAAGGTGCCTTATCAAATTACAGTGAGATGAGCAATAATAACAGTGAGACTGAAACACACAGCAAGAACTTCAGAGGAAGAAAAGTTAAGTGATTGCCTAACACAAAACAACATACGCACCCACACGCAAGTAGCTAATCCACACCCAGGGACAGCTCCCATTCCAATGGCAGGACTCAAATTAGGTCAAGGCTACAGGTAATGTTACATTTCACCTTGCTGCGGAAAATCATCAAAAAATGCCAATGGTATATGTCATGTGATGGTATTTAATTTCAATTTAATCTATTATTTTCCAGCCATCAAGACCTCTATCCCTCGGTATATACCCCACTGGCTTGGGACAAGGCTGTCACATGTTTTATAAACTTAGAAAACACATTTAATGATACTAGTAGCCCTGGTTGGAAGTTTTACCAGATATGAGCTGGCAGTAAAGAACTTGCCTGCCAATGCAGGAGACATAAGAGACACTGGTTCAATCCCTGGGTAGGGAAGATTCCCTGAAGGAGGGCATGGCAACCTACTTCAGTATTCTTGCCTGGAGAATCCCATGGACAGAGGATCCTGGAGGGCTACTGTTCATGGGGTTGCAAAGAGTCGGACACAACTGAAGCGACTTAGCACACACACACATGACCTTGTGCAAATTCCAACAGATTCCTTTCCTAAGGTAGTCTAGTTCATTTCTGGTTCTTGTAACCAAGAATCCCAAATGATATCCAACATTTTAATTTGCCAAGAAATAGAAATTTTAAATATTAACTATCATTATATTCTAAAAGAATAAATATTTTACACTTTAATATATAAGAAAAAAGACCAGAAGCTCAAAGTAAACATTATTCCTTTAAAGTGAATATTAGCTCTTTGAAAACATCACTTTATTTTTCTCATTTCTCTGCAGGTGACTGACACCTTCACCAGCAACTGGATCCAATCCAAGAATTGGCACTTGGTAACCAAAGGGGTTCAAGTCCAGCATACGTTTGTTTGGCCAGAAAGCTACTTCAGTTTTTAAGTCAAAATAAAAGACTCATTTTTCATTTTCAACAAGAACATTATTGAACATGTTTATCATTTTGTTCCACTACTTTCTGCCATTTTTCAAGCAACTTCATAATTTCATCTTCCCAAAACTTTTATCTTTTTGAGCAAAGAACTATTTCGGGTACCCTTTACAGTCTTCCAGGAAATGGAAATTTTTTTTTCACTAGGAGAATTTTGCAAAGAAAAAAAAAAAAAATCCAAAGACATGCAAAGGTGCAATGTCTGGTGAATCCAGCAGAGGAATCAGAACTTCCCAGCCAAGCTGTAACAGTTTTTGCCTGGTCATCAAAGAAACAGGTGGTCTTATGGTACTCTGGTAGAGGATCATGCGCTTTCTGTTGACCAATTCCACACAATTTTCATCAAGTGCTGCCTTCAGTTGCTTTAACTGGGAGCAGCACCTGTCGAAATTCATCTTTTGGTTTTACAGAAGGAGCTCATAATAGAGGACTCCCTTGCAGGCCCACCATATCCACAACGCTACCTTCTTTGGATGAAGACTGGCCTTTCGTGTGGCTGGTGGAGGGTCACTGCACTTGCCCTGTGAACTCTTCTCTTCTGCATTATTATACAGTATCCAGCTTTCATCATCCCTCACAGTTTGTTTTAAAAACAGGTAATGTCTTTGTTATGTTTAAGTAGAGACTCTCATGCAAAAATACAGTCAAGACAGTGTTTCCACTTAACTTATGTGGAGCCTGAACATCAAAGCAGTGAACATAACCAAGCTGGTGCACATGATTTTCAATACTTGATTTCGATATTTTGAGCATGCTGCCTGTCTCCCATGTGGTATAATGTTGACTGTTCTCAATGTCTTGTTTTAATTGCTATCAACTTCAATTGATCTACAGGACCATGGAACAACGTCCAGCAAGAAATCTCCAGCACGAAATTTTGCAAACCATTTCTGACATGTTCCTTCAGTCACAGCACCTTATTCAAACACTGCACAAATCATTTTTTGCACTTCATTTTCATTTTTACCTTTCTTGAAATAATAAAGCATAATATGTTGGGGTTTTTTCTTCCATCTTCAATACTAAAATGGCTACACAACAATTCACCAACCTTGGTAAGTTTTTTAAAATGCATGCTGATATGATAGCTGTCACAATACAATCTAACAATTTTTGAATGAACTTAAAGAACTAAACGCTACCAGAACCATCTTACAGGGAAAAAAACGAACCTTTTGGCCAACCCAGTAATAAGTCTCACATTTTTGTTGAATTGAAAATATACATGTCTTTATCACAACATTCAAGTATAAACACTATTATTCCTAATTACCAACTTTTTAAAAAAAACTTTACAAAAAAATTCACAATATCAATTTGAATGAGTTTCCCAATAGTAGAGATGAATTTCATTTTTTCTAGAGGCCTTGACCATAGGATCACATTTGGAACGTTAAAAACCTCAGTAACAATTGAGCTGGAAGTTTCCATAAGATCCTAATTTCTTCTTTTGCCCACCCTCCACCTCTGACTTTAATTCCCACTTTCCCCCCAAACCTTCACAAACGGCCTCACCCAATCTCTACCTTCCCTTCTCAGCCAGTGTGCCCCTAGGTTGAAAGGATTCAAGTTTCATTTTAAATTCTTCGGGAAACATACTACCTAACGGGTCAGAACCTTTGAGACAACTGCTTCCTAAGTGTCAGCTGATCCTTGTGAAACTGTGCCCTTTCAAGCACCAGAGTTTTATTTACAGTTGTAGGGTCATGATTTTCCACTTGAAAGGGTCGTTAGTGAAATTGAAAAAAATAAAATATAAAGGTAAGATTTCAAGTAGCTGTCTCCTTGAAAACGTTCGAGTTAGTCACTTCAGTCGTGTCCGACTCTTTTGTGACACCATGGACTGTAGCCCGCCAGGCTCCTCGGTCCACGGGATTCTCCAGGCAAGAATACTGAAGTGGGTTGCCATGTCCTCCTCCAGGGGATCTTCCTGACCCAGGGATCGAACTGGGATCTCTCTTATTGTAGGCAGATTCTTTACCGTCTGAGCCACCAGGAAAGCCCAGCTGTCTCCTTATGAGACAAATTAAACCCGAGAGTCTGTCATGCCCTCTTCTTGGGACAGAAAAAGCATTCCTGTTCCTCATATTGATTTTCAATGTAATACAAGTATTTCCAGATGAGCAATAAGATCCTGTTACCTTTGCTGAAGAAAAACAGGTGAGGAAGTGGGTAACTTTGTACCAAATTTTAACTGAAAATATAGGCAACGCTAAGAAAAGGAATAACAAGGTCTAAAAGTAAATTCCAAAGGTCTCATCAACGGAAAGATAATTTGTTTTTCTTACACAATATGATTTTTTAATGAAAAGTGATTCAAAAATCTAAGTAGGACTTTCTTGGTGGTCCAGGGGTTACGAATCCACCTGTCAATGCAAGAGACACGGGTTCCATCCCTGGTTGGGGGAAGATAAAACTTGCCGCAGAGCAACTAAGCCCGTGGACCACAGCTACTGAGCCCCAGCACCCTGGAGACTGTGCTCCGCAAACAAGAGAAGCCCCTGCAATGAGGAGCCCAAGCACTGCAACACAGCCCCAACACAGCCAAAAGTAAATCAATCAATAAACTTTTTTAAAACTCTATATTTTTCATTTGAAAAATAAAGCTCAAGGAAGGAAAAGTCCCTAAGCCAAAGAAATCCCTTTCATTAAAAAAATAAAGTGGCAAAAAAAAAATCCCTTTCAACTTTTTTTTTTTTTTTTTACTTTTAAAGGATTATTATTCTTTTTTAAAGTCAGGTCTTTGACTTACTTTGTTATTTTTAACTATGGTAAAATACACATAACATAAAGTTTATTTTCTTCACAATTTTCAAGTATATTCACACGGTCGTATAATCACTCTCTAGAACTTCTCTGTCTTAAAAACTTAAACAGTACTAAACAGCTCCATCCTCTGCTCCCTCAGCCGCTGGCAACAACCATCCTACTCTCCGTCGACATGAGTGTGACTGTTGCAGCTGCCTCCTAAAAGTGGAATCACAGTGTTTGCCTTTTTGTTGACTGGCTGATTTCACCTTTGTATAACATCCTCGAGTTCCATCCATGTGGTAACAGGTGTTAAAATCTCCTTCCTTTTTAAGGCTGAGTACTATCCCACTGAATGCACAGACCACGTTTTGTTTAACCATTCATCACCAATGGACATCTGGGTTGCTTCCAGCCTTCCGTGACTTACTTATAAAAGAATTTATTTAACCGAAGTAGGCGCTGGTGCTGGAGTTAGAGCACCAGTTCAGAGTCCTCCTACCCACGGTAGCAAAGAAAACACGAATGTGAAAGAGAAAGAAGAAGGCAGAGAAAAGACAGGTGTACTGTCACTGCGCGCATGTTCAGTTACCCAGACTACACACAGTCAAGCCCTCAGCAAGCTAAAATACTGACAATGCTTGGTTCTGATGAGGGTTTTCAAATACCGGAAATTCATCCAAACATCTGCTTGTGAACATGCATATGGACAAACATATGCTGGGTGTTGCAAACGTAGACACGGAGCCCCATTTGAGGATGATGACGGCCACGGGACAAACACCCAGCAGGTGAACAACTGCAGACAATGGAGAATTGTCGGGGGTGGGGGGCGGGCAACAGGGCCCAGCCCCAGGCCAGCCAAAGACCAGGATGGATTTCCAGCACTGAATCCAGAGCAGGAACGCAGTGAGGAGGGGCACAGAGGAAGGAGGAGTTGGGGGGGTTGGGGGGTGAGGGGCCGGCAGGGCGAGACTCAACCATGGAGGCTCACGCAAGAAACCCACTTGATGGAAGGAGAATCTCAATGAGCAGAGCCCGGGAACAGAGCAGAAAAGACAAAAGCCAGGCCTGAGGAGGTGACAATCAGCAGACAGACACGACGACAGCCCAGCGGCAGGCCGCATCAGGCCAGCGCGACTCTCCTGGCCTGGCCTGGAGAAGCCCCATCTGTGGAAAAGGAACTGTGGTTCAGGAGGATAAATTAAAATTGCAGCAGCAGACACTGGCACTCACGACAAGCTTACATTCTTCATGCCTCATTCCATTAAGTGGAAAGACTGTGGAAGCCCAAAACAGGTCCCAAAGAAGGCCACTTCATACAATATCGATACAAACTTCTTTATTTGATTCTCTACTTTTGCAAATATGCACAACCTGCCAAGTTACTCCATTATAGTTTTATATTCGTATTTACTTGTAACACCCCTTCGTTCCAAAATGAAATGGCATCGGCTACTACTTCATGTTATCTGATAGACACACGTCATGCATGGGCTTGCAGAGCTGCAAAGAACTACAGGGTGATCTGTCCACAAACAGAGCTTGGGCCCCGCAGACAGAAGCTGAGGAACTAACTGGATCACAGAAGTGAGAACCGCTGGGTCAGCGTCTTGCTCGGGGGTCCAGGCGGCCATCGTGGGACCATGATGAGAAGGCAGTGCCAGGTCCCCGCTCGGGAGCGTGTGGGAGGCAGAGGGGTGTGGTTCCCACAGGACCAGACACCCCTATATTCCCTTTATGCTTTCATCAACCATGCAATGCCTCTTTCAGCGTATCCAAGTGCCAGGATCTGTGTCTGAGTGCTGGAAGCCCCACAGGGGGGTTGCCACTGAAGGACCAGTAAACGTTCCCTGGGGCAGGGGCAGCGCTGGCAGGGAAGGAAGAGTTCCCGGTGGGAGAGAATGTGGAGACATGGGGCTCGGGGTCGGGGCACGAACTCAGTGGGCAGCAATTCACTGAGAAGGCCGGGTGGCACTGAAGGGAGCCGGGGGACATGGAGGAGACCAGGAGATCCCCAGGGGAGCCTTCCAGCACCTCGAGCTGGTGAACAACTGAACCAACCACCTCTCCCGGCTGGGACTCCAGTACCACTGTGCACAGGGCAGGTGCACCTGCCAACCAGTCACTCTTTCCCCAGTTCACACGGTTGCCCCCTGCAGGTCTGCTGAAGGTCCACTACTGAGGGACATTCAAAGCCCTGCATCTATAAGGAACTCAGATTATAAGGAGTATGCATGCTTGCTAAGTCGCTTCAGTCGTGTCCGACTCTTTGTGACCCTATGGAGTGAGTATAGGCCACCAGGTTCCTCTGTCCATGCGATAATGTCCAAGATACTGTCCTCTATCCAAGAACACTGCAGTGGGTTGCCATGTCCTCCTCCAGGGGATCTTTCCAACCCAGGGATCGAACCTATGTCTCTTTTGTCTCCTGCATGGCAGGCGGGTTGTTTTACCACTAGTGCCACCTGGGAAGTGCACAGTTCCTGGAAAAACAAGTGGAGCCTGACTCCCCAGCAACACCCTGTCTCTGCAGCAGGACGTACGGAGACCAGACCCTCACCAAAACCCAGCTGGGCCTCCCTCATCGCTTCACCCTGGGGTATGAACATCTTAACTGGATTATTTCTCTTTACTTTTCTGTTTTGTACAGTTTACTCTGGCTCTTTCCCACAGTCATCTCAAGGTTTTAATATCATGATATCATGATGTTCTAACGACACTGCTCTCTTCCACATCATCCAAGTCATTCTCAAAAACATTAAACACTGAAACACCTCAGATTAGAAGAATTCCATTGTGATCCTCAAAGCAGCCTGGATCACTTAGGCCTCTTAGCCACTCAAGTCTCTACTCAGAAAAGAATTTGTTAAGAATTATTGTTTGGTTATTTTTGTGTGTATTATTAACTTTGGTCAAGGTTGTTTTTATTTTTCATTACTGGTAACTCAGATACAACCCCTTTAACTCATCACTCTCCATTGTTTGAGCATAAAGCAGTTCATTAAAGCAAAATCACATCCAGCGTTTTGACTTTCAGCCTTTAACTGAAACAGTACAACAAAAGTAAAAATTAAAAATCAAAACAAAACCTCTATAGAAATGTGTTGAATGCAGAAGACCAGTGAAGGGGTTTTCCTGAAGGTATGCAGATGGCGAGCACAGCTTACCTATTTTCATTTTTACGTTTATAGACTCATCTCCGTAGAAAACTAAGATAAAGGTTTGCTCTGCTGAAGGTAAGAACCACACACATGACCTCCCACCTCATATTGTTCCATTTCAACTAACGATGTCCCTGAAGTTCTAGTTTTTTTCAAAGTTTAGTCTTGCCAGAGGTAATAAAATATCTTATTGTAGAGAAATTCAAAATCACTGCTTAGAAGAGCAGAACTAAAACATCCCCGAGATTTACATGAGCCCCCAAATCTGAAACCAACCATATAATCTGTCAGGGTACTATTCTCCAAGAGTTCTAGAATACTTTCCCCTGAGATGCTATAAGTCAGAAAGTAAGATCATCCTTCAATTTCCTATTTTATTTAAATAATTATTTTGTAGCATGGTAAAAATTACGATGCCCTTTTGATTATGGGTAAAGTATTTGAGAAAGCTTAACATTTCGTCACAACTTCCAAAAGAAGAACAAATGATCCTATTCAGGCGAATTTTTTAAAAATTATGTAGTCCCTCTAACTACATTACTGGCATTTGTCATTCTGAAAAGAGAGAAATTCTGAAGAAGCTGGCAGAGTTAAATGTAAATTACAGGCTTCACAAGGGAATAAAAGAATTTTCCAAGGCAGCCAAGTAATTATACTACCTTGAAAAAGTACTCATATCTTAAAATAATAATCTGTTATTAATGGAACTATTGGAAGTAAAATGAAATTCAGCACATTTCAAACATAGCCAGAATACTGAATAAACTCAGACCATACAAAGATTCATTTCTTAAGTAATTCATGAGTAACAGACTCACTTACCTGGAAGCATAAGAAAAGAAGGTTAGGATGAAACTACATCATTCTTCCACTGAGTAAAAATATCTTGACTTTCCTCCTTGAAATGGAAAGGAATCTAAAAAATAAAAATAGGAGTCACTTCTGGGAATTTCCACGTCTTAAATATGGATGATATTACAAATTTTTAAATCACTTAGGATCTAAAATACAATTTATCCAAAGTCCTGCCCCAAAAAGCAGGATGGTATTTTCCCCTTTTCTATTTTAATAGGTAAAATCCAAAGCATTTGTTTAAAAAAAAAAAATGATCAAGGTTTAAAATAAATGCCGAGAGCCAGTAGATACGTGTGTAAAAGCAAAGCAGAGTCACACTGTTGGAAAAGAACCCAGAAAAAGCAAACCTCGCAAGGAGGAAGGGTGCCCGCTGGCTCCCGAAGGCGCAGGGGCCTGGGCGCTGCGTCCGCAGCGAAGCCGCGGTTCAGGTGGGGTCGGGGGACCGCGCGCCGCGCCGCCACTTTTTTCTAATGGTCGGTCGTAGGGAAAGAAGAAATGTTACAGAACAGCAAACCCCCGGGAAGTTGGAGAGCCCAGCTCCCCGGGACGCGCGCCCCCCGCCGCCCCCGCGGACGCCCCCAGCGCCGCCCGCGGGACCGCCTCCTCCCCGGGCGCCCCCTCCGCCCGCTCCGTCCAGCCCTGCGCCCCCGGCCTTTCAGGAATCCACCGACTGCCCCTGTGTCCACGGAGACCAGCGCGGGCGCAGAAGAGGCACCGGCGCAGCACCGGGGAAACGCTCCGGAGCGGATTCGCCCCCGCGATTAAGTAGATGCGAATAATTCTATCTCCAACTCCTTCACGCAGAGCCGTGTTTTCCGAGTTTGTGATTTCATCGCATCTGTCTTTATAATTCAAGTCATAGCGCGCGCGCGCGCGCACACACACACACACACACACACACACACACACACACACAAAATACTCTATGGTTCCCGTTTCACATGCAGGAATAATAATAATAAAAAGGCCCAAGGTGGTTGTAGGGGGACAAAGACAAGATTGAAAGCAGCTCAGGTCCGCGGGGTCGGCCTCCCCGTGCCAGAGCTGGGGGCTGTCACGTGCTGTTTCTCCCTGCGCCCAAGTTTGAAAGTTTTCTCTGCAGCACTGAGTCAGTGAGGACGGTGTGAGGTGTGTCACCGTAGAAGGGGCCATCTGGATCCGCTTTCCTGTGGGTTAACTGCTGAAGCGGTGGGCCAGCCGGGGCCACCCCCCCACCCCGGCCCCGCCAGTCCCCCGCAGCGCTGCCTCTCCCGGCTTCTCTCTCCCGGCCCACTTCCGTCCCTGCCTGGCTAATTAATCTGTGTCTAAATGGAACTGCAGTTGGCAGCCCCGCAGCAATGCCAAAGTCGAATAATCACTTGGACCTGAATCCGAGTTGTTTTCCATCCTTGACAACAAATAACGCCACTCTAGGGCCTGCGGGCCAGGAGTTGAAATGAGTTTATAATTTGGCTTCCAGTCTCCCATTCTCATTCTCAACCACGTAAATGTCCTTTTCTGCACGCGGGGTGGGGAGGGGGGCAGCTTTGGAGGCTGGATCACCAGCATGGTCTTTATTGATATCCGTAATGAATATTCTTTGCCATCTAAGTAAGAGGGAAAGCCCATATCATTCAAAACCACACTTGTTTTAACAATGAAACTAAATGGGCTGTCGGCTCATGCTACCACATGATCAAATTAATAATCTAATTTGTTCTTCTCACTGCAGCAACTGAAGAGAAATGCTGGGTTTTTTCATCCACACACAGAGGCCCCATTCATCCGTCCAGTCCCTGAGTGCCTGTCCTGGCAACGCCAGACTACAGGTTAGGAGTTACAGGACAGCCCTGCTTCTTGCCTCCTAGTAAAGCACACACGAACGCTCGGATCCTGGGCTCCGGGAAGCACATTGTCTCCTTGCGGTTCCAAACATCAGGTGCCCTAAGAAGGTGGTCACCTCTCGCTGGTAATAGAAAAAGAAAGACACAGGAAGGCAGAAGCACTGGCAAGACTCCCTAGAGATCAGGATGAAAGGGGAGGTGGCATCATGGAAAATCACTGGAAGTGAGCCACAGATACACAGAGGACAGGGGTGTGTGCAGCTGGGCTTCTCCCGTTAGGAGGACGGGAAGGGTCGTCACCCACTCGCCTGCCGTGTGCCTGCCTCCCACTGCGAGAGCTGCTCCGAGGGTGCGCTCCTGCCATCCCCGCACAATGCCATGGGAGTCTGCAATAACCTCCCCATTCTACAGATGGGGAAAATGAGGCTCAAAGGTGCTAAAAAGCCTCTCAGACAGATCTATGGTAAAGCCAGGATTTTTCTGACTTCAAAACCAAAGCTCTAAAAAGAAAAAGAAATGCAAGCCTTGACTTCCTCTAGGATGCAACATGGTGATCCTCACGGGTGGTCCTCCAACAGGTGGGTGGCTGCCACCAGCAGTAACCTGATAGACATGCTGCCAGGAATCCGAAGACCCTCCCCAGACTCCTGAATCCCTCATTCTTCACAAAAAAATCACAGTATCTAAGAGAGAGACAATAAGAATGTGCTAAAAATAAAAGCTAAATCCAGAAAACATCTGCAGGTACAGAGCAGAGACAAGCACCTTGCTTTGTCGAATTCAGAAAATAGTTCTCAAGGACATCCCTCGGGCTGAGTCCAGGTCTGAGGGCTCCTCTCCAGTCATCTGATGCCCTGGTGCTCTCCTCAATTTGGCATAGAGAGAGAGGATTATGGCGGGGCTTCCGTGGCCTCTCAAGTTCTGGTTTTGGTAAAAAGTGAGCAGGAGAAGGCAGGATGTGCATGAGCATGGCTGGGAGAGGCTCCATGGGAAAACCACACACTCGGTTTTGGAAATTTCCCAGTTGGGATTCGAAAGGTTGGGAACTCTGCCCCTGCCCCCTACAGTAACAGAGTTTGACATCCATCAATTAGCAGCACTCCATAAATAAGTCAGCTTTTAATCATGCCAAAGGAGAGCGCCAAAAATCAACTATGGAAAAGAGCGGTTGAAAACAAGGACACTGAAGTCGATACTATGTTAACAATCTGGGGAGCTGTGCTGTTCAGTGTACAGCGAGTGAGTGCAAGTTCCCAGGACTTCCAAAGAGCATCAAAGACACGACCGGTCCAATGGCCTGACTGTGACCATGCAGGTACCTTAAGTTCCAAGGCTTCCTCACATTCATACATGTAAAACTAAATCTTTAATCCATCTAAACCACATCAGTATCAGACACACTGATTCCTGAAATGTGAAAAATAAGACAAGACAAAAAAGCCTGCCTAACATAACAAACCAAAGCACCAATAGACTAGAAACATATCGGCCAACTCAAGCTGCCCAGTAGGATTTTTTTTGTGCACATGTGGATAATAATATACATGTTTTAAAATCTTGATGGTAGTGTTTTCATTTGTATTAATCAACAGAGTCCTCTGGGTTAACTGCACTGGGAGGCAGGGCAGACTTAGGGTCGGGAAGTGTGCAGCCAACTTCTAAAATTATCCGTCTCAAGAATGTTTCAGAAAAGAAAGTGCCCTTGGATGCTACACGTTACAAATGGCGTGTTATTATATTCTTGACAAGATTCCTTCCACATTAAATAATTTTACTGAAAACAGTACATTTTAGGAAACAATTTAAAAGCCATGAGTTCTTCCCCCAAAATGCTGTCTTCTGTTATTCTGTGAAACGAACAACAGAGGCTCCGCGTCCTGGTCTTGTGTGTAAAGACGCAGACCGAATGAGATGAGGATGTGTTGTTGTTCAGTCGCTTAGTCATGTCTGACTCTTTGTGACCCCATGGACTGTAGCTCACCAGGTTCCTCTGTTCATGGGATTCTCTAGGCAAGAATACTGGAGTGGATTGCCATTTTCTCCTCCAGGGGATCTTCCCAAGCCTCCTCAGGTCTCCTGCATTGGCAGGTGGATTCGTTACTGCTGAGCCACCAGGTAAAGAGATGATGCCCCTTTCTCATTCCTAATCCCGCCCGTGAAGCGGCCATCCTCACTTTCTTCACTTCGATTTATCACTCTGATAAACGGTGATAAGCACAGATCAGCTCAGTTGAGTCGCTCAGTCATGTCTGACTCTTTGTGACCCCATGGACTGCAGCACGCCAGGTTTTCTTGTCCATCACCAACTCCTGGAGCTTGCTCAAACTCTTGTCCATTGAGTCCGTGATGCTATCCGACCATCTCATCCTCTGTCATCCCCTTCTCCTCCCACCTTCAATCTTTCCCAGCATCAGGGTCTTTTCCAATGAGTCAGTTCTTCACATCAGGTGGCCAAAGTATTGGAATTTCAGCTTCAGCATCAGTCCTTCCAGTGAATTTTCAGGACTGATTTCCTTTAGGACTGACTGGTTGCATCTCCTTGCAGTCCGAGGGACTCGCAAGTCTTCTCCAACATCACAGTTCAAAAGCATCAATTCTTCAGTGCTCAGCTTTCTTCATAGTCCAACTCTCACATCCATACATGACTATTGGAAAAACCATAGCCTTGACTAGACAGACCTTTGTTGACAAAGTAATGTCTCTGCTTTTTAATATGCAGTCTAGGTTGGTCATAACTTTTCTTCCAAGGAGCAAGCGTCTTTTAATTTCATGGCTGAGGTCACCATCTGCAGTGATTTTGGAGCCCCCCAAAATAAGGTCTCTCACTGTTTCCACTGTTTCCCCATCTATTTCCCATGAAGTGATGGGACCAGATGCCATGATCTTTGTTTTCTGAACGTTGAGTTGTAAGCCAACTTTTTCACTCTCCTCTTTCACTTTAGTCAAGAGGCTGTTTAGTTCTTCGCTTTCTGCCATAAGGGTGGTGTCATCTGCCTATCTGAGGTTATTGATATTTCTCCTGGGAATCTTGATTCCAGCTTGTGCTTCATCCAGCCCAGCATTTCTCATGATGTACTCTGCATATAAGTTAAATAAGCAGGGTGACAATATACAGCCTTGATGTACTCCTTTCCCTATTTGGAACCAGTCTGTTGTTCCATGTCCAGTTCTAACTGTTGCTTCCTGAGCTGCATACAGATTTCTCAAGAGGCAGATCAGGTGGTCAGGTATGCCCATCTTTTTAAGAATTTTCCAGAGTCTGTTGTGGTCCACACCGTCAAAAGCTTTGGCATAGTCAATAAAGCAGAAGTAGATGCTTTCCTGGAACTCTCTTGCTTTTTCGATGATCCAACAGATGTTGGCAATTTGATCTCTGGCTCCTCTGCCTTTTCTAAATCCAGCTTGAATATCTGGAAGTTCACGGTTCACATACTGTTGAAGCCTGGCTTGGAGAATTTTGAGCATTACTTACTATGCTATGAACAGAACTGCCAAGACGATGAGCAAGATTATGTTGCTAAATTATTTGAAGGCTCTTTTAAAATGTATGGGTCTAATGTTGCCTTAAAGGGTATCAAGTATATTTCCTTAAATTCCAAGCATTTACAAAGTGCCGCCTACCCTAGGCTGTGGGGTCCCTGTGAGGGCCCTGTGTGCGCCGTCTCCTATACTGTCAACATGAAAACCACTAATACAAGAGAGAATGAAATGATTCATATGCTAAACAGAGTCACAAATAATATGCCATTAGAGCATTGGAAAAGAGAGGCTAGAAGTGGAGGGAATCAGTTACCGCTAATCTCTAGAAAAGAGACTGAAGTGCTCTGTTTGCCATTGATG
Source organism: Okapia johnstoni (assembly GCA_024291935.2). NCBI lineage: Eukaryota > Metazoa > Chordata > Mammalia > Artiodactyla > Giraffidae > Okapia > Okapia johnstoni. The sequence goes on along the minus strand of CM044327.1, from coordinate 32,889,392 downwards.
GTGAGACCAATCACACATCTTTCTCCTACGTCAGCTGGGATACAGACAGACAGCTGATGTGCGTGCTAAGTCACTTCAGTTGTGTCTGACTCTTAGGGACCCCATGGACTGTAGCTTGCCAGGCTCCTCTGCCCATGGGATTCTCTAGGCAAGAATATTGGAGTGGGTTGCCATGCTCTCCTCCAGGGGATCTTCCTGACCCAGGGACTGAACCTGAGACAGCTGATGCTCCTTTATAAAAAAGAGCTCTTTCTCAGCAGAGTCTGCAGTTACACTCACACACCCTCTCTGAAACCCCTCCGGGCTGGCCCTGCCCCTCTGAGATGCTGCAGCTGCCAGGCATGTGCTGACAACATCACAGATGCCACTGAGGGAGACCTGTAGCACTCAACCCCGGGCATAGGGCAGGATTCAGGTTTTCATCTGTTATGGACCGTGTTGAAATTCTAATCCCAATACGTTGGTATTTGGAGATGGGGTCTTTGGGAGGTAATTAGGTCACGAGGGTGCAACTCTCTTGAGTGGGATGAGTGTCCTTGTGAGATATAATGAGAAAGCTGGCTTGCTTTGTTTTCTCTTTGTGAGGACACAGTGAGAAGTCAGCTGTCCACAGCCAGGAAACAGGCCCTCATCTGAACCGGCCCATGCTCACCCTGTGATCTTGGGGCCCATGCTCACCCTGTGATCTTGGACTTCCAGCCTCCAGAACTGTGAAGAACAAACGACTGCTGTTGATGAGCCCCCCAGGGTGTGTTTGGGTGTTTTGTTATAGCAGCCGGGACTAAGTCATCATCTTAAACGTGTTACTGTGAGACCTTAGGCAAGTCCGTAATGTCTTCGTCTGTATTTCCAGGTCTGGTTGGATCGGGCCAGTGGTTCTCAGTGCAGGAAAGTGGTCTCTGTCGGCTGCCTCCCTTTCCCACTAGGATTCCATCAGTGGGGGAGATACATCACAGAGAGAAGCAAACAACACAGAGGAAGGAAGATGAGCAGGACAGCACCTGGACTCGGATGTGAAGATGAGGGAACGAGCTTTAAAAAGCAGAAGACTTAAAGTTACAGCCTCCTGAGTATAACGATTTTACCAGACTAGTTGATAACGGGTAATCTGACCACCAAAAGCATGGGTTTCTCCATTAACCAAACGTCACACCTCACAGAACTGATAGAGCCAGAAGCACAGCTCTCCATTCAGCAGAATAAACTCACCCCCAAAGAAGACAAGATGCTCAGGAAGAAGCGTGCTCAGATACAGTGCCCCAGTGAACACGGACCCCTCCACGGGGCAACTCAGAGAGCAAATCCCACCTTCCAGCACCAAACACGCCAACACACCAGCCCCTACACAACAGGGGCAGGAACACTGAGGGCACGCGTAGACCATGCATGCGTGGCTCAGAAATCCCTGGTCCAGCCCCAGTTCTGCTATTAAGTTACTGTGTGACCTTGGGCTGGTCACCAACAAAATGAAAGTTTGGACCAGATCATCTCTAAGGTACCTTCCAGCACAGAATGTAACTGAATTACTTTTTATTGTGTTCCATAAAAGTCTATCTTGCTCCTAGAATCCTTGCAGCATCGTTAAGGTCAGTATATACATCTCCATTTATGGGCTCAGTTTTTAAATTGCTGCATTCCCAGGTTTCCCAGGACAACCACCCAGAACACAAGGCCGAGGTGCAGAATGGGTGAAGTTTGTTTTTTCTGGCTTCTTTACAATTCCCTCTGGCTAAATTCAACCCACGCCGCTGCCAAGTCTCTAGCACTTCTGGCACTGAGGGTTGATCTATAGCATTCACAGGGCTCGTGACACAGTGACAGATGAAGAAATTAAATCTCTCACCAAACCTGAAGAGGAATTCTGAATGGTAATTTTTATCTTGCCCCTTCCCAGATGCAGAAATGTCAACAGTTGAGAGATACTATGGTGTTGGTAAAGAACATTAGAAAAATGGACTTGCCTCCCAAATGATCTCTTATTATCTTGCAAATATATTATTTTTGCTGTAGCCATTTTTTTTTTAGTTTACTTCATGTTATGCTCCAGCTGCAAGGAAATTGAAAACATACTGTCCACATTTTCAAAAAAAGACTTAAAACATCAACAGAAGAAATATTTCACCATGCAAATGAAAACTATGTGTAAATATTTATAGAACTGAATTTATTCAATTTATTGGGTCAGGCCAAGGGAAGGATGCTTTTTTTTTGTACCTGAGAGTCAATAAGACAGGAGAACATTTCAATCTCAGTGTTCAAATAAATAGCAATACTGTTTATAGATATCAATTTTTTAAAATATGTGTACAGAGTACAATGGGTGTTACTCTCAAGAAATCTACAATTTCTGTATACTACTTACTACATATACCAGATAACAACAAAATGAAAAATAAGAATGAGAAACACAGATATTTAACCAATAAATATTTTTAAAATCATTAAAATATGTTTTCATTCCACGCCATGGCCAGTTAAGCAAGACAGGGGTAAAGAGGGAACAAAGAAAAAAATCTTGGGAGTAATCAGCAGTAAAAAGGAATGAACTATTGGTACATATATGAGTAAGAATGATAGTCATGCTGAGGGAAAGAAGCCAAACAAATAGAAAATATACTGTATGATCCCATAATATAAAATTCTAGCAGGTCAGAGTTTGCCTGGGGGTGGGCATAGAGGGTCAGGGGGCCGGGAGAGGTAGGATGGTGGGATCACCAAGGGGCAGATGAAAACTCTCCTGGTGATGTACATATGATCACTATCTTGATTTCGGGGATGGTTTCATGTGCATATTAAAACTAATAGCATTGAAACATGTATATTACCATATGTGAAATAGATGACCAGTCCAAGTCCGATGCATGAGACAGGGCGCTCAGGGCTGGTGCACTGGGATGGGATGGGGAAGGAGGTGGGAGAGGGGTTCAGGATGGGGGGACACGTGTACACCCATGGCTGATTCGTGTCAATGTATGGCAAAAACCACCACAATACTGTAATTAGCCTCCAATTAAAATAAATAAACAAATTTTTTAAAAAACGAATCAAGCTGTATACGTAATTCTTTTATATATCTCTGAAGCTGGGATGCATCTTTTCTAAAATATGTATGTCCTTGGCTGCACCAGGGCTTTGTTGCTGCACATGGGATCTTTGAGCTTCGATCTCCGTTCAGCGTGTGAGATCTTTTGGTCGTCACATGAGAACTCTTAGTTGCAGCATGTGAGATCTGGTTCTCCGACCAGGGATGGAACCTGGGTCCCCAGCACTGGGGCTACTGAACCACCAGGGAAGCCCATGTAGACTTTAAATATATGAGTTTATTGTAGAGCAATTACTGAATAGACAAAAATAGGGAAAATATTTTTAAAGACTGAGTAGTAATATTTTGAGGCAATTAAGACACTTGTTGGATGAAAAGCTATAGAAAACAACACGCCACACTAGAACCCATAAAAGCCTCCAGAAGAAAGACTTCTGGTTGTTGTTTATATATACACACATACATATATAGTTTTTTATTTCCTTAGTATTTTTGACAGAAATAGTTCTAACTACGCTTAGAGTCACTGTAACAATCGCTAACATTTATTGAGCACTTACTATAGACCAGGGTTTCCCAGGTGGCACAAAAGGTAAAGAATCTGCTTCACTAGAAAAAATCCACAGATTTGGGTTTGGCCATGTCCTCGGTGATGACTATACACTTGGGCAAACCATTTCTCTTCCTGGAGTCTATTTCCTCTTCAGTAAAATCAAGGGTTTGGACTAATTGATTCCTAAGACTCCTTCCAGCTTGGTGATTCTGCCAGTTCTCTCTGGGGTAATACACCTTACATTTTGTAACTTGAGTGAAAAATTTTCCATGACACAAACACATTTCCAATACAAAGCTTCCTCCATCCTTTAAGATACCTGGACCTCTCCCACACCTCGCAAATCCCTTATTTCCCAAAGGTATTCTGTTCCCAAGGGACCACCCTAAGGGAAAGCCAAGGAAAAGGAGAAGGGTCCCCAAATTAGAGCCCACCATGTTCTCCTATACACACTAACAATCTTTTTCATTTCGAAAACTCTACAACGTTGATATGGGAGGTGTGTCTGAGACTCTAGGGTAGGAAAATCCTGAGCTCATCTATTCCCGCGGACACACCAAAATTACAGCTATTCACAGAGCAACTATCTATGAGAATGAACTAAATACCAACAGAAAAGATTTTCCACAACTAAATATACAACAAAAGAACCTCAAGGAGATGGGTCGGGGGTCAGAGACATGGTATAGTCAAGACCTGTACACCAGGTGGACAACCGCAACTGCAAAGGCTCTCCCCCAAAATTAAGGGGTCCAAGCCTCACATTGCATTCCTCATGCCAGGGGTCCTGCGATGGAAAGACAAGCCCCCCAGAATGTCTGGCTCTGAAGGCCAGCAGGGCGCATGTGGGAGAAGCTGGCAGCCAACTGAGGACAGCCTTGCCCACCAGCCACACCCCAAGAAGCCAGCCTCATCACAGCAGAAGAGCCGCCAGAGCGAACATAGGGGCGCTCCAGAGCATGCTGCCCTGGTGAGGGGTGTGCACTGCTGCCCCTTCCCCAGGACACTTCCTGTATGAAAGAATAGATACATGTGTACTTATAACCGAATCACTGCACTATACACCCCAAACTAACACAACCTTGTAAATCAACTATACTTCAATGAAAAAAAATTTAAAAATCTACATAAATACAGAAATAAATGTGAGGACGGTTTAAAAGACCTCTGAGACAACTCAAGCATATTAACGCTCACATTTTAGGGGTCCCAGAAGGAGAAGAGGGAGAAAGGGACGGAGAATTTATTGGAAGAAATAATAGCTGAAAAATTCACTACCCTGGGAAAAGAAATAGACGTCCAAGTCCAGGAAGGAAGCACTGAGAGTCCCAAACAGGATGAACCCAAAGAGGTCCACACAAAGACATACTATAGTTAAACTAACAAGAGTTAAAGATAAAGAGGGAATCCTAAAAGCAGTAAGAGAAAAGCAACCTGTTATATAGAAGGGAATTTCCCTACGACTGTCCTCTGACTTCCCAGCAGAGATGTTTCAGGTCAGAGGGAGTGACACAATCTATTCAAAACGTAAGAAGAGAAGAGAAGACTGTACCTGGCAGGGGCTTCCCAGGTGGGGCCAATGGTAAAGAACCCACCTGCCAGTGCAGGAGACACTGGTTCGATCCCTGGGTGGGGAAGATCCCCTGGAGGAAGGCATGGCAACCCCCTCCAGTAGGGGCTTCCCAGGTGCAGCCAGTGGTAAAGAACCCACCTGCCAGCGCAGGAGACACTGGTTCGATCCCTGGGTGGGGAAGATCCCCTGGAGGAGGGCATGGCAACCCCCTCCAGTATTCTTGCCTGGAGAATCCCACGGACAGAGGAGCCTGGTGGGTTCCAGTCCACAGAGTCACACAGAGTCACACATAATTGGACATGATCGAAGCGATGTAGCATGCATACCTGGCAAGCCTATCATTCAAGTTTGAGAAAGAAAGTTCTATGGACAAACAAAAGGTAAAGAGTTCACCACCACCAAATTGGCTTTGCAGGAAATGCTAAACTTCTCCAAGCAGAAAAGACCAAAATTAGACAAATGGAAATGAAAACATAATGATCCAAAATCAGCAAATATAGCAAAAGCAGTTCTGAAAGGTAAGTTTATAGTGATAAAACCTACCTTAGGGAACAAGAAAAAAGAAATCTCAATAAACAACCTAAACATACACCTAGAGGAACTAGAAAAAGAAGAAAAAACAAAACCTCAAGTTAGTAGGAGAGAGAGAGAAAAAAAGATCAGAGCAGAAATAAATGAAATAGAGACTAAAACACAAAAACAACAGAAAAGATCACTGAAAGTAAGAGCTGATTCTCTGGAAACATAAACAGACTGATAAGCCTTTAGCCAGATTCATCAAGAAAAAAAAGGGAGAGAGCCCAAATCAATAAAAACAGGAATTAAAAAGAAGTTACGGCCAACACCACAGATACACAAAGAATCATAAGAGACCACTACAAACCACTATACGCCAATAAAATGGACAACCTAGAAGAAATGGAAAAATTCTTAGAAATGTAAAATCTCCCAAGACTGAACCAGGAAGAAATAGAAAATATGAACAGATCAATTGCTAGTAAGAAAATTAAACTGGTAGTTTAAAAAACTCCCAATAAGGAATCTCCACACTGTTCTCCATAGTGGCTGTGCTAGTTTGCATTCCCATCAACAGTGTAAGAGGGTTCCCTTTTCTCCACACCCTCTCCAGCATTTATTGCTTGTAGACTTTTGGATAGTAGCCATTCTGACTGGTGTGGAATGGTACCTCATCATGGTTTTGATTTGCATTTCTCTAACAATGAGTGATGTTGAGCATCTTTTCATGTGTTTGTTAGCCATTTGTATGTCTTCTTTGGAGAAATGTCTGCTTAGTTCTTTGGCCCAGCAAAAGTTCAGGGCCAGACAGCTTCACAGATGAATTCTACCAAACACCTATCCTTCTCAAACTATTCCAAAAACCTGAACAGAAAGGAATGCTTTCAAACTCATCCTACCAGGCCCACATCACCCTGATAAAAAACCAGACAAAAATACCACAACAAAAGGGAAGATTACAGACCAATATCACTGATGAACATAGATGCAAAATACTAGTAAATCAACAAAATACTAGTAAATCAAATTCAACGATATATTAAAAGGATCATACACCATGATGAAGTGGGATTTACCTGAGGATATAAGATGGCTCGATATCTGCAAAGCAATTAATGTGATACACTACACTAGCAAATTGAAGAATAAAAATTGTATGATCATCTCAATAGAATAAGAAACAACTTTTGACAAAATTCAACATCCATTTACAATAAAAACTCTCAACAAAGTGACATAGAGGGCCAACACCACAGATATACAACATAATAAAGGTCATATACAAAAAGCCCATAGCTAGCATCATATGCATTGGTGGAAAACTGAAAGTATTTTCTCTAACATCAGGAACAAGATAAGGATGCTGACACTCACCACTGTTATTCAACATAGTATTGGAAATCCTAGCCACAGCAATCAGAAAAGAAAAAGAAAGGCAACCAAACTGGAAAAAAAGTAAAACTGTCATTGTTTGCAGATGACATAATACTATATATAGAAAATCCTAGAGATGCCACCAAAAAGCTGTTAGAACTAATAGACAAGTTCAGTACAGTTGCAGGATATAAAATTAATATACAGAAACTCATTGTTATTTCTATAACAAACTATCAGCAAACTATCAGAAAGAGAAACAAAGAAAATAATCCAATTCACAATTGCATCCGAAAGAATAAGATACCTGGGAATAAGTCTAGTCAAGGAGGTGAAACACCTGTACTCAGAAAACTGTAAGACGCTGACGAAAGAAACTGAAGAGACATAGACAGACAGAGAGATATGCATCCTCATGGACTGAAAGAATATTGTTTAAATGACCATGCTGCTCAATCTGCAGATGCAACCCAATCTCTATAAAAAATTCCAATGGCATTTTTCAAAGAAGTAGAATACTTTTCACGGAACTGACTTCAGACTACACTACAAAGTTCGAGTAATAAAAACGGTATGGAACTGACACTAAAACAGATGCATAGTTCAAAAGAACAGAGTTCAGACATATATCCATATTCATATGGTCAATTAGCCTCTGACAAAGGGGTCAAGAATACACAGTGAAGAAAAGACAGCCTCTTCATTGAATGGTGGCGGGAAACAGGACAATGACGTGCAAGAGAATCAAGCTGAACCAGTTTCTTGCAAAATATACAAACATAAATTCAAAATGATTAAAGATTTAAATGTAGGACATGAAACCGTCAACCTCCTAGGAGAAAACATAAGCAGTATGATCTTTGACATCAGTTTTAGCAATATATTTTTGATATGTCTTCTCAGGCAAAAAAAAAGTAAAAATAAACAAATGGAAACTCAGCAAATTAAAAAGCTCCACAGTTAAGGAAACAATCAAAAATAAACAAATGGAAATAGAGCAAACTAAAAAACTTCTCCACAGTTAAGGAAACAATCAATAAAATGAAAAGGCAGCCTACTGAATGGGAGAAGATATTTGCAAAGGATAAATCTGATAAGGGGTTAATATCCAAAATATATGAAGTTCTCATACAAGTCAACATCAAAACAAACAAACCCGACTGAAATATGAGCAGAAGACATGAAAAGCCATTTTTACAAGAAGATATACAGGTGGCCAGAAGACACAAGAAAGGATGCTCAACATCACTAATCATCAGGGAAATGCAAACCAAAACCACAGTGAGATCATGCCTCATGCCCGTCAGAATGGCCATCATCAAAATGACCAGAAGTAACAAGATGTGGAGAAAAGGGAACCCTTGTACACTGCTGGAGGGAAAGTAGTTGATACAGCCAACATGGGAATCAGCACGGAGATTCCTTGAAAACATAAAAACAGAACTGCCATATAATCCAGAAATTTCACCTGTAGGTTTTTACTCAAAGAAAATAAAAACAGCAATTCCAAAGGATATATGCACCTTTATATTCACTGCAGTATTGTTTACAATAGCGAAGACACGGAAGCAACCTATATGTCCATTAGCAGATGAATGGATAAAGCAGATGTGAAAGTGAAAATCACTCAGTCGTGTCTGACTCTTTGTGACCCCATGGAATAGTCCATGGAATTCTCCAGGCCAGAACACTGGAGTGGGTAGCCTTTCCCTTCTCCAGGGGATCTTCCCAACTCAGAGATCGAGCCCAGGTCTCCCACGTGGCAGGCAGATTCTTTACCAGCTGAGCCACCAGGGAAGCCCAAGAATACTGGAGGGGGTGGCCTATCCCTTCTCCAGCAGATCTTCCCAACACAGGGATGGAACTGGAGTCTCCTGCACTGCAGGCAAATTCTTTACCAGCTGAGCTACCAGGGAAGCCCAAGAAGGTGTGGTGTATACACAATACAAAATACTACTCAACCACACACAAAAAAACGAAACCTTGCCATGTGCAACAACATGGATGGATCCAGGGAGTATTATGCTGAATAAAGTAAGTCAGAAAAAGACAAATACTACATGATTTCACTTACATGTGGAATATAAAAAACAAAATAAACGAAACAGAATGAAACCAGACTCTTAGACACACAGAACAAACGGGGGGCTGCCAGAGGGGGGGGAGTGGGGGATTGCGTGAAACAGGTGAAAAGGATTAAGTGGTACAAACATCCAGTTATATAATGAATAAGTCACAGCAATGTAATACACCACACATGGAAGATGGTCCATAACACTGTAATGACTGTATCTGGGGACAGATGGTCCCTGCACTTACTATGGTGACCATTCCATAATGGATGCAAATGTCGAACCATTATGTGATTGTGAAACTAACATCATATTGTACGCTGACTATATTTCAATTAAAAAATAAAAGATACAGTTTTTTTAAAGTTGGTTTGGGCTTTCAGGTGGTGAAACGGAGGCATCCGATTGCCCAGAGCTCATTCCATTCTCCCTGTAAAGCTTCCAACATCCGAGATGATCCAAAGTACTGGGCCTGTTGTGGCCATGGGGCCAGACTGCATTTATCTCCATTCCCCTTGGTTCTCTAAAGTGGCTAGTCTCTCTTTGCACTAAAAATACACCATTTTCTCTTTTTAAATGAAGGATTTTTGTAACCCTCTGGGGAGCCATAAAAAATAAGAGCAACTAAATAAGGCAATTGTAAACCATTTCAGCATCTACAAAACCCTCTCCTTTGTCACAAAAGAAAAGAAGGAAAAGCAGCTGGAAAAAGAATGCAACTGACAAGAAACTGATGCCCCTGAAAACAACTTCTCCGTGAGCTTTCTTCCCTGTATCGAGGGCTTCAGCTGCCTTGACCATTATATCTGGGAAAAGCACTTCTCAAGTGTGACAACTACTGTCATGATGCATTGGTGAGGCAAACTTAAAAATTATAGGAAGCATAATGACTATTTTTCTCTAATTCCACCTGTATTTCTGCCCTATATTTTTATTCTGTGGTTCATATACTCTTCATAGATGTCCTGTTCTATCTCAGAACATATGGTTTATATTTTTACGGACCCATTTAGCAATCACTATACTACAATAAACCAGAAATTAAAATTGAGATCACCTTTGGACTTCCCTGGTGGTCCAGTGGTTAAGAATCCAGCTGCAAATGCAGGGGACACAAGTTTGATCCCTGGTCTGAGAAGATTCTACATACGGCAGGGTAAGTAAGCCCAGGAGTTGGTGATGGACAGGGAGGCCTGGAGTGCTGCAATCCACGGGGTCGCAAAGAATCAGACATGACTGAGCGACTGAACTGAACTGAACTGAACTGAGCCCACGCGCTACAACTGCTGTAGCCCACGTGCCCTAGGGCCTGAGCTCTGCAACAAGAGAAGCCCCCGCAGTGAGAAGCCCATTCACTGCATCTAGAGAGTAGCCTCCACTCGCTGCAACTAGAGAAAGCCCTCAGGCAGCGACAAAGACCCAGCGGGGCCAAAAATAAATTAACAAAAAAATATAGATACCCTCTTTCCCACACAAAACTTGAGATCTACAAATCTCATTTCCAACATCTGTCACTGCACAAGCAAGGGTTTACGTGGTTGTGTTTGGATATGCACACCATTTTCCAATTTTTTGCCTGAATTCTCCATATATCTACTAGGTCCTGGTATCTGTCTTTTTAAAAGGACAAATAGTCTACTGTATCACTAAAACAGTTTAATTAAGCCATCTTTCAGCTAGTTGTTTCCACTGTTATAATTCAGTCAAGCATTTTTAAATAAATAAATTTTGTTTATCCTTTGGAGCTATTTTCTCAGGCTGTAATTTGAAAAGTGGGATTACCATCTTAAAGACCATAATCAGAGGGATGACTTTTATTACAAGTTGCCAGGGGCTCTCTTCAAGAGGTATTAGCAATTTGCAAAGTCACCAGGAAAATACGAGTTTAGCTTTTCCTTCATAGTCTCTTTAACACTAGGCTTTCTGGGTTTTATTTATTTTGGGGTGATTTCAAAAGATGGATGTAAAGGCTTTTAGCTCTTTGAATCTGTCGTATGTCTGTTTAATACTCTTACTACCCCTTCTTGAAAATAGGTATTGATCACCTGCTACATGCCAGGTGCTTCCTCTGCCTTATGACTCACTTAGGACCCCTGACTGCCTCGTAAAGTAGACACTAGAAATTTCATTTGCACTAAAGAGACTGACTCTGAAAAACGTAAACAATGTGCACAAGAGTCAAAGACTGGTAACTGATGACAGGGTTCAACTTCATTATCTACTTCCTGTGAATTCTCTGTACACCATCCTGTCTCACAACCACAACCTTTAAACATCTTCCTTGTTTTTCTCCTCTCTCTCTCTTTTTGGTTTATTTATCCTGTGTATCAAGGCACAAGACACGCAAGTAAAGTGATGAAGTTGCCTTCGTCTTAAAGGTACAGCCAATGCATACGGAAGACTCATACATGATGTAACCACCACCCAGACCAAAACACAGAATCTTTTACCAACTTGAGATCTCTTCTCTGCTTTTTCAACACAGATTGGTTCTGTGCTTCTCATTCTACATAGGCCCTGGTACTGAAGCTATGCAAACGGCTGTTTAATAAACTGCTGAATCACAGAAGGTTGAAACGTAGAAGTGACCTGAGAGGTTATGTGTCCCAACTTCTTAAACTTGCAGATGTGGAAACTGAAGCCAGAAGGCAAGAGGCCTCTCCAGCATCTGATAACGCAGAGCTGTTTCTACCACACTGTCCATGCAGGCCTGGCCGGCGGCGTGCCACCCCTTACACGGGAGGCAAGGTAAGGTGACCGAGAAGCAGGGTGCACGGCAGAGGAAGGGCCTAGACAGAAGTTTTGGCTTTTTTTCTTTATTTTAAATGAGTCTTCAAGTAACCAAAGGGTCGAATCACAGTACACTGACCTTGCTATAAAACACTACTTTTCTTTTCTTACATGAAAGTATCAACAGTTGAAGTCAAATGAGACTGCATGTCACAGCAGTCTCTTGGAGGGGTAGACACTTGTTCCAATCATGCTCCATTGCTCATGACTTCATTCCAACACCCTCTTTCACAGGAACTTTTAGAGCTAATTTGAGTGCATTTTATTTTTTAAAGCTATAAAATTGGCAACAACAGAATAAAAACCGGATGTGTGCCTTTCAAATCACTAGAAAGAAAACAAAAATAAAATCCACATCACAAAAGCACAGAGAACAAGAAGCATAAAATGTTAAAAAAACATTTATTTAACAAAGGAGCAAATCTATGAAATATGACAATAAATGCGAATGGGCTAAACAGACCCCAAAAAGGAAAAGACTTTTATCATCCAATTATACGCTGTTTATAGACTGGGCCTAACACCGAATGACTCAAAATCAAACACAAGAAGAAGAGCAAAGCGTGTCTAGAAAATACAAATGGCAAGAAGGGTTAGATGGCAATATTTATACCAAATAAAGCAGAAACTGGAGCAAAAGAACATTTAATAAGAAAAGACTATGTGCAAATTTTCAACAGCACTAACATTAAAAACTCCACTTTTAAGAAACAGTTTAGTTTATCACCCGGTAAATGTTTCCATCATTGAGTGTGCAGACAGATAAACACATCCAGAAACTGCTATTAAGAAGACAACAGGAAAAAGGTGAATACAGAATGGATACATATGATGGGATAAAACGTAACCCCAAAAGTCAGATTTTAAAAATTTAATGAATGGCAATACACTCCTTATACAGTACTAAGTAAAAGAGGCAGTAGGATCTCAATTTGTCTTAAGTAAAATATACATGTGAGATATTTTTAAAATTAGAAAAAATATGCCAAAATAATACTCATGCTAAATTAGGGTAGATCTTTAGTTACTTTTTAAAAATAGTAATTGCCACAATTTATTGACTACTTTTCTTTAATGTGTCCAGAACTCAAGTACTATATATATGTCATCTATTTTAATCCTTAGAATAAGTCTTAAGAGGTGGCAACTATTATCTTTTCTTTCCCCCCTGGCTGCACTGTGCAGCATGCATGATCCTAGTTCCCCGACCAGGGATGGAACCCACATTCCCACCCCCACACTCAAATCCCACTGGACCACCAGGGAATTACTTTTTACGCTCAAGAATCTCCAGTGGTTAGGGGTCCAGAAGCTTAAATATCACTTTTTCATGGTAATCTCATCTCTGGTGATAATGTTGATAAGAAAAGACTTTGGAGTTAAGACATATGCATGTTCAAACATCGGTATCACTACATATTAGCTACATGACTTTAGGGAAATCATTTAACTTTTTTGAGCTTCAGTTTTAAAATAGGAACACGAACAGTATTGACCTCATTGGATTGTTTTCAGCATTAAAAGTAATAGTGTGTTCTTCAAAACTGTCAGTTCTGTCTTCACAGTATTTTCTACTTTGAATTTTAATAAGGCTTTCTGTAAACCAGGTCTTCGTGCAAAAATTGGTTAAGATTTTTTTTATCATCTTGTCTAGCTATTTGTGAAAGATATATGGGGACAAAATTGGGACATTTGCAAAGATGAAACACCTAAACTTTTTGAGTGCCTAATATGTTGCTGACAAAGGTCCGTCTAGTCAAAGCTATGTTTTTCCAATAGTCATGTATGGATGTGAAAGTTGGACTATAAAGAAGGCTGAGCGCTGAAGAATTGATGCTTTTGAACTGTGGTGTTGGAAAAGACTCTTAAGGGTCCCTTGGACTGCAAGGAGATCCAACCAGCCCATCTTAAACAAAATCAGTCCTGAATATTCATTGGAAAGACTGATGCTAAAGCTGAAACTCCGATACTTTGGCCACCTGATGCGAAGAACCGATTCATTGGAAAAGACCCTGATGCTGGGAAAGATTGAAGGTGGGAGGAGAAGGGGACGACAGAGGATGAGATGGTTGGATGGCATCACCAACTCAATGGACACGAGTTTGAGTGGACTCCGAGAGTTGGCAATGGACAGGGAGGTCTGGCGTGCTGCAGTCCATGGGGTCGCAAAGAGTCGGACACGACTGAGTGACTCAACTGAACTGAACTAAAACCGAAGATTCATGTACCATTGACTTAGCAGTCCCACTCCTAAATATTTGCTCAACAGAATGTTGCTCAACTGAACTGAATATTAGCAACTGTTCTCTCAGTATTATTTCAGCTCACATATCTTGGGCTTTCTTGTCTCCTCAAGCACATCAGGAGAAGGCAGTGGCACCCCACTCCAGTACTCTTTTGCCTGGAGAATCCCAGGGACGGCGGAGCCTGGTGGGCTGCTGGCTATGGGGTCGCACAGAGTCGGACATGACTGAAGCGACTTAGCAGCAGCAGCAAGCATTATCAACATGCACGCACCCCCAGAATCACTCTCTCACATGACTCTATCTCTTTTTTTAACACCACCAGGGTCTAATGGCATCTAAATATAGTTATTACTGGACAAAGGAATGAATAGTCCCTATAATCCTACAATAGCTTGGACAGAGAGGCTGACCTTGCTCTTACAAGCAAGGCACATAGGTTTACATAGGTAAACCCACCTGCGTGTTCATGAGACCTAGTCAAACAAGCTCTTTCTAAGCTCTTCCTCTTTCTATCGCATCTTGCATCCTCTACAGATTTTGAGGGCTTCCGAGGTGGTGAAGTGGTAAAGAATCCACCTGCCAATGCAGGAGAAGCAGGAGATGTGGGTTCGATCCCTGAGTTGGGAACATCCCCTGGAGGAGGAAATGGCAACCCACTCCAGTATTCTTGCCTGGAGAATCCCATGGACAGAGGAGCCTGGGCAGCTATAGTCCAAAAGGCTGCAAAGAGCCAGACGAGACTAAGCACATCCCTATTTAAAAAAAAAAAAAAACAGAGGGCCTGAAGTCCAAGATAAAGGAAAAGATGGCATGAGAGGACTTTGCTTCCTGAAATGAATTCAGACATCCCAACTTCCTGATACAGAAAACCCCATCCCAGGGCACTAGCAAGGGAGTCAGAAAAAAGGACTTCTTGTACTGGATGAGAAGTCTGAGACTCTGAGCACCTTCTGGCTCTACAACCATGATGTTCAGAGTTTTCTTCCAAGGACTGACTAGTTTTTAACTAGGATATAGACTGGGCTGATTTTCTTCTTTCTTCTAGGTTCTCCAAATGAACAGAAAATAAGCAAACTGATAAACAATAAACAAAGCAGTAACACAGTTCAACCACCCACTTTGTTCACAAATCTGTCCTGCAAAGACAGATCTGCCGCATTAGAAACGAGAATGTGCAAGTTCTCAAGAGGAATTCTGAACGGCAGTTCCAAACGTATTTTAAGCGAAGGCAGCCTCCTGGGAACAGCCTCCTGGATATCGTCACTGAGTTACTTTGCATTCATTTTGATGTACATATTTTACATGCGAGGGTGTCTTAAAATAAAATTGTACTGATTTATGTTACCACTATGTCATTCATTCAACAATATGAAGGAAGAATAGACAAGCTTTTATTGTCAGCACATTCCTATGCGCTTACAATGAGATTTGTCCTCACATCATGATTAGGAAATAATCAGAATTGCAGATCTTTTGAGAAGTTCTGTATCTCTGCACAATATATACCCCAACCTCACAATCCATCGGCCATCAAGTACGACCGTAAGGGCCGTAAGGGCCACAGCCCTGGAAGAACTGCAGCATTCACGGTGCCCAGCGTCCCCTCCTCCTGGGAACCAGGGTCCAGGCAGGGAATGACCTGTCCACTTCGTGACTGGCACTCTGTCCGAGCACAGCCGCATCTGTCACACCTCCTGGTTTTTTCCTTCCCGCTGGATCTACATAATGTAATTATTACCCCCACCCATTTTCTTCCAAGCTGAACTCTTCACCTCAAAAGAAGGGAACTGTTTAATTGGGTGGGAAGCCGGTGGTTGAAACAGGCAAACCTCCATTTCCCAGTCATGCCACAGAAAGGTACCGACTGACCCCCAGGGCCCAGTTCTATGACGGGGCTGCCGCCCCTGCCCTCAGGGAGCTCACAGACCCTCAGCTCCCCACCACCTCACCTCCCTCAGCTCCCTGCCTCCCCGAATTCAGAAGGCTGTGGAGTCTGGGGGCATCGCAGGGGCTGCAGGAGCATCTAACAACACCTGAGCCACGACAAGCAGGTGGGAAGGAAGATGAGAGAAGAAATGGGAGAGGAAGACAGTCGTGAATGTGGCCGGGAGTGCAGACCCCCAGAGACCCCAAAATCGGGTGGGGAGGGGGGTGAGAAGGTTGGGCGTTTTTCTGAGGGAAGGAACCATGTCCAAAAGGCCATGGAGCCAGTAAAACAGTTGAGAGATGGAAATGGTCCTATCTGTGTTTAAAATGCTCGCTGCAAGGCCATGATGCAGCTAGGCTGGGGTGTGGAACCTTCCATAAAGCTCCAGGAGTGGGGGCCGGGGGGACATCCAGGCAGGCACTCAGGACAAGTCGTGGTTCTCATGCAGGTGAGGGAAGCGAGGCGGCTCCTCAGCCTCTAAACTTCAAGGAATACTGACTAAATTCCGATAATAGAAAGGGAAGCAGAGGCCAGTGAGGTTACTCAAAAGATGAAGAAGCAGCAGTACAGACCGCTGACCAGGCACAGGATAGCAAGTGGTTGTAGCCAGGTGAACTGGGGTTCGAATCCCAGGCTGGCCACTTGAAACCTCAGGCAAGTTTTCCTAACTGGATCTCAGTTTTCTCACTTCTAAAAGGAGGGTAAGGATGTAACCTACCTAAGGAGCTGCACAGGGAGGTTTTTATAAGGAGAAAGTGCAAAAGGCAGCACCTGGCCCCCAAAGAGCACTCATCACACAATCTCTACCATTACATAGTACAGAGGATTTCCCAGGCCCGGCAAAGAATAAAATTCTTCATTTTAATATTAGCATTTACTGTTAAGACATCCAGAGCTCTGTGCACTGGGCAAGAAAGAGAACATGGACACCCCAGCAGGTGGCTACAGTCAGATGCTCCTTCTCGATTTCAAGTGAAGGTGCTCAGGTGGGGACCGTGAGGGGCTCCCACCCAAAATCTGCCAGCAGGACGCGGGGAGTGCACGCTTAGAAGGCAGAGTCACAGACAAGGAGAGGAATTACCTACTTCAGAACAGACGAGCAGAGAAACCCAATGCTATAAAAAAAAAATGCTGTAAAACTAGCAGAAAAATCTTGAGTGAGACCAGAGTAGTTTTGACAGAGGTGATAAGATTGCTACTCCACCTTATGATAAAGAGCGTTGTATATTTTATTGTTATCTGTAAATTGTGTACTAATTCTCTACACCAGTAACATTTAAAGTAATTTACGTACATAGGTATAGATACATATGCAATTCCTTTTTTCACCAGATCACTGGTTGTTAACAGTTCCCAGCACATCACTAGTTTCTCCAAAACTAGTTAAAAGCATCGTAATTGTATCTGCTGACTCAGCAAACTTCCGATGAAAGGGGACAGATGTTACTGACCTAAATACAGCAATCCCTTCTTTGTACATTTCTTTACTAGAGTTTTCCCAGAACTTGGACTAGAAGCATTATAGCTTTGGCTCTTATATTTAGGTCTATGATCCATCTAGGGGCTTCTCAAATGGTGCTAATGGTAAAGAACCCGCCTGCCAATGCAGGAGACACATGAGATGCGGGTTCAAGCCTGGGTTACAAAGATCCCCAGGAGGAGGGCATGGCAATCCACTCCAGCATGCTTGCCTGGAGAATCTCATGGACGGAGGATCCTGGCAGGCTATAGTCCGTGGGATCGCAAAGAGTCAGACATCACTTAGCTACTAAACAACAGCTAGGTCCTTGTATTGGCCAGGAAACAGTAAAAGCACTAATCTGCATCAGCCTTTAAGAAGTCAACCCTTGTCTAAGGCAACCACTAGAAGAACATGAAAGAATGTGTAACCCACAAGCCAAAGAAGAGAGGGAAAAAATGGAAAAGTAAAAAAATACTTGGTTAAAAACAAGGCAAGAAAGAAGAGAAAGACAAACAAGAACAGGTGGGACAAATGGAAAATCAGACAGTCAGATGGTAGCTTGAAACCCAAACAGATCTGCAATTTTGTTAAAGGCAAAAAGACTAGTCCAATTACAAGACAGATTGATAGATTAGATGCACAATAAAACTTAACTATACTGCTTGCAAGAGAGGTACTTTAAACATAAGGATGCAAATGGTTGATGGTAATAGGCTTTTAAAAAGATAGAGCATGCCAACACTAACCTAAAGAAAGCTGGAAGGACTATGTTAATCAAACTAGACTTTAAGGGAAAAACCACTGTCATCAGACTAATATAGCAATCTTATATTCTGCATAAATGTAATAAATGTAATATTGCTTGAACCATACAAAGCAAAAAGTGAAGGAAATGAGGGAGAGGTAAGCATAAGCACTTATCCATAATCATGGTGAAATATTCCAACACACATCTCTCAGAAGCTAGTAGTGCGAACTGAAAAAATTCAAATATTCTATCCTTTCACTTTTAACATCTCTATGTCCTTAATGTAAGAAGTGTCTCTTATAAGCAGCACAAAGTTGGTCTGACACACTTTTTAACTGAACAATACTACAAACACTCTTCCACACTCAACAACTGTAGAACACACCTCATTTTCAGGAGTAAACAGAATGTTTACAACAACTGACCTCCTGCTGCGCCAGAATGCAAGTCTCAGCAAATCTCTAAAGAGGGAAATTATATTGAGTGCATTCACTAATCACAGTGAAATCAAGCCAGAATCAATTAACAGAACTGAAAAAAAATTCTCCGGTGCCTAGATATTAACCAATAAACTTTTAAACAATTCATTCATCAAATATTATTTAGAACTGAATGATAATGAGAATATAAATCCTTTCAGAAGGAAAAACCCTCTAAGTCAAGAAGTCATCTTTTGATCCATCCCCTGAAAGTGGTGAACAGGTCTGCTTCCCTCCTGACGTGCTGTCCTGAGATCTGTGACTTTTATTAATGGACTACGCACTGAGCCTCCACCTGAGAAGGGGCCCGCCTCCCTGCTACACTGAGGTCACTGGAGGCAAATGGTTAAATGCCTTGGACACAGATCCTGGGCAGCCACTCCATGGAAACAGTGAGAAATGGTGCCGCCCTTCCTCCCAGTGCCCGGCACGTCTCTCCCAGGTGAAGAATGCCCGCCTGCACAAGACTGTCCGACCACCTCCTCAGCAGAGGAGACCCTCCAAGACTGCTCCTTCCGCCATTCTAATTCCCGATGACCCTTACCATTGCTGCTGCTGCTGCTGCTGCTGCTAAGTCGCTTCAGTCGTGTCCAACTCTGTGCGACCCCATAGACGGCAGCCCACCAGGTTCCCCATCCCTGGGATTCTCCAGGCAAGAGTACTGGAGTGGGTTGCCATTGCCTTCTCCGGCCCTTATCATTAAGAGATGATTATCTTGACTTTCACCTGGACACCTGAGCTGCCTTCTGGTGCTTGAGAATTACATAAGGCCACCAATGCATACACTTGGACTTCCCTGGTGGCTCAGACGGTAAAGTGCCGGCCTACAATGCGGGAAACCCGGGTTCAATCCCTGGGTTGGGAAGATCTCCTGGAGAAGGAAATGGCAACCTACTCCAGTACTCTTGCCTGGAAAATCCCATGGATGGAGGAGTCTGGTAGGCTACAGTCCGTGGGGTCACAAAGAGTCGGACATGACTGAGCGACCTCACTTTCTTTCTGTACCAGTACATAAAACTCGCACACATATTCCAGTTTGAAAAGAAAGTCTACAATCACAAATGAAGATCTTGTGTTACAGCCTCTGACGAAATTGCCTGCATGCTTCATAATGTATTTCCTGTAGCTCAATAAAAATGAAGCATTTACAGTAGTATAATAAATATAATATTCAAAAGATAATTTTGTTTTATGCTTTTAAATATCCATCAGTATATTAATTGGAGCAATCACCACTCACCCATCCCCTTAAATCTCAGTGGTTTAAAACAACAAAGGTTTAGTTCTCTTCCAAATCACCACAGTGACTCAGGGACTTAGGCTGCCACCGCCTTCTTGCTGCAGTGTCAACTGGGTGTCACACGGCCAGAGGGACACAGGCGCACACAGGGAGGTCAGACCAAACCAGCTCAGACGTGGCCTCTCAGTCCGGAAGGGACACACCCTGGCCATGCTCACATTCCATTGGCCAGAACCAGTCACGTGACCCTACCCAGATGCCAAGGGGCAGGCGAGGGTGGTCTCCCAGTGATCAAGAGGAAAGTGAAGTGGTTTGTTGAACAGCTGACACTGTTCTTGCCTCAAATGCACATCAAACTTCCCAGTTCATTAAAGAGGAAGGAAGTGGTCTTCACTGATGTGGGTACCAACTTCACACACACGGTGTTTAAACAGAAAGGAGACTTGGGAACCAGATGTGTTATTCCCATTTTATAGATGAAGAAATCAAAGCACAGAGCTAATCAACAGGCTACTAAGAAGCTGACCCCACAACTATGACTCCAAAGGTCATGTGACTTCTCAATCAACCTCAGTCTTAGGTAGATCCAAGTGTGGCCCACAGCCTCCCTGCATCAGAGTCCTTGAGGTGCCCCTGCAAATTGTCGGATCCTGAACAATAAACAAAAAGAAAAGACAACCCACAGATCAGGAGAAAATATTTGCCAATGATGTGACCACTAAGGGATTAATCTCCAAAATTTACAAACAGCTCATGACATTAAGTAGCATCAAAACAAACAGCCCACTCAAAAAATGGGCAGAAGACTGAAAATACACATTTCTCCAAGAAGACACACAGATGGCCAATAGGTACATGAAAAGATGTTCAACATCACTAATTATTAGAGAAATGCAAATCAAAACTACCATGAGATATCCCCTCACACCAGCCAGAAAGGCTATCACCAAAAAAATCCACGAACAGTAAATGCTGGAGAAGGTATGGAGAGAAGGGGACCCTCCAAAACCAATGGTGGGAATGTAAATTGGTGCAGCCACTATGGAGATCAGTATGGCGGTTCCGCAAAAAACTAAAACCAGAGCTTCCATATGACCCTGCAAGCCCACCCCTGGGCATATATCTGAAGAAAAACACGATCCAGAAGGATACATGCAGCCCCATATTCATCACAGCACTGTTTACAACACCCAAGACATGGACACAACCTAGATGTCCATCAACAGAAGGATGGATAAGGAAGATGTGGTACATATATACAATGGAATATTACTCACCCACTAAAAAGAGTGAAATAAGAGTGTTGCCATTTTCAGCAACATGGATGGATCTAGAGATAGACAGTCATACAGTGAAGTCAGTCAGACAGAGAAGGAGAAATATTCTATGACATCCCTCATATGTGGAATCCAAAAAGAAATGATACAAGTGAACTTAGAAAACAGAAAGACTCATTGATTTGGAGAACAAATTTATGGTTGCCGGGGGAAGGGATAGTTAGGAAATTTGGGATGGACATGCAGACACTGCTATATTCAAAATGGATAACCAGCAAGGACCCACTGTAGAGCACATGGAACTCTGCTCAACGTTATATGGCAACCTGGACGGGAGGGGAGTCTGGGAGGGGATGGATCCATGTACATGTATGGCTGAGTCCCTTCAGGGTTCATCGGAAATTACTACAACACAGTTAATCAGCTATACCCCAATGCAAAACAAAAATTCAAAAAAAACACCCAAACGAACAACAAAAAAAACTGTGGGTTCCAGAGCTGCACACACACTTACTGAAAAAGAACCCCTGGTTACAGGAACCTGCACTTTTAACAAGTTTCCAAGGGGACTCCGTACCATTGATCGTGTTATCTTTAGCACTCAAACAGCAAATTCTAAAATAATTTCTTTCAAGAAAGCAGAACAATGGAAGGGAAAAAGAAGAGATTCGTTAGGTTTAGGAGGGGAGAGGCCTTGTGACAAATTGAAAATCCTTCAGATGAAAGACTCAGAAGCCGCAAACCCTGGCCCTCAACCAGTTAACCCCCCGAGTGATCTTAGGAGCACTCATCCGCGCTGAATCTGTTCTGAAGGAAGATGACATTGTCTCCA
The DNA here is from genome assembly GCA_024291935.2 of Okapia johnstoni. Classification (NCBI taxonomy): domain Eukaryota; kingdom Metazoa; phylum Chordata; class Mammalia; order Artiodactyla; family Giraffidae; genus Okapia; species Okapia johnstoni. The sequence goes on along the minus strand of CM044327.1, from coordinate 32,867,260 downwards.
GAGGAATCAGTGGAATCACGCTAAATGATCTCTAAAGCCCACTTTGGTTCTAGGAAATTGTGAGAACTATAAGTGAGACAGTAAAACAAACACAGAATGAGAAAAGTAATAACAGTATTGAAAATAATGGCTGATCTCAGCAAAGCGCTTTTTGTTGAACAAAGACGAGCTTCTTCTAAAATGTATAGGGAAAGGCAAAAGAACTTAAATAGCTAAAAGCAACCTGGGAAAAGAAGAGTAAGGAGAGAGGAGTCACAGTATCCCGTTTTGAGACTCACTCTGTAATCAAGACAGCGGGGTATTCATTGGCAGAGGCATAGACACATAGATCAATACAACAGATTTAAGAACCCAGAAACAGCTCATCAGTATGGCCAATGAATCTTTTTTACAAAGACACAAAGGCAACTGAATGGAGGAAGTACAGTGTCTTCAATAAATGGTGTCGGAATGATTGTTTATCCATACTCAAAAAAAAGGAAAGAATTTCAATCGAAACCTCATACTTTAAACAAAAATTAAATCAAAATAGATCCTAGATGTCAATGTAAAATGTAAAAATATAAAGCTTTTAGGAACAGAGGAGAAAATCTTTATAATTCAGGGTTAGGCAAAGAAATTGCAGACATAACAAAAGCATGATCAATAAAAGAAAAAATTCAATAAACTAAAAACTTTCACTCTAAAAAACATCCAGCAAAAGGGATGCCACATAAAGGGAGAAAACGTGTGCAAGTCACATATCTGACAAAGGACTTGTACGCTGAACATATGAACTTTCTAAATTCAATAGTAAGAACACAAAGAATCCAAAAAACAGACCATCACTAAAGAGAATATACGGAGGACAAATAAGTTCACGAAGAGATGTCCAACACCACTAGCCATTAGGGAAATGCAAATTAAAGTAACGGTGAGATACTGCCTCACAGCTCTTAGGATGGCAAAAATAAAACATAGCAGTGCAGAGAAACTGGAGGTCACCTACACTGCTGCTAGGAATGTAAAATAGGACAGCCACCAGGGAAAACAGCTTGACGGGTTGTGTTTTTTTAAGTTAAACATACACTTCACACATGACTCAGCAATCACAATTTTAGGAAACGAAAAACACTCACACAAAGTGTACATAAGTTTTCACAGCAGCTTTGTCTGTAACAGCCAAAGAACCGACAACAACCCAAATGTCTTTCAAACAGTCAATGGATGAACCAACTTGGGGCCACTGCTGAGCAGGGAAAAGGCAAGGACTGCTGCCCATGAACCTGGACAGATCTCAAGGTCATTACATGGAATGGAAGAGCGATCTCCAAAGGTGTGATTCCCCTTGCACGACATTCTCCAAGAGTCATGGAGAACAGATCCACGGTGGCCAGGGGAGGGTGGAGGGAGGGGGTGACCTGTGACGGGACAGCCTTTGTGCAAACAATCCTGCATCCTACTAGGCTGGTGGTCGCAGGAAGGTGTGTCCTGAAATTTCATAACTGTACACACACACACACAAACACACAAAAGACAGCAGAGAAAGAGTGAAATCCAATAAGGTCTGTGCTTAATAGTGTTGTACCAAGGGCAGTTTCCTGGGTTTCATGAAGCACTGTCATCATGGAAGATGCCATCATTAGATGAAGCTGCAATGGTTTCAGGGGAATTTTCTATACTGTTTCTTCAACTTCTTGTGAGTCTAAATGATTTCAACGTAAAAAGTTTAAAGACAGCTGATATCAGGACTTCCCTGGTGGTCCAGTGGCTAAGACTCCACGCTCCCAGTGCAGGGACCTGGGCTCAATCTCTGGGCAGATCACAGCAGAGAGTTAGCATGCTGCAAGTAAAGATCCCACAGGCTGCAATGAAGATCACAGGTCCCACATGCTGCAACTAAGACCCGACACAGGCAAATAAATAACTAAACATACTTTAAAAATTAAAGCAGCTGATCATTTGTTGAGTGCTCCCTAGGTAGCCGTACTGTTCTGAGAACTTTATGTTTATCCACATATTGAATACTTAAATCTTAACAGTAGACACTGTGTTCATCACATTTTACAGATGAGGAAACTGAGTTTCAGAAAAGCGAAGCGATTTGGGCACGGATGTTGGTAAATCCAGGATGACCAGCCCCAGAGTCTTAGCCAATAAGTAGTATTAAAAAAAAAAAAAAAAAACAGCAAGTCAAAGAAAATGTCAGAGCAGGAGTTAATAACATGGAAAGAAAAGCAAAAGGACACAAATCAGAGAGAACCATGATCACCACAGAAAAGACCGGCGGGTGGTCATCCCTGGCCACTCTGTACGTGTCCCCAGGAGGACATGGGGTCCCTTTTGATGCATGTGTTTCTAAAGCCTGAGGAGGACCCAGAGAGAGGGAAGGAGCTTTGTCAAAGGAGCACCAGTCAGAGGAACTAGAAAGAAAGAATGAAACTGGCAGTTCATTCGACTCAAAATTAAACCTGTGTGGCGAGTACCCCTCCCCGCCCGCCCTCCAGGGCCGCACCGGCTGGTGCAGGGCGTGCAGGGCGTGCAGTGCATTATCTGACTGGATCAGCTGGTCCATTTTACAGACAAAGAAACTGAGCTGGAGAAGGGCTGAGCTCCAAGCTAAGTCCCTCAGCTGCCAGGGTGGACGTGTGAAGTTCCAGCCTTTCAAGCCCAGACTTCCCCACAACACACTCTGCTAAGTTCAAAGATGTAAGGGCTTGATGCGTCCTCTGCCTGCTGGCATTTAAAAAAAAAAAAAATCAATGATGTTCCTCTCCAGTTGCAAAAACCTCCATTCATCGCTGTGCGGCTAACCTGGTTTGACATCAGCTCCACCTCCCCCGATCTCTGTTTTTGTGGGACCTCATTCATCCCGTAAGTTAACCCACATTTCTGATTATCACTCTCTCGACAACCTCCCTGTGGAGGCGACGAGTCAAATTAGAAGAAACTTAAGAGAAAGGGGAAGAACAATGACCCTCATTCGACAGATGAGAACCTGGGCTGCCCACTCGGGTAGGTGGCTGGCAAGCGACTCCAAGACAGGTGGGGAGGGAACTCCCTGAAGATTTCATAACAGAACCAGTGCTCAGCACAGAGCAAATGCCCCTGGCACGACTCCGCCCATCTGGCCCGTGTGGACGGTGATGCAGCCACAATTACCAGGTTGGAAGAGACACCCACAAAAGTGTCCCGGGTGTGTATGTATGTGTGTGTGCCCCAAGAGAAGTCCATTTATGGAGATTGAAATTTAAATTTCCTTTCACTTTTTGCTAATTTTTTAAATTAATAGGTGAATTTCTGGAGAAATTTTAAGTGTACAAAGAAACTGAGCTGAAAGTACAGTCTCCAGGAACTCCCAACCACCCCACGGGAGTTTCCCCCATTACTCACCTTTCCTTTCTTTGGAACGTTCGTTACAACTGATGAACTAATACAGATACTTAATTATATGTTATTGACCAGAGACTTATTGATACATCTTTTGTCACCCGAATGTTATTGACCAGAGATATTTCAATTTTCACTTACATAACAAACTGCCAGCCACAGTGTCAGTTACTGCAAAAACTCCCCCGGTCAGTAATGCGTCAGTTAACACACCTTTCATTAAGGTTCGCTCTTGGTGACTCAGCCTACCGTTTCTGCCAAATGCAGACAAGTACCCAACATCACAAGATCACACAGAATAGTGTCACTGCCCTAAAAGTCCCGCGTGCTCTGCCTGTTCACCCCTCCCCCTCCCAACTCCTGGCAACCACGGATCTTTATTATTTGTTTATTTTTGACCGCGCTGGGTCTTCGTTACTCTGCGCGGGTTTTCTCGAGTTGTGGTGCTTGGGCTTCTCCTTGCAGTGGCTCTCTGGCTGTGGGCACTGGCTCCAGGGCATGCAGGCCTCAGTGGTTATAGCTCTCAGGCCCTAAAGCTCGGGCTCAGCAGTCGTGGTACATGGGCTTAGATGCTACGCAGCATGTGGGATCTTCCCAGACCAGGGATCGAATTCGATCGAATCTGATCGAATGTGTCCCCTGCACCGGTAGGTAGAGTGCAATTCACTGCACCCAAATCACTCATCTTTTCACCGCCTCTAGAGTTTTAATTTTTGCTGAATGTCATAAAGTTGAAATCACACAGTACACAGCTTTTTCAGACTGGCTTCTTCCATTTAGCCATGTGCATTTAAGTTTTCTCTACGTCTTTTCACAACTTGAGAGATTTTTTAATAGACTTTTTTAAGACCAGGGCTTCCCTGGTGTCTCAGATGGTTAAGAATTTGTCTGCAGTGTAAGAGACCCAGGTTCAATACCTAGATCGGGAAGATCCCCTGGAGGAGGGATGGCTATCCACTCCAGTATTCTTGCCTGGAGAATTTCATGGACAGAGGAGGCTGGTGGGCTACAGTCCACGGGGTTGCAAAGAGTCAGACACAACTGAGTGACTAACACTTTCTTTCACTTTCTTAAGACCAGTTTTAGGTTTGCAGAATAGATCGGAGAGTACAGACCATTCCCCCAAACTCCCTCTCTGCACACACTCAAGGTTTACAACTTGTACTAGTGTGATGCGTTTGTTATAACTGGTCAACTACTGTTGGTACATTATTACGAACTTCAGTTCACACTGTGAGATTAAGCACCAGGCTATGGCACGTGGATAAGGATGTGTGTGCCCATCAGTTTCATCACTGAGTGATATTCCATGATGGGGATGTACCATAGTTTATCAATTTACTGCTGAAGGACTTTGGGGTTTGTCCCCATTTGGGGCCATTACGAATAAAAGTGCTATACTGCAAATGCTTGCATTCATGGCTCCGTATGGACCTGGTTTTCAATTGATTAGAAGAATACTTAGGAGCATGATTGCTGGATTGTGCGGTGAAAATACGCTCAGCTTTGTTGAAACTGCAAACTGTCTTCCAGAGCAGCTGCACCATTTTGCACCCCCACGAGCAACAAACCAGAGTTCCTGTTGTTCCACAGTCCTCGCCAGCACTTGGTGTTGGCAGTGTTTTAGATTCACCCATTCCAGTCGTCTGGAGTGATATCTTAGTGTCGCTTTAACCCAAGTATATATATTTTTAAAAGTACATTGTTCAACTCCCTAAAGTAAAAAGCAACTTCTGATAAATTGCATAATAAACTGCCAGGAATCAGCTCTGAATGGTCATTCTCAGAAATTCCAATCACAAAAGAAGGCTCTGTTGAGAGAGGAAAAAATTATCTTTAAAACAATTCATTCCCATTGCTGAAGGCAAGGTTGATATGATTTGGAACCTGAAATATACTGAGCTTGAAGAAAAGAAATCAAAATTTGTCCCATCATCACTAATATGGTAAACTATAAACTTTCAAAGGCACTTGGACACCTGAAGTTGAGAGATTAAAAAAAAAAAAACTGTCTTCTGTGACCCCTGGCCACATAGAGGCATTTTCTCTGACATTCCTGGATTTGCTTTGACAACGTTCTCAGATTTAAACACTATGCACTCCTAAATTGCTTTGTACCATTTCTAAGGCACTAAAACTTGAACAGCGGGGAGGGGAGAGAGGGCTGGGCTTTTTCCTTCTTCTATAGCTTGTCCAGATGTTCTCTAGCACTTTTTATGGAAACTAGAGCACCAGAATAATGGGAAGAAAGGTTTCACTATTATTACACTTGCTATGGCTTGAATTTTCATAAAGACATTCTCTTACTATATTTATGTCGAAGCAGCATTTCACACCTGCATGTTGATACAATGGTTTTGATGTTCATTAACTCAACAAAGATTCAGGCAATAAAGTGCAAATAATTCTTGAAAGAAGTCATTCAATTTCATGTTCTTTTTTGCATCGATGTGAACTTGCTATATGAAACTTAACATAATCAAAAGTCATATAACACATCTACCTTGAAAAATTATTGGCAAGCATCTTAAATTTTTTAACAGCCCATTTAACGTTCCCATTCTTAGCCGGCATGATATAACCCATATGAAACAACTGCTTTATCCTCAGCTCTGGGTCTGCTGTTTATGGCAGCTCCTCAAAAGCCTTAGAAACAGTCCATAATGAGGTGGCAAAGATGCCTGAACACTTTCCCAAACCAAATGGCAAAACATTCAAGAGAAGCATCAAAAAAGAATTTGCCAGGAATAAACCTAACATTTGGAATACTTTTCTTTGCATTCTTGAGGATACATTTTTGGAGGATACATTCAAATACTTCTGTGTTTGACCTCTGTCTACCTACAAGAATTGAGGCAAGGCATCCACGTATTTTATAAAGCAGCATCCCCTAGTGTAAGATCCTTCAAAGCAAAAAACTGAAACACCCACACTTTGGTAATGCTAAGAAAATTCTCCCCATTATTTTGCTGTCAACCTAACCAGAGTGACTACACATTCTGCTGAAAGCTTTTTTAAGGGGAGTTTTGGGGCTTGCTGTTGTTAAGTCACTGACTCATGTCCGACTCTTTGTGACCCCATGGACTGCAGCACGCCAGGCTTGCTCAAACTCATGTCCATCGAGTCGGTGATGTCATCCAACCATCTCATCTCCTGTCACCCCCTTCTCCTCTAACTTATTTTAAAATTTCCAGAGAGGGGCTTTTGACTCAGAGGATACTGATTATCACGCTGAATTGAAGGTGTCTTTGCCAGGTCAACCACACACCCTCACTAATCATGTTGGGAAGCCTCCAGGACAAGAGGTACAGATGTTTAATGTAGTACAAATAACTGGAGGATTTTGGTAATTCACTGCTTTCCTTTTTCACCCACAGCTTGATAAATATAGTACTCTCATCCACACCAAAGACGGATAATTTTCCAGCATACCGTTACAGGTTGAATTGTGTCCCTCTCAACAACAAACTAAGCACACACACATGACAACAACAACAAAAGATACGCTGAAGTCCCAACACCCAGAACGTCAAAGTGTGACTTGTTTGGAACCAGGGTCTTTTCAGATGCAATGAGGCCATCTCATTGGAATCAACTGGTCAATGGGACAGGGTGGTCCCTAATCCAATATGGCTGGAGTCCTTATAAGATGATGTGAAGACACAGAGAGAGAACATGATGATAAGAGACAGATATTAGAGAGAGTGGGAGTTGCAGCTGCAAGCCAAGAAAGGCCAAGAATTAACACCCACAGTCGGGGCCAGGAAAAGGAAGGAAGAACTGTCCCCTACAGGCTTCAAAGGGAGTATGGTCCTGCCCATGCTTTCAGATGCACAGATTTCAGATGTCTGACCTCCAGATTTGTGAGACAACACATTTCTGTTGTTTTAAGCCACCCAGCTTGTAGTAATTTTTTGTGGCATTCTTCCAAAACTAATACACTACATGATAGGTGGGATTTATTTACTGGGATGCAAGGATGGTTCCGCATACACAAGACAACCAATGTGATACACCATATTAACAGAATGAAAGATAAAAATTACAGATTCATCTCAATAGATGGAGAAAAAGCATTTGACAAAAATACAACATGCTTTCATGGTAAAACTCCTAACAAACTGAGTACAGAAAGAACATACATAAAGGCCATACATGATAAACCCACAGCCAGCATTATACTTAATGGTGAAAGCTTCCCCTGTAATAACAGAAACAAGAAAAGGGTGTCCACTGACACCATTCCTATTCAGCCTAGTAGTGGAAGCCCTAGCCATAGCAATCATGTAAGAAAAAGAAATGAAAGCAAGAAGTAGAAGTGTCTTTGTTTGCAGACAACATGATTTTATATTTTAAAAATCCTTGAAGAAATTGCTAGAAGTAATCAGCTAAATCAGTAAGATTTCAGTTTACAGAATCAAAATATAGGAAACAGTTGTGATTTTATATACTAACAGTAAAACACCTGAAAAAGAAATAAAGAAAACAAGCCCATTGACAGTAGTAACAGAAACAATAAAATACTTGGTAATAAATTTATCCAAAAAGGTGAAAGATCTGTACATTGAAAACTATAAGACTTTGATGAAAGCAATTGAAAAAGATACAAACAAGTGGAAAGATAGTCCATGTTCATGGATTGGAAGAATTAATATTGTTAAAATATTCCTATTACCCCAAACCAGGTACAGATTCAAAGCAATTCCTATCAAAATTCCAATAATATTTTTCATGGAAAATAAAAACTACCCTAAAATCTGTATGGAGGCACAAAAGACCTCCAAATGGTCAAAGCAATTATGGCAAAGTAGAACAAAGTTGGACCACACTTTCTGTCAAACTGTACTACAAAGCTGTAGAATCAACACAGTGTGATACTGGCATAAAAAGAGACACAGAGACCAATGGGACAGAATTGAGAGCCCAGGAATAAATCTATGCATATATGGTCAACTAATACTTGACAAGATACCAAGTACATACAATGTGGAAAGGAAAGTTTCTTCAATAAATGGTAGTGGGGAAACCTGGATAACAACAAGTAGAAGAATGGGAACCACTCCCAAAAATGAACTTGGAATGGATTAGAGACTTAAATTTGAGATATAAAACCACAAGATATAAGATATAAATCTTATACCACAAGACACAAGATATTAAAATATAAAACTTCTAGAAGAAAACACAGAAGGAAAAGCCCCTTGGCATTGGTCTTGGCAGTGATTTCCTGGACATGTCACCAAAAGTGCAAGCAATAAAAGCAAAAACAAGTAAGTGGGAATAGGGACTTGTCCAGTGGTCCAATGGTTAGGACTTGGATCTTCCAATGCAGGGGGGATGGGTTCAATCCCTGGTTGGGGAATTGAGATCCCACATGCCCTCCAGCCAAATTTAAAAAAAAAAAGTAGGACTACATCAAACTAAAAAGCTTCTGCATATCAACAAAATGAAAAAGCAAACTACTGTATGGGAGAAAATATTTGCAAATCATATATCTGATAAGAGGCTTCCCTGGTGGCTCAGATGGTAAAGCATCTGCCTGCAATGCAGGAGACCAGGGTTCGATCCCTGGGTCAGGATGATCCTCTGGAGAAGGAAATGGAATCCACTCCAGTACTCTTGCCTGGAAAATTCTATGGACGGAGGAGCCTGGTAGGTTACAGTCCATGGGGTCGCAAAGAGTCAGACACGACTGAGCGACTTCACTTTCACTTTTCTTTTATCTGATAAGGGCTTAATATCCAAAATATATAAAGAACTCATACAACTCAACAGCAAAAAACAAACAATCCAATTTAAAAGTCCGTGGAAGAACTGATTTTCCAAAGAAGACATCCAAAAGGCCAATCATTACATGAAAAGGTGCTTGAATTCACTAATCATCAGGGTAATGCAAACTGAAACCACAGTGAGGTATTATCTCACATCAGTGAGAATGGCTATCATCAAAAAGAACACAGATAACAAATGTTGGGAGCATGTGGAGAAAAGGGAGCCCTAATGCACCACCGGTGGGAATGCAAGTTGGTACAGCCGTTATGAAAGCCACTCTGGCAAGTCGTCAAAAAAGTAAAATCAGAATTACCATATGGTCCAGCAATCCCACTTCCAGGTATTCATCCAAAGGAGTTAAAAATCAAGACCTTATAGAGCTATCTGCAATCCCATATTCCTTGCAATATCACTCATAATACCTAAGATATGAAAACAATCTAAGTGTCCATTAACAGATGAATGGATAAATAAGATGTGATATATCTAAGATTATAAGATTAACAAGTTCTAGGCATCTAAGGCACAGCATGATGATTACAGGTAATACTGTGTCATATATTTGAACGCTGCAAAGAGAATAGATATTTAATATTCTCACCACAAAAAAAGAAATAGCAATTATGTAACACGACAGAGTTGTTGCTAATACTATGGTAATTATCATTTTGCCATATATAAATACATCAAATCAAATGTTGTACACCTTAAACTTTCACAGAGTTGTATGTCAATTACATCTCAATAAAGCTGGGGGGAAATAAAAACAAAATTAGCCATCAACAGAAAAAAGACAGCTGGGACTCCCTGGTGGTCCAACGGCTGAGATTCTGTGCTCCCAGTGCATGGGGGCCCAGGTTCAATCTCTGATCAGGGAAATAGATCCCACAGGCCATAACTGAGACCCACTGCAGCTAAACAAATTTTTAAAATAATAAACATTTTAAAAACTGTTTTAAAAAGGAAGCTAGCACACATACCTTGTTAAAAATGGGTTCAGGAGTCAGATAATGGTTCAAACCCTGCTGTCTGGATTAACTTTCACGGCATTCAAAACTCCTCTGGGTAAGTCTTGCTACAATGAGCCCTCCCCAAAGGTCAGATCCTGTCCAGGCCCACAGTCAGTGCCCTGCTCCTGGTCCCACACTTTGGCAAGAAAGCGCCCTCCAGTAACACCACCCAGATGAAGGTCTGCGATCAGAATTCATGGTTGGGGGGGCGGGTGGCGGGGGCCTCCAGGGATGTGTGAGTCTGTTTTTTGTTTCTTTGATATTTAATAAACCCAAAATAAACTGGGAAACTCATTTTACCTTAAAATTAAAATACACGGAGGCTATTTTATGTCATATTCGTTAATCTTAAAAATATATTACTTTTATACATATAAAATAGAGAAGGAAATGGCAGCCCACTCCAGTACTCTTGCCTGGAGAATCTCATGGATGGAGGAGCCTGGTGGGCTACAGTCCATGGGGTCACACAGAGTCGGACACGACTGAGCGACTTCACTTTCACTTTAAAATTCATATGTTGACACCCCAACCCCAGTGTAATGGTATTTGGAGATGGGGCCTTTGGAAAGGACCTCCTTAGGGTTAGGAGGTAGGTCATGAGCGTGGAATCCAAATAATGGGATTCCTGCCTTTGTAAGAAGAGACACCAAAAAGCCTGGAGTGTGAGTGTGTGTCTGTCTGTCTGTTCTGTCTCTCCCTTACCCACCTATGTGAAGACACAGCAGGAGGGCAGAAGTACAAGCCAGGAAGAGTGTCCCTGCTGGAAACCCATGTGCTGGCACATGGACCCCCCAGCCAGCAGAACTGTGAGAACATAAATGTTTGCTTGTTGAAGCCTCCCAGTCTATGGTGTCTTGTATGGGAGCCTGAGTTGACTAAAACCGTTGTCATACACAAGTGAGAACACAAGTTAATGAAATGGTGAAAACACCTCAAGTTCTGTAGCGGTAGTCAGACATCAGCTGGGTCAGAACTCCCTCCCTGGAAGTCCTCAGCTGCTTTTGTGGTGGGGTAGTTTAGTTGCTAAGTCGTGTCCAACCCTTGCAACCCCATGGGCTGTAGCCCACCAGGCTCCTCTGTCCATGGGATTTCCCAGACAAGAACACTGGAATGGTTGCCATTTCCTTCTCCAGGGGATCTTCCCGACTCAGGGATCGAACCCCTGTCTGCTGCATTTCAGGAGGATTCTTTACCAACTGAGCCATGAGGGAAGCCCTCAGCTGCACTCAGTACAACTAATGTCTAAATAATTGTGTGTCAATTAAGTTGCTGTGCTCCTCTGCTTTCAGTAACAAAAAAGACCTGTTGACTCTGTGTTTCATGGCACAGCCCTGTTCCCGGGGGTCGGCTCTCAGGGCAAAGCAGAACACGAGGAGGGGAGGGAGAAGGGGGTCCCCCTGTCCTCTCCCCAGGACACCTGTGCCCGAGCCTGTGCCCTATCTGAGCCTCCTCCCTGTTAGTGATGCCCACACAAAGCCATGGCACGTTAAGAGTCAAGGGCCTGCGATGAACCAGGCTGCCTCCCTGCTTGCCTCCCTGGTGCTGAGCCTTGTCCAGAGCACCAGGGGGATCACCTCCTTCCCCACTGCCCCCATCTCCTCTGAGATCAGCTCCATGTCCATGGCTTATTGGAGTCGCTTCATCAAAGGATAGGCAGAAAGGGGACTGCCCTGCTGGTCCAGTGGCTAAGACTCCACACTCGCAGCCCAGGGGGCCCAGGTTCGATCCCTGGTTAGGGAAGAAGATCCTGCATATTGCAACTACAGAACCCACATGCCGCCATGAAGGCCCAGTGCAGCAGAATAAATAAAAACAGATAAATAAGGGATGGGCAGAAGGGAGCAGCTGTGAGGCATCAGAATCTCTCCCCTTTCCTCCTCATCTTTTCACTCCCCTGTTCGTTCAACCAGTTTAGAAGGCCTCTCACACAATTTCTCAAATTTCATGATATTATTCCCAGGAAGGATGTATAAGAAATGCCAGAATCCCAGAGAAAATTTCATGATGCACAATATTGGGGCCCCAGGAAACGGCTGTATAAGAAATGCCAGAATCCCAGAGAAAATACTATTTTTAAATACAAATAAGCACCAGTTTTGCATCAGTGTTCATATTGAGGTTCATTGGTACCATATATGCATAACCAACAGTCCTGTCCTCAACTTTGGACAGATCTTTGTAACATCCTTCTAGAATTCTCTAGCATAAGCGTACTTCCTCTCAGAGGTTTTATGAAGTTTTTTTACCTTAATTACTTAATGCATCATTTTATACCACTTGGATATGGATACTTTCATAGGCGAATCCGAGTCCTTGAGACATGATATAATGCTCTCTTTTTTGTATGATAATGTCAGAAGCCTAATTTTCTCTTCGGCTAGGTCTTGGATATTCCCCTCAAAGGCTTATATTTTAAATGAAAACATTTAAAACTTAATGTTAGCAGAATGGTTATGTGGTCACATGCATACATGGGGAAATAAGCTTACAGACTCCGTTAATAATATTCCATGCAAATTAAGTCTAAAGCGTTTGGCACATATAGTAAGCAGCTTCCCTTCAGGGCTGAGCTAATTGTAAAACTGAGGCTAAAGTTTTAAAAAGATAATAAAAGGGAGAGCAAATAACGAGGAATCGGCTTGTCAACTTCTGTTGCAGGGCTGACGTCTGAATATCATTTGCACCTGACAGAGAAAATCACAACCTAAGAACTACGCTCACTGGGTGAGCATCTAGTCTGCATTAACACTGATACTGACTAGGGCCCTGGGGGGTCCCAGGCACAATGCTTCTCTGTGTCCCTCATTTCTTTCATTATAGGAAATAACCTTCATCCAGCGTCCATGACCTTCCCTGAGCTCCAACTGGTCAGATTCAAGCACAAAAACCAGGGAGAAACAAACAGTCAAGAGAAACAATAGTGCAGTCTTGGGGCAGGGTCTTGGTTCCCCATCAGTACACACGAGAGTATCTTTGAGCTGTTTTGCAGACATGGAAAGCCCCTCCGGGTGGGAGTGGGATGCCACCCACAGGCACACAGATTCCAGACCAGTTAGAAGCGAAGGTTGATGATGCTGATTCCCACTTACCTCCCCACCGACCCATCAGAAGAATGTCCACGAGCTGACCACGCCCTCTTCGAACCACTGCTATGAACCTCATTAGCCCCTCCACACTGGGACACACGGCTTTGAGGACATTAGTCCCCCGCGTCCCCCCTTTGCCTGGCATAGCAATAAAGCTATTCTTTTCTTCATTCAGTTCAGTTCAGTCGCTCAGTCGTGTCCGACTCTTTGTGACCCCATGGACTGTTGCATGCCAGGCCTCCCTGTCCACCACCAACTCCCGGAGTTTACTCAAGCTCATGTCCATTGAGTCAGTGATGCCATCCAACCATCTCATCCTCTGTTGTCCCCTTCTCCTCCCACCTTCAATTTTTCCCAGCATCAGGGTCTTTCCTACTTCACCCCAAACTCTCTGTCTTAAATTTAATTTAGTGTAGGGGTACAGAGGCCAGATTCAGCTTCGACCTGACCCTTTTTTTGTGGTTATTTGTTAACAAACATACCAGACTGGTGTCTCTTGCAGACATTAGCTGAGGCTGGCCCAAGGCATCAGTTAAACAGGTCCTTCAAGGTAATCTGGAACCCAAGTGCAAGCTGAAGACACACCTAGTTTAACAGCAGCCGGAGGTTGGGGGTTACAGGAAGGATCAGTTTCAGAAAGGCAGGAAGTGGCTGTGAAGCAAGCTTACCGGCTTGACAACCAGCCTAAATTCTCAGAGAGAATTTAGTGCCTGAGAGCAGGCACTGAGTAAGAGTTCTCTCTAGTTTCTAACGTCAAACATGTGCTGAACTGTTCTCTGTGCCTGAAATTCCCTCCCCACCTCTCAGCATCGCTGGGCCCCCTCCACCCTTCAGGCCTCAGCTCCAATGTCAGCTCCTCAGGGGGGCCCACCTTGGCCAGGCCCTGCCCCAACGCTGTCTACCAAGACTGTAGAAGAGAAACGAAAAACAGATGAGGATGACCTGCAGGGGAAAATGACGTGACTTGCCCGGCATGGCAGCCACGCCCCAAGGATGCCCACTTGTCTCTGAGCTCAACCTGACCCCAGACCTACCCTTCTTCTCTCCACCCTGTAAGGTCTGTGCTCTCACACGGCTCATTGCTCTAATTACTGATGACCCTCAAAAGTATCAATAATGCTATTCCTAGGGACTTCCCTGGCAGTCCAGAGGTTAAGACTCTGTGCTTCCACTGCAAGGGGCACGGGGTTGATTCCTGATCCTTGATTAGGGAACTAAGATCCCACATGCCACGTGGCCAAAAAAAAAAAAAACAAATGTTATCCCCAAAAAGAAATAAAAGAAACTGGAGGAACTGAAAGGCAATAATAGAAAATAAAAGGATAATAAAAGGGAAAGGGGTACTTGGAACGTATTATTACTGAATGAAATCTAAATGCACAAAAGACTGATTCACCTGGAATTTAAACAGTCTAAGGAGGTCTCTGCAAGAAGTGATTATGTAAGTGGACAGAAAAGGACAGGGAGGGGGGGTGGGCGCAGTGACCTCCCCTCTGGCTGAGAGACGCAGGGAAAGAGCTGAGCTGGGCGTCCACGAAGGTGTTTTGTAATGCCGATGCATTATCATCACCTTTATAGACCACGTTGGGGTATGAAAGCACATACAGAGCGTTATGTAACTTCCAAGGTCAGCTAAAACCATCACATACATAATTTGACAAAGGCTGTTTCATACTATAAATGCCTACTTTTGTACTCTTTTCCTGAACCTTCATGACTCACCAACAAAGAGATGCAACATTTCATGAATATTCTCTAATGAATCCGCCTTGTCTATTCAGAACTCTGCAAAGGGAAAACCGGGAGCAAATGTAAATGGTTTCCCAGCCCTTAGAAAAGTACGAACTTAAAACGGCCTGTCACCCTGTGATGGAAATATTCTACTAAACTGAAAGCTCATTTTCAAATGATCCAACCAGAACAATCAACAATCACAGGCTCTATGTCCAAACGGGAGAGGAGGCGGCACAGATAACTTGCCCTTGGGTTAGCAGGGTTATATTTAAACAATGAAGGCCAAACATGTCTATATGAAGGGCTCTGAGAAAAATATGCTGGGTATTTATTTTAATTAATGGGAATTCTGCTCCCAAATTTCCACAGAAAGCTTTTTCTTTTCTAATCTGATTATTCACTGCAGTTTTAGCCACTGCCAGGAAGAAGTCAGAGGACTGTAAAAATCTATGATGTCACATCTGAAGGGATGTGACCTACAATCGGGGTCCCCGGGGGCTCCACTTTCCAGGATGAGCTGGGATCGGGTGTGTGGGGTCAGGAGGAGAGATGTACATAAAACAGTGAGCTCCGGAGTTCCCCACGATGCAAGCAAGTGTGGAAAAGTACAGTCACACCAAGTGTAGGCGACAGGAAGCCAGGTCAGTGATTTAACACGTGACAAAAAAAAAGTTTCCCTCTCCTCCACTCCCACGAAGGAATAGGGCTGCTTTTCCTAATTAGACCACAAACACAACCACTCTGACCCCCTCCATTCACCATCGACAGATGGCAAAGTATACAGCTTCCTGGATTTATAGGGACATAGCCATTTGTATTACCTACAAGTGTTCTTTGGAACATTCACTTTTAAAAGAATAGTTCTTGAAACAACAAGGTCCTACTGTACAGCAGAGGGAACTATATTCAGTATCCTGGGATAAACCATAATGGAAAAGAATATGAAAAAGAATATATATGTGTGTATGTGTATATGTATACACATACACACATATATTCCACTCACAGATCAGTCAGTAAAGAATCTGCCTGCAATGCAGGAGACCTGGGTTTGATTTCTGGGTCAGGAAGATCCCCTGGAGAAGGAAATGGCAACCCACTTCAGTATTCTCGCCTGGAGAATTTCACGGACAGAGGAGCCTGGCAGGCTACAGTTCATGGGTCGCAAAAGTCAGACACAAGTTAGCATATAAACCACCATGCTGCTGCTAAGTCGCTTCAGTCGTGTCCAACTCTGTGTGACCCCACAGACAGCAGCCCACCAGGCTCCCCTGTCCCTGGGATTCTCCAGGCAAGAATACTGGAGTGGGTTGCCATTTCCTTCTCCAATGCATGAAAGTGAAAAGTGAAAGTAGTCGCTCAGTCATGTTCAACTCTTCCCGACCTCATGGACTGCAGCCTACCAGGCTCCTCCGTCCATGGGATTTTCCAGGCAAGAGTACTGGAGTGGGTTACCATTGCCTTCTCCAAATAAACCACCATACATACACGTATAACTGAGAAGGACGAGACTGAGGACAAGATGGTTGGATGGCATCACGGACAATGCACATGAGTTTGAGCAAAGTGTGCAAGATGGTGAAGGACAGGGAAGCCTGGCGTGCTGCCGTACATGGGGTCTCAAAGAGTCAGACATGACTGAGCGATTGAACGACAATAACCGAGTCACTTTGTTGTACAGAAGAAATTCACACAACATTGTAAAACAATTTTCCTTCAATGAAACAATTCTTTAAACAGAACAGTTTTTCAAAAATTGATACAATAAAAAAACGGGAGGAAGAGGGAATAAAAGCTGCGAGTTTATAATTTTAGTTGCAACCTGGCATCATTTAAGTCTAATAAAATGCCTAAAACATTTAAATTTATTTTGTAAAATATATTTTCATACAATGGAAACAACTAAATGTACCAAGCTTGTTTTAAAAGTTTTCTTGTTTTCCTGTAGGAATCATGAAGCTGTTACATGTGCAAAGCCCACGCAAGAGCAGTGCACGTGGCAGTGTCAGCAACAACAGCATCACATCCTCACACCTCTCCAGGGGCATCACACGCAGCACTTTGTCATCATCCTAGCAATTGTTATTCCCATGGGAGGAAGTCACCCGGACAAGTGGCAAGGAGAATTGGTGAGAGAAGCAGTCCCAGAAACCAGGCACCCAGGCCCCAATCCAGTACTTTTATTATCCAGCCCCTCATTAAGGTCAAGTTTTCTGAGGAAGAAAATCCATCTCCCTAAGAAAGGCGGTATTGCATCGGTGGTTAAGATTATGGGCTTTGGAGACGAACACATCTAAGTCCCAGGCCTTGTTCTGACACATTCCAGCGATATAACCTTGGACCATAACCCATCCCCTCTGCACTCCATTTTACCATCTGTACAATGGGCCTATGGGAGCCACTGTTGTGATACACCAGTTTCCAGTCCTCCCCCTCTTCCCAGTGCACAGAAGGCACACTTCTCCACGCCCTGCACCTGGATGGAGCCACACGATCAGCTCTGACAAATCAAGTGTGAGCAGAGGTAGGCTTGTGGCATCCAGGTGTGGACAGTGAGGAGCCCACGCACACACAATGCAGTGTGGCCTCTCTGGTACCCAGCCCTGGGCTGAGACCACAGAGTCACCTAAGACCGCACCACCTCACAGATCGCAGCTCAAGCCTTCCTCAGGCCCCTTCTTGTGATGATCAAATGCAACGGCAGAGGAAGTTCTTAACACGATGCCTTGTAGGGTCACCAACCAACAAATGACGGCTCCCATCTATAGACCTGCACAGCTGAAAAGGGAGACCCAAGATTCAGTCTCAAGACACCTACTCTGCAGTCCACTTATTCTCTCTACAAATGTTTGCAGAGTACCACGTGCCAGGCACTCTGCCGGGAGTGGAATATACCCCCAAGAAATGTGCACATCTTTAAAGACTGTCTAGCAACCCCTTTCTGAGGGAATTTAGGTGCAACTCTTCATGATTATGTACATGTACAACTCTTTGATTATATTATGCACAACTCTTCAGGTATATGTCCTAGTGACCTGCAGAGGAGTGAATTCCTGCCCTGGCAAGGATCTGAGGGATCAGAGAGACCACCGAGGACACTTCCAAGGTCTTGACTCCTCCCCTCCCCGACATGAGACCCACCGAGCCCTCCTGCGTGCTGATGAGGGCACTAAACGTCAACGTGCCTGGTCTACAAGGTCTACAAGGACAGAGCTCTGACTTCCATCAAGGGTGTTGTAGTGAACAAACAGCTTATTACATCACCATCTCACGTCACATCCAACAGCACCTGCCAGACACACAGCTCATTTCACGAAATATGTGAGCTGAATGGACAGACCCTGATAAATCTCCCAACATTTTAATCTTTTTTTCTTGTCTCCTTGATTCTTAAAACTATACTCTTCTTGAGAGGGAACTTCTCCAAAGACTCCTTGGAGTTTTGGGTGTGTTTTCCCAACTTCAAATTTATTTTAATGATATGTACAGAAGTTAACAAATTACAATTAAAACAAAATCAGTTATGTTCATTACACATAACTTAAAGTCATGCAGCACTGCATGTTAAAAACAACAGCTTCATTCATATACAAAAGAGTATTATTTTGAGACTTGTGATAGTATAATGAAATTTTTGCCATAAGCTTCTGGTAAAGAGTATTTCCTAAAGATTTAAAGACCTGATGAATCAGTTAATGAATTATTAGGAAAGATAGGAGACACTTTAGTAAAGTGAGACTATGAGCAATTAACTTGAAAATTACTCCAGGGATAGGGCTGAGCATTCCTGACTGGACACCCAATTGCTGGTGGGCATGTTCTCAAAGTAAGAGCTCTGGGCTCCAGATACAGTCATGTTTTCATTTATGTGGGGAAAACGATTACATCTGGAAAATGCATATACTTGGGATGAAAATTCAAAATCGGTCCCCCACAGCATCAGCAAACAACACTGTTAACCGCAGGCAGATCCCAGTAGAATTTTTAAATTCTAATTTAGTGAGCCACGACTGCATTTTCCAGGAGTGACCAGCCACACTCAAATCTAATTTAAATTCCCAACAACCTTGCTTTAGAAATTTTTCCATGAAATCTGGTCTTTGCCTGACTTGCCTGCTGTAAATTCTATTAACCAAATTCAGCAGGGCCTTACACTCCTCTTGAACAATGCTACATTTGGAGGGAAAAAAGAAATGATTATGAAACATCTAGCAAACACCTTCTATATTTCAAAAAGTACGCTTAGGAGCTTAAGACTTAAAACTTTGGTTGTTTTTCCTTTCAGATTATCCAAAAGGCTGGACTCAATGCCTGAATGATCACATTTTCCAAGACACGGGAGGCAAGCCCTACACTTGGTCCCAGCTGGGAGGCTCAGGCTGCTCAGACACGAAACCGGGTTTCACTGGTCCTCTCCAGCCTTTCTTCACCATCGACAGAAACTTCTGGAACACCAGGCAGAACTGGTATTATTTTGCTGTCTTGCCTTTCTTTCCTTGGGGTTTCCAGGTCTCTCGGGACATGGAATCTACCCGTGTTCCCACTGACAGTGACCTACAGACCCCATCTGTCTCCTGCCAACCATCTCTCATCCTCAAGACCCTGTAAAGTCTTCAGGCTCCTTCAGGACTCCCGCAGCCTCCGCAGGGCTACACACCCACCTGAACCAGTACCGTGCCCGGGGCAGTCTGAGCTGTCTCCAGTGATGTCATCCTTCAATATCTGCAGGGGATCACTGGGATCCAGGATTGCTCAAGTCCCTTATGTAAACTGCTGCAGTATTTGCTTAAAACCTATGCACATTCTCCTTTGCTTTAAAATATGTCCAGATATTCCAATTCTACTTCTAATATCTAATACAATGTAAATGCTATGTAAATAGTTGTGAGCTTGATGTAAATGCTATGTAAATAGTTGCTGGCACACAGCAAATTCAAGTTTTGCTTTCTGGAAATTCCTTGGATGCTCCTGTCTCAAATATTTACAATCTGCAGTGATTGAACGCTCAGATGCTGAGCCCACGGAGATGGAGGGTCAGTTGTAGATGGAAGTTAATTGGACAAATAAACCAGATCACACCAGGTTAATGAAAGGCCCTACTCTAGTTAAGGAGAGGTCTACGAAACAGCACTGCTGCTGGGGTTTGGAGCACGGGGCAGGCCTGGGAGTCTGCCTGGAGCCCTGCAGACACTCCCGTGTGGGCAGCGGCTGACCTCAACAGCCCTGCTTCGGAACACAGGGTATAAAAATGGGATGTTCTTATAAGCAGATGTGAGCCTTCCAAAAGAAGTACTTTAAAAGAATTCGCAACACTCAAGGCACTTTAAAGAAAAGTTTTCTTTTTATTTTTTGGCCACACACATGGCATGTGGGATCTTAGTTCCCCAACCGAGGACTGAACCCATGTCCTTAGCACTGGACCACCAGCGAAGTCCCAAGGCACTTTTTAAAGTGTAAAGTGTATGAAAACACTTTGTGTTCGTTGCAGCACCGTTCACCATAGCCAAGGCAACAAATGGAAGCACCTAAATGTCTGCCGACAGGAGAATGGACGGAGAGGGTGTGGCACATACCCACAGTGGAGTAGTGCTCGGTCATCAAAAAGGACGAAATAATGCCATTCGAAGCAACATGGATGGATCCAGAGATTGTCATGCTAAGTGAAGTAAGTCAGAGAAGGAGAAACACTGTACGACATCCCTTAGATGTTGTTGTTGTTGGTTAGTCGCTAGGTCATGCCTGATTCTTTGCAACCCCATGGACTGCAGCCCACCAGGCTCCTCTGTCCATAGGATTTCCCACGCAAGAATACTGGAGTGGGTTGCAAGTTCCTTCTCCAGGGGATCTCCCCAACCCAGGGATCGAATTAGTGCCTCCTGCATTGGCAGGCGGATTCTTTGCCATGGGGCCATCAGGGAAGTCTGGATCCCTTATATGCAGAATCTAAAAAGAAGTACGACAAATGAACTTATTTACAAAACAGAAACAGACTCACAAACTTAGAGAAAGAACTTACGGTCGCCAGAAGGGAAGGATTGGGGGAAGGGATAGTTGGGGGGTTTGGGACTGACAAGTACACACTGCTGTATTTGAAATGGATAACCAACAAGGTCCTACCGTATAACAGTTGGTTCTACTGTACAGAACTGTATATGTAGATGTGGCAGACTGGATGGGAAGGGAGCTGGTGGAAGAACGGATGCATGGATATGTATGGCTGAGTCGCTCAGTTGTCCACCTGATACTACCACAACGTGGTTAATCAATTATACTCCAATATAAAATTAAAAGTTTAAAAATAAAAAAGAAAGCATATGAAAACATTTTGAAATGTAGGGAGAAAACAGAGGAAGAACAAAACAAAACCTGTAGTGGTTCACCCATCTCCTTACATAAGATCAACTTAAATGCCTTAAACAAGCAAACAGAAGCCCTTCACAGGGCTGGCTGCGTGCCAGTGTTTCGCTGTAGATGCCTTCATCAAACTTTATCTGTAAAGCTGTAAACAGTAAATATTTTGAGCCTTGTGGGCCACAAAGGGTCTCTATCATATATACCTTTCTTTGCTTGATTTTTACAAGCTTGTAGAAGTGTAAAAACCATGACAGTTTGAGAGCCATGGATGAGCAGCCTTTGGCCACTGTTGGCCATTATCAGGCTGTAGTCACAGCCTCAGACCATCTTTGGAGCTCAGACAGAGACACAGGATAACTACCTCTGACAGGACAAAATTGTAGATTAAGCAAAACACAGAAAGCTAAGAAGCTTTTGTTCAAAGGGAAAGCGCCTTTCCAGATAGGCACTAAATGAGCTCAGTTCTGCCTAAAAGCATTTTCTTGGTTCTACACAATTGCAATTACAAATCCTAGAGCTGTCTGTGTCTCCTTTTGGTTTCCATTTTGTCTGTTTTTGCTTGAGGGTGGGAGTAGAGAGGTCAAGGGAGATAGAGGATAAAGATTTTGGCAGAGTGATTCTTTGACTAATATTTTTAAAGTTAAAAGGTTAAAATAAGTAAGTTCTGGAAAATCACTGTAAGAAGGAGAAATACAACCTCTCAAATAATAAAACATACTATAGATCTACAATAATTAAAAGAATAATTTTAGACCAAAAATAGAGTTGCCATATGATACTGCAATCCCACTCCTGCGTATATATCCCGGCAAAACTATAATTCAAAAAGGTACATGCACCTCTATAGTTCACAGCAGTATTAATCACGGTACCCAGGACATGGAAGTAACTTAAATGTCCATCAACAGATGAATGGATAAAGATGTGGTGTATACACATATACAACGGACTATTACTCAGTCAGAAAAAAAGAATGAAATAATGCCATTTGCAGCAACATGGATGGGCCTAGAGATGATCAGACCAAGTCCAGCAAGTCAGACAAAAACAAATACCATATGCTATCACTTCCAGGAAGAATGTAACGTATGGCACAAATGAACTTATCTACAAAGCAGAAAGAGACTCACAGACAGAGAGAACAGACCTGGGGTTGCCTAGAGGGAGGGTGAGTAAGGGAGGGACGGAACGGGAGGTTGGGGTTAGCAGATGCAAGCTGTTGCACAGAGAATGTAGAAACAAGGTCCTACTGTACAGCACAGGGTCTATACTCAGCATCCTGGGATAACTCACAACAGAAAAGAGTAGGGAGAAAACGTGTATATATGAATAACTGAGTCACTTTGCTGTACAGCAGAAATTAACACAAGACTGCAAATCAACTAGATTTCAAAAAAATATTTTTTAAATACAATTTTAGGCTAAATCAGAAGCAAATCAGTAGAACAAAATATCACAGGAACAGACTCTAAGATATACAAAACAGGAATACATGATGAAGTGATGACAAAACTCCGTGGTGGATTCAATGGCTGATTCAACAAATAATTGCTGGGTCAACTGATTATCTACAGGAGGAAATCAAGTTAGAAAGATATGCTGCTGCTGCTGCTAAGTCGCTTTAGTCGTGTCCGACTCTGTGCGACCCCAAAGAAGGCAGCCCACCAGGCTCCGCCGTCCCTGGGATTCTCCAGGCAAGAATACTAGAGTGGGTTGCCATTTCCTTCTCCAGTGCATGAAAGGGAAAAGTGAAAGCGAAGTCGCTCAGTCGTGTCTGACTCTTAGCGAACCCCATGGACTGTAGCCTACCAGGCTCCTCAGTCCATGGGATTTTCCAGGCAAGAGTACTGGAGTGGGTGCCATTGCCTTCTCCAAAATTAATTCCAAGTAACTCACAAAGTTTAAAAATTCCATTAAAGGAGCTATAAAAAAAATAGTTAAGTATATTATTTCCTTTCTGTAGGGAAAGACTTTTTAAAACTGTGACAGAAGTCACGTATCCATAAAAGATAAAATTGACTTCTTAAAAATTAAAATTAGTAAATTTATTTTTACATAGTAATGATATATTCTAAAGATTATACACTTAGAGTGAATTAACATTATAAATAAAAATTAGCAAATTAAACACACCTAAACATCAAAAGGTCTTCCCAAGTGGCGCTAGGGTAAAGAACCCGCCTGCCAATGCACGAGACATAAGAGACTCAGGTTTGATCCCTGGGTTGGGAAGATCCCCTGAAAGAGGGCAAGGCAACTCACTCCAGTATTCTTGCCTGGAGAAGCCCCAAGGACAGAGGAGCCTGGCGGGCTACAGGGCATAGGGTCGCAACAAGTTGGACATGACTGAAGCAATTTAGCACACGTACACACAAACATCAAAAAATATTAATAAAAGGCAGCAACTAATTAGGAAAATACTTTCAAAACTATTATAGAGAAAGAATCAATAACCTTATTATATAAAGATGCCTTATAAACTGTTAGGACTTCCCTTGTAGCTCAGTTGGTAAAGAATCTGCCTGCAGTTCAGGAGACCGAGGTTCAATCCCTGGGTTGGGAAGAGCCCCTGGAGAAGGAAGCAGCAATCCACTCCAGTATCCTTGCCTGGAAAATCTCATGGACATTGGAGCCTGGTGGGCTGCAGTCCATGGGGTCACAAAGAGTCAGGCACGACTGAGTGACTAACACCTACTTACTTACACTATAAACTGTTAGGAATATATTATACTTCAACAGCTTAAAAAGTAGAGCATTTTTTACCGTGTATTAAATAATATGACTCATTTGAAAAGACCCTGATGCTGGGAAAGATTGAAGGCAGGAGGAGAAGGGGACGACAGAGGATGAGATGATTGGATGGCATCACCGACTGGATAGAGGTGAGTTTGAGTAAGCTCCAGGAGTTGGTGATGGACAGGGAGGCCTGGCCTGCTGTAGTCCTTGGGGCTGCAAAGAGTCGGACACAACTGAGCGGCTGAACTGAACTGAACTGAAAGTTAAGTACAGATAAAAATGTTTAACTTCACTGGCAATCAAACAAAGGCAAAAAAATACCATGAGTTTTTGCTTCTCACATCAGCCAGGTCAGCACATGATGCCTGAAGGGGCTATGAATTCTAGCTCCCCCCTCCCACTGCTGACTGCATAGAAACTCACTCTGGAAAACTTTATTTATTTTAGTGTTTGATTTTTTTTTTTATTGAAGTGTAGTTGATTTGCAATGTTGTGTTAATTTCTGCTGTACAGCAGAGTGATTCAGTTATACACATATTTACATGCATTCATTTTTATACTCTTTCCCATCATGCTCTATCACAGGGCACTGAATCTAGTTCCCTGGGTTATACAGTAGGATCCTGTTGTTCATCCATTCCATATATAATAACTTACACATGCTAACTGGGAAATAATTTGGCCAGCATTATGTATCTTTCAACTTATGTATCACATACCTTTAAAGTGATCACACACACATGGAATTGTTAAAGTATCTTTGATACTAATTTCTCAGTTTGATATTGATTTCTCATTTAAATGCTTTCTTCTCTGCAATCACCTTCTGGTTTTCAGGCTTCTAACTTTACTGAGGCTTTCAATGGCTAAGTCAAAGATCTATCTTGGTAAGTGTCACATTGCACTTGAAAATGTATAGGTTATTTTCAGATATCTTTTGATATTGATTTCTAACATAATTCCACAGTGATAGGCGAACAGACTCTTGTATGATTTCAATACCTTTAGACCATGAAATTTTTGCACATGGTCTTATGTTCCTGGATACAGTCTAGTGTCTCCCAGTTTATAGTCTATGGAACTTGAATAGAATTTTTATCCAACTGTTGTGTGAAAATTGCATAAACCTTAATTATGTTGAATTGGTTCATAGTGCTTTTCAGGCCTACTATGTCCTTCTACTTCTCTGTCTATTTATTCTATTAACTTTTGAGAGTTTGATACTGAAACTCCAACTAAAAATCTTAATCTATCCTTACTTAAAAAAATAATTGTAATATTTAGTGGAACTACATATAACTTCATCCTGCATTTTCCAAATCTCCTATAAATGTGTTATCATATCTTCACAATTTAAAAAATAAAAAAGAGGAAAAAGTAAAGTGATCATAGTCTTTGACCTATTAATTTCACTTCAAAAAATCAATCCAAATGAAATAATCATAAATCCAGACAAGGACAAAGCAGATGCATTATTGGGAGCATTATTCATAAAACTGGGAACAATTTCAGTGCCTGCCACTGGGGAATGGCTAGTAAGTGATGACATACACGTACTAGGAAATATTAAGTTGCCATTAAAATTGTGCTCATAAAGAGTTTTAATGATAGAGAATCTATCTATGTTAAATGAGAAAGAATACAAAACGGTGCATGTGGTGTGATCTCGGATCTGATAAAATACACACACACATAGTCACACCACCTCCACACAAACCACAAAGACCCTCCCCCCCCAACACACACACACACACGAAGACTGAGGGGAAAAAATCCCAAAATGGTCAAGAGAAAGTGAGATTACAGGTGGCTAATATTTTATTCATTGTATACCTCTGCACTTTCTACATTTTCCATAATTAATATATATTCACTTCCTACCCAGGAAAAACATACTTTAATGACATCCCTAGACCCCTCAACTAAAGACAGTGAGAAAGAAAATACTGATCTTTACCAAATCAAAACTTATCAGAAACCAGAATTACAGAACTAAAAAGTACCTCATCACCAATTTTCACTGCAGATTAAAACTCACTATAAGAATTTTATGAAACTGAGACATACCCTAGACTTTTCAAGGTCTTATCCCAGTCTGCAGTTAGCCCGATATTACCTATAATAAAATTTCTGTGTAAACACCTACAGAATGCTCTGTTTAGGCAAGACCCGGGTCTGAAAGTAAAAAAAACAGGGCCGATAAAAGCAAAGAATCCATGTAAAAATCCTTTAAGCATCAAAGTTTAACTCATTAAAAGGAAAATAATCAATGACCTTGATTTGACATTATCAGATGGTCAAGGCCCCATGTGATATTACTTTAAGGCCTGCTCTCACTGTTCAGGAGCCTGGGAAATGGGGTTCACCAGGTACTGATTCTAACATAGTGAACAAGGGAAATGATGTACTGAGATTATTGAGTCAAATGTTGTTATTTAATCGCTAAGTTGTGTCCGATCTCTTGCAACCCCACGGAGCAGCCCACCAGGCTCCTCCGTCCATGGGATTTCCCAGACAAGAATACTGGAGCGGGTTGCCATTTCCACCTCCAGGGGGTCTTCCTGACCCAGGGACTGAATTTGCACCTCCTGCACTGGCAGGCGGATTCTTTAGCACTGAGCCACCAGGGAAGCCCAATGAGTCAGAGAGGGAATAATAAATGACTCCAGGGAGCATGACGCAGTAGTATTAAGATACCCACTGAGACACCCTCTAATGAGGACATGAAGGCACTAACTCAATGCAGATGACAGAAAGTGCAGAAAGCACTCAAGTATCAAGCGCCTTTGGAGAGAAAAGATGTGCTGTGGTGGAAGTGATGCAGATTGTGGAGGCTCAGACACGGCTGGAACCCCGGAGCGCCCACAGGCGAGATCTCAACCCCTTGGAGCATCAGCTTCCTTGACCGGCAAACACAGAGAGTAATGACCCTTACAGCCTTGGTGTGAGGTTCGAGGTAGTGGGTACCAGACACCTGGATCAAAGCCCAGGGTGCCCAACCATGCGTGGAACCCACTATCCACCCAGGAAAGACCAGAGACCACAGAGACCACCCCCTCCTTGCCCAACGCTGGAGGCACTGGTTTCTCTTTCCTAGCTGGCTTGTGGCCCCTGGGAAAAGCCAAGCTGGGCGCTGGTGGGGGCCTGGGGCAGCTAGGAAGGGAATGATGGGCAGAGCTGAGTGATGCTCTGAGTCTAGAAGCCCAGACAGCCCCTGCAGGCTCCCCCAGGCAGTGCTGGCCTGGCCCTGCTCCACCACAACCCAACCCAGACCCTGAACGGCCTGGATCAGAACTGGGGCAAAGGGACGGGAAAACAGCAACAATAATGCCCAGGGAAGGCACAGAATACAGTAAGCCTTATAACCATAAGAAGAATAACAATAAATAAACGAAGGATGAGAAATCGACAAATCTCAATAAGCCTATAGAACACTTCAAAAGAGACGGTGTACACAAAGGAGCAAGAGAATGGGCAGCGATGGGAGGAATTAATGAAGACAGAACTATCAATATCACTCCGTGGGAAGACAGGAAAACCCTGCAGATACAGACATGTGTACAATAAGAACGCTGCCTGGTGTGCTTGAGGATCCTACGAGAAGTGGATGATGACCTTGCTGGACTGCCAGGACGGGGAGAGACAAAAAGAGAGCTCTGTTCATCACCAGTGATGAGAGACCTTGGGTGGTACTGCTGATCGCTGGGAAGTTAAGGGCAATTCTGACAACCTGTCAATGAATGAAGGCCTCAATCCTGTGAGAAGTAATAAAGATAATTGGAGGAGATATTGAAAATCATTAGCAACATTAAAATTGACTGTAATTACCTTAAGGGTAGTTGAACCAGGGGTCATAATGAGCCCTTATTTAGAAAAAACCATTGTGTCAGACAAATGTGACAGCTCCTGGCCTTGGTGTTGGCACTTCTATTTTTAGCTGGCAGGATGGCACAGTGGACAAGGAAGGACAATCTTCACTATGAAAAAGACACGGACAAGAATCTCAGTTCTGTGCCCTTCCCAGTTTACATGTCAGCTAATCTCTCTAAGCTTCAGTATTTCACCTGTCTCACTGGGTCTTGGTGACAATTAACAATTAACAAAAAGACTAGCCCCATAGTAAGAGCCACAGGAATGGCACCGACTGTGAAGTTTAACAGCATCTCTCGCATTGGACTAAATTCCCAAGGGGCAGGGGAGACACGTTCCTCCAGCAGAGATCTTGTCAAGCTGCTGAGAAGAATCTGTGGTCCAGCGCTTCAGGGAACGCCTGCAAGGTCTCCTTGGCTCCCAGCAGCAGGCAAGCATACAGAGCGGTGACGAAGCCCACTGCAGAGCACCTGGGAACCCCAACTATCCACGGGCCCCTAAATCAGCACAAACCTTCTGTGGGCCCGTGCATTCCCCACAGTGGACCTGGCAAACCACAGCAACCATGTGTGGCTCTATTTTAGTTTTTTAAGGAACACCATACTGTTTTCTGCTTCCCTGGTGGCTCAGATGGTAAAGAACCCCACCTGCAATGCGGGAGACTTGGGTTCAATCCCTGGGTTGGGAAGATCCCCTGGAGGAGAGCATGGCAACCCACTCCAGTACTCTTGCCTGGAGAATCCCCATGGATGGAGGAGCCTGGTGGGCTACAGTCCATGGTGTTGCAAAGAGTTGGACATGACTGAGCACATTTACTGTTTTCCATAGTGGCTGCACCAAATTACATGCCCACCAACAGTATAGGAAGGTTCCCTTTTCTCTACACCCTCTACAGCAGTTACTGTTTGTAGACTTTTTGATGACGGCCATCCTTGGTGTGAAGGGAACCTCACTATAGGTTTGATTTGTATTTCTCTAAAATAAAATCGTATTTTTAAAAATTAAACACTGATTGTCAAAACAAGTATATGAGACTATTTTGCTGGTAGGGGTACATCATTCTACAGAGGGCAATTTATCAGTATCCAGCAAAACAAAAACCTGTACTTCAACCATTTCTAGATTTCACTTCTAGAAATTTATTCTACAGACACACTAGTACATGTACACATGCCATTTCACTAAGGCTCTTCATAATACCATTATAATATCAAGGCTCTTTATAATATCATAACAACCTAAATGTCCACCCATAGGGGACTAGATACATAAAATTATATCCACAGAAGAGAATACTGTGGACCCACTAAAAAGAATGAGGCAGATCTATATGTAATAAAATGAACCAATCTCCATACCATTAAGCTAAAAAAAAAAAAAAAAAAAGATGTGGAAGTGCACACCACATGCTACTAGTTATGTACAGGATAAGGACAAAAAGAAGTGTTCACATTTAATATTAATCGCTAATACCTGTTGCATGTACTCTGCATGCCAAGAATTGTTCTTAGCACTTTACATGAATTATCTCATCAGTTGTTCTCAGTAATTCTGAGACCTCATTCATATACCCCATTTTGCAGATGAGAAAAACTGAGGTACAGTGAGGTTGCCCAAAGTCACAAAGTGAGTGACTGAGTTTCAGACTCTGTCTGGCGTCAGAGCTCACCCTCTTGGCCAAAGCACACTGAACCTCCTAATATTTATGCTACCTCTTAAAGTGTCCCCAAGAAACTTGTACAAAGAGATGCCCAGCTGGGACATAAGAATGGGAATGAGATGGTATGAATTCTGTATGCGTGCATGACTTGTCCAAAAATCCATAAATGCTATAATGTTTTACTCTGCCTGCTTGGATTAATCGGTGGGAAGGACAATAACAATTAGCCTATGAATGAATTATGCACTTTTAAAGAAAGGTAGTTTTATTCATCTATTGACTTGTTCCTATATTTAATTAGTTCCTCATTTTTTTTCAAGGACTCGAAAAATGACAAATAAAACTTCACCTAGTACAGAATTCACAGTTAAGCATACAAGCAATTTCCAAGATCATCAAGGGGGAATGATATGTGTGCACACACACACACACACACACACATACACAGCATTAAGGGACTTTTCTGGCAGTCCAGTGGTTGGGACTTCACCTTCCAGAGCAGGGGGTGCAGCTTCAACCCCTGCTCGGGGAGCTAAGAAAGATCCCACATGCATGCTGCCAAAGAATCAAGACATGGAACATGGAAATAAAAACAAAAATAAACAAATGGGACCTAACTGAACTTAAAAGCTTTTGCACAACAAAGGAAACTATAAGCAAGGTAAAAAGGCAGCCTTCAGAATGTGAGAATATACTAGCAATGAAGCAAATGACAAAGAATTAATCTCCAAAATATACAAGCAGCTCATGCAGCTCAATAACAGAAAAACGAACAACCCGATCAAAAAGTGGACCAAAGAACTAAACAAAGTTCTCCAAAGGAGACATACAAATGGCTGATAAACAAATAAAAAGATGCTCAACATCACTCATTACCAGAGAAATGCAAATCAAAACCACAATAAAGTACCATCTCACGCCAGTCAGAACAGCTGCCATTAAAAGATCTACAAACAATAAATGCTGGAGAGGGTGTGGAAAAAAGGGAACCCTCTTACACTGTTGGTGGGAATGCAAACTAGCACAGCCACTATGGAGAACAGTGTGGAGATTCCTCAAAAAACTGCAAATAGAACTGCCATATGACCCAGCAGTCCCACTGCTGGGCATACACACTGAGGAAACCAGAATTGAAAGAGACACGTGTACCCCAGTGTTCATCGCAGCACTGTTTATAATAGCCAGGACATGGAAGCAGCCTAGATGCCCATCAGCAGACGAATGGATAAGAAAGCTGTGGTACATATACACAATGGAATATTACTCAGCTATAAAAAAGAACACATTTGAGTCAGTTCTAATGAGGTGGATGAAACCAGAGCCTGTTATACAGACTGAAGTAAGCCAGAAAGAGAGACACCAACACAGTATATTAATGCATATATATGGAATTTAGAAAGATAGTAACAACGACCGTATATGCAAAGCAGCAAAAGAGACACAGATGTAAAGAACAGACTTTCTGACTATGTAGGAGAAGGCAAGGGTGGGATAATATGAGAGAATAGCATTGAAACACATATATTACCATATGACTAGATGACCTGTGCAAGTTCAATACATGAAGCAGGGCACTCAAAGCCGGTGCTCTGGGACAACCCAGAGGGGTGGGATGGGGAGGGATGTGAGAGGGGGGTTCAGGACAGAGGGACACATGTACAACCAGGGCTGATTCATGTCGATGTATGGCAAAAACCACTACAATATTGTAAAGTAATTATCCTCCAATTTAAATAAATGAAATAATTTTTTTTAAAAAGACATGGAACAGATGCAATTGTAACAAATTCAATAAAGATTTGAAAATAAAACAAAACAGCATTAAGCCTACGGTTGAGGGTGGAGGTTGTTCACTTACTGCAAAGTATCCTCAAAGGCAGGAGGAGGGATTTTAGACTTTATTTCTACATAAGGACAGAAATTAAATGCAGAAAGAGTAAAAGCATACTCAGAAGCACACTCAGTCTCTTAATTATGATCTATCTCCAACAATAACTGAGAAAAATGGCAAAGTTTTGCCGATAGGGGAAACAGTCATCGTAAGATATAAAACCACATCCTTGCAAGATATAAAAGGGATAAAACATCAGTGAGGTAGGGCTCTGGATTTTGTGTGTTCGTCTGAAACACAAGGTCAATAGGCCAGAGCAGTGCTTCTCAAACTTTGACGTGTGTACACATCCCAGGGGACCTCGTTAAAATGCAGATTCGGATCAGTAAGTCTGGGGGCAACCCAAGACTCCACATCTTTAAGGCAGTCCCAAGGGCCACCTGTACTGAGGCGGGCCAACCACACTTTGTGGAACAAGATTCTAGACAATAAGGCTAAGGAGATACAGCTACAACCTGATAAATTTTCAGTTGGAGAACTAAACTGCTGCTATTCAAGTCCCGGTCCCTTTGTGATCTACCAGGGTTCTTGGCCCTGCCCAGTCAATAGAAATTGATAAAAGGCCGGACAAGAAATTCAGACAAGGCTTTACTGGGGCTCCTGCTGCAGCAGTGGGGAGGGAAAAGCAAGTAAAAGTTCCCTTGCTGGCTCATTCCCCAAGCGGGGACAAGCTGGTTCCTCCTATGGGGTGAGGGTTGGAGCAGGCCCAGAGGTCAGCCAGCAGTATGGCTTAGGCGGTCGGCCACACCCTTGGGTGGTGATGAGGGCAGCGGGCATGTGCAGGACCTTGCTTTTGCCCCCAAACCCCTGCTTTTGTTTCCAGCTCCTCAGAAGTGGCAGCTGGGCTTTGGGGTCTTTTTGTATCTTGTGTCTATAATTTGCCCCAACTGCACGTGCACGCAGTGACTTTCAGTCCCTTATAGTTTCCCTGTATTTTTGTCCAGATGCAAGCACTGCAGCCAAGGGTCCCAGGCCCCAGCCTGTCTCACCTTCAGAAGCACTTCAAAATCCAACAGAGACCCAGACTTGAATGGAGGTGTATTTTCTCTTGAAAACAGAGCAGGGTGGCATACAGAGGGAAAACGTGCCTGCAAACACGTTGCTGTCACTGTATTCAGAAACTCAAAGTGAATGCGAAAGAGTCAGCAGAGGATCTGGCTTCAAGAGTGGCTGACAAGGGTCAGCAATTAGCACCACTTCGTGCATAAGAGTGTGATTCTGCGGCACTTCAGATGTTTTCAGCTTCATCAAAATTCATGTTCTGGGCATCCGTACCTGCTGAGCAACTGTGGGACTCAGGGTCGGAGTGGTCCCTGTCCCCCGGGCTGGAGCAGAGCACGCCACAGCCCCACCACAACGAGGCCTCTCCCAGGACACAGACGAGACCAGAAACACACAAGGGTGGAGACAACACACGCAACGGATGGGAGGACTCAAGGCAGAGAAACAAAACCACTGGGGTGAGGAAGACGTGGGGGCTTCCGGTAATGATTCTGGAGAGGAAATGGGTCTTGGCTTCTCAGAAAAAGTGAAGAAAAGCCATCCAAGGGAAGCAGAACAAGGCAGCACATCCCAGTCCCGGAGAGAACACAGGGCAGGCAGAGTCTGCCGGCATCAGCAGGGCTCCTTCGGAAGCACCCGGACAGGTATCGTTGCAGGTGTGGCCAGGTTTCGGTCACATCTGATCGAATCTCCAATCGGAACAGTTCAAGTTCCCGAGAGAGGAGTCAGCGGGTAATTCTCAGAGCAGGTGGCATCTGGAGAATGCAGAAGGAATTGCCCCCAGCGCTGGGGGGCGAGGGGCCTCTGAAGTCAGCATCCTCGGCGCGCCTCGGTTTTCCCACTTGTACAGAGGTCTACACACTCCTCCGAAAAAGGGCCAGACAGAGACTATTTTAGGCTTTGCTGTTGTGCAAAAGCAGCCTGAGATGATGCATAAGTGCATGAACGTGGCTACGTGTCAATAACACTTTGTTTTACGGAACAGGCAGCAGGCAGGCTGGATTTGGCAACACTCCTGAATTGCAAGGTAGGCGGTGGTAACAACTTCCCTTAATATTAGGAAGCTTGGGGTAAAGATAAAGGAGGGGGGAAGCTGATGCAACTTACAAGTGACCCTGGGATTCGACAGCCGTCGGGGTCCATCTGGAAACATCTAGGTCCCTCTCATTACCCCCGTCCCTCCTGATCACCAGGCAAGGTGTCTCTCCCCAACCACCTCCTTCCTCCTCCGGGCCCTCGCTCCTTAAACCTTCTCCCCTCCAGAGCTTCACCACTCACTCTATTTCCTCCTTCCGTTAGCTTACAGACAGCACAAGTCTACTGGCCTCCAATACCACTCTTTAGACCACATTCCTCTCTATGTCCAATCTGGCAGCTTCAGGAACAGAGACCTGCACCAGCTCTGCCCACTTTCCAGCGCTTCCACTCAGCATTCCTGTGCCTATTGGACTTTGATCCCACCACGTTTCTATAATAGTCTTTGCCAAAATCAATGGACATTCCTGAGCCATTAACTTTCCTGATCTGACTCGAACAATGGAAACTGCTGACGGCCAGCTCCTCTTCAAACCCCCTCCCCACCTGGCTGGCGAGCCCGCCCGGGCCTCTCCTGCCCACGGCCTCTTCACTGGCCTCTCTTCTTTCCTCCGATGTTTCCATTTATCAGGTTTCTGCTTTGAACCACCTCTCGGCACTTCTAACAATGTATGTAGCACAAGTGGGAGAGCCACGGAGGTGAAGGATGAACTGATGAAAGTGCACCCGTCCCCTTCTCTTCAGAGCTGCCCCCACAAGGTCTGCTGCCCCCCTGGGCAGAACCTGCATCTGCCTCGCTCCCCCAACCACAATACTACCTTCCCCACCGCTCCTCCAGCCCTGTTTTCAACAGACGGTCCTCTCCTGTCGGTTTTCATTCTCTCACAGCCCTCACACCTTGCCAGATGAATCCAGTGAGCCCTGCTCAATTTCATCGTGACCTGATCTCCCTCGGCACTGCCGGGACACCCTCGGATGGCAACCGTCCCTTCCAGTGTAGAGGTCCTGCACCCCCGCTCTGAGGGCACCTGCTCCCGCTACCACCTAGAGGCTCCTGCTTTTTGGCCCACTGTGTGCTTCAAGGTCCCGCCCTCGGTCCTGATCCAACCCCACGGCTTTAATCCCTTTCAAGAGCCTTAAGCACCAAGTCAGAATTTTCACCTGTACATTTCTCCAGGGCGTCAGACCGCTCCATCCAACTATCCACCCACCTTTCCAGTTATTATCATCAAGCGCACAATAGCAGCTGCAGTTCCGGACTGCCTGCATGCCTCACATCTCCAACCCCAGCCCGTGATGGAACTCCTCCTCCTATGGAGGAAGCCGTCCCAGGCGGTCCACACAGGAGCCTGTGTCCCCACTGCTCCTGCCAATCAGAGCCCTGCAACCCCCTCGCAGCGCCCACTGCATCAAGTGCCCTGTCCAACGATCACTGAGAACACACCCTGGACAAAATTTGAGTGTGTTCGGACCTCGCACTAAGACACAAGCGTTAGTCACTGTCAGTAGTAGTCACTGGACAGATAATATTTTCCTGCTGTTTCCCCCAAATATTAATACAAAGTAAACAATAAGAACTAGAAATTCCCAGTTTCTTTCCACTGAGGTCACATTCTGAGACTATCACAATTAGCTTTGAATTTCAAATGGGAAGACAAGGCATTTAAACATGTTTAATGGCTAACATTTAAAATCAGACCAAATCCTAGTATTAAGCTGAAGCTGTGAGTGTATGGAGTCCAAGGAAGAAAGCAGAGCTCCGAGCTCAGGTGAAGCAAATCATAACAGTCCCATCCTTAATTGGTGAGTGACCAGGACAAGTTATTTCACTTCAGCTTCCCCATCTTTAAAACGAGGGTCCTGTATGATCTTCAAAGTTTAGATCAGGTAGTTTGCCAAAAGTTCTCAGTACAAAGCAAATTTTCCTGAAGAATCAGATAAAGCAAACTCAAGACTTGAAAAAACATTTCTCCAGTTTTACTGAAAAAAAAAAAAAATCTAAAATCACCTGATATTAGAAAAGAATTGGAAAGGAAGAAAAATTGCAATAGGCATTCATTTACTTTAAAAATCAAGTCAAACATATTGAGTAATAATCAAATAAACTTTAGGGCAGTAGTTTTTGTAGAACATTCTGGCCTAATCTCTCTTTGAAAAAAACAATGACGGACAGAAATCATTTTCTTAGAATGATACAAAGATTTTCTGCTGTAACGGACATCTGTGACTCTACCATGGACAGAGTTTTGCCAAACCACTCCAAGCTCCAGACACTGAGACAGTGCGAAAAAACCCAGGCTCTCCAGGATGGGGGGTGCCATCACCCAGAGAAGGCCCCCGCCCACTTTAACAACCTTTCTGAACTACAAGCGGGAGATTTAGAGCATCTTTAAGCACCATTCAAATTGCGAGCCTTTTGTGATCCTGTGTTTAGTAGGTGCTCATCCTGTTTCTCAATTAAATCCTTTCCTTTAATTATTGAACAAAATATTCCAACTATTGCTTAAGGCCTTCCACTGAGTGCTACAGAACAGAAAAATGTGAATAAAACATGGAGCTCTCAGTCTGGTGCAGAGATAAGAGTGAATCTGTGATAAATGCACACCGTACTAAGATAATTCCAAAGAGGAGACGCCGTTGGAGTTAGCGTGGGAAACCAGGGACATCTTCAGAGGATGGAGCCCTTGAGCCAGGACTGGATGTGTAATAGGGAAGAACAAATCTGACTTCATAGAAGGTCTATTTCTTTTACTTTAACCTTTGTATTCTATGTCTTTGCTTCAAGGTAATACTGTTACCTATAGTCTGAAATACACAGGAAGCCCATTCTCAAGGCTCTGACCTTTAAAGGTGCAACACTTTCCCATTCATACAGAGGTAAAATGTTGCAGAACAGAGAATAACATATGTGTGGTTGAAGGTTTACAGGAAATTGTAACCTGACCTACCTGGACCAAGAAGTCTGCAACAGCCAACTATGCCCCTCTCTCACCTTGCCTTTAAGACCTTTTTCTTAAGGGGTTTTCAGGGAGCATGAGCCACCTGTCTCATTGCATGGCCTCGCAAAAAACCATTCTCTGCTCCAAACTCCAATGTTTCCATGTGGCCTCACTATGAGTTCGGCACATGAACTTTCGTTTGGTAACAAATCGGCAGGATGGGGTCAGGGACATGTTTTAATCAGAGGTGGGGGCACCTGTGCATCACACACCTCCAGGGATCTGAGGTGCCTCACCCCACAGTCATCTCTGATTTTAACATAATTATGAAAATTTTCTGTATGATGGCGATAAAGTATATTGGAAAAAGAGCTCCCCCCAACCACTAATTTGTGCAATGTCACCGCATAACAAGCAGTATGGGTGCCTGCAAGGAACTGCAAGCAAATCTGACTCCTCAAACCTTGTGACTTCATGGAGAAAACAATCTCCCCTAAAAATCTGTCATCAAGATCTAGCCCTCACACGGGACCTGCAGTCTAAGTTCATAGTGCCTAGTGACCTGGTAAATCTAGAGACAAAAATGTGTTTTAAGGAGTTCCCAGGTTGGTGACTTCCCCAAGAAATCAGGCAGCAGCAAACAAATTCTCTGGAAGAATCCACCTTTAGTCTAGGCCTGAAAGACCCTCCACAGATAAATTTTCAAAAAACTGTGACACACTTAAAAGTCACAAATATACAGGAGGAAGAATCAGCAGAAAACACACACACACACACACACACACACACACACACACACACACACGTGCACGCGCGCGCAGAATCAGCAAAGATTTTCAAATATCAGGATCATCAAACACAAAATACAATGCAATTACGTTTAAAGAAAGAAAATTAACAATTGATAAGATAAATATGAAACAGAAAACTCAAAAATAAAAATAAGCAGGTGTTTTAAATAAATAGAACTTTTGGAAATCAAAGCATGTAAGAAAAGTGAAACTTAAAATGCAACAGACATGTTTATTAGGAGACTAGACACCAACGAAGATACATCTTGAAGACAAAACTGAAGAAATTATTGAGAATGAAGCAGAGAAAGACACAGATGGAAAACTGAAGGAAGTGTTAAAAGACATGATAATGTTGAAGGCGCCTGACGAATCTAATTAGATTCCCATGAGAAAAGAAAGAGACCGAATCAGAGGCAGCAATTGAAGAGAATGGCTGGACATTTCCTAGAATTGATGGAAGACACCAATCCAAAGATTCAGAAGACCTAACAATTCCATACAGAGTCATCAAAAGACCTCCTGACATATCACAGCGACACGAGAGAACACCAGAGACAAAGAGATCTTAAAAACAGCCAGAATGAAAAGATAATTACAGCCATCCCTTAGTATCTAAGAGGGATTGGTTCCAGGAGCGCCCTGCAAATACCAAAATCCACAGATGTTCAAGTCCCTTCTGTAAAATGGCATTGTATTTGCACCTATGCACATCCTCCCATATATTTTAAATCATTCCTAGAGAACTTACAATGCTAAATACAGCGCAAATGTTACGTAAATAATTGTAAACACACTGTAAATGCTATATAAAT
Organism: Okapia johnstoni; assembly: GCA_024291935.2. Lineage (NCBI taxonomy): Eukaryota > Metazoa > Chordata > Mammalia > Artiodactyla > Giraffidae > Okapia > Okapia johnstoni. Next base: position 32,829,193 of record CM044327.1, on the reverse strand, counting down.
AGTTGCTGGCATGAGGTAAATTAAAGTTTTGCTTTTTGGAACTTGCTGGATTTTTTTTTTTTTTTTTAATATTTTCAATCCAAAGTTGGTTGAACCCTCAGATGTGTAATCCAACTGCACTGGAACAGCAATTGGCTGACTAAGGAATTAAGAAACAATAATTAACAGATTTCTCAAGAGCTACTATGCAAGTCAGAAACCGGGAGAACACCACTTTGAGTAAGGAGAGAAAATAAAGGTCCGTCTAGCACCAGACAGGTTGAGTGAGCATCTTAAGAGCTAGGGCAAAAGAAATGTATCACAGAAAGTATTCTAGACAGAGGGGACAAAAAGTAGACAGTACAAAGGTGAGTACACCCTTAGGATGTTTTGGGAAAAGGCCAATGTAATGGGCAGAGTAACCGAAGAGGGAGCCGGGAGATGAAGACAAAAGGGAATTGTACGGGGCAGATAATATGGGTCTGTGAGGCTAACTTGAAAAAGTCGATGGCAAAATCAGTGGAGGGTCCAATTGGCCTCCCTGTCTGAGTCTTCTGTGCATTGCTGGGAATCCAACCAGATTCTGATACACAGAAGACCTAGACACCAGCTTTGTTGGTGGTTCTTGGCTGATTTTTTGGTTCCCCTCAACCCTGAAATTTTATTCAGGCAGAACAATGATAGAGAAAATATAGTTAATTATTATTCAACCAAGCACACTTTTTTATTTCTGGGCCACGCTGGGTCTTTGCTGTTGCTCCGGCTTTTCTCCAGTTGTCACTAGTGGGGGCTACTATCTACACGAGGTGCGGGGGCTTTTCCTAGCAGTGCCCTGTCTTGTTGCAGAGCTGGGGTTCTAGGGCACGCAGGCTTCAGCAGTTGGGGCTCCTGGACCCCAGAGCACAGGCTCAACAGTTGTGGCTTCGCTGTTCCCACACGTGGGATCTTCTCAAATCAGAGATGGAACCTGGGTCTCCTACACTGGCAGGCAGATCCTTTACCACTGACCCACCAAGGAAGCCCCAACCGTAGTTTATTAAGATATATTTCAGAAGATCGGAACTACCAGGAAAAGTCAAGAGGAATTCCAAAATCCAAGCAAATTCTCGGTGCAACCAGATTTTCAGCACTCGAGGCATTTATTGCAGCAAGCTTCAGCTCCTTTGGGGGGATTTTGAGACTAAAACGTAAGACACTGTGTTCACCTTCCACTCTGTACACCTTGTGTTGAACAGGTCCGTGGAATGTGACAGTCAAAATCAGTACCTGTTGGCTAGTTACACTTGTTGAAGCTGTGAATAACTACCTTCATAAACGATTTTTCTACTCATCTAAGCGATGAGATCACTGGTTCATCTTTCACTGAAAAGGTAAAGGTTTTTCCAACTTGCATGACCTTGTCATTTACGTTTCCTGCAGGATGATTTTGGCATTTTAATGTCCAGTGTACCCTCTGGGGGACATATATATTCCAGGCAGGTTTATCAAGACACCTCTAAGAAGAGGGTGCAATGGTTATTTCTTAAATTCCCACTGAAATACAGAACTCTGTAACCCAGACCCATTGTGCCCGTGTTTTCCACTATTTCTCGTCTGTAACACTCTAAGCATCTCCTTCTTCGCCCAACGAGGTCATCATCCTAGAGGATGATGTCCTCCACACATGGACCCAAAACATGAACTCTCATCCCCAAATCCAACACTCCCACAAAGCTGTCCGCAAGTCATCGTATGTTTCCAACAAAACTGAAGTCTCCTCAGGAGCAGTCAGTCATATCAACCCCCCCAGAACTGGTATCTCTGTACTGCTTCCAAAAGTATTTAAAGTGAATCTGCCCAGAACCTAGAAATTACCTTGAGAGTGTTTTTCATCACATCACCTATCATCTTAAATTCTCATTTACTTTTTCGCACAGTAAGAGTATAGGACATATACAGTTAATCACTGCTAAGGCTATTAGTTCAAGACTGGCTGATCACCCAGTTTTGCTTTAGTTGTTGAGAACATTCAGCAGCATTGTTGCTGAGAACGTTGCGGAGACCCCAGGCATCTAGGCACCTGCAGGGGGACAAGGCTGAGTGTCCCACCAGCCACAAGGTATCCACCTCTTCACCAGCCTGAAGAGACAGTGGCAAAATCATGACAAAACAGTAATGGCTCCCATGCAGCGAATGCCCGTCATATCCTAGACTCTGCCCCAAGTCCTTTCTAGGGGATGATGCATTTATTATGTTAACAACATAGAGGACGTGCTGCTGTCTCAGGCTCATAGATGGAGGAACCAAGGCACAGGGAAGTTCAGTAGCTTGCCCAGGCTCACAGCTAGGATGCGGCCAGGCCTTGATGTGAACCTAGTAAGGCTCTGCGGTCTACGTCTGTAACCACAATTTCATATACACACGAATAAAGGGTGTTCTGTACCATCCCCTACACTCGGCCACAGATCACTGGAAAAGAGGAAGGGAGGGAGAGAGGCAGGGACGGAGGGCAAGAAAGGGAAAGAGAAGAGGGGGGAGAAAGGAAGACAGAGAGAGACGCAAGAGGGGTACGAGTGAGGCAGGGATGGAGAGAGAAGTCCAGAGCATACAGCAGATTCCAGGGTGCAGGCTGAGTCCAGACAGGCCTGAGTGAGTCCCAACTCTTAACTACGTGACCTCAGGCCAATTACTTAATCCCCCTAAGCCTCAATTTCCTCACCTGTAAACTTGGGATAATTACACCTTCTACCACTGCTGATGAGTGGCAGAAGCAGTATTCCACCCATAATCTTTTCGTAACGCTATGCTGCCACATCCTCCAGAAGATTCTAATTTTTCAAAACTACGGGGAACAGTGAGGCTTCCTGCTGCCTGCCGGTTTGGAGGCAACCGTACCGCGAATCGGAGTTTCCTGGTCCCATGATGTCTACAGAGTCTGGGTTCTGAGTGAACCAGAGAGCCCCACACAGACACGCTTGCCAGCAAAGAAAGCCATCCTCTTCCTCGTGAACAGCTCCATCAGCTAAGGGAGTGTTCTCAGAGCCTTTCTCCATGTCACCCCCAACGTCAAAAGTGATGGCATCGTAGCGCCTGCCCAGAACAACACACTTGAAAAAAAAAAAATAAGGTCCTCAAACTAAAGTTCTTAAACAGAGCATGCACCCCCCAAAAAGCTCCTAGACAGACCTCCTGCTATGGGGAAGGGGCCTTTCAACCCTCCCACTCTGGATGTGTGTGGGCTGGTCCTTCGAAGGCCCAGGAAGCCAGCAAGACTCTGCTCAGACCTCGTGAAGGCGAGTCACCACGGGGAGTACCTCGGGCTAACACCACCCAGCACAGGTCCTCAGCAGGATGCAGCAAAAACCTTCTACAGACTCACCATGCACCAGCCAGCAAAGCTGTGTACAAAACGGAGGTTAAAAATCAAAAATCACAATGCAAAACTATCTAAAATCTGAAGTATGCACCAAACAGTGTCTGTATGAGGCTTCTGGTTTCATGGCTCGTACTTTTTATTTTTGAGACTTTTCAAATGTTCTGTAATACGGCACTATTATTGCTATAAAGTCTTTTCTTTTAAGTAACACAGATAACATGTAGTCTGAGTTGAAAGAGAGAGGACGATATTCATCCCTGATCTATTTCATGACCATCTGTGTTATGCTCCCTGTAAAATAATGAGACAGACACCTAGAATATTCTGTTATTGTGGGAGGCTCCGGCCTCTCCCTTCCATGAACCCTAAAGGTCAGGTATATGTCAGTTCCTAAGAGAAGTCGCTGGCACACACAGTTATGGGCATCCTGCCTTTCTGCCGCCCCAGTAAATTTCACGTGTGAACTGTATCTTCTCTTTTATTTGTCTGGTTTTGGCCGTGCTGGACCGTCACTGCCGCATAGGTTTTCCTCCGGTTGCAACAGGCAGGGGCTACTGTGGAGCTGCAGTTTCCAGGCTCTAGAGCGCAGGCTCACTGGTGGTGGCGCACGGGCTTAGGCGCTCCAGGGCATGTGGGATCTTCCCGGACCAGGGACAGACCCTGTGTCTCCTGCACTGACAGGATGCGTTACCACGGAGCCACCAGGGAAGCCCAGCATCTTCTGAGCCTGACTCTGACCTAAGAGCGCCCTTTCATCCTAAGACGTCAAGATCTGGGGAACAAACTCACAGTCCATCTCAGCCACTCCCCCTCTTAATGCTCACTCTTCTGGGAGTCAGAGGTTCTTTATCTGTAGATTCCCCCAGCCAGCATTAACTCCCTTCCCACCCATCGTTTAAAGCCGTCCCTCTGCGTATTCACCAGCTGCCGCCCTTTATCGAAATTCGGTAATTAAAACAACGGCAACATAAATATCTGTTCCCAACACTCTTACTAATTAAAAAAAAGTCAAAGTTAAAACACTAAGGTGACGCTTTGTTTAAAAAGGTTTGCATCGTCCAAGACTAGATGCCACCTAAACAGTTAACAACCATGTTATCAGTAACCAGATATGCTCCTCGCAAGAGAGCCTCTCGCTCTTCCACTTTGTCTTCCCTGATAGGAAGCCTTTAAGTCCGAAAGCGGAACCCCGCACTGGCCCCGCGCGCGGAAAGGCCGTCTGCGAGGAGGACGCTGAGGCTCAGGCAATCACCATCTCAGAGCAGGAGAGCCGCTGGCTTCACTCCTCGGGGGATAGGGGCCCTGCCTGGCTGCGTCCCTGCTGTCCACAAGGGAGCCACAAGGAGACACAGTCCGCCTGCGATGGCCTCCACAGAGCCGTCCTGGTCAGCCAACACGGGGGAGCCACACTGTGTGTCCAGCCACCCTGAGCCTCCGCTCCCCAGGAGAGGAAGACCCTCCGCCTTGGCTCTCCCCTCACAGACCCCCAACCCCCAAGGCAGAAACCCCACGCAGGCGAACATCTGTAACCACAAAAGGGAAAGAAAAAAATCTGCCGGGGCTACACCCACCTGGAAGAGGATGCAAAATGCGGTGTCTGGGGGCCCGTCCATGTATCTATTAGGCTTCCCATCAAGCAGGCCTCTGAGATGCCACGAATCCCCACCCCCACTCCCCCTTACTGTTGGGAAAACACTGGAACAACATCAACCTATTTAAAAATAACCATGGGCCTGACAATGGGTTTTTCCATCTTCCATCGTTCAGGGTCAGGTCTGCACTTCTGTATGTTTTTCAGCTCCTACCATGGTTCAAGGCCAGCAGAGTGAAAACCCTGTTTCCTCTGGGTGGTTATTTTTCTTTTAAACCTCTCCCCCAGGGCCCAGAAAATCTGAACGCCAAATCTATTGAAATATCATTCATTATGATTAAAGATTTCCAGAGCAAATCTGACACTGAATACAACTAATGACCCACCACTCCCATCCGCCTTGCCTTCCCAAGAAGAGGGGTCCCTCCAGTGGGCTCCCTTCCAGGCGGTGTGCATTCAGGCTTTCACGAACTGGGAATAGACCGTCCAGGAGGCTGCAAAGAAGGCATGATTCACATGCCAGGCATGCGTGGCCCGGATGGCAGTGGCTGCCTCAAGCTTGCAGACCCAAACCGTGAAGGAAGGTATGAAGAATGCTTACTGACCAGGGCTGGGGGAGGAGAGCAGGGCGGGAGACTTAAAGAGACAGATGTATTACCTGAAACAACCCAGGGGAAACATAACGCTACATTTCCATGGTGCAAAAAGTGCCAGCTCATCGGGAGAGAATCTTAGGTATGAGTGCTGCAAAGAGCCAGGGAGCCAAACCAGCACCTGCCCCCACTGCCTACAAGTCTCTGTTCCTAATGCTTGATCTGACCCTGAACCCACCTTCGGGTCAGGGTGTGAGCAGACACTGGCGATGTTAAGACAACAGGGAGATGTCCCTCTCTGTGCAAGACTAAAGAGGACTCTGTCCTGGTTGCTGTTCAGTCGCTCAGTCGTGTCCGACTCTTTGCAACCCCATGGGCTGCAGCACGCCAGCCTTCCCTGTCCATCACCATCTCCCAGAGTTTGCTCAAACTCGTGTCCATAGAGTGGGTGATGTTATCCAGCCATCTCATCCTCTGTCGTCCCCTTCTCCTCCCACCTTCAATCTTTCCCAGCATCAGGGTCTTTTCCAATGAGTTAGGTCTTCGCATCAGGTGGCCAAAGTATTGGAGCTTCAGCGTCAGCATCAGTCCTTCCGATGAATATTCAGGGTTGATTTTCTTTAGCGCTGACTGGTTTCAGAGACTTTTCCAATTATCCGCAGAGGGACCCCTGCTGAAGAGAGCAGTCCTTGACCAGGTGGCGCCCTTGGAAACCTAGTGATTCTGCCGTCATTACGTCCTCTCTCCCAAATGCTCCCTAGGCTTCCATTTTTTGTTGCAAACATTTTCTAAAGCTGTAAATCAAGGAGCAGGATGAGGACATGACTGGTTTTACAGGGTTGCTGAATAAAGAAATGGCATTTCTACTCAGCTTCAAACTATCCTGATAGATAAATTTGGGACTTATAAAAAATACGAGAGAAACTTGTTTGTAAAAGTATTCACGACTGAATTGTGTTAAATGCCATGGGGTTCTTTCAGGCTCTTCACACAGTGTTTAAAATAGTTACCAAATGCCTATTAATAACCAGCTCGCCTCATAAGATAACACACAGGAGCCAGAACTCAGGAGGAAGCATCGAGAAAGGGCGACTGTCTCACAGGTCCTGAGGCCCTGGGTGGACTTTGGTGGAATAAATGCTCATATTCACAGCCTGTGCTGAAGTGTCCCGGCAGGGATGAGTCACCCCACGCCGTCCTCCTCTCAGCATGCAGCCCGGGGCGCGGGGACCTCACCCCCATCGTCGCGGACGTGCAGCTCGGGGCAGAGCCACAGTCCTCAGGGGCTTCGGTTCTGCCATCAGGACCTGGGTGGATGGTCACCTGGGAAGACATGATCTTCCCGCAATAAACCTCCCAAAGGACCTGAATTTTCCCCCAGACTTAACACACCATGGAAGGGTGTGCGTTGGTTACCTGGGATAACAGATAACTAAAAACGTGTTTTCCCATCAAAGAGCACAGGCTCTATTCATTTAAACTTAACACGTCAGCATGCAAGAGGCGACCCCCTGGTCTCACCGTCGTGAATGAGGTCATCTAACCCCATCCTTGAAGATGTGCCAGACTTCTTACTTTACTTACTTTTACTTCTTACTTTTACTTGGTCCAAGTTTCCTCTCTCTTTACATTCCCCTCAGGACAGGTTTCACATGATGGTCTACATTGAGGTTATTTCAATTCCACTTGGAGTCACTTCTGGTCCAAGTTTCCTCTCTCTTTACATTCCCCTCAGGACAGGTTTCACATGATGGTCTACATTGAGGTTATTTCAATTCCACTTGGAGTCACTTCCAGACGTCTGTCTAGTTTAATACCAGGCAAGCTTAGAGAGAGACCGTTCCCTCCACTGGTGTGAGATGGTAGGTAGAAGCAGGGTGTTCCACGTCTTCCTTATGCTCACAGGACTAGGTAGACATACTGGGGGCAGAGGACCCAGACAACCATTGGTGTACCTCCTGGAGCCCCAAAACACATGTAACGGCTGCTGCTGCTGCTAAGTCGTTTCAGTCGTGTCTGACTCTGTGCGACCCCAAAGCACATGTCACTAGCCCTGCGCAATCAGACCATAAAGTGCGAGTGCTGCAGAGAATCAATGTCCAGTCCATTAGCCCCGTTCACAACTAAGGGATGGAACCCAGAGAGATTCAGTTATTTGCTCCAGGTCCCAGGAAGAAACCTCCATCTCTTTTACTTCCTTCTGTACAAGCTATTTCACCCACGGCACTTACTAACTTACTAACCCCAAAATGAAAGAGTTAGTCGCTCAGTCGTGTCCGACTCTTTGAGACACTATGGACTGTACCCCCGCCAGGCTCCTCTGTCCATGGAATTCTCCAGGCAAGAATACTGGAGTGGGTTGTCTTTCCCTTCTCCAGGGGATCTTCTCAACCCAGGGATTGAACCCAGGTCTTCTGTATTGCAGGCAGATTCTTTACTGTCTGAGCCACCAGGGAAGCCCTACTAACCCCAAAGACAATTTCTTTTCAACCTTAAAATGTGAAGCGATCTCTTATATGTGGACTCAAGAAAACCATACAAATTGAACTTATTTACAAAACAGAAACAGACCCACAGACATAGAAGCAAACTTACGGTTACCAAAGGGGACACACCAAGGGGAAAGACATTAGGGGTTTGGGAGGGACATACACACATTACTATTTATAAAGCAGATAAGCAACAATCCTGTGCAGCACAGGGGACGCTGCTCAATATCTTGTAATAACCTATCATGGAAAAGAATCATAAAATATATATAAATATGTTTAACTGAATCACTCTGCTATACATCTGAAACTAACACAATATTGTAAATTAACTGTACTTCAATTTTACAAACGTGTCCTAAGGATTCCTTCACACAACAATTGAGAGGAATGGGTCGGGAATCCCTTTGAACAAGCAGGACTGGAGTTTGAAAAGGAAAGTGAAAGTCGCTCAGTGCTGTCTGGCTCTGTGCGACCCCATGAACTATACAGTCCATGGAATTCTCCACGCCAGAATGCTGGAGTGGGTACCCTTTCCCCTCTCCAGCAGATCTTCCCGACCCAGGAATCAAACCCAGGTCTCCTGCATTGCAGGCGGATTCTTTACCAACTGAGCTATCAGGGAAGCCTAGAGTGTGGACAGGTTAAGACCCTAAATCCAACACGACCACAGAATGACTGTCAGGAAACACCATCCGCAACTCAAAACCTAATGTCTCTCACTGGAATGAGGAGGACCTCCAGAGAGAAGAGAAGATCGCCGGCTGCTCCAAGAGAGACAGAATGTGAAATCATAGGCTGTAAATCACCCAAAGTTACACCACAGAGAAGGGAATGTAAGATTATACCAGGGACATGTTTCCGTTATGAGCACTGAATATTGGTAAGAAATTCAGAAACCTGAAAGAGTGTATGAAAAAAGTATTAAACTCTGTGAAGATCATGAAACTGCTTTCAACTAAATATTTTCAAAGGAAATATAATTAAAGTGCAGATTACAACTCTTTTGCAAATGAGGATAGGTAGTTGAACAGAAGGAACTGTAAAAAATCAAATATGAAAAAGATGCTGGAAATAGATTAAGAAAGTAAAATCCTGAGCCACATACGTTGTATCCTGTAACTATTCCAATAGGAGACAAAAAACCTGGCTCCAAAATGTGAAACACAGTCAGCTACACAGGGAAAAAAACAGCTCTGACAAGTTTTTCTATTTTTTATTAAAAAACGCAAAAGGTAAAAATCAAATATATTCTCATCATTTTTTAAAAATTGTATAAAGAAGTGATTGTCCCCTCCCCACTCTTCCAACCACACCTTCGCCCCTGGAGCCACTTCAGAGATGCAGTGGAGGGCCACACACTCATCAGCTTGTTTCTGTAAACAGAGTCCTCACTCAGCACACACATACACACACAGACACACAGCCCCAGCTCAGACACACACACACATACACACAGGGCCCTCGCTCAGACACACACACACACACACACACACACACACACACACACACACACAGAGTCCTCGTTCAGCACACGGGAAAACACACACACACACAATTACACACAGCCCCAGCTCAGACACACACACACACACACACACACACACACACAGCCCTACTCAGACACACATACACACACACACAGAGCCCCACCTCAGACACACACACAGCCCCAGCTCAGACACACACACACACACACACACACACACATAGCCCTACTCAGACACACACACACACACATACACACACACAGTTCTCATTCAGCACAGGGGCACACACACACACACAATTACACACAGCCCCAGCTCAAACACACACACACACACACACACATAGCCCTACTCAGACACACACACACACACAGAGCCCCAGCTCAGACACACACACAGCCCTACTCAGATACACACACACACACACACACACACACACACAGCCCCAGCTCAGACACACACACTCAGAAATTTACAAAAATAGGCAAATGTTTCACATGAGTCTTCAAACTGCTTTCTTTCTGAATATATTTTAGAATTTAAAAACTTTTTAAAAAAGGAACAAGTTGAATCTTTTTAAAGTAATACCAAAAAAGGTAAGGAACTGATCACCAACTTCATGAGTAAATTCAAATCTAAAGATTCCTAGCTGTGTACTTCCAAACTGTACATCTATTTTTAAACAAGAAAGATGATACAAATCGTGTAGGATTCGGAATGTAAATTTGTTAAACTCTTTGAAATACTATGAGAAAATAGTTTATGAATTTCCAGTGATCATGGCTTGAATTCCTACCCAAAATGCTTTTAAAACCTGTCATAGATGATCATTTACTGAGTCCAAAACAAATGCTGCATAAAGCAACAGACAGAAAAAGCATAAACATCAGGACACTCACAGCACATAATGGTGTCAATCATGTTGATAACCTTCATACGGTCTCTGATTAAGCAGGCTTCTGCAAGTCCAGGCACACAGATGGGACTCAAAAGCATTGTAATAACCTGCTATACAGCTTTGAGGAAGCAGTTCAGCCATGTAAAATCCACCTCCATTTTCCCAATAGCTGGTGAGTAAATCTGAAAACTCTAGCACTAGTCCAATCCAGTGGCTGTGCAACCACGGAGGGAAAAAAAATACGTCTCTGGGAGCAAACAACTTTCTCTTTGATTTTATGTCTTTTCACTTAATAAATTTCATTTCAGGATGAAAGGCAGTGCCATAAATATGACAAATATCAAAAGCACATGGCTCCACTTCTATTTATCAAACCAACTGAAAACCTTTCCTTTCAAACCCCATTTCTAATGTGGGAGAAGATCCAAAGGTCCTTTGCGAGCATGAAAACAAGAGGTTCCCATTCCAGCAGGCAGGCTTTCACCATGGTACCCAAATCCACCTGCCGGCTTCCTCCGCCAGCGCTCACCTGCACATTCCCTGCCCAGGAGGTCCCTCTTCACCCAAAACCTTCTCCCATCAATTGTCAGCTGTGTTCCCTCCACCTGCACTCTTTACTTCCCCCATGTCTAGGATCTCCACCAACAAAAGTCATAATTCTGGGCCCATATATAATGTCCCCTACTTCATCCACCCTCACCTGTACCCAGATCTCAAGTAATGTCTCCCTCCTTTAAACCCCCAACAATATGTCTTTTCTCTTAAGCATTGTTTATGCCCTTAGCATCTCACTTCATAGACTATTTTTAGCTGACTTATACAATCCCCTTCAGTGCTTACTGAATTACCTTATAAAGAGTAGAATCTCAATAAACATTTACTGAATTATCTGTTATGTAATAAACTGCTTCCTAAAAATTGATCTGTATGTCCTGCCTAAAAACCATACAATTTTAATAGCAGAAGGTTACAGCAATCAAGTTAGATCCTGGACCTTTCACTTTAGTTTATCAGCTTTTTGAATTATTAATAACAAATTGTCGTGAAATATATACGTGCACACATACATGATGCCTCCCGAGGCACATCCCCCGTACTATCCTCATGCAATCTCGGAAGGTCAGAAATGACATTTATTTTATATACAAGCAGCCAAGGACGTGATATCAGCTTTGAAACCAGAACTGTCTATGCACTAGTGAAGGCAAGAGAAGTAGAAAGTAGAAACCTTTTTCTCCAATAGCTTGTCATTTGCCTGCGGAGAAAAGATAGCCCATAGGCAAGAATACCATGTGTGTTTACGGTGTTTCTACAGTTGTTTCTTAAAGAGATTCCACGTGACTCCCAACTGTGGTAGCTCTGGCCTCTTTCGTTAATGTCAGCGGCAAACAAGAGATCCCCAAAGATGAGAGTGAGAGCAGTGAGTTAAGAATGGCATTGAAATGGAGACCAGGAAAAGTACAGCCTGGGAAGGAGAAAGCAGGAGGAGACCTGGAAGCAGCCCTGAGCCGGGGGTGTGATGGGGAAATGGGCAAATGGAACAAGTGAGGCTCAAAATCCCGCCACAGTCACGCTCTAAAGCCAGGCTGGACGCCAGGGTCCGGAGAGCTATCCAGGTGATGGTTACTGCTCACGGCTGGAAGGCTCTGAGGCTCCAATCATCCGTTCAGCCACCCCCAGATAAACTAGTTAGGTCGAAATGAAGAATTCATAAGTAATAATATCTTCTTAAAGATTTTTCTAATTATAGAGGTCATCCATGTTTGTCATGGAAAATATGAGAAGTTCTGAAAAGTAAAAGGGGATAATCAATAACAATCATCTTATTATAATCCAAACCCATTTCCTTCAACATTCATTCAACAATCACAATATTTATCAGGATCTGGCATGTGCCATACACATCAGAGAGCAAGACAGAAATAACTCCCTGCCCTCCTGCAACTTAAATTCTATCAGGAGAGAAAGACAATGAGCAGTAACGTGAAGAAGTAGGTTGCACAGGACGCTGCGTGCTTGCTTAGTTGCTCAGCTGTGTCCAACTCTTCGAGACCCTTTGGACTGTAGCCCACCAGGCTCCTCTGTCCATGGGATTTCCCAAGCAAGAATACTGGAGCGGGTTGCCATTTCCTCCTCCAGGGGATCTTCTCAATCCAGGGATCAAACCTGCATCTCCTGTGTCTTCTGCACTGCAGGGAGATCCTTCACCCGCAGAGCCATCAGGGAAGCCCTAACAGGTTGTTCGCACAGAAAGGTCAAGAGCAGGGCAGGGTGGCCCGGCCTGAGAACATCGAGTTACCACGCTGAGATCATCCGGCTTTATAGGCTTCCTTCCCCACTTATTACATGGTGACAGCTTCCCTCCGCCGTTACGCAATCTTTAGCAAAATAATTTTTAATGACTGCAGAGAACGCCATCTCATGAATGTACCACGATTAATTTCATCATTCTGCTCTATGCAGTAATGAGATTTTCTTTTTTTAACCATCGTAAGTAATGGTTCTATTTCCTTCTCAAGAGAAGCGTAAAGAAGAGAAATCTTCCAGGATGGAGCAGGGAACTGCTGAGGCCCACGGCGCCCCATCACGGCACAGGTGCTCAGTGCCTTCAGGCCACGTGCTTGACTCTTCCTTCCCTTCCAGGTTCCTGCTGCTGCCACCTGATGACCTTTCCATCAATTCCCAGAAGAGCTCTGGCCGCTGCATCCCTCCACCATCGCTGCTCCGTCTAAATGAGATGAACTCTACCCCAGGTAGGTGCCTACCTAGCACCATGACCAGTATGAAGCGGAACATGTAATAAACACCTACTGGATTAAGAAATGGATAGAGAAATGAATGAGTACTCAGCAATCACTCTGGCTTTCAGACAGCCGGGAAGCTGCTGAGAAATGTTCCCTCCCACTAAGTAGTGAGTCATATCTCAGACACATTCAGCACCTTCCTAATAGGGCTGCAAAGTATTTCCCGTAATGCCTTTCAGATGTTGGAAACTGCCATTCGACCTGGGCAGCCAGAGAATGCCATTAACCATCGAAATGAAACGCTAAATAGCACAGAGAGACTATGCAGAAAACACTGCCAATACTTTCCCTCTTTCTAGTTACTTAAAGATGACAATTATATAATACCCTCCTCTTGAAACATAAATGAGAAATGTATCTTTTAATAGTTCATCAGCCACTATTGATCCTAAATGCCAACCATAGCATTATAAACTGCTACTGCTACCCTCATCAAAAATTAACACACAAAAAAAAACTTATAAAGAAAGAGGAAAAGCCTTTAAATGATGTGTATAAAAACTTGGCAAACAATTTGAAACAGACTCACAGACACTGAGAACAGACTTGTGGTTGCTAAGGGGGTGGGGAGAGATGGATTAGGAGTTCAGGATTAGTAGATGCAAACTATTATATATAGAATGGATAAGAACAAGGTCCTACTGTAAAGTACAGGGAACTATATTCAATATCCTGTGATAAACCATAATGGAAAAGAATATGAAAAAGAATGTATACATATGTATAACTGAATCTCTGCTATACAGCAGGAATTAACACAATATCATAAATCAACTATACTTGAATAAATTTTTTTTAAAAATCTTGGCAAACCAGAAAATATAGCAACTCAAAAGAAGCAAACCAAAAACAAGAGGAGACATCAGTTCCTTCTCCCCTGAGCTGGCTCCTTAGGGGGCCATGGATCCGCAGTAACAGTTCCATTGTTGAGGGAATGGAGACTCTGAGTTGTAAGCGCCATACTCACTGTTAGAAAAACCACCTTGAAATTTTCCTTCCTCGAGTCCACTTTCAGAAGTTAGAAGTGAGTCTAGGAAGCCATCTCAGAAGAGCTCCCAATTTATGATGCAGGCTTAGAGAAAACAAGAGGCCAACGTGCCCACCTGCAGTGAGAACACACGCCCTGGGGTGACGACTGTCTTGTCTGCAGATAATCCACATGCCCCTCCAACCACTGCCCTGCAAACGGATTTGGATGCAAAGGACAGAGGCGATGCAGATTTCTGAGACTTCACTGGTTTACGGGTGTACGCGTTTGAGCTCCGTAACTACAGCATCTTCACGACCCACCTGGCTAAGTCTCAGAAGAGCAGACGTCAACACGGGAGGAGAGGATTGTGACCACAGCAGCCAGTGACTGTTTCAGGTTGCTCAGCTTTGGGCCTGTCTGTCTCACAAGAGCTCTCAGTCTGTCATCATTATCAGGGGTCTGGACACAGCAGAACACCATGAGGGACAACGAGGCCGAAGTGGCTGAGTGCAGTGTGCCTGGGGGCTGGCTTCTGCACTGCTGTGTCCACCCCGTTCGCATGCAGATGCACTCGGAACACAGAGGGAAAGCTGAGCATTCGTATTCCAAGTGTGTGAGAGTCAGAGTCCGTTCATCTGCTTCCACCAGGGCACTGATGCTCTGCACCCCAAGGGTGGGCTAGGAGATGCTGGCATCACCTAACAATGTCTGCATCCTTCTCTCGATACACTGTTTTTGGGAAAGACTGGAAAGCAGCTGTATCAAATTCCTTTCTGCGAAGAAATGTTCTGACTACGTTGCTTGTCTTTTGGTTTGCTCCTTCAACACATATTTCTTGACAATTAGTTGAATAAGATGAAAAGAGCTATGGAGACAGACAGCGGTGACGACCGCACAACATTACGAATGCGTTCAATACCCCTGACCTGTAAACGTCAAGACAGAGAAGATGGCAAACTTTGTTATGTGTATTTCACCACAATAAAAAATTGGGGGAAAAAATAGGCAGATTGTGAGAAAGAGTCGAACTTGGAAAAGTAACATGCAAAGGCTCAAGCCCTCCCATTTCTCTCCCTGCTGCATCTTCCTTTGTCCCCAAGTTTGGGCCACAGTCACAGAGGTTCACAGCCAGATCAGTCACATGGAGGAAGCCCGTCTGCCTGTCTCTACTGTAAGTGGGGCCAAAGAGTGGACAGAGCTAGACAAGGGGGTCCCCGAATTCCACCCAAGTCTCGGGCTCACCCCAAGCTGCATACGTGCAGGACAGACCCAAAACAGACAGTGGAGACTTTGGAAAACTAAACTGAGCTGGAACCACCACTTAGAGGGGGTGAGACAGAATCTGTGTCCTAACCTAACCATGTAGAGTACCTGCTAAAACAAAGAAAAAGGCAAAAAAATACAGCACTCTCCCAGATTACAACAGGACTCAGTGTTTACACACACGACATCCACAATGTTTAGGACAACGGAAAACTACTCCGTGTACAAAGAACTAGGGAAATGCGAGCAGTTCCCAAGGAAAAAGATAATCAGCAGATGGTGACTCAATTTGGCCAGATGTTAGCATTACCAAACAAAGACTTTAAAGCAGCTATTGGAGCTGTGTTTCCTGAGGTAAACATTCTTGAAATCAACAGAAAGTTGGGTGTTCCCAGCACAGAAAGAGAAACGATAGGAAAGAATCAGATGGAAATCACAGAACTGAAAACCAGAAGATCTATAATCAAAAATTCACAGGGTCGTCGCAATAGCAGAAGGGACATGACAGAAGAAAAGTCAGTAAATTTGGAGATCAACAAAATTACCCACTCTGAAGAACAGAGAGAACAAATATCAAACAAAAATGATAAACATAGAGCCTCAGGAACCTACGGGGCAACGTGAGATGATCTGACACGTGTTGTTGCATAAGAAGGAGCAGATAATGAAAGAACAGAAAAACAAACCTCTGATGGAACCACATGAGCCACGGAACCACATGAGAACGTCTGCCAAGTACGAGAAGTGGGGACCCAAAAACCGGGCCCAGAGCTTAGACTCAAGAAGAAGAGGCCATCAGCACGAGGTAAAGGGGGAAAAGACAGGACGGAACCGGGACGCTGGGGCCTGGACCACAGGGAAGAAAACCAGGAAGGAAGGAGTGGAGGGTGGAGTCAAAGGCTGCCGGTGGATCAAGTGTGACCAGGATCGAGAGCCAGCCGCTGCACTGAATGACATAAGAGTTAGCAGTGACCTTGGTAAGATCTGTTTAGTAAAGTGATGGGGACGAAAGCCCAAATAATGAGGATGCAAGGAAGGAAGAGAACGCAGATAATTCTTCTGAAAAGTCTTGCAGGAAAGGAGAGGAGAAAGTAGAGGGTTGTACAGACAGAGTGGGTTCACGTGTGTGTATTTTCAGAAGACATATTATTCTTTTGAATTAAAAAATAATAATAAATCCCTTTAACTCGTGAGGATAGTACAGAACTGTCAAGAGAAAGAAACAGGTAACTCAGATCCTAGAGAATTCTTTGGGCTGGTGGCAGTTTCACAATAAAGTATTATGCTTTTTTAATTGTATCAGATTTTATTAATATATTTCTAACTATTTCAGTTATTATTTATCTGACATCATCCGATTTTGGTTCTAATTCAAGAGTACATCTTTTTCAGATGGAAGGTATTTCTGAATACTGAGAAATCCAGAAAAGAGGGGAAATTAATGATGCAGGAGAGAAGGACCAGCTTTGGAGAGACGTCCCTGAGTAAGTGAGAGGGGCTGGAACCCAGTATGGGGAGGGCAGGCCTGGGACAGGCGCCAGGGTAAGAGCGTGTGTGTTTCAGTGGGGAGGAAATCAGAGTCTAGAAGAACAGATATGGTGGGTTGGTAGTTTTAGCTGAAAGGACAGATTCACTGTCTTCCAAATGGATCCACTTCAAGTGAAATAAGAAGCAAGATGACCAGCTGTTATTAAGGAAGAGAGGGAGATGTTGGAGGAGGTTTGAGCAGGGAAAAAAAAAAGGTGTGGAAAAAAGTCATGTTGAAAAGTGAATGGATGCACATCTGAACCAGGGAAAATTACTAAGCAGAGCTCAGCAGGTTTGTGAGGAGGCTTCCTTTATAGGCAAGCTGGGAAGTCACAGATGACTGGAATTTTCAAACCGCCTGAAAAACAACCCCACTAAAGGCTACCTCAGCCCCTTTATAAACACACTTCCTCCATCATGTCCTCAGGGACTAATCCCAACTGTTAGGCAATCCCACCAACCTTAACACCCAGCCCTCCAGGGCTCAGACATGGCCAAGGGTAGAAAGAGGTGTCTGTATATTTGCTTTGTGGCCTCAAGGAGACAGGTCAGCGGGGATGAACGTGAAATACCTACACCTCACAACCAGACGAAAGTCCGCAGAGGGAGCGGGAAACTCCAGACTGAGAGCTCTTCAAATAATGAGCAACAGAGAGAAAACCATCCCAGGAGAAGCTGCACAAAGAGAAGCTCAGTTTAGCAAGTTCAGTCCCTTTTGTCCTCACAGCTGAGCATAAACTGATGGTGTCTGACACAACTGCAAAGCAGGCACCCAACACGGAAGGGAAACGAGTTCGCGGAATATCCCTCCATCCCCAGATTAGTAAGAAAAGAAGGTCCTAAGAACAGACGTAGTCTAACGTTGCTACTGGTCTATTTTAGATACACTAATGGTTTAATCTACTATAAACTGACTTTTAATGCCCAAAGTTTCCCTAAGTGAATTTTTTTAATCTAAAAAATAAATACACGTCTGCATTAGAGCAGTGAAGGAGTTTCCCCTTTACAACACTGATGTGTCAGAGGACTGTGGAGGTGAGTTAATCATTTAATGTTTGTAAATGGTTTTAAGAACATTAACTACAGGATTCAGACTGAAAAAACCCAAACAGGGACACATTTTTTAAACATATTGTCTCCTTTGGAATATATGGCACAAATATATAATTTAATAGCCTTTTATGTATAAAAATATTGAAGATAATTTAAATGGGCATTTATTAAAGTAAAAAAAGAAGGTCCAAGAAGCCGTACAGGAAAAGGTCAAGAAAAAAAAGACGAAAGGACTCCGAGACAGCAGAGAGGAATCCAAACTGGTTTCTGGAAGGCAACAAATCAAAAATCCTAAAAAGCTTAAAAAAGAAATTCTGTACCTCTTCACCCATGAAGGAGAGCTCTCAGAATACGAAACAGGGCTCTCTGGAGTGACAGAGAAGAGCCCCAGATAAGGAGGGAGGGCCCAGAAAGCCGGCGAGGAACAGACAGGAAGAGACTCTTGCACAGACAGCACGCCCAGCTGCAGGGACCCAGGACAACACGGGAAGCACACAGTCGGGGCCCCGTTACTGCCAGCGGGAACGAGGCCAGGTCATCGCAACCCGTCATGATCCCTGTTTTACAGCCGAGGAACAGACCCATGTGTTACGCAACCGATACAAGAGAAAACAAATTTCATCAAGTTCTGAAAAACAGTAGCTATTCTTCTACCTACGAGAACTCTTAAAGGTAAGGAATTCCAGACTGCCACAAAGCCAGGGAAAACTTCCAGCAATTTAACCTCATGGGCAGATCAATGACATTTTTTAATTTTTTATTTTAATTAGAAGATAACTGCTCTACAGTATTGTGATGGTTTCTGCCATGCGTCACCATGAATCAGCCACAGGGATACGTGCGTCCCCTCCCTCGTGGACCTCCCTTCCCCCTCCCACCCCATCCCACCCCTCGAGGTTGTCACAGAGCATGGGCTTTGGGTTCCCTGCGTCATACAGCAAATTCCCACTGGCTATCTATTTTACACATGGTGATGTATATGCTTCAATGCTACTCTCTTAAATCATCCCACCCCCTCCTTCCCCAACTGAGTGCAAAAGTCTGTCCTTTAAGTCTGAGTCTCCTTTGCTTCCCTATAAACAGGATCATCAGTATCATCTTTCTAGATCCCATATTTACGTGTTAATATACGATATTTGTCTCTCTCTTTCTGACTTACTCTGTCTAACAGGCTCTAGGCTGATCCACCTCATGAGAGCTGACTCAAATGCGTTCCTTTTTATGGCTGAGTAATACTCCACTGTGTATGTCTACCACATCTTCTCTATCCATCCATCTAGAACATCTAGTTTGCTCCCATGTCTTGGCTATTGTAAACAGTGTTGCAGTGAACACTGGGGGACACGTGTCTTTTTCAGTTACGGTTTTCTCAGGGTGTATGCCCAGTACTGGGATTGCTGCGTCATATGGTAGTCTTATTCTTAATTTTTCAAGGAGTCTCCACACTGTTCTCCATAGTGGCTGTTATCAATTTGCATTCCCACCAACAGTGCAAGAGGGTTTCCTTTTCTCCGCACCCTCTCCAGCATTTACTGTCTGTAGACTTTTAGGGACGAGGCCACTGAAAATGTGGATTCAGGATGCCCAGCAGCCACCTGTCAATTCTAAAAAGCTATGACTTGCTGCCGTTCTTCAGATGTTCTCTCATTATAAGGAGGTCGCAAGTAGGGAATCTGACGGGCAATGGTGGAGCTGAGGGTCCTAGAAACGCAGGGGCTCCCCTGCACCCCACCCAGCTCTCTACCCCAAATAGACACGGGGACCCAAGTCCCCGAGGAACCAAAACAGTGCTCCTCCATCCAGGCAGGGGTGAGAGACGGCAGCAAGGTGGGCTCCCAGGCCTGACTCCAGACAAGGAACTGTTCAGCTTCACACTCTCTGATCAAGATTTCCTCCCCCTTAAAAACCAAGCCAGTGGACTCAAATCACAGCCCTCCAGAGCTCTCACATCAGTGGAGATTTGATTGGGTTTACTTACTGATGTTCAAAGAGCATCTTTTGGATCCATAATTCTAAAACTAACAGGCACAATGACCCGCACATTTTGTTATGCAAGTTCATTTCTAAATTAGTTAGTTGAAACTGGGAATGTAGTTCTCTAAAGAAATAATTTTAGAATAGTTAGGTTTCCATGTCAACCTACCCAAGCCTATTAACTTGCAGAATACCTGAACATACTACAACCATAACAACATCTCCGCTCACTGGAGTGCAAGGGAGGCTCACCCACCTCCCTAAGGAACCCCCACCCCCCTGCCAACCACGGCCACCGCCGCGAAGCGCCAGAGAGAAGGAAATTCTCAGGCAAAAAGAGGCACAGAAAATGAGAGTGGAAGCCAAGTGGAAAGATGGGTAGCGGGTGGGTGTGGGGCCCCTTCCACCCCAGCGCAGCCCAAGCGTGGCTGGGGACCTGGGCTGCCCACCTTCACGTCCTACGGTCCGGGCACGCGGTAACACCCGCTGCAGGGCCCCCAGCCCAACGGCAGGGGGACCCCAGGGCCACACGCCTCGGGACGAGTCCAGCAGGCACCATCCTGCACCACCAGGAGGGAGCAGAACTGGGGGACACCGACATGGGTCATCAGACGGCACAGACAGGGCCAGTGGGAAGCAGCCGGGCAGTATCATGGCCACGAGCCCCCCAGTCCCGTGCCAGCTCAGGATACGAGACCCAATCTGTGCTAGAGAGGAACAGACACTTCGCTGAGTCACACTCCGCCAAGGCTCTCGGGGATTTCAAATCCCCTAGTTCTGTGCATCCCAACCTTGGTCCAGCTGTTGCTCCCTCACACCGTTTTTGATCAGGAATCCTGCCCCATGAGGTCACCAGGCCCTGACCTCCTCCCACAAGGGCCAGTCGTGATAGCGTTTCTGATGAATCAAAAGTCATCAGGAACCACTCCAAAAATGGGTTGGATGAGGAGTCAAATTCTTTTTTAAAAAGCGTTGCTACATACCAACAACAGCCAGCGAGAAGGGATGACGGGAGAGTGACAGAAGATCCCTTTCAAAACGAAAACAACAAACTACCCAGAACTGAACATCAAAACTTCACCAGAAAGACCAAAAAAAAAAAAAAAAACCCACACCAATCACAAAAAAAGAAAATGGAGTAAAGAGAAATTCCACATTTCTGAAAAACATAACAATATTAGATAGATTTCAAGTCTTTAGAAAATAATCTAAAATTAATCTGAATTCAATCAAATCACAACAGAATTTTTTTCTGGAGTTTAGCAAAAATGATGCTAAACATCACCTGGAATAATAAAACATGTGAGAAGAGTCAAGAAACTTAAAAAAAAAAAAAGCCATTGAAGGGACAGGGTACGACCGCACCTTCCAACTACAAAAATATACACTGAAGTTCAAGGACTGAGGAAGTAACAGCCCAGAAACAAACAGGTCTGTCGATGCAACAGAACAGAAAGCCCAGAAACAGATCCAAGTATAAATAATCATTTAATACACAGTCCAAGTAGCATTTCAAATCAGTGGGGCAAGGTAGACTAGTAAACAAATGGATTGAAGCGTCTGGTGAAAACCTGGAAAAATAATAATAAATTAGATCCCTACCACAAAGCATCATCAGATCAAAGCAGAGACATCACCTTGCCGACAAATGTCCATCTAGTCAAAGCTATGGTTCTTCCAGTAGTCATGTATGGATGTGAGAGTTAGACCATAAAGAAGGCTGAGAATTGATGTTTTCAAATTGTGGTGCTGGAGAAGACTCTTGAGAGTCCCTTGGACTGCAAGGAGATCCAACCAGTTAATCCTAAAGGAAATCAACCCTGAATATTCATTGGAAGGACTGATGCTGAAGCTGAAGCTGAAGCTCCAGTACTGGCCACCTGATGTGAAAGAACCAAATCACTGGAAAAGACCCTGATACTGGGAAAGATTGAAGGCAGGAGGAGAAGGGGGACGACAGAGGATGAGATGGTTGGATGGCATCACCAACTCAATAACATGAGTTTGAACAAACTCCAGGAGATGGTGAAGGACAGAGGAGCCTGACGCGCTGCAGTCCATGGGGTACAAAGAGTCAGATACGACTTAGCAACTGAGCAACAACCACCACCACGAAACATTCACCAGATCAAACTAGATGTGACAAAGACAAAACATGGAACCATAAAATTCTGAAAAGAAAAGGCCAGCAAACACCTGCATTATCTCAGGGTGGAAGAGGACTTGTTCCATTCCCACTGGGTGACTCCCAGGGTCCCCAGGGTCTCAGCTCAGAAGCAGAGCCTCGTCCCTGGTCCCAGCCCTGGGACCCAGAGCATCCTCTGCCCTGCTTCCCTCCCGGGGGTGTGGATGAAGGGTGTGCAGCTGGACACTCCCTCGCCTTGGCCCCGGGGAAGAAGAATCACTGTTGCAATCTGGTCAGGAAGCCTTTTTTCAAGGGTAAGCTTTTCTGGCCAACTGCTCCTAGAAAGCCCAGGAGAAAAAGGAGCTGTATTTCCAAAGCTCTAGTAATGTGTTATGACTCCTCTTCTTGTTCTAAGCAAATGTTCACTTTTGTACTTAATTCTGTATTCACATTTTTATATTCTTTTTCTTAAAGAGAAACCAACATTGCAGGGAAGGGACAGGGAAGCCGGGGGTGCTGCAGTCCATGGGGTCACAAAGAGTTGGACACGACTGAACGACTGAACTGAACATTGCCTAAGCTTCCAGGCTCTGCAAAACCTGGACCAAGGCAGCCCAGCACTTTCCTGCAACATCTTGCCCACAACTCTGCACAAGGACCTCACTGTGGCAGGAACACAGCTGGGAGGAGACCCTTGATGAGAATAACTGCACCTTTATAACATGGAGTGTGGAGTTACAGTTAGAACCCAGCCTTCAGAATCAGGCATAACCGGAGCTTCAGTTCCTTTCTATGTAAAATGCAGATTATAACACCCTACAAGTCAGGAGGACTGGATGAGATCAGGTATGCAGAAACATGAAGAACAGCACCTACTCTGTGGCAGACCTCTGTGGTCTGGCTTCTGAAGACATGAGGTTCCACAGCGGAAAAGCCACAGCCCTATTACCTACTCGAGTCCACGATTTTTACCCCTTAGAAAGAAAAAGACTACCTAGAGAGAGCACTCTTATTAGTGTGTCCACTGCAACTGTAGATCATGAAGCAGAAAGTCACTGCAATTTTTCAATTGCTGACATCTCCGGGTATATTTCTTATATAAGTCAAAAATGGGAAAATGACCGAAAGAGATAGTATACGACCCTCAGAGAAAAATATCAGGTCTCTCATAAAGTGTAAATACCCACACTGGCCTACGGGACTACAAATAATTGCTTCCTTACATCTGTATAGTACCCTGCAGTTTACAATTTTTACAGTTCAGAGAGCACTTTTACAAGAGTGATCAATCTCACGACAACCCCTTTAGTAGGTGTTCATACCCCATTTTATAGATGACCAGCTGACGTTCTGAAAAGACGACTCTCCAACCAGAACAGTGTTTGGTCCTGGGGCCAGCTGTGGAGGCCTTCAGCCCTCCAAGCCCCAGGTCATCCTACGGGCTGCTCTGCTTCGGGGGGTGATCTGGGAAGAGGGGATCTTGGTGAGCTCTCTGAGGTCACAGGGAGGAGAAAAAGTCATTATGAATTCCAGTGGAGGTCACCGGCAGGCAACAGCTTCCATTAAGGTGGGAGATAGATTTTTTTTTTTCTTTTAAATCTCCGTGGTCTGAGCTTCCCTGGGGGTCCAATGGTAAAGAATCCACCTTGCAATGCAGCAGACACAAGTTCAGTCCCTGGTCCGGGAAGATCCCACGTGCCGTGGAGCAACTAACCCCGAGCGCCAAACTATCGAGCCCACGCGCTGCAACTACTGAAACCCATCCACCCTAGAGCCAGTGCTCTGCAACACGAGAAGCCACCCCAATTAGAAGCCCCGGCTCCACAACTAGAGCACAGCCCCAGCTCCCCACAACCAGAGAAAGCCCGTGCACAGCATCGAAGACTCAGTGCAGCCGTAAATAAGATAAACAAATAAATAAATAAAAATTTTTAAAATTTTTAAATGCTAGAAAAAATAAAATCTCCTCAGTCTACTGGGAAACAAAACAGCAGGCAAAGGGCCACACCCTGAAGGGAAGGAGAGAGGCCACCACGGCTGGTGAGCCATCCTATAAACAACGCTTTTCTCCAGGTGGGATCCCTCTGTCCTACAGCAAAGGTCAAGCGAGGGTCTCGAGGCGGTGTGAGGCACCAGGCCAGGTTCCCTGTGCTCAGGAAACAGAGGAGGAAGTCAGTCATGTAGGTGCACGGGGACACGCCTTACACTTGGCATCGGCTCCTTCCCCCCACCCTACAAACTCTCCCAGCCATGAAAAAGCAGAAAAAAGAAAAGAAAAAAAAAGCCGTCCTGGCCCACCATCAGCGTCTTCTTCAAACTTGGGCTGAGCACCGTGGGCCCAAGGCCACCCGCTGTCTCAGCAGCAGCAGCAGCACCTGTGGCCCCCCCCTGGTGCCCGCAGCATGACTTCCGTCCCGACTTCCCTGGCAGGACAGCCTCACCCAGCTTACCTGGGCCCACGGAGGTGCACCCCTGATGAACACCATTCAGCAGTGCGTACCAGACCCATACCGAGCCCAGTCAAGCCTGTGATCATGGGAAGCAGGGCAGCCTTTCCCAACCCACAATCGATCAGAAGTCTTCTACTTTGTATTCACAGCAGCCAAGACACAAGCAACCTAAGTATCCATCAACAGAGGAATGGGTAAAGAGGACGTGGTACACATAGACAATGGAATACTACTCAACCATAAAAAAGAATGAAATAATGCCACTTGCAGCAACATGGATGGAGACCTAGAGATGATCATACCAAGTGACAGTGAAAGTCGCTCAGTCGTGTCCGACTCTTTGTGACCCCATGGACTAAACAGTCCATGGAATTCTCCAGGCTAGAATACTGGAGTGGGTAGCCTATCCCTTCTCCAGGGAATCTTCCCGACCCAGGGATCGAACCGGGGTCTCCTGCGTTGCAGGCCGATTTGTTACCAACTGAGCCACCAGGGAAGCCCCGTACTGAGTGAAGTAAGCGAAGTCAGAAAGAGAAAGACAAATACCATACAATATCGCTTATATGTGGACTCTAAAATATGACACAAGTGAATTTATCTACCAAATAGAAACAGACCAGACTTGGGGTTATGGTTGTCAAGGGGGAGGAGGGAATTGGGAGAAGGAGAGCGTTGGGAGTTTGAGATTAGCAGATACAAACGATTATACATAGGGTGGATAAACAAGCTTCTACTGTACAGCACAGAGAACTATATTCAATATCCTGTGATAAACCACAATGGAAGAGACTATGAAAAAGAATATACATGGGTATAACTGAATCACTTTGCTCTACAGCAGAAATGAACCTAACATTGTAAATCAACTATACTGCAATTTTTTTAAAAAATGTGTTTTAAGTCTTCCATTTAGAAGCCACAGCTAAATGTTTACCAGAGGCTCCTATGGGGGGTGGCCCATCTCCTGTCAACAGGTAGAGTCTGCGGTCCCCACACCTCCAGTGTGGGAAACCAACGGAGCCCAGAAGTCATGCTCGGAGACCCCCAAGGCGGCAGGAAGACATCACAGCCCAGGCCACGGCTGGACCCCACCGCCAGCCCTGCACGTGGAGTATCTGAAGAGAATCCTCCGCGCTCCCCCCGCCACTCCCCCGCCCACCCCAGCCCCACCTCCTCCTCCACGTCCTCCCCTCCCGCTCCTTGAGCGCATGACTGGCGTGCCTCGCGTGGTGTGCCAGCCTCCCACGCCAAGCTCTGCCCAAACTGCCTGTTTGTGTGTAAATAATAAATGACTGTTGTTTGAGCCGCTGTGTTTGGGGAAGGTTTGCCATGTGAAAATAAATAACCTACACGGGACTGCAGAAAACTTGACTTCTACTTACAATTCTAAATGAAAGATGGTGGGAACCTCCTATGTTTTAAATCCATTACATAAAGTTCAATTCTGTATTCTAGAGATAACTAGAAAACCGAAGGTACAAATTTGCAGGAGTCTGAAGAAAACTGTGTTTTGAAGAAAAAGTCACAAGCAGTTATTTTCTAAGAGACTGCCTCATATTGATCAGGAATTAATACACAAATACTTTTGGAAGTGCTTTCTAAAGTAACAGAAAATATACTTTTCCATCTTTTCTTTCCAGAAGGCTCTATGCATTAACTACATTAACAGCCAAATAAAGCTGTTTTTAAGTCTCTATCATCCAAATGAACTATCCACATTGTTATAAATTCATCCATCTTTCTAATCTAACCCAGGTCCCAGGATGTTGATTTCTCTACCTTGGGTCCTAACTCGCTACTTCTGCACAGGAAACATGATGGAAGCTTCTACAAATGTGATATATAGAACTATTAAACAGCCAACAGCTCACATTTCTCCTAATTCACAATTTGGCTACAGTTCCCGAAAATGAAAAAATAGAAACCATTTCTAAAACAGCTTTCTTTTTTATAACCAAAGCCCATTTGTAATAAACTACATGAGATATTCAAATCTGCTTGATCGTAACCGAGCTGTTTAAAAATACATGTCTGGAATTCACATTTGCAGTTTGCAGATGGAGCAATAAAGATACTTGGAATTAATAATTCATACGTGATTTAGATCTAGCAGGAAGGAGGTGGCATGTGGGCTCATGCTCCCAACCTCTTTCTTCTTCACACCCTGGGTCTTCCTGCGGGTGGCTCAGCTCAGGGACTGACTTGGGAAGTCAGGCCGAGTTTGCAGGCTGTTGTATCTGAGATGGGAGATGAGAATTCAGGACTCTGTGAGGGTCACTGGGAAGAGTCATAGCATCCTCCACCAGGGAGACTGATTTTATTACAAAAATATCCTCTGTTATTTTGAAACAAAATGCCAGGCAACAGTCCACACTCTGAGACAGAAGGGAAGAGGTCTGTGGTGAATGTCCACACTGCAGGCCTTGGGCCCCTAGGGGCTTCCCAGCCCAGAGGTCAGCCGGTCATGTACAGGGCCCCCCCCAGGGATGTGGAGTAGGGCTCCCAGGCCCCACAGCCCCAAACAACCCAGCCAGCCTCACCCAACAGGGGTACTTGTACCAAAAGTGAAAGTCCACTAACCAATCCAAACAGGACCCAGTGTTTGCAGAAATGTAACCCACCAACCAACAAGGACCTACCGTATAGCACAGGGAACTCTATTCAATATTTTGTAATAACCTGTAAGGGAAGAGACTCTGAAAAAGAATAGATAAGTATGATATATGTATAATGGAATCACTGTGCTGTACACCTGGAATTAATACGATATTGTAAATCGGCTGTACTTCAATTTTTCAAAAAATGTAACCCATCAATCCACTTTCACCACAGAATAAAATTTGAGACAGAAACTCACTAGGGCCGTGTGTGTGTTCAGTCGTGTTCGATTCTTCGCGACCCTATGGATTGTAGTCTGCCAGGCTCCTCTGTCCATGGGATTCTCCAGGCAAGAAGACTGGAGTGAGCTGCCAAACCCTCCTCCAGGGGATCTTCCCGACCCAGGGATCAAACACTAGTCTCTTGAGTCTCCTGCATTGCAGGCGGATTCTTTACCCCCTGAAGTCTCACTAGGGCTGTACCACCGAACTACAAACTCCACAGGTGGCCACTCAGAGTGGCGCCACCCCGCCCTGCAGCACCAACGCCCTAACGATGGTCCAGGCCTGATCGTGGTCAGGGCTGGGGGCACCAGCACCTGACCCGCACAAGGACCCCCCGACACCACTTCTCAGTCTCGTGGCCTTGAAGTAGTGGCGTGACCTCTCCCAGCCTCAGCTCCTCCTCTGCAGGATGGACAGGAAGACACTTGCCCGTAACTCTGTGAGGAGCACTGATGCGGTGGTTCTCAAAGCACATCCCGGACCAGCGGCCTCGGCCTCGTCTGGAAACGAGTGAGAAACACACATTCTCAGGCCCCACCCAGGCCCGCTGAGTCAGAAACAGACTGGGAGCCCGTCAGGCAGGGAAGCTGCCTGAGTTTTAACGAGCCCTTTGGGTGATTCTGATTCACAGTAAGGTCTGAGAACCATGGCCAGGCTGTTCTTTTTACTTATTAACTGCTTTTTTAAAAAACTGAAGTATAGTTAATTGACAATGTTGTGTTTGTTTCAAGTGTTTGCTTCAAGTTTGTTTCAAGCAAAGGGATTCAGTTGTACCTATTTGTATATATGCTTTTTCAAATTATTTTCCCATATATGTTATTACAAGACACTGAGTAGAATTCCCTGTGTTATACGTACAGTAAGTCATTGGTTTTTATCTATTTTATAGACAGTAGTATATATCTGTTCAGGCTTCCCAGGTGGTTCAGTGGTAGAGATCCCACCTGCCAATGCAGGAGACGTGGGTTCCATCCCTGGGTGGGGAAGATTCCCTGGAGTAGGAAAATGACAACCCAAACTCCAGTCTTTTTGCCTGGAGAATCCCATGGACAGAGGAGCCTGACAGACTACAGTCCATGGAGTTGCAAAAGAGTCGGACACGATTTAGCGACTAAACAGCAACAGCAAAGGATCTGGTCATCCCGAACTCCTAATTTACGGCCCAGCTGTTCTTAAAGCACTCTGCACAGTACCTGGTGTGTTAACCGTTCAACAAGTGACAACTACCACTGTTACAGCTAAACTCAGCTTACTTCGTCCCTTCCCCGAAATGCAGGTGACACAAAGTTCTACTAACAGTTGTCACATTTGCGTGATGATGCCAATGGCGATGGTGATGATAGTGACAGAGAGGCTTAAAGTGGCAGCTTTTCTACCCAGAGGGGCTGAAAGGGAGACAGAGACCAGAGGACACCCTAGTTCATGGCTGAGAATTTATATGACTAACTCAGAAAAGTGTTGCCTCTGCAGCCATCCAGAGGACAGAAAGGCATGAAAGGAGCCCCTTAAACAGAACTTTATGTCAGTTCTGGCTGCCATGGAATTCTGCACCATCGATCCGGGGGGCTCTGGGGGGCCCTGGGGGAGGGTTGGCTGCTGTGCCTTCACGTGGTGGTCGGAATCCAAGAAGATCATCCACAGCCTGAAAAGGCGCCGCCGCCCCCCCACACACACACCTGGCTGAGCTCCCAATGGGCTGGAGAAGAGGCATCGTCTCCGACCACGAGGGGCACAAGCCAGGAAGGTCAGGGGAGCCCGATGCCCGGGCCTCATCGCCCTTCGTGCAAGGCTTGCCCGGCTGCTCCAGCAGGTCC
Organism: Okapia johnstoni; assembly: GCA_024291935.2. Taxonomy (NCBI): domain Eukaryota; kingdom Metazoa; phylum Chordata; class Mammalia; order Artiodactyla; family Giraffidae; genus Okapia; species Okapia johnstoni. Next base: position 32,799,936 of record CM044327.1, on the reverse strand, counting down.
ACTGGGTAAGCAGGAATCCCACTGGGATTGCATCTCCCTCCAGCCTGGCCCCCACCTCAGGCCTACCGCTGGTCCCTTCCCTGCCCTTCCGCTAAAAACCACCTTTTCCAGAGCCATCCGCCAATGGGCTGAGGTGGAAGGCAGGGGATTTCTCCTGTCCTCTCTCTGCTTTGGATGCACCTCCAGCGGTGGCACCAGACAGGCCATCCCTCCATGGCCTCAGCTGCCACAGGAGCCTCCAGGGAGCTGCAGCTCATGGCCTCTGGTGACAACCACCACCACCTCCCCTCACGCCCGACCCCTTCGTTCCATTGGCCTCAGGGTGGCAGTGGCTTCCTGCTATTTGCTCATCTCTGGGTGACCGCATCGCCCTCCATTCGGCTTTCAGATCTTCCAAAGACCTTCACAACTAAGTCCTTGCATCAGACGGCTCCTATCTGGCTGCATGGGCCACGACTAAAGCAGCCTCCTCTTTCATCGTCAGCCTTGATCGTGCCTTTCCTGAGGCCTGCCCAAATGACCCAGCTTCCTTACCAAGACTCTCCTTGGGGCTATCTTCTTTGGTGGGGAGCTCCTGTTCCAATCTAGGTCTGGGATCAACCAGATTTGATACCAGGCTTTGCAACTGTGCCCTGACACCAACCCCAGTCTTGATCACGCAGACTTGATGCCCATCTAACTCCAGCTCCCTCGGAGACTGCCATTTGCCACCTGGCTTCCCTGGTGGCTCAGATGGTAAAGAATTTGCCTGCAATACAGGAGACCTGGGTTCGATCCCTGGGTCTGGAAGACCCCCTGGGGAAGAGAATGGCAGCCCACATCAGTATTCTTGCCTGGCAGAGGAGCCTGGTGGGCTACAGTCCATGGGGTTGCAAAGTGTCGGACACGACTGAGCAACTAAAACTTTCTCTTTGTATTCGGTAACTAAGCTAACAGGCACACTGAGTTTCTCAACAAATATTTTACGTTTGAAACTCTTTCCAGGAGCAACTATACACCAACCATGAACTGAGTAGGTTAAACAGGCAAAAGTCAACTTGTAACTTGAGATAACTATGTAACTGGCCCCAAACTCACCTGATGTTTTCACAACGTTCGGCTTTCTTTTGGCTGGAAAGATACAGCAGCTGTAGGAACCAGAGTCAGAACACGGTGTTCCAGAAAATGAGGATGCTTCTGGCAATGACCCACGTAAAAGCAGTAAGTACAGTATTAATGACCAGCCTTGCCTGATGCCTCTTGTTTGGTAAGAGTTCTACCCCATTTCCAGTTCTGCATCCAAAAGCAATCACTGAATGATCCTTAATGGGCAACCTTTTAGAGCTCCACTCTCTTAATTGATTTCTCAAAAAAGCTCAAGAGGGAAAAAGCCGAACCAGACAACTGCATGTAAGAAGACTATGATGGTGTTGATCTGGGATTGAAGCCAGGACTGGCAAAGGCTGTGACTTTCCAGGGCAGACAAGCACCATATTTATTAGAGCTGCACACTGCACTACAGCTTTTGGAAACATTCAGCTCTTGTCCGTGAGAGCTTCTAGAATAGGAAAAGGGTACGGGTTTCCTTAAATGTTAAGTCAGCTGCGAGAAGTCACTGACTACCTTAATACGTGCTTCTGAGCCCTTCTGGTGTGACTCGGCTATTCCCAGTTTGCCCTGAAGCTTGTGCAGGCGGCTATCTTAAGGAAAAGCACATTTATACAAAGAAGGAAGAGAAGAACAGGCACAGACGTATAGGTTATGTTCTAAAAGGAGCCCCTGCACAAATGGACAAGGTCCCCAGACGTTTATGCCACGCTACCCTACGCAAACACATAGGAACACTGTGTCTGCAAAAGAGCCCCTCCAGGTCAAACAAGCCCGGGAGACCCGACCGAGCACTCTCAGGCCAGCACAGAGCTCCCATCTTGCTCTATCTGCCTAGAGTCTAGTAGTAACATCACCTAATGTTGTGCGTGAGGATGTAAAATCCCAAGCAAATGTGCCCATAGAAACATCAGTGTGAAACTCAGAGCTTTTCCAAAGTGCACTGCTATTGTTTTCTAAAACCACCAACTTACTTCCAGGTTTCTACAGCTTTGGAAATCATCTAAATCGTAACAGCTTAAGTTAAAAAATAAGAACTTGGACTTTTATTACTTTTTCCCACCCCAGTTTCTGGATGATTTCATCTCTGGAAACTTACAAAAGGGAAATTTTTCAACTAGGAAATGTGAGCGTGTGGGTCTTGTCCTGCTTCTTGCCTTCATTCCACCCCTGTCTAGTCATATGACCGTGAGTATATTTCATAATCTCTCTCATCTTTCTTTCTTGTAAACAAGGTGGTTGGCCCCTTCTAGGCCTAAAAATGTTCTGATTACAATGTACAATCAGCTCCAGAGTAATAACCCAAGAAATGCAGTTTTCATTCAAGATAAATTTGAAGCCCGATGAAACAAAAACACTGGCTCTTAGATTTCTAAAACCATTTTGGAAACTACACTGCAGCCTAGGGCTGAGATTAATAATAAAAGAGAAACAACAAGGAAAAGACCAAGGAACACGTGTGATTTAGAATGGTTTCCAAACGTTACTATGTTTCACATGATGTAATGCACATTTTTTTTTTAATAAATTTGCAGTCAAAAGCTTTTCCCTCTGCTACAGAAGAGTTTGCAGTATTTCTAAATGACAGCATGTGAGGAAGAGAAAAATCAAGTATTACACTACGCAAGCTTTCATCCTGTCACAAAGCCATTAGAGCTAAGGAAAAACAGTGGCATTGTTTAGTTTTATTTAGAGTTTCTTCTAAACAAAATGAAAAATGAACAGAAAAACACTCTGAATATAAATTTTTAAAGACTTTAAAGATTCAAGGTCAATAGTATATATATATGTTGACATAGGCCTATAAATAGTCCCTTCTTCTATATGTGTATAGGATTGTATGTGGCTCCTGCCAAGTTTTCCTTTTCGCACTGGCATCATGAGTAATTCAGATATCCTGCATTCCCAGGTCACTCATCAGAAATTTGGGGCCTGCCAGTGTGAAAAAGATTGTCTTCCACTCAAACTGTATACAGTCTGTCCTGAACACTACTGACTGACCCCCGTAGAGCTGAGTGGGGCATGACACCGTGACCCATATTGTTTAAGTCACTTGTCCTCAAATCAGCCAACCAGGCATTACCTTACACTGGGTCTAGGAGCAGGAGAAAGAACAATCTCATGTGTTTAGCACTTTCGGTCCAGAGCTTCACAAACTGCATCCCACCCAATCAGACAAATGTGCCCCACACATATCAGTTTTTAATCCCCTCTCCCATCATAATACATGATGAGATAACAGTAACACTACTATTTAAATAGAACTTTGACCAGGGGTCAGCAATCAAAGGCCGGAGCGCATAATTTCAGCTTCTGCAGGCCAAGAAGCAAAATTGAGGCTATTATGTAGGTAACTTACATAACAAGGGAACACACACAAATATTCTCAAATTTGTTACTGATCAAATTCTAAAGATAGTACCATCAACTGAATATAACAGATCTACAAACAAGGAAGAACAGAAATGTTGGGAGATTTACGGTTTATCTAATTGGCTTTCATCTCCAAAAGCCAAGGTTCCCTATCACCACTCTTACTGCAAATATTCATATGTAAATTCTTAGCTGGTAGGCAATGTAGAGACAGGCAGCAGGCCAGATCTGCCTGTGGCTGGCTGATCCCTGCTTTACAACTTAGCCACAACTTACCCAGAATGTTTTCACTAATCATTCACTCAGCTAATTTTCATTATATGCCTTCAGGTATTCTTTTTAAAAAGATTTGATGAGTATGTACCATGTGCCTTACTGGACCACAGGGATACAGACATTTCCATCTTTTCTGGATACATGCCCAGGAGTGGGATTATTGGATCATATGGTAGTTCTATTTTTAGTTTTTTAAGGAACTCCATACTGTTCTCAGCAGTGGCTGCACCAATTTACATGCCCACCAACAGCACAGGAGGGTTCCCTTTTCTCCACATCCTCTCCAGCATTTATGATTTGTGGACTTTTTGATGTTGGCCATTCTGATCTGGAGAAGGAAATGGCAACCCACTCCAGGATTCTTGCCTGCAGAATCTCCATGGACAGAGAAGCCTGGAGGGCTACAGTCCACGGGGTCGCAAGAGTCGGACACGACTGAAGTGGCAGCATGGTGCGGCATTCTGATCCGTGTGAGGTGCTGTCTCGTTGTAGTTTTCAGTTTTATTTCTCTAATAATTAGTGACGTCAAGCATCTTTTCATGTGCCTTTTGGTCATCTGTATGTCTTCTCTGGAGAAATGTCGATTTAGATCTTCTGCCCATTTTTTATTGGGTTGCTTGTTTTCTTGATATTGAGCTGTATAAGCTGTTTGTGTATTCTGGAGATTAAACCCTTCCAGTTGCATCATTTGCAAATATTTTCTCCCATTCCATAGATTGTCTTTTTGATTTGTTTATGGTTTTCTTTGCTGTGCAAAAGCTTTTAAATTTAATTGGGTCCTATTTGTTTATTTCTGCTTGTTTCCATTACTCTAGGAGACAGATCCAAAAATATTGCTGTGATTTATGTCAAAGAGTGTTCTGCCTTTGCTTTCCTCAAAGAGTTTTATAGTATCCAGTCTTAACATTTAGGTCTTTAATCCATTTTGAGTTTGTTTTTGTATATGATGTTAGAGAATGTTCTAAACTTCTGCATGGAGCTGTCCAGTTTTCCCAGCACACTTATTAAAGAGATTGTCTTTTCTCCGTTGCATATTCCTTTCTCCTTTGTTGTAAATTAATTACCCATAAGTTAATGGGTTTATATCTGGGCTTTCTATCTTGTTCCACTGATCTACGTGTCTGTTTTTGTGGCAAAAACCATACTGTTCTGATGACTGAAGCTTTAGAGTATAGTCTGAAGTCAGGGAGTATGATTCCTCCAGTTCTGTTCTTTCTCAGGATTGTTTTGACTATTCAGGGTTTTTTGAGTTTCCATACAAATTTTAATTTTTTGTTTCAGTTCTGTGAAAAATGTCATTGGTAATTTGATTGGAAATGCACTGAATCTGTAGGTTGCCTTGGGTAGTATAGTCATTTTGACAATATTGATTCTTCCAACCCCAGAACATGATATATCTCTCTATCTGTTTATGTCATCTCTGGTTTCTTTCATAGTGTCTTACAATTTTTGGAGTATAGGTCTTTTGCCTCCTTAGGTAGGTTTATTCATGGGTATTTTATTCTTTTTGATGGTATGGTAAATAGGATTGTTTCCTTAATTTCTGTCTGATATTTCATAATAGTGTATGGAAACACAACAGATTTCTATTAATTTTGTATCCTGCGACTTTATCAAATTCACTGATGAGCTCTATCAGTTTTTTGGTGGTGTCTTTAGGATTTTCTACATATCATGTCATCTGCAAACAGTGACAGCTTTACTTCTTCCTTTCCAATTTGGATTCCTTTTGTTTCTTTTTCTTCTTTGATTGCTGTGCGCCAAAGACATAAACGGGACTAAGGGCTCCCTGCGTACTTGCAAGAGAGCATACCGAATGCCATCACAGAGATGTGTGTGAGTCGGGCGGGGGCGGGGCAGCCCAAGGGCAAGCGGCCGCCTCTGTCTGATGCAGCCAGCGCTGCCCCAGTGGTTCAGAGCCTGAAGTCTAGGGTGAGACTGCCTGTCCTCAGATTTCTACTAGCCTTGGGCCAGCAGTGTGACCCTGAGCATGACACTTACCCTCTGTACCCACTTCCCAGCTGTGAAATGAGGGTGATAATATTGGTGGTTACCCTACAGGCTATTTTGAGGACTCAGCAAATTAGTTCCTGCAGAGGATGTATGGCAGTGACAGAGCACGCAGGACGAGCACACAGGGGCTGACTGCTCTCCTTACGATAGAGACCACTGGGATGGAGCTGTGTCATAAAGGGTGAGCAGGAAGTTCCCAGTAAGACAAGGTGGGGAGAGAATTCCCGGCAGAGAAAAACGCATCCAAACACACACCAGCATGAAAAGCAACCCTGAGTGCTTTGCTGTAGCTCAGAAGGGAAGGGGTTGGTGGGCAGGAGGCGAGGACAGTGGGAAGAGATGGAAGAGGCTTGTGTGTGCCATTCACAGGAACTGGTCTTGATCTCTGAGCCAGGGGGCACGAGTTCTAAGCAGTGAGGGCAGCAGCACCAGAGGGTCTGGTGGCAGAGTGGAGGATGCCTGGGAGGGGGCAGGTGAAGTGAAGTGTTAGTTGCTCAATCGTGTTTGACGCTGCAACCCCATGGACTGTAGCCCACCAGGCTCCTCCGTCTATGGGGTTTCCCAGACAAGAATACTGTAGCAGTTTGCCATTTCCTCCTCCAGGGGATCTTCCCAACCCAGGGATCAAACCCAGGGCTCTTACATTGGCGGGCATTCTCTACTGCTGAGCCACCAGGGAAGCCAGGATAGGGGCAGAGCGACTGAACGGGGCTAAGACAACAGTGACAAGGAGAGGCGACCACAGCCCAAAAAAGAAAGCGGTGGTGAGGATGTAGAGGTGAGGATGCGGGAGCTCAGGGAGCCTCCGTGGGTCACGGGGAGAGGAACAACAGGGAGTCCCCAGTGACACCCAGATTGCTGGCCTCGGAAAAAGGGGGATGGAGGGGCTGACTGATGGCCTGATGGGAGCTCCAGGGGAGGAGGAGGAACACAGAGAGGGGTCCGGACACAGCAGTGAGCCAGGTGAGCCCCGGGGGCCGTGGGGCAGGGGGGCGACCATACTCTGCAAGGCAATTCTCCAGGCTCTCACCGGGGCCAGGCCAGTGGAGGAGGGATAAGGAGCTCGCCTGCAGACCCACTGACCGGAAGGACCACAGGAGGGAGCTGTAAAGAGGGCCCTGGAGTTCAGAAAGTGAGGTCCAGACATACAGACCCAAGGGTCATCCGAAAATGCATGGTGGGGGTGTCCCCCGCCCTCCCCCCTGGAGAGACTGAGGAGGACTAGGAGGAGGGGAGAGAGAGGGTGCTCAAAGAGGACTCTCTGAAGGACACGCGAAACCAGAGGGAAGCGGTGTCCCAGGAAGCCAGGGTGAAGATCACAAACAGAGCGGAAAACACGGCCAGAGGCTGAAGAGGCTCAGAGAGGACGAGGCCCCGAGCTGTCCAGACTTGGGAAGCAGCTCCCCCACGAGAGCCGAGGGCAGCCTGAACCTGCCAGGCGCAAGGGGAGCATGGGCGGTCACGGGTGGCAGCGGCAGGGGGCAGTGGGAATCCCACTTTCCAGCATTTATTCGAAGGAGATGAAGCCGGTGTCTTGAAGAGACAGCTGCTTCCCAGGCTCGGTGCAGGATTACTCACCACAGTCAAGATGGGGACACAGCCTAAGCATCCATTGGGGAGGAGTGGACACGAGCCTAAAGGGTCACGTGTGCAGATACAGACAAGCGCACCTTAGTCAGCGTGAGCAAGCAGGAAGGGCTGCCATTTGCCACAGCGTGGACGGCCCTTGAGGGAGTTATGCTGAGGGAAACGGGCCAAAGACATTAAGTACCTTATGTTCTCACTCATACACAGAATTTTAAAAGTCAAACTCAGAGAAACAGAGCATAGAATAGTGATTGCCAGGGACCGGTGGGGGGTGCGATAGGGAGATGGTGCTCAAAGGTACAAACTCCCAAACTCCAAATGTAAGATGCATACATTCCAGGAACGGTGACTATAACTGACTGTATGCTTTATTCTAAAATTGTCAAGAGAGTGGATCTTAAACGATGTAACAGAAAAATAGCAATCTGAGGGGAAGGAGGTGTTAGCTAGTCTTACTGTGGCAAACGTCGCAGTGTGCAGCTGTATCAGTCACCACATTGTAGCCTTAAACCTGCATGTGCTACACGTCAATACCATCTCAGTAAAGCTGGGAAGAAACTTCAGGCTGTTGTGAGGAGTTAGGGAGAGGTGAGTGTATATGTCTAGTCCGCTGAGGTGCCCACAGTCACGCCTTTCTTTACAGATAAAGAAAGAGCCAGATATTTGCCTGAAGTCCCTCAACTAGAGGAGAAGGCAATGGCACCCCACTCCAGTGTTCTTGCCTGGGAAATCCCATGGACGGAGGAGCCTGGTAGGCTGCAGCCCATGGGGTCACTAAGAGTCGGACACGACTGAGCAACTTCACTTTCACTTTTCACTTTCATGCATTGGAGAAGGAAATGGCAACTCACTCCAGTGTTCTTGCCTGGAGAATCCCAGGGACGGGGGAGCCTGGTGGGCTGCTGTCTATGGGGTCACACAGAGGCGGACACGACTGAAGCGACTTAGCAGCAGCAGCAGCAGCAGCAGCAGGGCCGTAAAATGAATATCTGAATGGGCTTTATCTCATCAACATCCATTCGACCCCTCCACTCCACATTTATGTTGTGTGGAAAATAAAATTGAAGCTCTCAGAGTAACTCGCCGGAGGATTAAGCAGAGAAGCAGAGATTCAAAAGGAAGTTAACTGGAAGCACTGCTCACACCTCACTCCTCTTAGGATGGCTACCATCAAATATACAGAATACAAGTGTTGCTGAGGATGCGGAGAAACGATCACCTTTGTGGGTCGCTGGTGGGAATGCAGAATAGTGGAGCCACCATGGAAAACAGTACGGCTGTGCTTCAGAAATTAAAACCAGACCCAGCAATTCTACTTCAGGATATACACCCAAGAGAATCAACAGCAGAGCCTCAAAGAAATATTTGCACACTTATGTTCACAGCATCACTATTTGTAACAGCCAAAAGGTGGAAGCAACCCCAGTGTCCATCGACAAATGAACTGATAAACAAAATGTGGGGTAGGCAAAAAATGGAGTATTACTCAGCCTCTATGAGGAAAGGAGGTTTGGATGCGGGCTGCACCGTGGATGAATCCTGAAGACACTATTCCCGGTGCAGGAAGCCACTCACAAACGGACACACGCTGTATGATCCCAGTTATCTGAGCTAACTGAAACCGTCAAGATAACAGAGACAAAGGAGAAGGCAGGTTGCCTCGGGCTGGGGTTGGGGAGGGAAGGAGGAGGTGTTGTTTAATAGATACAGGGCTTCAGTAGAAGATGAGACAGTTCTGCAGACGGACGGTGGTGATGGTGACTCCATGTGAATGGCCTCGGTGCCACCGAACCACACACTCGGAAATGGTTACGGCGGTGCAGTTTATGTTGCGTGTACTTCACCACTGCACAAACGGCCTAAGTTATTTTAAACATTTTCATTTATTTTTATTTTGGGGGCCGTGCTGGGTCTTCGTTGCTGTGTGCTCATTCTCTGGTGGTAACAAGCAGGGGCTACTCTCCAGTTGCTGTGTTCAGCCTTTCTCTTGCAGCTCTAGGGCTTGAGCGCTCAGCAGTTGTGGCACACAGGCTTCATGACCCCATGGCATGTGGGATCCTCCTGGACCAGCGATCGCACCCATGTCCTCCGCATTGGCAGGCGGATTCTGAACCCCTGGACCACCAGGGAAGTCCCTAGGTTATTTTTTCAGCTATATAAATCGGTTACTGCAGCTCTGAGCCTGCAGCTGAAACCTTCTATTTCCAGACGTGTGTCTTTCTAAACTGGGCTCACGGACCTGCTTTCAACTCTGACTCAGCCTTGAGGTTAGGCAGGTCCTTATAACTCACTGCCATGGTCCCTCTTTATGTGTAACTCTTGCCTGATAGTCTTTCTTATCTACAGAATCAGGCTAATTACCTTCCTTCCTTGTATCTCCTATGATATTTGAAATGTTTCTATGTCACTGTCAGCCTGACTACAGTATAGAAATATGATAGGCAGGGGACTGACCAGATAACAAAGCTTCCTCACCATTACTCAGTGGGCACCGTTCACTATTCGACCCACAGAGTGGATTTTAAGTAAAAACTACAACTCCCCCCTACACCTATACTGACAATTAATTGAGCTTAAAAACAGCCTATGTTTCCATCTCTTTCTGTAACTGCCTTTTCTATTTTGAACAAACTTCTTACAAACAAAAACTTATAAATGCTAAAAACTTAACTGATTAGACTACCAGAAACTGTCCATTTGGGAGACAGCGATCAACTGCTAACACAGAAACAGGCAAAATTATTTTAAGCCCTCGAGGCAGCTTTCTTGCAGTGAGGTCCCACTGTGGCAGAGACCATCAGTTGCCCATACAATATCCACTCTTCTTTTTTTTCTTAGCAACAGAACATCTGTATTTTTGAGGGGAGCAAAGTGCCTGGAGAAAATTACCTTTCCCCAAATCCCCTGAAGATAGAGATTGCCAATGAGATATTACTGGAAGTCACTAGATAGGGTTTCCAGCTTACTGAACCTGCAGGTACCCTTCCGACCTTCCCCCTTCATTCTTTGTCCTTCACTGAGACAGACATGATGGCTTGAGTGGCAGCAGTCTTGAGCCCGTGAAGGAGGGAGGCCAAGAGACTCTCAGGTGTCCAGAGGACATCAAAGCAGTGTCAGCAACTGTCTACCAGTAGCCTTCCTGTTAAGAAAATAAACCCTTAGGAGTTTAAGATCACAGTGGGATAGAGTGTCTGTTAACTCTCCGCCAAAGGCAGTTCTTAAAGGGGAATACATAGGCTCCCAAAAAGATCCTGTATCTCGGTGATAAGACATTTTTTCTAAATATTATAAATGTTACAGATGATGGTGATGTTAACCTTTGTGAGGGAGCAGGCACTGAAGCACAGGAAGGCTAAAGTAGTTCACCCAAGGTCTTGAAGCTGATAAGCTGGAGGCTGGGCTCTGAATCCACAGTCCATGCTTTCGACAAGACAATACTATCACACACGACATATTAACATACTCTGCACAAAGTAACCTCCACAGATACATTAATCTTCAAGAAGCTTTGCTGATTCATGAAGGAAAATTCTTATCTCAAGTCACCCCCTAAATTACTCCTCTGAGACACTGTTTCCTGCAAGAACTGAGATCCTTGTAAGTCTCACAAAGCACTCAACCAGTTTCACAGCCGCTTTACGTGTTGCCTTGAATCCCGCTTAGACCATGACCACGGTCTCCTCCGGAAGTCCCTCCTCACCCCCTTCCAACACGGCAAGATTCACCTCCTGAAAACGCCTCTGATCTCATCACAGCCCTTCACACAAGCCTTCCGTGGTCCACGTGGCCTGCCTGTGCTCCCAGACTCTCCCCACCTTCCCACCTCCCCCCTCCACACTCCATGCCCTCCAGTGTGCCCTGCGTTCACCTGGGCTTTGCCACCTGGGACCCTGGCACGTGCACACGGACGCACGTCCTCTCCCACCCTCCCCCAGCTCCACCTTCAGCCCCAGACCTCACCCTTAAGACCAAGTCGAACGGCCCACATGCCATGTGGTGGCTCCCTTCCAGACAAGGACTGAGCCGCCATGGATCTGTCTGGGGAGGGAAACTCTGGGTTTCAGAGTCTCCCCTTTAGAGAACAAGGGGAGCCCAGCCTGGCAGCAGCCCCCACCCAGAGCAGGGCCAGGACGGGATCTCTTCCTGCATCACTCATCCTCCTCAGGCCCCTGCCCACTGAGCATCCTGTCCACTTCCTTCCTGTCGTCGGATCAAAATCAACACCTTGGACGGTCTTCAAGCTAAAAATACTCCACGAAAGGGAAACACATAACCCTCGGGATGTCTGAGAAGGGGGGTGAGCGAGGCCCCAGGGAAGCTCTCCCAGCACCGAGGGGTCCGGCCAACAAGAGGCTGCTGCCTTGCTGACCCACTGACCAAAATCATCCAAGTCAAGGAAATGCAGAAGGCAGCTGGCCCAAGGCCGGGACACCCTAAGAAGGGGCTCATTTCCCCTGAGACCGACAGGAGGGTTGATTACCACTCACAGCAAAGCATCTTGCACAGGAAAACCAAGTTCGGTCAAATGCAGAGCATCCTCCTGGGGCTGGAGGTCTCACTGATAGATAAAAGTTATCAGATTCAATCATTCAAAACCACATGTTCTAAACCAAGACATGCACAAGAGCCAAGCCTGGGGCTTCCGGCTGTGACTGACTGCAGTTCTCCCCAGGGTGACGGCTGCCAGCAGGGTCCTCTGCTCACGGGACCCCGGGCGCTCCTCCCAACCCTGTGAGATTCCTCATGTCACACACATGGTGTGTGGGCATCTGGACAGTAGCTGGGGGCTCCTGGAGGGCGGGGACTTCTCTGGTGGCTCAGACAGTAAAGAATCTGCCTGCAATGCAGGGGACCCAGGTTTTATCCCTGGGTTGGGAAGATCCCCTGGAGGAGGGCACAGCAACCCACTCCAGGATTCTTGCCTGGAGAATCCCACAGACAGAGAAGCCTGGCGGGCTACAGTCCATAGGGTCACAAAGCGTCGAACACAACTGAGCGACTAACACACACACAGATACACACGCGCGCACACACACACACACACACACACACACACCCTGGAGGGCAGCATCCGTTCCGCTGTGCTTTTCTGGCCTCTCAGACTAACATCCGCACTGTACTTGGGAGAGCTTTTCAAGGGTTTGAATGAAGAATGAGAATGCTCCAAATTGGCTGTATTTTATGGTTAATTAGGCAATTCAGTGGGTCGCTTTCACATCCTTCTCTCCTCCCCTGCCCCCCACGCCCTCATCGCCTGGAAAACATCACCCAGTGAACATGCTGCCAGAGAGAGAAGCAAAGTGCCCATGAGTGCTGCGTGCTTCTGGAGCCCCAGCTAAGCCGGGTTTAGATGGAGTTTTCCAAAGCATCACGAATGCTGGTTTTTTATTTTAAAATACATCTAATCCTTCTTCTCCCCAATTCACACCTGGCCTTACCCAGTAAACCATAGTAGGGGGGGAGGTGTTTATGCCCCTCTTCCTTTGTCTGCCAGTGAATCCCCAGAACCCCTCCAATTAAATTAGGAAGAATTCTGTTTCCGGTTCTAACAGATTTCACAAAATAGCCAAGAGTGTGAGCCAAAGCGCAGCTCAGCCGTATCTGTGTTCTCTTAGGGACCAGCATTTTCCTCAACATCCGCAAAGGAAACTTGACTTCCTAATGGGAAAACTGTGGGAGGGAGGGAGGCTGACAGTCCTCCACCACCCAGCCCACCAGAGCTGTCGGGGCCGCCTCCACTCAGGGTGCCAGGAATGTGAGCCCAGGCACCAGAGTCAGGGGCAGGGAGGACCACGCAGGGCTTCGGGGTGCCTGTCCCTCGTCTGAAGTCCACCAGGCCCCCAGAAGAGTTCTTTCTTACATCTCCAGCCTCCAGGGAAGGAGAGGGATCGCTGTCACGGGGATAATAAACGTCTGTGGCAGCACCCCAGGTGTCTGGAGGCCGGATCCCCCCAGGCTGTGGTCCCCCCAGGATGCGGTCCCCCCAGGATGTGGTCCCCTGGCAGGTGGCGGGGGCAACACCAAGCAAAGGCCTGGTGTGGTGGCTCTCACTTCCCTCCACATCCTATCTGAGCAAAAATCAACACCACAGACAGTCCTCAGGCTAAAACACATCACAGAAGGGAAACTCGTGACCCTCAGGATATCTGAGAAAGGGGCCTGCAGGGAGGCCCTGGGGAAGCTGTCCCAGCGCCGAGGGGCCCAGCCAACAGGAGCAGGCGGCCTCTCTGATCCGCTGACCAAAGCCATCCGAGGCCAGGAAATCCAGAAGGCAGCTCAAGGGAAAAGCAGCGTGAGGTTCAACAGGATCTGAGAACACCAGCACTGCCGGTGGAAATTCTGCTGCTGAAGCCAGGAAATCCTTGCTTGGTTGAGAGCTCAGGCAGTTCTGCGTCCAATACGCACAATTACACAGAGCCAGCGCCAAACTCTGAATCCCAGTTAAGGGCTTCCCTGGAGGCTCAGAGGGTAAATAATCCACCTGCAATGCAGGAGACCCAGGTTCGATCTCTGGGTAGGAAAGATCCCCTGGAGAAGGAAATGGCAACCCCCTCCAGTATCCTTGCCTGGAGAATCCCGTGGACAGAGGAGTCCATGGATTAAGTCCACGATTAAGCAACTAAGCATGCATGCTAACTAAGGGGCCCAGTTAACAAGGCAGATGCCAACCCGCTTACTAATTATTTCCTCTGAAGCTGCCTGATTTAGAGGAAGACATGTGGTGTTGGGGAAGACTCCTGAGAGTCCTTGGACTACAAGCTCAAACGAGTCAATCTTCAAGGAAATCAGTCCTGAATGTTCATTGGAAGGACTGACTCTGAAGCTGAAGCTCTGATACCTTGGCCACCTGATGCGAAGAGCTGACTCATTAGAAAAGACCCTGATGCTGGGAAAGATTGAAGGCAGGAGGAGAAGGGGACAACAGAGGACAAGATGGTTGGATGGCATCACTGACTCAATGGACATGTGTTGGAGCAAGCTCCAGGAGATGGTAAAGGACAGAGAAGCCTGGCGTGCTGCAGTTCATGAGGTCACAAAGAGTCGGACACAACTGATCGACTGAACAACAACAAATACCTGTGGGTAGGTCAGCAGCAGGGAGAATGACAGCCGGACCAGCACCGCTGTAAGTGATGCAGCGTCAGAGGTGGAGACCATTTACTTAAAGTCACTCATCAAACATGGGAAGTTGGGAGAAGCTCGTTCTGGAGAAGGTGGCCTCTGTAACTTATCATCCAAGGGGGCACACATCGGAGAGTGAGGGCACCACTGCTAATAACTGTGCAGGGACAGCAGACACCCCCCAGGGCATCCTGGGCGCCCAGCGCGTGGTCACCATCAGGAGCCACATTCAAATTAAATCAATGGTGGGGATCAAAGGTTTGACTGACATCACTTAAAATCCACCCCCAAACGCCCTTAAAACTCTGTTAAATGTAAACAGCAAAACCACTCGGCAGCTCCATTGTGAGCGAAGACAAGGAGCCGGCAGAGACAGGGACAAAGTTGGGGGACAAGGCGGGAGGTGGAACCAGAGAAATGCAGGTTAGTCTGGTCCTGAGGTCAAGGTAATCGATCACAAGACTGTTTTATTTCTCACGTTTTAACGGCTGAACAATGCAATGTTTCTACGTGCAGAGGAACACACGCAGCGCACACACTAAGCTACGAAGCCAACTAGTCAACTCAGTGACCCACCCTCCACCCACTGCCTCTGCGCCAGGGCAGCACCCACCCCCACACACCGCACAGAGGCCCATTCAGATGACGGATTTTCACCTCTGTTAGTCAGGAGCGTAGACGCTGATGCACTCATCCGTGATGACTCCAGGCTTTCGGATCTCTTCCTGAAACTCATGGTCTGCCATGATGAGGGTCCGAAGTAGTTCACCGAGGAGGGAGGGTTCCCTGTGGAGCAGAGCCAAGCCGCCTGGTCCTCACCATTACTCAGGGAAGAGCTGCGGGAAAGCATCAGCACGGGGTGGAGGGGCAGCGAGCGTCCGGGGCCCTAACCCTGCCATGGTGCCCAAGAGGGCACCCAGCCTAGTCCTCTTGTACCACCATGTGGACAAGGTCACGCCATTTACTTATTTATCTATTACTTTTGATCTCAATTTTATTTTTTAATTTTTATTTTATATTGGAGTATAGTTGATTTACAATGTTGTGTTAGTTCCAGGTATACAGCAAAGTGGTTCAGTTACACACACACACACACACACACATACACAGATATATGTATTTTCTTTTTCAGACTCTTTTCCCATTTAGGTTATACAGAACATTAAGTAGAGTTCCCTATACAGTCTATACAGCTATACCATAGGTCCTTGAGGATTATTTATTTTACGTGTGTATGTGTGTGTGAGTTGCTCAGTCGTGTCTGACTCTTTGAGACCCCATGGACTGTAGCCTGCCAGGCTCCTCCACCCGTGGGATTCTCTAGGCAAGAATACTGGAGTGGAGTGCCATTCCCTTCTCCAGAATTTTACACGTAAGTAGTATGCCTGACTTTATTTTTCTGGGCTCCAAAAGCACTGCAGATGGTGACTTCAGCCATGAAATTAAACGATGCTTACTCTTTGGAAAGAAAGTTATGAACAACCCAGACAGCATATTAAAAAGCAGAGACATTACTTTGCCAACAAAGGTCCGTCTAGTCAAAGCTATGGTTTTTCCAGTGGTCATGTATGGATGTGAGAGTGGGACGGTGAAGAAAGCTGAGAGCCGAAGAATTGATGCTTTTGAACTGTGGTGTTGGAGAAGACTCTTGAGAGTCCCTTGGACTGCAAGGAGATCCAACCAGTCCATCCTAAAGGAGATCAGTCCTGGATGTTCATTGGAAGGACTGATGTTGAAGCTGAAACTCCAATATTTTGGCCACCTCATGCGAAGAGCTGACTCATTGGAAAAGACCCTGATGCTGGGAAAGATTGAGGGCAGGAGGAGAAGGGGACGACGGAGGATGAGATGGCTAGATGGCATCACCGACTCGATGGACATGGGTTTGGGTGGACTCCGGGAGTTGATGATGGACAGGGAGGCCTGGCATGCTGCAGTTCATGGGGTCGCAAACAGTCGGACATGACTGAGCAACTGAACTGAGTGTGTATATAAAGGCTTCCCAGGTGGTGCTAGTGGTAAAGAACCTGCCTGCCAGTGCAGGAGACGTAAAAGATGCAGGTTTAATCCTTGGGTCAGGAAGGTCCTCTGGAGAAGGGAATGGCAACCCACTCCAGTATTCTTGCCTGGAGAATCCCATGGACAGAGGAGCCTGGCGGGCTACAGTCCATGGGGTCACAAAGAGTCAGACACGATTAAAGCGACTTAGCAGCAGCAGCATGTGTCTGTTAATCCCAACATCCTAATTTATCAGCCACATTATTTACCTGCTCTGAGCCTCTTTCATCACCTGTGTGTGATCTCCCCACCCCTGAGGAAAGGATCTGGTCAGACAAAGCTTCCCTGGTGGCTCAGATGCTAAAGAATCTGTCTGCAATGCGGGAGACCTGGGTTTGACCCCTGGGTCAGGAAGACCGCCTGGAGAAGGCAAAGGCAACCCACTCCAATAGTCTTGCCTATAGAATCCCATGGACAGAGGAGCCTGGTGGGCTACAGTCCATGGGGTCACAAAGAGTCGGACACGACTGAACAACTAACATTTAGAGCCTATTACTATTGTATACATGCTTGAGGCTGTATCTTTATTATATAATAATTATTATTATTCATTAGGAAATAATGAGCGAAGGCCAGGATACAGGCCCAGGACAGGGCTCCAGGACACACTGCCCAACATTCCAATTAAACACTCCCGAAGAGACTGGTGCATGTTTTTAGCAAAGAAGTTAGCATTCTTCAGGTCTTAGTAAAAGGACAAACTTATGCCCAGTGGCCCTTCAATGCCTTTTGATATCAGAATTCACATTCTCACTTGACAACCATTTCCCATGTATGTGTTATGCCAGGCGCCGTGCCAGGCAGAGGAACACGTGTAAACAATCAGTAGGGCCCACCTTCAAGGAGCCCATTTCCTAGTGGGGAGAGGGGAGACAATTAGCCAGGGAGCAGATTCACAGACGATTTCCGACAGCTCTAGTGCCAGGAAGGAAACGCACTGGGTGCCACGCTTCAGTCCAGCTGCTGGTTGGGGGGGCTGGGGGTGTTTGTTCTAGAAAGGCTGGTCTAGGAAAGCCCATCAGAAGAGGTACTGTCAGCTGAACTCCTGGAGCCGGAGCGGGGGTGGGCGGCAGGGCAGTTGGTGAGTCCAAAGCTCCAGGGATGTGGCCACCTGGGTGCAGCCTGGCACCTCCAGGCCCCCCAAGTGTTTCAGAAGCACAGCCCGAATTGAGAACTACCCAGGTAAGTGTGTAAGTAAGCTCAGGACAGAGCCATGGGCCACCAGGAGGTTAAGGCCTTCCACTTCAGACCCTCTGCTCCAATAACGCATAAACCAAACCCAAGTGAAGGCCAGGTAAGGGGCTATGTCCAGGAGTAATGACTTATTTTCATGTCACAGCCGAGAGGGGGCCAACACGGTGTGTACGAAGCATTTACTCCCTGGAGGCTTGATTCTTCCTCCCTAAGGAATACTTCTAGGAAAAACATGACAACTAAACCAGCTTACCCCATGTCTCTGGAAAACATGACAACTAAATCAGCTTATTCCATATCCCTGGAAACTATCTGCCACTTCTCATTTCAAGTGTTAAAAAAGAGAAATGGCAAAAATTCATTATGGTTGTCTCTGTCATTCCATAAAACGCATAATTAGAAATGAACACAGCATGACTCTGCAGGGGAGTGAACAGGGTTTATAATCCATATGTCAAGAAATAGTGATCAGCTGGGCACCCGGCACCCTGCTGACTTCAAAAGCCCGTGGTGAAGCAGGATTTGGGCTCCCCTGGTGGCTCAGATGGTAAAGAATCCACCTGCAATGCGACAGACCCGGGTTCGATCCCTGGGTCAGGAAGATCCCCTGGAGGAGGAATCCCCGTGGAGAGAGGAGCCTGGCGGGCTCCAGTCCTCAGGGTCACAAAGAGTCAGACACGACTGAGTGACTAACACTAGAGGCAGGAAAGTCATCTGCACAAAGGACGGTTCCTGTAAGACAAGCTGATCGTCACCTCAGCCGTCAAACAATCGTACGCCCGTGACAGGAAGCTCACCAAACCCACCACAGCGGCTTCCTCTGGGAAGGGAGAGGGGGCAGCAAAGAGTTCATCCATCAGAAACATCTACTCCTTTCATTAAAAAAAAAAAAATCTGAAGCAAACATGGCACAATATTTATGAATTCCAGGGAGTGGACCCTGAGTGCTTGCGGCATGTACTCTATACTTTCTGTAAGAAGGAGGAAGAGAGAAGGAACATTTGAAGGGTTAAAAGAAAATTCTTCATTTAACACTTCTTGCATAATAATGTGTTAAACTGTCTGAAACCCTGTAATTATTTCCTAGCATGACTGTTTGCCAGTTGCTGAGGCAATGTTCCTGAATTTATCATTAGCATTTGCCCTCCTGTTATATTTATACACAAGGGCTAAGAAGAATCTGCTCAACGCTGTATAGATTGTCTACTTCACCACCTCCTCTTTAATTCAACAGACTAATAGTCTCTTGGCCATTCTTCCTGAAAGTACTGCAGACAGCCCCTATAATCTCCCAGGAAGACTGACCTTGGCTCACTTTCTCCAGAGATTTGGGTCGATCTTTCCATAGTCTTTTTGTCCTTAATTTATACTTTCAATAAAAATCTATTTCAGAGGGCACTGCAACTTCACTTTCCTACGTGTCTTTAAAAGGATAACTCATGGTCCTTGGGTTAAGTCAGACCCAGTAAAAAAGTAAATAATCATCAAAATGATAGTTGAGTAAGTGCTAGGGCAGGGGCGGGCAGGAAATACAGAAACTGAAAGTTTTAGAACTGATATTTGCAGCCTGAAATGTTCAATCAATCAGTTTTGCAGCAGTTGAAAACACTGCCCTCCTGCAGGAAGGTGGGGGGGTGAGGAAGTAGAAAAAGAGACAAAGGAAGAGATTCTAACAAGTTCAACAATAAATGTTAACAGGATTCAATTCACACTGGTGAGAAAATACGGTTGAGCAAATCCTGTGTGTTGAGTGGCAAGAAGTAATATACCCCAAGTGGTGTCCGTTTAAAGGGACATCACAAATAAAACCTCAGCTTATAAGGGAGCTTTTACAGTATAAAGTCCGAAAGCAACACTATCATTACATTTACAAATTAATATTTCTCACAAACTTATGGTTAGCAAAGGGGATGGGGGGATAGAGGTGGAGATAAATTAGGAGTTTGAGATTAACAGATACACAGTACTACACATAAAAGAGATAAACAACAAGGACAGGGAACTTTATTCAATATCTTCAAATCACCTATAATGGAAAATAACCTGGAAAAGAAAAAATATATGTGTGTGTTTATATGTGTGTGTGTATATGTGTGTGTGTATATATGTGTGTGTGTGTGTGTATATATATATGTATAACTGAATCGCTTTGCTGTGTACCTGAAACTAACACAACACTGTAAATTAACTACACTTCAATTTTTAAAATGGCTCTTAAAAAATCAATATTTTTCAGACGTTCAATCTCCAAACATATCTTCGGCTCTAAAACAAAGGACAGAGAGTGGAAAAGCCCTAAGAGCCCACAGGCTTCCACGGCTGAATTTTTCACCTGGACTCAGCATCTCACGACTGACCGGAGGGTCATGCAGACAGTGGACTTCTCTGCGCCAGGCTGGCCCTGGAAAACTCAGAGCTGCCACTTCCCTCCTGTCTGTTGCGGTCTCCACATTCCTCAAACCTAGAAGGGGATAAACGAACAGCATGTGGCATCTCCCCCATGTCCGGCAGTTCTGGGCCGGCCACTTCTCAAATATCTTACTTCGCTGACTCTTTCCCAGAGCCTCAAAGGTGGTGTCCCCTCCACGCTGCGGGTGAGGAAGCTGCATGCCCGAGATGGCAGGAGTGATGACCAGGGTTAGAGCTCAGAGCTATCCAAGACCAGACCTCCTTCCTTTAGCGTCCACCCAACGACACAGGAAGCGGAAGAGAATACGTGTGCCCACTGGGGCCAAGGAAAGGTAGCAACGGCATCCGTGTCCATCCACAGCGTCCCCTCTAGTCGTGGGCACTCTGCTTCCAGAAATTCACTCTGCTTGTTCTCCCAGGGCCCACATGGTCTTAAAATATCTTCTAAAAAACTACCAATCAGCCTGCCCCAAAGACCTTCCCACCAAGCTACTCCTCATCTTCCACCAAGCCTCTCCATTCTAAGCACCATCATCAAAGAAACAGAAGCGCCAACCTCTGCATTTTTAAAAACTGCCTCCTTGGCCAAAATAACAGTCCCCCAAAGTTGCATGGATGTACAGTTTCTACTTATGTTACTAAAGGCAGAGGACCATCTCACTGAGATATCTAAATGCACAGACCTAACACAGGATGGGGTTGTCCAAAGCTGTGCAGAGGACGGAGCCTGGCAGCAAGCACCCCAAGGTGTAACCATGGCAATGAGCCCAGTCACCTAAACTGGCTGCTGGATACGCTAGTGGGTGAGCCTGGTGCAGAGCATCCAGAAACAGCCTCATCGGGAAGCCCAGCCCAGGTCCTACCCCAGACAAAGAGCAGTATTTTCAGAAGCAGTTTCCAGCGTTCTCTTCTCCTCCCATCCCTGACACCCTACCCTGCATCTTCCAGGAATGCTCGCCCACCAAGTCACCATCCACTCCAATGGCTCCTTGACTGTGAATTTGTGCTGGGCTGTGGGCTCCTAAGGTGTTTCCCAGGAGGTTCCTTTCGAGTCTCTGAAGGGTCCAGAGAGCAGTGGATGACCTCTGCTCGCAGGAGTGGGGGGCAAGTTGAGTGGACAGGGATAACGAGCCACATGGCAGGGGGCACAGGAGAGGGGTCGCGGGCAGGGACGTCCACAGAGGGTGCAGGCGGGAGGCGGCAGCTCAGGGACACCAGATGCTGCGCACCACACTTCCCTAGAAGGTCTGGTAAAGAGGGATGAAGACGTAGCAGATATCGGAGTTGAACTGTGTCCCCACCCTCACCCCACGGGATGGTGGCAGGTGTGATGCGTTAAGCTAAGGTCACGTGGAGCTGAGTGGGTCTTAGTTCCAGATGACTGGTGTCCTTACAAGCAGATGACTGTGGGAGGACAGAGACACGCCGACAGGACACCACGTGGGGACAGAGGCAGAGATGGAAGAGATGCGGCTACAAGCCCAGGGCCCCAAGGATGTTGGCTGGGAGCTGGGAGCAGGAGGCAGGCAGGCCGCCAACCCAACGGCCTCAGAGGGAGCCTGGCCCTGACCACGCCTCGAGGCTGCTCCTCTAGCCTCCAGCATTAAGACAGTATATCTGTTTTTGAAGCCACCCAGTGCATGACACTTTCCTTCGGCAGCACTAAGAAACGCATGCAGTGAGAGGGTGGAAGAAAGGGGAGAAGGCAGAGGTGGTACAAAGGAAACCACAGGACAAGTCTGAGAGTCCCTGCTCTGGCCTCAGGAGAGCAATACTGACACACTTCACTCTGAATGAGGCGTCTCAGCAGCTCCGCTCACACCCAAAGGGCTGCAGCTTCCCCGCCCCCATTTCAGCCTGTCCTTTAAAAATGAGCTGCTGCTGCTCCTCCAAAGGGGCTTCCCAGGTGGTGCTAGTGGTAAAGAACCTGTCTGCCAATGCAGGAGACCTAAGAGGCACGGGTTTGATCCCTGGTTCGGGAAGATCCCCTGGAGGAGGGCATGGCAACCCACTCCAGCATTCTTGCCTGGGAAGTCCCAGGGACAGAGGAGCCTGGCGGGCTGCAGTCCATGGGGTCGCAAACAGTCGGACATGACTAAGACGACTTAGCATGAATGCACTCTGCTTCAAAGGCAGCGCTGCACCTAGAACCTTCCCTGATGACCTCCACTCCTGTCAACACCCTGCTCCAATAATTTCACAGTTCTGTTGTCTGTTGTGCAAACCGCGGATACTTCCCAAAACTCTGCTCCCCCGCCCCACCCGCACCCTCTCATCTCCTTCTAAGAGCAGCCTGGGTTACTCCTTCCTATTCTGAACCACTCACTCAGGACTCAGCTCTTTTGTCAGGGTGGCCTCTCCCGGCCCCTCCACTGAAACAAGTCTGGAAGGGTTATGAGTTCTAAAGATGTGATCCCTGGGTGGGGAAGATCCCCCTGGAGGAGGAAATGGCAACCCACTCCAGTATTCTTGCCTGGAGAATCAACATGGACAGAGGAGTCTGGTGGGCTGCGGTCCATGGGGTCACAAGAGTCGGACACAACTGAGTGACTGAGCACAGCACACCACAGCTATGCTCTATCAGTAGCAATGCACGGTGGCAAGAAGTGCCTTTGTGTTCTCAAAATGAACAGATTATCTTTTTTTCTTGCCATCAATGTACTGTTTTTATTTTATATGAGCTGGTAATTACTGCATGCAATATTTTCCCATCATGAGCACTTAGTAATTTTCAGAAACCCTGCTGCGATGCTGTCACTTCCCTGGCCCTAAACATTTCACAGTGTGCCATCACTGATCTGATAAAGTCCAAACCATTTAGCCATCTCTAAATTTGCCCACACTGCCTCCCACAACAGAGCTCCGCTCCGGAAAAAGGACTTCTTTTCACCTTCACACACATGCACACACCAGAGAAACTGATTCATCCACCCAAAAGAAGGAAGGATACAGTTGACCCGTGAACAACCATGGGTTTGAACTGCGTTGGTCCACTTACACTCAGATTGTTTTCAACAGGAAATGCTTCAGTACTATAGGATCCAAGGCTGGCTGAGTTCTGTGGATACAGAACTCTTATCCTGAGTACCGTGTGTATGACGAGTGGAGGGCTGGCTCTGAATTATAGGCGGGTTTCAACAAGTGACAAATAGATTCAAGGGATTAGATCTGATAGACAGAGTGCCTGAAGAACTACGAACGGAGGTTCGTGACATCGTACAGGACGCAGCAATCAAGACCATCCCCAAGAAAAAGAAATGCAACAAGGCAAAATGGTTGTCTGAGGTGGCCTTACAAATAGCTGAGAAAAGGAGAGAAGGGAAAGGCAAAGGAGAAAAGGAAAGATATATGCATTTGAATGCAGAGGTCCAAAGAATAGCAAGGAGAGATAAGAAAGCCTTCCTCAGTGATCAATGCAAAGAAATAGAAAACAACAGAATAGGAAAGACTGGTGACCTCTCCAAGAAAATTAGAGATATCAAGGGAACACTTCATGCAAAGATGGGCACAATAAAGGACAGAAATGGTATCGACTAACAGAAGCAGAAGATATTAAGAAGAGGTGGCAAGAATAAACAGAAGAATTATACAAAAAAGATCTTCATGATCCACATAACCATGATGTTGTGATCACTGATCTAGAGCCAGACACCCTGGAGTGCAAAGTCAAGTGGGCCTTAGGAAGCATCACTACAAACAAAGCTAGTGGAGGTGATGGAATTCCAGTTGAGCTATTTCAAATCCTGAAAGATGATGCTGTGAAAGTGCTGCACTCAATATGCCAGCAAATCTGGAAAACTCAGCAGTGGCCACAGGACTGGAAAAGGTCAGTTTTCATTCCAATCCTAAAGAAACGCAATGCCAAAGAATGCCCAAACTGCCGCACAATTGCACTCATCTCACACGCTAGCAAAGTAATGCTCAAAATTCTCCAAGCCAGGCTTCAATAGTACATGAACCGTGAATTTCCAGATGTTCAAGCTGGATTTAGAAAAGGCAGAGGAACCGGAGATCAAATTGCCAACATCTGTTGGATCATCAAAAAAGCAAGAGTGTTCCAGAGAAACATCTACTTCTGCTTTACTGACTAAGCCAAAGCCTTTTGATTGTGTGGATCACAACAAACTGGAAAATTCTTAAAGATATGGGAATACCAGACCACCTTACCTGCCTTCTGGGAAATCTATATGCAGGTCAAGAAGCAACAGTTAGAACTGGACATGGAACAGCAGACTGGTTTCAGATCAGGAAAGGAGTACGTCAAGGCAGCCTCCCACAAACGATCCTGAGTTTCAGGGTCTAGACCTTCATCTTGCCTCTTGCCACACAGCTTCCTGTCCACTGTTAAAACCACTCATTTGGTAAGTGTTGATCTGAGTCATTTTTACGTAGGAGTTAGCTGCCTACTTCTCCCTTCTTTAGTCCCCCAATTAGAACCATTACAACTCCAATCTTGCTCCAGGCAGTAATGTACTCTCCATAACAAAGGAACTTTGTTTCCCCAGATCCCTTGTAGCTAAGGATGGCCTACTTCTGGCCAGGGAGGTGTGGGCAGAAGAAAGCTGCCCTCTCCCTAAGCATGAGAGAAGCACGCTCAGCTAGCCCACGCCCTCGACCTCACCATTCACCCTTCTTACTACTTGAAAGGCAACGTAAGGACAGAGGTACCAGAGCTGTTTCTAGACCTGAGAAGGAGAAAAAAGCAGAGCAGAAAGCTAAGGATGGAGATGCTGCCCCGTCTGAACCACTACCTCCTGGACTCCAGCCTGGACCATGACCTCCTGACACCAGCCTGGACCACTACCTCCTGACACCAGCCTGGACCACTACCTTCTGGACTCCAGCCTGGACCACCACCTCCTGACACCAGCCTGGACCACCACCTCCTGGACTCCAGCCTGGACCACCACCTCCTGGACTCCAGCCTGGACCACCACCTCCTGGACTCCAGCCTGGACCACCACCTCCTGGACTCCAGCCTGGACCACCACCTCCTGGACTCCAGCCTGGACCACCACTTCCTGGACTCCAGCCTGGACCACCACCTCCTGACACCAGCCTGGACCACCACCTCCTGACACCAGCCTGGACCACCACCTCCTGGACTCCAGCCTGGACCACCACCTCCTGGACTCCAGCCTGGACCACCACCTCCTGGACTCCAGCCTGGACCACCACCTCCTGGACTCCAGCTGGACCACCACCTCCTGGACTCCAGCCTGGACCACCACCTCCTGGACTCCAGCCTGGACCACCACCTCCTGGACTCCAGCCTGGACCACTACCTCCTGGACTCCAGCTGGACCACTACCTCCTGGACTCCAGCCTGGATAACTACCTCCTCTGCATGTCTTGCCACAGGAGAAAAACAAACCCCTACATTTCAATCCAGAGGTCTGGGTTTTCTATTACGTGTGTGCTAAGTCGCTTCAGTCGTGTCCAACTCCTTGCGACCCCATGGACTATAGCCCACCAGGCTCCTCTGTCCATGGAGATTCTCCAGGCAAGAATACTGGAGTGGGTTGCCACGCCCTCCCTCTAGGGGATCTTCCCCACCAAGGGATCGAACCCGCCATCTCCTTGCAGCCCCTTCATTGCTGGTGGAATCTTTGCCACTGAGCCACCAGGGAAGACCCTTGGGTTTTCTATTACATGCAGCCAAACTTAATCCAGAAGTGCTAGGGAAGAGGCGTCCTTGATAATAAAACAGATGAGTAAGGCCTTTGTCCCAACAGTCAATAGTGATAATCTATCAGGAGAGAGAGGAACTGGGAGGAATAATCCTAACACCAGATGGGACATGACCAGCACGTGGACCACAGCCAGGGTGCTCACGGGGTTTCAAAGTGGGGATAGAAGGCTTCTGGCTAAAAGCATTTAAACTGAGCCACTTCACACTAAAATACCACATTTATCCCACCTGGAGAGATACTGTTCCATCCAAGAGAGTACATCCCTACCGGTGGACTGCGTGGGTTTGAGCCTCTTCGATGAGTTACAGAGGCGACTCCCCTTCCAGACGGATGGAGCTGAGGAGCCAGAGGCACCTGCTGGGCGTCTAGGACTCCCTCCCTCTCCCTCCTTTCTCTCCGCCCACCGAGAGAGCCCCAAATACGTGTTCGCAGGGCCCAGAGCAGCCCAGACTACCCCTGTCCTCTCCAGATGAGCCGGGGCACCCTGGCAGAGCGGCTCCCTGGAGGAGGA
Source organism: Okapia johnstoni (assembly GCA_024291935.2). Classification (NCBI taxonomy): domain Eukaryota; kingdom Metazoa; phylum Chordata; class Mammalia; order Artiodactyla; family Giraffidae; genus Okapia; species Okapia johnstoni. The sequence goes on along the minus strand of CM044327.1, from coordinate 32,773,614 downwards.
GGTTTCCGTCCCACGTTTCAAACCATCGCAGCAAAAGCCCTGATGAGGACCCTGAGCCGCAGCCTCCAGGGAAGGCAGCACTGCCGTGGCTTGGAGACCCCGAGGCTGTCTGAGCTCAGCTGCTCAGTCAGGGCGCCCGGAAAACACACCCAGGAGTTCGCGGCACTGTCCTCCCAGATGGCCCGAGGCCGGGGCCATACACAGGGCACCGCCAGAAACAGGAACCCCGCTATGTGGCCGGCCCGCTCCTCTGCTGGAACTCGGCCACCCAGCACCATCCCCACCGGGTTCTCCACGCGAGGCCAGGGCCCACGACTCCCCTGATGGTCTCCAGCGTCTTCCTCCTCCCAGACTCCCGGGGGTCCCCTGCCACCACCATCTCCACAGCCCGCTGCTGCTACCGGAGCAGGTCTGGTCCATCCCACACCCCCTGCCCTGGCTCACCCGGTCCCAAACGGGGCACCTCCTCCACCCCCCGACCGCATTCCACACGGGCTCTGGGCTGTCAGCACTCCCCAACCACAGATGCTCTTTAGTGTCCACACCCTTGTGATTTGAGGGGTGGTTCTTTTCTACTTTTTTAAATTGTAGACTTTAATTTGAGTTTCCCTGGTGGTTCAGACGGTAAAGAATCTGCCAGTAACACAGGCTTTTGTTAGTTTCCGGTATACAGCAAATCATATAAGAAAGTGAAAGTTTTAGTCGCTCAATCTGGTTCGACTCTTTGTGATCCCATGGACTGTAGCCCGCCAGGCTTCTCTGTCCATGCAATTCTCCAGGCAAGACTACTGCAGTGGATTGCCATTCCCTTCTCCAGAGGATCTTCCTGGACCAGAGATCAAACCTGGGTCTCCCGCATTGCAGGCAGATTCTTTACCCTCTGAGCCATCGGGAAGCCCATATATACATACATATATACTTTTGCAAATTATTTTCCAGGATAGGTTATTCAGTTCAATCGCTCAGTCATGTCCAACTCTTTGTGACCCCATGGACTGCAGCACGCCAGGCTTTCTTGTCCATCACCAACTCCCGGAGCCTGAGATAGTAAATATAGTTCCCTGTGTTAATACAGTAAGTCTTTGCTGTTTATCTATTTTATATTTAAGTAGCTTGTATCTGCTAATCCCACACTCCTAATTTATCCCTCTCCCACTTGCGTTTCCCTTTGGTAACCATAAATTGATTTTCTGTGTCTGTGAGTCTAGTTCTGCTTTGTAAATAAGTTCATTCGTATCATTTTTTAGGTCCTACATATAAGGGATACCATGCGATATTTGTCTTTCTCTGACTTTCTACACTTAGTATGACAATCTCTAGGCCCGCTGATGTTGCTGCAAATGGTAATATTTCATTCTTTTTTATGGCTGAGTAATATTCAGTTGTATACATGAACCACATCTTGTTTATGCATTCACCATTCATCACTGACGGACGCTTAGGTTGCTTCCATGTCTTGGCTATCATAAATGGTGCTGTGACAAACGTACGGGTGTACGCAAATTTTCGTTTTAGAGTTTTGTCCCCATATATGCCAGGAATGGGATTGCTGGATCATACGGTACTTCTGCTTTTAGTTTTTTAAGGAACCTCCATACAAGTCTCCACAGTGGCTGCCCCAATTTACACTCCCACCAACGGTGCAGGAGGTCACACCGTCTGTTTGGGAAGAGACACTGCCTGCTGCCAATCAGTCCAAGGTCACCAGGCCATGTCCCAGACAGGGCAGCACACGGGCATAAATCCCACCTCACCATCCAAAAAAGAGAAAGAAAGAGAAAGTGAAGTCGCTCAGTTGTGTCCGACTCTTTTCGACCCCATAGACTGTAGACTACCATAGACTGTAGCCTCCAGGCTTCTCTGTCCATGGGATTCTCCAGGCAAGAATACTGGAGTGGGTTGCCATGCCCTCCTCCAGGGGATCTTCCTGACCCAGGGATTGAACTTGAGTCTCCTGCTTCACAGGTGGATTCTGAGCCACCGCTGAACCACCAGGGAAGTCCACATTAGCATTAAAACACTATGTATTCACTTCAACATTAGCGCTGGGTGTTCGCATCCACATGTGATGTGGAAATGTCACATCACATGCATACTCTCCAGACACCAGGGACTATTTGGAAAAAGAAGAAATGTTTATCTCAGACCTCAAGGGCGGCTAACTGCATCAGTTCTCAGGTTAGCAACAGTAAAAAAGGAAATGGAATGTATGAAAGTAACCACTAAGGAGGCAGTGCTGTCGGAATAAAAAGAGGCAATGAAGGCTGGGGAGGAAGGTGAGCGGACAGGCTGATTTCCTAGTTCAGGGCACAGAGGTCACGGTCAGCTCCTCCCACACTGCACGACCTGCACTTTGGAAAAAGTGCCTCCTTCTCGAAGCTTAAAATGAAGCATAATGACACACCTTCACCAGTTAATGGTACTGTACGTGAGAACAGTCTAAAAACACCCTGGTTATATTATAATTTGTAAACTGTCCTGGTCCCAAATCTAAGTGAAAATAAAAATAGTGGGATTGAAATAGAGCTCTGATCTATAGTTCCATTCTTAAAGGGTCTGTCTTTCAAGGATCAGAGACTTTTTTCTATCAATAGAAGTAGTCTACTCTATTTTTATCACCAACTTTATCACCATTCTTTAAGGATAGGGGCTTCAAATAGCCCATTTCTAAAACCCTAGGACTTCCTGGCTGGCGAGTACATTTGTGCCCAAGCTCAGGGTTTCTGCATGAAACCTCTGCCCTGGCTTCTCAGTGTCCGAGGGCCTGAGCCAGGCACCCCCTGGGGAAACCAACCTCACACCCACTTCCTGCAGCCACTGTGACAAATTACACCAACGTGGTGGCTTAAAGCATCACAAGCCTATTGCGTTACAGGCCTGGAGGTCACGAGTCCAAAATGGGTCTCCTGGGCTGGACCCAGCATCCCAGGGCTGGATCCTTCTGGAGCACAAGGAGACTCTTGGGGGAGAACCATTTCTTCACCTTCCCAGTTTCCGGGGGCCGCCTGCTCTCTGGTTGGTGGCTCCCGGCTCCACCTCTGAGGCCAGCAATGGCAGGTCGTGTTTTTTTTTTGGTGTCGTGCCAATGGGTTCTCTGTTCTCTCCATCACATCTTTTTTTCTGAGTCTCTTAACACTGCGATTACACTGCCCCTCCCCAAGATAATCCAAATAATCTCCCCATCTCCAGGCCCCTAATCTCAATCACAGCTGCAAAGCCTTCTCTACCATGTAAGATACCATGGACTCCACCAGGGATGAGGAGGGGGGCGTCTTTGCAGGTCATTATTCTGCTGCCACAGCACTCGCAGCTCATGAACGAGAAGGGTGACGAAGCTGCAGGGAGTTCAAAGCAAGGCACCAGTAAATCCACTCTGCCCAAATGTCTCAGGCTCCATAGTGTCCCTGGATATCGCAACTTTTCGGGAGGTTAGAGGACAGTAGGGCCTTAGAGGCAATGCCTCACCCCCTCTTGGTGCCCCCACATGCCTCCCTGCATTGTGGCACTTTGCATCAGCCTTGGCCTGTACCATCACCTACCCATGACCCCTGAGGTTTAACCTGAGCCTGACTCCATCCTTACCCAGCGAGCCACATCAGACCAGGAACACACACACGTCTTTTTCAGACAGCATGGACGAAAGTTCATTCTCAGATGGGTGGAGAATTCGAAGGTTCTTGTCTTCGGCCAGCATCTCCAGGGCAGCTGACCCTCTAGAACAGTCAAAGCCAGGCGGTTCTGGACACAAACTTCTCAGAATCATTGCCTGCCAGCTGCCCAAGACCCTAGGGAGTGTCCAGAGTGGCTTTGAAAGCCAACTAGATAAATCAGAGCCCATGACAATGCACCAATAAATCTGAATTTCTGCAAAAACCAGAAATTGGTAACCATGGCCAGTAACCATGGCCATTTACCCTGGAAAAGTCATGGGCCTAAGACTTGCTAAGATACTGGCAATCCTGCCTGAATCCCCTGTATGTTAGAAAGCATACACTTGAATCTGCATGTTTGAATTTTAAAAAGTTATTGTAAATAGTTACAAACTTTAAGGAAAGTGAAAATTAAATGTTAACACAAGTATCTTCAGGACCCTGAATAAATGAAACAGCCCTATGTTCCTAAAATGATGAATAATAAAGAAAAAGACATTTATTTAAGACAAAAATGTTAATTACCTTAGTAAATATGAAACCTCCACACATTCAGTATCAGATAGCTACTTTTGTGAAGTGGGAAAAACACTTATTTTCAGGATAGGCATAAAAGCATGAACAATATAAATACTGCGTCTATAAAAACACATTCAGAGACAACGGAAAGAAAGTATATCGAACACTGGCAGAAATTTCCTCTTAAAAAGCAAGTGTATCTGTTAGAGATCTTTAACTGCAAACCACAGTTCTGACTAACTCGACCCAAAGAAGTTCTACTACGATCCTGGGAGCTGGGGAGGCAAGTTGGCAAACAAGTGAGAAAGAAGGCGCTTCGGGCAAGTCGTCACCCAGGAGTAGTTACTCAGGGGCCACTACCAGGAATAAATGCGCTCTGAGCTCTGGTATTTTTAAACTTTGTCACTTTCCCCAAATCCTTGGGAAGGAACACTGTTTACCTAGGTCACAGGCCTATCCCAGGGGCAAAGCCTCTTCTTAACAACCACCACCCCCCCAGACTCTACCAGGTGGGGAGAGGCGTAGTCCCCTAGAGGAGATCAGAGAGCTTTACAGAAGCAGTGGGTGATAGTTTAAAATAAAAAGTGTGACTCTCCTGGGGGTCCAGTGTCTAAGACTCAAGCGCCCCCAACACAAGGAGCCCAGGTTCCATCCCTGGTCAGGGAAGTAGATCCCATATGCCGCCACTAAGATCGGGCACCGTCAGATACATAAATAAAATGTTTAAATATGATAGGGCCCACATGGGGTCTCAGTGATAGGAAGGCTCGTTATGTCGACCTCGCAAAGAATAAAATCACAGTGATCTGTGAGACGGACCAAACTGCCCAAACGGCATCCTGTTATCTCACTGATGCCTGTCTTCTCAAAGCTGCGAGACCACCGGATTCCAGACCTCCGGCTGGAATTCCCTTCCCGTCAGGGAATTTTCATTGGCGGGGTATAAGGAGGACTCCGTCAGAAAGGGAGGACACTGGTTCTCCTGAGGGGCCAGTCACCCTCTCTTTTCCCTCTAACAAGCTTCCCTTTTCTTGCCTGACTGCCTGGCTCTCACTCTCTTTTTCTCTGCACTCGCCTTACGCTATGAAATAAAGTAAAAAAAAAAAAAGTCTGCTTCAGTGGAATCAGGAGTGATGTTTTTTCTCTTTTTGAAATACTTTCTTTATTTGTTAAGATTCCTTATGAAGATGAAATATTATTTTTACCAAGATAATTATCTTCTTTTTTAACACAGGGTGGACACTGACGGCCCATGAGAATCCGTCTCCCCCTTCTCCTGAAACCATGGCTGGATGACGTCTTTCCCTGCGGACAGCCGCGGCGCCGTCACCACGGCAGGGGTGACCAAGTCCTCCTCACCGGAGGGCGGGCAGAGGTACCCACGCCTGAGTGGAGGCGGCCTCGGACAGAGGGCAGGCGACCGTGGCTTCCTCCCCCCCGATCCCACCACCCCGCTCCCCACACACAGGTTACAGCAGTGTTCTGAAGGCAACGGGGCCCTGACTCAGGAGGAACGGGAATCTCAGCAAAACGGCCCTGCTCACGGGAGCCCCTCAGATCACGCGAGAGGGACCCAGAACTTTCTCCTTCAGCCACCAAAAGAACTGTTGAGTCCCCCTGCTGGAACCTCTCAGCCTCACCCTGGCTCAACCGTGCAGACGTCACTACAGGGTGGGCAGGAGTTCCGGGAGCCACACCCGTAACAAACCACAGGGCCTCCAGTTGGGCTCCCCAAGCGGAACTGAGGCCTGGACAAGCTGGGGAGACTCTAGCACTTCAACCCCCATAGTCTGTAAAATGGAATTACTGGGAGTGCCCACCTCATCAGGCTGTCCTGAGGACTGAGGGAGTCTGTCTGTGTAAAACGTCACACCTGACTGCACAAAGGGATGTTACATTTCTACATTTTTCCAGAAGGACTCATTTTTTTTTACAGTTATATTTCAGGTGTCTGATTTGGAAAAATATTAGCCTTAAAAATAAGCCATGAACAGGGTGAAAGCTAGAATTGTAAATAGGTAAGAACACACATTAGATCTGTTCCTTTTACTTGAACCTTCGCGCCCTGTGGCCTGTGCTGAGTCATGCTGGCTCTGCACCTTTTGTAAAAACATGTTGCCTGAAGCCTGAAACATACAGGAAGCCCATTCTCAAGGCTCTGACCTTTAAGGGTATAACACTTTTCCATTCACAAAGAGATAAAAAGTTGCAGAATCCAGAGTAACATTTGTCTCCTTGGAGGTTCACCTGAATATCCTGATCTGACCTATGTAGACAGCTGCGAGAACAAAGGATTCCCACACCAAGAAGTTTGAGAGTCAACCTCACCCCCCTCACCTTGCCTTTAAAAGTGCTTTACTGAAACCCTTCAATAAGTTGAGGGGTTTGGGGGGCACAAGCCACCCATCTCCCTGCATGGCCCTGAAATAAACCTTTCTCTGCTCCAAACTCTGATGTTTCGGATTGTTTGGCCTCACTGCGGGCTGGGCACACAAACTTGTACTCAGTAACAGAATAAGGATCATTCTCCATGTGTACAGCAGGAATTATTAGAACTGTAGTAAGAATGAAGTTTAAGAAAGGCTTAAACTCAGTGGTGTGAGCTGAAGATACAGATTTATTCTGAATCCTTCTCTTTCAGGGTCCTATGAGTTTAAGTCAGACTTCTCTGCATGAGTCTGTTCTAATGTGAGCACACGTGCACACACGCACACACTCACACGTTCACACACAGGCACCCGCCTCGATACAGAACTGGCCCCACATTTCTGCCCATGGTTTCTGCAGTGGAGGATAAAGTGCTATTCATTCAGTGAAGAGGCATGTTGCTGCCGCATAAAAAGGTGGCTTGTTAATTCATTTCTCAAGTTTTAATACTTTCTTACAATTTCTCCCCAAAACTCTGGAGTGGTTTTAGGTGTGTATTACCGCACTGCGGAAAAAGAAATTAACCCTTTCCTGGACCCTGGGAGACCTAACCTCATCCCAGCCAGGGGCCTTTCAAGAAGGTGAAATAAAAAAGGAGGAAAATAAAATTGTCCATTAGGCAAGGACCTGTGAGTTTACAGATGTCATGTTACTGGTGAGTTTACTAAGGAAAATTTTAACTGTTTCCTTTCTTTTTTTAAGCTGAATATATTTACCCAAGGCAATTAACACAAATTTCCTCTGTGTCCTCTGACAAAATATTCCATGGATATTTCCATAACAGCATAAAGCGGTTACATTGTGCCTACCAGATGCAGCCCAGTGTGGCTGAAATGTGCCACTGCTACCAGCTAAGAAAGTGTCTTTTGAAAGCTAATGCATGCACTGAGATGCTCTGGGCATATTAACCCAAGGGAGTTAATAAGACATGGAGTCAAAAAGGAGGCTCCCCTCACTCTGATACTTTTGTATTTACATGTGTGTTTACTTGTTACATGACAGGGTTCACAGGTCCAGACAGGGTTCACATGCAAACCAGACCCCTTCTCATTCGATTGCTCTTCATGTCTCTAAGGGGCAGAATCTAAGACCAATGGGTAGGAGCTATAGAAAATATATGGAAAACTTTCCAATTGGGCCACTCAGATTCAGAATGGACCCTACTGTAAAGCACTCAGCTTGCCACCCCCAGAAGTATTCAAACAGACTAGACAGCCCAGGATCTTGAGAGAAGCTTCAGTATGAGAACACTAGCAAACTCCATAGAGATCTAGATTCGATCGAGGTTTAGATCAACAAGAGTCCAGGAACTCACCAAGGCATTTGACTTCAGTCGAACGATGTTTTTCTCATGAACTGCCCAGCCCCAGAGAAGCAAGCTCCAGGAGTGATGAAGCACACCTATAATGGGAGAAGACTTCCCTTCCCAGTCCTTGACCTCCCAGGGAAGGGTAATCCCCACTACCCAGTGCCTGGGTGACTCTGGGCTCCTCCTGGAGATGCTAATCAGCAATGAGGAAGAAGGGTCGAAGTGCGTCCCACAGAGATGATCCCAGGCTCCTCGCTGGGGGAGGGACACCTCCCTGGAGGGAGCGCCCAAGAGCTCACCCAGGAGAAACATAGGTAACCAGGACCAGGCCACCCCCTAGGGCAGAGAGGGGACCACAGGGAAGAGTGCCAGGGGAGCCCACCAGAATAGAGACCTCCCAGGTAAAACCTTCCAATCTTTCTGATGGTGCCCATGAAAGAGTTAAAAGATCGCCAGTCTGCAACCCCAACTCTCAGCTGCCTCCGTGACAGAAAAGCAGAAAGATCACGAAGCCAAAATCACAAGTCACCATCTTCCCTCCTTTAGACTCTCAGGATCACCATCCCCAAATCTGAACCAACCTAAGGATTAAGAAGGCAGAGACAGGAGTGCTGGGAAGCAGGCCAGGCTCCTGGCACAGATCCTGGCTCTGGAGAGGGCTGAAATGCAGCACTGAGAAATCTGCATACTGGAGGCCCTCCAATCAAGTCGTTAATAGAGAAACTGCTCACGCTAGATGCCTAAAAATGTTCTGCATTGTTAAACGTGTATTATGTACATGCTGAGAATAACCATGTTTAAGTGACAGCTCTTCTGAATGGACTGTACCCCAAAAAACAGGGTGAGGGGATAAGCATAGAAGTTAAATGAGGGACCTCCCTGGAGGTCCAGGGGTTAAGACTTCACTTTCCAATGCAGGGGGTGCAGGTCTGACCACTGGTCAGGGAGCGAAGATCCCACATGCCTCCTGGCCAAAAAATCCAAAACATAAAACAGAAGCAGCATTGTAACAAATTCAATAAAGACTTTTAAAAAAAACAGAAAAATTATAAGATGGACCCACAGGAGGAAATAAGCAGGTCTCTGCTCTGAGCGGACTGCCATCTTCCTTGTGTGCAGAGCCACGGACTGGCCACCGGCAGCTGGACCTCCAGCCCCGGCCAGCGGCTGCTGAGTGGGAGCGGCAGGAACTCTGACTGCGTTCCTACAATGCATCCTTTAAGTTGCTGGTGCTTGTCAGTCACAATGAAGTAACTGGCGTGTTTTCCATTTTCTGATCATCTTGCAAACCAGACTCCAACTGCCACTGGGCAGAATCTCCTTACTAACCTGGAAAGGCTGCTCACAGGCAGCTCTCTTGCACCACGCCTGCATGACCACAACCTTCCTTCATCCTTCAGCCACCAGGACACAGTCTAAGGCTTGCAGGGACTTTGGGCAAATATCCCTGGGAGAAGGAGTGGGGAGAGGAGTGGAAGCATCAGGAGTTTGTAATAGGAAAGAACAAATCCGACTCATTATTACTTTGATTTTGTATCTTGTGGCTCTTGTTACCAGTTTAAAATGTTGTCTATGGCCTGAAATATACAGGAAGCCCATTCTCAAGGCACTGACTTTTAAAGGTATAAATAACCCTTTTCTACTCACCCAGAGATAAAAAGTTGCAGAACAGAGAGTAACTTTTGTCTTGTTAGAGGTTTACAAGAACATGGTTACCGGATTTGATGTTGTAGACAGCTGCAAGAACAAAGGATTCCTGTACCAAGAAGTTTGCAACAACCAACTACACCCTTTCCCCTTTGGGTATAAAAGAAGCCTGAATTCCAACTTGGGTAAGGTGGTTCTTTGGGACAATAGTCCACCATCTCCTCTGACTGCTGCCTTTCCAAATAAAGTTATTATTCCCTGCCTCAACACTTGTCACTCGATTTACCTGATGTGTCATGTGGGGGAAAGTATGGACTTGGACTCAGTAGCAGAACTAAATTTGACTGGGATTCCTACTGGGATTAGGGAGCGTAGGGAAATGGAAAAGTGAAAGTCGCTCACTCGTATCCGACTCTTTGTGGCCCCAAGGACTGTTGCCCACCAGGCTCCTCTGTTTATGGGATTTCCCAGGCAAAAATACTGGAGTGGGTTGCCATTTCCTTCTCCAGGGGGGCTCCCGCAACTCAGGGATCGAACCAGCATCTCTTGCGTCTCCTGCATTGGCAGGCAGATTCTTTCCCACTAGCCCCATCTAGGAAACAGAAGGGCTCCCTTAAAAGGGCTTCCCTGGTGGCTCAGAGGGTAAAGCGTCTGAACTGAACTGATATCAAGAAAGGTAAAAATGCAACTGAAACCAAAAAAAAAAATTTGTGCTGTATATGGAGAAGGTGCTGTGACTGATTGAACATGTCAAAAGTGGCTTGCGATGTTTCTTCCTGGAGATATTTCGTTAGGCGATGCTCCATGGTCAGGTAGACTAGTTGAAGTTGATAGAAATCAAATCGAGACATTAATTGAGAGCAGCCAACATACTCAGCCAAATCAAGTGTCAAAAATCATTTGCACCAGCGTGGTTATGTTCATCACCTCGAAGTTTCAGTTCCACGTTAAGTGATAAAAAACCTTCTTGACCATATTTCTGCATGCGATTCTCTACATAAACATAACAAGACATTACATTTTTAAAACAGACTACAACAGGCGATGAAAAGTGGATACTGTACAATAATGTGGAATGGAAGAGATCACAGGGCAAGTGAAATGAACCACCACCAACCACACCAAAGACCAGACTTCATCCAAAGAAGGTAATGCTGTGCATATGGTGGGACTGGAAGGGAGTCCTCTATTATGAGCTCCTTCCAGAAAACCAAATGATTAATTCCAACAAGTACGGCTTCCAATTAGACCAAATGAAAGCAGCACTCGGCAAAAAGCATCCAGAATTAGTCAACAAAAATGCATAATCTTCCATCAGGATGACATAAGACCATGTTTCTTTGATGACCAGGCAAAAACTATCACAGCTTAGCTGGGAAGTTCTGATTCATCCGAGGCATTCAGCAGACACTACACCTTGGGATTTTCACTTATTTCAGTCTTAGAAAGTTTTCTTAATGGAAAAAATTTCATTCCCTGGAAGGCTGTAATAGGCACTTGGAAGAGTTCTCTGCTCAAAAACGTAAAAGATTTTGAAAAGATGGATTATGAAGCTGCTTAACAAATGGCAGAAGGTAGTAGAACAAAACGGTGAATATGTTGTTCAATAAAGTTCTTGGTAAAAATTTAAAATGTGTCTTATTTTTACTTGAAAGCCAAAGGAACTTTTTGGCCAATCATTTCATGCGAAGATAGGCTCAATAAAGGACAGAAATGGTAGGGACCTAACAGAAGCAGAAGATATTAAGAAGAGGTGGCAAGAATACACAGAAGAACTGTACAAAAAAGGTCTTTATGACCCAGATAATCATGATGGTGTGATCACTCACCTAGAGCTAGACATTCTGGAATGTGAAGCTAAGTGGGCCTTAGGAAGCATCACTACAAACAAAGCTAGTGGAGGTGATGGAATTCCAGTTGAGCTATTTCAAATCCTGAAAGATGATGCTGTGAAAGTGCTGCACTCAATATGCCAGCAAATATAGAAAACTCAGCAGTGGCCACAGGACTGGAAAAGGTCAGTTTTTATTCCAATCCCAAAGAAAGGCAATGCCGAAGAGTGTTCAAACTACCACACAATTGCACTCATCTCACACGCTACTCAAGTAATGCTCAAAATTATCCAAGTCAGGCTTCAGCAATATGTGAACCATGAACTTCCAGATGTTCAAGCTGGTTTTAGAAAAGGCAGAGGAACCAGAGATCAAATTTGATCCGCTGGATCATCGAAAAAGCAAGAGAGTTCCAGAAAAACATCTATTTCTGCTTTATTGACTATGCCAAAGCCTTTGACTGTGTGGATCACAATAAACTATGGAAAATTCTGAAAGAGATGGGTATACCAGACCACCTGACCTGCCTCTTGAGAAACCTGTATGCATGTCAGGAAGCAACAGTTAGAACTGGACATGGAACAACAGACTGGTTCCAAATAGGAAAAAGGAGTACGTCAAGGCTGTATATTGTCACCCTGCTTATTTAACTTATATGCAGAGTACATCATGACAAATGCTGGGCTGGAGAAAGCACAAGCTGGAATCAAGATTGCCAGGAGAAATATCAATAACCTCAAATAGGCCGATGACACCATCCTTATGGCAGAAAGTGAAGGGGAACTAAAGAGCCTCTTGATGAAAGTGAGAGAGGAGAGTGAAAAAGTTGGCTTAAAGCTCAACGTTCAGAAAACTAAGATCATGGCATCTGGTCCCATCACTTCATGGCAAATAGATGCAGAACCAGTGGAAACAGTGGCTGACTTTATTTTTCTGGGCTCCAAAATCACTGCAGATGGTGATTGCAGCCATGAAATTGAAAGATGCCTACTCCTTGGAAGAAAAGTATGACCAACCTAGACAGCATATTAAAAAGCAGAGACATTACTCTGCCAACAAAGGTCCATCTGGTCAAGGCTATGGTTTCTCCAGCAGTCACGTATGGATGTGAGAGTTGGACTGTGAAGAAAGCTGAGCACCAAAGAATTGATGTTTTTGAACTGTGGTGTTGGAGAGACTCTTGAGAGTCCCTTGGACTGCAAGGAGATCCAACTAGTCCATCCTAAAGGAGATCAGTCCTGGATGTTCATTGGAAGGACTGATGTTGAAGCTGAAACTCCAATACTTTGGCCATCTGATGCGAAGAACTGACTCATTTGAAAAGATCCTGATGCTGGGAAAGCTTGAGGGCAGGAGGAGAAAGGGACGACAGAGGATGAGATGGTTAGATGGCATCACCAACTCGATGGACATGGGTTTGGGTGGACTCTGGGAATTGGTGACGGACAGGGAGGCCTGGCGTGCTGTGGTTCATGGGGTCGCAAAGAGTCAGACACAACTGAGCGACTGAACTGAACTGAACTGAATGTTTTATAAATTCAATGATACTGAGTTTATCGTTTTTAATTTGTTCTTTTTAAAGGTAGAACATGTAGATATCTTAAATTCATTTGTAAGTATGAGGATAAAATATGGCAAACAGATGGGGAAACAAAGGAAACAGTGAGAGACTTTATTTTCTTGGGCTCCAAAATCACTGTAGATGGTGACTGCAGCCATGAAATTCCATGACGCTTGTTCCTTGGAAGAAAAACTATGACAAACCTAGACAGCATATTAAAAAGCAGAGACATTACTTTGCCAAGAAAGGTCCATCGAGTTAAAGCTGTGGTTTTTTTCAGTAGTCACGTATGGATGTGAGAGCTGGACTATAAAGAAAGCTGAGCGCCGACAAATTGATGCTTTTGAACCGTGGTGTTGGAGAAGATTCTTGTGAGTCCCTTGGACTGCAAAAAGATCAAACCGGTCAATCCTAAAGAAAATCAGCCCTGAATATTCACTGGAAGGACTGATGCTGAAGCTGAAGCTCCAATACTTTGGCCACCTGATGCAAAGAACTGACTCATTTGAAAAGACCCTGGTGCTGGGAAAGACTGAAGGCGGGAGGAGAAGGGACAACAGAGGATGAGACGGTTGGACGGCATCACTGACTCAATGGACATGAGTTTGGGTAAACTCTGGGAGTTGGTGATGGACAGGGAAGCCTGGTGTGCTACAGTCCACGAGGTCGCAAAGATGCGGACATGACTGAGCAACTGAACTGAACTAAACTGAACCTAAAAACTGGAGAACCTTTACTTTCAAAGGATTATACTCCTAAACCAGTCCTTTAGATTGAAATGTTTGGGAATGGTATAGCACTGAAAGAGGATTTCTGAAATTCACTGAAAGAGAATTCATAAGTTGATCAAGAGTAAAACATTTGGCAAGAATAGGGGAGAACAGGCAATAATGACCTGAGAATAGACACTGTTTTCCATTGCTTTTGTCTGACACAGCAGTGCTTTATGTGGAAGGTGTGTAGTAAATTTAAGGTAAATAAAAATATAATCCTATCCATAGATTTTAAATACACAGTCTTGTAAAGCACCGTTGCCAGTTTGGAACACACTCCCTGTGGTTATGTTACCGTTACAAATCACACTCAAGGCCACACTTGACCAGTGGTTAATGTGAAACTCTATTGAAGTGTAAAATAGATTCCGTTATTTCCCACTATGAAGACCTCTACTTTCCATCAGTAAGAATAAACCGATTCTGTGTCCAGGATAAGCCCCAAGTCAAACTGCACTGCCTCAAAGTTTCTAACTGCAGAGTCAGCCATGCCAATGTGGCTTCTCACTTGTTGTTTGCAACCTCACAGACTGTAGCCTCCCACCCTATGGACTGAAGTCTGTCAGGCTCCTCTGTCCATGGGATTTTCCCAGGCTAGAATTCTGGATTGAGTTGCCATTTCCTTCTCCAGGGGATCTTCCTGACCCAGGGCTCGAACTTGAGACTCCTGCATTGGCAGGTAGTTTTTTTTAACCACTGAGCCACCAAGGAAACCCGGATTATTGCTAACCTCCTCCAAATTCCTTAAAACAGGATCATGGAGGCAGTGCAGCAGAGCCCCTCTGTTGAGGTCTTTCTACTGATAGGGGAATACTGTGGGATAATCTATGCCAGCTCTCCACTGTCTGAATACACCTCACTCACGTTCAGCTTTTGAAAATGAGACACACACAAAAAAAGAGATATTTCTTGAGACAATCAAGGAAAAATTTTTTTCACTTATCAATATATTTTAATACTTGTACATCATTAATCATCTATATCATTCTTTCTAAAGGCTAATAAGAATTCCTCTGAATGGAGACACCAGAGTATCTTAACCACTTCCCATTGATTTATATTTAGGATTTTCTTCTCTATAAATAATGCCTCAGTGAACATGCTTTACATACGTTTGGATACTAGTCTGATGATCTCTGTTGAATGAATCCTTATAAGTAGATTTATGAGGTTCGAGTATGAATTTTTTTAACAATGTTTTGATGTGGATCATTTTGAAAGTCTTTATTAAATTTGTTACAATGTTGCTTCTGTTCTATGTTTTAGCTTTTTGGCCTCACAGTATGTGTGATCTTAGCTCTCTGGCCAGGGATCGAACGCACACCTCCTCCCCTGGAAGGCAAAGTCTTAACCACTGGGCCACCAGGGAAGTCCCAGAATATGCATTTTTTAATTGAGGCATCAACTAACACAATATAATTAGTTTCAGATGTATAATGCAATGATCCAATATTTGTACAAATTACAAAACAGTCACCACAGTAAATCCAGTTAACTTCCATCACCACAGTTAGTTACAAAATGAGGAAATTTTAAACATGGCCTGGCTATTAGGCAATTTTTAAAGGATGATTATTAATTTTTTAGGTGTGAAGACGGCATGGAGGTCTTGCATAATAAAGACATTATTCAGTTGAAATCAATATAATATTCAAGCAGTATGTATTCCCCCTGCTACCCAAGGGAAACTTCAGTAGGTCCCATAATTCTCTGGCTACCTGTAGGTAACAGAAACTCCTAAAGTTACTTTAAGTCAAAAATACAATGATGATTCAGAAAATAAAATGTCAAGTCAGTACATTATCCATCCTTTAAGTCAAGCCAAAAAAGTAAGAAGCATTGGCTTCTGCCTTCCCCCTCTCTCCCCACCTTTCCTTCCTGGCTGTGGTTACCTCCCCTCCAGGGTTGGAACAGCCACCTGGCTGCTAATACCATGAAAATGAAGTGGCACAGACTTCCGGGTGCCTCCCAATATCCACTAGTCCCTTCCTCTTGACAAAAAGAATCCCAATTTTAAGCTGGGCCCATAGTGACCCTGCAAAAAGCTCATATTTCCAAAGATCTCTTAGAGCTGGGCATGACCCCGTGACTCAGCTCTGACCAGTGACACATATATAGAAATGTTGGGTGTGTATCTTGAAAGTATCCTTAAAAAGGAGGGAACAGATCCTGCCTCTGTCTGCCTGAACTATAATGTGATGGCTGGAACTGCAGCAGCCCCTCTGACCCTGAGCACAAGGACCACAGTCATGAGCCTGGGCCATGGGGCAGTGAACTTGGAGGTGTGATCCTGACAGCTCTGTGGAGCCCCTGAACTGCCCACTTTCCTACTGACTGTACATAAGAGAGAAATTAACTTCTACTGTGTTACCATTGTTCTTTCACTTACATGCCGGCACACTTAACTCCTCACCAGTACAGAAGGCTTTGCACTCTCTGGACCAGCAGATACCCAGACCTGACTCTCTGACTCTTGTGGGTACTTCTGTAGGTACTCCAGGGGCTCCCCTCAAATCCTGTGCTATGGGTGAGGGACCCAGCCCCTGAGACTCACTCCACAATTTCTCCTCTGACTGTGCCCTTGGCTGGGGGTCAAGGTCCAGGCTGGTCCCCCTCCCTGCAGGGGCCACACCTGGTCCAGGGGAAGCACTCAAAATCACCCCAACACATGTGGCAGTGGGGGACCCTGTCCCAGCTGCTCTCACTCTCCACGCCCCAAAAACATCTCACCAGATTCAGAGCCGGCCCCCCAGGCGCCCAGCTGAGGGGACAAAGGGCAGCACCCCCAACCCCACTTCCTCCTGGAGGAGGGGCTGGTGCAGACTCACAGCAGAGGCTTCTCCACAAATAGAATGATGCTTTTTATACCCTCAGAGTAAGGAGGATTTTCAAGAGCTGTGAACCTCATGTTCAGACACTGCCTCTGAAATGCCCATTTTGGCCTTTCTCACAACTTATTTTTGTCACTGCTGTTTGATACATCTGGGGGCTTTAGTCAAGTTTTCCAATTCAACAGCCTGTCGCAAAAACAATAAATCTTATGTGGACACAGGCAGTGGAAGGAGAGGTGGGACGAATGGGGAGAGTAGCAATGAAATAAATATCCATCCCCATATGTAAAATAGATAGCTAATGGGAAATTGCTGTATAGCACAGGGTGCTCAGCCTGGTGCTCTGTACACCTGATGGGGTGGGATGGGGTGGGAGGTGGGAGGGAGGTCCAAGAGGGCAGGACAGGTGTATACCTTTGGCTGATTCATGCTGATGGATGGCAGAGACCAACACAAGGTGGTAAAGCAATTATCCTTCAATCAAAAATCGATAAATTTAAAGAAAACAATAACTCATGTGGGGATGCACGTCGGTGGTAAACTCGAATAAAGCAAGGAGACGATTAACACAATATTTGGAAGCTCAGTTAGTCCTGGGCGGGGGAGGAAGGCAGGGAATGTGACCCAGAAGCACACGTGAGGGCTTCAGAGGGAAAGTGCTAGATGCTCCCTGGACGGCCATTCGCTTTGTTATGATAAGCTAAAAGGGACACGCATGTTTACATATGCATGTATTTATCATGACTAATGAATTTAAAAGGAAACGGCAGACACAGCGTAATATGTCAACTCCATGGCAAACAATCTGGAAAGGAGCCTGCACTTGACAACGAGCCTATGAACTTCATACGAAGTGGAGCAAGCCGGTCAGAGTGTGAGCCTTCCAGCGGTGGCCCCGGAGGCGTGAGTGTCACCGCCGACCTCAGTGGTGGAGGTCAGTGCTGCGGCAGTGACAGATGAGAGCAAACAGACCACAGCTGCTGTCTGGAACCCCAGAGCCACCGGAGGGGAGAAGGTCCCCAGGCCCTGCGAGCTGGAAAGGAGTCTGGTTCATCTGCTCAGCCCCCCAGCTCTGGCGGTCCCCAACACCGTCCACACCGAGGAACGTTCGGTCAAGGCTCCTCTCTCTGCATGACTTTTGTAATTGCCAAAGCGACCTTCTGATTATGATCTGGTTTCTGGGAGCTCCTTGAAGGGCAAAGAAAGTGCTGACCACGGAGATTTTCCTGTTGCTATTGTTAAGGCGACGTCAGCTCTCTCACCATCAGCGAGGGCAGCTTATCTCACCTGATCCTCACAATCAGGTTAACCTGACGGAGAGGCAGCAGAGGAGGGAGACACAGCAACCAGCCCCAAGATTCAAATCCTATTCGCTTCACCCCTTAAAAGCGGTCATCATGAGCGATTCGCGGAGCCTATTTGAGCCTCAGTCTCCTCACCTGTAAAGTGGGAATAACGGTAGTACCCACCTCCTGGGGTTGCTGTGAAGACCCCATGAGTTAATGGTCATGAACCACTGAGACGGCAGATGTCACTGAGTGAGTACAATATAAATGTTTGCTACGACTCCCACTTTACAGACCAAACACCGGGGGCTCAGGTGCTAAGGTAACTTGCTTAAACCCCATACCTGGCAGCTAGTCAAACTCAAGTACATTAGGCCTCAGACCCCAAGTGCTTAACCACCAGGCTTCCTACCAACCACCAGGACAGTCACTCGTCAAGGTAAACGAACCTCTGTGCCTTGGCGTGTTGGTGAATGACTTACTCAGCCCTGGTGACGCCACCGCAGGCTGACAAAGGCCAGACCCTGGGCTTCTGGAACAGAGAAGCCGACTCTCCAGCTGAGCCCCAGGTCAGCCGAGCAGCAAGCCACCTTCCCTTGGACCATCATCCCAGGAGAGCAGACAGCTGTGTCCCTACCCACCCCCCGCTGAACTCGGAACCACTCAGAGAGAGACACTGCACCCAGTTCTCCATTTCTAGGAAGATGGCAACTAGCAGATACAAAATATAAGTTCTTCTGTAACCCCAGACAGGTTCTGCCTTGAGCTGGTTAAAAGGCAGCAAGCTTTCCTTCAAGACCTTTCTAACCTGAAGCTCAGGTATACCACACATATGAAGGGCAAGGAGAGGGGACCTGGTCCGACAGTCACCTTGGGAGACTTGTCATCAGGCCTGGAGACAAGTGCAGGCACGCGGGACCCCTGTTGACACCCTGTGACCTTGAGGAGGGCAGACCTCTCCGCACCAGCATCCCCACGCAGGAAGCAGAAAAGTTAGACCAGACAATCTGTGAGTTTCCTTCCGTTCTCTGATCTCTATATCCATATTTTAACTCGCAGCTAAACCTCATTTGGAGTTGACCGCATTCAAAAACAACTCAAAGTAACTCTCACTTCAAGGCGATACAGGCTGCTTTCTTTCCAGAATGCATAAAGGGCAGGCAGTGCTAGTGCTGTTTGCAACTGTGAAGGGGAAAGGTGCTTTCAAAACTCCTACATGAGCTGCTGGGACCAAGAGGGAAAAATCTATTAGCCTGGTAACCGCACATCACATGAAACAGGCCTTAAAAGCTTTTCTCCCTGAGAACAGTAAGCAATAAACCAGGCCTATTGCTAAGCTGGCTCACGCCCATCAACCCCAGATTACACTTTGCACATGTGTGTGCCCATGTGTGCACATGCTCACAACAGACTGTGGATTTTTTCAGAAAGGTAAATACTGAAGAAGCACCATAACACTTTCAAAAAAGACAACGTTCGTTACAGGGATCTCAAAATGATGTGGATAACTTATCAGAGACACTAGCCTGATCCATAATCTTACCTTTGGCCTCATATGAACAAAATGTTTGCTAGGAAATCCACAACGAAATTACCTTCTGAATTAAGACTGCATGGAAGAAATAAGCTGAAAAAGTAAGTAATGGGGACTTCCCTGGTGGTCCAATGGCTAAAGAGTCCACAATTTCAATGGAGGAGGTCCTGGGTTCCACCCCTGATCAGGGAACTAGATTCCACATGCCACACATAAAGAGTTCACAAGCTGCAAGACCCAGTGCAGCCAAATAAATAAATATGTTTTTAAAAGTAAGTAATGGACCACCCCATTGGACTATCAGGAGATACTGGTTTGACACCTAAAATTATTCTTTTTATCTGTAGCATGTATAAAGTGCAACTATAATACTTACTGACAGGTTTTCTCTTCCAAACAACACTGTCACTTGTATTTTTAGCCTTTAAAGCTATTTTACAATTCATCAACTTAGTAAAAATTAGTTTCATCAGAAATACCTGTCCAGAAGCCCGACTCATGAATAAACGCCAACTATAGACGATACATCACGCCACTCCTTTAAAGATCTCATAACCTTTGCAGCAGGACCTTTCTTAATGGCCTGACGGTGCTGAACCCTCCATCAAACTTTGCTGCATTGTATCTGGTACACGGGCACTCTGATAGGAGGGAAAAAGAAAAGACAAATGATCTGGGAAGCTGAGGTATGTCACATGTAATGACCATGCAATTACTCTGAATGATAATGCCAGGCTTGTGCGGAGCACTTTGCCTAATTAGACTTCACACGAGGGGGAAAACACTTTAATATTTAACGAGTGTAATGGTGCAATCAATGTACAAAAATCAGGCTTGGTAAGGAATACTGCTTATTAAAGAGCAAGACAGATGGCTGCAGGAGAGGTACCATCATTCAAGGTAAAAACCTCACAGCCTCCCACGGTGGGCACCAGGCACGCACTGTCCAATCCCCACTCCAGCCCGGCCACACCAGGCATTACTCAGCCTGCCCGCTTGCTCAGTGGACTACAGATACACCCACATCATAGACACAAGGAAATCACTTGGTTGAAACAAGTCAGCTCTGCCATTTCTCAAAGCGTCTTAACTGCTCCGACTGCTGTCAAAATCCCCATGAGTCAAGGTCTCCAACGTCTCTCTTATAATCACTTCAGTGAGATAATTAGTCCTCCTTTTTATTACCTTCGAGAACACTTAATGTGTTGGAAGCCTTCCTGACTCTATTAAATCCAGCCAGCCTGCCTCAAGATTATGAATGCGTAATTGGTTTACAGGTAGCTTGGAAAAAAACACCAAGATAGAAAACAGTATGTGGGAACTGAGTTAGAAACGGGCACGCTTGCGAACAGCACATGATACTGAAAAGGATTTTTAAGGGCGGGTCATTTGTTTGGCTTCTCCAAGGTCAGATTTACCCGCACATGCAAGCACCCTGGGAGGTAACTTGTCCTGTTTGTGAACACAGTTTCTTCCCAGCCCTGTGGATTTGAAGTTGATGTCTCTGTTCATTCCATGCGTGTTTAAAGAGAACCTTCCTTCCGTGTCTACACACGGAGCCACGCTGCTCACAGGGCATCAGACGACTGTGTGAACTGCAGTCCCCACGCTCTGAGGGTCTGCAGTCTCATCCAAAAATGACACAAGGCCTCTGCTGTGTCAGGCCTGGTACCACAGGGGTGCCACGCCTGGACACAGGAGCTACAGCGCCAAACAGACTTTCATGAAAATGCTGGGTCTCCCTGTCATGCCACCTGCCCTGCCACGGCATCTGGTCTACCTGAATCTTGGTTCTTCCAGTATTTTCATAGATGTTTTAAAAATTTCCACAAATAAAGTGCTTCGGATACTATTGAGCACCTAAGTAGATTTCTTCCTAAGCTTCTGCACTCACGGTGGGGGAAAAAATGAGCCTCGATTTAATTTTAAAAACTATTATTCAACCTGATGTAGCTTCAGTGACACCCATATTCACATCTTATTTCTCTTTGGCATAAACAATCCGATTTTTGACTTGTGCCCATAAACAAACTTATCCGGAACTATTCTTACCATGTGTTTCCAGAAAGACCATGCATTTCAAGTGCAGAGGACAGAGGGTTTCAAAGTTTAAATCTCTCGCTGGATGTGTACAGACTGACTCCAGACAAAGCTGGAATCATTCAGAGTCAATTCAATTCATGAAATGTATGGCTATCATTCCCACTTCCGACGATGTAAAATCAACAGGAAATAAAAACGAATCCTGTTGATCTTGAAGTAGGCACTGAGCGCTCACCATCCCAGGGATGATGTCCCACGTGTCCCTAAGCCACGGCTTGACAATATACCCCTTCTTCGTATTTCAATGCGACTGTGGGCTCCTTGAGGTCAGAAACCCTTGCCTTTTGACCTACGTATATCTCTAGCACTGAGAACAGTGCCAGGCACTCAAAGGGAGCTCCCTAACCAAATTCAGGAAAACCTGAGAGCTGTACAGGTGGCATCACTGTCGGGGCACCTAACACTACCTGCCAGCTGGCCTGGTACCCAAGGAGACTGCACGGCCCATAGAGAGCAGCAAGACGGAAACAAGTAACCTGGGCTCCCTTCCCGACAGTGTCATTCCATTAGCACCTGCCTCATCTTAGACAAGGCATGTTCCCTCTCTGGGCTTCCTTCTGTTCCGAAAACCAGGAGATAGTCCAAATGATCTCAAATGTGCTATTAGTTCTGCAAAATACTGTTGCTCTAACTGATGTGACAGATAACATTTCTCTTGATGTATGCTTGCTAAGCGGTGTTCGCCCCCCCCACCCCTAATGACTTTCAACTCCAAGAAGTCACCAACAAGACTGTTAAATGAAGTCGACAAATTCTCCAGCATCCAAGTGTTCCCTTCAGATGCATGGTTTTGCCATTTCAAAGATTTTTAGTTCATGTAGACAGACTGGTGCCAGGCATTATTCGCATAGTGGACGGCTGGCTTTAGTCAAAGCCTCTTCATTCATTCTCTGATTCTCATTCCTAAGTGATTAAGAGTTGCAGTTATGCCTGTCCACCTCACACTGGCATTACATTTGCCGCCCCCCCCAAATAACGACACGATCACTAAATCACTTACAGAGACCAGGGAAGAGAGTTTCTAAAAGCTGGTGCCTCCCACACACCTCCAGCCCAGGCAGCATCCTCCCCACAAACCCAACCGTCACCTCTCGGTGCTTTCAGGCGACCAGACGTGTCTAGATCCTGTGTCTCCTCCTGCCTCCGCCCCGTTTCCATCAGAACATGAGACTCGTGTTCAGCATAAAGGTCCTGAGGAAGCTAATGAGAGCCCAGGCACTGGTCCAGACTCACTCTTGGAGGAAGAGAAAAAGGTAATTCCAGTGAAGCTGGATAAATTCTCCTCTATACTCAAGGATAGTCATAGAAAACACACTCAGGATTTTTATTTACATCAGCGAATAATACCCTCTCTACAAAGAAAACTCAGTTTTGAGACAAACCAAGACCCAAGATGTGGAATCGACTCACGTGATCCAAGGGAGTAACTAGTTCTAAGCTCGGGTTCTGGCTTCGGCCACCAATCTGACTGATGGAGCCATTCACAGTCCATCCACTTCACTGCTTTGCATTCAAATGGCCCCTGAGTCTCAATGATCAAATTCCTACTTTAGGGATTAAGAACCTGACTCACAGGGTCAGTCAGCTGGGGGAACCTCTCTCCATCAATCTAGACTCCTTCTGAAGCAACCAGTGTACACAGAGCTTCCTTGGCGGTGCTAGTGGTAAAGAACCCACCTGCCAACGCAGGAGACCTAAGAGACCTGGGCTAGATCCCTCGGTCAGGAAAATCTCCTGGAGGAGGGGATAGCAACCCACTCCAGTATTCTCACCTGCAGAATCCCACGGACAGAGGAGCCTGGCGGGCTACAGTCCATGGGGTCACAACGAGTCAGACATGACTGAAGCGACTTTGCATGCCATGTGGAGGAGAGAAACAAAACAAAGAAAAACTGTAAATTGAGCTCTCTCATCATTCTGGTCCAGAAACCTATGGGCCACAAGTTCAGTGAAAAGACATAAAGTTCAGTTCAGTTCAGTCGCTCAGTCGTGTCTGACTCTCTGCGACCCCAGCACGCCAGTCTTCCCTGTCCATCAACAACTCCAGAGCTTGCTCAAATTCATGTCCATTGAGTCAGTGATGGCATCCAACCATCTCATCCTCTGTCGTCCCCTTCTCCTCCTGCTTTCAATCCTTCCCAGCATCAAGGAAGGACCCTCCCAACCAAAGAACACGCTTCAGACACAAGAGTTTGCATGTCACAGGTACATCCAAAGAAATATCCCCCCAAACACATCTCCTTTGCTGGCTTCTCATTACATAGGCACACACATGTCTGCTCAGTTGCTCAGTCGTGTCCAACTCTTTGCAACTCCATGGACTGTAGCCCACCAGGCTCCTCTGTCCATGAGATTTCTCAGGCAAAAATACCGCAGTGGGCTGCCATTTCCTCCTCCAGGGGACCTTCCCGAGCTAGGGATCGAACCCATGTCTCCTGAGTCTCTTGTATTGGCAGGTGGATTCTTTACCACTGAGCCACCTGGGAAGCCCCTTATGTAGCCATACACATCCGCAAATAAATCTCACTTCTACACAAAGAAGACAGCCAAAGGTACCCTGGGTATTTTGAGTGATTTATGTCTATGATGTCCAAGAAGTACTTATTTTCTACCCATCTGTATGTAGAGTAGATAAGAAATAAGACAGGGCCTGCTACTATCCTCTGGGCAGCTCACTGAAATAGCCGAGAGACACTAGCCATTCTTTCCTTTTTGTTAATATTTATTTACTTGGCTGCATTGGGTCTTAGTTGCTTCATGTGGGATCTTTCATTGCAGGGCATGGACTCCAGCTGTGTTGCAATGGCTCGGTAGTTATGGCACATGGGCTTAGCTGTCCCTTGGCACATGGGATCTTAGTTACCCAACCTCAATCAAACCAGCATCCCCTGCATTGCAAGGCGAATTCTTAACCACTGGACCACTAGGGAAGTCCCCAGGTGTTCCTTCTTTAACAAGACGCGGTCACAGTCTTGCCCCTCTTGGCCTAAGACCGTGACCTACATGAAGACATCAAGGGCAGTTTTATGGGATCAGAGTGTACCCCCAGACACCTTATCATCAGGACACATACACAGTGGACATTCAGGACACACTGGATTAGAATCGTCTAGAACTTTAGACAAGAGTGGAACTGAAGAATGCAGGCCCAGGTGGATGCAGGAGCTCCTGGTCCCCGTCTTCCCTCCCGCCTTCCTCCCTGGGCAGCTCTGCAGTCACAGCAGCTGATGCCACTACATCTCCACCATGTGCCAAGCAGTCCACCGACATTGTCTAAAACAATCTGCCAGCTGCCCAATGCGATGGGCACTATTATCTTCATTTTACAGATGAGAAAACTGAGACCTAGAGAAATTCAGTGACTTGCCCAGGAGCACAGTTAAGAAAGGGTGGAGCGTGAACCTGGATGAACAGGTCCCAAGGCCCAGGCCCACCCCCAAGGTGCTGCCTCCTCGCTCAGTCTACTTCCTCCCAGACTTTGTCACTTACCAGTGTGTGTGTGTGTGTGTGCATGCACACCCACTCACTCAGTCATGTCTGACTCTCTACGAACCCATGGACTGTAGCCCGCCAACCTCCTCTGTCCATGGGACTCTCCAGGCAGGATACTGGAGTGGGTTGCCATTTCCTTCTCCAGGGCATCTTCCCGACCCAGGAACTGAACCCGCATCTCTTGAGTTTCACTTACTACAGCAATCAGGAGACATCCATTCTATTCAGCTCTCCAAGAACCTGGGAACCAACCTGGATTTCATGAGCAGGATTCCTCTGCTCCCCACAAAGCTAACCTTCTGTAGCTTTTTTAAAGTCTGCCTGTTCATTTCATTTTAATACACACTATTAATTCTATTAAATGGGCTTTTGAAAACTACAGTAGCTTGCTTTAAACAAACAGTTCCCTGATTCAGTACCTTTTTAAACCTTCTTGCATTTTTTTTTTGAAACCCTGAATCAAGCTTCTCTTGCACCTGGGCAGGTTCTGTTTGCTTATCCACAGACGGGCTGGTTTATGACCACGTGCCAACGCAGGACAAATGAGTCAGGCCTCCTGTTCCCTGGCTGAGGTGCTGTTCCCAGGCTATAATGATTTTGCAAAGCCTGCATTCCATCCTTACCACACATGGCATCCACCCCCGGACACCAAACAAGGCAGCCCATTATCATAAAACCACTGGGAACATCTCCCCGAAAACACCCCCGACCTTACAACACAGCCCACACTACAGACACGCCAGGGGGACCCTGAACAGTGCCCCTTGGGCCTGGCGCCCTGCCTCGCTAGAACAGATCCGGGTGTGTTTAACCGAATCTCCAACTGAAATAAGCAAAGGCTTATTCTCCTGTGATACCAGCGAGCCCTTGAAGGTCTGGAGTGGAAACTGGCAACAACTAATCATCCTGACTTGGCTGTTTGCTGGGAGGGGCTGCGGTGCTTCTGGAAAAACCCTGCAGAGGGAGATCAGGGAGCTCGGAGTCTGTAGCTGGCCCTGCAGCACTGGCGGGAGACGGTCCAGGGGGCTGCAGGCCACTCCTCGCGCCTCCGCACTGCCGCCAGCCCACACATCTGAGCCGCCTGACCCCCCTCATGCCCCCGAAAACAAGCTGCTCACGTGTCGGCCTCCTCTCCACCTAGACCCCAGACCCCTTCCACTGAGCCACTCTCAAACTCAGGTGTGGCTTGCTCCAATTTTCCTGAGACCCCAGTTCTTGGCTGCTCCCCCAAAAGACCCTCACCCTCATCCCTGGACCCCTAGTCGCCTATCCTGGGCTCCAAGCTGCCCTGGCTCCCTGGAATCCATCCTCCTCTGGGCTCCTGGGTAGCAGCCCCACGTGGCAGAAGCCCTACACCGGGCCCAGCTCCCGTGTTACTAGGTGCCCGGTCTGTCCCAGCCCCACAAGGAGAGCCAGAAAGGAAGATTTTGAATCATTCTATCTAGAATGCTAAGCGTCTTTATCTCTACCACCCCCTGAAACTGGGGATGGGAAAAGAGGCAGGTAGGAAAGGAAAAGAGGCAGGCACCACTGTGGGTCAGGACTCCCCACTTCTAGGAGTCTCATGCCTTCCCCATGCATCTCATTTAATTTCTGCAATAGCCAACAGAGTACTATCATTCCCCATTATGATACAGACATACATACATACATTCCCCATTATGATACACACATACCTTCCCCATCATGTACATACATACATACATTTCCCATCATGTACATACATACATACGTTCTCCATTGTGTACATACATGCATACATGCATGCATTCCCAATTAAGTGTATACATACATGCATGCATGCATTCCCCATTATGTACACACATCCACACATACATTTCTCATCGTGTACATGCATGCATGCATACATTCCCCCCATACGTATATACATTCCCCATCGTGTACATGCATGCATACATACATACATCCCCCATTATGTACATACATACATACATACATTCCCCATTATGTACATACACACATACATTTCCCATCATGTATATGCATACATGCATACACACATACATTCCCCATTATGTACATACAGGCATACATACATACATTGTTCATTATGTACATACATACATACAAGAAACTAAGCTTCAGAGATGTCCACTGATGGGACCCAGACCCCTGGTCAGTGAGCAACAGAGCTGAGATTCAAACCCCAGCAATGCCCCCCCCCAAGGCCTGGAGCCTTCCTCTGCCCTGCAGCCTTCCACACCTTTGCCGTCTCTTCCGTGTGTCTGGCAGAGCACCTCCAGAAAAGAGGCGGGAAATTTCTGTTAAGTGAATGCATGAGTGGTTGACTCCAGCCTTCACACCTGAATATTCTGCAACCTCTGCGCTGGATTTTATTCATACATTCCGCTTATAACATGCCTACAAAGCACCTTGTTAAGACGTTAAATGTTGTGCAAAAGTAAGTTGTACCACACTGTATCATATTTCAAGCTACTAGAAAAAGCCGCATAAAAAGATCTACAAATAAAAAGTGCTGAAGCAGACCCGCTGATAACAGTTTATTTATCATCTTGCTCCATCGTGTCTAGAAAAGGATACAAACAGAAGAATCTAAGGAAAAATCAATGTTTTCACATTTTGCTAACCCTCAGGACACTAAGACGTTTTCCGAGCTACCAATTCAAGGAGTACTGATGCTGGAAAAGACAGCACAGGGTGGGAGATGTGGACCCAAGGCCCAGGCCGCCACCTCTGAGCTGACCTTGGGCAGGTAACTCGCCTCTCTACATCCTGGTTTTCTCATCTGCAAAATGCAGATAATAAGAGTGTGTCTTTCTAAGGTTGCTGTGCTGGTCAAATGAGTAACTCCTGGCCCACATTTAGGAGAGAGGCTGCCACGTGGTTAAGGGCTCTGTGTGAGCCATTTTTGTCACATGAAGAGAAGAACTATAATGGAAATGCAGCAAGAAAGCTGAAATGAATGAATCACTTGCTTCTGCAGACATTAGTATAAAGCACTAAGCTCACCTGAACCCTCTGTTCCAGATTGCTATCCCTACCAGTATGCTCTACCCTGAAAGCAATGCTATCAGAAATAAACAATAGTAACCACCAGCATCAGCGAAGGTACATCTCTCATCAACCAGGCGCCCGGCACTGTGCTAACCACTTGTACAGGTGTAAGCCTCACACACAGTTGTTCAACCTGTGCCCCCACAAGAGTGCCCTGAGGGAGGTGAGCGGGCTGAGGTCACACTCTGTTTCCCATGCTTCACAACCTGGCATGGATGCTCAGCTCACAGGAGCATCTCCCAGGCTGGCAGCAGCCTGTTCACCGATGTCAGCGGACACACCAACTGAAGCAAGTTTCTAAAGGGCGGGAGACAGAAGCAGAAGGTCACCTTTGCAAGTATGCAGCACCTAGGTCAAAGGCCATCACCTTAGTAAGTTCATTAACGGAGTAGATGTGGATTTCCCCCAAGCACCAGGGTGTTGCTCAGTCCCTCAGTTGTATCCGACTCTTTGCAGCCCACCAGGCTCCTCTGTCCATGGGATTTCCCAGGCAAGAATACTGGAGTGAGTTGCCATTTCCTCCTCCAGGGGATCTTCCTGACCCAAGGATCGAACCTGCATCTCTTGCATCTCCTGCACTGCCGGGCGGGTTCTTTTGAACGGCCGCTATTAGCAGGTTGCACGGCATGTGCCCACGTGCCTCGGTGTCCAGTGTAAACAGACAACTCCCACCCCCTCCTCCCCGTTTCCTGCTGCCCTCTTCCTCCACCAACTCAAATGTCCCTGGGTGTGAAAAGGAAACAAAGGATCAGACATGACCCCGGGATAACCAGAGGTTATGTTTCCCACTATCTGAAAACAGCGACTAAAATGATTTGTGCAGCAAAGCAACGTGTCACTAAGTCGCAGGATCCAAACAAACTTTTTTTTGCCAACTCTAGCACCCAGCACCACCCAGGCGCAAGTTCCTAAAAAAAGACTCCCAGGTGTAAACAGGCGTCTCCTCCCACCCCGGGCATCCATCATCTTGGTCAGCTCCGGGGCTCCAGTCCAAACTCAAACGTTCTGCATGCAGCTCTACACACACATCGCTGTGGCTGAGCCTCGGCCACCTTCTGGGCGGAAGTGGGAGGCGTGAATATGGGGCACCCTCACTGCTGGATGTCTGTGGGCCACCGCAGCACTCGCCCAGCTCCAGAGAAGAGCTGTTGTGCAAACAGGGTCTGTGTGACTCTGTGATGTGCTCAGAATCCTAAACATAACCCCCAGACATTAGCTTACTCGTGGGGAAAGGATAATAAGCATCATCTACAATCTTCGAAGATCCTTCAAAGATAACGAAGCAGTTATCCCTCTTTCCCAGTTCTTAGTAATAATCTAGACTTTGACAGAAAGGCAGCAAAGACCGGACTGCCTGGTTTTAAAGGGTCGCCAGGTGACATGTATCCAGACAAAACTGCAATTCAAAAAGATACATACACCCTTAGTTCCTAGCAACACTATTCACAATAGCCAAGACACAGAAGCGACCTAAGTGTCCATCGACAGATGAATGGATAAAGCAGCTGTGGTACACATATATATATATATATACATATACACACACACACAGTGGAATACTACTCCACCATAAAAAAGAAGGAAATAATGCCATTTGCAGCAACATAGATGGACCAAGAGATTATCACACTAAGTGAAATAAGTCAGAAAGACAAATACCATATAATATCACTCATAGATGGAATCTAAAACATGACACCAATGATCGCATATCTATGAAACAGAAACAGACTCACGGACACAGAGAACAGACTGGTGGCTGCCAAGGGGGAGGGGTTGGGGGAGGGATGGAGTGAGAGGTTGGGGTCAGCAGAGGTAAGCTTTTATGCAGACTGGATAAACAACAAGGTCCTCTGGATAGCACAGGGCACTATAGTCAATATCCTATGGTAAACCATAGTGGAAAACAATATAAAAAGAACATATATCTTAATCACCTTGCTGTACAGCAGAAATTAACACATTACAAATCAACTACACGTCCATTAAAAATACTGAAAAAAAAAGTTCCATCATGTGAAAATCAGAATCAGAAGTCTGCTGACTTTCTGAACTGAGAAGAAACCCCTCAGTACGATTTGGGGCCTGCAATGCACTGAACGCTTCTGTAACTGTTGTTAGTTTAACCTCACCGATTACTGGTATTTAGTTTGTCACTGTAATTATAATTTTGCTGAAAAGTTGAAGCCACAATATTCTCCTTTTCACTCACAAACAATATGTCAATATTTTCAGTCATCATGTTTGCTTACATACCTTGTCAGTGTTTTTTCCTACCAAATAGCAAATTCCATCTGACAAATAAAAACACCAGCACATCTTCAAGTTGTCCAATAGTGTCAAGCCTGACTAGCTTCATTCAGGCTAGAATCGGGAAATAAGAGGGTTTTTCAAAAATTCCCAGAAGAAAAATGCTTTTCAATGATACATTCTCAGAACATAATAAAGCATACTTTTTATGTGTAAAATTTCATGCGGCCCCTTTTTTAAAAAATACACCAGCAGCTTCTGCTGGCCAGAAAAATTCCTTGAGAAGCAAGGAATTAGTGCTCCAAGTACCAATTGAGGAAACAAAGCAATATTAAGCACATTAAAAGATAAAAATTAGCTCAACCAAAAACACACTCTCCCTAAACCCTGCAAATACTAGGCCAAAAGCATAGATTTGAATTTTTAGACAGTTTTTAAAATCATCTGTTGGAATATAAAGATATACAAAGCAAAAAACCCAGTTCTTAAATCTCCTTTAAACCTTTAGAGTTATTCTAATATGGTACCGAATCTGACATTCAAGACCACCTGCACATACTTTTTAGGCCTTCAGTAATGCTTCTCACACAGGTTGCCCTTTTCCATGTGGAGAACCGGAGAAGTTCAGTTCCTTTGCTATTGATACATTACAGCAGGGGTCCCCAACCTCCAGGATCTAATGCCTGATGACCTGAGATGGAGCTGATGTAATCAGAATAGAAATAAAGAGCACAATAAATGTAATCCACTTGAATCACTCCAAATACATCCCCCACCCACCCCTCAGTCCGTGGAAAAATTGTCTTCCACTGAATCAGTCCCTGGTGTCAAAAAGGTTGGGGACAGCTGCATTAAAGGACATAATAATGGCAAAAAACAACAGCCTGGCTGATATACTGTGCAGAGGGGGCCCCTAGTGGTGGAGCCGCTGCTCAGACTAGCCTTTGCAGTTTTTCCAAGACTGCTTCACCAGCAGGGTAAATCGATAGGTAATCAAGTCTACCTGAGCTGCCTTCCATAATAACCTCCATTAGCCCGAATATACAGTAGGGTCATCATTTAGAAATCAGAGGTCCTTTCACTAGGAAAAAAAAAAATGAGACTTGAAGAATAACTTCATTACATCCTGTCTTTCAAATCCACAAATATTTATGCAGCCCCACCTGGCCAGGCCAGAGCTGGCCTGGAGACACAAGCCAGCACCGTGCACTTTTCTGTGCTTTCTTTCCAACGTGACAACATTACACCAGGGACAGAGCTGGAGCACCATGAAGACTAGGAAGTACAAGTCATCCACCTGTGACCTCATGATGAAATCTCACCAACAGGAAAAACCTGCAGTATCGCCCACCCCCACTGTTTCCAAACACCCAGACAGAGCAGCATTTGAGGTTCTTCAATCAAGGGCGCTTGAATGAATGGACGGGAAGGAAGATGGCAAGGCAGAAGGAAGTTTAAATGAAAAACAACAACTACGCTGAAACACGCCAGACCTGCTGGTTCCTAGAAGTCAAGGAAGACAAGAGACAACTTTTCCAGAGCAGTTACTGTGCGCCTGACGCTAGGGTAAGTCCCTCAGTGTTATTTCCTTTTCCCTAACAGCTCCATAAAGTGAGGGATATTATTGGCTTTTAACAAAGTGGAAACCAAGGCTATGAGCTTGCGCAAGGTCATACAGTTAACAAAGGGGAGGCTGCTTGGAGACCAGGAGTCCGAGATGGCAAAGCCAAAGTTCCCATCACTTCAGTATAATCTGGTGAATCCAAAAGCTAGAGATTTTGCTTTGAACTTCATTAACACAGTTTGCGGTTTGGAACACAAAGATGAACAGAATTAAAGCATTTCAATACCGTACACTTGAGACCACATACAGGATGGAAAGAACCATCACATATTTCAAACGTAGTGGCCCATCTCTGGTTTTCCAGGAACCGACCTTCTCTGGAAGCACAACAGGCCACCCCACATCCTATTATGCACCGATTCAACGGACATGAACTTAGGCGAACTCCCGGAGACAGTGAAGGACAGGGAGGCTGGCCTGCTGCTGTCCATGGGGTCTCAGAGAGTCGGACGCGACGTAGCGGCTGAACACCATCACACGTGTTCAAATTACTTTCTAAAACTAAAGCTTCACGTTTTCGCTTTATGCTTCTATATCCAAGTTTGAAAGACTTTTCTCCTTCCAATTAGCAACACGAGAGCACTGCGCAGGGCTTGTTCATAACGTTCATTGTGGCCAGCAACGCTAGGATAATTACGACTTTCTGGAATGAAAATATGAACAAACTCCAAGAAATCGGCAGAACTGAATTTCAATTTCTAGTAAAAAAAAAGACGTGAAAGAACAGCTAATTATCTTTATTGTCTAGACTTCTCTAATGACATGAAGGGAAAACCTCTCCGAGGCTTTGAAATAGAATAAAAGTGGCGTTTGCGAAACACCCTCTCTGTCATGAGCTGGTGCTTCCCAGGGCTCGCTGTCTCGGCTTGCACGCCGCTGTTGGGCCTCCTCCTCTCCCGTCCCTTCGCTCGTCGATGAAAAGATAACTTAAAAGTCCCCGACGCCAGCGCAGGTGCAGGAAGCGCCGCGGAAACAACAACTTCGGGCGTCTTTGTAGCGCCTTCCTCGCCCAGCCCCGCCCTCCGCCCCACCCCAGACCAGTGCCCTCGAGTGGCCCCTCCACGGGCCGCACACGGCGCTTCCTCCCAGCACCCCGGATCGCGGCGACCCTCGGGCGCGATCGCCCCCGGCCCGGGTCCCAGGCCAGAGGGCCGGCTGCCCCCCGCGCCCTCTCCATCCCAGCGAAGACGACTCGGTTTGGAGCAGCAAAGGGGTCACGCGGGCACGTGCAGAGGCTACTTTTAAAGCGCAACGTTGGATAAAGTCATTAAACAGCTAAAGGCCGCCGCCGGAGGCTGGTGAAGCCAAAGGGACCCCGGCGCGGCCGCGCCCCGACCCCTCTCGGGAAGCCTCGCCGGCGACCCCCGCGCGCCCACCTGCGGGCGCGGCGCCTAGCGATCGCAGCCGCCCTCGCCCCTCTCCCCTCCCTCCCCTCCCTGCGGGCGCGACCCCCTTGCGCGCGGCCCTGCCCTCCGCGAGCCCCCCCGGGGGTGGCGGGCCGGGGGGCGCCGGGACGCCCCCGATGCCCCCGCGGCGCCCGCGCCCGGCCCCGACTTACCGCGGGGCGCTGCCGGCCGCTCCGCCGCTCCCAGCGCCGGCCGCTCCTCCTGCGCGGCGCCGCGGGCTCGGCTCCACCTCCCGCTCCAGCGGCCGCCGAGCCTCCGGGGACCCGCGGGCGGGGAGCGCGGGGCCGCCGCCAAGCCCGGAGCCGGGGCTGGGGCTGGGGCTGGGTCGGGGGGCGGCGAGCCGCGGGCGGGGCGGGGGTCGCGCCGGCCCGAGCGGCTCCCCGGGCGCCGGGCGCGCCCAAGACCACCCCGCAGGTGGCGGCTCCGCGCGCGCCCGAGGCCGGAGAAGTTGCGGGAGGGGGGCGAGGACGCGGCGGCAGCCGGGCTCTGGTCGAGAGAGAGAAGATCGGTGTCTCCTCGGCGAGGGTGATCCTTCCTCTTTCCGGACCCCCTCCCTCCCACCCTTCTGGCCCCTCGCGGCTCTGGGCGGCCCTCCCCGCCCTGGGCCGACTCACTCACCAAAACTTTGCAGACGGCGCTGGGGAGAATGAATCCCGTAGTCGCCGTCTATGCGGCCCTGGGGGGTTAGGACGCCCGCCCCGGAGAGAGCGTGTACTCGCCGCGCGCGAAGGTCGGAAAGCAGTGAGTCCCAAGCCCAGCCGCTGCGGAGAGTGAGGTCTGCATGGACCCCTGACGGCCGCTGGGGGGCCGCGGAGGGAACGGGGAGGGGGTGGGGGGGAGTGGAAAGCAGGCAGGAGGGTGTTGATGAGAAAACCCCCAACACACACATGCACTCGGGGCCACGGGTGCCCTGGACTTGTAAGGTTTTCTGCGGGAGGCGGAGTTTGGGGGTATCTTGAACCCCAGTATAATGAAGGAGACTCGGGAGGGCCAGTGTCCCGCTGGAGGAGGCCACCTCTCCGCCTGCCATCCCGTCTGCAGAGGCCCCACGGCTGTGCCAAGGCAGGACCAGAGCTAGAAACCAGCCCTCTGGCTCCTGGTGCCCCTTCCACTGCCTGGCCAAGCAGAGTGCTGCAAGTACCCAGGCCGAGGACCTGCGGGCACAAGGCAGTAGTCCCGGAGGCAGGCACCTGTTTGCCTGCAGGAAGCACCCCCAGGAGCCAGCAGTCCCGCAGCCAGCCTGCTTCCTACCTCGACGGCCCCCAGCCCAGGCGAGGTCATCCCTCTTCCAAGGATGCCCTGAGACCTCGGTGGCTCGGCCCCCAGCCCCCACACCCTTGAGTGAGTTATCTCGTGATGAGGTCCCCACAGGAACTCAACTGTGACTTGGGAAAGAGAGGGAGAAGCAAGCGTTCCCCAAACGTGGCAAAGCAATGGAGATGGTCAATAAATAGCTAACCGGGCATCCACACATATGTAGGTACAAGTCATTGGTCAAGCCTCCTCCATCCATGTCATGTGACAGTCCCCACTGGGCAGATGGAGGCCCCCATGGAGGCTGGGTTAGTGATGAGTCCTGTAAAGATTAGAGCCAGCACCACCAAGCCCTCTGGGGAATAAGGAACCTCTTCAGAGCCTTACAGCTGTCACCAGCATCCCCCGCTCCAGGCAGTGATAGGTGGATTGTTAAAGCATTGATTTTCTTTCCTCTGCTGAGGTGTCTGCCATCGCTCTGTTCAATGATGTCTCCGGAATTTCTATTTACTAGGGTTTAAGTGCAGAATCTGGTTTGAAGGATGGACCAAAAACTTGAGCGGGGGCTGCTGTGCCGGACTCCAGGGGACTCAGCTTCTAGGTCATGGGGACTGGCCGTGGGGAAGATAGGGAGCACCCCCCCCCCCGTGGCTACAATTGTTTTCTTTCCCTGTCCTACACAAGGAAAAGGGAGATCAAATCAGGATTAGTCACCTTTTCTCCACGGCTTGTAACACACCTGTCAAGGTATCTGAAGAAGTTTTCCAGTCTTTCTCAGATACTAGTAGATCAGCACAGTGATCTAGGTATCAATATGTTTCACATCAACACATGAGTCAGGAAGGGCTGGCTAAGGTGTACCTGATGCTAAGGTACATTTTCACAATAGTACAATAATGAGAAAATAAGACAGCTGAAAAATGATAAAACTACAAAACTGAGTCATAGCATAGTGTGAGAATACATAATACTTTTTGTGGGTGTGCTACCCAGAAAGGAAGTAGATGTTATTTTGGCTATTATGTAGTAGATACTATTTGATTATATAGATTATTTGGGGAGCACTGTTTGAGAGGGGCACTGGTATGAGGTGGTGTGGGTCATCCTTAGTCTCTCCCAGGGACAGAAGCAGAACAAGGGAAAGAGCATCCCCGCTCAGCCCTGTAGCTCCACTCTCTACAATGGACATAGACAAATGGACCCGAGACAGTGACAGCAGTGGGAGAATGGGTTCCCTTAGACTTTCATAGTTTCTACGTGGGTTTCAGCTTTTAGCTGACATGTTCTTATGTAAACGCTTTTCACAAACATAGTGATTTAGGATTCAAAATATGTTATGTGAATTTCCATAACCTATTTATAAAGGTGCTACCACCTTCACAGGTCCTGATAATGTTGTTAAAAGTACAGAAATACACAGAAAGTTCTGGAAATAAGTAAGTTCATGATGCCAGAGTGATTATATCCTCATGGGGGCGGGGGGGGGGGGGAGCTAGTCATATAAAAACATACTGTACTAAGATACTATAGATGCTACACATATGCCACTCAGCCAAAAAAAGATTTCTTTAAATAAAAGGAATACACAACATATCAACTTAAAAATTTATATGGGAAAAGTAGCAAATTTTTAAAATGAATAAAAATACATATACTGCAAAACAATACATACGATGTCAAACTTTTATACTTAGAAAATACAAATTATGTACAGTTTAATATGTAATTTGTTTAATAACCGTTTCAGATGTATACTGCATAGATACTAAGCTTTAAGTACAAAAATATATCACCCAGTTCAAGGTCAGACTGCTCGGCCTCGCCAGGATCCTTGAGAAGCCAGACCCAGAGCCGTCCAGGAGCAGAGGGAACAGTGGTGAAGCCCATTCATTGAAACTCAATTACTGTTTTACTAAGAGGCGCAGTCAGGCGGTCACTCAAGTGTGTTGACTCTTCCTTTAAATAGCTCTAATCATCAGGGTTATCTGATTTCTTAGATCACAGCAACTGTTCTGTGGAGTCAGAGGGACTCATTTGATGGGCGAGGTCTGTCCTGCTCAAGCAGGGATTTAGGGGGTGGGGGGTGTGGTCATTCAGGTTGGGTCTAATTATAGTCCATAGCATCTCACACGTATGCAGTGCATTGCCAAGTAGATTTTCACTTAAACTGAGGAAAATAACATGTGACCTAAAAAGGCGAGCTTTGTTTTTCTACACCAAATATCACACACATTGAAGACCTCATTCCATCAGCCCTGTAACTCAAACAGAGTGAAGGAGCAATTAACATGTGTTGACTGGGGCTTCCCTGGTGGTCCAGTGGCTAAGACTCACCCTCCCCACACAGGGAGCCAGGGTTCGATCCCTGGTCAGGGAGCTAGATTCCACATGCCACGACTAAGGCCTGGTGCAGCCAAATAAGTATATTTTTAAAATAATAAGATAAAATGTGTTGACTGAGTAAGGGATGCTTTTAAAAAAAAAAAATTGGAGGAGGCCTTGGTGAGAGTTTTGGATTTCATTCCAAGGGCGATGGGGAGTCTTTGGAGGGTTTTAACTTGGAAACGATGTGATCTGGTTTACATTTTCCAAAGATGACTCTGTCATGTAGAAGAGTGACTCAGCAAGGCAGGTGAGGAAGCAGGAAGGCTGGTGAGGAAACCGTGCTGTAGTAGTCCAGCGGGTGACGGTGGCCAGGCCTAGGGTGGCAACTGAAAAGGTGGAGAGAGGAGGCAGGCTCAGGATATAAACTGGAATGTAACCACAGAGCATCTTCTGAGGGAGTGGATGGTGGTCGTGCTGCAGGGCAGAGGGAGGAACAAAAAGGGAGTAACTCAGGGTAACTCCAAGGCGGTGACTTGGGCAAATGTTTATATGAGTTGGTGGGGACTAGGGGAGGTCCCAGTTTTAGGTAGGAAGGAGAGTGAAAGTCGCTCAGTCGTGTCCAACTCTCTGTGAGCCCATGGGCTGTTCAGTCTGTAGAATTCTCTGGGCCAGAATACTGGAGTGCGTAGCCTTTCCCTTCTCCAGGGGATCTTCCCAACCCAGGGATCAAACCCATGTCTTCCACACTGCAGGCAGATTCTTTACCAGCTGAGCCACGAGGGAAGGAAAGGTATGCTTTTTATTTCTGGTGCTCCTTTGTAATAACTTTGCATAAGGCATCAGACTCAGTGAGTTGCTTGGTATTATCTGCAATCCTGCACCCTCCGTTCTTTGTGCTCTTTCTCCCCAGGTCGGTCCAGGAGCAGGACAAGAAGGACGAGATATCCTCCCATCCTGGGCCTCCTCTGAGCACTCTTCCCCAAGTGCCAGACGGCTGGAGCAGTTCCGTGGGCCCGTGCTGTCAACAGGATCAGCGAGACCTCACCAAGAAGCATCTAG
Source organism: Okapia johnstoni (assembly GCA_024291935.2). Taxonomy (NCBI): domain Eukaryota; kingdom Metazoa; phylum Chordata; class Mammalia; order Artiodactyla; family Giraffidae; genus Okapia; species Okapia johnstoni. Next base: position 32,735,696 of record CM044327.1, on the reverse strand, counting down.
CACACCAAGCGGCTCGCCGGCAACGCTGCCATTCTGCTTCTGTGCACCCAGCATCCCCCACCCACCCACCAGCCCCAGGAGACAAGAACCACCTTACAGGGGGAATCACAGAAAAAAACTGGAGCGGGGCAGCACCAGAGACTAACTCACATCTGGTCTGCATCCGCCTGACATAAAATCCTGAGATCTAAACACAGATGAACTCAAGACGGAGCCTTTTATTTCTACAGCAGTCACGGTAATCCACCCTTATACAGATCTAGCTCACCCGGGCCTGTCTTTTTGGACAGCAGGAATACCAGCTTGTAGACATATCCCTTGGACACCCTGGATCTCTAAAGTGTACAGACAACTCTGTAAACACAGCCCTTTTAACTCTGTGCAGACAACCTTTTTAACTCTGATGGATACATTATTTTAAATATTATTACTTCTTTCCAAGCATTATTAGCATCTTTTAAAAAAACAGATCATTTGTCACTTAAGTCAGTATCTTCAAAGTCCTGTCTGACTTCCAGGCCTTACTCTAAGCCCTGTCACTGATGTAAATACATGTTATAAGATCTGCATTAAAAAGAGAATGTGTTTCAATAACAGACGTTACTGTAAGAATCTTTATTACTGACAATAGACATAGGCTGTATAAGGTGTACTCAAGGATGTTAGTGGCTCAGTGGTAAAGAATCTGCCTGCCAATCCAGAAGACACGGGTTCGATCCCTGGGTCAGGAATATCCCCTGGAGAAGGAAATGGCAACCCACTCAAGTATTCTTGCCTGGAGAATCCTATGGACAGAGGACCCTGGCGGGCTACAGTCCACAGGGTGGCAAAGAGTTGGACACGACTTAGCAACTAAATAACAAGGATGTTAGAACTGGAAAGCTACTATGTAAAATATTAACACTTGATGAGAGGGGCAAGGATAGTCAAAATCAATAGGTCAGAGAGAATTCATCGTAAAGGAGAAGCAATAAGTGCAATTCCTGTTTTTATTTAGTAATTAAGTCATGTCTGACTCTGTGACCCCATGGATTGTAGCCCACCAGGCTCCTCTGTTCATGGGATTTTCCAGACAAGAATACTGGAGTGGGGTGCCATTTCCTTCTCCAGGGATCTTCCTGACTCAGGAATCAAACCCAGGTTTCCTGCACTGTAGACAGATTCTTTACTAAGTGAGCTATGAGGGAAGCCACAGGAAAGATGGAGCAAGTATTATAGGAACTCAGAGAAGAAAAAGAGAGCCCTTCAAGATGCCCGTGGACGGCTTTGTGTTAGGAGTAGCTTTCCAGATGGGTCTTGAGAGATGAGTAGGCTTTTGATGGGCAGAGAAGGTAGGAGGGTGGTACCGAGAAGCAGTGAGCGGCGAGGCCAGGAAAGAAAGGGCTGCATACGTCCTGAGATGGTTCAGAACTCAGGGCACGTTCGGAGAGAGGGGTGAGAGTCCGGAAGTGGCCTGAGTCCAGGCCACGGGGGACTCTGAATGCCAGATAAGGAATTTATGATGTGATTTTCATGAGCAGGAAATTGGGTATGCGGGCCGGCAGTGATAGCTGCCTAATCACAGCCTTTCTGGCTGGAAGAGCTCCTAGCTGTTCAGAGCACATTCCCCCCAAGGCCTCTGTGAGGCCCTAAGAGGGAGGTCCACACAGTCCCCGCTCTGGGGGGCTGGAGGGAGGGCGTGAATTGTGGTCAGCTTAAGCCAACAGGAAATTCAGTGTGAAAATGGCTGAGCTTACAGTATCAGGGGAACCCATCAGACAGGTCTGGTTTTCCATCAGAACCAGAGATCTGGAACTCAGGGTAGGCTGAGACCTCCACGTACAACATGTGATCATTTAAATGAGAGTGAAGGTATATACAGTGAAAGGAGCTGACAGAGAGCACAATCCAGGGGACGTCAGAATTAACTGGACAAGAAAAGAGGTTCTATGAAGGAAACTGGACGGTGCGGTGAGAAAGACAGGAACTAGGCATCTTAGGAGCCAGAGGGCTTCAAGACGTGGGGTAGGGGTGTGAGCATGAAGTTCTGTAGCATCTACTGGGTTTGTCAAGAAGCTATTCAGCTGTAGGTAAGACATTATCATCACTTCAAAAACCCAGCAGAAAAGATATGTTTATCCCCAGTGGGTCAGCATCAGCTAACTAGGCACAAAAAGTCTCCCTGGTTTTTTTTGTACTAGAATCATCTGAAATCGGTGCAATTACACTGACATCTCACAATGGATCCATTCACAGTAAATCCATCAGATTTCCTGTTGATGACATTTGCAGGACTTTTGGGGATGTGGATGGTGACCCTGTCACTGCACAGAGGGTCCAGCAAGCCGTCCACCTTGGCTTAAAAACGTACCTGCCTGTATGTTTACTCATCCTGACCGTTTTCTAGCATCACAACCATTCCTGTAATTCAAGCCACTGGGTAAATTTCTTCTATCCCTTTGATAAGGGTGAATCTTTGGTTAAAAGATGGATCAGAGATGAAATAGAAAAATAATGTGACTACAAATGGGAAAGGTCATTTTTGTTAGAGGCACTCAAGACCTTGAATCTGAAGACCCAGCCGTGTTTGAACCCTAAATGTGTCCTAAACTGTTTGGGTCCACAGGCTTCCCAGATGGCGCTAGCAGTAAAGAATCTGCATGCCAAGGCAGGAGACATAAGAGATGCGGGTTCGATCCCTGGGTCGGGAAGACCCCCTGGAGAAGGAAATGGCAACCCAGTATTCTTGCCTGGAGAATCTCATGGACAGAGGAGCCTGATGGGCTATAGTCCATGGGGTCTCAAAGAGTCAGACACGACAGAAGCGACCTTGTAGGAACGCACACATTCAGGTCTACAGCCCCACTGTGGAGCAGCAGTGTCTCTGGTCTTGCTGCCTTCAGTCTGTATCCACCGTGAGCATCCCCTGCCCACCAGCTGCATCCACTCCCCTTCCTGTAGGTCTGAGTCCTCCTCTGAGAACAACCACCATTTGAAGCCCGGTTCTCTGACCAGGAGGACCCTCATCCCTTCCTGGTTGTTTTTTGTTCTTTCCAGTTTCACTTCCTCCACCTACAATACTACTCCCTAACCGAATCCTGCTCTAACCTGGACAACCTGAGCAGAGTCAGCTCAGACCCCTGCCCTTGAAAAACAGGACCCCCCCCACCCAACCTGGTGCACGAGAACCCCTGTTGGGCACACCACACCCCCTTAAAGATAAAGCAGCATCACTCGGACCGAAGTCTGCTGTGTCCCTCTGGGCACTGTGGGTGGGGCTGCTGACCAACTCTCAGGAGGATTGGCCCTTCTGTCTGGCTAATTCAAGTAATAATAAGAATAATGTCATTATTATCATTACCATTGTTAAGATTTTGGCTTCTACCATGCTGCAGGCGCTGCTCTCGGCCGTTATGTGTTACATACATTTACATGCCTGCCACACCGAAGGAGGAAACAGGCTTAGGGAATGTATATAGCTCTCCTGAGATCATATAACTGGTGAGCCACGGGGCGGGGATTCATGCCCAGACCAGCTTCTTTTCCAACGGACACACATCTGGGGTCCCGTGTCTTAGCCTGATGTATTAATAACTGTTTAGGTAACTAATAAAATCTTTCATGTCTGCAGGGCAAAAATCATAAAGTAGTTTCTTTGTGGTGGAAAAGCTGGGGACCAGCCATCTCCCCAGGGCCCCCTCTGAGGACAAGGTGAATCCAGATGTGGGATCTAGCCCACCTGACTCACATTCCAACATGCGAGTCCTTCTGATGGTCTGAAGCAGCGGTCCCCTACCTTTTTGGCACCAAAGACTGGTTCCCCAGAGGACGATTTCACCACGGACCAGGATTGGGGGGGATGGTTTGGGGATGATTCAAGAGCATTACATTTATTGTGCAGTTTATTTCTATTATTACATCAAATCCACCTCAGGTCATCAAGGCATTAGATCCCAGAAGTTGGGGACCCCTAGTCTAAACATACCTGGTCAATTTCCAGCAACACTGATGGACCTAGAGATTGAGTGAAGTTTCAGACAGAGATGGAGAAATATTGTACATCCCTTATATGTGGACTCTAAAAAGAAATGATACAAATGAACTTACAACCCAGAAAGAGACTCACAGACTTAGAGAACAAACTTATGGTTGCCAGGGGGAAGCATGGGGTTAGAAGAGATAGTTAGGGAGTTGTGTCCATTGGATGGACATGTACACACTGCCATGTTTAAAATGGGTAACTAATAAGGACCTACTGTATATATAGCACACGGAACTCTGCTCAGTGTTATATGGCAGCCTGGATGGAAGGGGAGTTTGGGGGAGAATGCATACATGTATATGTATGGCTGAGTCCCTTCACTGTTCACCTGAAACTTTCATATTATTAATCAGCTACACCCCAATACAAAATAAAAAGTTTAAAAAAAAATAAAAAATAAATTAAAAAATTAAAAAATAATAAATATACCTGGTCAGAGCTTTTAGGAAGTGCGGTCAAGAATCACAATGCAAAGTTAAACAAGACTTTAATGAATGGATCTACTTTCTCCACCATTTGCTTTATTCTTTAGTCACGTGATGCCATGTTTTCTGCTCCAGTTGAGGTGACAGTCAACATCCTTTCTTTTCAAGCTATTAAGCCAACAACTAGAGTCATCTAACAGTGTTTACCTGTCGAAACAGAGAGGGCTTTTTGTTTCTTTTCCCTCTCATAGAACAGACACTTCTCCTTCTTAATTTTTTTTTTTACCAACATCTTGGAAGACGAACAGTCCCAGGATCTATAAACAGCACTTCCCTCCAGACAGAGTTTTTATCTTGATGGGCAGAGAATATAGACTGCTCTCTCACTGAGAAGGGGCTTTCTGAAGACTTTACATAACTTCTGCTGTGTATTAATATTTGAGAATAATGTCCAGGAGAGAGCGGTGAAATGTTACTTATGCTGTGCATATGATTCGGTGTTTTGTCTTTTTTTTCCCCAGAGTCATATGGTGCTACAAATAAAATGGGAAAAGAAATAACAATACCACACTGCAGCTGAATTTCATCAAAAGGGAACTGGGCACTCGTCCATCGATTTTAGGAGTTTGCACGTGTGGCCTCTTTCCTGGGGCAGGAAGGGCTGTGGGGCCAAGTCTTCCTGGGGGATCTCCGTGAGGCTCAGACAGGCTCATCGCTCTTCCCAGGCTGCCTCTGAGCAGTCCGCCCGGAGAAAAACTAGGAAATTAACACTGCAATTGAAGTGGTGAAGAAGCCGTCACATTTAGACAAGAAAGCATCCGCTAGTCAGGGCTCCCTGTGGCCACTTCCCTTTCAGAAACTCTGACACAGCCCTGAATGTCTAGATACAGTTAACCGGAGGCACAGTGTCTTTAGATGGGGGTTTGCAAAATTTATTTATATAATAATCACATACCTAGTCTTAGCTTTCAGGTTGTCTTTCTTCACAGGGACCCCTCAGAGCCAGGTAGACTGAGACGCCAGCCAGGCAGCTTCTCGGAGCAACAATCTTTGAAACTAACATGTCACTGAAAGGAATCAGAGCTACAGCCCCCGTTAGCCTGAGTGAACCGTCACTGATCTCACTACTCTGGAAATATTAATAGATGACATTCTGGAGTGGGAAACACCACACACACACACACACACACACACGCACACACCCCTTTATCTATGTTGAGTATGTTGTCAGCGTATATGTGCTAAATATTAATTAGTTGCCTTCAGCTAAAATTCTGAAATCAAAGAATGTATAGCGTAATGCTTACTGAAGTGAGTGAGTTGTCTGTTACCCCCGAATTTAACACCTTTTAATATACCTCCTAAGGTGTTGCCTGGTTCAGAATATCACAAAAGGAAATCGAAGGGCAAACAAGAACAGCAGAGAAATGGAAAACAGATTCGAACAAATGTATCATCAGCCAATGAAGTGAATTAAATAAGCATCTCAAGCTACATACAGTGTTCATTGCTATAAACTAGTTTCTTCCCACTCCTACAGATTCAAGACTACATAATTATTTAAAGCACATGAATTACTGTGTAATTGCATTACTGGCTGGCTCAGGATGTTCACATGAAAATCCCAAGCCAACGTCAGAACCACTCATGCTTTTTTCACCACACAAAGAAAGACAAAAATGACCTCTGGCACTTTGAAAAACGGTGTGTGAGTCTCTTAAAAAATTACATGTACATCAACCAGGTGATTCAGCCATTTCACTCCTAGCTATTTACGCATAAGAAACTCAAGTGTATGTACAAAGATTTATACTCAAATGCTCACAGCAATGTTATTTGTAATCAGCAAAAATGGAAGCAATCCAGATGTTTATCAGCATTGAATGAATACAGAAATTGTGTTGATTCCATGCTATGGAACACTACTCAGAATAAAAAGAAGCAAACTATTCAGACAGCAACATAGATGAAACTCAAAACAGTTGTGCTAAGTGAACAAAGCCAAACCCAAAAGTGCACATTCTGTAAGAAAATCCCAAAGGACCTTTAGTGACATAAAGCAGATCTGTGATGCCTGGGTGTGAGGTGGCCAGGAGAGGCGGGGGGGAGGATCGTAAAAGGGCAGGAGAGACGTCTTCGGGAACGGATTCACTCACAGTCTTGATTAATGCTCCCGATCTTTACGTTCAACGGCTAAAACAGAGGTTCTCCAAGTTCAGGAGGCACAAGAACACCAAACATGCTAGTTTAAAAATGCAGATTCCTGAATTTCACCCAGAAACGTGCTAGAAAATATTTATCAATTAGCTCTCCAAAAAAGCAAAAAGAGAAAACAATGTAGGCGCTCTACAATACAATGTAGGCAATATACAAAAGTATATTCTTTATCTTGCTGGTAAAAAGAGGCATAACACAATTTACAATTAATGATACAATGTTTTTATTGTAAATTTCATACAGCTAATTGATTCCTACAGAATACTTTTTTTTTGTTGCAAAACTCTTCTATCTATAGCCAACTTGTAGTGGCAATTGATGAATAAGTGTAGTTCCAACATGAATGTGGGTCGATATTTTTGTTAAGATTAATAAGTAAAAGAAAAGTGAAGTGTCAACTATTAATGATGTGAGAGACTGCTGAATTTTAATTGTTTTTGACTATTGGAAGAATATTTTATCATACTTTATACTATTCAAAATGTGATGGCCATAGACGTGACACACTTTTAATTTCAATCTGCATTATTAACATTTTTCTCTATTACCCTCTTAGGTCTAAATAATCAACAGAACCGTAAACCAAGCCTGGTTTGTTTTTGTCTATTTCCATGTGTAAATGCTGTCACCTGGCTGATTTCAAGCCTCCACTGAGTACGCTGAGGGGAACAGACGCCCAGCAGCACACGTATTTCCACCAGCCAGACACAATGTGTGTAGCCTCAAGAGCACAGATCATAGTGGAGTGCAGTAAAGTCCAAGAAGTGATGAGTTTTAAATATTTGTTACCTTTGTTTCTAATTTACAGCATTTAACTGTTAGCACATATAATTTAATTTTTAATGATTTTTAGTCACTGGCTCATTAAATTCCTTAAAATTTAATAGTTGGCTCTTAAGAACCAGGATAAGTTGGCTCCAACAGATCACTGGCTCCACCTCAGCCTAAGGAACTAGATTCTCTGGGGTCAGAGCTCAGGAAATTACATTTTTAATATCTCCCAAGATGGCTACAATATAAGATACTCATGGAGAATCTAATCGCAGAGTTCCTTTTTTTTTTTTTCTTTTTATCAGAAACCAGGTTATCTTTAGAGGCAACATTTTTATGGGGAAACAATATGAGATTAAATATTAAGAACACTAACATTCTCACTCTGATTCTGTCACTAACCGCCTGGCTTTGGACAAATCACTAACCCTCTTAACTTCCTAATCTAATAAGGAGAGAGTGAGACAAAGAATTAATAGATGTAATTTTTAAAGGATTTGCTTACATACTGAAGTATTTATGGGTTTAATGATCCCATATCTATGGTTTGCTTTAAAAGGCTTCGAGAAACGTAGAAAAAAGTTGGGCTGGGAGGTAGATAAAACAAGATTGGCACACTGGTTTGGCGACAAGAATATGGGAATTTGTTATTATACTATTCTCTCTACATTTGACTATGTTTGAAACTTCACAAAACAAAAATTTTTTTTAAAAGTCACCATGAAACTACCCGGATCACTTCCATCTTTAAAAATAATATTTCACATCATCCTTGTGTTTCTAAACTCTTTAATGGGACGAGGGGGTGGGAATTAGCATGTCGCAGGCAATGCTTTAAAAGTGAATGTCGCTCAGTCGTGTCCGACTCTTTTGCAGCCCCACAGAATGGTAGCCCGCCAGGTTCCTCTGTCCAGAGGATTTCCCAGGCAAGAATCCTGGAGTGGGTTGCCATTTTCTTCTCCAGGGGATCTTCCCAACCCAGGGATCGAACTCACTTCTCCTGAGTCTGTTGCATTGCAGGCAGATCTTTACCAAAGAGCCCCTGCGAAGCCCTATTCAAAATACATCCCTCTTCTAATTACATGCAAAATTGGGGGCAAATATTACTGTGGGCAATTAAAAAGCCAGTCACAAAGAATCCTCTAAGCAGGTTCTGAGTTGTTAAGAAACTGCTTGTACTACTTCCATTCACTCACACAAAAAAACAGAATATTTTCTGTTTCAGTCAGGCTGGCACCTGATACAGAGTTTAGCAAATTGTAGATATTCAATAAATGTATTTGGTGGGATCTAGGTAACCTTAAACATTTTTAGGTATTGATGCTAAATGGTCGTAGGCAACTTTTACCACTTTTATATTTTATAATTTAGTGATTTTTGATTCATCCAACTGTTAATAAATTGTTATATAAACAATGCTACTGTTCTTCAATTACAAAATTAAAAAAAACAAAAACAATGCTACTGAAATTTTCCAGTTTGGGAATCTTTAGGCCCTTCTTAGGCTTCCCTTATAGCACAGCTGGTAAAGAATCCACCTGCAATGCGGGAGGCCTGGGTTCAATCCCTGGGTTGGGAAGATCCCCTGGAGAAGGGAAAGGCTACCCACTCCAGCGTTCTTGCCTGGAGAATCTCATGGACTGAGGAGCCTGGCGGGCTACAGTCCATAGGGTTTCAAAGAGTCGGACACGACTGAAGTGACACAGGACTTCCACTGCAGGAGACGTAGGTTTGATCCCTGGTTGGGGAACTAAGATCCCGAGTGCCACATAGCACGCTCCCAAAATAAAATAGAAATAAATAAAAGCATCAGTAAAAGACAAATCCTTATATTAAAATAATGAAAAAAGCAAGACTCAATTATATACTGTCTATGAGAACCAACTTTAAATGTAAAGATATAAGCTAAAATTAAGAGGATGGGGAAAGATACACCATGTAAACTCTACCCAGAGGAAAGCTGGAGCAGCTGTGAACGTGTTAGACAAGACAGGCTTCAGAACAGGGACTACGACCCTGAATGTAGAGGACATTACACGGCAGTAAAGGGGTCAGTTCACCAAGGAGAGCGAACAATCCGAAATGCGTGTGCACTTAGCAACAGAAGTTCAAAGTACAGGAAGAGAAAATGCGTAGAAGTGAACGTAAAATAGTGAAAGGTAAAATCCACAATTCCTGAACTCACCGCAGGCTCTGAGAGCTAAACCTCAGAGTCTCACATTTCGCTGGTCTTCTGAGGGCACCCCTGGCACACATCGGAGGATAAAACAAATTCTTCCTAAAGAGAGCATCCTGGCCTTAGGCTCTCAGAATTCCAACGGATTAAAAGCAACCAAATCTGATCTCACAGTACAAGATCACCAAACACATAAGGAAGTCAGCTACCATGACCGAAAGTCCAGAAGCAGGGAACAATAAACTTGGAACGCCAAGAACCTGAGTACTGAAGTTATCAGAGACAGAATACCAAATAAATTCCTATGAAGTGGGAAAGATGTGGAAAAGAGCGATGAGGAAGTAACAAAACCTAGAATGAGCCAATAATTTTTTTCAAAGAACCAAATAGATGTTTACAGTAGAATAATTGACCCTTGGTGTCTGGGTGAAACGGCAGATGAGGTGTACCCGAGAGACAATGGGCAAACTCGGGGACAGGTTAGCAGAACAGCACGGATTCCTGCAGGGACAGGAGAGTAAGCAGCGCGCCACGCACGTGGGGAGGGGCAGGAGTGACAGTAAGCCCAAGTCGAGACACATTTTATGAAACTGAAGACCATGCAAGAGAAAAAGAAGGTCTTGAGCACAACGGTTGCCATGTTGTTGGACAATGCTGTTTCTTGTCCAAACAGGGACACTTTTTTTGGAGTCAAAGAGGGCATTCATCATCACTGACCTAACGCAACAGTCTTAATTATACTGGGCTCTCTGGGCAAATGCAAGGTCACCCTGTTAGAGCAGCCTCCTCAGAATGACAATGAAGACTGCTGACACCTGAAAGTGCTCAGAGCTGACTACTGCGGACCTTGGACTATGAGCTCAGAAAGGCTGCGTGTCAGGAATCAAGCTGAAATAAAGACACTTCAGACTGAAAGTAATTTTTCAGTCTTTGTTTCCAGTGCGACTCCACTAGAGACTTTTATAAAAGAACTTCCGAGGGGAAAACACAAAAATGAAAACCAAACCTGCTTCAGGAACAAAGTGTGAGATGGAAGGAGGAATGCAGAACAAAACAATACAGGGAATGGTATGTGTGTATGCATGTGTGTGTCTAAAGCAAATACTATCTGTATAAAATGGTAACGTCTCAAAGGAATCCTTAAAAAGACGAAATGCTGGACAACAATAGCATAAAGATTGGGAAAGAGTGATCCCAAGCATATGTTCCAAAGCTCTTTTATGACCCTCAGAGAGAAAATCCCTGATTAACATTAGATTAGATGTGCATGATATAATGCCGAGAGTAACCACTAACATAAAAGAAATAAAGTATATGACTGCCAAACCAAGGGAAAAGGTAACATAGGACAAGAAGAAAATTCAATTAACAAAAGAAAAAAGAACAATAATGGGTCTGACAATAGCAAATGTTGACAAGATTGTGGAATTATGAGAATTTTTTACATGCTTTGGAAATATATTTGGCATCATCTTAAAGTGAGATGTGTTCCCTGTACATTTTGCTCCAGTGTGCACAGTAAAAAAACTCACATACACGTGTACAGGAACAGGATATTTTTAGCAATATACATTATACATATATGTATAATACATATATATGCCTTCTCTCATGGCTAAGTGGTAAAGAATCTGCCCGCCAATGCAGGAGGCATAGGTTTGATCCCTGGGTTGGGAAGATCCCCTGGAGGAGGAAATGGCAACCCACTCCAGTATTCTTTCCTGGAGAATCCCAAAAATAGAGGAGCCTGGTGGGCTCCAGTCCATGGGGTCGCAAAAGAGTCAGACAAGACTTAGTGACTAGACAACAACAAATCTATATATATACTTGCTAGGGCTGTCATGACAAGATATCTTGGGATGGCTTAAACAACCAGGTTTATTTTCTTGCAGCTTTGGAGGCTGGAAGTCAGAGATCGGGTTTGACTTCTCCCAAGGCCACTTTCTTCTTGGCTTGTGGATGGCTGGCTGCCTTCTTGCAGCGTCTTTGCACGGTATTCCCTCAGTTCATGTCTATCTCTAGCGTCTTTGTGTGTGTCCAAATCTCCTCGTTTTTTTTCTTTTACACTTAACAACTAATTTATTGAAAAATAGACAAACTTGTTAACTGTAGAAATAGTAACATAACAATTTCAAATGTACAGTTTCAACCAATACAAAAAGCAATAAAGCACTATCTGAAGACTTATGTAAGAACTCTCAATACAGGCTCTCTGAAGTTCCTTAAATTCTGACACTAATTTTAACATGAACTTATTAGCAAAAGACCCAGCAATGTGGTAAACCCTTGACCTAAAAGCTAACTGATTTGTATGATATTCATGCAAAAATGAAAGAGCAAATGAGATCAAGCTTTCTAGTGCCAGTGTTATAAAGATAACTGTCAAAAAATAAGTTTGCAAATTAATTGAGCACAAAGTAAAAATTTTTTTTCTAACAAATAAGATCATATTTTTCTCCTCTTTTTGTCAGGATACCAGTCAGATTAGATTAGGGTTCATCCCAAGGGCCTTGTTTTAACTTAACAACATTTTACTTTAAAGTAAACCATTACTTTACTTAAAAATCTCCAAATCCAGTCTCATTTTGAAGTACTGGGAGTCAGGCCGTCAACTTAGGAGTTTGGGGAAACACAAGTCAGCCCATAAAAATCCCAAGTGTATGTCAATAGGAGAAGAGATACATTTTGGAATAATTAAATATTATACAGCAGTAACATGGATAAAGTACAAGGACGTGTGAGAAAATGGATAATTTGAATGTCAAAAGCAAGTCACAAAAGATGACCTCCATTATAATACCATTTGTATATAGGAAAAGCAAGATTTAAAAAGGATATAATTTAGGGAGGTATGCACATGCTATCACTATTCTTAAAAGGCAAAGGAATGATAAATATAAAATTGAAGATGGTGAATTCTGGAATTCCTCTTAGGAAGAAGCAGGAGGTGGAAATTGTGAGGAGCCCACATTACTGATAATGTTCTAATTCATAAGTTGGGTGGTGGGCTTGTGGGAATTCATTTAATGCATTGTTACTTGTACTGTAATCTGTATCATCATCTATATAATATTCACATATATAAATGTATATAATCACCTATACATATTCTTTCAGTTCAGTTCAGTTCAGTTGATCAGTCATGTCTGACTCTTTGCGACCCCAAGGACTGCAGCACGCCAGGCCTCCCTGTCCATCACCATCTCCCAGAGCTTGCTCAAACTCATGTCCATTGAGTCGATGATGCCATCAAACCATCTCATCTTCTGTGGTCCCCTTCTCCTCCTGCCTTCAATCTTTCCCAGCATCAGGGTCTTTCAAATGAGTCAGTTCTTCACAGCAGGTGGCCAAAGTATTAGAGTTTCAGCTTCAGCATCAGTCCTTCCAGTGAATTTTCAGGACTGATCTCCTTTAGGATGGACTGGTTGGATCTCCTTGCAATCCAAGGGACTCTCAAGCGTCTTCTCCAACACCACAGTTCAAAAGCACCAACTCTTCGGCGCTCAGCTTTCTTCAGCATCCAACTCTCACATCCATACATGACTACTGGAAAAATGATAGCTTTGACTAGACAGACCTTTATTGACAAAGTAATGTCTCTGCTTTTTAATATGCTATCTAGGTTGGTCATAACTTTTCTTCCAAGGAGCAAGTGTCCTTTAACTTCAAGGCTGCAATCACCATCTGCCGTGATTTTGGAGCCCAAAAGAATAAAGTCTCTCACTGTTTCCACTGTTTCCCCATCTATTTGCCATGAAGTGATGGGACCCGATGCCATGATCTTAGTTTTCTGAACGTTGAGTTTTAAGCCAACTTTTTACTCTCCTCTTTCACTTTCATCAAGAGGCTCTTTAGTTCTTCTTCGCTTTCTGCCATAAGGGTGGTGTCGTCTGCATATCTGAGGTTATTCTTTTGTATATGTCAAATATTGTCTAATAATATTAAGTATTAAAAATACCTCTTGCATGCTAAGTCCCTTCAGTCATGTCCGACTCTTTGTGACCCTATGGACTGTAGCCCGCCAGGGATTGTAGTCCATTGGATTCTCCAGGCAAGAATACTGGAGTGGGTTGCCATTTCCTGTGCCAGGGGATCTTCCCAACCCAGGAGTCGAACCCTGGTCTCCTGCATTGCAGGCAGATTGTTTACCAGCTACAAGGGAAGACCCTTGCAGAGTACTGAGCAGCATCTCCAGCTTTTACCGCTAGATGTCAGTAGTGTCTCCCATCCCCTGCCTCCCACCCCGAGTCAGGAGAAAAATGTCTCCAAACGTTGCCAAAGGTCCCTTGGGACAAAATCCTCCTGGTTCAGAACCACTGTTCTAGAGCATTCCTGATGTAAAGGACACATAAACCACACTGGAAATACCATTTTCGTCCCTTACTCCACTGTTCTGTCTTGCCAATAAATCCGTTTTGTTCCTTAACATAAGATCTTACTTAGCCACCCAGTGTTGACCACATTATCACATTGAGACACTGGATTTTTTTTTTTTTAATGTTTCACTTCACAAAAGAACTGTGGATGCAAGTGAAGAGAAGGTGTCTGAAGTTCTCTGTGTTGTCCTGGTAGCAAACTGAGACTTTAACCTTCCATAGCTGTGGACAAATCCACACTCTGGCTTAAACTTTCCCAATCATGTCACAGAATGGAAAATACAAGGCAGAAACTTTTCTGCCTCTTCATAAAACTCTTTATACATTTAAGATAAGTCCATTCCTTGGAATGGATAAATCATTCTTCAAATAAAATTACTGGCTCAAGGTTATGAACAGCTTTAGAGTTCTTGAATGTAATAACAAAGGACTGTACCATTTTGTACCATCAAGTCTGGTTTGAAACAATACCATTGACTGGAGGACTCTACTAAGACAGTAAGACTTTTTCCATCCCTCTTGAGGCTTTTGGCTTTCTCAGTTCTTTGAAATGGTTTCCAATTTCTAGAAGCTTAATTCTAGAAGCCTAATTTCTATACAGAAATTTCTTCAGCGTGATGAAGGCAATACACAAAAACCCACAGGAAACAACACATTCAATAATGAAAGACTGAAAGTTTGTCCCCTAATAAGGAGCAAAACAAGCATGCCTACTTTTGCCACATCTATTTAACGTAGTCCTAGAAGGCCTCACCAGAGCAGTTAGGCAAGAAAAAGAAATAAAAATTTGACAGAAGTGAAACCATCTGTTAGCACGTGACATGATCATCTACATATAAAACTAAAGATTGCACACACAAAAAAACAGGTTAGAGACTTCCCTGGTGGTCCAGTGGTTAAGAATCCACCTACTAATGCAAGGGATGTGGGTTTGATCCCTGATCCAGGAAATTTCACATGCCGAGGAGCAATTAACTCCCTGCACCACAACTACTGAAGCCTGCATGCCCTAGACCCTGTGCTCTGCAGCAAGAGAAAACTCGCCAGTAACAAAGACCCAGTGTAGCCATAATAAATAATTAGATTTTTAATCAAAAAATAAAAAACGAGCAAATAAGCAAAAAAAAAGTCCTGCTACATATTATACTAGCTGGAGAATGGGAGTGATATGTGCCACCCTCCAAATCAAATTGAATTAATTTTTTAAAAAACAGTTACAGCGAATAAGTGAATTCAACAAAGTTGTAGAATACAAAGTCAACACATGAATATCAATTCAGTTGCTATACACCAGCAATGAACAATTTGAAAAGGAAATTTAGAAAAAAAAATTTTCAATTACCATAGCATTAAAAAGAATAAACACTTAGAAATAAATATAACTAAGGAGGCAAAAAATTGTATGCTGAAACTACAAAACATTCCTTAAAGAAATTAAAGAAGATATAAATAAACAGAAAGACAGCCTGTGTTACTGGAATGGAGAATTTAATATTTAAAATTGACAGTTGTGTCTAGGGTGACCCACAGACTCAGTGTAATCCCTACTAAACTCCCTAACTCTCAGTACTGTGTTTCACAGAAATAAAAATAATCCAACTTAAATCTGTATGGACTCTCAATGGACCCCAAATAGACAAAACTTTACGAAAAGAACAAAGTGGGAAGTTTTCATACTTTCCGATTTGGAAACTTACCACAAAATGTCAGTAATCAAAACAGTGAAGTACTGGCATAAGGGTGGGCATACAAACCAACAGATTAGAACACAAAGCCCCCCATGGCATAAGGGTGGGCATATAAACCAATAGATTAGAACACAAAGCCCCCAAAATGAGCTCTCACATGTATGGTCTGTTGATTCTTAACAAAGATGCCAAGACAATATGATAAGGAAAGAATGATCTTTTCAAAAGATGGTGCTGGGAAAACTGGATATCCTCATACCACACACAAAACTTAAATCAAAAGTTAACCAAAAAAATCAAAGAACTAAACTTATGAGCTAAAACCATAAAACATTTAGAATGAAACATAAGAGAGTACCTTCATAACTTGAATCGGATGATGATTTCTTGGATATGACACCAGAAGCGGAGGCAATAGAAGGAAAAAATAGATGAAGTAGGCTTCATCAAAATTTAAATCTTTTGTACATCAAAGGACACCACTGAGAGTAAAAAGACAAGCTCAGCTGGTAGAGACTCCACCGGCAACGCGGGAGGCCTGGGCTCGGTCCCTGGGCTGGGAAGATCCCCTGGAGAAGGGAAAGGCTGCCCACTCCAGTATTCTGGCCTGGAGAATTCCATAGACTGTATAGCCCGTGGGGTCGCAAAGAGTCAGACTGGACTGAGTGACTTCCACTTTCATAATGGGAGAAAATATTTATATTTGCAAATCTGATAAGAGATTAGTATCCAGAATATATAAAGAATTCCAAGTCAACAACAAAATACAAGCAACTTGATTCCCAAATGGGCAAAGGACTTAAATAGACTTTTCTCCAAGAAAGAGCTGCAACAGCCAATAAACATGTGAAAAGATGCTCAACATCATGAATCATTAGGTAAATGCAAACCAAAATCACAATGTGCTATTACTCCGCACACAACAGGATGACTATTATTTAAAAAAGGAAAATAGCAAGCATTGGCCAGGATATGAAAAATAGGAGCCCTTGTTCATTGTAGTGGGAATTTTAAATGGTGAGGATGTGGCAGAAAGCATTTTAGCAGTTTCTCAAAAAGTTAAACACAGAATTATCATATGACTGAGCAAATCTACTTCTAGGCATATACCTAAAAGAATTGAAAGCAAAACTCAAACAGATACAGATATTTGTACACCAGTGTTCATTGCAGCATTATTCAGAATAGCCAGAGGCAGAAACATCTTTGTGTCCATCAACAGGTAAATGGATAAACAAAATTTTACTGCATGGATGAACCTGGAAAACATGCTAAGTGAAATAAGTCAGGCACCAAGGGGCAGATATTTTATGATTCCACTTATGTGAAATTCACAGGCAAGGAAAATTCAGAGACAGAAAGTAGTATAGAAGTTACCACGTGTAGGAGAAGGGGGAGGGAGGTACCCATTACAGTTTAATGGGTCCAGAGTCTCTGCTCAAGGTGATGAAAAAGTTCCAGAAATGGACATATGGTAATGGTTGCACATCACGAATATAATGCCACTGAAGTGAACACTTAAAATGATTAAAATGGTATTAACAAATTTTATATTGTATAAATTTATATTTATACAGTAGGAAAAAAAAGAATGAACAGATAGTTTGAGAAGTCAGCTGCCCAATTAGGCAAAATCAAAATAGAAATCACGGTGAAACATTAAAATTGTTTTAATTGATAAACCAAAATTTGAAAATCTACTCACCAATAGTTCAGCTGACTGTAGTTAAACCCTGGTCTTACATGATCTGGCCATGATCCATCACCCCAAGTTCTTTTAAAACCTTTAGATGGCAAAAACCTAGGCATTTACTAATCTTTAAAAGAAAAAGATGTGATTCTTCATTAGGAAACAAGAGAACCTAACTCTTTTTGAAAGAAGCATTCAAGATTACCCTGGTGGTCCAGTGGTTGGGAAGTTGCCTGCCAACGCAGGAGACGTGGGTTTGACCTCTGGTCCAGAAAGATCCCACACGTTATGGAGCGATTAAGCTCGTGCACCACAATTCCTGAGCCTGTGCTCTAGAGCCTGGGCACCATGCCCACTGAGCCCACATCCCACAACTACTGAGGCCCGTGCGCCCGGAGCCCACGCCCCACGACAAGAGAAGCCTCCACAGTGAGAGGCCCGCTCACGTCAACCGGACAGTAGCCCCTGCTCCCTAGAGAAAAGCCCACACAGCAACAAAGACCCAGCACAGCCAAAAATAAAAAAATAAAACTATTTTAAAAAAGAAAGGCTAATGAACAGAATGTACTGCTACCAAGTACAAAAGACAAAGGGGAATATCTTTGCTTCACAAAGAACGCATATCAAATTCATCTCCCTCCCACCCAACACTGCGAACGAAAAGAACAACTCCTGAATCTTAGAGGAAGGTCTGAGGATGCACCTGGCCAACGGTCCTGCAGGAGTGAGATGAAGCCGATGGGGAAGAAGTATCTGCTCTTAATTGCATTCTATATTGTTTTAATTTTACAGTAAGTATACAGGACTCGTGATTTAAAAAGACATTACAGTTTTGAGGATAAAATGCAACACCACGACAGGTAATTCATTAAAAAAGGAATGATACTGTTAAATCATTAAACTCGGTCATAATCAAAGAGAAACTAATTAAACACAGTCTATTATTTTGCTTCTCTCAAACTAGAAAAGAACAAGAAACATCCTGGTATTGTTATATAATGAGGATGCCAACATGAGTAAGCACAACCTTTTGGTAAAGCAATTTGAAAACACATTTCAGAGGTCTAAAACTATTCCTTAAGTGGAGCCAATAATTTAATTTCTGATAGATTCATCCTAAGAAATCATCTATTCTAAGAAATAACATAAAAAGAGCATTATATGAAAAAGTTAAAATAATGTGTCCCATAACATGGAAATAGTTAAATTAATTGTTTATGTGCCTTCAGTGAAATAGCAAACAACCAGTAAAAGGGCATTTTTATAACACTGTCTGATAACATACTATGAAAGTGACAGCAGAGAAAATGGAGCATCACAGAAAAGAATTGTTATAAAAAAACAGAATTCAAAACTGTTTATGCAGTACAATTAAAACTACATAATTTTTTAGATGTCTATATACAGAAGGAAAGAAAGGATCAGAAATTAACAATAACATTTCAAATGTTACTCAAAAAATGGTTGTGTTTTCCTGCGTGTAAGCTAAGACCACAGGCTGGTGTATAGGGAACATTCAATAAAGACCAGCTGTTATTATTGTCCTTATTATCATTGTTAACGAGACTAAGTATTTTTATACTTAATGAACATGCATCACTTTAACATAAAATTTAATTCTTTTGAAAAGCATTAAAAATTAATATATAATTGGTGATTTCAGGGTAGTGAAATTGTGGATAATTTATTCTTCTTTGCTTGCCTGTTTTTTCTGAATTTCATAGAAGTACATATTGTTTATATAAATTTTAAAGAGTTTTAAAAAGTTTTTCTTATTTTTAACACATTTAACATGTGGTTTTTATTAATTTTAATATATTGTTGTTCTAAAATTCACTCTAAGTCAATTTACTGAATCACATTCACTTTGATATGTTGATATCAGTCAAGATAAGCATCTTGGATATCGAGACTTAGACTTTTTACCCGTGTGTGTGTGCATATGTGTTCACTTGCTCTGTCGTGTCTGATTCTTTATGACCCCATGGACTGTAGCTCTCCAGGATCCTCTGTCCATGGGATTCTCCAGGGAAAAATGCTGCAGTGGGTTGCCATTTCCTACTCTAGGGGATCTTCCCAACCCAGGGATGGAACCAACGTCTCATGCATTTCCTGCATTGGCCGGCAGATTATTTTACCACTAGTGCCACCTGGGAAGCCATTTTTACCCCCAGATACTTCCAAAAAGTTTCATGTTCTTAAACTTAACATGTACAAATTACCTGTGTATCTTTAAAATAATTTAAAATAAAACTTGATGATAAAACAAAAACTGCTTTGTTCTCTAATAATCAGAGCAAGTAATACTCTTGCTAAAAAATTAATTCATTAAATACTCAAGTAGTAATCTCAAACAGATACACAGCTTTTAGGATGAAGATTACTGTATTTGGAAGGTAGTTCAGAGAAACAGAGATAAGCCAGTTATTCTTTGGTTTGTTGTCTTGGTAACTAAGGCAGCTGTATGAGCTGTTTTCTATTATTTTCCAATCCTGTCACAGAGAGAAAATTTTCAAATGGGAAAGCAGATGTGCCAAGGGTATAATTAATCTCCCTGAAAATGGCCCATTAAAATAAGTCGATAAATAAATATGTCAGTGGACATAAGGATGAAAATGAATCCAAACAGAAGAACTAGAAAAATAAAAGCCTAAAGACACGGAGTGTCACACATTTAGTTCCCTTTACACCGTAGTATGAAAGAGTTTGCAACTGGCCAAAAATCTCTACAGCTGGAATCTAAGGAGGCCCAGGCAAGCGCGCTCAGAAAGCAGGCAGAGTGGGAAAAAGCATCCTGCAGCCAAAGTCACTAATACAAAGGAATAAAACGCTCACTGGTGAAAGTGCCAAAGGGGAAAGAGGATGATTTCATGGGATAAGTCCATCTAAACAGAGTCTGTTTTCAACAGCCACAAGTAAAATGAGAAATTAATTCTACCAGAAGTAGCTCAATTAGGAAAACAAACCTAGGACAACTGTATGCAATTAACATTCCAAGGCTGTATTATCGGTACAAGGAGACATCACAAGGCACGTACCTGTACATGCAGGCTCGGTCGCTCAGTCATGTCCAACTCTTTGCAACCCCATAGACTGTATCCTGCCAGGCTCCTCTGTCCATGGGATTTTCCAGGCAAGAATACTGGAGTGGGTTGGCATTTCCTCCTCCAGGGGATTTTCCTGATCCAGGGAGCGAACCCGCATCTCCTGCATTGGCAGGCAGGTTCTTTACCGCTGTGCCATCTGGGAAGCCCGCGTACCTGTACACAGTGCCCTAAAACAGATCAATTATAATCAGCTGCATAGATTCCACCGAGGTCTGTGAAGTTGAAATTTACACAGAGATGGATTGCTCTTAGTTAGGCTTGATTTTTGGCTACTTTCAAGTCAGCTGAACTTGATGCAACTGGAAATGTTAACAAGTTTTTACTAGACTTTGAGAGTGTAAAAAAGACCAGGGACCTTATTTTCCACTTTTTTTTTTTTTTTTGCTCTCCACTTTGCCCAGCACAGATGGATGATTTCTCTTTTACTGCATCAACAAACCAGCTGGGAAAATGTCAGCAATCTTAGAGACAGAAATGCTCAGACTCAAGCAGAGAGCAGATTAAATCAGTTGTACTATCATCTGGAAAAGTTAGTTTCAAAACAATTTTTTAAATTAAAAGAAAACTCAGGTAATCCTGAGAACTATATTTTTTGAGTTACTCTCTACCCAGGAAGAAAAAACTTTGAGTTTAATTACAAGCTTTTAAAAAAATGAAGTCTCCAGAGGATGTTCAATAGATTTATTGTAGTGATCACTTGGCAATATATACAAATATCAAAGTTTTATGTTGTACACCTGAAACTAACTATATCTCAAAAATAACAAATTAATTTTAAAAAATAAAGTTTCCAATTGTTTTTCTGGTTGCAAAAAATAAAGTATGCTCATTGGCCTCCCCTCCCAAAGAAGAAAAGGAGGAAGAGGAGGAGGAAGGGGAGCACAAAAGAAAAGTGAGATAAGAAAAAGCAAAAAGAGAAAAGATAACCAATCTGGGCAGGGTGTCCCAGCGGCAATCACCCGGGACCCTCCTGCCGCGGGCATGCCCAGTTTCTTTACCTCATGTATACAAATTTTCCCTCAAATCATATTAATTCACAAGTTTTTGCACTTAAACATGTATGTTGTGTTTCCTCCTCTCCCTTTTCTTTCCCTGTTTGGCAGACTGGGCCATGAGTCCTCACATCATGATGTGGGGCTCAGCAAGGCACACGGTGGGGGTGGGGGTGAGGGCAGGGGGCAGGGAGCGGGTCTGACACGGGAGGAGCGGGCGGCTCAGGGAGGGACACGGGCAGCCCTGAAAGTCATCGGAAGCCACGTGGGCAAGGGGGCTGCAGTGGGGGAGCAGCCTGATCGCAGAGGTCCTGGCGGAGTGGCAAGGGCAGCTGCCAGGGGTGGCTGAGCTGGAGAGGAGCGTGTCTGCACACAGACTCCAGCGTGCTGAGGGTGTCAGGAACCAGATGTCTTGCTGTCAGGGAGGCGAGATCCTATTGTGGGAATGGAGAAGAGTAGACTGGAATGGGGATATCAGTGTGAATTTCTGATTTTTTAAATACACGTTTATGAATGTGTGTGAATTTATGTCTTCCTTACCTCTGGGAACAGGGGTCTCCAGCTAACCAGGAGCACACCCAGTGCTCAGATGTTGGTTTCTATACCGCTCTGCACTGAAAGAAGCCAGGGCTCCTGCAGAAGTGGCTAATTCTGGGCCATTTCTAGTGCAAGGCAAGGACATTGTGTTGGTTTCTGAGGCCGCTCTAACCAATGACCACAGACCTTGTGGCTTCAAACAATAGAAACGTTTCCTCCTGTGACTCTGGGGTTCATCTTTCAGTGCTGTGTCTTTTTGCCTTTTCATACTGTCCATGGGGTTCTCAAGGCAACAATACTGAAGTGGTTTGCCGTTCCCTTCTCCAGTGGACCAGGCTTTGTCAGATCTCGCCACCAAGATCTGGAGCCAGAAGTCCAACCCCAAGATGTGGGCAGGGCTATTCGTCCATGGGAGGCTCCAGGGGAGAATCCATCCTCACCTCTGCCCCTTCTCGGCTCCAGGCATTTCCTGTGGCTGCATCGCTCTAGTTTCTGCCTCTGTCTTCAGAGGCCTTCTCTGTCTGTGATTTCTCCTTTTCTGTCTCCGGTAAGGACACTTGAGATTAGACTTAGGGCCCACCAGATAATCCAGGATGCTCTCCTTATCTCAAGATCTTTAATTTAATCACATCTACAAAAAATCATTTTTCCAAAAAGTGTTAACTTTTAAAGTCACTGAATCTGGGGATTTGGACACGGATAGATCTTTGGAGGGGGTTACCGTTCAACTTGCTCTAAACATAATGATCCTGGATTATCTATTGTGCCAGAAAGTAATAAAGAACCCAAAGAATGATGGTGATGTGTCAAAAGAGCACAGATGACTTGAAAGTGTTCTCCCTGCTCAAATATGGGACAAACTGAACACGTAATAAACAATGAGAGACAGATTGCAAAGCAGGGAATGAAACAGGGACCCCTGTATCCATGTAGACGTAAGTGAACAAATTGGGAGTTTGATGAAGAATGAGGGTTTACATACTCTCAGTGGACCTCTCCACACAATATTTATCAATTACACAGTGGAAAAAAGAGTAACTTTACAGTGGAGAAGACTGAGAAGATTAATCAGGGAGAAGACTGAGCAGATTAATCAAGTGTCCCAGGAATGAGACAAAAGGAAGCTTTATACTTTCCCCAACTGATACGGAATGCAGCAAGAATCATCACTTCTGAGACCTTCTTGCCAAAGATGCACGTGGCAGTGACGGTGCTCAGTCATGTCTGACCCTTTGTGACCCCGTGGACTGCAGCCCACCAAGCTCCTCTGTCCATGGGATTCTCCAGGCAAGAATACTGAAGTGGGTTGCCATTTCCTCCTCCAGGGGATCTTCCCGACCCAGGGATCGAAACTGGGTCTCCTACATCTCCTGCAAAGAAAAAGACTGACTGTTCTTTGCTGCAAGTTTGAGATTATTTCAAAATGAAAAAAAAAAAAAACTTAACTCAAAAGTGCAGCTTTTAAAAAGTATATTTAAATACTCTTCACATTCACAGATGCTTTTCTGTAACATCACTTTAAATAGTTTCATATACTGCAAGTATTGAATGGGCTTCCCTGGTGGCTCTCAGGTGGCTCAGTGGTAGAGAATCCGCCTGCTAAACAGGAGACCCGGGTTCAATCCCTGGGTTGGGAAGATCCCCTGGAGAAGGAAATGGCAACCCACTCCAGTATTCTTGCCTGAAGAATCCCATGGACAGAGGAATCTGGCAGGCTATAGTTCATAAGGTCAAAAAAGAGTTGGATACCACTTAGCGACTGAAACAACAATAACTTTGCTTATTTAACCAAATCTTCCATTATCAGACATCTATTCTTTCCAACTTCGCATTATTCCAAACTATGATCATTGAGTATTATCATAGTGATCTATTTGAATATAGTCTTAATTATTTTCTTAAGATAAATACGTAAAAGTGGAGTTTCTGGGTCAAAGGCATTCATTTAATACTTTTGCATACATAAATTGCCAAACTGCCTTCTGAAATGCCAAATTCCCTTGCCACCCACAAACATAGAATTACTATTAGTAAAATGATCACCACTGTTCAGTCAGGCATGATTGATCTACTGAACAACAACAACAAACCTCATTTGGGGAGTCAGCAATCCATACTTTGGAACCAATCTTGCCTCTTGAGGAAAAGACATAACAAGTACATTTTTCTAATCAAAAAAAGGGGATATATGTATACATATGCATGATTCACCACACTGTACAGCAGAAACTAACACTATTAAAAGCAGCTATTTGTTGTTTAGATGCTAAGTCATGTTCAACTCTTTGCAACCCCATGGAATACAGCAGCCAGGCTCCTGTGTTCTCCACTACCCCCCAGAATTTGCTCAAATTCATGTCCATTGAGTCGGTGATGCCATTTAACCATCTCATCCTCTGCTACCCCCTTCTCCTCCTGCCCTCAGTTCTTCCGAGCATCAGGGTTTTTTCCAATGAGTTAGTTCTTCGCATCAGGTGGCCAAAGTATTGGAGCTTAAGTTTCAGCAAAAGTCCTTCCAATGAATAGTTAAGGTTCATTTCCTCTAGGACTGACTGGTTTGATCTCCTTGCAGTCCAAAGGACTCTTAAGAGTCTTCTCCAGCACCACAATTCCAAAGCATCAGTTCTTCGACACTCAGCCTTCTTTATGGTCCAACTCTCATATCTGTACATGGCTAATGAAAAAATCATAGCTTTGATTATACGGACCTTTGTTGTCAAAGTGATGTCTCTGCTTTTTTACACACTGTCTAGATTTGTCTTATCTTTCCTTTAAGGGAGCAAGCAACTCTACCCCCAATGAAAATAAATAAATAAATTCCTTACACACACACACACACAGACTGTTCGCCTCAGATGGGCAGTGATCATTGTCTACCATAAAAGTTACAAAATTTAAAGTCATATTTATTTGTGTTTACGCCTGTTTTCTGGGCTTCCCAGGTGGTGCCAGCGGTAAAGAACTCACCTGCCAATGCAGGAGACATAAAAGATGCAGGTTCTGTCTCTGGGTTGGGAAGATCCCCTGAGCGAGGGCATTGGCAACCCATTCCAGTATTTTTGCCTGGAGAATCCCTCGGACAGAGGAGCCTGGCAGGCTACAGTCCACATGGTCGCAAAGAGTCGGACACGACTGAAGTGATTTAACACGCATGCTTGTCTTTAGATTTCTTAATGGCAAAAGGGCCATGTGTTCACTCAGGCTTGTATGATGACACCATTGCTTAACATCTGTTAGCATCTGCTCTGGACTCAAGTCCACCCTGTGACTGCCAGAGGACCTGGAATCAGTAAATAGTTCAACTGATTTCTCTCTGTCAGTAAAAGCGTGGGTCACTGCATGGTAGGATGGATTGGGATGGCCAGGGACCAGAGGTAATGGGCCCACTGGGTGGGCTCTGTCCTGTGACTCGGGCATATTATTATAGTCTTTTCAGATAACAATAAAAAGAAATACATCCTGCAGAGATCAGGGGGGCCGGCGGGTCCCCCCTTTGTGCCTCCCCATGCCTGGATCTACGTCCTGAGCGTCTCCCTAGAAGGAGCTTATGCACACATCTGGTGCCCCAACTGGAAGAGAAAATGGCAATCCACTCCTGTGTTCTTGCTTAGAGAATCCCCGTGGACAGAGGAGCCTGGCGGGCTACAGGCCATGGGGTTGCAGAGAGTCAGACATGACTGAGCATGCACGCATGCACGTGAGAAACACATACATTGACTTGTCACAAAATGAGTATCTTGTAAGCACCACCTGGGTCCAGAAATGTTGAGTTGACCTAAAATTTCTTTTGCGGTTTTCTGTAACATCTTGCAGAACAATCTGAACAAACCTTTTTTCCAACCCAATATATAGAAAGGTTCAAGCATCCCAGAGTCCTCCCGCCACCTCCCAGCTTTCACCCCTCCCTTCTCCCTGAATGAACACGGAAGTGTAATTACTCCCTTACTTTCCTTTGTAGATTTACCACTTGTGTATATATCTATGAACATTTTGCTTTACTTTTATCTGTTTTCAAACTTTACGTAAATGGAGTTACGCTTTACATCTGGCCTCTTCCACTTCCCACATTGCATGAAGTAACTGTTTTGCATTGCTGTGTATCGGATGGAGAAAGCCCTTCTAAGTTCTTGTGTGAATAGACCATGACGTTTTTATTCTTTCTTCTCTTGAAGGACACTTGGGGCTACTATGGATAATACTCCTATGAACATGCTTCTACATGCCTTTTATTCCGTAGGAGCACACGTTCTGTTCAGCAAATATTTAGCAGCGGGATTGCTAAGTCAATGATACGTGAGTCTTCGGTTTTAGTTCAGTTCAGTTCACTTCAGTCGCTCAGTCGTGTCCGACTCCTTTGCGAACCCATGGACTGCAGCACGCCAGGCCTCCCTGTCCATCGCCAACTCCTAGAGTTTACTCAGACTCATGTCCATTGAGTCGGTGATGCCATCCAACCATCTCATCCTCTGTGGTCCCCTTCTCCTTGCCTTCAATCTTTCCCAGCATCAGGGTCTTTTCAAATGAGTCAGCTCTTCGCATCAGGGAGCCAAAGTATTGGAGTTTCAGCTTCAGCATCAGTCCTTCCAATGAATATTCAGGACTGATTTCCTTTAGGATTGACTGGTTGGATCTCCTTGCAGTCCAAGGGACCCTCAGGAGTCTTTTCCAACACCACAGTTCAAAAGCATCAATTCTTTGGTGCTCAGCTTTCTTTATAGTCCAACTCTCACATCCATACATGACTACTGGAAAAACCATAGCTTTGACTAGACAGACCTTTGCTGGCAAAGTAATGTCTCTACTTTTTAATATACTGTCTAGGTCGGTCATAACTTTTCTTCCAAGGAGCAAGAGTCTTTTAATTTCATGGCTGCAGTCACCATCTGCAGTGATTTTGGAACGCCAAAAAATAAAGTCTGTCACTGTTTCCATTGTTTCCCCATCTATTTGCCATGAAATTTTAGTAAACAATGTCGGTTTTCCTAATTTCCTGCAAACATTTGACGTATCAGCAGTGCAAAAGTTTCCATCGTTTCACGTCCTTAAATAACACTGGGTGTCACCAGTCTATCTTCAGTTTCATAGTTGTATGGTTACAGAGCAGTATCTCGTGATTGTACTTTGCATTTTTCTTATTTCTCATGGATTTATTGGCCATTTACACATAGTCTTGTATGATGGGTCTGTTCTAACCACTTGCCCATTTTTTCCTATTGGGTTATTTATCTTTTTCTTTAATAAAATGCAAGTGGAAAAAATTAATGACTGCATAGATCTTGGTAAGATCAGTTATTTCTGAGTGATGGAATTACAAGTGGTTCACGTTTTCTTCCTTGCGCTTTTCTGCCCTTTTCTAATTTCCAATAACAATTATATATTATTTTCAGAACACTTAGTGTTTCTCAATCCTAATGAATAAAAACAAAGGCTTTTACAAAAGATATTATCTAGGGAATACATTGTGAATGTTAACTGTTAAATTTATGGGATATTTGGATGATTTATGGTAGTGATTCTTCACCATTCCAAGGTGTTCTACAGCTAAACTTGAATAATTGAGTTTTCTTCCAATTTGCAATGGTTTAATTTATTTTGTTTAATGCCTACAACCAAATTTAATATATCAAGTGATCCATCTATATACACATCAATGAATTATTAATATTCCAAATAGGATTCAGCAGCAAAAAAAAGTTATGAGAGAAGTTTAAGCCAAAATTAGGAAATCACATTTATCAAGAAGAATTTCTGCTTTCACTCCCATCAGAACTCCTATTAATGTAGCTACTTCCAAAATAAAATTACTTGCGTCCCAAAATCACACATGAAAAGGCCTTAGATGCCCTGAAAAATTAAGTATAAAATAGTAATTGAATAACAACTGTTCCCAGTACTGTGTAGCATTAAAAAGAATTAAAGCATAATGCCTGACCTCAAAAACCTAGCCATCTAATTGGAGAAATAAATCAAACCCTTACGAAAAAAACAAAATGCACGATGATATATAAATGACGCAGTGAGTCAAGGAAAACATTTACAAGTAGGATGAAGCCTTAAGAGAACGCCTAGTATGAGAGGAACGACTGTGGGTAAGAATTATTCCATCACTGCGACTCTGCCTGAAACCTGCAAAATATGTTGTTGTTTAGGCGCTAAGTCATGTCTGACTCTTTTGTGACCCCATGGGCTGTAGCCCACCAGGCTCCTCTGTCTGTGGGATTTCCCAGGCAAGAATACCGGAATGGGTTGCCATTTCCTTCTCCAGGGGATTTTCCTTACCCAGGGAACGAACCCATGTCTCCTGCATTGGCAGGTGGATTCTTTACCACTGAACCACCTGGGAAGCCCATAAAAGAGGTTAACGCATAGCAGTGTGAGATTTTTTTAATCTAAATTTATGCTACCTTCTTACTGTTATCATAATGGACAACAAGATGGTTTTAGGATAGTCTCTATGCCCAGGATCCCCATCCTTTCTCTACTGCTTTGCTATGCTCTGCATCCTATTCATACACACAAATGTGCTTTCTTTTGACTAAAGTGCCAAGTATGCCTTTGCATAATCTGCAGTATATCGTGAAGAAGACCTTAAAATCTGTGTACAAATTAATTTCCAGCTATCATTCTCAATAATTTTGAATTCCACTTGGCAACCTGAAGTCAGTTTCATATATTTTTTCTCTTTTTTTTTTTTTTTTTGGCTGGGCCAGGTCTTCATTGCAGCATGCAAACTCTTATTTGAGGCATGTGGGATCTAGTTCCCTGACCAGGGTTCGAACCTGGGTTCCCTGCATGGGGAGCATGAAGTCTTAGCCACTGGACCTCCAGGGAAGTCCATGAAGTCAGCTCTTATAACAGTTAAATGAGAGAGTTGACACTGGGAATTTAAAATGCACTTTACAGAATGTAAGACGAAGTAAGCCTGGGAGGGCAGGGAAGATGGCAGTGTAGGAAGTGCTAGGAATTTGTCTCCCCCCTCCCTGCACAGCGTGGAATTGGCCAAGTCTGTCTTCTGTAATTATTTTAGAATTTCAGAGTCTATTCAAAGGCTTGCAGCTTCCAGGGGGAAGACGAGCCTGGTGACTTGTGCTTAATTTTGGTCAGTTTCAGCCTCCTGCGACAGGCGATCTGCATTCTCCCGCGCCCCAGCCCACGGCCACCAGCTGGACCAGCGCTCTTAGAGGGGCCTGCAGGAGCCGGAGTGATGATAAGGACTTTGTCCTCCAAATAAGGGGTCTGGGTTTTGATCAGCAACAGCTGCCTCTGGTCATGGAGGGGCAGACACAGAGGCGGGCAGGCAGCTGCATTTTCCACCATCAGTGTTTCATGCTCCTCTACCTGAAGCACCTTCCAGGGGACTTAAAGAGACAAAGGCTATTTTATGCCCTTCATTTTTCCATTTTCCCCCTTTTGGGTTATTTAAGGATTAGTTACACATACGGGGAAATTTAGAAAGTTACCACTCACGCCCAGTGTGCAGGCTTTCCTTAGATCTGAGAAAACCTTAAGTTTATATACTTCAAGCTGATCCCTAACACAGAGACACCTACACACACACAAAAAAAATTTTTTTAAAAAGAACAAGAAATTCTAAAATTTGCATGGAACCACAAAGGACTTCAAATAGCCCAAGCAATTTTGAGAAAGAGGAACAAAGCTGGAGGCATCACACTTTCTGATTTCAAACTATATTACGAAGCACTAGTAATCAAAACACTATGATATTGGCATAGAAACAGACATATAGATCAATGGAACAGAATAGTGAGCTCAGAAATAAACCCATGCATATATGTTCCATTAATTTACAACAAGTTTACTATTAGGAAAGGACAGTGTCTCTTCAGTAAATGATGCTGGGGAAACAAGCCACGTGGAGAAGACAAAAACTGAACGAACCATGATCGTACACCAAACAGTTACACAAAACTTACTCAAAATAGATTAAAGACTTGACCATAAGATTAAAGACTTGGAACCATAAAAATCCTAGAAGAAAACATAGGCAGTAAACTCCTTGACCTTGGTCTCGGTGATGACTTTTTGGATTTGACACCAAAGCAAAGGCAACAAAAGTGGGACTATATAAAACTAAAAAGCTTCTGCACAGCAAAAAAAAAGAAATCACCAATGCAATGAAAAGGCAGCATACTGAGTGGAAGAAAATATTTACAAACATATACCTGATGAAGGGTTAATATTCAAAATAAAGAAACTCAAGCAACTCAATAGGATTAAAAATGGGCAGAGGAAGTGTGTAGACATTTCTCCAAAGAAGACACGCTGATGACCAGTAGGTACATGAAATTTGCTCGACATCACTAACCATCAGGGAAATACAAATCAATAGCACAATAAGTTATCATCTCACACCTGTTAGACTGGCTATTATCAAAAAGACAAGGGCTTACAAGTGTTGGTGGGGATGAAGGAACCACTGTGCATTGTTGATGGGAATGTAAATTGGTACAATCACTATGGAAAACAGCATGGAGTTTCCTCAAAAAATTAAAAATAGAATTACCATATGATCCAGCAATCCCACTTCTGGGTATTTATCCTAAGGAAACAAAAACACTAACTCAAAAAGATATTGGCAACTCCAGGTTCATTACAGCATTATTTACAATGGCTAAAACACGAAAAAACAATATCAGTGTCTATCGATGTATGAATGTATAAGGAAAATGATCGTATATATAGAATGGGAAGATTGGACACAACAGAAGAGAAAGGATTAGTAAACTTGAAGATAGCTCAAAATAAATCATTTGAACTGAAACACAAAGAGTAAAATATTAGCAGAGAAAAAAGAACAAAGCCTCAGTGGGCCTGTGGGTCTAATACATGTGTGGTCAGGATTCCAGAAGAAGGGAGATGGAAAATGAAGTTGGAATAATATTTGAAGAAACTTTCATCAAAATTCCAAATCTGATCAAAAAAGAAACCCACAGACAGGAAAATCAGTGAATCCCAACCCAAAAAGAAAAGACACCAACAAAGAAAATCACACCTACACACATCATAGTCAAGCTGCTGAAAACCAAAGACAAAGGTAAAATCTTAAAGGTTCAGCGTCTTGAGAGATACAGATTCCTATTAGTATTGTATCCATCAGTGGGTGAGTAAAAAAACAAAACGTGGTGATGGACTATTACTCAGCCTTAAAAAGCAAGGGAAATCATAACACATGATACAACAGGGATACATTTTCAGGACATTAATCTAACTGAAATAAGCCAATCACAAAAACATAAATATGGTGTGATTTCACTTAAGGGAGGAACCTAGAGTAGTGAAACTCATAAAAACAGCAAGCAGAAGGCCGGCTGCAGGGGCTGGGAGAATGGGAAAAGGGAATTGTTTAATGGACATAGAATTTGTTTTGCAAGATGAGAAACTTTTGGAGCCTGGCTATATAATGTGGAAAATACTTAACACTACTGAACTCTACACTTAAAAATTGTTAAAATGAACTCTACACTTAACAACTGGTGGTCCAGTGGTTAGGACTCTGCCTTCCAAAGCAGGGGATGTGGGTTTGATCCCTGGTCAGGTTTCCCTAGTGGCTCAGACAGTAAAGAATCTGCCTGCAAAGCAGGAGACCCGGGTTCGATCCCTGGGTTGGGAAGACCCCCTGGAGGAGGGCAAGCCAACCCACTCTTGTATTTTTGCCTGGAGAATCCCATGGACAGAGGAGCCTGGAGGGCTACAGTCCAGGGTATCAGAAAGAGTCAGACATGACTGAGCACTCCTAGACTTACTGGACA
The DNA here is from genome assembly GCA_024291935.2 of Okapia johnstoni. NCBI lineage: Eukaryota > Metazoa > Chordata > Mammalia > Artiodactyla > Giraffidae > Okapia > Okapia johnstoni. Next base: position 32,703,926 of record CM044327.1, on the reverse strand, counting down.
TGTTGAATCTAGAATTCTTGGTAAGTGCATCCACACTGATAGATCTGGTCCCATCTAGTTTTGTAATTTGTCCTGTTTGGTCAATGCCCTTGTTATGCATTCCAGGCATCTTGTGTACGTGAGTTGGTAGAATCCTGCAATTCTTTTGGGATATACTTTTTCTCTTCCTGGAGTAGGTTTTGTGATTCACTCTAGGCCATGCAGAAATTTCTTTTTAAAAAATGTTTTATTTGGAAATAGTTTCAAACTTACAGAAAAACTACAAGAATAAAAATAAAAATTACCTCAATACCTGTTAGGAGTAGAATTGTGTCCCCCCAAAACAGACATAGAATGCCTGAACAACTATGGATGGAGGTTCATGACATCGTACAGGAGACAGGGATCAAGACCATCCCCAAGAAAAAGAAATGCAACAAGGCAAAATGATTGTCTGAGGCGGCCTTACAAATAGCTGAGAAAAGGAGAGAAGCGAAAGGCAAAGGAGAAAAGGAAAGATATACCCATTTGAATGCAGAGGTCCAAAGAATAGCAAGGAGAGATAAGAAAGCCTTCCTCAGCGATCAATGCAAAGAAATGGAGGAAAACAATAGAATGGGAAAGTCTAGAGACCTCTTCAAGAAAATTAGAGATACCAAGGGAACATTTCATGCACATGGGCACAATAAAGGACAGAAATGGTAAGGACCTAACAGAAGCAGAAGATATTAAGAAGAGGTGGCAAGAATATACAGAAGAACTATACAAAAAAGATCTTCACGACCCAGATAATCACGATGGTGTGATCGCTCACCTAGAGCCAGACATTGTGGAATTCGAGGTCAAGCGGGCCTTAGGAAGCATCACTACGAACAAAGCTAGTGGAGGTGATGGAATTCCAGTTGAGCTATTTCAAATCGTAAAAGATGATGCTGCGAAAGTGCTGCACTCAATATGCCAGCAAATTTGGAAAACTCAGTAGTGGCCACAGGACTGGAAAAGGTCAGTTTTCATTCCAATCTCAAAGAAAGGCAATGCCGAAGAGTGTTCAAACTACCACACAATTGCACTCACCCCACATGCTAGAAAAGTAATGATCAAAATCCTCCAAGCCAGGCTTCAACAAAATGTGAACCGTGAACTTCCAGATGTTTAAGCAGGATTTAGAAAAGGGAGCAGAACCAGAGGTCAGATTGCCAACATCCGTTGGATCATTGAAAAAGCAAGAGAGTTCCAGAAAAACATCTACTTCTGCTGTATTGACTATGCCAAAGCCTTTGACTGTGTGGATCACAATAAACTGTGGAAAATTCTTAAAGAGATGGGAATACCAGACCACCTGACCTGCCTCCTGAGAGCTGACTCATTGGAAAAGACCGTGATGCTGGGAAGGATTGAAGGCAGGAAGAGAAGGGGACGACAGAGGATGAGATGGTTGATGGCATCACTGACTCAATGGACATGAGTTTGAGTGAACTCTAGGGGTTGGTGATGGACAGGGAGGCCTGGCATGCTGCAGTCCACGGGGTCGCAAAGAGTCGGACAGGACTGAGCGACTGAACTGAAGACAAATATTGGATTGGCCAAGAAATTTGTTCAAGTTTTTCTGTTACATCTTATGGGAAAACCTGAACGAACTTATTGGTTAACCCAGTATTTAGTTGGAGACCTTTCAAAATTAGTAAGTTGGATGGAAAATAGCCAGAAATCTTATGTTAAACTGGCAAAAAGTCAGAGGCAATCTAAATTAATTGGCATCTAAATTATAGCCAGAGTTCCTTTATTTAGCCCCTAGCTTTCACTAGAGAACTGAAGACTCAAGAACAGGTACACAGTTTTGTTTTGGTTTCTGTTTTGTAATCCCAAACCCAAAACATAAGTTTAATGATTAAAGTTTAAGCAGTCATTTTTGCCATATGCTTCCCTTGTGGCTCAGCTGGTAAAGAATCCGCCTGCAATGCAGGAGACCTGGGTTCCATCCCTGGGTTGGGAAGATCCCCCAGAGAAGGGAACGGCTACCCACTGCAGTATTCTGGCCTAGAGAATTCCATGGACTGTATAGTCCGTGGGGTTACAAAGAGTTGGACATTACTGAGCGACTTTCACTTCACTTTGCCATTTGAAAACCTTATACAATTTATACATGCAAATCAATGAAATAATGAAAAAATGTTCAAGCCCTCAATTTTTTTTTGATCTTCACTTTATAAGATAAAAATTATCAATTTTACCTTCTTCTTTTCTACAAAGCCAACAGAATTCTATCACCGAGTGATCCATCCCAGCCTACAGAGTGCACAGGGAATCAGGCCATTCCTGTGCATAATCACAGGACATAAGACAGCTTTAGTAGCCATAATGCTTTCTAAAGCGCTAGTACAGTTCATGTATGGAGAAGCTGAGGGGAAAGCAGTGGCTCTTACCTAAAAATATCACTGAGGATGGTAATGAAACAAAAGCAAGTTTTTTAAAATTTGGGGTAGGACTTCCTTGGTGGCCCATTGGTTGAAAAAAAAAAAGTACACCTGCCAATGCAGGGCACACAGGTTCAATCCCTGGTCCGGAAAGATTCCACATGCCAGGAAGTAACTAAGCCTCTGCATTGTAACTACTGAGTCTGCAAGCCTAGAGCCAGGGCTCCACAGTGAGAGAGGAGCCCCCGCTCCTGTCAACTAGAGAAAGCCCAGCGCTGCAACGAAGACCCTGCGTGACCAAAAAGAAATAATTTTTAAAAATTAGGGGTAAGTGGGAAGATATTGAAGTTGCTGTTTGTAGAATGGTACCGATGAGCAATGTAGCAAAACAAAAGAATATGAACCTTGACAGATTTGGTAAGGCTGGCGCTTTACATGGTGCTGCAAGGCCTGCTCCTCTTGGTACTTTGCTCTAAAACTAGCTTGGTAATTCACCACTAACTTTACAAGCGTTTTTCAATTATTACAGTTAGGAAGTATCTATATTAGGCTTCACACACAACCATAGCATTGCCTGAAGAAAAACAAACAACCTGAATTTGCTAGTTACATTTTATTCAGGGAACTTATTGGGGACCACAGCCCAGGAGACAGCCTCTAGGAGATCTGCAGAACTGCCCCAAAGAGCTAAGGGAGGAATCAGGATATTTGAGAGTTTTTGCTGAAAACAAAACAAAACGAAAAAACAAAACACATTGTTAGATGCAAGACTCTGGGCTCATCGAAATTACCCTTTAGATATTCATCTTTAGTTGGGCCAGTATGCTTTTTTTCTCCATCCTAAATGCCCCTCCTGGGACACTAATGTTAGTCGGGCTGGGGGTGCTGGCAGGCAACATTCATTGTTTATTGGAATGGCAGGCGGCATCCGTTGTCCACAGTAGTGACACATATATTCATATTTATTTAACATGTCTGTAACTTTTCCAAGTATGAAGTGTATAGTAATTTTTTTCCAGAGAGATCAGTTTTGTATCCCTAACCTTGGTTTTAAATCCAAGATATCAGCGGTACTAGAACTTGATTAAACTTTTGTATATAGACCCTGGACTGAAAACCAAAGGAAGGTTCACAACCCACATTTTGGAACATTCTTCCTGTTTCGGCAAATAAACACTGCTTCCTCCTGTTCCTAAGCGCGGCCTCCCTTCCCGAGAGCAGGGGAGACTGTTTAGTTTTCATCTGGCGAAAACGACGTGGATCCCGGTTGGAAAGGGCAATTAAAACAGCTACTTTCTGCAGGTCACAGGTCCCTAACACTGTAAACCCGGGGCGCCAACAGGTATACACGACTCAGCAGCTCCCAGCCCGCAGTCAGCACTGGCAAAGCGTTCCCGCTGCAATCGCTCAAGAAACGCTCGCGGGAGAAACCAGAGAATCAAGGCGCGGCGGCAGGGACACGTGGCCGAGCGGAAGGGCCGAGCAGCAGCCCAGAACCCGCGCAGCCCTTTCGGAACGTCCACTCCGCGGGCGAGCCCCGGCCGAGGGGCTCCCGGCGCCGCCCCGGGCCCAGCCCCGCCTCTCCGGCGTCGTGGGGCCGCCTGGGCGGCGCGCGCGCAGGCTCCCCAGCGGCACCGGGGTCGCGCCCTGAGCCCGCGGACGAGCGTCCACCGCTCCGCGGCCCCGGAGAGCCGAGCGCTCCCCGGCCGAGGCCCCCGCCAGGCGCAGGCGCCGAGGCCGCCCGCAAACCCGGAAGCGCTCGGCTCGCGACCCGCGCCTGCGCAGTAGCGGCCCCGGCGGCGGCCAGGCCCGCGGCGCCCCCCGCCCCGAGGTCCGGCGAGCTCGGGCCGCGTCATGTCCGCCCAGGGCGACTGCGAGTTTCTGGTGCAGCGAGCCCGCGAGCTGGTGCCGCAGGACCTGTGGGCCGCCAAGGCTTGGCTCATCACGGCGCGCAGCCTCTACCCGGCCGACTTCAACATCCAGGTGAGGCCGGGCGGGCGCGCGTGGGGCGCGGCTCCCGCTGCCCTGCGCCCCCCGCCCCAGCCTCCCCAGCCTCCCCGAGAAGCCGGCCTGGGGACTCCGGGTCCGGCCGCCCGGGCCGGGGCCACGGGAGCGTCAGCCGCCCTGCGGCCGGGCCCGCGCCGGCTGCCGCGGGGGCAGAGGCGGGATGGGGGTGTCCTGGGTGCCTGCGCGGGCGAGCTGGGGCGCGGAGTGCTGAGCACAGGGGCCCACCTGGGCGGTGGCTGTGTAAAGGGGAGTGCCGCGTGTCTGCAGTCACCGCCGCCGTGCGTGAAGGTATCAGAGCCGCGGAACACTTCACACCGTTCCCGGCAACCAGACAGGGCGCCGGCCACCTGGGAGCCGGGCCTGCGCTAACCTGGGCCCCGGGCTGTGAGCGACCGAGCCCTGAGGCTGCATTGACCGGGTGGTGCCCGAGCCCAGGACCTCCAGGGGCGGGGAGGCGGGGCGGGCTCTGGTGGTCTGGGTCACCAGGTGGTGCCAGACCCTAGGACCTCAAGGGACGGGGTTGGGGGCGGGCTCTGATGGTCTGTGTCGCCAGGTGATGCTCGACCTTAGGGCCTCCAGGGACGGGGTGGAGTGTTGGGGTGGGGGGCTCTGGTGGTCTGGGTCACCAGGTGGTGCTCGACCTTTGGGCTTCCAGGGATGCGGTGGGGTTGGGGGCTCTGATGCTCTGGGTCACCAGGTGATGCTCCACCTTAGGACCTCCAGGGATGGGGTGGAGTGTTGGGGTGGGGGACTCTGGTGGTCTGTGTCACCAGGTGATGCTCCACCTTAGGGCCTCCAGGGACGGGCTTGGGGGACTCTGATGGTCTGTAACCAGCTGATGCTCCACCTTAGGGCCTCCAGGGACGGGCTTGGGGGACTCTGATGGTCTGTAACCAGCTGATGCTCCACCTTAGGGCCTCCAGGGACGGACTTGGGGGGCGGGCTCTGACGGTCTGTAACCAGCTGATGCTCCACCTTAGGGCCTCCAGCAGTGGGGCGGAGTGGGGGGGCTCTGATGGTCTGGGCTACCAGGTGGTGCCAGATTCTCGGACCTCCAGGGGTGGGGACGGTGGAGGAGCAGGCCGGGCGGGCAGAGGACCTGACCGCACCCCGGCTGTGTTGCAGTATGAGATGTACACCATCGAGCGGAATGCGGAGCGGACGGCCACCGCCGGCAGGCTGCTCTACGACATGTGAGTGGGGAGCTGACCCCACCTCTTGGGGTGGGGAGGTGATTTCTGTCTGTAGAAGAGGGAGTTGGGCGGAGGTCTGAAGTTCTGCCGGTCAGGTATTTTTTCATGGATCTAGGCCTTCCGTTATCTGCAGAGAAGTCTAACTAGGTCTTGTTACAACTCTTCTGTTCAGTCATTCATTTTATTTTGGAAATAATACACGTCTTCTCAGAAGTTTAGACAGTACTGAAGCATAGAGGATAATAAGTGGAAGTCCCTCCTGGCCTCAGCTAGACTTGTGTGTGTGTGTGTGTGTGTGTGTGTGTGTGTGTGTGTACACACAGTACACATCGGTGGGTTCTGGGGGAGGGGTTGCAGCGGTGAGTGTTACTGCTCACCCGCAGTGATGGACCCCTTTCCAGGTCAGCATGTAAAGATCTGTTTAGTTCTTTTTCACATCTGCATAGCATTTCACCCTTCTTTTATTGGGGGACATTTAGGGAGCTTCCAGTTGATTGAGATTATATTCAAGAGTGTCAGAAAGGAATTCTGTACTCAGGTTTTGGTGTTTTTCTTTAGATTCTTCGACATAGGTTTGCACAGTCAAAGGGTGCGTGCGTTTTAAATTTTGATGCACTATCAAACTGCTTTCCAAAAAGTGCTGTTCCTGTTTACATCTCCATGGCCGGTGTGTACGAGTGTTGCTCTCCCATAGCGTTGCCAGCACTTGGATATTATCAGCCTTCCCATCAGCTGTTAATTTTCACCAGTGCCACAGGAGAAAGGGCTTCCCAGGTGGCTCAGCAGTAAAGAATCCACCCACAATGCCAGAGATGTGGGTTCGATCCCTGGGTCAAAAAGATCCCCTGGAGAAGGGAATGGCAACCCACTCCAGTATTCTTGCCTGGAGAATCCCATGGACAGGGGAGCCTGGCGGGCTACAGTCTATAGGGTTGCAAAGACTTGGCCGCGACTGAAGCATCCAAGCACTCATGCACAGGAGAAAACAATATCTTGCTATTTTTAAAAACTTGTGTTCAATGTATTACTAGTAAGACTGAGTATCTTTTCTAAAGCTATTTGGCTATTTGTATTTTTTCTATGATTTGCCTTTGCCCATTTTTTCTTTTGGGAGGTCTCTTTTTTCTTCCCTGTTTGCTTTTCGGGAGTGCTTTACATATTATGATCATTTGTCTTTTCACTTATTAAAAAAGCTTAAGTCTATTGTAAGGACCCTTATTTTTCTTAGTTTTTATTTTTATATCTTTATTTTGGTTTGTTTTGATTTATCTGTTTTCATTTGGGATAAAGAAAAATGTGTTTTTCTCTGATGCTACTGTTTTTACGTTCTTTTTTGGATGCTATATAGAAGCTGACATTTTAATTTAATGCATTCATTTTTAAAAATAGGTTTGTGAATTTCCCAGATCAGCCGGTGGTGTGGAGAGAGATCAGCATTATTACCTCAGCATTAAGAAACGATTCACAGGATAAACAAACCCAGTTCTTAAGAAGTAAGAACAAAGTGATAATGTAATAGTGTACAAACTACTACTTCCGTAATGTCAAATTCTTTGTAATAATTTCACACAAAAAAGTCACATCTGTGTTATTGGTACCCATGTATGTGTTTTGTTCTTGGCAGCCGAAGCCTGTACAAATGTCACTTGGTCCCTTGAGCGTTTGCTTAGAACCCTTTAAGTTTTCTTAAAGGATGTGGATATTAGCATGGGGAACTGAATATATTTTAACAGGTTCTGCAGTAATCAGAAAGCAACTGTAGATTATGCAGACCTCCACAGGACAGGAGAGAAACTTTCAGTAATTTATGAACTTTCTCATTAACCTTCATTCTGTGTTGGGTGCCATAGCCAATCCAATATTTCAGATTCTGGACAAAAAAGGAAGTAGATGGTTCATGCCATTTCAGCTTACGTGCATGCTTTTTATCTCAGCCAGCAGCAAGCACTGTTGTGACCCTTCCCAGACATCCTTCTTCTCTTCTAGACCCAGTGAGGCCTCCAGATATTTCGCAGTCATTCCGCAAACATCTTATACCCAGTACCCTGACCTGGAAGCCTTCCAGGTTGTGAGTTTGCAATTGCAGTTCTTTTACTTAGTGAATACTAAGTATACTTCACTTACATACTAAGTGAAGTGGTTCTTCATTCAGTATATCCCATTCTGTGCCCGATGATGCCTTTTTTCCTCTTTCGCGTCTATATTTTCTTTCTGAAAGACTTCAAAAAGTGAAATGTGTTGTATACAGGTTTATTTGAAACTCTTCCTGGACGGGTCCAGTGTGAAATGTTACTGAAGGTTACGGAACAATGCTTCAACACTTTGGAACGTTCAGAAATGCTGCTTCTACTTCTGAGACGCTTCCCAGAAACCGTTGTGCAACATGGGGTAAGATAAAATTGATCAGTGGAGTCACAGTATGTTTAAGAGTTAGAGTGTGTATATTGTTCTAAAGCAGATTATTCTCATTCTGAGGAGCACCAGAAAAGATTGAACTCAAAGGAATCCTTGTCGGTAAAGCTAGAAGGATGTCACTGTTACCAGACTCTGAATTTCCAGTAGAAATTGTCTTACCAGTGTAAGGAAATTAGCACCAAGCTATGACAGTGCTTTTGTTGTTGTTGCTACTGTTCAGTCGCTCGGTCAAGTCCGACTCTTTGCGACCCCATGGACTGCAGCATGCCAGGCTTCCCTGTCCTTCACCATCTCTCAGAGCTTGCTCAAACTCATGTTCACTGAGTCGGTGATGCCATCCAACCATCTCATCCTCTGTCATCCCCTTCTCCTCGTGCCTTCAATCTTTCCCAGCATCAGGGTCTTTTCCAATGAGTCTGTTCTCACATCAGGTGGCCAAAGTGCTACTTACTTTCCATTTGTAAAGTACAGTAAAATTTTTAAAGATAACCTGTTTCATAGTTTTCAACTCTGTGTTGGAATTTAAAGGAGAGCCATAGTTGGTGGTATGAACGGGCACGTTCTTCACGTGCTTCTGCCGTGTGCTCGCTGTTCTTCCTCTGTTCCGCCCTTTCCTCACACATCCAATCGTTACCGAGTGTTGCTGGCAGGTGCTAGTCAGTGTGTGGGCGCTCCTGGAGGTGGACAGCATCCTGCTTCGCAGCTGTGTTCATCACTTCCCATCGCCAGTAATGGAGAGCTGGCCTTCTGATCATTAACTCTTAATTCAGACCCTTTGGCTTCTTCTTTCTGGCTCCACTTTCATGGCTGCTGCCCCCATTAACCGTCGCTGTATCTCCGTGTGTTAGTTTCAAGGGGCTGCTGTAACAAAGTACTAGAACTTGGGTGCCTTAAAACAATAGAAGTTTATTCTCTCACAGCCCAAAAGCAAGGTATGGCCAGGGCCGTGCTCCCCATGAGGGCTCAGGGAGGACTCCTGTCCACCTCTTCCTGGCCCCTGGGGCACCAGCGATCCTTGTCATTCCTTGGGTTGTGGCTTCATCTTTCAGTTTCCACCTCTGTTATCACCTGGCCCGTCTTTCTATGTTGTCCCTATGTCTGTACATGACCTTATAAAAACACCAGTCACTGGATTACGACCCACCCTGATCCTGAATGACTTCATCTTAACTAATTACATCTATGAAGACTTTTCTGTAAGCTAAATATGTGAGGTCACATCCTGACGTTCTGAGTGGACATAAATTTTTGGAGGGGACAGTGTTCAACCTACTGTCCTTCCTGACTTTAACTTTCAGCCTCATGTAATCATTCACATGGTAACCCCTCCTCTCATCCCCTGTATCACCACGTGGTTGCAAGGAAGACAATACAGAGGTTTTGGTGGGTTTGTACAAGCCAGCTTTCCACTGGGCTAGGACATCAGAATAGGAAGGTGGCCTGAAGACCCAAACAGTTCTGTCCTACCTAGTCCAGGCTGTGTGACTGGCTCCTCCTGGCAACTCTTGAAAGTGCAAAGTTTTGTCTATATAATACATCTTGATGTAGAGAATAAAGTCAGTTTCCGAATTTCTTAGAAAAACCTCTACATCTCTTATCATTCTGTCTAGCTCCAGTGCTTCCATTAAGTTTTTTAGATATTTGATTGACCTTTTAATTTTACTGTTTCAGAGGAGAATAAGACGACAGTGGTCTGTGTCAGATGAACGTGGGATTCCCTTCTGGGCAGGGTTGCTGATGTATTCCTTTGTTTTCTAGCCTTTAAAGTGAGAATTCTTGTTTCTCGGGGAAGTTTGAATATACGAACTATGTGGTAAATCAGTAAATCAGATGCACTGTTTCTTCATGTAATTCGGACATCTGAAACGTAGCACATTGAAATGATGAGGTGTATTTTGAAACAGGTTGGCCTTGGGGAGGCACTCTTAGAGGCTGAGACTATTGAGGAACAAGAATCTCCTGTCAACTGCTTTAGAAAATTATTCGGTAAGAAAAATTGCATCTCGTATTAATTCCTTAGGGTCAGTAGAATGTGCTAGGGGTGTCATTTCAGAAATAAGTTCATTTGTAGAAAGCAAAGGAATTCTTCATATTATGGGATTTAACTCCTTGTGTTTTTTTTCGGTTCAGACAGCATTTTAAACAACTTCTAAATTTTTGTTATGTAATGGTTAATACCTCTGAAAGAATACACGTAACTGTGTATTTGGGTGTGAAGCGCGGTGGTAAACACCTGTCACTCATGATGCATCATCTTTGTCTCCTTGCTGACTCGGTCCACGAGCGTCCTCTACATTGCAGTTTTTAAATAACTGGGCCATAAGAGTGTTCTTTGCTTCCTATCTACTCTTGGCCAAGTGAACTAAAAACTAAACTTTGTTTTTGCCAGAACCCAAGAGAAGCCAAACAACTTAATCAGTTTTTCCTTGTTTTCCCTTCTGAACAGTGTGTGATGTCCTTCCTCTAATAATTAACAACCACGACGTCCGGTTGCCTGCCAATTTGCTCTATAAGTACTTGAACAAAGCAGCCGAATTTTACATAAATTATGTCACTAGATCGACTCAAATAGAGAATCAGCATCAAGGTAAGTGGGAATAGCTTGCAATTTATTTTAATTTTTTGTACTTTTTCATTTTGTAAAATTTCCAGCTCAGAAATCCCTCAGTGTTTTGATTATTCTCCTCTGGATATGTACCAGTTTGATTGTCTTGAGGGTTCGTAGAAAAAAACACTACACTTAAGAGATAAGACTTTTCTGGAACCAATTTTACCCCTCGATTGAAACAGTGAAGCTGCTAAACTGTAAGGTTAGCTTAGTACGTGGACTGCAGCTCACAGGTCCCTTCCTGCTCCGCCAGGGGTGGACACAAGCATGTTGAGATTCTGTGTTCTTGCCTTTTGCATGGGAAGTCAGACCTTTTTTTTCTCTATTAAGTACCAACGACATAAATAGTAAGTCCTGGGGCATCCGTGGCGGCCCAGTGGTCAAGACTCAGCACTTCCGGTACAGGGGGTGCAGGTCTGATACCCGGTCGGGGAACTGAGGTCCCACATGCTGCAGGGCATGGCCAAAAATATGTAGTAAAAGCATTTTTTTAAAATAAGTAGTCATGTTAATTAATTATAAACTACTTTTTTCCCCCACATCTCAGGTGCTCAGGAAACATCTGATTTAATGTCACCGAGCAAACGTAGCTCTCAGAAGTACGTTATAGAAGGACTGACGGAAAAATCGTCCCAGATTGTGGACCCTTGGGAGAGATTATTTAAGATTTTAAATGTTGTTGGAATGAGGTGTGACTGGCAGATGGATAAAGGAAGACGGTAAAAATGCATGCATTTCTAAGACTGCACAACAAATCGTTTGATAGCATAATCTCTAAAAAACAAAATACTTTTTTTTTAGAACTATATAATATACGGGTACACCTCTGCCTGGGGCAGATTCTGTAACTGTCAGTATTTATGCAGGGGTGTAGTTTTTCACTTCCTTTAAAGATTCCTAGCAGAAGCATGAACTCTTCAGATGCTGTTGAGTTTGAAGCTCTCCTTGATGCTTCAATTCAGTTCATGTCCGACTCTTTGCGACCCCATGGACCGCAGCACGCCAGGCCTCCCTGTCCGTCACCAACTCCTAGAGTTTACTCAGACTCGTGTGCATTGAGTCGGTGATGCCATCCAACCATCTCATCCTCTGTCGTCCCCTTCTCCTCCTGCCCCCATCTTTCCCAGCATTAGGGAAATGAGTCAGCTCTTCGCATCAGGTGGCCAAAGTATTGGAGTTTTAGCTTCAGCATCAGTCCTTCCAATGAATATTCACAGTCCTTCCAATGAATATTCAGAACTGATCTCCTTTAGGATTGATTGGTTGGATCTCCTTGCCGTCCAAGGGACTCTGAAGAGTCTTCCCCAACACCGTAGTTCAAAAGCATCAATTCTTCAGCACTCAGCTTTCTTTATAGCCCAACTCTCATATCCATACATGACTACTAGAAAACCATAGGTTTGACTAGACGGACCTTTGTTGGCAAAGTAATGTCTCTGCTTTTTAATATGCTGTCTGGGTTGGTCATAACTTTTCTTCCAAGGTGCAAGCATCTTTTAATTTCATGGCTTCAGTCACCATCTGCAGTGATTTTGGAGCCCAAAAAAAGTGCTTAGAGGAAAGAGAACCTACTTGGCACATTCGTGTCAGGAGCTCTTGTCCTGACGCTGCTCTGATTCAGAAGGGGACTCTGCCTCCCTCTGCAGATGGTGGAGAGTTATTTTACCTGCCCAGAGCCACATGTGGTAGTTGTCATGGTTCAGTAGTTGTAGTGGTCCTGTGGGCGCTTTTCTCCTGTAGACGTTTTGCTGACAAGCTCAGAGTAATTAGATAATTTTTATTGTCCTTCATCTTTCAGAAGCTATGGTGATATTTTGCATAGAATGAAGGATCTCTGCAGATATATGAACAACTTTGATAATGAAGCTCATGCAAAATATAAAAACCAAGTGGTTTACTCCACTATGCTGGTCTTCTTTAAGAACGCATTCCAGTATGTCAGCAGCATACAGCCATCTCTCTTCCAAGGTTGGTTTAAGAATTGTGGAATGTCCCAGAACCCTGGCCTAATTGAGGGTGGTGAGGACAATGAAAATGTTCACCTTCACATTGTTCTTGGGTCCAAATAACTGCCAGTGCTTTTATGAGTTGATGGTTTTTATGTATGTTTTCACTAAAAACTTCTGTATCAAAGGATGCAGTGGTATTCTGAAACTCAATACAGATACTGAATTCCTCTTTTTAAAAAGCAGCAGATGTAGCAGAGTATTGACTTAGATTTCACAGTAAATTCTCAATAGACAAAGATTTTTTAAATAATATATATGCATATAAATGCTAGAGGATGTGAAAAATAGAAATATCACAGGATAAACTACCCACAATACTTACAGTATAACGTAGCTCTCTTTTTTTGCATATTATCTATAGTATTTCATATATTTAGATTATCTCATATATTAGATTATCATATATTTAAATAATGTATATATCTTTTGTAGTTTTTCTCTTTTGTTGGTAATTCTATACTTTGTGATCATTGTAAAAAATTGGTAGATAACGTAAGAACAAACACAAAGAAGGAACTTGCCTTTGCCCACCAAGAGAGACGTTTATTGACAGTTGGGTGTATATCTGCACAGTTTTTATTTCTGTATGCGTGTGCTTATTTGTTTAGCTCATTGGGACGATACTGGTCATGTTTTCACGCGGTGCTTGAGCAGGTCCCCACCTGGTGTTAAGGACTCTTTTCCTCACCACATTGTGAGTGTCGTTCTGTTCGCTCCATCCACAGGTCCCAACGCCCCGAGCCAAGTCCCGCTGGTTCTCCTGGAGGACGTATCGAACGTGTATGGAGATGTCGAGATCGATCGCAGTAAACACGTACATAAGAAGAGGAAACTGGCTGAGGGGAGAGAAAAAACCATGGTACTTCTTTCCCATATAATTATCAGCGGGTGATATGTCCTGCGGTTTGCTGGAAACGGGTCACCGCCTGCTCCCTGCTCCCACTCTGGCTCCCACAGCCTCTTCTCTTTTTATAACGTGAATAAGACATCGCTTTGGTCACTGACGGCTTCCTGCCACTCTCAGAATAAAGTCCAAACTCTCTTCTTTGGCTCCAGAGCAGGCACGAGCAGGCCCCTGTGCTGCAGACCCTCCGGCCACCTGCGGCCCCTTCCCAGGCTCAGCCCAGCTCACGGCCACCCCCTGGGTCCCGCCACTCAGCGCTCAGCCCAGGTGTTCTTCCTCCCCGAGGATGCCTCCAGATGGCCCTCGGTTTTCTCTCTCTGTTCCTGTAGTTTAATTCCGTGTGGCCCTTAGTGAGGTCTGTTCTTAAATCTTTCCTGGCTTGTTGTCTTGCCGTTGGTGTCCCTTCACCGGAGCACAAGGTCTTCGGGGCCGCCAGCAGCATCTGTCTCATCCACCCCGTGTCCTGGGCATCCGTCCGATGGCGCCTGCGCCCCTGCGGGCCTTTGGTGCCGGAGGGGCTCCACTGTGCCCTCCCCGGGGTGGGTCCAGGCGCGGGACAGCTCTTGAGCATCCTGGCCGTCCCCTGTCGTGTGCGTCCGGCAGGCTCTGCTCTCACGCTCCATCCCCCCCATCTGCCCCGCCGGATGCGGGTCCAGCCAGCTGTCTGTCCCGCTGTGGCAGGGGACATACAGATTATATGCTTTTATGTTAAGGGCCCTGGAGGCCTGTGAGCTCAGCTCACATGTCTTGTTTTACTCACAGTGTTTGGTTTTTAGTAACCCAGCATCTAAAACGTGGGCGCTTTCTCATCGCAATCCAGATGGACTTCCCTTTACTAATTGATGTCATAATGCTGGTGCCTGGTGGAGGCCACCCCTGGAGCCGGGTGGACGTTCTGCCCAAAGCCTAAGTGCCTGCTCAGGTGACCGGCCAGGCGACTGGAGGTGGGGGGGCGGGGAGGGTCCTCCCTGTGGGCAGTGTTCCTGCCCACACACGCTCCTGTACTTGCCCTGTGGTCAGGACTCCGGCCTCAGAGTCTCCTCTCAGAATGTGCTTTTGTGTTCCTGTAAATTCTACAGACCGTCTGGAACTCCGTACCAACCCCCTGCATCGGAGGTCCCTTCCTGATCTCATTTTGAGGCAGGAATGTATTCCATAAGCTGCCACAGCAATGAACACACCACTCCTATTTCTGTATCTCGCTAGATTGCCCACCTGTGACTGGGAGATGGCCCTGGAGAGCCAGGATGCCTGAGAGATTGAGGAGCGTGTCATCACTGAAGGGATAAGGAGATGAAGCTAAATAGGGTGGGGCGGGGAGGGTCCCTGGATGTCGAGGAATGGGGAGAAAGGTGGGGAGTAGGAGGGAAGTGCCTTTTCTTTCTGAGATTAGCTTCAGGAGTAGAACTCTTTTTTTTTTTTTTTTTTTAACTCTAGTTGATTTACAATGTTATGTTAGTTTCAGTGGTACAGCTTTAGATTCTTCTCCATCCCAGGTTTTTATAAGGTATTGAATATAGTTTCCTGTGCTATATAGTGGGTCCTTGTTGGTTAGCTATTTTACATATGGTAGTATGCATATGTCAATCCCATACTCCTAATTTATCTCCCCTACCCCTTCTCCCCCACTTTCCCCTTGGTAATCATAAGTTTTCTGTGTCTGTGAGTCTGTCTTGTAAATAGCTTGGTGTCCTTTTTTAGACTCCACATACAAGTAATATCTTACAGTATTTGTCCTTCTCTGACTTGACTTCACTTAGTATAACAATCTGTAGGTCCATCCATGTTGATGCAAAGAGCATTATTTCATTCTTGTTTGTGGCTGAGTAATATTCTACCATGTATATGTATAGTAATATTCCATTGTGTGTATATACCACATCTTCTTGATGTGTTCATCTGTTGACGGACACTTAGGTTGCTTCCATGTCTTGGCTGTTGTGAATAGTGTTGCAGTGAACGCTGGAGTGCATATATCTTTTCAAGCAGAGTTTTCTCCAGATCAGTACCCAGGAGGGGGATTGCTGGATCATACGGCAGTTCAGTTTTTAGTCTTTTAAAGGAACCTCCGTATTGATCTCTATAGTGGGTGCACCAGTTTTCATTTCCACCAACAGCGTAGGAGGGTTCCCTTTTCTCCACACCCTCTCCAGCATTTATTGCTGTAGACTTTTTGATGATGGCCGTTCCGACTGATGTGAGGTGATACCTCATTGTCATTTTGGTTTGCATTTCTCTAATAATTAGCATTGTTGAGCATCTTTTCATGTGCCTGTGGGCCACCTGTATGTCTTCTTTGGGAAAATATCTTTTTAAGTCTTCTGCCTGTTTTCTGATTGGGTTGTCTGTTTCTCTGATATGAATTATATGAACTATCTGTATATTTTGGAAATTAATTCTTTATTGGTCTCATTGTATACGGATACTTGCTCCCAGTCCATTGGTTACCTGTTTGTTCTGTTTATGGTCTCCTTTGCTGCACGAAAGTTTATAAGTTTGATTCGGCGCCATTTATTTATTTTTGCTTTTATTTCTTTTGCCTTGGGAGACTGGTCTAAGAAAATATTACTGTGATTAATGTCCGAGAATGTTTTGCTTACATTCTCTGATAGGAGTTGATGGCGTCATGTGTTATATACATAAGTTTTTAGGCCGTTTAGAGTTTATTTTTGTCTATGGTTCAAGGGAGAGTTCTAATTTCATGGATTTACATGTACCTGTCGAGTTTTTCCAACACCATTTGCTGAGGAGATTGTCTTTTCTCCACTGTATATTCTTACTGCCTTTGTTGAAGATTAATTGACTGGAAGCATGTGGGTTTATTTCTGGGCTCTCTGTTCGCTTTCACTGACCTGTGTGTCTGTCTGTGTGCCAATACCAGGCTGTTTTGTATTACAGCTTTGTAATATTGTCTGAAGCCTGGGAGGTTATGCTTTATTCTTTTTCCTCAAAATTGCTTTAGCAATTCTAGGTGTTTTGTGGTTCCATATAAGTTTTAGGATTATTTGTTTTAGCTCTGTGAAAAATATCATAGGTAATTTGATAGAGATCACATTAAATCTTTAGATAGCTTTGGGTATGGCAATTTTAACAATATTAATTCTTCCATTCCAAGAACATGGGATATTTTTCCATTTCTTTGAATCATCTTCAGTTTTTCTTTATCAGAGTTCCCAACATACAGGTCTTTCACCTCCGTTGTAGGCTTATTCCTAGGTTGTTGGGGGTTTGTTCATTTGTTTTTGATATGATTTTAAATGAGATTCTTTCTTGAACTTCCTTTTCTGATATTTCACTGTTAGCGTAAAGAAATGAACAGATTTCTCTCTATTTATCCTGTATCCTGCTACCTTGCTGAATTCGTGAGTTAATAGTTTCTGTGTGGAGTCCTTAGGGTTTTCTTTATAGAGTATCATGTCATCCACATACAATGACAGTTCTACCTCTTCCATTCCAATTTGGATACCTTTTATTTCTCTTTCTTGTCTGATTTTTATAGTTAGAATTTCCAATGTTGAATAGGTGTGGTGAGAATGTTCCAAATTATCTTGTTCCAAATATTAGTGGGAAAACTTTCAGTTTTTCACCTGGAGTATTATGTTGGCTGTGGGTTTGTTGTAAATGACTTTTATTACATTTGAGATATGTTCACTTTGGTGAGAGTTTTCATCAAGAATGGATGTTGAGTTTTATCACATGCTTTTTCTGCATCGTTGAGATGATCACGTGGCTTTTGTCTTTTCTTTTGCTAATGTGTGTATTACATTGATTGATTTGCATATGTTGAATCATCCTGTGACCCTGGGATGCATCCATCTTGGTCATGGTGTATGATCCTTAATATGTGTTGTTGCATTCGGTTTGCTAGTATTTTGTTGAGGATTTTTGCGTCTGTATTCATCAAAGATACTGACTTGTAATTGTCTTTTTTTATAGTGTCTTTGTCTGGTTTGGTATCAGGGTGTTGGTGGCTTCCTAGAGTGACTTTGGGAGTGCTCCCTCCTCTTCATTGTTTTGGAGGAGTTTGAGAAGGATCAGTATAAGTTCTTTTCTGTATGTTTGGTAGAATTCCAGAGTGAAGTCGTATGGTCCTGGACTTTTGTCTGCTGGGAGTTTTTTTTATTTCAGATTCTTTTTCACTTCTAGTGATCGGTCTGTTCAAATTGTGTTTCTTCTTGATGCAGTTATGATGGGCTGTATGTTTCTGGAAACACCCGTTTCTGCGAGGTTGTGCAATTTGTTGATGGGTACTCATGCCAACAAAATGTCTTCATAGTATGTTCTTAGGATTTTTTTGTCTTTCTACTATACTGGTTGATATTTCTCCTCCTTCATTTCTTGTTTATTTGGGTCCTCTTTTTTTCTTTTTAGTGAGCCTGACTGAGCTTTGTTCTTTTTTTAATGAGGATTGGATATATTTAGCTGAAATATAGGTACTTTTTTTTATTGAAGTATAGTTGATTTACAATGTTGGATTAATTTCTGCTGTACAGCAAATTGATTCAGTTATAGATATATATTTTTTCAGATTCTTTTCCATTATGGTTTATCACAGGATATTGAATAGAGTTCCCTGTGCTACACAGTAGGACCTTGTTGTTATCTGTCTCCTGTATATAATATGCACCTGTTAATCCCAAACTCCACTCCTTCCCTTCCCCAACGTCTCCCCGAACAACCACAAGTCTGTTTTTGGTTCATAGATATGTTTATTTCTACATATTTTTAAATGATCTTAGGGGGGTAAAAATCTACAGGGAGAATTTAATTTGGGCCATTGAATTAATAAAAATGACTTTGGTGGAATAAAAGATTCAAGAAATTTTCAGGAAAATTAAGTGGAGCTGTTTTACCTTTACTTGTTTTCAGCAGAAAGTCTGACCATACTCAGTGGCATTTACAATAGTTGCCTTTCCCTGAGACCCTCTGGTTTCTTCAACTTTATATTATTTGAGATGAAAAGCAAATTACAAATCTTTATTATTAAATAAAGTGGGTAAGTGCAGACAAATGGACTCCTAGCCAGACACCTTGCATTGGGTGACTGTTGGAGAAGGTACACGCAGTGAACAAAAGTTCACTTTTAATAATTCAGTTTCTCTCAATTATTTCTTAGAGGACTCAGGCTTTAATTTTTATTCCACTACACAGCAAACTGTTTTTTGGAAGCAAATTAAATAATGTCACGTATTGGAAAAAAGTAAACTCTAAAATAGGTACTACTTAATTAAGCTGTATCCCTAAACATAAAGATGTAAGTTTTGGCTTTTATAGCATTAAAATGTTTTTAAGTTGTTAGAAGTTTTAACTCTGTAGCTTTACTCTGAGGCTGCCATAACCTTCGTATTTTATCCTTAGTATTTATTTAGCCTTAGAATTTTATAATCAGAAAACTGTAATTTTAAAAATAAAAATTGAATGTATGAAAGGATGAAAATTTTATATTATCTTTTAATATTGTTATTTTATATTGTCTTTTAAAATTGTTAAATTCAAAATATTCTAGTATACTCATGATCGTATCATTTGATATAAAATTCATGCAGTAATCAGAACTGACATCAGCAATAAACATAATAATGTTCAAGTAGTGAGTATTTCTGTAACTTGAATCATGGTCTCCACATTCTCTAAGCAGAGTTCGGACGACGAAGACTGTTCAGCAAAAGGAAGGAACCGTCACATTGTCATCAACAAGGCAGAACTTGCTAACTCGATCGAGGTGTTGGACAGCTTCAAGCTGGCCAGGGAGAGCTGGGAGCTGCTCTGTTCCCTGGAATTCCTGGACAAGGGTGAGGTGTCCTTGTCCTGTTGGGATAGTTCAGTTTTTATATGGAATCATCACACCAAAAGAGACTCATTCTACTCGAAATGTCAAGTCACTAATAGCTAAGTAAACTGATTATGGTAGTTCACACATTTTAGGATCATTTTTGAGCAAGAAGTCCACAATCAGTTACAAATATTCAAATGACCATTTTCCTCTTAACTGCTGCACTGGGTATTGTATTATAATCAGAGTTGGGGTGGAGTTGGAGGGAGAATTTTTGGTCTTTTAAATTTATATTGCTGGCCCTTTTCTTTGCTTGCTGGGTTTGTTTTGTGCTTCCCGTTGTTCAGTCCGCCTGTGTTGTATCTTCCTCCAGCCACACGTACTGAGGTTACAGGAGGTAGTGCTGCTCTGTCTGCACTGATTCCATTGCCTGAGAGTGAAAAGCTCAAACTCCAAACACTGCGGGAAGGCTGTTTTGAGTATAGATGTAAATAAGAGGGAGTTTCTCTGTGTAATATTTACACTAGTGAGTATTTCAACATTACTTAGAAATGACTAGCACTTGGCTAACCAGCATACTTTTCTATACTTTGGGATCAAGGCCCTGACTTTCCTTTTGGCCAGTAGACATTGGTCCCTGGCCTGCTTCTGTCATGTGCCTCGACAGATGCTTTGTCCAGTGTGTCGTCATGTTTTCTAGCAAACATCACGTTACCCGATTTGTCCTTGTCACATCCAGAGTTGTGAATAGGTTTGTGACTTTGGGAGGGGATTTTTTTTCTTTAGTTATAGGTCGGCTTTTAAAAAAATGAATAAAACTTTTGGTGTCATGTGTTGATTATTTTAACTAGGTGAAAGCAAAGTAGCTTAAAAGATGAATGAAGTAATGAGTGAAAGCACTTTGAACAGCTCTTAGCACAATGTGCTTAGTGAGTGTCAGCGCCTAATAAGAATATTTCTTATGTATTACTGGTAAGTATTCTTTCTCAGTTGGTAAAGAATCCACCTGCCAATGCAGGAGATGCAAGAGACCCAGGTTTGATCCATGGGTCGGGAAGATCCCCTGGAGAAGGGAATGGCTACCCACTCCAGTATTCTTGCCTGGAGAATCCCATGGACAGAGGATTCTGGCAGGCTACAGTCCATGGGGTCACAGAGTCGGACACGACTGAGCGACTGGCATTGTCACTTTCATTCTGCCCTAACTTTACCCTCTGATTAAAAGTTCAGACCATTGTTTTAGGAATCAAAGTCTAAAGTTACATCTATGTTTTGATAATTTGTCTCTCTGACTGTTGTTCTCTTGATGGGTATATCAGATGCTTCTGTGTTACATATCTTTGATAAATCTGTTTTTGAATTCTTGCTCAGAATTTACAAGAATTTGCTTGGCGTGGAAGACGGATACTTGGCTCTGGCTGAGAATCTTCCTCAATGATATGACCATCTATCAGGTATTGTATGTTTATAAGTACCTGTGTCAAGACAGGTCCATGATTTCCTGAGAACACCAACATGAAGGTGTGTGTGTCCCCTCCCGTTCTGAAGACGAGTGTTCTGTCTTCACTGGTGGGGGGACTCTGCTCCACCGCCATCTCAGAAAGAACAGCTCCCACCGACAGGCCTACATCTCCTGTGTTACGTGTGGTGTGTCCGGTCACACCTCTCTGTAGACGTCAGAGTTTACTTTTCAGTGAAAGATGAGCCCTGCTCAGCCCCCTCTGCTCTGGTGGAGCCCTGCCGCCCAGCTCCGCTGTCCTTGGCCGGGACCTGCCCAGAGGAGAGAGAGGACTCAGTCCCGAGACAGAGGCTTCGGGCCTACATTGTGGGAATGGGCAGGTTGCTGCTTCCAGCCTTCACGAAGGAGAAATAGTGAAATACTTATAAATAAACGGCATATCCAAAATGTACTTTTATCAGAGAGCTTGTGTTATTTTATTTCCTCAAGAATTAAGACTAGAAAGAAAAATCTTTGTAACGTACCTCCTTAGAGATCCTCCACTGGCTTTAACTAAGTGGGTTTGATACTGTTGCTAAGTCTCCTTTCCCTTCTCGCTTGGTTCAGCAGAGGTACCTGATTTGGAGTTGCTTGCTATTATTATTACTATTGTTATTAATTTATTTGTTTTTATTCATGTATTATTTTACTTTGTAGTGTTCTTAAAAGGATGTATGAAGATTGTTTGTGGAGATGCATATCGTAAAAGAGTCCTTTCTCAGGACAGTTCATGAAGGCACACAGAATATAGGAGCAAAAAGGTTTTTTTTTGATGGCTGTGTTTCTCCCTCTTTGCTGTTGTGACTTTCTCAGGGTCAATATAAGAAGGCCATCGCCAGCCTGCATCACTTGGCAGCTCTCCAGGGATCACTTCCTCAGCCACAGATCTCGGGGCAGGGCACGTTGGAGCATCAGAGGGCACTCATCCAGCTGGCCACCTGCCACTTTGCTCTGGGGGAGTACAGAGTGAGTCCTGGGTGCCCGCATGGGGACCCTCCTGGGTGCCCCTAGCAACCCTGGGGCTTCCTCTCTTTCCCGGAGTAGCTTTTTAATTCCATGCATATTTACTTGAAACTTGCTCTTTCTGCCTAGATTTTATTACCTGATCTGCTGGTGAGAAAGCTCAGTGACTTTTATTTTGTTTCCGACTTTCCGTCGCGTATCTGAAGTCAGGAGACGGGTGTTGAGGAATGGCGGCATTTGATTCTGTGTTCACTCTTGGCCCCACCACTTAACTGGCTCTCTCTCTGCCTCCAGAGTTTTAAGTTTTTAACTGCCCAGCTGCCCATCTCTCGAAGCTGGAGCCTCATGACCCTGTGGCCATGGGTGGTTCTGGATGTGCCGGAATGCCAGCCCCTCAGCCCAGGCGGTTAGCTAGGGCTTGGGCAACTGAGCCCCGGTGTCATCTGCTTCCAGCTCTGAGCAGCCTTACAAGTATTTTCTGGACGTTCCAAGATACGAAAAAGGCCAGGAAGCAGGGATTTAAGATTGCACTTCCTCGTCTATAAAATGAAGGTCATAGGAGGGTTGTGCCTGACACACAGGAAATGCTCCCTCCACGACCCTGTCACTCCTGGAGTCTGATGGGTGGACCGAGGGTGATGCCCTGCTCTCTGTGGGTCAAGACCACCTGCTCAGTAGGGCGCGGGGGCCGCCTCTCCTCCACTGGTGCGTCCTCTGTCCAGTTTCACACCTGTTTTCTAAACCACACCCTTAGGTGACTCTCCAAAGCCAGTGCATAGCCCTCCCTGCATCTTCTTCTCCTCTGAAAACCCTTTCTTCTCTCTTCTACATATCAAAACCCTCCCTGCTTTAAGGCTTACATCAGGGTAACCATCCTGCCTAAAACTTGTCCTGCTAGTTTATTATCTGTGTGTGTTTCTACTTCATTTAAATTATGCTCCTTTACCGTCTGTCCCATTTTGTTAATTTCTCTACGCAGTGAGTTAGTAAATGTCTTTAAGACAGGGGTGTACTTCTTTTGGACTCCATGGTGCTGTCAAACACTTTGGTAGTTCAGTTAGTACTCGATTAGTTTTTAAGTTTTGTTCTTTTGTTGTTTAACAGCAGAGAGTGGGTCTGTGTTCCCTGAAAGGTCTAGTGCATGGATTTAATCTTAGTTATTTTTCCGCGTTCACTATCAGGCAAACAGCAGTGGCCCCGTGGGGTCCTGGGCCCACCAGTGCTCCCCAGCCTCTGTGCCCCGGTGGCCCGCGTGTGCTGCAGAGGCTTTAGTTACGGAGGTGAGGGTTCCGTCAGAAGCTTACAGCTAGTTCCTTCTGGTCTCGTCTTCTCCAGATGACGTGTGAGAAGGTCCTCGATTTGATGTGCTACATGGTCCTCCCCCTCCAGGACGGAGGCAAGGCCCAGGAGGAACCCTCCAAAATAAAGCCCAAGTTTAGAAAAGGTACAGTGGCAAATCCTATTTTTATTTTGTAGAAATAGCTTTAGGACCCACCGCTGGGAGTTTTTTTTTTAATAGTTCCTAGAATTCCTGACAAGGTGATGCCGTGAGGTCTGCAGAGCTTGGCAGGTTGTGTAAGAAGCAGAGTGCTCGCCAGGCTTCTCTGGGCTCTGGGTTCACGAGCAGCCATGCGCCTGTCCTCCTTCTGACATTCTCTTCCCTTCCTGAATGTGCTCTTTTCGAAGAATATCAGAGAACTCCTGTTCCTGTCTTTACCAATTCCAGGAAGCTTTTTGATGATTAGTGGAGAATGATCACTCAGCATATCTCAGGCTGCTTTGAGCTTCACTCCAAGTCTCTCATTTGTTGAAAAATTACATAAGTTGAGCCGTGACGCTTCACAGGAAAGGAAAAGGGCCCCACTGTCCGGATCTCGGTTCCATCTTAGGGGTGGAAAAAGATGCTGTCAAACCCAAGCCAAGTAGAAAACGGGGAGTGATAAAAGACAAGGGCAGAAATCATTGAAATAGAAAAAAAAGAAGAAAAAAAACAGGAGGAAACTAATAAAGCCAAAAGTTAATGAAACTGATGAACAAGACTGACCAGAAAGACAGTGGTTACAGATGACTAATATCAGGAATGGAAGAGGGAACATCACCCCAGATCCTGCTGAAATCAGAAGGACAGTAAGAGCATAGGTTGTGAATAACTTTATGCCACTAAATTCAACAATTTAGATGAAATGGAAAAACTCCTTCAAAAACACAGCTTACCAAAAGGGACACAAAATGAAATAGAAAATCAGAATATTTTAGATCTATCAAATTAAATTTGTCATCAAAAACTTTCCCACAAAGAAAATTCCAGGTCCAGTTGGCTTCACTGTGAATCCTGTCAAGCATTTAGGAAGAAATGACTTCAAACCTGTACATAGTTTTTGAGAAAATAGAGAAAGAGAGAACACTTACCCCTTCAGTTTTTAAGACCAGCATTAACCCTGACAGCAAAACCAAACAAGAGCATTGCAAGAGAAGAACATTAAAGGCCAGTGTCTGTCACGATCATAGATGCCAAAATTCTTAACAAGATACGAGCAAATACAGCAGCATATAAGAAAAGACATACCAGCTGAGTGACTGCAGACGTGGTTTAACCCAGGAAAGCAAGTCACCACAGTTCACCACATTTGCTGATTAAAGGAGAAAAATCATAAGATTGTCTTAATAGACGCAGACAGAATTGAATTATGTCTGCATTTATCATTCACAATTAAAAACAAACAACTCAGTAAACTAGAAAAATGAGGAAACTTCCCCGACATCATTCTTAGCTATGAAATACTGAGTGCTTTTCCCAAGACCAGCAGCAACGCAGAGGTGTCTGCCCCCAGCACCTCCATGCAACATCCTGGGGATTCTCACCAACATAATAGGCAAGAAAAAGGAAGGTCAGAAAGGAACCGTCTTTATCCACAGCTACATATTTGGCCATGTAGAAAAGCCTAAGGATTCTCCAGATCGAATAACATCAAAACCCATAAAATACTTAGAGATAAATTCAATGAAATATTGCCCAAAACTACTTGGAAAGATTCTCCACCTACTATTAGTATAGGAAATTCAGGTTAAAACAATAAGCTGTCATTTTACATCAGGATGCAGACAGTAAAGGCGGGCTGTGTTGACCATCAGGACGTGAAGATCCACATCACCCATGTGCTTCTGGAAGGCGCATAGATTCATGCGGTCAGTTTGGAGACCAGCTTAGCAGACCAGGTCACACATCTCACTGCCTGGTTATGTACCCCTTCTGGATACAGACCTATCAGTGATTTCCAAATGTGGGCCCTCACCTCCTGGGTCGTGAATTTTCAACTAGAAATTTTCTCTTTTAGTGAGACAGGCTGTAAATATATTATTAAAATGAATGTATCTCCAGTAAAATGGATAAATTTTATTTCACGAACCTTCTGTTTTAGGTATACAGTTGACCCTTGAACAATGTAGGAGTTAACCCAAGGGCTCTGACCCCCCTCCCCCCGCCCCCAGTACTAAAAAAATCAGGTACTTTTCTTTCTCTGCCTCAAAACCCAGAATTGACGAATGACTTACCCCCAGGGCAGGAAGCTGAAACAGTTTGGACAGAATCAGGGCTCAAACCCCAGCTCTTTTGATTACACATGCTGTGATCTGTAATCCCGCAGTTAGTTCATAGAGATCTGTAAAGTGAAAATGCCGGTACTGTGTTTATTGAAAAATTCACATACACGTGGCCCCATGCCGTTCAAACCTGTGCTGGTCCAGGGCCAGCGGTGTGAACGTGTGGAAGTGCGTGTGCACAGGACCACACGAAAGCAGTGCCTCTGTTTCCTGCTGCTGCTTGCCCTTGGGGTAGAGAAGGATTTAGGATGTAAGGAGCACACACCATAAAGGAAAGAACTAAGGTCTTGGTTTGAAAAACAGCCACTGCTTTTTCTACAAGTATACAAGAAAATATATATAAGAATGTTGCAGCACTGTTTGTAATAGTGAAAAATAGGAAATCCCAGTGTTCACTGGAAAAGAATGGATAAATCAGTTGCGGTCTGTGTTACCAACAGAACATTATGTAACATGGAAAACCAAGAAGCTGGAGTCACAGGTGTTAGTACTGCAGTCAGCGGAGGGATGCGCAGGCTGAGACACCGTTTATACAGCAGACTGGAAACAGGAGGAACTTTCCTCTGAGGTGTATGGATACAGATTCCTGTGTGCCGAGCACGCAGCGTGTGTAGGAATGCTGAGCCCCTCATTCAGAATAGCACTTACCTCCAGGGCTTCCCTCATAGCTCAGTTGGTAAAGAATCTGCCCGCAATGCAGGAGACCCTGGTTCGATTCCTGGGTTGGGAAGATCCGCTGCAGAAGGGATAGGCTACCCACTCCAGTATTCTTGGGCTTCTCTTATGGCTCAGATGATAAAGAATCCGCCTTCAATGCGGGAGACCTGGGCTGGGAAGATCCCCTGGTGAAGGGAAAGGCTACTCACTCAGGTGTTCTTGTCTGGAGAATTCCATGAACTGCATAGGGTCGCAAAGAGTCGGACACGACTGAGTGCCTTTCACCTTCACTTTCTTTCCAGGGAGGGAGGCGGGGATCAGAAGAGGCTCACAGAAGGTGAACTGGATTTGTGATGCTGTGTTTGAGAATCTAAAAACTAAACCCAGTGTCAACATTCTCTAAAACTTGAGTTATAAAGCACACTGGTGTTTGTGATAATGTCTTGTCATTTTCTATATATTTCAAATGTTTCATAATAAAAAGTATTTAAGCAATTTGAGAAATTTAGTTTGAGCCATGAAATCTAGAGACTATTCAAAAACCAATTTCACGTTCACTAAATGTAACTGTGGTTTAACTGTGTTTGAGACCCTTTTTGTTTTAAGGAAAGCCCCTTAATTGTTTGCCCCTCTAAGCTCTCTTGGCCTGTTGTGGACTTTTCTTAGGTTCGGATCTGAAGCTTCTGCCTTGTACCAGCAAGGCCATCATGCCCTACTGCCTGCACTTAATGTTGGCTTGTTTTAAGGTAAGCTTCACGTTGATCAGCACATCACTGTTACTGTTCAGTCACTCAGTCGTGTCCGACTCTTTGCGACCCCATGGACTGCAGTAGCCAGGCCCCTCTGTCCTCCACTATCTCCCAGAGTGTGCTCAGACTTACGCCATTGAGTCAGGGATGCCATCCAACCATCTCATCCTCTCTGCCCCCTTCTCCTTTTGCCCTCAATCTTTCCCAGCATCAGTCTTTTCCAATCAGTAGTGTCTTTGCTTCAGGTGGCCAAAGTATTGGAGCCTTGGCATCAGTCCCTTCCAGTGAATATTCACGGTTGATTTATAGGATTGATTGCTGTGATCTCCTTGCAGTTCAGGGGACTCTCAAGAGTCTTCTCCAGCACTACAGTCCGAAAGCATCAATTCTTCAGCGCTCAGCTTTCTTTATGGTCCAACTGTCATGTCTATACGTGACGGCTAGTAAAACCACAGCTTTGACTCTGCAGACCCTAGATGGCAAAGTGATGTCTCTGCTTTTTAATACACTATCTAGGTTTGTCATAGATTTTCTTCTAAGGAGCACGCATCTTTTAATTTCATGACTGCAGTTACCATCCGCAGTGATTTTGGAGCCCAAGAAAATAAAGTCTGTCACTGCTTCCACTGTTTCATGATTAGCATGAAAGGAATTTAATTCAGAGGATTGTTCTGATGATCTGGAGTGACTCAAGTTAACAGCCTTGGGCACACGTTAGTTCAGTCTTTTGGCAGCACATCGGTATAGCGAGGGAAGCAGTGGGAGGAATAAACAAATATTTATTAAACGTCAGCTGCACTAGGCAGAGAAGAGTAGGAAATAACCCCTGTCCTTGAGACGCAATATTACCTATTATTCCAGGTACCAGTGGGGCAGACACGCGCACGTAGCCTTGCCTGTCGTGGTGTCCAGTGTTTTATGAATTAGCCTGCAAGTCAGGATGTACTCGCTGCAGCAGATGGGAGCACAGGTGCTCTTGGGCTCAGAGAGGGATGTGCGTTTATCATCCTAGAGGAGGGCCCCGGGATGACCATGTGCAGGGGCCCCCAGAGCTGAGGAGTCTCAGGAGGGTTGACGGAACGCGGGGCTGGCGTGGCCGGGGGTGGACAGGCTGAACTGCCCCACGGCGGCTCCCGAGCAGATGTCTCCGCCTCAGGGCGCTAATTGCCAGCCCTCGCTGTGCCATCTGCCATGTGGGCCCGTCCTCTGCTGTCCCTCCCCACACGGGCGACCTCCGTCAGGCGCTTTGCCGGGGCAGTGTGTTTGGGGGGTCTCAGTCACCCCTCACCCCCGCCCCCGTGTCCGCAGCTGAGAGCCTTCACGGACAGCAGGGACGACATGGCGCTGGGCCACGTCATCGTGCTGCTGCAGCACGAGTGGCCGCGGGGGGAGACGCTCTTCCTGAAGGCCGTCAGTAAGATCTGCCAGCAAGGAAACTTCCAGTACGAGAACTTCTTCAACTACGTCACAAGTATCCTTTCCCTTGTCTGAGCAGAAGAAACTTTTTTTGAAAGGATAAATGCATGGGACAAAAATGAGTGAGCCCTTTGGGGGAGAAATAGCGGCGTCAGTGATGTGAGGGAGAAAGGAGGAGGGGTGATCTGAAGTGGGATCGTGGCAGTCGGTCGTGGGGAAGTCAGGAGAGACCTCAGAGAGGAGTCGGGAGTGTCGGCGGCCCTGGTCCATTTTCCACTTGGAGCGACTTCTTCGGAAGGGACCCGGATGCCTGCAGGGCCCCCAGTGGCGGATGGGCCACGGGACGTAGTCGTGCACTGGCCTCCACCCGGGGAGGGGCCCTGGGGTCCGTGGTCACAGGCGTCACAGGTGCGCTGAGCACCCGCCAGAGATGCTGACCCACCAGCACCTGCTTTCAGGATGGAGAGCACTGGACTCGGTACTGCTGGTCAGGGAGAAGCCACCCTAGAATCCAAGCTCTGGTGTTCACACTTGCTTCTCTTACACGCTAGTTTTCATTTGCAGGGAGTCTGACATCCCTGTCCAGGTGCCTAGAGCAGGATCCTTAACCTTTGGGTAGAGGTAGAGGGGTGGGAATAACGCCCCTACCACCCCCGCTTTTTTTTTCATTTCTGATCAAGAAAGCAAAAGGTATTGCTTTTACGACCATATAGACTGTTTAACCATTGATACGAAAACCATAATTCTCTTTGGGAGGGAGTTTGGTTGGCGTAGGAATCGTTGGTTTGGACTCAGGCAGGCCCGGGTTGCTGGGGGGGTGGCTGTGGGCCAGTTACCCAGGCGCTGCGAGCCCGTGTCGGCCTCCGAGAGAGCAGGGCTCCTGGCTCTCACACGTGGTTCCCTGACTCTGGTCTCAGATATCGACATGCTGGAGGAGTTCGCCTACCTGAGAACTCAGGAAGGTGGGAAGATCCATCTGGAACTGCTGCCCAATCAAGGAATGCTAATCAAGTAAGCCCCCCGTCTCCCGCTCTGTGTGCGTGTTGGAAATGTTTGTAAGTTTCTGTAGCTTTCAGACATTCAGTAGGAAGGAATCCAAACCTAGTCTGTTTTTAAGGTTTGACTCCAGGGATTCTTTTGAACTTGGCATTCCCTTAACTACATTTCTGATGGAAGCGTGTTTAAATTGGGGTAGTTCTGTCACTTTTGATACTTTTTTCACCAGACGAAAGTCTCATTCACGGAATCTTTTTCCTTTCTAAAACGTACAGACTGATCCTATAATTTCTGATTAGAACACTTTTCATTAAGAAAAGCCAGGCTTTATCACAGTTGTGCTGCACTAGGAAAACAACTGCAGACTTGATTTACACACTGGACTTGGGTTTCGGTGGTGAGTCAGGCCCTCCCCAGCAAGCCACCCGCTCACATCAGGTGCCTCCCCAACCTCTGCAGCGAGGCTGGCGCTTGGTCTGGGCGAGTCCCCCTACACCTGATGAAGTCAGTGACCATGTATGATTTTTAAATAGCTCATGACCCCCGCTTCTGCCCTCCAGTCCTCATCACGGTGTGGACAGGACATCCTCTTCGCTGTAGACGGCCACGCATGGTGTGACGCGCAGTCCCCCTCCGTGTCCTGCACAGTCCGCGTGTGCAAGTCAGGGTCTCTGCAGGAGACCAAGACCCGAGGGAAAGGAAAGTGCTGCTGAGGCTCAGACCACCTCCTTTTCCTCCCTCGGACGAGTTTTCAGTTGAAAGCAGGAATTTGCATCTTGTTCCATCCATGGAGGGTGTTAGAAATGTCAGGAGAGGGAAGTGAGAGGCGTTCTTTCTGGATTCCCTAAACCTCAGGGTTGGGCACAGCTCGCATGGCGTCCTGTCAGGAATGGGAAGATGGGGGCGGGGGTGCTTGTCCTTCATCTTGTAGATGTCGTTAAATATTCTGAAGATTTAACAGGCAGACATAAGACCTGTATACATTAGGTGGCTTAGGCAAATGCACCAGACACGCTTATCTTCCTGCTCCGTTAGTGTCCCTCCAACGTGGGGAAGATGACTGCCTGGTTCAAAATATTCTTAATGGTGTTTGAGAACAAAGATGGCTTTTTGACACGGGAACCTATGGTAACCCGTTTTGTGTTGTGACTGCCCGGTTTTGAGGCTGGATTCACAAACATAACTTTGAATAACTTTTCCTTTAATTCCCATGCACACACACCATACAAACTGTCATAATACAGAGACAGCCTCAGTTGGATCAATTCCATTTAGTTAAGGTTAAGCCTAAGTTGAACAATCCTCCCACCACTAAGCTGATGCTCAGCTGTGGAACGTGAGAGACAGGGTTGTCAGACAATCAGGACTGACCCTTCCTTCTTCGGTCAGTTTTATTGAGCTGCTCAAGACACGGGGACGTGCAGACCAGCTCTCGGACGGGGTGAGGGCGGGGGTGTTGGACAGCCAGCGTGACTGACTGTGGTGTTCAGGGCGAGGCAGAGACACAGCAGGCATTTCTAAGCTTTTGAGGATTAATTGTGCGCCCCCCCCCACCACCACCACCATGGTTAGTATAACCCTTAGTCTCTTCTAACGCCCTACGCCCTGTAGAAGACCACTCAGCTTCTTAGGAAACCTGCTCTTCCATTGGTCTGGAAGCAGGCCTGGGGGCTCCTGCTTAGTGAGCTGACTGTGAGTCTCAGAGTTCGCTTGAAATCTGCCTGTCAAATTTCTGATGAGAAACTCCTGCCGAGAAGCGGGCTGCCTGAGCCAGTCGAGGTACAGTTAGAATCTCGAGTAAAACTATCCCATTCCTCTTCCTTTTGGTTCGCAAACAAATCATCCGCAGCTATTACAGATTTTTTGGGGGGGCTCGCAGCTGAGTGCAGAGATGCGAGGAGCAGAGTCCAGTTCCTCCTTGCCCCGGGCCTGGGCTTGGCCGCCCGTCCGTCCTGGTGTGGGGCGAGCGTGCCAGGGCACCGGGGCTGGACGGCAGGAGGGACCAGCTCAGTTCTGCACTCCGCGGGCTGCCCTCTCATATCTGAAGGAGAGAAACGCTTCCCCGCGGATGCTGGCCGTGCCCTGGAGGCACCCGGCTGAGCGACCCAGGACGCTCCGTCCCCCTGTGTGCTCTCAGAGGTGACCCCGGCCAACGTGCTTGTCTCTGTTGTCACAGCACCCCGCGGAACCGCGGCCCAGACTCACGTTGTCCCCACTCCCGTTCCTCTTCTCGCTCCTTTGTGAACTTGAAACTCAACCTTTACCAAAAACATGGCCAGTCCCATCAGTTTTCTCTGAAGGGCCTCTTCCAGGTGGGACTTCAGTCCCATCAGAGATGGTTCAGAAACGTCGCCGGTTTCTCTGTGGGACTGGTGTGGTCATGACAGGCATGGAGTGCGCAGGGGCTGCGTCTGAGCCCTGCCCCTCCATGGCCGTCCCGGGGCACCACACCAGCCTCTTCCCCAGCGCCCCTTCTACCCCGGATCTCAGTGGGCTGAGCCCGGGACTGGGCCTCCATCCTCCCGAAGCTGCCGCGCGGAGCCCGGGGCTGCCGGTCGTGTGCAGCCGGCCCCGCGTCTCATGCATTTTCTCTGGAGTGTTGTTTTTTAAGTGCAGGCTGAGTCGGTGTGGGTGTTTGAATGCCGCTGTTTGCTGTTTTTTAAAGGCCTTCTAGCCCTCCCATGGGGTTGCTGCAGCAGGAATTCTTCCCTGTGCTTCAGCCCAGCATGCAGACTGCCGACAGGTACCACGCGGACACGCCTGCTCACTCTGTGCTGTTTGTCCACATGTCTTACCGCCCATGGTTTTCAGCTCTTCGTTCCTCGGTGCCCTTTTTTCATGCTTTATTTAATTTTTTAATTTGTTCCGCATTCCTTGGCAAGCCATCTGGTTGTAATATTGTTAACATTTCTTATTTTTTTCCATAAGTTGCCAGTGTTTTTGTGTTCAATTTAAAAATCATTATGGATCTGGAAATAAGTGAACATTATATGAAAGTGTGTCAGATTAAGCACACATCAGATCAGGCACTGAACTACGATTCTCTGTTCATAAAACATAAGGCATTTGGTGATAAATGTTTAAGGATAGCAAAACTTAGAGGAGAATTTTTATCCTCGGATTTCCAATTCGTGCCCAGGGTTGAGGTTTCAGCCTCAATGGGCTTTCTTTAGCAGAGTTATTTTCCTGACACTGACCTCACCTTTCTGAATTGAAAATAACTGGTAGGCAGGACACCAGTTTTATTAACTGGTTTATTCTGGTCTTAAACCACAAAAGCTTGTTCATTCTCTTCTTCATCCAAACTTACCAGAGCGATAGAAACTCTGATAGAAATATAATTGAGTTGTACTGCTCTTCATGTATGGAAACAGTCTGGCCTTGGGCCCACGCCCAGCGGGACACGGCGTTTTGTGATTACCAGCATGAAGGGGAGCCTTTGGTTGGAGGCACCCATGCCCTGCACTCAGGGTCTGCAAACACCTGTGTCTTTCACTGGGTCAGAGGGCGGCCTCTCATTTGGGGCCGCAGGCTGGGTCCCCCAAGAGCCGAATCTCAGGGCAGCACAAAGGGGCTGCTTGTGCTCCCAGTGGGGCTCACTGCCCCTGTGTCCTCACTGCCGAGGTCAGCAGCCGGACCCGGCTAGAAGTGTCCACAGAGACCCGAGTTTTGGTCCGTGGCTGCGCTGGTAAACGCTGTGTGGTTCTGTAAACCGCCCACGGCATGTAGAGTGTCTTGTAGTATAGCACTCTTCTAACCAAGCCTGGGGTGTTTTTCCCCTTCTGTTACATTGCAACTTTTCACTTCTGTTGTTCTTACTTTATATGATTCAGGTTTTAAAAACAGAAACATTTTAAGAGTGGACTCAAACCTTTTAATTTTGGCCAGTACCTCAAAGTCTAGTTTTAAATCCCTGTGCCTGTCTGAGGGGAGTTAGGCAGAGGGCTGGGGATGGAGGTGCCTTGTGGTGTTGGTCTGAATCCACCCCATCACCGAGCGGGTGGTTACGCCTTTCCTCTGACTTGAACCCAGTGAACTTTGCTAGGTGTTTCTTTTCCTCCCTTCACGTTGGTGTCCGGGGTTCCTTCTGTGACCCCCTTCTCTGAAGCACGCCCTCCAGGGCACCCTGAGCGCCCCGCCTGTGCTCCCCCGACCGGGGGCTCCCGGGCCCCCCCAGACCTCGAGGAGGCTTTTCAGCGACTGCTCCCCCGTGTCCGTGCCAGACCCTCATCTCAGGACCCCAGCTGTGCCTGCTTCCCGCACGCAGGCCTGGCGTCGTGGGGAGCAGAGTCGTGTTGGTGACCCAGGCTGTGTGGGGACCCCGGCCGCAGCCCCGCTCGCTCAGGTGACCTGCCCCCCGAGGCCAGCCTGGCTGGGCCCAAGAGCCGTGTGGCCTGAGCAGTGAGCCCCGCGTGCGAGTCACAGGGGAGCCCAGTGTCAGAGCCACAGGAGTCAGAGCCACGCAGGCGGCGTCTCGCCGGACCTGCCCAGGCGTGTAGAACAGCCTTGTCCCGAGTGGGGAAAGCGACGCTCCAGTTCTAAGTCTTTCCGAGAAGGACCGGGCAGGTGGGGCTGTTTGGTCAGGGCATTTTTCTTTCCAAAGCTTTCCGCTAGGTTTGAGGCAGGCTGTTCTCCTGCCCCAGGACCGCGGACCCGTGCGGCCGTGCTAACCAACCGTCCGTTTGTCTCCCTGTCGCCGCCCCGCCAGGCACCACACGGTCACCAGGGGCATCACCAAGGGTGTGAAGGAGGACTTCCGCCTGGCCATGGAGCGCCAGGTGTCCCGCTGTGGGGAGAACCTCATGCTGGTGCTGCACAGGTTCTGCGTCAACGAGAAGATCCTGCTGCTCCAGACCCTGGCCTGAGCGGCCTCCCGCCGGGGCAGCCGTGGCCCCGCGCTCGGATGGACGCGGTCACGGTCACTGCGCTTCAGGAGAAAAGGGGGCCTCCGGGTTCTGACTCCTTGGTCACTTAGAAGCAGTTCCCAAGAGTCTGAGAAGCTATTTCTATTTTTGTCACTTTCTTGGGTAATTTTTGTAAAACAAAAGAACTTGTTTTGTAAATAAATTGGGAGGTTTTTGTTTTGTTTCTACTTTTTAATTCTTATAAGTGTCCAAACAAGAGTGTCCTTTATTTAGAAAGACATTTCCTTCCACTATCTCAAGGTTTTCTTTTGCACAGTTGGTTTAGGCTTTGGTGAATATTAGGTGTCAACACCTAGACCTTTTCCTTCAACATTAGGTGTCAACACCTAGACCTTTTCCTTCAACAAGTTTTAATACCAAAAACCTTCATGCCAGAATGAATGAGTGAACTTCCGCTGAAGGTGCCGTGGGGGGCCAGGGTGGGGTCCTGCCCAGAGGCTGGGAAGGCTGTGGAGGACGCCTCCCTGGCCCTGCAGCCCCCAGGCCACTGTCGCCTGGAGCCAGAGGGCCTACCTACCAGCCCAGCTCCACCCGGCCTCTCCTTTCTGAGTACCAAGGAGGAGTTCCTGCCTCTGCCTCAGGCATGTCATGAGAGCAGGCACTGGCCCTTCCCCCCAGGTGGTTGTAAAGATGGAGAGAGATGTGCTTGGGACCAGGGCCTCCCACCTCTAAGTCCAGCACTGGTGTCAGGGGCCAGGTTGGTTTCTCTCGCTGTTCCTGAAATATCTTAGGTAAGCATCACATGAACAGTTGTTTCTCGGGAGCCTAAAGAATGAAAGAACTAAGAAGTTCAGTCACTGCTGG
Organism: Okapia johnstoni; assembly: GCA_024291935.2. Lineage (NCBI taxonomy): Eukaryota > Metazoa > Chordata > Mammalia > Artiodactyla > Giraffidae > Okapia > Okapia johnstoni. The sequence goes on along the minus strand of CM044327.1, from coordinate 32,669,016 downwards.
TGAAGCAGGTCCACTGGCTGGACGTGCAGCAAGCCAGACGCTGAGGTGCAGCGGTTTGCAGCCAAGTGAGGAGGCAGGAGAACAAGTCTCAGAACCGCCTGCCGAGGGTGAGGGGCACGTGTGGTGTGAGCAGGGGGGCTGCAGGCACGGGTACAGATGAAGTGATGGCTCTTCTGTGCGGGGGCACCTGGGTTCCTGCCTCTGCACATTCACACCGGAGGCCCCGAACGTGTCTGAGGGTGGAGGCTTCTGATGGCAGAAGGCTATTCACAGGAATCCCACATGGCCCCACTTTCAGGGTTGGGGGTCCCAACTAGGCTTAGCCACCTTGTGCTGGGCAGGAGCTAACTCCAGGCTCCTGGGCTGCAAGAGGCCAGGAGGCTGTGCATTTAGAGGAAGAACAGAAAACAACCAAAGTGAGCTTGCTGAGTGAAAACAGGCCACAGGCAGAGCAGTTTTAACTTGTTCCCTTCACTGGAATTCTGAGAGAGAAGCTCAGGAACTTGTTAGTCACCGGTTTTGATCAACCCTCTGGAGCATGGCTTTATTACTTTGCATAAGCAGTTTATATAAAGGGACTTCCCTGGTGGTCTAGTGGTTAAGAATTCACCTTGCAATGCTAGGGGACACAGGTTCAATCCCTGGTTGGGGAATTAATATCCCACATGCCACAGGACAGCTTAGCCTACTCACTGCATGAGCCCAAGTAAGACCTAACACAGCCAAACAAATAAATGTTTTTAAAAATATTTTTAAAAATTAACCATACTGCTCAAGACAATCTACAGATTCAATGCAATCTCTATCAAATTACCAATGGCACTTTTCCACAAAACTAGAACAAAAGTTTTAAAAACTTGTATGGAAACACACAAGACCCCACCCAAATAAGCCAAAGCAACCATAAGAAACAAAGACAGCTAGAGGAATCAGGTTCCCTGACTTGAGACTATACTACAAAGCTACAGTCATCAAAACAGTATGGTACTGGCAAAGAAACACACACATAGATCAACAGTACAGGACAGAAAGCCCAGAAATAAGCCCATGCACCTATGGTTAATCTATAACCAAGGAGGCAAGAATATGAAATGGAAAAAAGGCAATCTCTTCAATAAGTGGTGCTGGAAAAACTGGACAGCTACATGTAAAAGAACAAATTCAGAACATTCTTAACATCATATACAAAGATCAATTCAAAACAGATTAAAGATCTAAATGTAAGACCAGATACTATAAAACTCTCAGAGGGAAATATAGGCAGAACATTCTTTGCCATAAATCATAGTAATACCTTTTGGATCTATATCCTGGAGTAACAGAAACAAATGAGACCTAATTAAATTTAAAACCTTTTGTACAGAAAAGGAAACCATAGACAGGACGAAAAGATAACCCAGAGAACACATTTGCAGATGATAACAACTGACAATCTTCAAAATACAGCGACACCTCACACAACCCAAATAACCCAGTCAAAAACTGGGCAGAAGACTTAAATACATTTCTCTGAAGATGACTGATGGCCAAGAAGCACATGGAAAAAATGCTCGATATCACATATTATCAGGGAAATGCAAATCAAAACTACAATGAGGTATCACCTCACACCAGTCAGAATGGTCATCATCAAAAAGTCTACATATAAATGCTGGAGAGGGTGAGGAGAAAAGGGAAACCTCCTCCCTGTTGGTAGGAATGTAAATTAGTGCAACCACTATGAAGAACAGGGTGGAGGCTCCTTAAAATACTAACAATAGAGCTACCCTATGACCCAGCAATCCCCATGGAGCCACTGAGCCCACGTGTCACCACCACTGAGCCTGTGCTCTAGAGCCCGGGAGTCACAAGAGAAGCCGTCACAAGGAGCAGCCCAAGCACCGCAGCCAGAAAAAAGCCCAGCAAAAAAGAAAGGGCGGTAATAAAGACCCAGCACAGCCAAAACCAAGCAAAATAATTTAAAAAAAATCATCCTGTTGTTTTCACCACCGTGTGTATTGCCCCTAGCAACTTTCACAGTAAACACTCGACACATTTTGGTTTCATAACCCCTTCCTCAGATCAGTGTTTGGGGGCAGCGCACATCAGAACAAGACCTTCTAACACCCACAAGTGTGGGTACCAGATAAAAAGAGACCGGTCATCTTTTTTTTTTTTTAATTCAGTGATGCCTGGAGTTTGTTAAACTGACGTAAGCTGCCTCCTAGGCAGGCAGGATTTGGTATCACTTTACAGGGCTTCCCAGGTGGCACTAGTGGTAAAGAACCTGCCTGCTGAGGCAGAAAGACATGAGACGTGGGCGGGTTCCATCCCTGGGTCGCGAACATCCCCTGGAGGAGGGCAGGCAACCCACTCCAGCATTCTTGCCTGGAGAATCCCATGGACAGAGGAGCCTGGCAGGATATAGTCCATAGGGTTGCACAGTCAGACACGACTGAAGGGACTTGACACGCACACACCACTTAACAAGCCAAACAACATGGAGTTTAATTGGAAGAATTTCTAATGTATCAAAGTGGAAAGGCGTGACCGCTGGCAAGATAATAAGCAGCAATGAACAGTCATGAAAGGTGGGAAAAAAAAAAAAAGAACTGACCTCTGCAGAGAAGGTCCTGGAGATCAGGACAGAATCCCACTGGACTGGAGATGGTAACAGACACTGTGGGAAGCCATGTGCTCAGCCCCGCGGGACGGAGGCCAGCTGTCCTGACAGCTGTGCTCAGGATGGATTCTGCCAAGGAGAGCCGGGGGGAGGCTGGCTGCTTCTGCATGTCTGCACATCCGCAGTTAAATCAGGCGTTAGAGAGTAGGAGGCATCTTATGACACGATGCAAACATGTAGCATGTCTAATCAACTTTGAATTTGGAAATGCATTTAGTCTGGAGAAAAACAATGTTTGGGAATTAATGCCCAAGAAAAACTGATTATCAGGAGAAAAATGTTGGCTCGCCTCATCCGTGAAAACAGGTTACACAAACACACAACGGAAGACCACCACTGGCAGTGCGTTTTCCTGCCTAATTTCAAACTCTAAACAAAAGATGTGTTTAAAACCCAAACTGCATTGTTCTAGGGTTGTGGCTCTACTGCTTGGGAATTTTTCTAAAGCTCTACCCCTGGATTTTTACAATTGATGGAAACCTCTTCTGAAAGGCAGTTTGAGATGTTGACAAAATTTCTCAAAGTCCTTTTGCCACCCCTATTTATTTGGGACTACATTAAAGGAAAAATAAAAGCTAGTATGTTGACTTTTATTTAAGCTGATAGTGGGTGACACAGACTCGATTACTGTGCATTCATGAAAGAGGCCTTTTGTGGGCCAGAGTGCAAGTAGTAAAGTGTAAGAGCAGCAACTTACTAACTTCCTTATAAAGAGGAATTAGGGATACACGTGCACAAATGAAGACACGATGTTAGGTTACGAGAGCCCCGCGACAGAACAGCACGTTTTGCTTTGTTACTCAAGGATTCCACCTGACTTCCCCCAGAGGCCCCGTGACCGGTGTTTTCTGCGGCAGGCACCGCCCGGGCGCGTCCCCACCCCTCCCCAGGGAGATGCCAGCTGTCCCCGCTCAGCCCGGGCCCAGCCAGGCCAAGCTCCCTGTCATGGCTGGTCTTGCACAGTCTGGGGAGGGTTTTCCGGCCAATAACATTACCAGGCACCGCGGGAACGCCTGCTCCCTCCCGCGTGGGGCTGAGTGTGTGCGGCCTTCCTGATGGTGATGGGGCAGCATCTGGGCCTCGAGGTTGAACTGGGGCCTGCTCGCCCCAGGACTACTTCCGGGTGAGGCTCTCCTGCTAACCCAGCTGGAGCCGGAGTTCCTGCTCTTTCAAGCTCAAGACACCCTAACCGGCGTTCTCCCCAGCTGGGTGCACTGCCTCTGCTGAGAGGTGTGCCTCAGCCACACCTGCTGAGATTCGGGGGGACACAGCCGTGACCACCTACAAAGGTGCCCTGCCAGAGAGGGGCTTCCTCAGAGAGGGCCACCCCTCACTCCTGTGTGCGCACACGTGCACTCCAGGTAGATGCTAAATTTTATCAGCACTTAAATCAAGAACACACCCACCACCGCTGCTTTGCTTTCATGAATGTTATTTGGTGTCTGCTCCACATGGGCACGGGGCACGGGGCACGGGGCACTGCGTCTGCACTTGAAGACCGTGCAGACGGGTGAGGCCTCACCCTCCGCGAGCTCACAGTCAGCGCAGGAGGCCGGTCCGGTACCCAGATAGCTGTCATGCAGGGCAGAAAGTGAAAAATGCCACAAGATTGACCCCAGTCACGTAGTAGAGGACCCAGAGGAAAAAAAATACTACTTTGGGACAAGAATAAGAGATGCGAGAAGGTGCCCTAGAGGCAGGGGGCGAATGTGATAGCTCAGATGTCGACAGGAGAGAATGAAGAGGACGGTTCTGCCTAAAAAGTTCCAGAACAGGACCGGCTAGGTCACCGTCAGAGGCCAGAGGCCCGGATCACGAAGAGTCAGACACAACTGAGCAGCTAAGGACAGCAACACTGCTTTATGAAGTATAATCCACCCCCCCCAACCACAAAAAGGCTTTTATTGTTGGAAAATTAAAGCAATCACAGCTACATGAACCAATCGATCAGGCCTTGTGAAAAAGGAATGTACGGCAACTCTGAGAACAGGTCATCTAAGCGCCTCAGTTTCTGAATTTCTACCACCCGGGGCTGACAGCTGTCCACACCCCACAGGGTGACAGGAACCTAGTTCTGATACTGGGGGAACAGATACGGTAAACAGGATTGAGGGGCAGCCCTGGGTTTACAGGGAGGGGGACACTAAATAATGGCAGTTTCCCACCTACACTGCTGTTTTCCTTCTAACAAGTTGTCCACCTCCTCCCAGGTGCTGCCTGGGCCTCTCCAACAGTGAGATGCAGCCCAGCCAGGGGCGGTGGACGGTGACTTTGCAGGAGGGACCCAGGGAGGGCGGCCATTTGAAAGATGATTCTAAGAGTCTGGGCAAGAGTAGTGGGCGGTGACCGTGAGGATGAGGACTTCCAGGTGGGAGGCGGAGACAGAACTGAGAAGACTCTGCAACGAATGAACGCGGGAAAGGGGCGGACAGGAGGGAAGGTGGGTGAGGCCAAGAGATGGAGGGTCAGCTATGTGCAGAGCTGGGGCAGCCCGAGCTGGAAAGTTCTGCAGAAGACGGGGCGGGGGGCGCCCGGATGCTGGTGGTCATGCAGGTGGAGGCGTCCTCGGGCAGGTACAAGTTGGGATGTGAGCTGGGGCAGAGACGGGGTAGCTGGAAAACACGTCATCCACGCGGGGCAACAGCTGATGCCAGGGGACGGGCTGAGGTGAGCCCACCTCATCACGCAAGGACGCTCTGAAGCGCGACCTTTCTGCCACAGAGAAGCCCTGGACGCAGGACACTGCACCACGGGAGTGCTGGTCCTCTATCCTCTCGCCCAACAAATGATTCTCTAGTTTGGTGATTCCAAGCAGGCAAGCTACCTCCGCTGTGGAGGGTCATTCTGAAAGGAGTGACTCCAATGAGAGCTTTTTAAACTTATCATTTATTTTGAAGCATTTTCTGTAACAAAATGATCTCTTCTAAGGATTTCAGGAAAGCCACTGATGTCTCCCACCCCATTGGGTCTCAGGGCTGGAGGGGACCTGCCCAGCGAGGATGGCAGAGCAGGGGCCTGGCCGGGCGCGTGGGCTCCTCTCCTCCTAGAGACAGAGGATGGCTCTGGGGACATCTCCCCACCATATACACAAACAGAAGTACGGGTGGGAGGTGGGTGGGCACAGAGACGGGGAGCTGATGGGCTCAAGGAGGTGCCTAAGTAGGTTAACTGTTGGCGAGGGTGGCCAGGAATCACACGTCTACAGTTTCACTTACTTTGCAAGTGGGGAAATGCAGAACATGGCTTCTGAGGGAAAGGCGTTTTTTTGGACCCACCCATACCTTACGGATATGAAAGGAAATTACTTGGACTTTCTCGGAATATTAAACTGTACGTAACCAAAATATAGTAGACTGTGTTACTGTACATGACACCCAATGAGCTTCATAGACAAAGACACGACAGTGATGGTGGCATCTTGGTCTCTGTGGACATGCGAGAACAGACAAGTCTGCAGGAACCAAGGTCAGTGAGAGCAGACCTGGGTGGCTTTATCCGTCACAGAAGCAAAGTGGCCTGGCCATTCCCTCGTGAAAAATTCAACCACACATCCTTAGAATGAAGTTCCAGAGGCATCCGTTCACACAGCAGATGGAGAGAAAAGACAATTACGGTTCAGATGTTTGAGTTCCGCGTACACAGGCAGAGTTGGACGAGCCGTGTCCCAGTCAACCAGCCTGAGCATGTCCGCATCGCCCCCTTAACCGGGAGACACACAGCCCATCTGTTTCATAAGCAAGGACTCCTGTCAGTGATCCCTGGGGCCCACTCTTCTGCCAGAAGCACATCTCGGCTGGGGCCTCAGATTTTCCAAAACACTTTCTTCTTATAGAGGACGTAGGCGATGAGCACCCACAGGGCGGTGGCGACTGTGTTCTGCACGAGGTGCTCCTTGTGCGACTGCTGGTCCCCCAGCTTCCACTGGAAGGGGAAGTAGTTGGCGAACACCTCGTGGCCCACGTACACCAGGATCGAGTTCATCCCTGGGGAGACACAGCTGGTCATCCACCTAACTCTGGACGTCTGACTTTGGTTCAGTGGAAAGAGAGAAAAAGCACCCACTTTTGCTATCGGCTATGGCCAAAAAAATACGGGATGGGTATGTTAAGAGATGAGTGTAAATTACATCCAAAAATTAGAAAATACTCCTTTTGTTAAGTGTGACTCTGGAATACTAAACCTGAAAGTCAGAAATATTAACTTATCTTCTCTACCCAGGAAACCCGAGCACCAGAGAGAGTAACTGCTACCGGACTCGGGGCTGAAACAAGTCACTGAGATCGCCTGCCGCCTCTCGTCTTGGGCAGAAGCGCGTCTAAACCGCCCCGCACGTCCCCGAGCGTCCCCTCCATGTAGCATCACTCACGCATCATCTGTAGCGTTCGTGTGTGTGTGTGGGGGATGTTCCATGAGAAGGCACGGCCCCTTTTCTGAAGCGCCCGGAACCAATGACCTGCCTGAGGAGGCCAGTCGGGTGCATTTACGACCCCACAAGCTAAACGGTAAAATGGGGGGCTGCCTGGGAACGGGGCCAGCGATGCCTGCCTGGGGCCCCCGGGACACGCTCAGCACCGGCCACTCGCGGCCTCCAGCCTGTCCTCTGGGTGCCCTCCTCCACGCGGCCTGGGGCGGGGGGCGCTCACCCGGGTAGAAGAACGGGGCTCCCGTCCACAGCCCCTTGACATCCACCACGGGGTACAGGGCCAGCAGGATGAGGAAGGCCAAGGCGCTCAGCGTGGTGACGTAGGAGATGGACCTGGGGGACAGCAGGCGTCTCAGGGCTCCAGGGAGCTCGACGGACGCCCGCCCCTGCCCCCCCCCCCCCCCCCAGGTGTGACGGCGACGGGGCTTCTGCACCTACCAGAGGTTTTTGTTTACTGGAATAAAGCCTTCATTTTCAGATGCTTTAGTCAGAGCCACAGAAATAAGCCCCTGGAGGCGGGGGTGGGGTGGGGAGAAAGACGTTAAAAGCTTTTTCTATCATCTCCAGAAACAACGGTGGTTCCAAACGGAAAACCAGGAGTGGCTTCCTTGCTTAGGGAAAGCTGAGAAGTATGTTCTGATGCAACAGCTGCAACCCCAGGGCTAAATGTTTTCTTTCTTTGAAACACGAATGTGTGAAGAGAAGGAACTTCAGTGAGGGATGGGGGTACTTACAAGAAGACAACCCCAGGCAGTGAATCTGATCAGGATGCCTCTGGTCTGGTCCTTGTAATACAGGAGTATCTTTCCTGCCTGGGGAAGAAAACGCAGTGTGACCAAGAGAACCAGCTGGGGGGGGGGGGGGGCGGGGGCGGAGTTCTTATTTCATATTCACCTAGTCTCCAGACTCCTGTTCCAGACAGACTCGCCTGTAGGCACTGAGGTTACCAGGGAATGAATGGTCCCCCTGCCCTTGGCTAGTGGGGGCGAGAGGCGCAGGGACCACTGGGGAGGGAGACACACAGTGGATGTGCTGCTGGGCTGAGGACATGAGCGTGAAGCAGGAACAGTGCTGGGCAGCATGGAACAGCATGCACATAGCATGTCACATGGGTGAAACACACGGTCGCCCTACTGGGCTGCAGGTAGTTCAGAAAGGCCAAGGGGGTCAGAGGTGGGAAGGAGGGAGCAGGTGGCACGAGCTTTCTCCCACAGGCGATGGGAGCCAAGGAAAGTCACTCCCCCTGCCATGTAACCAGGGACCACTCAGGCTGGGCTATTGGATGGCCCCCTCTGTCGGGGGTACAGAAGGGGGAGGGAGACAGTGTGGACCCAGAGGCAGGGAACACTTTAAAAACAGAAAAGTCTGCACTTTGCATAAACCACCCCCCAAATTAGGATTTTCTGAAAACACTGAAGAAAGTGTTAACAATAATTTATAAGAGCTAAAACTTATGAATGTCCTGTTCTTGCAGCCTTATGTGAATTAACTTATTTAGGTGCTATTAACTTATATAAATGCTATTGAAGCACACGGGGTACAGAAACACTCCCCGGATGGCCCAGTGAGTGCGCAGGGTCCAGGCATGGGGGGCGGTCAGCACTCCTTACCGGAGTTAGGGCACGCACAGATTTACCTGGAGAGCATATGGGGGATTAAATGCATTTATGAATAAAAGCACCAGTGTAAACTCTACGGTGCTGCAGACAGAAAGGCAGCATCTCTACCCAGGAAATTAATCACCAAAATGTATGCTGTAGACCTGCACTGTCCCACACGGGAACCACTGGCCACCTGTGATGATTCAAGTGTAAATTTAAATGAAATACAAAAACCAGTTCCTCCTTCAGACCAACCACATCTGGAGGACTCGGCAGCCACATGCAGAATAGTTTCAGGGTCACAGAGGTCCCCCAGGAAGGGGTACGTGGTCTTTCTCCTCCCAGTCATCTCCTCTCAAATAACGGTTTCTGACACCAAACTGGGAGAATTTCAGGAAGGAAAATCTGGGCTGCTCAGAATCTTAACATAATTGCCTGTGAGAAAAACGGAGAGCCACCGGTACTGGCTTGGGCATAGTGTACGCATAATCCGAAACTGTGTGATATGCACATGAAAGAGGTGACAGGTGACCTTCCAGACGCGGTCCAGCCCAGTGGGGACACCTCTCGCCCTGGGGCTGATGTTCCCACCGCCGAGATGAGCCATGAGTAACAACTTCTGAGACTACCGTGATGACACCTAATTATATGAATGCGCTAACTTTTAGCACCCTCTAGTTTTGATGATCTGTCAAACAGAAGCAGAATTTATTAGGCCTGAACTACACAGAAGATTGTGCTTCCAATGACTTCTTTTAGTCAAATGGGCATGTGGATGAGTGATGAATCAATAGTCACAAACTGTCAGGAACACACATTCTCATGAAATGAACAAATACCTGAACTCCCAAAAATGCCATCACGATGGAGTTGATGGTCCCCAGGATGCCTTCTGGGTCATAGGCCACCTCGGTGTGATAAAGCACCTGAACAGGACGAGAAGGCAGGACTCACTCACTGACCGAAAAACACACACAAACAACTCGCAGACGAAATACAAACTTCATTACACCCCAGCAGTCAATGTTTTCAGTTTCGCTGCAGAAATTCACTGCCAACTTGTGGCCAGCATACTTCTGGCCAAGAAAGTATGTGGTGTGTGACACTCTGACACTCTGGAAGGAAACACAGATGTGAGCCCCGGTGCAAGGCAGCCGCCTTGACCTCAGGTGGTCCAGGAGATGGTGCTGGGACCCATGCCCCTGACACAACGTGTCCCTTGACAGCTTCAAACAGTATGGGATCTTTTACTTTTCAGGTTTATTCTTTGAGATCAAGCCTATTGTGACACTGACTTCTCCCTTTCCTCTTTTAAGGCAAATAACATTTAAAAATGTATTCGTATTATTTCATTGTAAGAGAAACGGTTATTGTAGAAAGGGCAGAAATTTGGAGCCAGTTATTGTCATGGATGCTAGGGGCATCACCCAGCTGTTTCATCCGGGCTCGTCCCACCCCTCAGGAGACGAGAGCATCCCGAAGTAGTAACGGCGGAAAGCTCTCAGCTGCTCCTGGGTTCGTTCCTGAAGGGAGCCAGGTCTCGGGAGTCACCCCCTTGCTGGGCCGTCCACATCCCACCGGGGATGTCAAGGGCCTGGTCCCATGCCTGCCCCACTGAGAACACCTCTGAGCGGCCGTTCCAGCCCCCAGGACACCAGCGGGGGCCTGCGCCTGACGGTCCCCCTGCCCCAGCTCACCTCCTCCAGCCCACACGTGCTGATCCCAAAAAGCGGCCGGACAGACCTCCCTCACAGGAACCCCCCACCCGCCCCGGACCTGAGACCACGTGAAAGCAGCGCGCGCACACCTGGTACCGGGCAGCCTCACTTTAAAAGCCAAGGAAACACACTGCCCACGACCAACGTCGAAGCGACGTCTCTAAGGCCAGCCAACTCTTCAAACAGCTCGGCTCCGCCCTCGCCCAGCTCTCGGGCGCCCGCTCCCCCAGCCCCCGGGCCCGCCCGGCCGGCACGGCGCCCACTCACGGTGGAGGACGGGCGCTGGTAGAGGTGCTGCTCGCCCAGGAGCAGGCGGTCCACGTAGCCCGCGGCGCCGCCCGTGCAGTTCGGGTACCTGCCCCAGTCTCCGATGCCGCCGGGCCCCAGGTAGCCGCTGAGGAGGCGAGAACGCGTGCTTCACCCGCCGGCCCTGGGCAGGGCTGCGCACAGGCGCTGTGCCTGCCCACCGCACCCCCAGAGGGCCGCCAGCTCCCACCCGCCCCACGGCCCCCGAGCGCCCTGCACACCCACTCCCTGGCCGCCCCGGGGGTAAGACGGGGGCGGGGCCCAGAGGCCATCCCCGCTCCCGCTGACCCTGGGAGGCCTCTGGCCACGCATTGCACCCCTCTCCTCCCCCGCCCCAGCACCAGGGAGTCTGCGAGGCGGACACAGAGGAAGGGAGGTCCCGACATGGGCAGGCTGACAGCTGGAACCCGGGGGCTCCGACTTGGCAGAAACGGACGTGCAAACGGGGTTTCCCGCAGGGCTCCTCACGTGGGGCACCCGGGAACAGGTAAGAAGAAGGTCAAGGCCAGCCAGATGCCTTCCAGTATCAGCACGAAGAGCCACTGGGGCCAGCTGGCCGTGACGTCCAGCAGAGAAAAGCAGCTTCTCTCCTGGGGGGAGGGGGCGCACATAAAGAGCACGTGTGAGCTCAGCGCGGGCAGAATGGGAATAACACGCAGCTGCACGTGTATTCAGGAAGTTCCTGGGAGGCTCCTCTTGGCCTTGATGGTGCTAACACAGAATAGATGTGTGTTTATTCCAAACGCAGATACACCACCTCTGTGACACGGGCTTCCCTTGGTAGCTCAGCTGGTAAAGAATCTGCCTGCAATGCAGGACATCCCAGTTCGATTCCTGGGTCAGGAAGATCCCCTGGAGGAGAGCACGGCAACCCACTCCAGTATTCTTGCCTGGAGAACCCCATGGACAGAGGAGCCTGGTGGCCTACAGTCCATGGGGTTGCAAAGAGTAGGACACAACTGAGTGACTAAGCATAGCATATGACATGTCACAGTAAAATGTTAGTTGAGAAGTTGTCAGTGAAATTCTACTCTTGTACCCAAGTGATTTAAAAAGAGATGTTCATACAGAAATATGTACATGAATGTACACAGAATCATTATTCATAGTAGCCAAAAACTGAAAACAGGTCAACTATCCATCAACTGATGAATGAATACAAAATATGTTGCATTCAGAAAACAGAATATTATTCAGGAGTAAAAAGGAATCAAGTATTCATGGAATAACACAGATAAACCTCAAAAAATATTCAGCTAAATGAAAGAAGCCAGACATGAGAAGCCACGTACTGTGTGATTCCATGTCTGTGACATGGAATTCCATGTCTATGACATGTCCAGAACAGGCAGATCAACAGACAGACAGCAGATTAGGGTTGTCTAGGGCTGGGGGACCTAGGGTTGGGGAGTGGCTGGGAGTGAGAAAGGGTGTTTTCAGGGGGTAATGAGACTATTCCAGAATTAGACAGTGGTGATGTCTGCACAACTCTGTGACTATACCAAATGTCCCTCAATTTTACACCTCAAGGGTGTGAGTTTTATGGTATGTAAATTATATCTCAATAACACTATTACTTTAAAAATAAATACAACCGAATTTTAAAAGGAAAATGCAATTTCAGCTTTGGGAGCTCTTCGGGTTGAAGGAAGAAGGGGTACAGCCCACCTGCTCCTGGGGTCCCCAGAGCCCCTGGCTCCATCGTGGGGGCCTGGACGAGCCTCACAGACCCTCAAGTCCCCCACAGCTACCAAGGTCACATCCGGGTGTGCATGGTAGCCCCACTGTGCCTTCAGGAGCCTACAGCAGAGGGCATGGGGGCGTGGGCACGGGGCCACTGGGGGGAGCGGGGTAAAGAACTGCGGGGTAAACACACTCCAGCAACATACAACCGAGGAAGCCTTACAGGAAGAACCAAGAGAACCTGGGATTCAGTGATGAATTTGCTAGTTACATAGGAAGGAGCGGGAACAAATACAGCTTTATTAGCTTATTGTGAAGTAGGAGCCACATGGAAAGATTTAAACATTTCCACCTAAAGCTTTGCCTCCACTGGGGGGGACAAAAAAAAAAATAGCTGTCATCTGAGTCAACTCAACTCGGGAATTTATAACAAGACAGAAAGTAATAACATGAGGTGAGATGCTCACATCCACCTTACAAAGAAGAAATGGGCAGCAGCCCAGGGCAGACCTGGCGTTTTGCAGGTCGAACCTCTGCAGCCTTTGTGCGGACACTGACGCGTTCTAGAGGTTTCCACAAGGAAGCGGAAACCCCGGCAGTGACGCCCCCGAGAGGCTGGACTAGTGCACCAGATGATGGTGCTGCTGTTTAAGGCCAGCGAAATGCACTGACTAACGGAAACGGAAACATTCATTAGGAGGGGAGCGCTCACAATAAAAAAACAAGACCACTATAAAGACTAAATAAAAATAACTACTTGAAAAGAGAAAAAGATGCTCTGGAACAGAGTTAGAGCGTCGCATTCTCTTCGGTGCTGCGCTCAGAACTAAAGAAGGTTCTGGCACTTATACGGGGACCCTCCCCCCTTTATAAAACGGGGTCGCTCACCGAGGCGCAGGTCTCAGGCACTGGCTTGGCGAAGAGCAGCTCCAACACGGCGACCACGAAGTAGGTGGCCCCCAGGCGCTGGAGCACGCCGGGGACGCGCACCTTCTCCCAGGACACTGCGGGGCACGGGCAGGCGCGTCAGCCAGCACCGCTCGCCTCGCCCCGACACGACACCACCTTCTCCTGAGGGGCAGACAGACCTCTACCGCGCCCGAGGAAGTCTGTTTTTTCAGCTTGTGGAGATGGGAGCCCAGGTGGTCAGGGGCCCCGCTCGCACCCAGCAGGGAGGCTGGGCGCAGAGCAGCTGAGGGTCCCCTCAGCATGGGGACAAAGGGAGGCCCCCTCCCGCCTTCTCCCGTCAGGGGTGAGGATCCAACCGCCAGCCAGCGGCGGCCTGCAGACTGGCACGGGCCAGGCTCGCCCTGCCTCGCAGGCTGCCCGACGGTGACCCCAGGAGGCCCCACCGTGTGTGCCTTGCGTGGAGACCCGCCGAGCCCATGTCCCTCGGGGCCCCACCTCCTCCCATCGCCGGAAGCCTCAGCGCCTCCTGCCTGAGGGTTTGCTGGACGGCTGCCCAGGTGAGTGTGCCCCCTTCTGCGGGTGACAGGGTGAGCCCTCTGCGGACCGCAGCCTCTGCCTTCCCGGCTCCGTCGCTGCCCCAGCACGGGGCTCACACCCTTTCCCCAGCGGTCCTGCCCCTCTCATGCCTCTCCAACACGGCAGAGGTGTCCCTGCCTCCTCGCAGCCAGGGGCATGCACAGGCAAGGGGGGCCCTGGAAGGGCAGCCTCACCGTGAGAGCGGGAGAAACCAAAGCGGCAGGAGGCGGGCAACGGGAGCCAGCGGCTGGTCTGGCCCCCACCCTGGCCCTCCCTACACTCGGACACAGCGCCTCGCTCTCCCCGCCCCAGGGTCTTTCTCTGTACAGAACGGTTTGCCTGGACTTGGAAGCACCCTTCAGGCCTAAAATTCCAAGATCATAATAATAGGGACTTCCCCGGCTGTCCAATGGTTAAGCCTCTGCACTTCCACTACAGCGGGGCGTGGGTTCCATCCCGGGTTGAGGAACTAAGACCCTGCATGCTGTGTGGTGCAGCCAAATTAATAATAATAATGCCCCAAATCATGCAAGCATTAGATGTACTTTTTGAGTAACTGTTCTTTTTTGCAGGCAAAACTTGAGGTGGAGGAACTGTTTCTTTCAAAGTATAACATATCTTTTCCCTATTTCAACCTGAATATATTTTAACAGGGAAAAAATACTTACGTGGACCAAGGCAATAATTGGGGTTCACAACGAAAATTCCTATACAGATTAACAGGAAACTCCTCCACGCAATCTTCCCCAGTAATCTGAATTTTGAACATCCCCGCTGCAGAATGGAAGTCATTGACAGAAAAATCGAAGTTCCCATAATAAATACAAACCTGAAAAAACAACAGCTCTTACTAGGTGGCCACTTCCAACTTTTTTGTCTCTACATCATTAGTATTTTATAACCTAAGATGTTAGAGAAGCAACACATGATTTCTTGAAACCACATCAGCTTAGAGGTGGAGGAAGCATCCCAATGGTGGGCTGAAAGGTTTGTGCCCCTTCTTGTCCCGTCTTAGGAGGAAACCCTTTGGAACAATGGATAATCTCCCCATTCGGTCACCAAAACCAAACTATTGTGTATAAAATAAGCTACAAGGATATTCTGTGCAACATAAGGAATGTGACCAATATTTTATCGTAACTATATTTTAAAATTGTGACTCCCTATAGTATACACATGTATATACATATATACATGTACCATACATACATATATATATATATAGTATACACATATACAGCACAGACTTACACAATGTTGAACATCAACTACACTTCAATTAAAAAAATTAAACTCTTCACCCGCTCAGATAAACCTAAGTTTGTATCAGCAATGAAACACCGGGGACCAAAGATAGAAACCCATGGCCGGTTCTGTGAAAACCTCCAAATGATGGAGGGAAGTTGTTACAAGTATCAGCAGAGACACAAAACCCGTGCTGTACGGGAAGTCAAGGTCCTTCAACCAGGGGAACAGCCAGAGCCAGCCGGGCGTCGTCCACTATTATTTTAGAGTTTAACTCGCTACTATCATTAACTGTTACATACATTATCAGAATTTATCAGAATTCCCTGATACGGATGTACCGCGTACCTTTTAGGAAATAAGATTTTCACACATATTTTCAGGATTAGTGGAATATTCAGAATTTATGACTTTCCACAAGATTCTAGGATCTCCCGTATCATACGCACACTAAGGAAACGTTCCCTCCGAAGTCACCCATCTTTTATGCGCACGTGTCTTAGACAAGCACTACGCCAGGTGTCAGAACTGTTCAGGATCCCAGCTTTCGGGAGGAGCTCATCACACAGAGCCCTGCAGGCAGCACAGGCCTGCCGCCGGAACTTGGGGCCGGGGTCAGGAAGGTCCAGCATCAGCGGAAAACCAACGCTGGCAGATGGGCCACGAAGAGCGGGTGGTGGGTTTAAACTCACCATGGGAACACAAGGTCAGCCACCGTCAGTCCTGCAGAAGGACACAAGCGTAACGGTGAGGAAGGGACCCGCAACATCGGCGCTCCCTGACCTGGGACGGCGTCCATCTCTCACTGACCAGGCGAGTCCTCAGGAAAATCCCACAAAGCAGTGCCGAGCTGCCCTGACTCTGGGGCTGGGGGCTGGCCAGGGGCGCTTCCTGAGAGCAGGCCCGGCAAGGGAAGCCTGGACAGAAGTATGCAGGCAGTCTACGATCTCAGGGACTGCTACTCAAAACTCATACAAAACCCACCCCCCTCCCAGCCAGATTCACAGCCACGATTCGGCATCCCTGAGACCCCCCCAGATCCACCACATCCCCAGGAGGACCACGCATCTCAGGGCAGAACGCCCACGAGGCTGTGGCCCAAGGCACACCTAGAACAGGATGACGACCTTATATCCACGTTCTAACACCCTCTGCAGAGCCTGCATCCTGGCCGCACCGCAGAGCCAGGGTACACCAAAGGGAGACTGGAACTGAAGGCTGAGGCAGTGGTCTAAGGCGCTGTCTGTGGGGACCCATCTCTGGAGCCTCTTGGGGGTACTGGCGGGTTCTCCGCCCAAGCTCTGGAGGGGCCCGAGTCAGCCAGTCCACCTCCGGGCAGGGGCTCACCATTCCAGCTCGAGTGCTTGAAGTACCAGTATTTCCCGCCTCCGTAGTTCACGAAGACCATGAGGATGAGCGCCATCCTGCAAAGCAACAGACACACAGGCTCAGGGCCCGGCCGTGTGCCCAGGACGCCTGGCTGCAGGACACAGTGCTGTCCTGATGTGGGCAGACCCTACAAAAGCGAGAAACTCCCGCTTCTCAGCACCGCAGGGAGGACCCCGCACGGAAGTCCTCTCTGCCATTTGCGACATGATGCCTGAAGAAAAAGTGCCACTACACCCAATTTGAAAATGGACCAAAACATTCCTGATCACTCCATGTCGTGCTAATTACTTAAGTGTTTCAGGTTAAGGAACTGTAGTGGGAGGGGAGAGTCTTTCGAGTCAAGACCTGGCTTCCTCTTTCTTGGATCCACTGGACTTCGGGTGAGCCTCCCATCAGTTCTGTGAGAAGGAGGGACACCCTGACCCGGGGACCATGACAGAGAGTTACATCCATCACCGCACTGAACCTGTGCTTGAAATATCTCAGCACTAAATCAGTGTCAGTCCCTGAACACCTGGGAACATCTCCAGAAGCGAGAGGAATATAGTAAGACAGATTCTACCTGTGCTGCTGTTTGATGCCAATTCCCCTGAATGTGGGGAATAAAGACAAGAGCGTGTCAACAGGGTGATTTGTGGGAACTCTGGAGCCCAGATATCACCTGGTAGCTCAGCTGGTAAAGCATCTACCTGCAATGCAGGAGACCCCAGTTTGATTGAATGGATAGGCTACCCACTCCAGTATTCACGGGCTTCCCTGGTGGCTCACATGGTAAAGAATCCGCTTGCAAGGTGGGAGACCTGGGTTCAATCTCTGGATTGGGAAGATCCCCTGGAGGAGAGCATGACACCCCACTCCAGTATTCTTGCTTGGAGAATCCCATGGACAGAGGTGCCTAGCAGGGGCCATAGTCCATGGGGTCACAAAGAGTCAGATATGAGTAAGTGACTAGGCGCAGCACCCTGGAGCCCAGCCGACTGCATTCACATCCCACATGGTCCCCGCCTGACCTCGGGCAGCTTACTCAACTCTGAGGATCAACGGCTTCATGAGAAACAGGCCTGTTTTAGGAAGCATATACTTCACAGGACTGCTGAGAGATGAAACAGGTGAAGACAAGTTGGAACCGGGCCTGAGCACAGGAGGACTCCGTGTTGCAATGGTTATTATTGGCATCATTACTGTCACTACTGCCTGGCTTCAGACAGAGCGGGGCACTCAGAGCCCTCAGGAGGCGGGGTCAGGGGTACCGGGTTCCTCCAGAGTCTGAAAGGCCTCAGTGGGGAGAAGCAGACGACCTGACACCTAGAGGCTTCTTCTCGGCCACACGGTCTCAGGCCTCATTGTCAGCGTCTGGTCCTGGCCACCATTCTGGACTGCGTGACTCTGGATTTGCCATCAAAAGGGCCTGAAGTTTGAGCTGGTCTGCGAGTGGAGGAGGAGGACAAGGCTGCCCCGCGTTCCGTTTCCAGGCTGGTGCACTGGCCCGTCTGTGCAGCTGCTGAGTGGACAGGGGTGCCTGGGGCACCTCCTTGCAGGCGGGATGACCCCCCAGCACTCCCGTGCCCCCGGGAGGCGGGTCTCGGCCTCTCCCCCCGCTGCTCCGAGTGACCCGTCCACCTGGCTCTCACGACAGTCTCAAGTCGGGAGAGGCTGCCGATGTAGCCTTACAGCAGGAGACCTTCTCCAGCCTCGAGAGCAAAGGATGCCTGAAATACCTCCTGCAGCAAGTGTGTGTGCGTGTGAACGTGCCACCCGAGGCCGCGCGCCACCAGGAGCCCACGTACCCTCGGAACGTGTCCACGCAGCGGAGACGCAGCGGGGCCGCCGACCGACGCCAGGCCTCTGGTTGGGGGTCACTCGCCCTGCTCGGGGACCCCAGCTCCTTCCGGAAAAGGGGAGAAAAATGCCAACAGTTCATGATGCAAAAGAGTCAACCAGACTTTTCTGCCTTTAGGGCAGAAACCAGCAGAGTGAAAGCCGAGGATCACTGTAGCGGGACGAACCTTTTGGTTGCTTCCGTAAAGACACACCTAGAGATTAGGGTTTTGCTTGATTTGGGTTCTGCACCTCTGCTGAGGTTGCAGCGGCCAGGCTGATACACAACCACAAAGGATGTCTGGGACAAGAACACCACAGGTATGTCCGCCAGTGGACTCGGATGTGTCCATAAGGAACTGATTAACACGAGAAAGGACATTCAGTCACCACGGCGGGCCATCACGTGTACAGATTTAATACTCCTGTCTCGCATTCTCTTGTTTTAATCTTGACACTCTCTACTTAACTGGGTCGAATCAACAGTGCTGCCTGTGGAATGGACAGACTTTCCACACCGAGCATCACCATGGAGCCTGAGCTCCAGCCTCACAAAGAAAGAGGAGGGGGCGCCCTTCACGGGGGCCGGAGGGGCCTTCTGGTGATCAAGAAGGCAGGACACTCGACCCGGTGGCGCACAACGTAAGACAATCCAGACGACTAAATAAGGGACTGCAAATCCCGAATCAACGAAGACACGCAGCGTGCACAAGATACGTTCTAATCACTCACAGAATTGATGAGGCGATCGGTTTCCCGAGAATTGATTGCTTTAGAAATCCAATTCTGAAAGTCTTCCAAACTGTCAACAAATAAAAGGCCCGGTTAGTTTATTTTCTTGGGAAGAATTTTCAGAATATTATGCTGGAAGAAAATGAAAGCTCACATTCTATAAAGTCAAAGAATTAAGGCTTTTCCGTTTTCAAGGAAACGGAAGTAGAAATCAACGTTCACAGCAGCAGCACTTTCAAGTGCAGGGCCCTGACAGCGTGACCGCCTCAGAGAGGAAGCAGGAGTAAAGACAGGGCCTTCCTTCAAGGACGTCGTGAGGCGAATGACACCGTCAGCCCCACGGCTGGATTCTGGTTAAAGTTACAACAGCAGAGGGTGCAGCAACCACACGTGCTGAAGGGTCTCAGCGTCCGCGGCCGTGGGAGGCTGAGGCACCACGCCCAGAGCAGCAGGAGCGGAGCGGAAGCAGGAGGGACCCAGAGATGATCACTAAGTGAAGGAAGCCGGACAGAGAAAGACAAGGCCGCACGGTACTGCTTCCACGTGGAACCTATCTCTGAAACAGAAACAGACTCACAGAGAACAGACCGGCGGTTGCCATGGAGGATGGAGGGCAGGGGAGGGATGCAGTGGGCGTTTGGGATTAGCAGGTGCAAACTGGTATACAGTATACAGAACAGAGAAACAACTAGGACCTCCTGTATACCACAGGGAACTATACTCAATCTCCTGTGATAAACCAGAATGGGAAAGAACATGAAAAAGAATGTGTATATATATGCATACACATCCATGTATAACTGAGTCACTTTGCTGTACAGCAAAGATTAACATATACTATAAATCAATTATCCTTCAATAATTTAAATTTCAAAGATATCAATAAACAACACCAGCAAAAACAAGAGTGTCAAGGTGAATGGGTGACTTTCTCTCGATTCTGATTTTATTAATATCTGTCCACCCTGAATGTAAATTAATGAAGCTAGAGGCACCCTTGCGCCATATACAAAAATAAAATCAAATCAAAATGGTTTAAAGACTTAAATATAAGACACGACACCATAAAACTCCTAGAAGAAAACATACAGAAAACATTCTTTGACATCAATTGTACCCATGTTTTCTTAGGTCACGGACAAGCTTTGACGCAGCAAAGCAAACCATAAACAAAGTGAAAGACAACCGACGGACTGGGAGAACACACTTGCAAATGATGTTACTGAGAAGAGCTTGATTTCCAAAATATACAGGCAGTTCTTACAATTCAGTAACAAAGAAACAAACAATGGAGGAATGGATAAAGACGCTGTGGTGCATACACACAATGGATACCACTCAGTCATGAAAAAAAAAAAGAATGAAATAATGCCATTTGCAGCCACATGAATGGACCTAGAGATGATCATACTAAGCAAGCTCAGAAAGAGAAAGCCCAACACAGTTATCACTGGTATGTGGAATCACAGGGAATCTCCTGGCAGTCCCACTGGACTCTGCACTTTCACTGAAGGGGGCATGGGTTTGATCTTGGTGGGTGAACTAAGATCAAGATTCTGCAGGCCAAGCAGCATGGCCCACCCCCACCCCCAAAAAAAACAGCCAGTTCAATTTTCCTATCTTTTTTGCAATTTAATTGCTCAAAACAGTATCCAAATATGATCCATATATCCGATGCATACATTTTAAATTTCTTCTTTTTTCCCCTACAAGTTACTCCCATTTTTTGTTTATTCAGCACTAATAACATCACTGTCACATGAAAAACTTTAAAAGAGAACCATGTAATTAAAGGTAAAAAGGAGAAGTTAAGATGCTGGAGAAGAAATTTTGAGAGTCCCTTGGACTGCAAGGAGATCAAACCAGTCCATCCTAAAGGAAATCAACCCTGAATATTCACTGAAGGACTGATGCTGAAGCTGAAGCTCCAATACTTTGGCCACCTGATGCAAAGAACTGACTCCCTGGAAAAGAACATGATGCTGGGAAGGACTGAAGGCATGATGAGAAGGGGATGACAGAGGATAAGATGGTTGGATGGCATCACGGACTCAATGGCCATGAGCTGACCAAACTCCAGGAGATGGTGAAGGACAGGGAACCTGGTGTGCTGCAGTCCATAGGGTTGCAAACAGTTGGACACGACTGAGCACTGAGCAACAACAACAAAGATGTTTAAAAACTAAAGTTGAAAAAGAAAAAGCACTTATTTTCTTATACATTCTTGTTCCCCAAAATGAAAAGGAGAGAGACAATGTCCTCTTCTCTGACTACTTTTTCAGATTCTTTTCTAGTTCACACACATCTGAACTTTCTGGGGCTTCCAGGGGCAGCTGGAAGCTGATGGGAGAGATACAAGGAACTTCTGCTTTGCCCACAGGAGCATCTGTCCGCAGGCTGTGAAGGCAGAATCATGTGCAAAAAGAGTTTCAGTTCCACTAAGGGGAAGGGGGAAGTTCTTCTCTTTGCAGGAGCCTGGTATCAGCCACCTATCACTTTAAACATGATGCAATAGATACATTCACATGAAATGCAGCAAATGAGGACTTCTTGGTGGTCCAGTGGTTAAGAATCCAGCTGCCACTGCAGGGGACACAGGTTCGGTCCCTGGTCCAGGAAGATCTCACATGCCGTGGGGCAACTAAGCCCGTGCGCCACAACTCCTGAGCCTGGGCACCCTGCCGGTGCTCTACAGCAGAAGCCACCGCAGGGAGAAGCCTGCACGCCGCAACTAGAGATTGGCCCCCATTTGTTGCCACTAGAGAAGGCCCACGAGCAGCAACGAAGACCCAGCTCGCCCCCCCAAAAAAAGCCACACCAAATGAAAACACTCTCAGAAACTGGAACATTATTTGTATCTTATTAACATTCAAAGGGATGCACCTCCTCTGCGAGGACGTAATGGTGTCCCTGAAAGGCAGTGAGGCTAACCGTCTGCAGCAGGCAGCTCTCTCCTGCACAGCCAGGGTTCTCTGCCATGGAAGCACACTCTTTCTAGGAAGTTCTTTCTTACACTTTGGATCCGGCTCACCAAGAGAATCGTGTGGTGTTTCCTGAGACCCTCACCAGCTGAGCATGCAAAAACTCCAATCCTATTCCTTCTAAGAGGAAAGACCTTCCTTTGGAAAGATGCTATGCTGGGCCTGAGTCTATTTCACTTTCTTTTTCTTCTCCAGTTCACAAATCCACTCACCAGAATGGCAGTTTACCAGCAGAGGGGAAGGAATTCCCTCTCTGAGCTGGGTGACCTTAACCAAGTGAGAGTCCGCCCCGAGGTGGGAGGTCCTGGCCACAGGAGCTGGGGCCAGAGGCATGGCCTCAGGGCTAAGAGCTGAGAGGAAGAAAAGAGTGTCAGCACCTCCCAAAACCATCAGAGGCCACTTCCACATGCCACGAAGCATGTCCTCCAGGACATGAGTCCTCCAGGAAACAATGCCTGCTCAAGCATTTTCTTCTACGGTTTAGCCATGTGGGAGAATTGAAGGTAAAGATCCATTCCAACTAGGTTATTATTTCCTTGAAGTCAGAGGCCATCTCTTATTTGACACTGAATCCCTAACGCCTAGGATGGCACAGTGGACACAGCAAGTTTTCATTTAATCCAAAAATAGTGGTCAAATTACCCTTTCTGAACACATTTTTTTCTATATTCTACTTTTGCCAGTGTGCCCACCCCAATGCCTGCTTACCTCAGCAAGAACCTCAGGAAGGACACCGCGATGATGAGCACCATGCCGATGAGGAACGCGATACCCACAGCTGCAAAGACAAAAGGAAACACGTCATCACCAGAAGTGTGGTCACAAGCATCAAGGCTGTCAGGTCACTGCAGTTAACTTGTGAATGCAAAATCCAAACAGGATATGAAGAATGTATATATATATACATGTACAACTGAGTCACTTTGCTGTACAGAAGAAATTAATGCAACATTGTAAATCAACTGTACTTCAATAAAATACATGGAAAAGTTAAAAAAAGAAAAAATGCAAACAAATAAAAATGGAACTATGAAGGGAAGGGCTATATCCCTTATGTGAAATTTCTTACTAACTGAGAATACGATTCATGACTAAAGTGCTAGTTTTCATCATGAGAAATACCAAGCATACTCAGAACTACAGAGCACTGTATAACAAGCCCACGTACACTTGTAGCCTAGATTCTAGAATTTGAAACACTGTCATCTTGCTTCATCTTCATCCCCCCTTTTTCTTTTTGCCTGAAGTCTTTTAGGCAAATCCCTGACATCAGTTATTTCACTCCCACATCTTCGGGATGTACATCTGTAACATCGTGCAACCCTTGACCTGACCCCCCACCCCCCAAGAGGACACAGCGTCACTTCCCCAGGACTCTGCTGAAGACACACAGCCTCTCCCTGGTCACAGGAAGGCAGCAAGCAAACCCAAGTAAGAAGGCAACTGGCCAGTCTTCTTCAAACGCGTCAAAGTGGTGAGAGACCAAGAAAGCCTGGTTAGAAGAGATGAGACCGGCTTAGAGGAGGCCCGGGAGACCTGAGCACTAAGTGCCCTGGTACCCTGGACAGGAAAGGACACTAGAAAGACAGCTGGAGAAACCTGAGGAGTCCAAAGCTCAGCTAACAGCACTGGGTGAGCGTGAAGCGCCTGGTTTCAGAAACCATACGAGGGATCGCGGTACTGCGATTATACAGTTCAGGGGCTTAGAGGAAGCTGGGCGAAGGGCATATGGGAACGCTTTCTTGCAATGCCTCCGTGAGTCTAAAACTATTTCAAAATGAAAAGTTTCTTAAAAATGGACCTTTTGCTGTATAGGCACAATGTCATACAAAATTAGTAATTCCACGGCGAACACTGACTCCATATTCAAGTTTTTCCAGTTGTCTTGAAGACACGTGTTGTGGTCCACGTGTTCAAATCAGGACCGAGGTGAGGCTCACACCTTGCACCCGTTGTTACATTTCTGAAGTCTTGTGCGTTTCGTCCAGTCACGGGCTTGATTTACACGAGGTTGGCTGTGTCCTGTCAGGGTGTCTCATTCTTGGTCTAGATCTGCCAGGGCGCTTCCACCCGGTGTCACTGATCTTGTTCCTCGGTCCTCCGAGTGTTCTGCAGATGGGAATTCACCTGCTCAGCCTTGGCCAAGGCCCACTTTCCCGGCAGGGGTGCTTCGCAGGTGTGGCGTCTTCGCCAACGTGTCCCATCAGTAGCACCTCCTGCTTCCCACCGTGCGCCTGATGCCCACGTTCAGCTGCTGGAGGCCTGACCCCTCCCATGTAAAGTCCCCCTTTCATCGGATGGTTCCATCCACTCACGGTTTTTGCCTAAATCGATGATTTCATTGGGTGTTGCAAAATATTCTGCCACATTATTAGCTGGATTCTTCTGTAAAGAATTTACCCTCTTCACCTAGGATTACTTTGTTATCCTAAAATACAGTCAAAAACAGGAAAGGCACAACAGATGATCCTGCTTTTCCACTATTTTAATTGCACCAGTTAACATCAGGTGTCCCTGAAACCCCCAAAGGCAACCCCCAAATTGTTTTTGTTTGGGGACGGGGCCCTCGTGCTTTTTAGCTTCATAGTGAACTCATTGGTTTTTGTTACGTTCAGTGTGTTTCCATCAATTACTTCATTATTCTTTTAATGATTGAAGCTTCCCATGTTGGCCCTTTCACATTGCCTCTTACTGATGTTCTTCTGACACAACCAGTCTTCAACGGTGCCATTTATTCAGAACAGCCCCAGGGACTTCTGATACTATCTACTGGGGACCCAGAATGACTCATTTCCTCCAGAGGAGTTATTAGAGACTGAACAACTTCTCCAGAACCAAAGACGATGTCTAACTGTCAAAGACACATACAGGAAGCACTGTATCCCAAATCCTAAAACAAGGAAAGATACTTGACAGCCAACTGCCAGATTGCTAGCCAGTTTCTAGTTTCTTTCCACTGCAATAACTTTTTTTGGCTTATTTCTGCTTCAAAATTAAACCAATAACAACTGTGAGAATATGTAGAAATACCAAATATTTTTATATATCACATAATTTTCTTAGTATATACCAACAGACAATAAATACACTATAAATATGCCATAATGAGATAAGACAACCTGTAATCTAGGATTTGAATTACACAACATGTTGCAAACAATACTCAAAAACTGAAATGGTTGAAAATGCAAACTCTCAAAATCAAGCAAGAGCATGTACGTACGAAGATTACTGTCAACTGGCTTCTTGTTGACGACCAGGTCACAAGCAATTTCACTGACTCCGTCACGGACGTGCTTTACCAAGAGAGAATAGTTTCCAAATTCTCCAAATTTGTACTCCAGCCTACAGAGGTTAAGTAAAATGAAGAAACACTGTTAGGTTAGGAAATAAGGAGTTGGATGTTGGTAATGCCGTCCAGAGAGAGTGAGAGGCATTTCTGGGTGGAGACCAGGGAAGACACAGAAAGATATTCTGAAAGAAGAGCTAAAATCCAAACAGGAAAAAACAAAGTAGAGAGAAATGCAGGTTTCAGTGGGTCACATCAGAGCAGGTACGAACCTACAAACTTTCTTGTCCTTCACAGTGTCGTTCAGCTGCAGGAGGGACCCGTGCTGGGTGCTCACGGCCACGGCTGCAATGCCCGGCTCCCCGGCCTTCCTGCTCTGGGAGACGCTGGCCAGAACCTGAAGCAGGCACTGGAGATCCAAACACAGGCCAGGGTTAGGGGTCTGGCAGTCTGTGTGGTCGGATATACAACTGAAGAGCCTGAGAAAACTCCTTCATGCTTGTAAAGAACTTTTACATGTTAACAATTTAGGTCAAATTTGTCTATGTAAGTAGGTGCTGCTATGGAACTACACAAACCTTTATTCATAGGTCAGTTCGTCACATCATTAACAAAAGGAGCGTCCATTAAATATTGCCTTTTATGGTTTTGCCTAATATTGTTTAACAAATAAACTTAAATGATTCTACCCAACTTGCATATTTATAATGGTTGCATTAATTGCTACATCATATTCCATCACATACTATGGTTAGGAATACTTCGGCTGCTTTCAAAGCTTTTATTATTTTGTATATAATTTATATAAATTATAGTTTTGAAAGACATAATTTAATGATACAACATAAATATTTATAATTTATAAAAATTATATTGTTTTTAAAGATCTACACATGATGTTCTTACTCCTTTAAATTCTTTCCCTGAGATAAATTTCCAAAAATGAGATTACTGGCTTAAAAAAAAAATCATCATTTTAATGGTTCTTGTTACACGTGGCCAAACAACATTCACATAAAATAAAAAACTGTAACAGATTTACTTCTCAGAGCCTGACCAGGACTTCACATCCTTCTTCCTTTCGTGCAGGCACTGGGAGTTTGTAATACCACAGCATGAAGATTACATTTTTAATTACGTTGTTTAGCTGCTTCAGTCACGTCCGGTGCTTTGCAACTCCATGGACTGTAGCCCGCCAGGCTCCTCTGTCCATGGGATTTCCCAGGCAAGAACACTGGAGAGGGTTGCCATTTCCTTCTCCAGGGGATCTTCCAGGCCCAGAGATTGAATCCGCATCTCCTGCCTGGTTCTTTACCGCTGAGCCCCACGGAAGCTCCTATCAGTAGATTAAATAATTCAATTTTCTTTGGTTCTTTTATGTTCCCTATGGTGTGAACCATGTGGTAGACACCTGGTTCCCTTGAACATAATCTTGGAAATCTGTCCTCAAAAACTGTAACATTAAGCTTCTCTCTCAAACACTTCCCCACTCTGGTGCTTTCATCTTGCTAAATTCTGTTGTCTATAAAGCTTTATACATTCACACTACTCTGGTGTGTTATATCTTCTGTTGCTTCATGAGCATAAGGATGTATTCTGCATTTTTAATTTTTTAAACGTTTGTAGTTTTTTTTTAACTTGAGTCTACTCGGGGTATTTGATAGATGGATGGTGTCCAGTAATTCTAAAGGCCTTTCCCAGGGTTTTCATGGTAATATGTTAAACTATTACGTGAGTTAGATTCTACTTCTTACACTTAGTTTGGACCACGGGTCCTTGATTCTCTTTTTTTGGCTACACTCACCACTGTGCTCTGTGAGGCACCTCACTGGGTAGAGCAAGTCTCTGGACCATCCGTTCACTTTTGGGCCAGCCTCTGATTCACTTGTCCACTTACTCTTTCACGTAATCTGGAATTCTTTTTATGCAGCTTCTATAAAGTATCCATTGATGTATTAACAGCAATTGTGTTGAATGTATAAACTAATTTAGGAAGTACTGCCATTTTTCCTATGTTTAATCATCACATCAGTGTGTGATGGCTATCTCTCCATTTAGACTATAATCTTCCCATTAAAATTTGATCGTTGTCCATATATATGACTTCTTAATAGATCCCTCAAGGATGAAAATATAAGTCGTCATAAATCTCTCAGTATGCCAACTTATTCTACCTGATACAAGTTCAAGACTTTTATATCCATATTAATTAGAAACACTGACCTGTATTTCTTCTCATGTCTTTGATAGGTTTTAAGATTAACACCCTGCAGAATCAATCAGATATCAAGCCATCATTTTTTTAATAGTTGTTATATCTAGGGTGGGTTTATATAGATTTAGAATTATTTATTATTTGAAAATGAAGGAAAAAATATCTATTTTTATGTAGAGAAATTCACTATAACTTTCCAGATTTCTTAATCAGTTGCTGATCTATTTATGGCCTCGATTTCTTTTTTTTTTTGGCCATACCACATGGCATGCAGAATGTCCCAGACCAGGGATTGAACCCAGGCCCCCTGCACTGGAAGCATGGAGTCTTTATCACTGGATCACCAGGGAAATTGCATGTCCTCAATTTCTTGAATCAATCTTCATATTACACTTTTTAAAGGAATTGATTTTTTTTACTTTAAATTGATCAGTTTTAACTGTTCATTGAACCATAATTATTTTAATCTCTGTTGACATATAAATTCTATTAATTTCCATTGCTCTTTAAATATATCAGTAATTTATCAATTGTGTGACTTTTTTTTTTAATTTTTACTGGAGTATAGTTGATTTACACTGTTGTGTTAGCTTTTGCTGTACTACAAAGGGAATCAGTTATATCTATCCTCTTTTTTTAAAAACACTCTTTTCCCATACAGACCATTACAGAGTATGTGTTTTTAAAAAATCACTTGGCTCATTCTTATTCCCGTTTTTTTCTCCCTTTGCAGTTTCCATAGTTACTGTTTTTATTGCTCCCTTTTTTTCTTGTTTGGATGATGACACTGATTTCCAAAACCCTGAGATCCTTACTCACTAGCTTTGCGTTTCCCCGTTTTCTTCCTGATTAACATAAAGCAGAATTTGGAAGGCGGCCAGACTCTGAAGCTAGAGCAAGGGGTGTGGACATGACTGCTGGGGGACCCAGGAGAAAGTCCCTTTCCTGCCCTCAATCTCAGCATCGCCGCCTGTAGGATCCTGGGTCGCCGTGAGGATTACATGAGCTGTAACGTGTAACACCGAGCAGGCCCTCATTCAACAGAAGCTGCGACTGGTATTAACTGTATTAACATCATCTTTATTGTTTGAAACATTTAGAAACAAATTTTCGTAAGAATTGCTTTGGCCAGGTCAGACTTTCCATGAAATATTTACCTTTGTATTCTCTCTTCCATCCCCCATTGTATTTCTGTTGTGTAGAGATATGAAATTGCAGAGAGTATCATTTCTGCCTGTTGTGTTTCTTTAGTCTCTTTTGACAAGACATGATTGATGTTTTGTTAAACACATAAACCTTCTTGTGTGATACACCTTTTCGTGGTCTTGACCTACCTTCTTACTATCACAGATGTTCTGTTTCATGTTACTTTACAGAAGGTGTCACATACTGCTCCATCATCTTCCAGCTGATGCCCATACTGCGGACTTTTAAAATTTTGTCTTTTTAAAAAAAGCTATTTACACTAAACAGGGGATTCCCTGGTGGCTCAGAGGTAAAGAATCCACTTGCAATGAAGGAGATGTGGGTTCGATCCCTGGGGTGGGAAGATCCCCAAGACAAGGAAATGGAAACCCACTCTAGTATCTTTGCCTGGGCAATCTCATGGACAGAGGAGCCTGGCAGTCTACAGTCCACAGGGTTGCAAAGAGGCAGACACGACTTAGCAACTAAACAACAACACTAAACAGATCACTATCCATGAAAATTCCTCCTCTGAAGGTGGTACACTGAAGCTCTCAATTTGGAAGTAGACTATTTCATTTTACATGGAAGAATAGCCTTGTCCTGAAAAAGCAGTAAGGTTTACCACAGGAGTAACACCTTCATATAAAATCCTTTATCATCAGAATGGCCTCAGCGTGGGCCTCCCTCAGCCCTCACCAGCCCTCCGGGGAGAAGCCCCGAGTCTCATCCCTTCCTTCTCTGGTCCAGCAAGAGGGTTATGCGGTAGGCAGAGGAGTCAAATAAAACACTATCAGTTCAGGCTTCATAAGGGGTCAAACTGAACCAACTGCAAAAGGAACTAGGCACACCCTGCTGAGCCTCCAGTCCTAGCACATTTTCCCTCCGCTACTTGAAAACCTGTCACACCCTAGGCCCCTGGAGAGTGCTGCTAAGGGCACAGGCTCTAAGAGGTGGCAGAAATGGGTAAGTGGCCCAGACTTGGCTTATGCTCTTACTGTGGCACGAAAGAGCGCTTGCCACATTAAAACAAAAACCGAAAAAACAGGTCTATCAATTCGCTCATCTCACTGGTCTGAAAAAGATGGGCAGGGAAAATAGAAGATGAACAGATGTGGCCCACTGCCAGGCGTTCTCCATGATGGCATTCCTTCTGAGCCTTTATCTAGCCTTCCTCACCTGTAAAGCTAACATGTGGGGACTCCCCTGGTGGCTCAGTGGCAAAGAACCCGCCTGCCAATGCAGGGGACATGGGTTTGATCTCTGGTCTGGAAAGATCCCACCTGTCATGGAGCAATTAAGCCTCTGGACAACTACTGACCCTGTGTCTAGAGCCTGGGAGCTGCAACTACTGAGCCTGCGGACGGAGAGCCTGAGCTCTGAAACAAGAGAAGTCACTGCCATGAGACCGGGCACCGCAACCAGAGGAAGCCCGTGCAAAGCAACGAAAACCCAGCACAGGCACAAGTAAATAAATAAAATTATAAAAAGACAGCAACAAGCTAACATGTGATGGGCTTCATGACAGCATGAAGGTCACTTCAGACTAGCCTCAGAACACACACAACTGTGAGCACACACGTGGCACCTACACGGTAACAGCAATCGAAATTCCAGTAGACGGTCAGGTTTGTCCCGGGCAGTTCATTATGGATGAGCAGCAAAGCCTGGTCCATCTTCAGCTCCACGGGCTTCTTTTTGTCTAAGTCTGGTAAGAAACAGAAAAAAAGAAAACTGAGGCACTTGTAAGATGTGTCAGAAAGTCGCACTGGAGTGAACAGCGGCTTCCCAGGAATGCTTCTCAAATGCCGCGGTTTCTTGTCCCTCATGGCCCGTCCACATGGATGCACACGTGCACTCGGTCCCCTTCCACATGTGCCTCTACTACAAACGAGGGTTCAGTTAACACCAATCACACCTTACATTCAACAACTGCTAAGGTGAGAGGGGCACTGGTTTGGTAGTTTCCACGCACCTTCTCTTTGACTCTATGACAACCTCGAGAGCTGGGTATTTTCTCCACCCTACAGATGAATAAATTAGGGCTCACAAGGATTACATCACTACCCATAGCCAGAGTTTTTCTGTGAAATCACTGGAACTCCATATGTGTGATTCCCAAGTCCCAGCTTTCCTGGTCCATGTTACGCAGCTCTGAGCCGGGACGGGCAGCTTGTGAGACCTGCAGGACCCAAGACCAAGAAGTCAGGATCCCTCGGGGATCTGCACGCCTTTCACAGTCTGAGGAGCTCTGCCTGAAGTCACTTTGGTTTGGGGTTCAGGATCAACTGGTTCCCATGGCAGATGTGAGGCGGGGAAGGAGAGAGTGTAAGTCTGAAGGACAGAAGAGCTCCCTGGCTTGGAGCTCATCACTTCACCAGATGCTCTTTGGGTTCCATGAGGGCGATGCACATTCTCCACCTCACTCTGCCCATTTGCTAGGAAAACAAGGTGACCTGTTATTGGCTACATATATGTGTTAGAGGGAAGAGAAATTATCCTCTAGCTTCCAGGCAAAAGGAAAAAAGGGATGGGATTTCCCTGGTGGTCCAGTGACTATGATTCTACATCCCCAGTGCAGGGGCCTGGGTCCTATCCCTGGTTAAGGAACAAGATTCCATATGCCACCATTAAGAGTTCATATGTCACAACTAAAGATCCTGCATGCTGCAACTAAGACCCAGCAAAGCCAAAAAAATAAATGAAAATATTAAGAAAGAAGAATTTTTAATTAAACTTTTATATTGGCGTATAGTTGATTTACAGTGTTGTGCTAGTATACAACACAACAGGTATATAGAAAAATGATTTCATTATACATATATCCAATCTTTTTTCAGATTCTTTCCCCCATATAGGTTATTACAGAAAAATGAATCGAGTTACCTGTGCTATACAGGACTTTGTTATCTATTATATCTATATCTATATATATGTATAGTTTGTAATGTTAATCCCAAACTTCTAATTTATATCCCCCCCAACCTTTCCCCTTTGGTAACTGCAAGTTTGTTTCTGAAGTTTGTCTGTTTCTGTTTTGTAAATAAGCTCACTTGTATCATTCTTTTATTTTAGATTCCACATATAGTGATATCATATGATATTTATCTTTCTCTGACTTCCTTCACTTAGTAGGATAATATCTAGTTGCAGCTATGTTGCTGCAAATGACATTATTTCATTCTTCTTTATGGCTGAGTAATATTCCATTGCATATTTATACCACATCTTCTTTATCCATTCCTCTCCTGATGGACATTTACGTTGCTTCCATGTCTTGGCTATTGTGAATAGTGCTGCAATAAACACTGGGGTGCATGCATTTTTTCGAATTATGGTTTTCTCTGGGTATATGCAAAGGAGTGGGGTTGCTGTGTCATATTTTTAGTTTTTTAATGAACCTCCATACTGTTCTCCCCAGTGGCTGCACCAATTTCCATTTCTACCAACTGTGTAGGAGGGTTAAGGGAAACTATTTGATAACACAACTAGAAAGGTAATCATCTAACCTCTCTTATTTCTGTAATGTGAACACTTAATTCAGGACTATGCAGTATCTCATCTGGTTAATCTGTACAATTCTTCACTGCAGCCAACATAAATCTCTCATTTTTTAAGAGTTTATTCAAATTTACCCTTATTTAGCTCTCTGTGAAGACAAAATACACAGTATGTATCTTTTAATAACCTACTGAAGCTTTTTTCTCCTCCAGGCTAAATAAAGCTTTACCAGTAGCTATGTCTGTTCTTTGGTGGCCCTCCCAAAAGCAGCCAGTGGGAGCAGTGTTTAGGACCAGGAATACAACATGGTGGGTTATGCGTGTGGACTCCAAGTTGAACCAACTTGAATTTGAACTCCACCACACCTCAGCATCCTCATCAATAAATTAGGGATTACAGCAGCGTGTGCTTCAGAGGACTGTTGGAGAGGCTAAAATTGATAACATATGCAAAGTGTTTGGCACAGAACCTCAAAAAAAGTTAGGTGCTCGACAAACGATTATAATGGTCTGGACCACGTCCAACCAATGCAGGGGACAACGATATGGTTAAACTTTTTTTATTTTAAAACTGTTTCTTCTTTTTTGTTTAACCTTATTTACAATTTCATTTCACTCCCCATTTCTTCCAGTTATAAGAAATGGTGCTGGCGACTTCCCTGGCAGTCCAGTGGTTAAGATTTCACTTTCCAATGCGGCGGGCGCGGGTTTGATCCCTGGTTGAGGGGTTAAGACCCCACATGCCTTGTGGCCAAACAACCAAGACATAAAACAGAAGCAATACTGTAACAAATTCAATGAAGATTTCAAAAATGGTCCACATTAAAAAAAAAAAATACTATATCCTATACTAAAATGCTACTACAGACATCTAAAATCAGCAGTGTCTTTTGACATAGTTCCTTCAGAATGAACTTCCCGGAGTCAAATTCTTAACCCAAAATAGCCTTTCTAATAGTTTTTGATAATGTTTGGCCAAAGCCCTCCCTCAATTGAGCTGTGACAATTTATAAAGACAGGTGTGGTGTTTATCAGCTTCCAGATGACACAGGTAACTACACAACTTCTGGATGAGGTGGGTGAGGCCTGGAGAGACCCACTAGTCTGACCGGCACCCAACCTCTGTGCTCCCAGTCTCCTGAGATTTAGCAGAACTGTTCCCTAGCAGCTGGGCCAGTTTAATTTTTTTTCCTTGCTTTTTAACCTAGTGTATAGAAAATATAATTTCTTTATTATTCTGCTTTGAATTAACAATTAGCAATTTGAACATGTTTCCAAATGTTGACCATCACTGTTTTTGTTCTTGTGAACTGTTGGCATGCTTACTTAACCACTTGGCCCCTGTGATATCAAATCCTTTGTCATATTTGTCATAATGTTTTCAACTATTTCTCTTCATTTCCCTTGTTCAGGTTTGAGAGCTCCCATTTGCAAATCTGCAGTCACTAGCTGCTGACATTTTCCTTTGTAGTTGTTCTATATAGCATCATCCCTTTGGAGTTGTAATGACTGCTGTTTTTATTCATATTTCTATGAGTCTTCAGTGGTGGGCGGAAAAAGGTTCTTGTTTCACACTTAATTTTTCCATGTGAATTTCAGACTTTGAAAGCTCTTAATTATAATCAACATTACTTATTTTATAAAAGGCTGTATGGAGGGTTAATGCTAACTGAACATCAGAATTACTTGAGCAGCTTAAAAAAACAAAACGCCCCAACGCCCTGGCCCCAACCAAGACCAATTAAATCAGAATCTCTGCCCAACCAGTATGATTTAACTGTCGTATTTTTAAAATCAAAGGATAGCTGACTTATATTAGTTTCAGGTGTATCATAAAGTGATTCAAAATTTTTATAGACTATATTCCATTTAAACTTACTATAAAATATTTGCTGTATTCCTCATGCTATACAATATATCCCTGTAGCTTATTTTAGACATGGCAGTTTGATCTCTTAATTGCCCACCCCCATCTCTACTTTTGCCCCTCCCCCTTCCCTCTCCTCACTGGTAACCACTGGTTTGTTTTCCATATCTGTGAGTCTATTCTGTTTTGTTATATTCAATCATTTTCTTTTTAGATTCCACATATAAGTTACACAGTATTTGCCTTTCTCTAACTTATTTCACTAAGCATAACACCCTCTAGGTCCATCCACGTTGTTGCAAATGGCAAAATTTTCGTTCTTTTTTATGACTGAGTAGTATTCCATTGTGTGTGTGTGTGTATTACACACACAACATATATATACACACACCACATCTTCTTCACTCATTCATCTGCTGATGGACACTTAGGTTGCTTCCCTATCTTGGCTATTGTAAATAATTTGCTATAAACATTGGGCTGCATGTATCTTTTTGAATTAGTGTTTTCATTTTCTTCAGTTGTACACCCAGGAGCAGAAAGGCTGGATCAATTTTCAGTCTTCTGAGGAAGCTCCATACTGTTTTCCATCGTGGCTGTACCAATTTACATTTCCACCAACACGGCCGGAGGGCTCCCTCTTGCTATCTCCCCAAAACAAGAGCAACCAAAACAGCTCGCAAGGAATGCTGATGTGCAGCCAAGGCTGAAGACAACAGCTGAAGACACTGCGAGTGTAAGGCCAGGGGATTCTGACACCTTTGGACCTTTTTGCATTATTCAAAGATTTTTTTAAAAAGCAGTGAGTTTGTAGGATTAGCAGATACAGACTATTATATACAGAATGGATAAAGCAACAAGGTCTACTGTACAATACAGGGAACCATATTCAATATCCTGTGATAAGTCATAAAGGAAAAGAATACGAAAAAGAACGTATATATACATATAACTGAACCACTTTGCTGAACAGCAGAAATTAGCACACCGTAAATCAAGTATATTTCAATAAAATAATTTTTTAAATAAGTCTGCATCTGAATCACACACACACACAAAGGACAAAATTCCTAAGCCATCCAATATGATACCGAAATTGAAACCAACGCTCAGTTTCTAGAAAAAGTTGCCAACTTCCAAACAGCTGACCTTAGAAATCCCAGGGCAGCCTCAAGGAGCTTGACACACAAGCAACAGTTCCCTCCTCCTCTTCCTGTCCACAATGTCTTGCTAAGAAAGTAAAGCAAACAAAGTTGCCTTTCAATAGTGATCATATATAGGGCTTTTACTGCATTGCCAAATATTTAATTTCTGGTTCTCCCTCTCAGCTCATACGTGTCTTTGCTGAGCATATTTTAAAAGACTTATTCTACTATTTTTTTCCTTTTCAAATGAGTCCTCAACTCATATAAAGGTGGAGCTCTTTATTCCTGCGGCAGGAATCACCCAGACCTGGGCTCCAGGGGGCACCGGAAGCCGGGCAGCACGGCTCCGTGAAGGTGCCGCGGCGAGGGCCGTTTGGAAACCACCGTTTCCCTGCGATGATGGTCATCATCAACGGATGCTGAAGTACAGCGAATAGAGCGCTGCGCGGACTCTGTCCCTCACAAGCTGGGACCGGGCAGATTACGTAACGCGCGAGGTCGGCTACTCAGTCACAACGTCAAGGGGAGAGGGCGAGATTGCGGCCGGGCGGGGAGACCGTGTACCAGACGGAATCAGCGCTAAGTCGCTCCTTCAAATCCATGCTGTCTCCGCCCTGCAGCATCTTGCCTGGGGAGGGGGGGCCGGTTGAACCCCACCCGCCGGCCTCAAACCCGCTGTGATCGGATACAGTGGGGCTGCGAGGGGCAGGTGACCCCGCCCCGACCAGCCCCCCTGCGGAGGGGCCTGGACCGAGACCCTCGAGGGCCCCGACTCCTCGTCCATCGGGCCCGGCGGGACGCTCTGGAATTTGCCTTCCCCACCACTTCCCTGGCGAGCTCGGAGACCCGGCAAGCCTGGGGAAACGCTCGCGGGCGCGAGGGTCAGCTGCCCGGTCCTCTCGGCCGGACAGCAGCACCGCCCGGCCCCGGACCGGTCCCGGGCCGCAGACCCGGCCCCGGATTCCCCTGCAGACCGTGGCTGCTGCGCCCGGCCCGTCACCATGGAAACGGAACCGCCCAGCGGGCCGGGGAGGCTCCTCGGTGTCCGACCCCCGCGCTGCCGCTGCGCCCCTGGCCGCGGTGACTCAGCCCCGTGGCCCCGGCCTCTGAGTCCGCCGCGCTCAGCCTGCGGCTCCAGCCGGTGCCCGGCAGCCCCTCTGTGCGGCAGACGGATGGGGGCGCCGGTACCCCGGCGGAAGGTTCTCCACGAGGCCCCGGGCACCCCGCTCCCCCGCCTGCGTCCTCCCGCGGAGCGGCGGGCGCCTGCGGGATGCGGGGCGGCCTCCGCGCGCGAGCCCCGGCCCCGCCACGGGCTGCGCGGCGGAAACGACGCGCGAGTTCCGGGCGCCGCGCCTCCCGGGCGGGCCCCGTGCCGCCCCGCGGGCGGGTCAGAGGGCGCACTCACCTGGCGTCGGCGAGCCGCCGGGGGCCAGTAGCGCGGCGCTCAGCGCCGACGCGGCCAGCAGGAGCGCGGCCAGCGCCCGGCCCGCGCTCCCCGCGCCGCCCATGCTGCCCGCCGCGCCCGCCCGCGCCGCCGCCGCCGCCGCCGCCGCGCTCCTGGGGCTCGCGCCGCTCCGCCGCGCGCGGCTGCGCGCCCGTCATCGCCCGGCTGCGGGCCGAGTTGCCGCGCGAGCCGCCGCGGGGGCGGGGCCGGGGAGGAGCGAGAGCGGCGGGGCGGGGCCTGGGAGGGGCGAGAGCGGAGGGGCGGGGCCTGGAGGGCGGGGCGGGGCCGGAGCAGAGAGCGGGCGGGCGGAGCGAGCGCGGTGTGGGCGGGGCGGTCCGTCCGGGGGACGGGGAAGCTCTCAGAGCCCAGGGCCCTCCAGCCGCGCAGGGTTTTATACCCCGGGATCGGCGGGGAGACGCGTCCGGAAGAGCGGGCATTGCAGGCCCCGAGAAGGTGCTGGGCCACATTCCGCTGAATTCTTCGCCCTGCAAAACGGGCGTTAATGTTCTCTGTCCACTGTTCTGAGTCCCAGCCCCCGTTTCTTCCAGAAGCCCCCGTTTGGAAGCGTTTGCTCCGGAAGCAGAGTTTCGATCTAAATGCCACCGCGTGCTGCCCCCCACTTGCAAGGGCTGGTTCCAGTCCATCATGCGCACAGGCATGATGACCCCGTGGTTACACTCTTAGCTATGCGCTGGGAGAAACTACCGTTAACTGTCATATGTAGGAAGGGCAGGTCCGGTCATGGTTTAGACAGAGTGGCTTGAGATTGCAAAAACCTGTCAGTGATCTAATGTCCACGGAAGAAAATGGATAAATTGTGGTGTAATGTATATATACAGCAGTAGAAATGATCCAGAGCTACCTGTATCCACACGGATGAACCTCAAAAATAAGTCTGAGGGGAAAATGTAAGCTGCAGAAATATCTTTGCAATAACACGTAAAGTGTAAAGCCAAACAAAATAATGCTGTATGTTGATTGGACTTATGTGCATGCCTAATAAAAGTATGAAAATTCATATG
The DNA here is from genome assembly GCA_024291935.2 of Okapia johnstoni. NCBI lineage: Eukaryota > Metazoa > Chordata > Mammalia > Artiodactyla > Giraffidae > Okapia > Okapia johnstoni. Next base: position 32,631,306 of record CM044327.1, on the reverse strand, counting down.
GTAAGTTAAACACTGAATTTAAGCTGAGGTTGGGAACAGGGAGGGGCACAGTGTTGGGGCCAGCTTCACAGTGGGCTTCAGCCAGCAGTTACTGCTTAGGTACAGTGATAGGCTTATGAGTGCTATCTCTTGTTATTTTTTATACTTTTCTGTATATTGAATTACTTGATAATTTTGTAAAGCTACCATACAGTGTGATGAGTGCTATGTTCATAGAAGGACAAGATGCTAAGGCAGCATTTGATGGAAGCACCTAAGCTAGTCTGGGAAGGCTCCCAGGAGAACTGACACTTAAACTGAGTCCTGAGGGACGTGAGTCAGGGGAAGGGAGGAGGGCATTCCTAATGCAGGTACAAAGGCTGCAAGAAAGCATTGCTCAGTGCAGGAACTGGAAGAGACTTGGTGTGATGGAAGCAGAATTCTGTGGGGGGAGTGGAGAAAACCACTAGATCATTCTGCTGCTGCTGCTGCTAAGTCGCTTCAGTCATGTCCAACTCTGTGCGACCCCATAGACGGCAGCCCACCAGGCTCCACCGTCCCTGGGATTAGACCATTCAGGTATGACCTGAATCAAATTCCTTTTGACTATACAGTGGAAGTGAGAAATAGATTTAAGGGACTAGATTTGATAGACAGAGTGCCTGATGAACTATGGACAGAGGTTCGTGACACTGTACAGGAGACAGGAATCAAGACCATCCCCAAGAAAAAGAAATGCAAAAAAGCAAAATGGCTGTCTGAAGAGGCCTTACAAATAACTGTGAAAAGAAGAGAATCGAAAAGCAAATGAGAAACGGAAAAATATATCCATTTGAATGCTGAGTTCCAAAGAATAGCAGGGAGAGATAAGAAAGCCTTCCTCAGCTATCAATGCAAAGAAATAGAAGAAAACAATAGAATGGGAAAGACTAGAGATCTCTTCAAGAAAATTAGAGATACCAAGGAATATTTCATGCAAAGATGGGCTCAATAAAGGACAGAAATGTGTGGACCTAACAGAAGCAGAAGATATTAAGAAGAGGTGGCAAGAATACACAGAGGAACTATACAGAAAAAGATCTTCACGACCCAGATAATCACGATGGTGTGATCACTCACCTAGAGCCAGACATCCTGGAATGCGAAGTCAAGTGGGCCTTAGGAAGCATTACGACAAACAAAGCTAGTGGAGGTGACAGAATTCCAGCTGAGCTATTTAAAAATCCTAAAAGATGATGCTGTTAAAGTGCTGCACTCAATGTCAGCAAATTTGGAAAACTCAGCAGGGGCCACAGGACTGGAAAAGGTCAGTTTTCATTCCAATCCCAAAGAAGGGCAATGCCAAAGAATGTTCAAGCTACCACACAATTGTGCTCATTTCACACGCTAGCAAGATAATGCTTAAAATCCTTCAAGCTCCGCTTCAACAGTACATGAACCAAGAACTTTCAGATGTACAAGCTAGATTTAGAAAAGGCAGAGGTACCAGAGATCAAATTGCTAACATCTGCTGGATCATAGAAAAAGCAAAAAAATTCCAGAAAAACATCTACCTCTGTTTCATTGACTATGCTAAAATCTTTGACTGTGTGGATCACAACAAACTGTGGAAAATTCTTAAAAGAGATGAGAATACCAGACTCACCTTACCTGCCTCCTGAGAAACCTATATGCAGGTCAAGAAGCAACAGTTAAAATGGGATATGGAACAAACTGATTCAAAATTGGGAAAGCAGTACATCAAGGCTGTATATTGTCACCCTGCTTGTTTAACTTATATGCAGAGTACATCATGCAAAATGCCAGGTTGGATGAATCACAAGCTGGAATCAGGATTGCGGGGAAAAATATCAGTAACCTCAGATGTGCAGATGACACCACTCTAATGGCAGAAAGTGAAAAACTAAAGAGCCTCTTGATAATGGTAAAGAGGAGTGAAAAAGCTGACTTAAAACTCAGTGTTCAAAACTAAAATCATGACATCAAGTCCCATTACTTCAGGACAAACAAATGGGGAAAAAATGGAGAAGTGACAGACTTTATTTTCCTGGGCTCCAAAATCACTGTGGACGGTGACTGCAGCCATAAAATTAAAAGATGCTCGTTCCTTGGAAGAAAAGCTATGACAAAATCAGACAGCATATTAAAAGCAGAGACATCACCTTGCCGACAAAAGGTCCATATAGTCAAAGCTGTGCTTTTTCCAGCAGTCATATATGGATGTGAGAGCTGGACCATAAAGAAGGCTGAGTGCTGAAGAATTGACACTTTTGAACTGTAGTGCTGGAGAAGATTCTTGAGAGTCCCATGGACAGCAAGATCAAACCCGTCAACCCTAAAGGAAATCAACCCTGAATATTCTTTGGAAGGACTGATGCTGAAGCTCGAATACTTCAGCCACCTGATGCAAAGAGCTGGCTCGTTGGAAAAGACCCTGATGTTGGGAAAGACTGAAGGCGGGAGAAGGCGGCAACAGAGGATAATATGATTGGATACCATCACTGACTCAATGGACATGAGTTTGAGCAAACTCTGGGAGACAGTGAAGGATAGGGAAGCCTGGCGTGCTGCAGTTCATGGAGTCGCAGAGTCAGACATAACCGCATGACTGAACAAGAACTAAGTTTTGGTACAGTGTGTTCTCATTTTTGTCTCAAGTAACTTAAAATTTTCCTTTTGATTTCTTCTATGACTCATTGTTTGTTCAGGTGTGTGTTGTTTAATTTCCACATTTGTGAATTTTCTTTATTGTCTGTTTTCTATTTCATTGGTTTCTGTTGTTTTCACCCTTCTGTTACTGATTTCTATTGTAGTTTCAAACCACTGTGGTAAGAAAATGAATGAGATGCTTGATGTTATTTCAATCTTCTCAAAATTGTTCATACTTGCTTTGTGACCTAACAGCATAATCTGTCCTGGAGAAAGTTTCATGTGTGCTTGAGGAAAATGTGTATTCTGCTGCTGTTTGGTAGAATTTTCTATGTATGTCTGTTGCTGCTGCTAAGTCGCTTCAGTCGTGTCCGACTCTGTGCGACCCCATAGACGGCAGCCCACCAGGCTCCACCATCCCTGGGATTCTCCAGGCAAGAACACTGGAGTGGGTTGCCATTTCCTTCTCCAGTGCATGGAAATGAAAAGTGAATGTGAAGTCACTCAGTCGTGTCCGACTCTTAGCGACCCCATGGACTGCAGTCTACCAGGCTCCTCCATCCATGGGATTTTCCAGGCAAGAGTACTGGAGTGGGGTGCCATTGCCTTCTCCGTATGTCTGTTAGGTCCATTTAGTCCAAGATATAGTTAAAATCCAATGTTTCCTTCTTGATTTTGTCTGGATAATCTGTCCATTGTTGAAAGTGGGATATTCAAGTGGGGTACTATTACAAGAACAATTATTGTATTGTTGTCTATTTCTCCTGACAGATCTATATGCATTTTGGGGTGCATACAAATTTATGATTTTTATACCTCTTGCTGAGTTGACCCCCTTTATCATCATATACTGAATTCTGTCTCACTGCACTTCCTGACTTAGAGCCTGTTTTGTCTAACAGAAGTATAGCTACCCCTGCTCTCCTTTGGCTTCCACGTGCATGGAATATCTTTTTCCGTCCCTTTACTTTGAGCCTATGTGTGCTCTTGAAATGGAAGTGAGTCTCTCTTACACAGCAGAAAGTTGGGTCTTTCCTTTCCTCTTACGATTCTGCAGTTCTGTTGCTACTGAAGATAGAAACTGAAGGGCCAGGCCCGGCGTGGTGCCGGGCACTGGCGCGATCAAGCATCACAGAGACCTCAGAGGAGGAGCAGAAGTTGGAAATGCCTCTCGCCGACCCTCTCACTTAGAAATCGGTTTGTCTGAGGCCACACGTGAGTCAGAGATGGAGCTGGAACTATTATGTCTCCTGATCCTGGCACCATGTCCTTGCCAAATACCATGCTGTTCATTTTAGCTCTATCATCAGTATTTAAAAAGGAATTCATTTGAAACTGAAAGTTTTGTTCTAATGCAAAGTCCCAAAATCAAGGAAAACCCTCAACCCAGAATGACAACATGAAAAGGGCAACATCAGATCAGCAGCTCCACAGAGTAACTACTTCATTAAGTAAAAAGGGTCATAAGAGATACATGGTCTTGTGGCAGAAGTGGGTTTTTCTTTTCCAGCTTGAGATATAATTCACAAACCATAAAATTGCACCCTTTTATACATTTCAGTGTTATTTAGTATATTCAGAGTTGTGCAACCATCAGCATTTCTGACATCTCCCCCAAAGAAACCCTGTACCCATTAGCAAGCACCCCCCCATTCTTCAACTCCAAGCCCCTGCCAGCCCCTCTGGAACCACTGATTTATTTTCTATTTCTGTGGGTTTGTCGATTCTGGATATTTCCTACAAATGGAATATGGCACGTGGTCTTTTGTGATGGCTTCTTTCACTTAGTACCTTCATCCATACTAGAGCATGACTAAGTGCTACACTCCTTTCATGGCTGAAATGTTACCCCTTTGTATGGAGGGACCACATTTTCTTTTATCTATTCACCAGCGAATGGACATCTTCATCTTTTGTCTATTATGAATAATGCTGCTATGAATATTTGTGTCCAAGTTCTTTTATGGACATGTTTTCAATTCTCATTGGTAAATACGGGGAACTGGAACTGCTGGCTCATGGTAACTCTATTTTTGACCTTTTGAGGACAGTCAGACTGTTTCCCAAAGCAGCTGGGCCATTTTACATTCCTACCAACAATGTATGATGGCTCCCAGTCTCTACATCCTTGCCGACATTTGTTACTATTCATCCTTTGGATTACAGCCATCCTCGTGGGTTCTGGCAGCATGTTTGCAACAAAGAGCAGCAGTTAATATACTGTGGGCAAGCGTATTCTCTGACCCACCACAGGACCCAATCACCATGGGAGGTGGAAAAAGGATAATACCGACCACACTCCCTGTCTACTGCCTGGATAGGTAAGGACACTGGTTCTCAAAATGTGGTTCCTAGACTGGCGGCACTGGCTGCATCACCAGGGAACCAGTGAGAAATGCAAAGACTCCACCCAGACACTGAGTCCCAGACTGCAGGGCGGGGCCAGCTCTCTGTGATTCTGGTCCCCAGAGGCCTGTGCACAGCGTTTCTGCCCTCAATGCCAGCTTTAACCCCTTATTGGTAATGACGAATATGCACCAAATCCTTCCTCCCCTGCATCCTTCCTCCCCTGCAAACAAGGATGACAAGGACCAAGGAAAGCTTTCTGAAGGATTCAATCATGCAACTCAAGTGGAAGGTCTTCAATGCCTTCCAGTAATGAGTGAGTGACAGACAGTATTGGTGTAAAATGTTCACGATAATTAATGTTGAGCACAGAATAAATATCCAGCCGGAAGGTAAAGAGGAATTTCACGAGCACCATCCGAGGCAGTAGTAACACAGATGTGATTTCCGTCACACGTGATATTTTCAATGCTCCTTATCCACTCAAGGTTTCAGAGAGCATGCACGCTAGCTCGCTGGGACGTGGATGACACAGGCGTGGCCCTGAGCAGTCACCTGAAACACAGTGACATCTCCTCGGTACCGTGAAGTGCACTGCAGATACTCACCTGACAAAGCGAGAACTACCGCTTGTCTCTTCCCCACATTGCCACTTAAACACCTCTCCACGCACATTTCTTACAAGCCTACAGATGCAGCTATTAGGGACACCTCTTTGTAGCTCACTTTTGTTACTTCCTTCAGATACTGGTCAGACTCACTGCTTCTCTCCACCTTCGCTTGCAGCCAGGCTCACGGCAAGCCCATGTGCTCTTGCTTAGCAACTCCCGTCAGGTGTTCAGGAGAGGAAGAACCCAGGGCAGAACCGCTAACACCTTCCACCAGGGCAAAATCGGTTCAACTCCTCCAGCTGTTCCCTGACTCCCATCCCTCAGTGACCACACTGGTTTTTACAGCATCTCTCTTGTCTGAGACGTCGCAGTGTCTCTGAGAAGATTCAGAACCTTCTGGTAAGTGTCCAGGACGGCCTGAGCGGTGGGTCTCTCTGCAGGCACCTGGCTCTTACATGCCTTGTGAATATCAAACAAGTGGAATCGGACCATGTCGCTCCCTTCCACGTGCCCCAGAAGGAAACTGGAGACGTCGGGAATCTTCCAGATGTCACTCTTCTCATCATACGCAGGCATGAGGTCGTCCTGGAAGGGCACGTCCTCTCCAAAGGGCCACAACTGCTCTGGGGCCACGAAGTCCCCACGGAGCTCCCGGTGGCCACACTTCACCAGGGCCCCGGAGCTGCGGTTCACCAGGGGCAGGGCGTCCAGGTCGTTGAGCACGATGCTGAAGTTGGCGGTCAGAAGGTACTGGGACAGGGTCTTGGGCAGGTCACTGGAGTCGCACATGACCAGTGTGCCCAGGGGGCTGCGGTGCAGGAAGTCGAGGATGGCCACATAGCCCAGGGCCAACTGCAGCCTGTGCTGCCACGTGTTCAGGCTGCGGTACTTGGAGAGGTTCAGCGTCGCCTCCAGGTTGCCCAGGGAGCCCAAGGGGTGGTACTCGGTGAGGATGGTGCTGTCATCCTCGCAGTAACCCAGCAGCGTGACCACATGCTCACTCTGCAGCGCCTGCAGCATCCGCAGCCCATGCAGGAAGTCGTCTCTCACCTCCGGCCTGGTGAGCCGTGACAGGGCCACCTTGCGTTCCTTCCACTCGGACAGAAACACCTGGAACAAAGCCACAGAGAACGTCAACCCGGGACCCTCCTCGGCTGGTGAGCCGGGAAGCAGATGCCTTGAGGTGCCTGACGTGGTGCAGAGGACGCACAGAGTCAAGCGCGGGCTGTTCCGCATACTTGCTTGGGAGCCAGACCAGATGCTGGGCGAAGGCTCGGCCTGCAGGCAGCGAGCCAGCTGGCCTGGAACTGGGTGTGTGGGATGACGGGGCTTGCATGGCAGATGTGGAGAATGGGGGTCATTCCCCAGAGAGGGGGCTGCACGTGCAAAGACAGGGAGTAGCAAACAGACCCCCAGTTGGAAAGCAGTGCTGCATGATGCAGGGCGGGGAGGGAGAAGGCTGGGCCCCTCGCTTTAAAAGGTGCAGAGTAAACCACAAACAGGAACGGCTGTACATAGGGAACACACTTTAACATGGTCACGGTCTTCCGTGACTTTGGCTGGAACAGCAGGAGCTGAAATGATACACACCCTGGGCCAGCCATCCTGACACCGCCAGCCGGCGAGCAGCTGCCCCGCACGGCCGTGCGCTCACACTTGTATCACAGGGAATGAAGTAAGAACCGCTGACCCGCTGCTCGAGTTCCCAAAGGGAAGGGAGAGGTTGCAGAAGAGGAAAGAGGCTCCAGGCCAGGACCCGGCTGCCCCGGGCTGTGCTTGACCCTGTGGGCTGTGTCCCTCTGGCTTGCATGTCTTCACTGTTAAAGGTTATGGAAGCTTGGGGTGTAGTGTTCAAGAGACTTTGGCATTTAAATCTAAGGCAATAATCTGAAATATATAAAAAGCTCTAGAAATAAAAATCCAGCATTATTTATAAAAGCCTAACTGGAACGTGTCCACCCATCAAAAATTGGGAAGTGGTCCGGTTATGCAGGGCCACTCAGGGAAGGTTATGGGTGCAGCCAAATGCAGATGCTATCTGATGGGGTTTTCACAGATACAAGCAATGTTACAGATGCAAAGGACACACAGTGCTTTTATATTACTGTTCTAACTGCATAAACAAAGTTACATAGAAATCTAAGGATGTTCTCTGTTCTCTTATCATGCTTCCCCCTGCCCTTATACCTTTTGGTATAACAAGAAAAAATACATACTACTCTAATATTTTAAAACATTTTTTAAGGAACTAAAAAACACATCAAACGGAGGAGGTGGTCCGGAGGCCTTTGAGAATTCACTGCGGGCCTGAGGGTAGGTTCATTCACAGAAAACCCACTGCCTGTCGGCACTCAACATTCATTCAAACAGTCATCTCTCGAGACGCTCTCAGAAACCCCAATCTGAGGGATTTCAGCATAGATAATTCCTACTGAGAGGCCAAGTTGCCCTCGCTGCAGGAGTCACTGTACATTTCATGAATACAGTTCTTAAATTTTTATATGGAACACATTTTATTCTCTCCACAGAGCTGCACAAGCACTGAATTTGACCTCTGACTCCAATATGAAAATCCTGGTTTTGTGACGACTCATCACTCCCTTGGGCTCCCCTCCCCCTCACCGACACTAGTTTTTTTCATATAAAACGGGGATCGCTACAGAGAGGCTGCTATGGTTTGCTTACACATCTGCTCCACAAGAAACGCGGGACAGCTGCAGCCACAGGCCTCATGACTTCCTCCCGAACCTCGCTTATGTCACACTCATTTTTCTGCCTCAGATCAATGAAAAGATTAATTACCACTGATGTTTATTATCAAACACTATTAGTCTTTGGGATCTCTCACAAATATCTGAAACCTCCAACATTACATACTTGCAAGTCAGGGGTTAAGAATCATTTCTTAACAATCTATCTTTTTAAAAAACATTATAAAAATAATCACAAATACTCTTCTTAGTAAAAGTTCAAATATGCAGGGACTAGAACTCCTTCCTCTGAATTTAATCCCCAGCCCAAAGGAAACTAGTTAACTGTTTGACTGGTAACGTCCCAGATGTTTTTCTATGTTTTTACATGTATCAGTTTTCATTCCAATCCCAAAGAAAGGCAATGCCAAAGAGTGCTCAAACTACTGCACAATTGCACTCATCTCACATGCTAGTAAATTAATGCTCAAAATTCTCCAAGCCAGGCTTAACATTACGTGAACTGTGAACTTCCAGATGTTCAAGCTGGTTCTAGAAAAGGCAGAGAAACCAGAGATCAAATTGTCAACATCCGCTGGATCATCGAAAAAGCAAAAGAGTTCCAGAAAAACATCTAGTTCTGCTTTATTGACTATGCCAAAGCCTTTGACTGTGTGGATCACAACAAACTGTGGAAAATTCTCAAAGAGATGGGAATACCAGACCACCTGACCTGCCTCTTGAGAAACCTGTATGCAGGTCAAGAAGCAACAGTTAGAACTGGACATGGAACAACGGACTGGTTCCAAATAGGAAAAGAAGTACGTCAAGGCTATATATTGTCACTCTGCTTACTTAACTTATATGCAGAGTACATCATGAGGAATGCTGTGATGGATGAAGCACAAGCTGGAATCAAGATTGCCAGAAGAAATATCAATAACCTCAGATATGCAGGTGACATATGCAGAAAGCTTTTGGCAGAAAGAGAAGAACAATTAAAGAGCCTCTTGATGAAAGTGAAAGAGGGAAAAGACAACCCTCAGACTGGGAGCAAATATTTGCAAATGATGTGACCGAAGAGGCATTAGTCTCCAAAATTCACAAACAGCTCGCTCACATGACGCTTAACAGCATCAAAACAAAAAACCTGGGCTCTCCTTGCTGGATCAGTGGTAAAGAATCCATCTGCCAATGCAGGGGACATGGGTTCGATCCTTGGTCTGAGATTCCACATGCCTCAGGGCAACTAAGCCCCTGCGCCACAAATGCTGAGACTGCTCTGGAGCACGTGTGCCTAGACCTCTGCTCTGCAACAAGAGAAGCCGCGACAAGAAGCTGGTGCACCCCAACTAGAGCTGCCCCCACTCACCGGAACGAGAGAGAGCCCACGCCCAGCAAAGAAGACGCAGCACAGCCCCCCAAAATAAATAAAATGAATAAAATAAAAAAATAAAATAAAGACATATAATAAGTAAATAAAATCGATAACCAACAAGGACCTACTGTAGAGCACGAACTCTGCTCAGTGCTGTGTGGCAGCCAGGATGGGAGGGGAGTTTGGGGGAGAATGGATACATGTATATGCACAGCTGAGTCCCTTTGCGGTTCATCTGAAACTATCACAACATTGTTAACTGTCTATACTCCAAGGTAAAATCAAAAGCTTTTAAAATACAGCACCATAGAGTTGGAAAAATAAGAACCAAAAAAACTTGCCCCAAATCCTCCTTCAGCATTGCACGAGTTCTATCATTTTTATATTTTTTTATATATAAAATCTTGCAGATGGAAACAGCATCTCACACAGTTTTCCATTTTGCTTTTCTACTTAAGACAGCATTCTCATGCCGCAACACGGGGTTCCTAACAACACCTGCTGACCACGGAACACCTACAAGGGGGTGGGCCACCCCTTACTGGGATGACGTCCCCGCAGCGAGGTTTCTGGGGTGACGCCGCCCACCCCCCACCCCCCTCCGACAGCGAGCCGGACTCACTGTCTTCACGGCTCCCTCCCCGACACGCTTCAGCGGCCTCACTTCCGTCCTCAGCTGCTCGCAGGACAGCCACGGGGAGCAGGTGGTCACTTGCCCCGTGCTGAAGTGGCCGGGCGGGCAGCGGCCGGGGTGCTCCATGGGGCCCTGAGGCGGGGTGACGAGCCGGTCAAGGCAGAGGTAGAGGAGGACGTTCATGAGCGCCATCGACAGCAGCAGCCCCACGGCCGGGGGCAGCTCCCTGGGCGGGGGCCCCTTCCTGCCCTCGGGGGGCCTCATCTCCACGGCGCTGCGCTCCGCCGGCCCCTAAGACGGAGACACGAGGCGTAGTCACAGACCGGCCTGTCTCAGGAAGGACAGAAGGTCCCGGGGCCGCTGTGAGCATTGGGGTTTGAGAGAAGCAGCCTTGTGTGGCGTGCCCGATGCCAGCTCCTCCCGGAGCCCTGACTTTCTACTGCAGGTTCGAGCAGAAGGGAGTCCTAGGCCTGTCTAGCCGTGTCTCTGTCTCCCCCACAGCCATCTGCACTGAGGAAAGACAGCTAGCAATGCTAAGAGAAAAGCAAACCATGGCTCTGGAGACACACAGGAGAAGCTGGGCTGGCGGCTGTCTGGGATGCTGAGGGGCCGGGATGCTCCTTGAGAGGTGCTCAGAAGCCCCCTGATGCTTTTAAGAAGCAAAGGTGTGAAAGGGTGCCCTGGGTGGGAGAGGTGGGGTGGGAGGCCCGGGCCAGAATCCAGGATGAGCGCTGATGAGGACACAGGCGGCCTGACGGGGGTGAGGCGGGGGCGCAGGTGACCCTCGGCGGCCCGGGACCAGGTGCGGGGCCTGGCGCAGAGGCAGGTGCTGGGGGCGGAGGGCGGGAAGGAACCTGGATGTCGGGAGCGGGGGCCTCCAGGAGCCTGGAGTGAACGCTGGTTACCACCCACAGGGGGTGGCCAGAGCAGAGGGCATGGGCTTAACCACAGCACGGGGCACACGAGACACGGTGCCTGACAGACCCTGCGTCTCGGGGGCCAAGGACACGGCGACGCGAAGCCTTACCTGCCGGGAGGGCCTTCCTTCCTGCTCAGGTTTCTGGCCAGACTCCCGGGTCGGTCAGGGCTCTGGCTGGCCCCGTGTGCTGGTTTGAAAGCGCTCTGCCTCTAAGTACCAAAGAGAAAGTTTGTTGAATAAGACTTGTGACTCTGCACACAGACAAACGGCCATAGTCCAAGCAGCCCCCTTCCCAGGGCCCTCCCGGCCAGGGGTTTCCCAGGCTCCCGATCTCCGGGGCGGTGCAGGGGGGCCGGGAGCCCAGGCCTCCTCGCCAGCCCCTCTCTGGCCCCTGGCCGCCCCTCCTGACCTCCATCACTTCCTGGAACCCACTCCTCCCACACATCTTAGGCAGCCAGTCCTTGCCCTGCTACGGGCACTGCCAAGCACCAGGCCACCCTCTCTGAATGACGCCTGCCTTCTCACTGCAAACTGTTCTCTGCAAGCACAGGCTAGCAGAGAGTCTGCAGCTTCAGGACCTGGTGGGGAGCCTGACGCGTCCGCTCTCGTCTGGAGCAGCTAAGTCACTCGGCCTGGAGAAGCCACTTCTGTCTCTCACCCAGAGCTGAGCACAGGGAATACAGCCATTATTCTGTAATAACTTTTAAGTGGAACATAACCTTTAAAAATACTGAGTCACGATGCTGTACGCCTGAAACTAACAAAACAGTGTAAATCACCTATAATTCAACTAAAAACCTAGGATGAGATGTAACTCATATGCTATAAATTTGAGGTTATCACCTCACATCTGTCAGAATGGCCATCACCAAAAAGACAAGAGATAACAAATGTTGGTGAGGATGTGAAGAAAAAGGAACACTCTGACACTGTTGGTGGGAAAGTAGATTGGTGCAGCTGCTATGGAAAACCACGTGAAGGTTCCTCAAAACACTAAAATTAGAACCATCATACTATCCAGCAATCTCACTCCTGGGTGCATATCCAAAAAAAAAAACCCCCAAAACACCCCTACTAATTTGAAAAGGTACATGCACCCCTATCTCCATAGCATCATTATTCACAACAGTCAAGACGTGAAAGGAATGGTTAAGTGTTTGTCAACAGAGACTGAACGAAGAAGATGTTGTATGTATTTTCAGGTATACATATATATAAAACCTCAACATGAAAAGATAAAAACAATTCCCAAACTCAACCCTCCCCCCTCAAATCTGCTCTTTTCAGTGCTCACTGTCTCAGAAGTGCCAGCGATAATCTCCCAGCGACAAGGCTGCAGGCGAAGGATCAGCAGTGACAGTGCTTCTGCTGAGCAGGGACTGTTAGAGAGGAGGGACTCATCTATGGCCACTCCACCCCAGACACGGAGACCGCGTCTCACCTCTGAGGCTAAGCGCGGTCAGGCCGGGTTCGTAGGTGGATGGGCGAAGTGAGGACTCTTCCGCGGGTCAGTGTACTTTGCCCTGATCGGAAGAGAACGTGGGGCTTCGATCATCTCTGCCGTCACCACGCAGAGCTCGGTGACCCCCGGCTCTGCTCCAGGCTCACTCAACCCCCTCCTCTCTGGGACGAGGTGGGGTGCTCACCCACGGCCCGGGTCCTGCCAGCAGCGCCCAGTGACGGCCCGGGTATTGTCTGTTCACCTTCCTCAAGATCCCAGGCCCGTATCTTTCTCTCCAGCACCCTCCCCCCGGGCATCTCCCAGGACTCCCGTGGACGCAACGAGGATGTTCACTCCGGCCTCACAGTCTCTGGAGTGTCTTCCCCCAGCGCCTGATTCTTACAAGCTGACCTACAAGAAATAGGCGGAACTCCTGCCGTCTCTCCTCTGCGGCATTTAAAGCGACCAAGAGCGTCTCAACTTAGACCTGAAGTCAACCAGAAGAACTTTTTCCCATTAAGGGCCAGACAGTACAAGTTCAGCTTTAGGGGCCAGACTGGTAATTGAGGGACCACAGCACTGGGACGCGCGGGGCGTGGAGCGGCTGTGCAGAGCGACCAGGGGACGGTCACGGTCTCTCCATCCTGCCGCCAGCAGCAGCTGGGCCCTCCTGCACCAGTGGGCGAGTGGGGCTCTGCTCCAGCAAAACTCTGCTCACAGACACTGAGAATCAAGCCTCACGTCACAAAAGACTGTTCCTTTGATTTCTCTCCCCCAGTATTTAAAAACGTGAAAGGGATCCTTAGCTCATGGGCCACACAAGAATGGGTGGCTGGAGGAGCAGCTGGCCGGCCTGCCTCGGGGGATGGCATCCCTCGGGTGATGTCATGGGCCCCTCTTCCATTTCACGCCTTCCACGTGGTCTCCTCCACGCACATGGCTCAGGCGGCCGCGTACACACTGATGGTTTCCAGCCTCTGCTGTGACCTGGCTCTTTCTCCTAAAGCGTCACTCACCCAGGGACCCCTCACGGTCTGGGACGTCCATACCTGAATTCCCCCTCCTGTTGCCAGCATGCCTGCCCTGCAGGGGTCCCCCCTAAGCACGACCGACTAGTCACCATTGATAGTCGCTTCTCCCCCTAGAAGCTCCCAAATCTGCTCGCTCTCCCCCTCCCTCGATCCCCCCCACCCCGGTCTAAGCATCTCCTACCTGGGCTTCTGCGACGCTTTCCCACGGGCTCTACCACTGCTTTCTCTTTTCCAATACATTCCCTGCAGCAAATGCGATCTCTTTTCTTTCCTGAAATGCTGCAAGCACAAAAAAAAGTTAAACGTAGACCATGAACAGCTATCCAGCTCTGTCAAGTAACACTGCATCCCCCTTTTTAAAGAAACAATGCCAACAGGGTTGAAGCCACGTACCCCTGGCAGTCTTGTTCTGCTCCCTCCCAAGAAGTAACCCCCATCCTCAAGTGGGTGGGTCAGCGGTTCTTAAACTGTGGTCCCTGCACATGCAATAGCAGCAGCAGAAGCATCCGGAACTTCTGAGAAATGCAAGTTGTTGAGTCCTCACCCAGGACTTTCTGAATCAGAAACTCTGAGGTGGCGTCCAGACATCTGTGTTGACACAGGTGACTCAGGCACATGCTAAAGGTTAAGAATTTCCACATGTGCTTTTTATTTTCACCACAGGAGAGTGTGTCCCTAAATAACAACACATAACGCACGAATGTTTCCAAGCTTTACACAAGCGGTGTTGTCCTTGTAACCACAGGGGCCTGATTCCAGGACTCCCGTGAATACCATCATCTGTGAGTGTTCAAGTTCCTCCTATGAAATGGCACAGTGTCCCCTTATCAGGGATGCAGAAGACACGGAGCACCAAGAGTACATCCTTGTAAACTTGCTTCTTTTAAAAGCCCAGCCTTATGTTTCTGAGGTTTACCCAAGTGGATACATGAAACTCTAGTTCACTCTCGTGGACCGACTATACCACTGCTGGTGAAGCAGCTTTTGCACCCATGCCCTGTGCCCGTGTGGAAGACGTCCTCTCTGGTATACACAGGGTCTTTCTGAAGCACAAATTTTGTCACTCTTGGCTTTAAAAACATTTGACAGCCCCTCTCTGCCCCCCGGGGTTTCCCTGGTGGCTCAGACAGTAAAGAATCTGCCTGCAATGCAGGACACCTGGGTGGGGAAGATCCCCTGGAGAAGGGAATGGCAACCCACTCCAATATCCTTGCCTGGAGAATTCCACGGACAAAGGAGCCTGGCGGCCTCGAGTCCAGGGGGCTGCAAAGAGTCGGACATGAGTGAGCAACTAATACTTTCACTTTCTCTGCCCTCAGGATAAAGTCCAGACTCTGATACCTACCCCACAAAAGATCAGCCTCCATGCCCCTCTCCAGACCCAGCCTTGACCCCACACTCCCACTCCCGGCTCTCCTCATCCCTGCAGGCCCCCTTGTGGGATGCTGGTTCCTTCTTCCTTGACTGTGAGGTCCCGAGGACCCCCTGCCTGCCGCGTGTACCCAGGTAACCCGGCAGCTGGCGGGTAGCAGGCACTCCATCCCTTACGCCCCCGTCTTCCCAGCTTCAGGCGCTGCCTGCCCCTCCTGAGTCTCTCCTACTGTGTCTGCGCTCCTTCTCTTCCTGGAGCTGGTGCCCTGTTGCTCTCACTCACCACCTGCTCCACGGAGTGGAGCAGCCCCTGACCTCCCACCAATCCTACCCTGCACCTCCAGGAGTAGATTCAGCTCTTACAAGGTCTGAAGCTTACTTTGTTTTCTTTTGGAGGGACATCACTTTCTTCCCTGCCACTCAAGGCTGCCAACCTCAGGGCACGTTCACATCTTCGAATCTGCGCTGGACTCTCATCATTACCCCTTTAATGTATTTCTTGTCAGCTTGACAGCCGTGCGCCTCAGCAGCCTTTCGATGATCCCGAAGTCCCTTCACGCACTTCTGAATCCCATCTCAGAAAGACATGCATCCAGAAGTTCAGCTACCATTTACAGTGTCAGTCTGACACGGATTCTGTGAGCTAGATATAACCGCTGCTATTCCCATTTCACAGATAAGAAAAACTGAGTCAGAGCGAATTACCCAAGGTGACTAAAACTGTACACAGAGAAGTCAAGCCTTCTGGCCTCAAATTAACTTTCTTCCTCTAAATCCTACAAGCTCAAGCATTGGACTGAATTGAATACAGCTGGGTCACTGCCGGGATTAGGGGATCGATGCTGAGACCCTGAGACCGTCCATTCCCTTATTAAAGAAGTCTTTCACCCACTCCATCACTTGATTTTTTGTTTTGTTTTGTTTTAAAGGCATATTTCTGGAACAGGCTGCCCAGAGTTAAGGGATAAGGTTGTATGGCTGAGGGAATGTTCTTGCCCAGAAAAAAGCAAAATGATACGGAAAGCTACTGCTTAGACACATATGATTTCTGACAATAATAAGAAAAAACTGGTAACAGAAAAAGTAGAAACCACTGCTATACACTCACAGCTTAATTTTTTAAAAAAGGAAAGAGACGGCATTGGGAGAGAGGAAGCTTGAAGAAAAAGAAAAGCAATGGGAAAAAAATGGTTTTTGCGAACTACAGAATATCTTATACAACCAGAAAGGACACAGATTAGTGCTCCACAATACAATTCTGGGTGTACCCCACTCTGCCAGCAAAGCACAGGTACATTAATATAATTATTTTAAACATTCTGGATGCCTGCTTAGCCTTAAGGTTCTAAAGCAAAGGTCAAGGGTGGAGCAGACGAGACCACCAAAGAACACGGCTCAACCCTGCTTTTTTGAAAGTGGGGGCAGCAGACGACTGCGCCCGACCCAGGGCCGCACCTGGAGGGGGGGGGCAGCGCGGCGCCGACCACCGTCGGGGGCTGATGCCGGTCCCGGCGGAGTGTCCGTCGGTTCCTCTCCAGCTCGGGCGCCGGGCAGTACGCGGCCCAGCTGCCCCCGTTCTCGCCCGCAGCCCCTCACGGCTCGCCAGCTGCACGCGCGGCTCTCGGTGCGGGCTGGCGCTGCGCCTCGGCCGCCCTACCTGCCGCCCCCTCCCGCGGCCCGCCACCGCCCCCGCGGCCCGCCCGCCACCGCCCTTACCTGCGGTCCCCTTCCCCGGCCAGGCACGCGGGCTCCTGCGCCTGCGCGGCCGGAAGCGCGTCCTGGAAGACCAGCGCCAGGCTGCTCCGCGGGGTCCGGTCCGTCTCCCGCTACGCGCGCGGAAAAGCCGGAGGCCGGAACGCATAGCAGGAGTCGGAGCGCACCCGGAACCAGCCCCCGCGCACTGGGCCGGCCCCTGTTCTGGCTGCTGCTGTCAAAGGAGCGAGGGCGGTGATGTGGCTGCGGGCCGGTGTTGCGAGGGCGGGGTGCGGCGGGGCGCGGCGGGGCGCGGCGGGGCCAGTGAGGACCGGTACGCTCTAGACCCGCCCAGCGAAAGGCGCTGCTTCCAAAGGGTGGTCCTCTAACCTGGTGCCAAAGCTTCATGGCTCCAGGTAACTTTTTAGAAGTGCTAATTCTGGCCTGCATCCCAGACCCAGGGCTGGAGCCCAGCGCTCTAGGCTTTACAGGCCTCCGGGAATCCCCACGCTGGGCGTGCACATTTGTTAAACTGTGGCTTCATCCTGAAAACACACTGCTGCTGCTGCTGCTGCTGCTGCTGCTAAGTCGCTTCAGTCGTGTCCGACTCTGTGCGACCCCATAGACGGCAGCCCACCAGGCTCCGCCGTCCCTGGGATTCTCCAGGCAAGAACACTGGAGTGGGTTGCCATTTCCTTCTCCAGTGCATGAAAGGGAAAAGTGAAAGTGAAGTCGCTCAGTCGTGTCCGACTCTTAGCGACCCCATGGACTGTAGCCCACCAGGCTCCTCCGTCCATGGGATTTTCCAGGCAAGAGTACTGGAGTGGGGTGCCATTGCCTTCTCCGGAAAACACACTAGGTGAATGCAAAAAAATGCCCCCAGCTGAGCCGCTCACAGGAATGCGCAGAACACACACGCGCACACACCTCAGCATCTCCCGGGGTCCTCAGTTCGTGTGTTAGGTGCCACACTTACCAACATCTGGACTTACAACTTCACAATGGGTTTCAGATAACTCTCTATCACTTCGCAGTAATTAATACGCTCAACCCTTACAATGCCCATGTCTAGAACTGAAAAATAATCAAAACAAACTCACCGGATAGGTTCAATAGCAGAATGCAGATGACAGAGAAAAATGTCAGTGGTCCTGAAGACAGATATATAGAAATGAATAGATATACAGAAATATAAATGAGCTCATCTGACCAATAGAGAGAATGAAAAATAGAAAAAAGAACAAAAGGCACATGCTGGACAAGAACACTCTAACCTTCTTGCCATCGGAGTCCCACAGAAGACATTATTTGAAGGAATAATGGCTTAAAATATCCTAAGTTTGGTGAAAAACACAAATCTACGGAGTCAGGAAGCTGAGCAAACAGAATGAACCCAAAGATCTCCATTTCCAGACACATCAAAGCGAAATTACTAACACAAACTAAAGATTTTGCAAGTAGAGAAAGGACATGTATGTCTTTAGAACAACCATTCTAAAGACACAAGTGGCATGACATTTCTAAGTGCTGAAAGAAGTGTAAACGCAGAATTTCATACCCTGAAGAAATATCCTTCAGAAATGAAGATGGAATAAAGACATTCTCAACTGAAGGAAAACTAAGGAGAACTTGCAACCATTGGAACTAATCTGAAAGAACTGCTGAAAGAAACTTCTTCAGACAAAAGAGAAATTATACTGGAAGGAAACTTGGAACATCAGGACTGAAAGACAACTAACAAAAATGGTATGTCTTTGGGTAAATGTAATAGACTACTCTTACCGAGTGATTCAAAACATGCTTGGTGGTTGAATGCAAAAAGTATAAAATTATCTGATGGGGTTTTCAATGTAACTGTATGTAATATGGGCTTCCCAGGTGGCTCAGTGGTAACGAATCCACCTGACAATGCTGGAGATGCAGGTTTGATCCCTGAGACAGGAAGACACTCTGGAGAAGGAAATGGCAACCCACTCCAGTGTTCTTGCCTGAAAAATTCCACAGACCCAGGAGCCTGGTGCACTCCATTCCGTGGGGTCACAGAGAGTCAGACACAACTGAGCAGCTGAGCATACACACATGCTCAGTCTCTCAAAAGGTGAGGTCCCTGAGGTCAAAGATAGTAGCATCTTACTCTGTTTCCTAGCTCCAGATTTCCTTTAGGTGCGTCCAAGCTAGCGCTGTTTACCACATTTGAAGTTAAAAAAGCTTTATTCACTCATTAATAAAGCAATAAACCCGTCACATGTTGACAAAAATAACATTTTATAAAACTTATGTTTTCCAAAAAACAAACCAACCAACCAGGAAAATGGCGTTGCTTTAGATTTTTGTAAATCTCTTTCGTCTGACTTAATAGAGGATATCCAAATTCTCCTATCTAGTGCTATATTCAATCTGTTGCAATGTGATGTTTGGGGGTTAAAGTACATGAAGAAAATTCACTCATACACACATACATAGTCAGAAAGGCAGTATTTTCATAGTCTTTTATGAAGCTGTATATATCTTGAATACTACACCAAAATTTGACAAGTGGTAGTTTCTCAAAGGTTAGTTGCAGTGTGGAAATCTGCAACCTTATCAATGTACCTTTTGTGTTGTTACAGCTTGTAATGTGAATGGATTGTTTACGCATGTGCAACATCATAGATGGGTCGTTTGGAAAATGTTGGGTCTATTGAGCTATAGGGACCCACCACTTATTGACACGTTTAACTATTCATTCTTGACTCAACAATGAATTAATTCATTAATATCACTTTGATTTCATCAGAAGGGTCTGTAGGTACTGGGAAGCTGTCAGGCTCACTGTGGTAGATTACAATTTTCCCTTGAAAGCACAAATTTTATGATCGGCAGCGAACAGTTGTTCAAGTACAAATGGCGTTCCAAGAAGAGTGGCCTGTTTGGGGCCACACAAATGCTTTTCTTCAAGACAACCAAAAAATATGCCTTAGGCATGCTTCCATTCAGTCACAGAAAATACTGAGAAGACAATGAGTACTGTGAATAAAATATGTAATTACTGATGCATCAAGTACATTGTTCAATGAGTGCAGGCAGTGAAGAATACAATGATGACTCAGTGCCACTGCCTTGAGGTAAGTTAAGGCACCAGCAGTGCAGATGGCAACACAGTGAAAGTATTATTGAACAACTAATTCTGAACTAGCAGCCCCCTCTGCCTATCACATGGTAATTGTTAGTCCAGTGAAAAAAGTGCACCGCCAGGTCTCTGTATCCAGCTGCCCATGAGGAGATGGCTCTCATGAGGATTATCAAAGTAAGTCATTGTACATTTAAACCATGGAGTCTCCTCACTTGATTCACTAAGCAACCTTTTGATAAATGAATTGCCATCTAGTTAAACATCAGGCAGAAAATGCCAAGTGGCTAGGCTGATAGAACTGCTTGGTCTGCCTGTTACATTTCTCAAAGTAAGTGAACTGCCATTATGCTTTTTATTAAAGTCTCTTATGAGGCTGTTGAGTCAGCAACCCTGAATCCAGTCCATCTGGGGACACTGATGAGGTAGTTTCTGAGAACTTTCCTATACAATTTTTGTTCCTGATGACACCTTTGACCAGTATTCTTGCCTGGGAAATCCTGTGGACAGAGGAGCCTGGCTGGCTACAGTCCATGGGGTTGCAAAGAGCTGGACATGACTTAGTGACTGAAGAATGACGACACCTTTGAAACTGTCTATGTAGGGATGACGCTTTATGAAAATTTCAAATATATAATCAGGGACTTCTGGAGTCTAAAAACAAAAACTGACAATAATACCCATAGCAATTATTAATAATAACTAATAATAATACTCCCCAGCAATTATTAAAATACTGTTATTGGGATTTCCCTGGCAGTCCAGTGGTTAGGACTTGGTACTTTTACTACTGTGGCCAGGTATAATCCTTGGTTGGGGAACTAATATCACACAAACTGACCCTTGGCCAGAAAAAAAAAAGTTTATTAAAAAATATATATTGTTATCTTCTGAATTCTTAAGATGACTGTTCTTTTTGGTTTGTTCTTTTGGTCGTGCCTTGCGCCTTATAGGATCTTAGTTCCCTGACCAGGGATTGAACTCAGGCCCCGTTGAGTAAAACCACCAAGTCCTAACCACTGGACCACCAAGAATTCCCTGTTCTACACTATATAATTTCTTTAGTTTTAGTTTGCTGCTTTCAACTGATCAAATGTTCTTTACTGGCGAGGTGAGATTTAACTACGTACAGCTACAGAGAACTAGCTTGTTCAACTTTCAGCTCCTTTCTAGCGTGTCTCCTGAACTGTGGAGGCTGGAAAGCTGTAACTACACCCCCAGATTCCTTTGCAGTTATGGGTGCTGGATGCCCTTTAGGTTCTTTCCGATCAGACGCACTAAAGGGAGCCTCTACTCTGGAGCTGCATCGGTGGGGAGGGAAGCAGGTGAGGTGATGTGCCACGTGGCAGAGGTGGACATGGAGCTGGCACCCTCACCCAGCAGTTCCGGGTCCCAGCCCAGGTAACAGCAGTGATGGTCCAGCTCTGCAGGGGTGTGTTGGGATATATTTCTGGCAGACCGGGTGATTATTCTGTGAGCTATCTATATACCTCAATAAACCCTATGAGTTCAAACCACCTTGAGTGAATTCTGTTGCTTGTAGTGGAGGACTGACCACTTTCCATTTTAATTACATTCATGTTCCTGGTTTCTTCAGTTTTATAGCGACGTCTTCTCTGCTTTTCTAAGCTGAGGCAATGTCCCTTGTATACAGTTAAATGCTATTTAAAAAATCAAACTACTATGGCATTGTTTTAGGATACATCTGTAATTTTATTACAAAACCATCTTTTGGCATTAGTTGGTTACAGTGAGAGCACGATGCTGTGAGTGTGGCAGAGCAGCTCTGATCTAACAACTGCATTCCCTGCTTTCTGAACCGGAAGGTAAGTTCCTTATATCATTTACATACCTGCAAACATTAACGCTGCAAATCCTGACACACAAACCATTTCGGGAGGAGTTGAGGCTAAGGGGTTAGAGTAAATGTTGATAAGACTACAAAAGTTCCTTTATGGGACTTTCTGTTTCCTCTCCCTCCCCCAAATTCTCTGCTTAAAAAAAAATCAAGTTACTTGGAACTAGTCTGAATAGCAGCAGCACCCAAGGAGCATCACACTTAGTTCATGTTAAAAAGCAGTACCTGTGCATTGTATGTTTTACACCACAGGCAAAGGGAATGATCGCTCTAGTTTTTAACTCCTTCATTAGAGTCTCTTAAAAAAATAAAAGCATCCCATCAAGTTCGTCGAGATGGTGTTATTGCTGTACGTTTGTAGGTGGGTCATTTTCTGTGCTGTGTTTGCTTTGAAGGGATCTTCCAATATATCTCCAATATTCCTTTCTTATAGTGTCCTTTTCTTTAGCTAGCATTTCACATAACTGAAATGAAAACCAAACAGTCATTAAAGGAAATGTGTCCTTCAGTCCTTAGGGCAAACAGGGATTCTGGGCTAATGCAGCTTAATTCAGGTCACGATCAAATGAAACAGATCATCAGAGTCACAGACCACATGCACTAGTGATGTGGGTGTAGCCCTGAACAGAAGAGCCCTGCGTGGAGTTCTGAGTAACCCAGTTTTGAAAAGGGCACGCATACTGGGGCACTGAGATTCCAGAAGAAAAGTGCCGAGTCCTGCCAGCTTACCTCTAATGCTTTATTAAGAATGTCCTCCTTGTTGTCACATTGGTTTTCTAGCATGTCTTCATAGATATCCACGAGAAAGGCAATTAGGTAGGGAGAGCTGTGACTTGGTTGTAAGTCAAGTAATTGATTTAACAGATTGGGATATTTGGAAAGACCACGATCCTGCAAAATCCTAAAAAGTAAATAAAACTATTCTCAATTTTGAGAAGGAAGAACAAGAATAGTAGAAAGATTAAGAGAAAATGAGCCCTGTAATATAAGCAAGAAAACTATTTTGAGTGAGGTTGAAATGAAATGAAAATTTTTTAAGTTAATTTTTATTGGAGTATAGTTGATTTACAATGTTGTATTTCTGCTATACAGCAAAGTAAATCAGTTATACATACACATATATCCACTCATTTTAGATTCTTTTCTCATACAGGTCATTAAAAGTATTAGCAGGGCTCTGAAATGAAATTTTTAAATTAAATCTGAGCTTTATGATGGATAATTAAGAGCAGAGTAAAATTAACTAAAAATAATAATGAAGTTTAAAGATAATCATTTATAACTCAAACTGTAACACACAAAATTAAAGAAAAAAACAAAACAAAACCATCTTAAAATTAAAAAGTGAGGAAAAAAAGACAGGAGAGATGTTTCTGCTTCTTGAGATGGTTAATTATCCCTTTAGCTCTCCAGACATTACAGAGCCCGGCCTTTGACAGAGGTCCAAATGCGACTGAGCGCCATACTCTGCTCTTTGGGCCTAGTTCCCTTGGAGACCTTTAGGTTCAACAAAGGGCCTGGTGAGTCAGTGGCCAGGCAAGAGAGAGCATGCTGATTTAAGGAGTGAGATGTGTTACAGGAAATCTCCAGAAGTGACAACAGAAAGAGTGGGTATGCATCTGTGCAATCTGCTTATAAATGATGTATCTCATGTTCCTGTGATTCTGAGCTGAACAGAAACTGGTATGTGTATTCCGTTCTGTGACATAAAGACTACAGGATTCATCAATACAGTTAAAACTGTACTATTGTTTACTCATGAACTACTCTAAAAACTGTGCTGATATGTGCTTGGGAGGTAAAGAAAAGGGTAGAGGGCACTGTTCTTGGATGCTGTCACAACACTCTTACACTTACGTTCTTAGATCCAGAAAACTGGAGAATTCTTTAGTATCTTTCTGAAATCTGATTATGGAATACGTTCCATGATCCGTCATATTAAGAGGTTAAAAAGTAAAAGCAACAACAACCTCTTACCCTTTCAAATAATTCCACGCACTTTCATTATGTGGGACTAGTTTGATCATTTCCAGAGTGTACCTATAAGGAAAAGGTCACAAATAAACATATATCACTTTAAAAGAACAGCGTAATAATGAGGAACAGTTTCCGAACCGTTGCGTTGCAACGCGGCTGTATGCTTCCACTTACCTCTCCTGGTGGACCTGGGACCTCCCTAGGTTATTTTATCTAAATTAGAGACTCGCTTGAGGCTGCAGTGGTCAATGCTTATTTAGTAGTAATACGAAGGCTCAACTTACAAACGGAAAAGAAGTTAACGTGGGAGATTTCCTTTCACTTAGGCTGTCCCTGTGAAGGAAATGTCAGCAAAACGAGGAGACTTTGCTTTTTTCGCTAAAGCAATCTTGGGGAAAAAATCTTGTCTAAGATCTACTTATGCCAGAAAAATCATTACTCACTGAGAAAGGAGAACTAAATAATCTTGAAAGCTATAATAAAAAATAGACAAGAAGATTGTATAGTCAATTGCAAAACAAGGTCACTGGTAAACGATGCGATTCCCGTCCAGATGCCCACTCCCTTCTTTTCTCTTCCCCTTAACAAGATTATTGATTTAAGTCCAATTACACAGCATTTCAAGGGAGTTACAGAACTCTGCTTCATTACATACTAAGTCACTGACTAAAGTTTAGTAATCTCAGTTTTGCTGCAGTGGTGTTTTAATAACAATTTTTTCACAGAAAGTAATAAACTCATTCATCATCATGAAAATTATAAAGAAATCTGGAGAAAAGAATTAATGTAGGACACTGGATTATAGACTCACTCTCTGTGTGTGTGTTAATTTAAATCAGCAGACCCAGCTGGATACAGCCAGCTGCCCTGTTTCAAGCAGAATAAGGGCAAAGGCGAGGCAGATGTACCATAAAATCAGCTCTTCCTAGGAGCTGCTCAAACAAATTTCACCATTAAAATATGACTATGATGTCATCAGGCTATAAAAACAATAAACTTTTTCAAATCTCAAACAATGAGATATAGTAGACAAAGACAGAAAAGAGGGTTATGGATAGAATATAGAAATTCATGTCAATTCAGTACTTTCGAGATCTTATGACAGGATTTTGTATGCTAGAGCATTTTTCAACTGGGGGCGACTGTGGCTTGGGATGGGGTTTACTACTGAGATCCAGGGCATCGAGGCAGAGAATGCGGCCATACATCGTATACTGCACAGGACACTATAGATGCACTGGGCCCCAAACCCTGCACTAGAATAAATAACACAGCATCGGGGACTGTTATCTAAAGTTTAGTGAGACAGTTTTTCTTCTCAATCTACAGTACCAACAATATTTCAAAAAACTTAAGACACTAAAAGTAAAGGTTTCCTATACACAGTATTGATTGTATATTTATCATTATAGGTTTCATCTAACTATTCTGCCCTTCGTTCCATGAGGGTAGGATCGGGGCAGTCTTCATCTATGCTGTATCCTGATGCGTGAGACACGCAGGCACACAAATATTCTTTTAATGAGTGAACAAGTGAAGATTACTAACTGGACTTCTCTCTCCAATACAGCACGATCATTGTAGCCCGTAGTGTTAGAAATTACGAAGTATCTTTGGTTCCAGACAGAGTTATTTCTCACATCCTCTTTGAGAAGTTGGTCTACATACTGCAGCTCATTATCCCAAAGTTGAAATTCCTAAAAGAACATAAAAAAATAGAACATTCAATTAGGAATGTCCTATTATTTATGAACAATGAAAAGAAATAAATAAGGACTTCCCTGTTAGCGAAGTGGACAGGAATCCACCTGTCAATGCAGGGGAAATGGGTTCAATCCCTGGTCCGGGAAGATTCCACACGCTGCGGAGCAACTTATTAGCCTGTGCTCTAAAGCCAGCACGCCGCCACTGCTGAGCCTGCGTGCTGCAACCACTGAAGCCTCTGAGCCTGGAGCCTGTGCTCCGCAACAAGCCTGCACATGACGAAGACTAGCCCCTGCTCTCTGCAACCAGAGAAACCCCATAAGCATCAACAAAGACCAGTGCAGACATAAATAAATAATTTTTAAAATTATTCAAAAAAAAATAAAACTTTAACAAAGTTAAGCAGGTAGAACTGAAGACACGAACTCATTATGTATTTGGAGGGGAGTGACGCTGCAGGTCAAGGAGATGGAGGGGAAGGAAAAATCATCAAAGACAGGGGCATGGGCGACTTCCCTACTGGTCCAGGGGGCACAGGTTTGATCCCTGGTCTGTCTGGGAGCTAAGTTTCTGCACGCTTCATGGCACAGCCACAAAGAAAGATGGGAAGGGTCATGCGGAATGAAAAATTAGGGAGTAAGAGTTAGAAGCCAGAGTGGCTGTAATTTAGCACCATATTGTGGAAAACAATCTAGACACCAAGAAGGATGTTTTAACTACTTGACCCAACTTCTTAGAACTAAAGAATTAAATCCAAAGGGAAAAAAAAGTATATCTAACTAAGTGCTTATGTACTGCTTTTTGGTTTGCTTTCTGTCTTGGCTGTGTGGGTCTTAGCTGGGGCACACGAGAACTTTAGCTGTGGCATGTGGGATATACTTCCCTAACCAGGCACCGAATCCAGACCCCCTGCATTGGGAGGGCGGAGTCTTAGCCACTGGACCACGAAGGAAGTCCTCATGCATTCTTTAAGGTGAAAATGTAGATGAAAAAGCCAAACTCAGTAATAAGACAATGATTAGCTATACTACTGTATATTAATTTTATGTGATTTGATATTAAGTAAAAGGAAATATTCAAAAATGCACATATATGGTAAAATTATATTAAAATACATGTAGATAAATATACACAATTGGATTTAGATATAAATTTTTACGTTACAAAGCTGTTTTCATTTAAAAAATTATGGAGAGAAGAGAACCAATAAAGACAACTTGAAAATTTTTCGTGACATACTCTTGGTATAATGAATAGTGCAGATAGCAGCAATCACTGGAAAAAATTCACAAGACACAACACTACAATTGTTTGATGGAACAAATAAAAATGCCCAGAGTGGGCGTTGTAACTATTTTCTTCTATTCAGGATTTAGCATAAAATTTTAACAAGTAGGCAGAAATAAAATACTCAATAGTTACTGTAAAATCAGATTACAAGGTTTATGTATGCAACACCTTAATACATAAAATATCCTTATTAATGAAAATAACTCAGCTGTATTAAAATTTTACTGCTGGGAAAGACTGAAGGCAGGAGGAGAAGGGGACAACAGAGGATGGGATGGCCAGATGGCATCATTGACTCGATGGAGATGAGTTTGAGTGAGCTCTGGGAGCTGGTGAAGCACAGGGAAGCCTGGTGTGCTGCAGAGTTGGACATGACTAAGCAACTGAACTGAACTGATCAAAAATTTACAACTACTTTTTTTATTCAATTTGCTAGCAAATATGTGATGTAAACTCAATAAAAAACTATTAAAAAGTCACTATTATTATTCTTTAATGTGAAGTTACTCATCAACATATCCCAATAGATCATGAAAGTTAACCAACATGAAGGATGTCAGGTTTAATTAAGTATCTTAATAGTTCTTAATCATATTAATCATTACTGTGTGTAGTGATCGTGTTTAAGTATACTTATAATCTGATTTGTTAAAAAAAAATAAAAATGTGAGTAACACTGTAATAAGAAAGGCAATACCTGAATAACCCACTGTCGGTGTTGCCAGGCATGGTAATTCTTTGCATCCTGAGTAAGAACATCCGCAATAAACTCAAGCTCCTGTGATGGGTCTCGCAGCCATTCCACCAGCACTCGCCTATGATGCCTAAATTCAACAGAAGGAAGTTTTATGTGACTTTACCCTAAAACGAAAGAATCAGCTGCATGTGTTGTACTAGGTGATGCGGAGGGACATGCAAGAAACAGAAATTCACCTCTAATTCTCAAGACTCTACTGGGAAGAAAAGGTACCACAGGAGAAACTCTAAGAGAAAAAAATTTCAGAGTAACAGCTGAGAAGCATAAACAGTGATCTGCATGTAAAATAAATCCAGGTACCAAGGGCTTAAAGGTTTAAATGCAGCTAAATCTGGAAGAACAGTAATCTCTCAACAACCGCAATATCCTGTGAAAGAATTTTCAACATGCCCAGATGTCACAATTTGACTACAGGAAGTATGATCCTGTCTCATCAAGTATGGAAGCCCCTCTGTGTACCAACAGGCTGTTGGTTTTCCTTAAGTCCAAAGGGCCACCATTCAAGCAACTGCTTATTTCACCAGCTCATGGGCAAAACAGAATTCACTTCTCCTCTGGCAAGTAGCTGTGACAAGTTGGTCAGAAGAGGAATTTCTGTACTAAGAGTCCTCTGTTGGGTTCTATTTGTATAATTTTCTTTAGCGGAAATATTTATAAAAATCTATTAGTGAAAATGTTCCAAAATTTACTGTGGTAATGGTTGGACATATATACCCCTTAAATGGGTAAATAGTATGATATGTGAATTATATCTCAATGAAGATATTTTTTAAAAATTATTAATATTCATTATATTAAAATGAGCAGGGGTGATGGGGAAAACGGGTAAAGAAAGATTTAATGCTTAATGGGTGACCTACTCCACATGCATGGAAAATTTAAAACTTCATCTTAGAGAATATTAAGAAGGTAAGATTCTACGAAAAGGAAGATCCCAGAGGGAAAGCTTTCTAAATAATTTATTTAAGAAGACTTACAAGTCGGTGAACACTAGTAACAATTTATTTTTCCAGGTTACTGATAAATTTTGTAATTCAGGAAAAACTTAAGAATTAGGTCCTCCACCATGTCAAAATGATTTTTCAGAGCAAATGCTAAGATGTTCCATGATTTAAAGATTATTAATTAAATACAGGGGTTGATCTTACGGTGTAAGTTTTCATGGTGAGAATTTAATAAAAAGTGCAATTAACTGTCATAACTGATTTGAATTACTTGTACTATCCTAGTTATGACAGCACCTAGTGGAGTGGGGAATTTAAAACACACTGCAGGACTTCCCTGGTATTACAGTGGATAAGAATCCGCTTGCCAATGCAGGGGACACAGGTTTGATCCCTGGCCTGGGAAGATCCCACATGCTGTGGAGCAACTAAGCCCATGAGCCAACTACTGGGTCTGTGCTCTAGAATCCAGAAACTGCAACTACTGAGCCCACCCGCCCAAGAGTCTGTACTTGGCAACAAGAGAAGCCACTGCTCTGAGAAGCCTGCACAGGGCAATGAAGAGTAGCCCTCGCCTGCCACAACTAGAGAAAGCCCATGTGCAGCAGTGATGACTCAGTGCAGTCAAAAATAAGTAAATAAAATTTTTAAAAACTGAATTTAGAAAATTAAAAAATAAAATGTACTGCAATGAAAAACTACTGGGTTTCCAGTAGCACTGCTCTGGGTGGCCCTGTATTTTGTTTTTCATAATGATAGATGGTAACGTGTTAATGACAGAGTCTGCAGTATCCAGAGAAGGAAGCTACTTCTCTTCAGCAAAAGCTAGATGTAATCAAATGCTGAGACAGCTTGTGATATCTGGACACTTTTTTAAGATAAAATAGTACATAGCTTATATGTCTCTTCAGGTAATTTTCTGGATTTTTTGGCCAAGCCGTATGGCTTGTGCTACCTCAGTTCTCCGACTGGGACTGGATCCAGGCCAAGGCCGTGAAAGCCCCAGATCCTAACCACTAGACCACCAGGGAACTCCCATCTGTATTTTTACAGCTTTTATGTAAAAGCACCTTATTCCAAAGGGTAAAATAACTTTTAAATGAGGGACTTAAAACTGTCTAGTCACTTTTCTACTAAAACAACTTTTATAATGCAATTTCTCAGGAATATAACCATCATCTACTCAGAAAGAAAGAAGTGACAGAGGCAAAGTTGTTTAAAATTCACAGATGGAAATCTGCAATAGCTATCACTTCCATGCCTTGCCAAGTGCTGTTACTCCCTCTCAGATCTATTATGTCGTAAGTGTTTGAGAAGATTAAGTATCTATTTATGGTTCATACTCCTTCTTAACGACAGTATTTGATTATGCAGATAATCATTACCCAACGGGGCCAGAGAGCAAGTCCCCTCTGCACGCGGGCCCAGAGCTGGGCGCCACTCCTTCTCCAAAGGCTAACCTGTGCGCTGGGTCCCTCCCCAACTCCAAGCAAGCCCTGACTCCATTCCCTTTTTCTCCAGATTTTTCGCCTTTTCCCTTTCAGTAACACTTTTCCCCACATCATGAAGTCTTTGCCACTTTGGGAAAATAAAACCCAAAAGACACAGCCCTGACCAGCTGCTTGCTCTGTCGTTTTTCTCAACAGCCAACTTCATCTCCCGTGATGCGTGCTCTTCTCTGCGGCTCATTTCCTCTTCCTGCCACCCCTGCCATCCTCCCGGACACCTCACTGCCACCCAGTTGCCCACTGCACCCTGGTGTGAGGACTGCTCACTGACAACCACTATGAAACAAAACCATGGGTCGTCTCCACTTCCTGCTCTCCTGGACCTCTCAGCAGTAGCAGATACTCTCATCTACTCCTTTCTTCCTGAAACTCTCCCTTCTGGTTTCTGTGAGGACACTAACTTCTGGTTTCCTTCCTCAGTCATCCTGGACCACTTCTCTGCCTCTCGAATGTCGATGCTCACCCGTGTTCTGTCCCCAACCTCCTCTAAATCTCGCAAAGCATCCTCATCCAGAGCTGTGACTTCAACCACAGGAGAGCACATTTCAACCACTCGCTGGGCAGTTTTAGCCAGGTTTTCTATAAGCACATCAAAGCCTACTTGTCCAATCCTGAATCTACCCTTCTTTTCCAGAAATGTGCTGCTTTTTTCCCCCAAAATTCCCCAAGTGGCTGGTACCACCATTCACCCAATGGTCAAGCCAAAATACAGACATCACTCTTCTCTGCCGCTCCCCTAAGAAGCTGAACTTCAAAACCTGTAGCTTCTGTCTCCAAAGCCTCTCTCACATGTATCCTTCTATCTCCCCAGCCCTACCACACTCTCTCCCCTGACCCCCACATGGCAACGGCCCGCCAGGACTCTGGGCCTACTCTGCTATCCTCCACCTGCTGGCAGAGTAAACCTCCTGAGACACACACCTAATCACACTGCTTCCTAGATTAAGATCTCTCAGAAGCTCTCCACTGCGGCTAAGGTCAAGTCCAAACCCTTGTCAATGTCTGGGCAGCTCTTTATGCTCCTACTGCAGGACTCCCCAGAGGCACACCAGTCACGTGGAACCACACAGTTCCCTGAGCGCATCACGCCCTTTCATGTTTCTCCCCAGATCCTCTCTTTGCCTCAGCGGTCTTTCCTTTCAGAAATCACCCTTAAATTTCAGGCATAAAGACAGGGCAGTGTGCGTGTCAGTCACTGTACTGGAAAAAAACCAAATGGGGGTGACCCTGAAGAAAGAGCAGGCAGTCAGTGGCACAGAGAGTGGAGACAGCTCTCGCTGGGACGCCGCGGGGCCGCTGCTCTGTCACCAGGACCCGGCGGCCCCGCCGCCCCTTCCCTCCCACCGCCTCCCCACCACCTCCACCACCACAGTCGCTTCCATGCACGCAGGCCCCACTAATGCTGGGAACTGTCCAGACTCGTTCTTTCTCTATTTGTTCTCTGTCCTCCTGCTCCAAGCGTCTCTCCTCCCCAACTGTGTCCTGCTCCTGCATCCTTAATAGAACCCATACTCTTGTCTAAGTCAGGGGCTTAATTTTTAGAACACACACTGTAAGGGCTCTACTATATACTTTTCACACTGCTCTGTAAAATACCTGGTTTTATTATCTGCTTTCCTTTTTAGACTTTCATTCATCTTTGTATCTCCTGCATCAATGAAAAAATTTCTAATAAACAAATGAACAAAAGACCAAATAGCAGGGACTCGTTTTGCAACATACAGAATAGAAGACTCAACAGAAAACTGAAAAGATTTTCTGCTAAACTTGTTCCTGATTCTAGCAGTATTACAGTTACTGTCAAAGTCTTAAATCATGGCAGCAAACATCTGAGTGTCAACTGTGGGTTAAGTGCCACTTCACCCATGAAACAAAAAGTCATCTCGGGTCTAACAACACTGTACGACAGGCGACATTAGCTCCAGTGCAAGGACTGTAATTATAAACAAATGAACAATTCCTCACGGTTTCGTCACCCACTGGCAGGTACTGACTGATTAGCATAGCAGCTTATTTCCTTCTTGTGTTCATCTTACCAAACTTGATAGTTTTTGGGCTGCTCCTCAATTATTGCTGAGATGTAGTTCATTTCCTCATGTAGATCCTTCTGAAGTGACTTTAAGAGAACTCTCCGGAAATGCCTACAGCAAACAGTAAGTATCCACAGTGTCATCACTCCACGTACACTGCTGGGCACAGCATCAAATGAAGCCAAAAGACAACAACACAGATACATTTCTGGTAGGTATTTTATATAACCAATAAGTTAGGAATTTAACTGCTTGTGGTTGTCCAAACTTGTACAACTGGTGACTGGAAGAATCAAGAATTTTGAAGCAAAAATAGTGCAAGGCAGCAAGTGTGAGACAGAAGAAAAGACATCCAATCAGTGATTATTTTTAGGTAATACTCTGGTTACTAGTTTCTACTGCACAAGAATCAAAAACTTCACTTTCCTCACATGGTGTAACTTGCTCATTTAGATACATTATTCATATAATACATTAATTTCATTACAAATATTACCAAATATTTTACTTTTAAAACCATCATAATAATGCTACTTATAATTGAAACAAGTTTCTCTTCAATTTCTTCATGGGTAAAGTCAAACCATTAAATAAAACCTTATCTCTAAAGACATAATTAGTTCTGGTCTATTTTTACTTCAAAATCTTAAAATGTTTCCACTCAGTATATAAGAAGGGACAGAAAAACTATGTTAAGTCACCTTTTAAAATGAACTGCTGAACAGAAGAAAGGAGAGCATTTCTATTATAACTGAAGGAAGTTAGGCTCACAGAGCACACACCCATTCAGTTTGCTTTACAGGGTAATTTCAGGTGCACTGTTTTTAGGAAAACAGCAAATAAGTTTAGGGATTTTAAATAAATTCTAATTTGCTCTGAGCTGTATACAGTAAAGAATTTCTTACAAGCTAAGAATGTGCATATTAGAGACACAACATGATGGAAGATGACACTAATAGTTCCAGACAAACTTCACCCTCTAATAAGATCCTACTAAAATGACAATAAAGAAAGAGCATAAATCTACAGGAATGAAGGGATACCATAGCAACTGCAAGAGATCAACAAAACTAGGGAAAATGGCAAACTGACAGTTTTGAGTGACTTATAAAAACACCAAGTTCTCCTGAGGCAACTCTGGACAGGCTTCTGGTCACCAGGAAGACCAGCCTGGATTAGAAGCTTACAATGTTCAGCCCCACCTCCCGTCCTCCAGACAGGGGAGAAGGACTGGAAATGGAGTTCATAAGCGATCATGCCCACATGAGGAAGCCACCATCAAATCCCAGCAGGAGGGGCTCAGAAAGCTTCCGCGTGGGTGAACACATCCATGCACCGGGAGCGTGACACACCCCCACTCCACAGGGACAGAAGCTCCTGTACTTGGGACCTGCCCCCTCCAGACCTTACCCTATGTACTCTTCAGCGGGCTGCGGGTCTCCATCTTTTATCAGATCCTTTAATCAACTGGTGAACCTAAGTGTTTCCCTGACTTCTGTGAGCTGCTTTCGCAAATCAGTTGGCCCCAAGGAGGGGATGCAGGAACCTCTGGTTTACAGCCCACCAGGCAGAGGCAGAGGATTTGGGATTGGCCCTGGGTGGGGGCAGCTTGTGGAATGGAGCCCTTAACCTGCAGAATCCAACATTGCCTCCAGGCGGACAGCATCACAGTCCAGTTAAATTACAGGACACCTGTGGGCAGCTGGTAGGGAAAATCCCACAGACACTCGGTGACCGGAAGTGAAGCGTGCTCTGTGCAAGTAGGGAAAGCGTGCAGGAGAAGGGGGGCTGGGGTTTTCCAAAAACCTCCACAACAGACAAGTGGCTTTAGTTTCTGGAAAAATCAGAAGCAGAAAGAAATATCAGATACAACACAAAGCAGGGTGAGGTAAAGGCTGGAAACAAGGAAATTTAAAACAGTGACACAAGAGACAGGCCAGAAACCCCACCGTACCCGACTTCCCTACCAGAACTGACCCCCAGAACTGGGGCAGCCAAATGGACACTCCGCCGATGGCTCTTCTTCAAAAACACAAACCAGCCAAGAGAAAAGACCCAGAAATACTGACATATGAAGATTTCAGACAGAACAGCCACACCTCCACTAACTTCACAGTGAAGCCCTCTTGGTGACAAAACCTGCAACACACAGTGAGGCCAAAGCAGGCTTTTCCTGCTTCCACTGTAGGTATGAAAGGAGAGCCAAGAACTACCAATCATTTGAGAAAAATGTGTACATGGAAGAAAGAGACCAAAACAAACAAACAGAAAAATGAAAATATATCCCATCCATGAAATAAAAATGCTATCAGAAAAGAATACACAGAGAACAAAACAAGAGCTCTTGTAAATAAGAATGAGTCCAGGGACTCCCCGGTGGCTCAGTGGCTGAGACTCTGTGCTCCCAACGCGGGGGCTCGGGCTCAATCCCTGCTCAAAGAACTAGGGCCCACATTCTGCAACTAAGACCCAGGGCAGCAAGTAAACACATATTAGAAAAAAAAAAAAAAAGAGTGAGACCAAAGAGTTAGAAGATCAAGTTGGGGAAGTATCTCAAAAGCAGATAAAGAGAGAGTTGAAAACAAGAAAAGACAAGTCTCAGAACTACAACATGCAACTAAAAGACATTTCAGGAAGAAGAGAGAAGTAATTATCCAAAAAATATAAAAAATTCCGCCCCCCAAAGTTAAAGAAACGGTTAAAATGAAGGAACAGGAATCTTCTCAATAGAGGCTGAAGAAAGAGAAGGATAGTTTTGAAAACCTGAAGGAAAATGATTTCCAATCTTGAATTCTATTAGTAAAGCTGAGAAGAAGAGACCAAAGAGACTCTAAGACATAAAAACCCAGTAACAACCTCACGTGCGTCCTTTTGTAAGCCGTCCTCTCCTCGAGGATCCGGTCTATAAAATGAGAGAGCAATCAGGAGAGGGACAGGTGTGGGGTCTGAGACGGGGACGGACACAGGGCAGAGCTGCAGACCTGACGTGCGGGGCCCAAATCCATGGAGGAGAGAGCTGAAGGGTCCCCACTGTGCTCAGCAGGGACGAGACACTCGATAGGAGCAGGGAGTTTGGAAGACAAGCTGTTTATTGGCAAAGAGAAAACAAACTGTGACGGAAACAGCATAGGAGATGGCGTTCTGGGTCTTCCACAGAAAGACTAATATTTAAAATGGAAAAATTAAAAACAACCAAGTATTTATTTATAGAGGTGATTTTAAGGAAAAACACCAAGGAGTTGTTGCCTGGGGGAGCGGGACCCTGTAGTGAGAAAGAATGGGGCAGAGACTATTTTTCATTCAATGTGACATTTAAACTCACATGTAACTTTTTATTTCGATAAAAATTAAAGTTAAGAAAAAAAGCCATACAAATGAAAACCTCAGACATTCAGACAGGGAATAGTGATAATGTGTCTTACCACACTGTGTAATTGGCTGCATTTAACTCAATAGCGTCTCTGGTTAATTTAAAAGCCCGCTCACTTCTCTCGTCGCGCTGCAGGATAGCCCGGAAATAATCATAGACGTCCTGAACTAGAAACGGAGCACACAACTGCATTAGGACAGTCTTTCTTGCTTAAAACAACCACTATAGTACAAAATGTTTGTTTTCTATGTCTAGGAGGAAGATATCTTATTGCATGTATACGATTTACAATAAGCGAAAGAAGGAAAGTCCAGCGATGGTGACCGCCAACCTGGGAACTTGTCACAGCCACAATGCATGTGACCGAGCTTACTGCACATACGGGGTTGATGCCAGACTCCAGATCCCACAACAATGTTGTGTATTAAGGGAAAACTAAGCATGCATATGGAGAAGGCAATGGCACCCCACTCCAGTACTCTTGCCTGGAAAATCCCATGGACGGAGGAGCCTGGTAGGCTACAGTCCATGGGGTCGCTAAGAGTCAGACACGACTGAGCAACTTCACTTTCACTTTTCCCTTTCATGCACTGGAGAAGGAAATGGCAACCCACTCCAGTATTCTTGCCTGGAGAATCCTAGGGACGGTGGAGCCTGGTGGGCTGCCGTCTATGGGGTCGCACAGAGTCAGACACGACTGAAGCGACTTAGCAGCAGCAGCAGCAAGCATGCATATACTCAAATATTCACTTGGCTATTTTTTTCACATTTTACCTTGATCAGTTTCTTAAACTGAAAAAGAAATCCACACCATGACAGGAAACTCAAACAGTACAGAAAGTTCACACTAAGCTTCCCTTCCACTCAATTCCCAGTCCTTCTCCCGAGAAGCAACTGCAGAGTGATTCTAGTATATCCTTCTAAATATATCCTATCTCATATAGGTGATTCTAATTCTATCCTCCTTTTTTTTAATACAAATGAGATCACATCACACTCTTATGCTCTGGGCTGTCTTTTTTTCACTACTATATTCAGTTCAGTTGCTCAGTCGTGCCCAACTCTTGGCAACTCCATGGACTACAGCACGCCAGGCTTCTCTGTCCATCACCAACTCCTGGAGCTTGCTCAAACTCATGTCCATCGAGTTGGTGATGCCATCCAACCATCTTATCCTCTACCATCCCCTACTCCTCCTGCCTTCAATCTTTCCCAGCATCAGGGTCTTTTCCAATGAGTCAGCTCTTCGCATCAGGTGGCCAAAGTATTGGAGTTTCAGCTTCAGCATCAGTCCTTCCAATGAATATTTGGGACTGATTTCCTTGAGGATGGACTGGTTGGATCTCCTTGCAGTCCAAGGGACTCTCAAGAGTCTTCTCCAACACCACAGTTCAAAAGCATCAATTCTTCTGTGCTCAGCTTTCTTTATAATCCAACTCTCACATTCATACATGACTACTGGAAAAGCCATAGCTTTGACTAGATGGACCTTTGTTGGCAGAGTAATGTCTTTGCTTTTGAATATACTGTCTAGATTGGTCACAGCTTTTCTTCCAAGGGGCAAGCATCTTTTAATTTCAAGGCTGCAGTCACCATCTGCAGTGATTTTGGAGCCCCCCCAAAAAAGTTTCTCACTGTTTCTCCATCTATTTGCCATGAAGTGATGGGACCAGATGCCCTGATCTTAGTTTTCTGAATGCTGAGCTTTAAGCCAACCTTTTCACTGTCCTCTTTCACTTTCATCAAGAGGCTCTTTAGTTCTTCTCTTTCTGCCATAAGGGTGGTGTCATCTGCATGTCTGAGGTTACTGATATTCATCCCGGCAATCCTGATTCCAGCCTGTGCTTCATTCAGCCCGGCGTTTCGCATGATATACTCTGCATATAAGTTAAGTAAGCAGGGTGACAATATACAGCCTTGACGCACTCCTTTTCCTATTTGGAACCAGTCTGCTGTTTCATGTCCAGTTCTAACTGTTGCTTCTTGACCTGCAGACAGATTTCTCAGGAGGCAGGTCAGGTGGTCTGGTATTCTCAACTCTTTAAGAATTTTCCACAGTCTGTTGTGATTCACACAGTGAAAGGCTTTGGTGTAGTCAATAAAGCAGAAGTAGGTGTTTTTCTGGAACTCTTGTGCTTTTTCGATGATCCAACCGATGTTGGCAATTTGATCTCTGGTTCCCCTGCCTTTTCTAAATCCAGAACATCTGAAAGGTCACTAATACATTATTCACGGTCATATAAACTAGTACACATCTCTATAAAAAACCACTTGGTAATTTCTATTAAAAATTAAAACTGACTACACATTGACCTTAGTTCTTAATCCAGTTAAGTTTTCTTACAAATAAACTTCTGTATATGCCCAAAGCATCCAAGGACATTTATGAGAGTATTTGATAACATAAAAAATAAAAAAGCAACAAAAATTGGAAATTGAAATCTTCATTAGTAAAGAATGAGTTAAGTCCCTCACGGTATACCCATACAACAAAATCCTATGCAGCTATTAGTAACAATGCTGATCTGTTCTATACTGAAGTGGAACAATTTCTAAGATGCTGCTGAGTGAAAAAAGGAAGGTGCATAATAGCAGCTATTCATTTAAAATACATGCTTGTTAAAAAAAAAAATGCTTATTTAGTTTTTTAGGCCTGTGCTGGGTCTTCATGTGGTGACGGTGCATGGGCTTCTCATTGCTGTGGCTACTCCTGCTGTGGAAGGTGGGCTCCAGAGAGCGAGGGCTCAGCTGCTCCGTGGCCTGCAGGATCCTCCCAGACCAGGTCAAACCTGGGTCTCCTGCACTGGCAGAGGGATTCTTACCTACTGGACCACCAGGGAAGCCCAATATATGCTTCAGTTCAGTTCAGTCGCTCAGTCGTGTCCGACTCTCTGCGACGCCATGAATTGCAGCACGCCAGGCCTCTCTGTCCATCACCAACTTCTGGAGTCTACCCAAACCCATGTCCATCGAGTTGGTGATGCCATCCAACCATCTCATCAATATATGCTTATTTATGAATAATACTAGTTGGAGGAACAAGAATGGGAAGAAGACATAATTTTCAACCGCATTCCACTACAAAGTTCACTGCATTTTTCAAACAGCTGCAAGCACTGCGATGTAGGCGACTGTGTCTACTCATCCCTGTCAATGTGTGTTTAAGTTGCTTTCATTCTTTCACTTTCCTGTCACTGTATTTTTCTGTGCACACGGGCGAATTCCGCACCTCGGTGGGCTGTACACAGGGATCAAGATTACGTGCACTGTTGGTGCTGACAGACAGTGGCAGGTGAACCTCTCAAGAAAGGTCTATCAATATACAGTGCCTCCAGGAAGGTATGAATACACCTGTACTTTCCACATCCTTACTGAGACAGTATCAAAATGTCTGGTCTTTGCCAGCCTCTCAACTGAAGGAACTTTAGATCTTGACAATTATTATCCTATTTTATTCTCGTTTCCACAAGAGAAACTGAGGCTTAGAGAGAGTCACAAGTCCACGTGGCCCAGAGTACTTTGCAGGTAGAGGTTAAATATACAAATCTAGTCTGACACCCAAGACCATACCGCTAGTCACAATGAACTAGGTAGGAGACACTGCAGGTGAAATGCCCTCACATCAGAGCACAGATTAACGTAGAGAACAGATTAAGGCCCCAGACAGACTGCTAAAATAACCCAGATGTTAAATATGCCCATACTTCTTTTGCCACAATTAAAAATCTATGTGGACATGCTATGCTATTTTTCTTATAGCATACAATTTTCCAGTAACTGACAAGAGTTCACAAACTTTTAGCAGGCCAGTATGCACGTCAGTAGAAGGCAATGGCGGGAAATCCTATGGATGGAGGAGCCTGGTAGGCTGCAGTCCATGGGGTCGCGAGGAGTCGGACACAACTGAGTGACTTCACTTTCACTTTTCATTTTCATGAACTGGAGAAGGAAATGGCAACCCACTCCAGTATTCTTGCCTGGAGAATCCCAGGGATGGAGGAGCCTGGTGGGCTGCCATCTATGGGGTTGCACAGAGTTGGACACAACTGAAGCAACTTAGCAGCAGCAGCAGCAGCAGCAGCAGCAGCATGCATGTCGGTATATCCTAATCTGCCTAAACGTTCTGCTGCTACTGCTGATGTAGATTTTTTTCAATTTTGTTTTATAAAAATCACTACTTTAAGCGTCCAATGACTTTTCATTAAAAAATAAACAATAACATGAATGTATTTATGTGTGTGCCTTCCCCAGTGGCTCAGTGGTTAATAATACACCTGCAATGCAGGAGACGCAGGTTTAATCCCTGGGTTGGGAAGATCCCCTGGAGGAAGAAATGGCAACCCACTTCAGTATTCTTGCCTGGAAATTCCCATGGACAGAGGAGCCTGGCGAGCTACAGTCCATGGGGTGGCAACAGTCAGATGTGACTGAGCATGCACACACACATGCAAGCACACACAGGTATGTGTGTCCTTAGACTACAACCCCCAAAGTGAAATTATCAGAGGAGAGCAGGAATAATTATAACTCTTTCCGAGCATACAAAGATCATCTACTTCTAAACATTATCTTTAGATAATTAAACTCAGAATGCTGAGTTTAATTTACACCAAAGTAAATTTTAGAAACATAAATGGTAAATAACTATGGAATATTATGTGGTCATTAAGAACCAAGCTCCCAAATACTTTAAAATGTAAAACAAAATGTTTGTAACACGTTAACGCTATATACAGAGTATATACACATAATTTTATATGCACACGTGCACACATACTAACTCTGTGGAGGGAATTCCCAACCAGTCCAGTGGTGAGGACTTTGTGCTTCCACTGGTGCCAGGGTGGGGCATGGTTTGATCCCTGGTCGGGGAACTAAGATCCCACAATCCACATGGTGCAGCCATCAATAAATAAATAAATATTAATTTAAAAAAAAAGAAACAAACCTAACTCTGTGGAAACGTATTTGCTGAGGAGTGGGAGGCTATATACCAAATGTTAACAGTGGTTAGATTTCTGGATGAGACTCTTGATGGTAACATTTCAAATTTTTCTACAAGGAGAATGTGCATGCCTGCTAAGTCACTTTAGTCGTGTCCAATTCTTTGCGACCCTATGGACTGTAGCCCGCCAGGCTCCTCTGTCCATGGGAATTCTCCAGGCAAGAAGACTGGAGTGGGTTGCTGTGCCATCCTCCAGGGGATCTTCCCAACCCAGGGATTGAACCAGTGTTTCCTATATCTCCTGCATTGGCAGGTGGGTTCTTTACCACTAGCCCCACCTCAGAAGCCCACAATGAGCACATGATACTTGAAAAAGCACCCTGAAGTTTCTGGTACTGAGAGGTAAAATAACTTGTCCAAGGTTACAGAGCCAGTAAAATGGTATAGTTAAGAATCTGAACCAGGTGGTCTGGCTCTGAAGTCTGTGCTCTTAGCCTCCTAGGACTTGTCTTTTTTTTTTTAATTAATTTTTTTGGTTGCAATGGGGCTTAGTTACTGCACGCAGGTCTCCTCTAGTTGTGGAAAGTGGGTGCTACCCTCTGGTTGGGGTGTTAAGGCTTTTCATCACAGGGGCTTCTCTTGTTGCCAAGCTTTAGACACACAGGCTCAGCAGCTGCAGCTCAGGCTGGGCCCTAGAGCTTGGGATCAGTAGTTGTGGCAGATGGACTTAGTTGTTCTAAGTTATGTAAGATCTTCCTGGACCAGGAATCAAACCCGTGTCCTCTGCATTGGCAGGTAGATTCTTATCCACTGTACCACCAGGGGAAGTCCAAGGACATGTCTTTGAAGCCATAAGCCAGAGTGAACCCAGAATGAATCATGAGAAGCAGCACTTAAAGGTTGTAAGATGTGAGAATTTCCCACTTTCACTAAATATATACATGACAGTGCTTTCTAAAATGGCTAAACATACAAAAATTTCCACCTGAAAACTATAGATTTGTTCATACTTCTCAATTATCTGACATCACAAAACAGCTTATTTTTTATTTCTAATGATAATGGATTTTTCCCCCTTATTTAATGGCCAATGAAACTGCATCTTCTATGAAGTACCACTTCACACCCCTTGTCTATTTTTTCATTAGTCTGCCAGTTTCTTTAACTTTCTTTAGAAATTCCTTATAAGGTTCTGAGTATCAACCTTCTGTTTATACACCTTCTCTCACATTGCTGATTGCTTTTTAACTTACTCATGGTGTCTTCTGTTGCACAAAGGAAAAATTCTGATACACTCATAGATCAGTTTTGATTGATGGGTCATATTTCTCTTTTCCTTTGTGCTTTCTAATAATGATATATTTAAGAATTAAAAACATTGTTTTTTTTTTTTAACCCTGCAAAAAAGATTTTATTATTTTTAACTGAAAGAGAAATGTATGGCTGTGTAAGTTTCCATAAGGTGCCTTATGAATCTGGAAAAGTTTAAGTTTTCATCTCTCTGATCACTGGTGAGGTTACTAGCTCTTCACAGACATTCCTATTTCTTCCAGTGAATTATCTCTCTCATAATTTGGAAGCTTTTCAGCTTCACACTTTGTGATCTTTTTCTCAATCAATTCTGAGTTTTACATCTTGCCTAATAATTTCTTCTTTACCCTAAGAATGAAGGATTACACTATTTGCTCCTAGTATGTTTACAGTTCTGTTTTAGAACTTAAACCCACATGTAATCTATTTTATGTATGATATGATATAGGGATACAACCAAATGCACAGGTAACTGTAACAAAACCATTACTTGATTAATCCATCTTTCATATAGATATGAAATGTCCTTTTTATCAAGTATTAAGTTCTTACCTACATTGATAATTTTTAATTATTTATTAATCTA
This sequence comes from Okapia johnstoni, assembly GCA_024291935.2. Taxonomy (NCBI): domain Eukaryota; kingdom Metazoa; phylum Chordata; class Mammalia; order Artiodactyla; family Giraffidae; genus Okapia; species Okapia johnstoni. The sequence goes on along the minus strand of CM044327.1, from coordinate 32,589,176 downwards.
TTTATTTCTTCACCAGTTCCACATGTTAACTATTAAGTTTAGTAGTACACATTAGTATTTGGTAAGGCAAACTCTCATACCATTACTCTTTCTTTATAAACATTTCTTGACATTATCCTATAATCAGAAAAAACAAGTGGTTTTTGTAAAAGAGGAGTGATTTCGGACAACAGAGCCTTAACTGAAAGAAACATATATATACATACACACATAAAACTACAAAACAAGCATTCTCTTCTGTTTATCCTTTCCTTGAAGAATAACAACATCTGCATGGTCTTCAATCTACAATGCATTTCACACTCATTATGAAAGGGCACTTTGTCAAAGAAAATAATCCACTCATTTTAACATCATAAATGCATTCAAACTGAGTCAAACATTTCATAGTTAAAATATAGTTCAAAATGCTCATGTTTCAACAACCAAAGTTTATTCTAAATAAAACAGTAAATCATTTATCCACATGTAATTTATTTTATGTAAGATATGATATAGGGATACAACATCAATTTTATGTGCAGATTAAATAGTAAATGAAAAGTACAATCACATAGTAGCTACTATGTATTATAAAGTAACATTTAGGATTTATATTTAGAGTATGTCCATTCTTTAGACAAAATGAAATTTATTATGAAAGTAAATTACTAAACCCCCACAAAATTAGTTTAAGTCATTTAGACCTTTATCAGACAAAAATCTGTCATTTATCTATAGCTGTGAATTTCAATTTTGCTACTAATTTGACTTACAGGCCTTTTCCCAATAAAAAGTAAACTTACATTTCTCACTATAAATGATCTGGACCACTGGATTGGGGCCATCATTCTGCGGCACTGGATCTATATCAGCCCATTCTGCTCTGTCCCTGAAAATATAGATATTTTTCAGTGATTATATTCAAGCATGTAAAGAAAAAATGAAATTTGATGTTCTTTAAAATGTCAATGATTACACCTTAACTTAAAACTAAGGTAATCATGGTGAGATTCTTCATGAACAAGTGTATCACTTTGTTTTACAATATTAAACTTTTAAATAAAAATAAAGTGAATAATTTTCCAATTAAAGTAATTTAAATCAATAGTTTTCAAATTTATAGTTTTACATAAATACAAAAGTAGGTTTCTATAGCAAGTACACAATAGTCTTAAATTAGAAATCAATCCAATTCATTGGTCTAATAAGACTCTTTGGAGTCAACATTTTTTAAAAATTTGAATTAACAATTTTTAATTTGAATAATCTAAATAACTAGAAACTTATGTTTAAAAATAAAAGTAATCACTATCATTTGCTTCTAAATGAGAGGTGGTCCAGGTGGTCAGTAGAGGTTGGAATCTGTGGAACACTGACTCTACCACTGAACTAGCTATTGTGATCCTGAGAAAGTTACTTAAATTCTCTGGGCAGCAATTTTGTCATTTATAAAATGGAGATGATACTATTACCAACCAATTTTAGAAGGCTATCTGGAGGTTTGAGATAACATGTTAAGCACTGAAAATGTGCATAATAGTATGCATACAGCACATAGTAAATATGCTGTATATACACTACACAATTAGCGTGTATTATACAGTAGACACACTAAATGTACTATATAATATTATTGTATGCTTAAGAGTATATGCTGTACGTTATAAACAAAGCATCAAATAAATGCATACAGCAAACATTCAGTGACTACTACTTCTCATTATCAAAGCTAAAATAGATTATAGTGGCAACAATGGGTGCCTATAGACATTGCTGTGTAAACTGCTCAGGGTGACCAAATTTTCTTTAATCACTCTTTTACTTGTAGTCTTATCCTGTTGCCCATTTTTCAGTTCTGTGTACTTATCATCTATGGACAGCAAAAATTCTGTGGTATGTAGACAAATCTTAAAATTGTGTCCATTTTATAAGGAGAAACAGCAGGGGAAAGCATGTGTTTCCTGAGGTGTGAGACCTCGATGGGGAGCGGTATGAGAAAGGTAAGGCTTGCTTCCCTGGTAGCTCAGCTGGTAAAGGATTTGCCTGCAATACAAGAGACGGGGGTTCGATCCCTGGGTTGGGAAGACCCCTTGGCGAAGGGACAGGCTACCCACTCCAGTATTCTTGGGCTTCCCTGGTGGCTCAGCTGGTAAAGAATCCGCCTGCAAAGTGGGAGACCTGGGTTCCATCCCTGGGTTAGGAAGGCCCCTGGAGAAGGGACAGGCTACCCCGTCCAGTATTCTAGGGCTTCCCTGGTGGCTCAGCTGGTAAAGAATCCGCCCGCAATGCTGGAGACCTGGGTTCGATCCCTGGATTGGGAAGATCCCCTGGAGAAGGGAAAGGGTACCCACTCCAGTATTCTGGCCTGGAGAATCCCATGGACTGGATAGTCCGCGGGGTCGCCAAGAGCCGGACACGACTGAGCGACTTTCACTTTCACTTCACTTCAGGAGAAAGCTTCGGGGGCAGGGGAATCTGGCACAGGTCAGGGAGGAAACCCGACTATCGCATGGCTCGGTGAGGAGCTCTGAGGGCTGTGGGGGCCACCTCTACCAGCGGAGAGCTCGAACACACTGACTTCGAAGACGCGATTTGGAAGGGTGCCTTTCACACTCGGTTCGTAAGATTTAGGCCAATCAGCCATCGGATGGGCTTTTTACCTAGAATTACGGGAGGGAACGTAAGACACGCGAGAAAAGTTAAGGATTTGTCCTTCGACTCTGCAGGTTCGAGAGGAGTTTGGGGCAGGGGGATGAGCATGGCCAATAGAAAGCGACTGATGGGGATGGGGACGGACCGAGCGCGGGCAGAAGTCGGGGAGGAAAAGGCGAGCAAGTTGCGGCGGCGCGGCCCGGGCGGCGAGGGGACGCGCAACTGGGTTTGTTACCCCCTTCTCATCTCAGAGCCTAACTCGGCGCTAAAACCGCCGCAAGAACAACGCTGAAGGGAAACGTCCCGGGGCCCCTAAGATCTCAAGGCGAGCTCTCTGCGGGTCGGCAGGACAAAACCTCAAGGAAGACCCATCCCCCAAAGCGAGCCAGCCTGGGACCCCGAGGAAATCCCTCCCCGCCAGCAGCCCCGCCGCACACGAGCCCTCAGGCTCCGGACCGCGGCAGGCCAGCGCCACGGACCACCTCCGCCCGCCCCCGCCGCCCCGCCAGCCAGCCCGGCGCGGGCGACCGGGCTCTCAGGCCCGCCGTGGGCGTTACCTGTACAGGACATAGGTGGGCGAGTCCAGGCTCAGGAACCCGTCGTCCATAGGGGACGCCGCCGCTGCAGCTGCCTCTTCCTGCGGCGGCGGGGGGAGGCGGCGGAGGAGGATGCGGCTGGGGGCGGCGGCGGCGGCTCCGGCTGACCGGGCTCTCCGCCCTGCGCGGCCTCCCCGACTCCGTCGGCGGCCGCCATCACTGCTCTGCCCCGAGCTGAGGAGGCGGCGGAGGCCCCGCCCCCGGACCCTCCCCAGCCCCGCCCCCACACGCAGCCACTTCCGGTGTCCCGCGCCTACCATAGAGACGCGGGCCAGAGGGGCCCCACGGCCGGGCCCGGCGGCATTGGGTTTGTGCGGGTGCTCGCCGGCGGGCTGTGTCCCGCTCGTTGGGCTGTCGGCTTCCCGCTCGCCTGGTCCGCGGGTCTGACTGAATGCCTCTGGCTGGTGCCCCGAACGCGCTGGTGCTCTTCGGTGGTGGCTGGTGCCGCCGGGGGAGCCTCGGAAGCCTGGATGAGAGGCTGGCGCCGGTGCTCCGCGTTAGCCTTCCAGCAGCATTTACATTCCTCGTACACCGTTTTGGGTTTTGGTTTTTTTTTTTCCTTTTGGATGCTAAGAGTTTGGGCTGCCGAATTCCAGTAGACCAGGGCTTTTGTCTTTTGAAATGAAAGTTCTGATTATGAGGGAAATGTGTGTACGTTCTAGGAAATATAAACATTCATTTAACACACACTGACTACCAAGAGTAGGCAGGGCTTGCTCGTGAACGAAATACAGTCTCTGCTCTAAAATACGCCTGTAAGGGTCCAGGACGAGCCGCTCCACAGATGGTGCTTTGGCGTTTTGGTGGTTTTGAGCTGCGGGCACTTGGAAAACAGCAAAGGCTGGAGAAGCTTCCTCTGAATTCCCTCACCTGCCTAAACACAGACCCTCCAAAAAGAGCTCATTGAAAGCAAGCCCCCCCCCCCCGGGAGTTTCAAGAGGAGGAGCGGGTGCCGCACACAGACAAGCGGTGCTCAACTCGCATATCTCCGACCTGTGTTTCTAAGGGCCCATTCGTCATCTTGCATCGTTCCTAAAAACCTTTTCCTCTCCCACGAGAGGTCTCCATCTCCCCTAAGCCTGAATTCTTTTTTTGTTTGTTTTTGGCCATGCTGCCCAGCTTGTAGGATCTTACTTCCCTCAGCCAGGCCTCTGGCCAGTGAAAGCCCAAGTCCTAACTCTAGACCTCCAGGGAATTCCCTCAGCCTGAATCCTAAGCCACCTCAGGGAGTTGTTAGTTTTCCTTCGGGTATATCCAGGCATTTTTGTATTTTCCCTAGGTATACACGAGGTATACATGCTAATATATACCATGTTTTTCTCTTGTTAATCAGTCTTTTGTTACTGGGGTCTCAACCAAGAGCTCAGAAGGGTGGAGGAAAAATTACTCTTCACCCTCAACAGTAGATGGTCTGGAGGCTTTTCAGGGGCTGTTTGAGCAGAGACCTGTGAGAAGGAAAAGCATTGCAATCAGAGAACAGGAGTGCATGCTTGGTCTTGGTTCAGAAAGGATGCCAGCAGGGCTGAAGGCCTGTGAAGTGAGGGGAAGGAACTGGTAGGTGATAAGTCTTGCCCTAGACCCTGATGCTGGGGAAGATTGAAGGTAGGAGGAGAAGGGGACGACAGAGAAGGAGATGGTTGGATGGCATCACTGACTTGATGAACATGAGTTTGAGCAAGTACTGGGAAATAGCGAAGGACAGGGAAGCCTGGCGTGCTGCGGTCCATGGGGTCACAAAGAGTCAGACACGACTGAGTGACTGAACAACAACAAAGACTGAAGCAGCAGCCAGGGACCGTGGTAAGAATTTGGATTTTTATTTTTATTGTGTTAAAATAGTTATAGCATAAAACTTACCTTTGACATCATTTTTAAGTGTGTAGTTTGGTGATGTTGTGTGTGTACATGGTTGTGTAACCATTACTACCATCAGTCTCCAAAACTTGATCAGTTCAGTTCAGTTCAGTCGCTCAGTCGTGTCCGACTCTTTGCAACCCCATGAATCGCAGCACGCCAGGCCTCTCTGTCCATCACCAACTCCCGGAGTCTACCCAAACCCATGTCCATCGAGTCAGTGATGCCATCCAACCATCTCATCCTCTGTCGTCCCCTTCTCCTCCTGCCCCCAATCCTACTCAGCATTAGGGTTTTTTCCAATGAGTCAACTCTTCCCATGAGGTGGCCAAAGTATTGGAGTTTCAGCTTCAACATCACTCCTTCCAATGAACACCCAGGATTGATCTCCTTTAAGATGGATTGATTGGATCACCTTGCAGTCCAAGGGACTCTCAAGAGTCTTCTCCAACACCACAGTTCAAAAGCATCAATTCTGTGACGCTCAGCTTTCTTCACTGTCCAACTCTCACATCCATACATGACCACCGGAGAAACCATAGCCTTGACTAGACGGACTTTTGTTGGCAAAGTAATGTCTCCGCTTTTAAACTTGATCATCATCCTCCCAAACTGAAATTGTCTCCATCAAGTACTCCCCTTCCCCCACACCCAGCCCTTGTAACTACTATTCTACGTTCTTTCTCTGTGACTGTGGCTATTCTACATCCTCACAGAAGTGGAATCATGTAGTATTTGTCCTTTTGTAACTGGCCTGTTTCAATTTGTGTAACGGCCTCCAGGTTTATCCATGTTGTACCATGTGTCAGAATTTCCTTCTTTTTTGAGGCTGAATAATATTCCATTGCATGGATAGGCAAATGGAATTGATTTTTTTAAATCAATTCATTTACTAATGAACATTTGGGTTGTTTCCACCTTTTTGCTGTTGTGAACAATGAAATATCTGTTAAGAGTCCCTGCTTTCACTTTTGAGTGTTTACCCCCAGTGGGATTGCTTGACATATGGTAATTCTAAGTTTAGTTTTTTCGAGGAACTGTTTTCCACAGCATGTGTGCAAGGGCTCCATTTCTTTCCATACTCACCCATGCTTGTTGTTTCCTGGTTTTGTTCTGATAACCATCTGAACGAGTGTGAACTGGTATCTTCACTTGTGGTTTTGATTTGCATTTCCCTAATGTTTAGTGATGTTGAGCATCTTTCCACGTGCTTATTGGCCATTTGTGGGATTTGATTTTAAGTGGAAATTAGTGGAAGATTTTGAGTAAGGGAGGGACATGTGATTTACATTTTGAAAGGATTACTTTGGCTACTGTGTATGAAATACATGCAGTGGAAAGGCAAGAATGAAAACAGATGATGTAAAGCTATTGTAGCAGTCCAGGCCAAAGGTCAGAGTGTTTAAATTATGGTTCACAATTCACCGATGGATAATAAAATCATTTGAGTGGATCCTATGAGGACAAGGTGACCCGCCAGTCTCCTCCAAGTAAGGACTTGCTGCCCAGCTTTGGGGAGTGCAGTCAGCAGTCAGCCTCCTGCGTCATGGTCTGAGGACAGCCCACTGAGGGAGGCAGAGCCAGGGAGGCCCAGCCATTGCAGCCTGACGGGGAACACTGACAGACACCCCCCACACCCATGAGGCTGAGGCCACCCAGTGCCTGCCTTGCAGTTTGACCCTCAGGTATTTGTCCCTAATCTTACAGCCCAAGTTCCTTCTTGGTATCTGGTCCCAAGACCAGCATTTTTTGGTGTGTGTGACCACTATTTTAAAAAATGAAACATAATGGAATAGGAAATAGTGCACAGTACACTTAGAAAGAGAAAGTAATTTGGGGTGAAGTTTTGTTAATTTCTATATGTTGAGGTGTAATAGATCATGTTGTGAAATGTACTTCTTACCCTGGATCATGATTAACAATTTTGAAAAGCAATGGACTGTATCAGTTGAGGTAGAGGTGATGAGTAGTGGATGGATTCTGGATGTTCTTTGAAGGTTAATCTGATAGGATTTGCTGACAGCTTAGCTGGATGGAGGATGCAAGACCCAAACATAGTTAAGAATGACACCAAGGTTAGTGTTCCTTTTGATCAGAGTAGACAAAACCCTTTGAGCATCCAGTCCTATTTTAGTTCGGTAGTCCACTGTGTGTGTTCTTTCCCTATGGTTCTACATCCACACATATATATTTCTAGTGGCTTAAAAAAAACAAAGTCATTTTTATATGGCAGACTTCAGTATTGAATGACAAAATATATACTTTTTTGGTCACAATATATCCTCTCTGTCCTTCTTGATCCGGTGATATGTACCTCTCCAAACCCCAATAACATCTCCAAACCCCAATAACATAATGACTCCTCCAAACTCCAATAAATTACAGAACATACTGTTTCAAGTTGTTAGTTATAGGAAGAGAAAATCAATGACTGTTGCCACTGTTTCAAGGTAGGTGCACTACACTCTACTAGCTCTGCCAGCAAATCAGTCCAAATAGGAATACAATCTGAGTAAAAAGACTGGCTGAGCCTCCTTCAGGACAGCTGGATACCTGTCAGCATGTGGACCTTCTCAACCTGTCCTTGTTGTCTAGATCCTTGCAATATGCTTGGAATTCTGCACTAACACCCCTGCCTTCATAGCAGTCCCTGAGGTTGTATGAGAAGCGGTCTAAGGATGCTTGGTGAAAATATGATCAGAGAGATGGAAGTCAGAGAAGGGAAGCTGTAATATGGGGTAGAAGAAAGTCATCACCAAAGAGGAGGAGGGACAGATGGGATCTGGACGAATATCCATAAGGACACAGGACACACAGATGTCTCATCTGAGATGAGAAGAACCCTGGGGAGAAGCAGGGCAGTTGTTGGTCCCCCACTTTACAAATGAGAACCTGGGCCAGACCTGATGCACTTGTTACAGGACACGGAGAAGGTCAGGTGTAAGGAGCCAACACTCATGAAACCCAGGCCTGCCAACCCTGTTTCAAAGGATGCCTTCCTCTGTCCAGTACTTCTTTTTTTCTTCTTTAAGGAAAAAAAAATTATTTGGCTGCGTCTGGTCTTAGTTGTGGCACCCAAGAGCTTCCATTTCCGTGGCGGCATACAAGTCTTTCACTGTGGCAGGCAGTCTTAGTTGCCCTGTGGCATGTGGGATCTTAATTCCCTGACCAGGGATTGAACCTGTGCCCCCAGCAGTGGAAGCAGGGTCTTAACCACTGGACCACCAGGGAAGTCCCACTTGGACAGTTTTACTCAAACTCCAGTGGCTGAGCCCCAGCCTCAGGGATCCTAATTTCACTGGTCAAGGGTGAGGGCATGGCATCAGTGTATTTTCAAAGTTCCCCTCGTGATTCTGAGATGCAGCCCAGGTTGAAAACAACTGCCCTACTGAGTCAGTGGTGCAGCCCGCTGCCTTGTCGTCAGGTTTCCTGGGGACGTTAAGATGCCATAACACTAGGCAGGGTTGCTTAGCAACCAGTAAGGTATTCTTGCCTGGAGAATTGCATGGACAGAAGAACCTGGCAGGCTGCAGTCCATATGGTCACAAAGAGTTGGACACGACTGAACGACTTACACACAGACACATACACACACGGTTGTGCTAAATGTAGAAATCAGCCAATCAATAAACAACTTTAAAATAGATTTGTTGTTGTTTTGTCACTAAGACGTGTCTGACTCTTTGCAACCCCGTGGACTGCAGCACACCAAGCTTCCCTGTCCTTCACCATCTCTTGGAGTTTGCTCAAACTCATGTCCATGGAGTCAGTGATGCTATCCAACCATCTTATCCTCTGTTGCCCCCCTCTCCTCCTGCCCTCAATCTTCCCCAGCATCAGGGTCTTTTCCAATGAGTTGGCTCTTCCCATCAGGTGGCCAGAGTATTGGAGCTTCAGCATCAGCCCTTCCAATGAATATTCAGGGTTGATTTCCTTTAGGATTGACTGGTTCGATCTCCTTGTGGTCCAAAGGACTCTCAAGAGTCTTCTCCAGCACCACAACTGGAAAGCATCAATTCTTCAGCCTTCCTTATGGTCCAACTCAAAACGGATTACCATTTATTATATAAATAAAATAAATCACACATGTGTGTAAATAAAACTACTTAACAAGTGATGTAAGTTGTGGTGAAAATTGTTCATCAGTTCTTTTATTATTATTAATTTTTTTTGGTTGCGTTGAGTCTTTGTTGCTGCGCTTGGGCTTTCTCTATTTGTGGCGAGCACAGGCTGTGGGCACAAGGACTTCAGCAGTTGCAGCTCTTGGGCTCTAGAGCCTGGGGCTCAGCGGTTGTGGCCCACGGGCTTAGCTGCTGTGCAGCATGAGAAATCTTCCCCAACCAGGGATCGAACCTGTGTCCTCTGCACTTGCAGGCAGATTCTTATCCACTGTCCCACTGTACCACCAAGGAAGTCCCATCAGTTTTTTTATTAAGGTATATTTTACCTATCGCAAAATTTAGCTTTTTCATGTGTCCAATTCATCATCAGTTTATTTTTGACTTTTAGGGATTATTGATATGAGCTTTTCCTTGATATGGCTAAATGACACTCTCACTTGCTGTTTATTTTGGGTTGTGCCAGGTCTTAATTGCAGCATTCGGGATCTTTAGTTGTGTCATGGAAAGTCTTGGTTGCAGCATGTGGGATCTGGTTCCCTGACCAGGGATTAAACCTGGGCCCCCTGCATTGGGAACTTGGAGTCTTAGCCCTTGGACCACCAGGGAAGTCCTGATGCTCTCAGTTTGATTGCACTCTTCCAGAGGTTTCCCCATGAGTTGGATAGTCATTAGGTGCCTGGGGACTGTGTTAAATGCTTGAGCTTTCAACCTCCCCAATGCAGTGACCAAGTGGAGCCCAGTCACTACATGAGATAGTGACCCGGGCAGGGGAGGATGTCCTCAAGGTGCTGAAAGAGGACACCTACTAAGGTAGATGGAGAAGGCAATGGCACTCCACTCCAGTACTCTTGCCTGGAAAATCCCATGGACGGAGGAGCCTGGTAGGCTACAGTCCATGGGGTCGCTAAGAGTCGGACACGACTGAGCGACTTCACTTTCACTTTCCCTTTCATGCACTGGAGAAGGAAATGGCAACCCACTCCAGTATTCTTGCCTGGAGAATCCTAGGGACGGCAGAGCCTGGTGAGCTGCCATCTATGGGGTCGCACAGAGTCAGACACGACTTAAGTGACTTAGCAGCAGCAGCAGCAGGTAAGGTAGAAGTCTATGGCCAATAAAAGTACCCTTCGAGAAAGAAAGCAAAATAAAGAGATTTTCAGATAAACAAAAATTGAGTGGTTTGCCACTAGTAGACACTCAAAAGCAGGATTTTTTTAAAAATAATTTTTTAAATTTATTTATTGGCTGTGCTGGGTCTTTGTTGCTGCTTGGGCTTTTCTCTAGCTGCGGTGCACAGGCTTCTCACTGCAGTGGCTTCTCTTATTGCTGAGCACAGGCTCTAGGGCACTTGGGCTTCAATCGTGGCTCCCAGGCTCTAGAGCACAGGCTCAGTAGTTGTGGCCCGTGGCGCTTAGTTGCTCTGCAGCATGTGGGATCTTCCCAGCCCAGGGATGGAACTCGTGTCTCCTGCATTGGCAGGTGGACTCTATACCACTGAGCTACCAGTGAAGCCTCTAAAATTAGGATCTTCTAAATCGTGTATTTTAGGCAGAAGGAAAATATCCCCAGATGAAAGTATCAGACATGAAGGAGGGAAAAAAGAGCAAAGAAAACGCTAACTATGTGAATATTAATGACATTAAAGTCATGGTATTAATGGTAAAGCATCATGCAATTTACACATATACAGACTTAGAATGCATGCAAACAATAGCATAAAAGTTCATTAAGGGGTTACTAGACTCTGAAAGTTCTTATGCTTCCCAGGAGAAGGGTAAAGGTATTTAGTTTGTATGTCTCTGCCTTTCCATCTGACAGCCTGTCAACTTGTCAAATTAAAGAGCAAACCCCAAAACCTAACATCTCAATGAGAGCTTGATTGGGATTGTAATAAAGCTGTAGATCAATCTTGGGGTAACAGACAATTCTACTATGTTAAATCTTCCAGTCCATGAATCTGGCATATGTTTGCTAATTTAGCTTTTTATTGTCTCCCATGAAGTTTTATAGCTTCTGTGTATATTGTTAGATTTAGAGCTCTCTTTTCTGTTTCTGGTATACAAAAGTAAAATTGACTTTTATATGTAAGCACTTTGCTAATTTTTGTTAATTCAAATACTTGAAGAAATTAAGATATCGGCACAGAAATAGGCAAATCAAGAGATGGAACATGGTGGAGAACTCACAAGAAATCCATGAATATATATGGATGCTTGAGACATGATGAAGCCCTCACTGCAGAGAAGTGAGAAACCAACAGTGTTCTGAATAATGGTGCATGCGTGCTAAACTGCTTCAGTTGTGTCCAATTCTTTGTGACCCCATGGACCATAGCCTGCCAGGTTCCTCTGTTCATGGGGTTCTCCAGGCCAGAATACTGAAGTGAGTTGCCGTGTTCTCCTCCAGGGGATCTTCCGGACCCAGGGATCGAACCTGCGTCTCTTATATCTCCTGCATTGGCAGGCAGGTTCCTTACCACTAGTGCCACCTGAGAAGACCCTTAATAATGGTGATTAATGGTACTTGTTCAATTAGGCATCAACACAGGGAAAAAAAAAAACTGTATCCCTGTGTACGTGTGTATGCTATCTCACCCCTCACTCTTTGTTCTTAAATGTGAGATGCAAATGATAACGCTCTTAGATGATAATATAGGCAGAAATCTTCAGTCTTTAGAGTCAGAAAAAATTTCTTAAACAAGACATAAATATTATAATTATTATAATAATAAAAAAATAATAAACCGTATTATGTTAAAATTAAGAACTTGCTATTCATCAGAATACACCCTGAAGAGAAGACAAACTGCAGAGGATTTAAATCCAAAATAGCTACTAGATTCCTACAAATGAAAATGCAGACAACCTAAAATAGAAAATTGGTTGGAACAGATCCTGTACAAAGGGAGAAACCCAAATGGCAAGTAAATACACAACAAAGTAACCAATCTCATTAGTAATCAGGAAAATGCAAATTAAAGACATGTTTATATAACACCCCAGTGACTGCTCTGCTCTGGGAAAAGTTTGGCATTAAGGAGGAAAGTTGAACTGTGGTGTTGGAGAAGACTCTTGAGAATCCCTTGGAGAGCAAGGAGATCCAACCAGTCCATCCTCAAGGAAATCATTGGAAGGACTGATACTGAAGCTGAAGCTCCAATACTTTAGCCACCTGATGTGAAGAACTGACTCATTGGAAAAGACCCTGATGCTGGGAAAGATTGAAGGCGGGAGGAGAAGGGGACGAGATGAGAGGATGAGATGGTTGGATGGCATCACCGACTCGATGGACATGAGTTTGAGTAAGCTCTGGGAGTTGGTGATGGACACGGAAGCCTGGTGTGCTACAGTCCATGGAGTCACAAAGAGTCGGACATGACTGAGTGACTGAGGACGGTTGAAGGTGCTTATCTTACTGACCCAGTAATTCTACTCTTAGGTACATCCCCAAAGAAATGCAACTCCTATGAATCAGAATATATGAACAATGTGGGCAACATTGTCTGCAATCACCACAGACTGGAAATGCTCAAAATGTTCATCAAGGGTGTGATGTGTATTGTTGTATAATGGAATGCTATGGACTTCCCTGATAGCTCAGTCAGTAAGGAATCTGCCTGCAGTGTAGGAGACCCCAGTTGGATCCCTGGGTTGGGAAGATCCCCTGCAGAAGGAAATGGCAACCCACTCCAGTATTCTTACCTGGAAAATCCCTTGGACAGAGGAGCCTGGAGGGCTACAGTCCATGGGGTCGCAAGAGTTAGACACGACTCAGTGACAAAACCACCACCACCATTCAGAAATTAAATTAACTAGAGCTCACATGATAATAAGGATGACTGTATAAACAAAATGCTGAGCAAAGGAAACTAGACTGTATAGTTCTATTTACCCCAAGTTTGGAACAAGCAACATCATACCATCTTGTTTTTACTTAACAGTGAAACTAAAAACAAAGATGGGAATCATTACCATAGTCAGGCTAGTGGTTACCTCTGGGGAAGGAGGAGATTGAGAAGGGACATGTGTGGAGATTCTCAGGCACCTGCAATATTTAGTTGCCCTGGGATCGGGAAGATCCCCTGGAGAAGGGACGGGCTACCCACTGCGGTATTCTTGCCTGGGGAATTCCATGGACAGAGGAGCCTGGTGGGCTACAGTCCACAGAATCACAAAGACACGGACACGACTGAGCGACTGACACCTTCTCTTTTTTCTGAGATGTGGTACACTGGTATTCACCATGTAGCAACTTGTAAAACTGTACTCTGTACTATATGCTGCTGCTAAGTCGTTTCGGTCGTGTCCGACTCTGTGTGACACTATGGACACAGCCCACCAGGCTCCTCCGTCCACAGGATTCTCTAGGCAAGAATACTGGAGTGGGTTGCCATTTCCTTCTCCTCTGTACTATATATATACTAAGTGTATCTTCATCCTATGTGTTTTTCTGTTTTTGTATTATATTTTAGAATAAAAAATATTTTAAGGAAACAGAATTGGAGTAAAATGGTGAAAAGCCCCAAAGGAAAACTAATTACATTTGACAGTTGAAAAACTCAGGGGTTGGGGTGCCAACACCCATGCAGTAGAAAACCTACAATATAATTTTACAGTTGACTCTTGGCATTGGTTCTTTCTGCATCTGTGGATTCAACCAACCATAGATCCCATAGTACTGCAGTATCTATTTATCAAAAAAACCTCAAATCCGTGTATAAGTGGACCCATGCAGTTCAAACCCCTGTCATTCAAGCATCAACTGTAATTCAATTTATACACATACAAGTGTGATGAAGATGGTGCTGGAAAAAAAGTACCAAAGCCGAGGAATGTAGAATCCTGTTTTTCTGGAGTTTCATATAAGTCAAACCAACTCTAGCTAAAGGTTTTATGCTATGTTGATTTGAAAGTGATGACTTCTGTAGAAAATTGTGTAGAAACTGTACTGCATTAAAACAATTTTCTGTTATGAAAGAAAGATGTAACTTGTCTTTCTGTGAAGGCTGCATGAAATTATGTGAGGGAAGAAACACAGCTTTAGTTTAATTAAGGCAGCTTGCTTCTGTCTGAACACTCAGACAACTGTTAAAATACATTGGCCAAATATAATGTATAACTTGGCTTCTTCCGTGGGACAGATAGTTTTTAGTGACTAAATGATATTTCTTTTAGATATTATACTTTATATAATACTTAGTAACTTATCCATGGTTGCGTATTTAACATTATTTATAATTTTTTCCTGTTATAAGATTTCATTCAATGAATATCTTTGTTTCAATACACATTATCTAGTAAATGTTTATTTTGCAACTTCAGTGGAGCAGTTTCTGTTCTCAACTGCAAGGGAAAAAAAACCAACAAAATTCCTGCTCTTATGGTATTTTCATCATAAAGAGAGATAAAAAAATGATAAACGTAATATTTATTGAATAGTGATAAATGCCAAGGAAAAAAAACTCAGGCAAGGGGGTACAGAGTGTAGGGCTGGGTTCTTATGGATGTTGCTAGGGAAGCACTCAGGTCATAGGTGATGTGTGAATAAAAAACTGCAGGAGGTAAAAACAGTGGGTCAGTGTGATTGTGTGTGCAGAGGACCACGCCTGGCAGAAGTCCAGACTCGGAAGAAAGACAGGCTGATGGGTTGGCAGAGCTGGGAGGCCAGTGTGGCTGGAGTGGAGCGAGTGGAAGGTTGGGAAGTGGGAGAGGAGTCAGAAGGTTAAGTACAGCAGGACACACAGGGGTGGTGGGAGTCTGGCTTTCACTCTGGAGTTAGCTGAGAGGTCACTGAAGGATTCTGAGGAGTGGAGGGCCATGACGCAACCTGCGCCTTCAGTGAGGAGAACGGGCTGACTTTCAGCTCTTCAAAAACAGGGGGAGAGTGGGGCGAGGTAAAAGCAGGGAAGACCAGAGAGGAGGCTGCTGCCTGGACCAGGAGACAGAGTGATGTAGACTAGGGTGGAAATGGTAGAAGGGGTCAAAATCTGGCTAAAATTTGAAGGCAGAATTGTTGAGAGTTGTTGACCTACTGGATATGGGAGCGGGATGAGCAAAAGGGCGGGGCAGGGGTGACGGCAAGGCCTGAGCAATGACATGAACGGAGCTGACACGTGCAGACGTGGAAATTCTGCTGCAGCAGCAGAAATTCTGTTTCTTCATGTATGCACACGTGGTGACTGGGGTGGTGATGGTTAGGAGCTGTTTCGGATGTGTTAGGATTCAGAAACCTCTTACAAATCCAAGTCTACAGACTGAGTAGGCATAGGAGTTCGGGAGTTCTGGTCTATGCTGGAGATTTGAATTTGGGAGTCTTTAGTCCAAAGATGTGACATAACTAACTGGCATGAGACTGAATGAGATCCCCAGTGGAGAGAGTGGAGAGAGTAAAGAGAAGGGGGCTAAGGACCACCACTGGGGCATTTCAACACTGGAGGTTGAGGAGAAGGGGCAACTCCAGTAAAAGAATAAGAGAGAACCCTGTTGACGGGGTAGCAGTGAAATAACTAAGAAAACATGGTGTCCTGACGGTCAGTGTTTGATGGAGGCGAGGGTGATCCACCGCCAGCAAGATCGACTTCTGTGTTTTCCTTCTAAGTTCCATAGTGAACTCTTAAATTTAGGTGTATCATCGAATTTGATTTCATCCTTATATATGGTGTGAGCTAGGGGTCCACCTTTACTAAAGGGCTTCCCTGGTGGCTCAGTCGGTAAAGAATCTGCCTGCAATGGGGGAGACCTGGGTTCCATCCCTGGGTTGGGAAGATCCCCTGGAAGAGAGAATGGCAACCCACTCCAGTATTCTTGCCTGGAGAATCCAGTGGACAGAAGAGCCTGGCGGGCTACACTCCATGAGGTCTCAGAGTTGGACACGACTGGATGACTAAGCACAGCACAGGGGTCCACCTTTACTCTTCTGCATGTGTATCCACTTGTCCCAGCACACTTTGTTGAAAAGAATACTCTTGCCCCATTGGAGGGTCTTGGGACCTTTGTCAAAAAGCAATTAACCATAAATATAGTGGTTGTTTCTGGACTCTCACTTCTATTCCCTGATGTCTATGTATAACTTTTCTAAGTATCACATTGGTTTGATTACTATTGATTTGTAGTAAATTTTAAAATTAGCATGTATGAGTACTTTATATTTATTTTTCATAATTGAACATTTCAAATATACACAAATACAGAGGAAAAATAATACAGTGGAACCACCATTTTTACCTGGCAGGCAAATACTGAAATCATCCCTTCATGGAAACCCATTTCATCAATATCCCTCATTTGATTTCACAGTCTAGTGGATCATTCTGAAGCAAATCCAAGCATCATATAATTTTATTATAACATAAAAAATACAACTCTAGTGCAATTATCCTGCCTACATTTTTAACAATGAGAATTTCAGCTACAGCAAAAACAGCGTATCAGGGACCGGATTTACCCTTCAACATGAAACAACTAAAAAACTAGGTCAAAAAAGTGAGGCTAAGAGTCCTCAAATCACTGGACCTCAGGAAAACGACAATGATTCCTGGGTGATGGGAGACATACAAGGTGAATCCAGTGATTGTCCCAGCTTCCAGGCTAGGAAACACTTCCAGGTCGTGATGTGGTGAGAGGAAACCAGGCAGGACACAGTGGTCGTCCTGAGACGAGTGGCCCAATTTTACAGAGTAGAGTATCTGAACAGAAATGCTACAAAGAGAGCTCGGAAGCCTTGCAGAGGATCCGTGTTGAGGGTAAATTGAATAGTGATCAGTGTATGCATGAGAGGAAAGCAACCAAGGCTGGACAAAGTGTCACCCAAAAGATTCAGCTCAGTTCAGTCGCTCAGTTGTGTCCGACTCTTTGCGACCTCATGGACTGCAGCATGCCAGGCCTCCCTGTCCATTACCAACTCCCGGAGTTTACTCAAACTCATGTCCATAGCAGGGTTTAATCATGAGGTTTAAGGAAAGAAGCTATATGTGTAGCATAAAAATCAAAAAGTGCTGCTACAGAAGGTGTAGCAAGTTACCAGAAGATCTAGCTAAGGTAATTCATAAGGTGGCTGTGCTGAACAACAGATACTCAGTGTAAAACAGTCTGCTACTGGAAGAAGATGCCGTCTAGGACTTCCACAGCTAGAGAGGAGATGTCAGTGCCTGGCTTCAAAGCGTCAAAGGACAGGCAGGGGCTTCCCAGGTGGTCCAGCGGTTAAGAATCCACCTTGCAATGTGGCTAAGATAGTAATGAGAAGGAAATGTTTAGCATTAGGGCCTGTATTGGAAAATAAGAAAGGTTTCAAGCTAATTACCTCAGTTTTTGCCTTGAGCAACTAGAGAAAGAAGAGCAAATTAAGACTAAAATAAGTTTAAGAATGGAAATAATAAATATCAGAATAGGTATCAGTGAACTAGAAATCAAAACCAAAAAAACCAAGAAAATTAAGCAAACCAAGAGATAGTTCAAATGTATCTCTGTGTGTCAGTATGGAACTGGCAATTAAAATGGAAAGATAATACTATTTACAAAAGCATCAAAAATATGGCATATATACTTAGGATAAATCTGAAAAAAGATATGAAAAAATGTATACTGAAAACTATAAAACATTGATGAGAGAAATTAAGGAAGACCTAAATAAATGGATGAAAAACTTAATATTAAGGTGTCAACTCTCGCAAACTGACCTATAGATTTAATACTATCCCAATCAAAATCCCAGCAGGCTCTCTTCTGTAGAAATTGATGAGCTGATCCTAAAACTCATATGGGAGGATTTTCCTGGTGGTCCAGTGGTTAAGACTGTGCTTCCACTGCAGGGGCAGGGTTCCAATCCATGGCTGGGAACTAAGATCCCACATGCCGCATAGTGGGGCCAGATAATAATAAATAAAATGGAAAAAATAAAGAGTATGAGGAAAAACTAATATCAAAAAATAATTTAAAAAATTAGATTCATATGGTAAGTAATGCAAAGGACCTAACCAGTTAAAGCAACTTTGAAACAGGAAAAAGATGGAGGGTTTACATTATGTGGCTTCAACACTTCTTATAAAGCTGTAGTAATCAAGGTGGGGTATTACTGGTGTCAAGACAGATCAATACAACAGTGGACATCCAGAAATAAGACTCATATAGGCAATGGATGTTCAACAAAGGTGTAAAATGCATTTCAGTAGAGAAAAGACAATTTCAACAAATGGTGCCGAATCAGTCTATATGCCTATCCAAATAAACCAAAAACTCCTACAATTCATAGCTTGCACTTGCACCGTATAAAAAGATTAAGTCAAAATTGGTAATAGGTATAAATATAGTATCTTACCATATAACCTAGCCGCTCCAATCTAGGTGTTTAACCAAGAGAAATGAAGCACACATTCAAAGAGACCTTCATTCGGAATAGCCGCAAAGTGGAAACATTCAGATGAAATGAACGAATGAATAAACTAATTATAGCACATCTGTACAATGGAATACCACTCAGCAATAAAAAGAACTATGGATACACACAATATGGATAAACCTCAAATTATGTTGAGTGAAAGTAGCCAGATAAAGATGAGTACACACTGCAGGATTCCACCTACACAGCATTGTACACCATGTAGGACAGTCCAGTGTCAGAAAGCAGAGGTGTTGTCCAGGGATACGGATGAGTGGAGGGGAGCTGGAGGGCCTGGAGAGGTCACCAGGGGGCCTGAGAGAACCTTCTGGGCTGATGGAAGTGGTCATTATTTTGATCGTCAATGGGTTTATCATGTTACACATTTCAAAAATTATTAAACTGCACACTTAAAAATATACAGTTTAAAAATAAATAATTCATTAATAAAGACAGGCTGGAGAGATGAGAAAAAACAGCATGCTTGTATGTTAATAGGAAGGATTCAGTAGAGTGGGAAAAACTGACAATGCCAGCCTGGGACGTGGGGAAGATGTCTGAAAACGTGTCCTGCAGGAGGAGCCATCGTACAGACAGAGGACTTCGGCAAGGAACACGGACAATTCCTCACCTCACAGAGGCATTCACATTTTTGGCAGATTTAATCCTTAAAATATCGTCCCAGAAGTTAGCTGCCAAAGTAGGGAGTGGAAACACTTTATAGCTCATGTTACATACAATCTGCCCGCAATGCAGGAGACCGGGATTCAGTCCCTGGGTCAGGAAGATCCCCTGGAGGAGGAAATGGCAATCCACCCCAGTATTCTCGCCTGGAGAATCCCATGGACGGAGGAGCCTGGTGGGCTACAGTCCATGGGGTTGCAAAGAGTCAGGCATGACTGAGCAACTAACACTTTGACTTTTCACATACAACTCAATACCTGTCAAAAGAAGTCTGAGTGTTTTTTTGTGGCTTCAAGCTTTGCAGGTGTTGTTCACAGTTTAGTTACATACCTGGTGGTTCTGCACCCTTGGAGGTGCGCTTGGCACGGGAATTAGAAAATGGGAAAATATTCTGACTTCAGAAGTATGACCTTCATAGCAAGTCTTCCTGCTCTTTGACTCCAGAACAACGCAGCTCGAGTTACTGCGAACTGGAGGGTCAGCCCCTTGCACCTGGTCTCGTCCGTGCCAATCCTGACCAATAAAGGAGAAATGATGCTTGCGGTTTCGGAGGCTGGGTCCTGACAAGCTTTGGAGCTCTCTCTTGGGCTTCTCAGGCCTCCTGCTTGGGGTAAGCAGCTGCGTCATGCAAGTCCCTCTCCCCCGAGACTCCACCGAGTGAGTGGCCCCCCGGCCACGCCAGGAGTTTGTGTGAGGAGTGGTCTGATCTCTCCCAGGTGCTCTGTGCACCCCAGTCTGGGTGCCACACGGGAGAACAGTCTTCAGACAACCCCAGCCGCAGCCATCACCAGAACTGTGAGTGAGCGAGGGGCTCCGACGGAGAGTGGCTGGGCCTGTCCCAGCCCTGAGGAGGGCACAGCATCGCCAAAGCCACGCGGTCGTGCCGCGCTCTGTGCCGCAGGGATGAGTGGATGGCACTAACCATCTGCAAGGCTGGCTGGGGTCTTCGGGCTGGACTACGCTAGGTGGGAACTTTTCTTTGTTGGTCCCCATTTGATCACACGGCTGTTTGAAGGCAAAAAATATGTATATATTTTGCTTCCAGTTTTGTGATTCAACCTACCTTTGCACTCCCTTCACCTTTGCTTCAATATTCAGTCCTCAGGGCAAGACACTCAATAAAGGCCAAATTTAATACGGTTGCATGCTCGCTGGTGAAGGATTACATTTTGCTTTCTGACACTAAAATGTCATATTTAAATGCACATTAAAATGGGCACTATTCTGGCCAGGTACATAACAGGGTTTCTTTGTTTGTCTTTAGTCCTGGTGCTAACTTCACTTTGGAATTACTGTAAATATAATCAATGTCCCCACAGTTGCTTCCACTCTGTGCTGCGCTGTGTTTAGTCACTCAGTGGCGTCCAGCTCTTTGTGGCCCCATGGACTGTAGCCCGCCAGGCTCCTCTGTCCATGGAATTCTCCAGGCAAGAATACTGGAGTGGGTTGCCATGACCTCCTCCAGGGGATCTTCCCAACCCAGGGATGCAACCCAGGTCTCCCACATTGCAGGTGGATTCTTTCCTGTCTGAGCCACCTGGGAAGCTCAAGAATACAGGAATGGGTAGCCTATCCGCTCTCCAGGGGAGCTTCCTGACCCAGGAATCAAACCAGGGTCTCCCGCATTGTAGGTGGATCCTTGACCAGCTGAGCTACCAGGGAAGGCCTGCTGCAGTTTACTTGCCAGTGAACACGCCACAGCTCAGCCACGCGGAGGGCGGGCGTGGCGACCTTTAAGGTCCACAGGCAGGAAGGGGTCTTTATGGTTGTTGAGCCACTAAGTTGTGTCTGACTCTCTGCGACTCCGTGGACTGGAGTCATTGCCAGGCTCCTCCGCCCTGGGGTTTCCCAGTCAAGAATACTAGACCGGGTTGTCATGCCCTCCTCCAGGGGATCTTCCTGAGCCAGGGATCAATCCCACGTCTCCTGCTTGGCAGGTGATTTCTTCCCACAGAGCCCCCTGGGAAGCCCCATGGCCTAAACAGGATGCCTCCAGAATAATATATTGTGAAAGACGGTGAAGTACCTACTGTGGTTCCCGTTGGACTAGCTGTGAAGAGGGGAGAAGCCAGGTGTACCTTTTACCCCTCAGAGCTTTGGACAATCAACGTACACACGTTATGTACCAGCCTGAGTCACAAGAAAACCCATTCTACTGGGTACTGGGGAAAGTTCAAGGAACATTCCTGATTTACACTAAGTCAGTGGCATAATATTTAAATTGACAGGACACTATGGCAAGTGGATGAATACTATTAGACAATTATTAAACCTGTTTGTGTCAGGGTTTAAGAGAAGAAAAAATAATCTAAGCTGAATTTTTATACAAGTCTTTATTTACAACTTGTTTAACAACTGTACACTTTTTGCAGCCTTGAAAACATTTTTGTACTTGAATGGGAAAATATAGTTTGACCAAATCTTAACTTTATTCTTCATATACATATATTATATGCATACATATAAACATATACATATAATTAATACCATAACAAGTTGGCAGTCATAAAATTAAAATGAATAAGTGACATCAAAAGGAAATATAAGATTTCAAAAAAATTAAAAATCTGTCTTCTGGTGATTTCTTGGGGACTTCATGTTTTTGTGATTTTAGTGAAAATTTCTTACTGAGGCTAACAAGTCATTTACCTCAGAGGAACAGTGAGAAAACTCATGAATCTGTTAACAGAGACAATGACTGGTAAACAGGTGCTTGGGTGCGTTTACGTACAAGGTTGCTAAAACTGCACTGATTCATTTGTGAGGTGAAAAATTTAGTCCTACATGGGTTTCCTTTTTGGATTATAATGACTCAGAATGAAATTGCGAAATTACAAATTCAATAGTCAATCAGAAATAAGAACATACCTAGCAATATCCTTTTGGCAAAGGCTAAACTGCAAGGTGGATAACTACAATGTCAAATATCAAACTAACAATTCATAGAACAATCAGTAATACTTAAGACAGAGTATAAGGCTATAGAGCTGGGACTGTAACCAATACAACTCCAACTCCAATGTACTAACGTGTTTTCCAGCTCATCTGAAAAGTTTAAAAAATACTGTAGGAAAAAAAAAAGCCTCTTTCTATCCCCAAATCTTTGATAGAATTTGTTAATCAAAATAAGGCAAATTATTAAACTATTAGATATGTTTTAATTTTACCATTCATTACACAACCAAAAATTGGGTGTTATAAATGGTGGGGCAAATTGCAAAACACAAAATTGCAAAACAAGATTAAATCTGGAAATTATTCTTCTGAGCACAAAGCATTATGAATTACATATAATCTGTAAACAGCAAAGTTAGTGACAGCAATGGCATATTAGTGCATCTGCACTTTTAATAACTGAGACTATTAAAAAAAACAAAAGACTACTATTAAAAAAAATTAAAAGGCCCCAAATCATTGATTGGCATTTGTGTACAGTCACTTCCTGTATTTATACTAGCATGTTCTTTCTTATTTCAAGCATCTTGAAAATTTCCCTTAACTAAGAATATGAGTCTCTGAAGAATATACACTTAAATTCACCCACCAAAAAATAATAAACTCAAATCATGCCATTTACTCATCTGTACTTGAATAAGAATTTTACAGTTGTTTGTAATTTGACAATACTGGATCAAGTCTGCAGCTTGATTAAAAAGACTGAAAAGGCAGAGGAAAGTATCTGACTTCCTCACAGTATAGTTTTCACTAAATACCAAGCTGACTCCAAAGAGTTACAATTAGTCTCTTCTATTCATTAAAAAATTCAAAGATGCATTTGTATAGATCTGTTTAGTCATGCTAAGCGCTTTAGTAATAAGCCAAGGCAATTAGTAAACCTTAAAAAAAAATGTTTCATTAACTAAGTCGCTGGAATAAAATCTGCTTCATATATGAAACTTAACTTGATTCATAATCTAAGTAGTTAAGAGCAAGAAACTAGGAAGAAAATCAAAGCAACTATTTGGATCTTGATATGCCTTTAAGGTGAAAGATGATCAAAGGTGATTTTGGGGGCAGAAATGAAAACCTGTTGGCAAATCTCCTTAGATCTATATAGATGTAAAAGAAACAGAATAGAGATTTGAAAGTAACAGAATAGAGGACTATGATGTCTATCAACTTTTACTTGTAAATAAATAAGCATTCATCAGTTTCTGCTGGATAAGTGTTAGAAACTATCATCAATTTTAGAAGACTACTTAAAAAAGGGAAGAACCTGAAGATATTAAGTTATGATTTATGAAGTTATTTAATTATACTACTTAAAAAGTAAAGTGCTAAGAATCTGTTTAAAAAAATATATTGAAAACTAGTTTCAAAGAATGGGGTTTTGATTTTTCAAGGTCTTTAAAAAGGGCTGGTATTAATTTTTATTAAAAAAATACCTTTCTTTAATGATGCCAGAAAAATCTATAAGTGTATCATAAGTTAACTGTATGTCTTTATTTCATCCTTATTCTCTCTTTGGGCACCAAATGTCAAAAGCGCCTTCTTCAATGATTCTGGATCTGTGCTGCCCGGTACGGTAACCGCTTTCCACGGGTGGCTTCTGATGAAATGTGGCTGGGCGACTGGGGAACCGGATTCTTAATTTTACTTGAATTTAGATCAGCACATGTGGCTGTGAATTGGCTAGTGGACTGGACAACGCAGGTCTAGAATCTGCTCTTAACTAGATTAACCAAAGCCAAAGGATGCTGAAGACACCTAGAAGGTGATTTGTCCATTCAGCGTTCTGTCTGCATGTGTGAGTGTGACTGTGTGTTTAATTTTTTTACTCTGGGAGGATAAAAAGTGGCTCTCCTGTCATAGGTTCGAGTCTAGCCTTCTCTGTTTGTGCTGCTGTCTTCTAGGTGACCTCCCTACGCCAAGCACATCAGCAGAACAGAAGGTAACACAGAAGAAAGCACTGTAGAAACTGTTCACGCTGTAAAAGCATTTCTCTCATCTAAACATAAGACAAAACTCTTACAAGAATGTTCTTAACGAGCATATCTCCCTGTTCTTTGGCAGTAATTGCTGTGTTAATGTTTATGTAACAACACATATTTCAGTATGTTTTGACTATGATTTGAATATAAATGCATTCAAGTACACATGAAAAGAGTCCTGACTCCACAAAACATCTCTCAACAGAAAAAAGCTGAAAACTTTGCGATATTTGAACTTAAGAAAATGGCCAAGTTCATAAGGCATATGTTATAGTAGAACCAAGACCACTTTTGTAGCATCCTGCCAAGGTCAGTATCTGCTTTTTCCCATCACCTCACCCCCAACGTTTTCCAGATTCTTGGACATCACAGCTCCTGGAGTCCGGCTTTCTTTCTCCTGTGTCTGAGTACATGCGATGATGAAGAAACTATGAAAGTGAAGGAGAGTTTGCCAGTCTGTATTTTAGGAGACAGGTAAATGAAAGGTCAGAGCATCTTCTATGAACCAGAAGACTCTTCACTTTTTATTAATGCAACTCCAGGAAACAAGGAGTTTCAAGTGTGTCTGTATATGAGAGACCTTGGCTTCGTAAGTATTAACTTCACCAGTCTTATTAACATGAAATATAAAATATAATTACTGCCTCGCAGCCCCAACCCAGCTTCAGATAGAGTTCTAGACTCAGAACTTCAGATCAGACTTAAAGTATTTCAGGAAGAGAGCACAGCCCGTTTATTTGGGCGATCTTTTACGGCTTTCTTAGTGAGTCTTCCAAAATAAGGAAAAGAACCCCGATGGAAAAGATGTACATGCAAAATGCCGCAGAAAGGAAGAAGGGAAATACTTATCTGATGTTAGTAAGTAAAGTGCTGTGAATCTTGCAGTGAAGTATAAATAATACACAAGTGAGTAGAAATAGTAAATAATATTAAGACATTCAACTCTAATAGTGACATATATAAACACACTATATATATATTCTACATATATAGAATGTATATACAGTAATCACTGTCCACAGGCTGACAAATTACACCAAGAACAAACACGAGTCCCTTTTATAAGTCTTACAGTATCAATGCTAATCTAACTATTTTCCTTTGTCAGTTCAGAGATCTCTAAAGCAAAGATGAGTGCTCAGAAGTCTCCCACATGCATTAAAGCCTCAGCATGCTTTGGTGATTTTCTTTTTCTCACTCTGAGCTTGCTCTTCTCATGATACTTACTTACCCTTTTAAGCTCTGAGTCGATATAATTTAGGGTATTTGATAGCCCCATCGTCCTTACATTCCGAGGCTATCTACACACCTTCTCTGATGATTTCATCTTCAGACCCTGAACACCTAGTTCAGAGCCTGGCAGTCATGTTACCAGGTACACAAAGGCTCTCCTTGAATATATACACACAGGAAGTCTACTCTTGCCTTCATTTTAAACAAGATTTTCTGCAGGGCCACTATGTATAATTAAGGCAGATACAAAACCGAGTGTACGGTTTGTAAACCGGACACAGCCGCAGAGTCAGGTTACTGCTAGGGAGTTGGTAGTGAGTTTCAGCCATAGATTTCTCATCTCATCACACCATCCTATCTTCACAGTCTTAAATATCTTAGACTGAGTAATGGGTTACCAGTTTCAAGATGAAAACTGATGCTTTCCTCTCTACTCACAAACATGTACAGTTAATCTGTGCCCAGTGAGTGCCCACTGAAAGGAAGGACGATTAGAAAATAAATTATTTTTGTCTACCCTTTTCTTTTTTTTTAACAGACTGACCGTGTAATCAAGGCAGAAGTTTTTATGTAAGCTGTTACTTTAGCATCACTATTAAGACCAGGTGTAGGTTGAATGGTGTCGGCACTTCCATCTGCCTGGATATTTGTTTATAATTAGGTCTTTTCTTCTTTCGACAATCAAACTACTCTCTAGGAATGCACCTGCCTTGACAGCCTTAGATTACTTTCTCAGAGTTCTATGCTCACTTACATGTAGCATACAAACTTATCTCATAGGATATTACTGGAAAATGTTAGAAGGCAGAAAAGTACACAAGAGAGGCATAACTGCTGAAACAGAATTCTTGGGAAACACTGACAGGCCGCAATTGCCGGAAGCGCACGCTTGCCAGAATCAGGTTCAGGTCTCTGCTTCTCAAGTAATGTCCCTTCTCTGTCATTTTAAGTGCAGTGTGAAGAATCCAAGTGTATTTCAGGATAACATTAAATATACATTTTAAAGCTTTTATACTTACAAATACATGGGAATTGGGTTGATAAAAGGCTGTTTTAAAACAAATTATTGGTACATATTTCTCAAGAACATAATCAGTGACTGAAAAGCGATGGAGGTCATCACATCTGCCCTGTCCTTCACTTTATGAAAAAAAGGAGCAAAATTTTGACACTTCCATGATTTAGGGGAATGGGGAGGGGTAGCTGTGTCAGTAGCAAATTATTTTATGTTTTTTAGGCTTCTGAGAAATAAACATTATTTATTGCACAACTTAAGAACAATAAAATTACTGTGCTTAAATTGGTCACTAAAACATTTTCAAATTTTTCAATAAAATGAACATACACCAATTATTATTTAAATATGCTTTATAGAAAGTAAAAAAGTGGATGACAGACACACAGAGAATAGCCTCCCTCATATAAAAATGTCACGATACAAAATATTCGAATCAGTATAGTTACAAAGAATAAGCTCTGAAACTACTTTCTAAATGGAGTGAAACTGGGCTGTACCTCTACTAAAATGAGCTGCCATTTTGACAGTTGGAACTAGAGGAAGAGAGATGATCATTATAAAAAGGGGGAAAAAAGTTGAAAAAGCAGGCTAAAATAATTTTCAAAGATTCTGAGATCCCCTCTTATTTTGTTCCTACCCTGTGGGGTACCACACAGACATCACTGCTGAGAAATGCATCCCTCCGTCAGTTCCACAGCCATTTCTAGGCAGAGTCACTTTGTAATTTGAGGATAAAAAGTCAAAATCTGCGACCACAGCTTAATGAACAGACAACAAAACTCACGTTGCTGTTTTGCTCTCAGCAAAAAAAGCAGAATGCCAAGCACTGTCCTCTCCCTTTAGGGTCACAGAAGTTCTTATCTAGGTGGCTCTAAGCTAACGAGGTTTACACTATCTGGGTTACGAGTGCTTTGTCAGATAAACCTCACATGTTCTAACACTCGCGGAGTCTGAGATCTGGACCCCTGGAGATTCAATGCAGGAAGTTAGGATAAGTTCAAAAATTTAGAATTTTGCTTCAAGACAATTCTTATATTGGGATAAAGATCTGCAAACTTTCAACAGGGTGTTATCTTTAAAAGATGAATGCTTGCCAGAGAGCAAGAGACTCCAAAAAATATCTTGTATCATTAGATGTGAATAAATAAACTGCAACTGAGAAGGAAGTGTGAATAAAAGAATTCATATATAAAAATGTACCTCTCCTTCAACCTAAACCCTACTTCTCCTCACGTCTCTGACTGCTGGTCTGTCTGTAACAGCACAGATTCGCATGTCTTCCTGACGACTGCTGATGGATGTGGGCGGATGCTTCTGAGTGGAAACATTTAGATTAAGTTTGTGCAGTTGAGCTGTTACTACACAGACAACGCGGTAAGACCTCAACAAAACAACAGCCGACAATATCATCCTTATTATAATGAATCATCTCACTAGCCAGTTTTATCAAACAAATAATTCAATCCTGATCAGTGTTTAGAAAACAGAGCCTTGGGTGGTCCAGTGGTTAAGATTCTCCTGCTTCCAATGCAGGGGACACAGGTTCGATTCCTGGTCGGGAAACTAAGATCCCACATGCCACAGTGGTGTGGCCAAAAAGAAAAAAAAGAACGAAAAGAAAATGGAGTCTTTATTTTGGGACATCTTTTTTTCTTGGTTATTAGGTAATCAGACAAATACTAAAAAGATATGATGGAGTTTGTATGAGTTCTTTTAAGATATGTACAACTGAATTTTTTATTCTCTTTTAAAGAAGTGGAAAACTATAATATTTGCTGGATTTCTTCCCCCATTACAAACTTGTTAAATACACATTGCAGAATATAAAATTTATGCTTTTGTGGTCTTTAGTTACTAACTTTGTATTTTCTCACCCTGGTTAGAAGAAAAACAGAAAATAAGGTTTTTGTTTAGAAGAATTCAGACCTGGGGTGACACCTCACCCCAACCTTAACGCAGTAACCCTGTGCTGAGTCTATGGTGCGTCAGGACTGGCTCCACTGCCCCAGGGAGCGCAGGCTTCACGGAGCCACTGTGCACGGGCATCTGTCCAGCACGGCCCAGCTCAGCTCCTGTCTACGTAAGGAGCCCAGTGTCTCGCAACTTGCAGAGAGACCGTGCATTGGCACAAACATCCTAGAGATTAATAATCATCACTGAGGAAAGAGAAATTCATAAAACCCTGCCCAAAAGCTGGGCAAAGGAAATAGGGTTCTCACTGGAGCAGTGCAGTTTTATTCCTGCTTTTCAAAAAAACATCACAGAATGTTTAGAAACAAAATTTCTCCTATGAAATGAAAGTGATATATTAAAACTTAAGGATACTATGAAGGTGAGTGGAGGTTATGAATGTAAACACCAAAGTAATGGGATGCTGAAGAAAAATGGGATGGAAAATTTCCTTCCAGGAGCTTGGCACCTTCCCACGTAGAGAAACAAATCTGAGTAGGCGGGGGGGTAGGAGGCCAGGATGGGGCTAGTCAATAGAGAGCTAAAACGAAAACTCCTCATCTCGTGGGATAGAAGCCACGTAAGAAACAGCTCAGGGACTCTGGTTTTAGTCTATCTTATTCTGCAGGTGTGTTTACCAGTAATTTCAATTTTACCAAGGTTAGTGTTCATGCCTTATTCTAAAACAGTTTGGATCCGTTCTCTAATTTGTGAAATAAGGGGTCGGGAAGTGGTGGGGGTGGGCGAGGCTGAACCAGCTTAGATTTTAATCTTTTATTGTCAAAACATCCTACGTGCTTGGGTCTGCCCAGCCTCCGGAAGCCCCAGGATGCACGTGCTCACACGGTTCTCTCCTTTACTCCTGACTCCTCGGGCTTTTCTTCTTACCAGGTGGAGGCATTCACACTGGGCTCAGACTTCTGTACTTAATGTAAAAAATCAGCCCAGTGCACGGAGTCGTTCCTGCACACATTCTAGTACCTTTCTTCACGTACAGTTTCTGAGGACAAATGAAAACACCTAAAATAATTTCAGGTCCATTTTCTTAAAAAAAAAAAGGAAATAAGGATTTAAAATCAGACACCCAAATATAGTTTCTGAAAATTCTTAAGTACATTTAGCTTGATTTAAAGTTATTCGTTTATATTTAATACACAAAACTAAATGAAGCGTGAGCTTCCAAACAGCGAGCACATGAAACAGAATCTTCCTAATAGGTGGCCTATCTGAAGCCAAAGCCAAACAAACGATCACCCTAATTTCAGTGAACTTTCGCTTTTAAAAAATGGGCTGTGGTGCAAGAGAAAGGCTGGAGGGGAATCTATTTAATATAATTTGGGGCCAAATATTTAAGCCAATATGGAAAGCGAGCCAGACACATTTCATGTTCAAATGAATGATATTTTGCATTTATATAGCACCTTAGTCAAAGTGCTTCAAAATCTCTGTTACTTGACAGCCATTCATCAGCGTAAATAAACAGTTCATAATCTGTCAACAAATGTAAGCACTTTGGGGCGACCAAATACCCAAGAGAGAATCTACTCGGCAGCAAATTTTCAGACAGAATTAAGAAAGAGACCTGTCATCAACATCACACACAGGAAGTCACTTACTGATCTTAATGACTGATATTAAGATGTTAAGTATTAAGAGTTAGTGAGAAACAGAAGGGTCTATATTAAGGAATAAGTAAGACAAATGAGGTGCAAGTCGGCCAGGAAATTACCCCGAAGGTAAGGCTACCTGTGACTCGTAAGTATATAAAAAATAAATCATTTAGACGTGGAGGGTGGTTGAAATTCAGTGTGAGCCCATTGCTAGAATCTGATCCTCAGTTACTGTGATATTCCAAAACAAGGAAAAAAAAGAAAAAAGAATGTACTGCCTGATTTTTTTTCTTCTGTAACTTCTCCCCGAATAGCCTAACCAACACATTCACTTCTGCCAGCAAACAAGATAGCAGGAAATAATGAAATTCTATTTATGTTTTAAAAATAGTTTCCAAATCTTCAGACAAATTTAATTTCCTATAAAACAATGTGAAAACTCGTTTTTTCCCTCTAAATAGTTCCCTCAGGTGCCTTCGGTGAGAGCTGATTAGCACCTCTGCCGATGTATTTATGTCTTTGCAAAAAGTGCACTTGCCAACCATTTTATATAGTAAATATGCAAGTTATTTGCAGTGCATTTGGAAAACAATTGAAAACACAGATTAATACATCATAAAAAGATTAATTCCCTTTAAACAAAGACATTCTTAGAAAGCATGGTAACACAGAGGCACGATAAAGAATATAAATTGTATATCAATTGTTGGCAGAAAATCTAATTCATTACAAAGCCTACACCATTGGGGAAAGGACATTTTCGTACAAAGAAAAGTACTACACTAATATACAACACGTTTAATTGGGCATTTAAAAAATTTTTGGCACATTAAAAGGAACTGAAAGGACTACAAAATAAAGGACCGAGAAACGAAAACGTTATACAGAAGGAAGTCCTTAAATGAGACACAACCAAATGGTAACATAAAATAGAGACGAAATACAAGCTGGCTGAATTTCCTGAAACGCCGTTACGTGTAACAGAAGCGTGTGTTGAACACGGGTGTTTTTATCCCAGCGGCGGGACTTGTCTACCTTGCGGTGGCCGGCTGGACGTGGCCCGGGTAAGACCTTCGCGTGCTGGTGGCCTGCCTCTGCCTCGCCAGGAACGACTGCCCCGACCCTGTGCTAGCAAGCCTGTCTTCGGCCGCCTTTTTATGCAGAGTCATTCCCTACATCACAGGGAAAAGAAGTCATCAGGAAACAGGAGAACCCACTCTCACAGGGGAAAACGATCATGCAGAATTTGTGATGTGGGGGCATAAGGCACGATTTAATCTGCAATTCTCTTCATTACAGATTGAGGTCTTAAGAGACATTTTAGTTCCAACAATTAGGTACAAATCTTCCTGTGGAAAAAAGAAGGCTGAATTTTCTGAATTTACAAGAATCCGGACGGTAGATAATAAGAGACGGATCTTTGGAATTATATCACCCACACGAAATCATACACACTTCCCTTTCAGATAAGATGTATAAAGTGATTTTCCAAGGGAGAAGAAGGGCAGTTGATTGGTAGCAGCTGATTCACGTGGGGGTATGGAAATCACAGGGTTAGGCAGAACAGAAGACCACACAGCACCGGTTCTTTCTGAAGGCGGAGAGTCACCCCGGGTGTAATACATACCACTGCGCTGCTGTTCTTCCCAGGCCGACCTGTGTTCTCAAGTTAAGGAAAGCTCCTGACGGCCCCCAGCAGAGGGCCCACTGAGCGCAGGGGTCTTTCCTGAGGACTGGAGAGGAGCCCACCCGCCAGGCCCAGGGCCTCCGGACAGGAGCGAGGCAGCCTGCGGCCCTCTCTACACTGGGAGGAGCTGACAGGGAGCACTCTGAGCAGCTGGGGAAAGACGGGCCTTGGTGCTCATTGAATGACCTGGAGAGAACCCCGGCCAGAGAGGCGGGAGGAGCGGAGGGCGGCCGGCTCCTCCCGCCAGTGACTGCAGACAAGACGGGGGGAGCAAGTGGACGCTGGCGACTCGGAGGGAGAAGGGCCAGGGCCAGAAGGAGAGGCAGAGAGACGCCCAGGGGAGCTGGGCAGCCAGCACAGAAGATGAGATCCACCCCCCGTCACCGGCCAGCTCCACGGAAACAGGGGTCAGGGCTCAGCGTTTTAGGTAGACCCAAGGACACAACATCCTCCGTTTTCCCAATGAGAAAATCCTGGGTGTGCTTTTCACTCAGTTTGAAACTAAACCATTTAAGGATCTGAAGAAAATGGACAAATATCTATTGGTAATATTTAACCTACTGATTTGCCTACATATATTAACAATTATATTTTATTTAAAATATACTTTTTTTTTTTTAAACTTTCATAATCGAAGCATCTTATTCAACTTCTTGACACAATGTTTAAGATCTCAGGATCCATCACAAGGCCATTCTCTGAGATAACTAATACCTTTCACCAGGTACTAAGCTACTCATCACCTTCACTCCCATTGCAGTTGTCGGAGATGCAGAACTTTCTGAATGTATATATGAAGCTTTTGTTGTTGTTTTAACCACTTAGTTATGTCCGACTCTTTGTGACTCCATGGACTATAGCCCGCCGGGCTCCTCTGTCCATGGAATTCTCTAGGCAAGAATACTAGAGTGTGTTGCCATTTCCGCTCCAGGGGATCTTACGGGTCCAGGGGTTGAATCCACATCTCTTGCACTGGCGGGTGGATTCTTGACCACTGAGCCACCAGTGAAGCCCTATGAAGCTTCTCCAGCTATCTTATCGGAACATAACTAGTGAGATCCTACTGGGAGTTATTCCTTCATTCTCTGCGGAGCTGGAAACTATCAATAGGATTCTTCTTTAATGTCGTATCACAGAGTAAATCAGTTTGGTTCCGTAATATGTAAACATAATATGTGAAGTCATAAAAATCAATCAGCTATATGAAATTACTAGGAAGGACTGAGGGGCAGGGCTCCAAGGTTGCTACACTAACCCTGAAGGAGGACAAAGAGGAAACAGGAAGAGTGAAGTCAGAACCAGTTCCCAGAGACCTCCCTTAAATATAGTTTTTTCTTATTTTTTATATTTTCAATTAATCTGTATTAACAGTAGTGGTACCATAAACCCAGTAAGATTTCCTCTTGTCTTTTTTAAAATTGTGATAAAATCTTAAATATGTTGCTTTAACCAAGGCAAATATAAATGTGGACATGTCATAAAATTGTGTGAATTTCTGACAAAAGCTCAAATCACACTATTAGCAGACCTAGGACACTAACCTTTAAGACACAGTACCAACTGTAACTGTAAAATGGTATAATTTACAATTATAATCGTAAAATGGTATTGTGTCACAAACACTGCTACAGGGTCAAATGGGTATGGGGAAAGGAATCTGTCTCAGGCAACTAAACTCACATCTCGAAAAGGGAAAAGTGGTCATGTTGGGAAGAAGAACAAAGAAGAAAAAGGGCTTCCCAGGTTGGCTTGGTGGTCCAGAATCCGCTTGTCAATGCAGGAGATGTGGGCTCGAGCCCTGGTTCGGGGAGACCCCACATGCTGCAGGGCAACTCAGCCCGTGCGCCACAACTGTTGGGTCTGTGCTCTAGAGCCCGGGAACTGCAACTACTGAGCCTGCGTGCCCTAGAGTCTGTGCTCCCAACAAGAGAAGCCACTGCAGTAAAAGCCTGTGCACCCCAACTAGAGAGTAACCGCCCCCCCTGCACTGCAGCTAGAGAAAAGCCCACACAGCAACAAAGACCCGATGCAGCCCAAAAGGAAATAAATAAATAAAGTTATTAAAAAGAAGACGAAAAAGTCTAGGAAAAAAATATTGAAAAAAAGTATAGCATTCTTCAAAATCCTAGCTCTTTGTATCTGAAAAAATCTTACTGAAAGTCAAAATGCTGGTGAGCATTTATTTTCCCCTGCAATACGTACATTTTTTGTGTATTGGAAAATTCAATTTCAAAACCTGCATTTGTTCAGGGTCCAACACTGAACATTTACCAAACCCTGTGGGACAATTAAACTATCTTCGTTATAAGAACCACTCCTGCAAAGGCAGTGAGATAGTGCCACAAAACAAAACCTACTCCATCTGTGTTTAGATATGACTGAAGTCACTACGCCCAAGGACAAATGGTTCTGAGAGACAGAAATTTTTCCATCCTTCAGGACAGTGCCCACAGTGTTCTAACCCCGTTTATGGTGGTTCTCATATCTGCTGTTCAGCCCTAAGGCCAACATTAGGGTCTTGTTAGTGTGCGTTAGGATGGCAATTATTTTCAGATTCATTAGGCAGAATGACTTCTACACTAAAGGGAGTATAACAAATAATACATATTCATTGAACTTTGCAAAGTGTGTTGACGTGTTATTTTCTTACCATGTTGTACCAGGCACTGACGATGTATTTCTCTTCCATCTCTCTTTGACTCTTTGTTTTCTCATATTCTTTCTAAAAGGCAAGCACATGTAAGCATGTAAACATGAAAAACAGTCAACATTAATAAAAATCTAATTCATGCCCATCTAAACTCATGGGCACAGTGGTACAGTTGGCCGTCTATATCCACAGGTTCCGCATCCACGGAGTCAACCAACTCCAGATCCACAGCAGTAAACACAGGGCTTTCCGGGTGGCTCAGTGGTAACGAATCCTCCTGCTAATGCAAGCAACACACGCTCTATTCCTTCGTCGGGAAGATCCCCTGGAGAAGGAAACGGCAACCCACTCCAGTATTCCTGCCTGAGAGATTCCACGGACAGAGGAGCCTGATGGGTTATAATCCATGAGGTCAGGGGTCACAAAGAGCTGGACACAACTTAGCGACTAAACAATGACAAAAACAAACAAAAAGCCATATATTCCAAAATAGAATAAAACAGACAAACAAAAAATCCATAGCATTTACACTGCATTAGATATTACATTGCAGGCAGATTCGTTACCGCCTGAGCAGCCAGGGAAGCCCTTGCATAACTAATCTGGAGATGGTTTAAAGCACATGGATGATGTGCAGAGACTATATGTAAATAACCACATCCACTACTGTCTACAAGGGACTTCTGCATCCACAGATTTTGGTAACTGTGCCCTTGTAGATGTGGAGACTCTACATGGCAAGGCTTCTAGAATCAAAAATAAAAAAATGTCTTATCATATTATAGTGAACTACCTCCAATGAATGGAACTGCCGGTCCCGTTCCTGGAGCTGATTTTTCAGAGCTTGTATTTCTGGTGCTGCTCCTTGATTTTGTTTAGGATCTAAAGTACGGATAACCTGCAAAAAGTAATAAAAGAAAAAAATTTAAGTCTCAAATCTACAGTGTGTAACACCCATGGCAGCAGTTATTTAAAATTAAAAAAAGGATAAACCTTATGAGAGTCCAAAGCTATCACACGAGGATACTTTAAAATTTGAATGTATGAAATAATGTTCCATTGTTAGAACTTTTAATTATAAAAAAC
This sequence comes from Okapia johnstoni, assembly GCA_024291935.2. NCBI lineage: Eukaryota > Metazoa > Chordata > Mammalia > Artiodactyla > Giraffidae > Okapia > Okapia johnstoni. The sequence goes on along the minus strand of CM044327.1, from coordinate 32,553,750 downwards.
TTAAAATTAAGTGAAACAGTCCATTATAAGAAGTAATTCTGGCTTAAAATCCATCAATCACAGTACAGTAGACACGACTGACGGCAATGTTCCCTTTTCTGTTCCTCTGAATTGATTCAGGAGCCTCTGCCTCTGACCAGATGTGTGAGCAGGGAACGGGTCTTGATGTCCATACACCCGTCACTGTGACCATCTCCTCTGCCAGAGGCTGGGGTTTAGACTCAGGCAGGGGACACACGTCTAGCTGGGACACCTGTGGGCTTCCGGGAAGGGTCATTTTGACCCAACAGTTTACTATCAAAACCAATCCAGCCTGCAGAAAAATGACCAAGTCTACAGAAACCCTGAAAGGGCAGAACAGTGAAAGCACGTTCCCTTTCACAGACTCCTTATGCTCCCCTCCACTTCAATGCCTGTTCCTACTTTTCAGAACATGGATTTTCACCCCAAAGTCTGGATTTATCCGATGACTTTCTAACGGTAATTTATTTAACCGGTTCCAATAACCTCATTCTCCCTGGGAACTGCCAGCTAGGCCCAGAAGCCAGACTAGATTCAGGCTGACCACAGCTGAGGCTCTTTGGGAGGCAGAGGTTGGTCCTCCTGGGGCATGCAGCTAATCTTCTGTTTTGGCCGCACAGTGTGGCATGTGGGATCTTAGCTCCCTGACCAGGGATCGAACCCATGCCCCCCGACCACCAGGGAAGTTGCTCATGCAGCTAACTTGAACTGTTAGGCGAGGTGAGGACTGCCCCTCCTTTCCTCCACGGAAAGGTGCTTTCCTCCTGATAATTAGGAAGTACCCTGGGGTGGGGCACCGTTTCAGGCACTGCCTCCTGCTCAGGCACTTTTTGTCTGGTCTCCTTGTGTTCTGAGAGGTCACGGTTCAGGCATGTATCACAAGACATCAGGGAACCACGATCGGAAAGCAGTGATACCCGCAGACTCACACTTACACTTTTGGCTTTCTCTAGGTATTTCTTATATCGTTCTTCCATTTGCTTCATTTCCTCTTCTTTCTTCCGTAAAGCTTCTTGTAATTCTTCAATTTTTAAGGCTATTGATGAGACAGTAAAAAAAAAAAAAAGAAAAGATTATTATTATTTTTTAGACCGTAACAACTTTAAAAATACTTCAACTGACAAAACAGTAAATAGTTAACAGCTTTGAAAGACTGTTTGGTCTATTCTTATATATCATTTTATTTTTTAAAATTCACACTCTTTTTTTTAACAGAAAGCTTTTCTTAGAAATAAAAACTACACTATGGAAGTACACAAATTATAAAAAGCATTCATTGAAGGCTAAAGGGATAACAAAAATGTGGTCTATGTATACAAATAGTTGAATATTATTCAGCTTCAATCCTGATACACGCTACAGCATGGAGACATTATACCAAGTGAAAACGAAAGCTATTATGCGAACTAGAATAAGTCAGACAAAAAAGGACAAATACTGTATGATTCCACTTATACGAGTTGTATGCAAGAGTCAAGTGCAAGGGACTGAAAGTGGAATGGGGGTGACCAGGGGCTGGGAAGAGAGAAGAGGAGGAGTGCAGTGTTTAACTAGGAGGCAGTTTAGGCAGATGAAAAAGCTCGGGAGATAGACAGTGGCTGTATGACAGTGTATATGTACTTAACATGTCACTTAACTATACTTAAAAATGGTTAAAGTGGTCACTTTTATGTTATGTATATTTCACAACACGAAAAAAGTAAAAGTCTGTATTGCTCCCGCCTCCACACAAAAGAATCGATAAAGTCAAGTTACCTACATGTATACATATTAGCAAAAGTAAAAAAGTCTGGCTGGCATACTGCAACTGCACTATGAAAATAATTTCATAAAATATTCATTAGTATTATAGCTAAGGAAAAACCACAACGGAATTAGAAATCTAAGAACTATTGTATAGATGATCACACACACACACTCACACACGCTTTCTGTGAACAGGGCACATTCCTTAATTGCTAGAAAATATAATAGGGCCTATTTCTAAAAGAACAAAATTTTACATAAACTCATTATCATGAGGGTAATGCATGGCTAACCGATTGAAAAGTCTGATAATCAGGAAAAACTCACAGCTGTTGTTAAATCTTGGCTCAAGATCCTCAATGATGGCCCTCTTCTTCTGCAGCTCATTATTGGCTTCATGCAGCTTCTCTCTGTAACAAAATATGTAACTGTGTCACCTACTACTGTTTTGCATATTCCTCACTTGAAATGAAAGACGTAAGTTCTTTATTCTTAGGATACACTAGCATATAGCACATAAATGCTATGAAACAAAGATGAAAAGACTTAATCAACATAAACATATTAATATTTTCTAAACGACTAAAAAATAGAGACAAAAATCTCAGAGTCTGAGATAGAAGCCATTCTTTCATATAAACCTTCAGCACGGGGGGCCAAATTCAGCCCATGGCCCATTTCTGTGTAGAAAGCTTTTAGGACACAGAGCCTTGGTTTACATAATGTCTACAGTTGCTCTCAAATCAGAACTAAGTGGTTGTGACACAGACTATGGTTTGTAAAACCTAACGCCACTGCTTTCTGTTCCTTATAGAAAACGTTTCTGACTCCTGTCCAGAGGGTCACAGAGTCCTACCTGGGACCGTAAAATACTACTGTCAAGACTGTTGTTTTTAGCCTTGCAGCTTGTGGTAATTTGTCACGGGAGCCACGGGGAACTAATACAGGCCTCCTCTTCACTAATAAGGTGTTTTTGATGAAGATTTTTACCATGTAAATGACTGAACACAGAACTATGGTCAGACAGTATTTTTATGAAACAACAGGTATTCTATTTTCTGCAACAAAAGGGGGGGAAATGCCAAAATGACACACTTCAGCATGAAATTCTCACTGCAGGTAACCTCCCAGTGGCTGGGAGGTGACGGGTGCTGCTCTAGAAGTTTAAGAACCTGCCCAGGGTTAGGCTTGCTACCAAGCGTCAGTGGCTCAAAGCACTCGCTTTTCCCACATTACAGAAGAAACTGGACAGCATGCAGCAAATCGCCAGACCGCAGAATTCTTTCCAATCCCTGCAGGACAAGTCACGTGAGCTCTGTGGTACCCAGGGTGTCTGGTTCACCACAGCCCACCAAGGGAACACTCCACCAGGCTGGCAACCCATGGCCACCCACACTCAATGTCTGTAAGGACAGAGTTCAGCCAGGCTATGACAGATAGAAGGGCTAAAGTTGATACTAGGTGTGAGAGAAATCACAAAACACGCCTAACATCGTCAACCTCCAATAAAGAGGGACAAACACTTCTTCGTGAGAAAACAAATGTTGTATTTTAAATGGAATCTTCTAGATTAAAAAGTCATGTTTGGGTATGCTTGCCATGCAAGCAAGTGTTTGAAAAGCTGCTACTGTGACAAGCTTAATGATACTTCAAAACATTTATATAAAAAGGAGAAGTTCAGCTGGCCACTGGCTCCAGAGCTGGCAAAGTGCAGTCCGGGGGGCCAAATTCAGCCTGAGGGTTTCAGGGTAGAAAGCTTTGGGGACACAGTCATAGCGATGGTTTACATACTATCCACGGCTGCCTTCGAACCACAGCTAAGTGGCTGTGGCACAGACCATGGTCTGCAAAACCTGAAGCAACTGCTCTCTGTTCTTACAGGAAACATTTCCGCCTCCTGATCTGGAGGGTCACACAGTCCAACCTGGGACCGTCAACACTACTATGAAAACAGAATCTCATGTGAGAACACAGTTCTAACGCAGCAGTTGGTTTGATTCAAGGACCTTGGGTGGAGATGACCCTTTAGACCAGGAGACCCACAACCCCTGGGCCACAGGCTGGCACTAGTCTGTGGCCGGTCAGGAACCAGGTGGCACAGCAGGAGATGAGCGGCCAGTGAGCAACTGAAGTGTCATCCGTATTGACGGCCACTCCCCACTGCTCGCATTAGTACCTGAGCTAGGCCTCCTGTCAGATCAGCAGGGGCATTAATAAATGTCATGTACTTGAATCATCCTGAAACCACCTCCCCCTCTCCTTGTCTGTGGAAAAACTGTCTTCCATGAAAACCAGCACTATTAACGTGTCTCATGATCATCTCTACCTTGAGGGCCACCCGAGCCCCTACCTAGATGCTCTGTAACCACCAACACAAAACACTTCTGCTTCTCTGGACAACGCAACAATGAACCTCAACAGCTTTTATACTCACAGATGCTCTTCAAGCTTCTTTTTTAGAAGAACTGACTGAAAATGGAAAAGAGAAAATAGTTTATTACTTGATATCTTAACGAATACATTAATTACTTTTTTTAAAAAAATGAAGAGTACTTGTTCAGGGTAGCAAGTAACCCTGAGCAAGCCCTCAGTAAGTCCTCTGGTCAAAGTCTGAAAATACATGATGTACCCAAGTTTGTCTCTCTCTGATAAGGGAAAACAACAGCTCATAAGTGATAGCAATCAGCATAAAAAACCCCAAAACTGCGTATCTGAATTCTCTATTTATAGCCAGGGAAATGAATAAAAAAGTCCTTCAGGTACAGACCTAACATGCCTGGACACACTAGGCAGGTAAAGTCTAATAATAGCAATAGACTTTCCCTAAGACACTTTTTGGGATCTCCTAGTGGCTCAGACAGTACAGAATCTGCCTGCAAAGCAGGAGAACCAGGTTTGATTCCTGGGTCGGGAAGATCTCCTGAAGAAGGAAATGGCAATGAACTCCAGTATTCTTGCCTGGGAAAATCCCATGGACAGAGGATCCTGATAGGCTATATAGTCCATGGGGTCACAGAGTCGGACACAACTAACTGACAAACACATACACAAGATACTTTTATCCACTGTATTGTTTTCCGTGTGTCATGGGATCAACTTCTGTAAACACTGAGTGACTTAATCTGAGATTTCTGATATGCACAGGCTGGAAATAACTTATATGATGGAATGGGAAAATGAAAGATAAGTTAGCCACAGCATTTAACATGGTGGGGAATGCAGCTTTGACTGGGTATTAAAAAAAGTCTCCTGAGATGCAGGAGATCAGAACATATGCAAAATAAGCAGAGAATAATGGCATTCCATACAGGACTGCCAGGTTTCATGATCAAACTCAGCACTAGCGGGGTACATATTATGAATGAATTTTATGAAGCAGTCCATGTTGAGGTACATGATTACATAATTAATTCGGCCAAATTCAAATAATACGGCTTAGAAAACAGACTGTCCAATCAGTCCAGAGCCGCACAAGGGACACGCCCCTCACACCAGGCTCTTCCCGTCTCAGCCCCCTGGCTCGATAACGATTGCTGTATTGCTTACTCCAGCCCCTTCTGCCCCAGCCCTGGACTACTCAGAGGCCCTGCTCTGTTGAGTGTGCCAACTGCAGCCAGGTGACCGGGCCACCGTGTTCTCCACCCCTGCGTCCCCCGGACAGAGAGAAAGATGACAATCCCACTAGTGTTTGATTACTGCTGTCCCTTCTCCAGTGCTGAGGGCAAAATGAACACACTTTTAAATAACATCTTAGCTTTCAGTTTGCATTTATGTTTCGATCAGGCTCTAAGCAAAATTCATTTTAAATGTTTATTCTGAGATAGTATGCAGGAAGTAAGATGATGATTGAATGAGCGGTTACTATGCCAGGCACGTCACCGCAGCTTGTCGTAGGCGCTGACTTGTGGCAACCTTACCGCAGTGGGTGCCACCAACCGCTCTCGGGGCCGAGGGAGTTGAGGCTGGGGGACGTCCAGGCGTTTCCAGAGGCAGAGCCCGCACTACGCAGGCAGAGCCTGCAGACCCCAGCGTCTATGCACGGCCTTCATGCTCCTGCCTCCCAGGCCGCATGACTCCCCAGCTGAAGACTGGTACTCTCATAAAGCATGGCAGGAGGCGGCCAGACCGTGGCAGCAAGCTCGCTTCAAAATACTTTATATAAACAAACTAATTATAACACTGGGGTAGGAGCGCAGTGGGGAGAGAAAGGAGCCGAGTTCCTTTTAGCCTGACTTGTGAGGTTTTTGATATCCTTTAAGTATCTTAATCTTAAAGAGCATAAACCTATGGGTAATATTGGTTATCTTCCTTTTGCATAGAACGCCCCGTAATTTAAAATTTCAACAACATCAACTACGATGGCAGATAATGCATAAATCAAAACACGCTCAATATACAGAAATGAAGAGGAAGCCATACTTACAATAGCCTTGAGCAGAAACCATGCCGAGAGACAGAGAGGACATATTAGTATGAAGCATAC